>CM038049.1:20235857-21735024 GCA_021397845.1 Areca catechu | reverse complement strand
AGAATGATCAATCTCCGAGTTATCCTGTAGGAAGCATCACCCCTGACAAGCAACCTCCAGACCTCCCTGACAATATCTTTCAGTTTAGGATAGGACAACCAGAATTTTTCAAATCTGAATGGAGTTCGCCCCCTACTCCTCTGATTAATAGATAAGAGAATTGGAGCATGATCTGAGGCGATCCACCGAAGATGCTGGACCAAATAATCAGGAAATAAAGACATCCAGGTCGGTGTAGCAAAGGCTATGTCCAGCCTTTTCCAAACTCTAGCCGTCCCAGCCCGGTTGTTGCACCAAGTATATCTAGGACCCAGAAAACCCAAGTCAATCAAGCCATTGTTGTGAATGAAGTTAGATAATTCCCTGGATCCGGAGTCATGATTGAAGGGCCTACCGCCCTTCTTGTCATTGGGATTATCAATAACATTAAAATCCTCGGCGACAACAGTAGGGATGCCCTGGTTCAGCAGCACCGAAGTCTCTTCCCAAACAATCCTTCTCTCCCAACAGTAGGGATCCTTTGTGGTGTGTATGCTAGTACTTCTTATAAAGAGAGAAGGCCCATTTATTTTTAGTACCAGCTTGCCATCTCAACAAAAGAAAATAAAAGGATAAAACTATCATCCTAGCACCAAATTAAGAAATCCTATCTAATCACTCCTCCCTCCTCTTCCACTTTCAACAGAGTGCTTGCACTTCTTTCCCATCCCTCCATGATTGTTGTCTGTAGCGATAAAAATAAATTAGATAACATCCGTTCAGATCCATTTTTGTATTCAAATCTATTCAGACATTAAAAAAAAAAATGAGTATTAGACTAGTATTCATTTTGTATGTTATATAGAAATGGATAGAAAACTATCCGATCCATATTCAAAAATACAATTTTATTTATATTCTTATTTAATTTTATATAGTATTCATGAATTTTTTTAAAAAAATAAATAAACATATTAATATGTTATTAACTTAATTTATTATCCGCTTGGTAATATCTTTGATTCCATGATCATAAAAAATTTAATCATCTAATTTATATTTCCATATTTATTTTATATTAATATTTATTTAAAATAAAATAATATAAATATTTATATTTATATTTATCAAATAAAATAAATATAGATATAGATGTACTAGTACGTATTTATTTATAATTATAATTGCCCAAGTCAAACATTGTTGGCCGGAGAGTGTTGGGTGGGCCAGCTCACACCCTCGAGGTGCGGGGTTTGGGCCCATGAAATGTGAGTTTCATTGTTAAGGTGAAGCTAGTGCCACGTCAACACCCCTTGGATGGTGATGCGGTGCTAATCCCAGGCGGGAGCCAGCTCGGTGATAGTACGCTGGGTTGGTACTGCGGTGCTCGGTGGGGGGGTTGACTTGTGCACCCCGGGATTGCTGCATTGCCTGCTTTAAGAGAGATAAACCGCCACTTCTAAAAAGGGACGTTCCTTTTGGATAGTTGGTTGGGGCATCGATCATACAGTTGGTATCAGAGTCGAGGTCACGGATTCGAGTCCCCACAGGTGAAATTCTCGAGGGATTTTTCGATGGGGGGGATTGTTGGGTGGGCCAGCTCACACCCTTGAGGTGTGGGGGTCTAGGCCCATGGAATGTTGGTGCCATTGTTAAGATGAGGCTGGTGCCACATCAACACCCCTTGGGTGGTGCTGCGATGCTCGTCCCTAGGTGGAAGCCGGCTCGGTGATAGTACGCTGGGTTGGTGCTGTGGTGCTCGGTGGGGGGGTCGACTCGTGCGCCCCGGGTTGCTGTGCTGCCTGCTTTAAGAGAGATAAACCGCGACTTCTAAATAGGGAAGTTCCTTTTGGATAGTTGGTTGGGGCATCGATCCTACAAAGAGGAGCTCCAACAAGTGTGCTTCGCTCCTCAATTGATTAAAAGAAAATGAAAAAGGATAGTGCAAAGAAGTGACCGATAACTTCTCTCGTTCATTGGGATGTGGTAGAAGGCGGCGAGGCTCCATTTGGTCGGCATCATTGATGACTATTGCCGCCAAGATCACCATGGCCTGTAGCTCCGACGTGTCGCAAATGCATCGGGTTCCCGTGGGGCGCTCGTCCCTCCCTCTCCTGGATGGCTCCTTGGTCCAGCCGCCCTGCAAAAAAGAGGAGACTCGGGCCGGGGATTCCGGTAGGGACACTCCGACGATCAAGTCAGACGGGACGATCAAGGAAAACAGAACCTCTGTGGTGGAGAGCTTGGGGGACTCTCGTTGAGGATGAAAGGTAGAATTGAGGTGGAAAGAGCAAGCGGAGATGGGAGCAGAGAGCTTGGAAGGGTCTGCCGGAGGTCCCTTGCTCGCTCGCTCCCCCCTCTCCTTCTCACTTGTTTGCTTTCCCTCCTTTTGTTTTTCCTCTCTTTGACCTTATGTATGTGGGATAGCCCAGAGCAGATCTGGGGCTTTGTCCGGGTGTCCCTTTTTGTGTGCCCTCCCTGGGAGGGGCTTGCCGTTGCCTGCGGTCTCCCTCTTGTCGGACCGGTTCTTAGGGAGAGATCCTTCCATTGGGGGTGTACGCTGGCATGGTTTAGGTCCTGTCCCTCTAGCGATACGATTTCCCGTGGAAGGGGCGGGCACCGTGCGGCTGAGCCCCCTACCACGGTGAGGCATTTCTATTCCTAGAGAGACCGATGGAGCATCACAGGGCCCTGGGGCCTTAATGGAGTATTCCTCTCAGGGGAGGTTCAGGTATTATATCGCGGGGTTTAAAGCCCTCAGTTGCACGGTCGTCAACGTGGCGTCATGTTATAGGGCCCGGAACCTGGCAGGCCACACGTCGCTCAGGGTATGGGAGTGGTGTGTTACAAAATTTGAATTTATGACAAGACGTGCGCCACCCTCCGGAGGTTGCAAGTGACCGGTAACCTCCTTGCCATGGTTTGAATCCTCGTTGACCCTTCTTTTATCGCTAGTGGACTCTTTTTGGCCCCTGTAAGGCAAAAAGAAGGGGGGAGTCTCACCTTGGCAGCATGAGCACGACTCCGGTCGGGAGCTGGCCTCACACGGGGGGCTCGCCTCATAAGCATGACCTCGGCTAAGAGCTAACCACAGCAGGAGGGCTCGCCTTGGTAGCATGAGCACGACCACGACCGGGAGCTAGCCTCAGGCGGGGGGCTCGCCTTATGAGCACGACCCTATCTGAAAGCTGACCACGGTAGGAGGGCTCGCCTTGGCAGCATGAGCATGACCCCGATCGAGAGCTGGCCTCAGACGGGGGGCTCGCCTTATGAGCATGACCCCATCTGAGAGCTGACCTCGGCAGGAGGGCTCGCATTGGCAGCATGAGCATGACCCCGGCCGGGAGCTGACCTCAGATGGAGGGCTCATCCTATAAGCATGACCTCGGTTGGGAGCTGATCTCGGCAAGAGGGCTCACCTTGGCAGCATGAGCACAATCCCGGTCGAGTGCTGACCTCAGACGGAGGGCTCGCCCTATGAGCATGACCCCGGCTAGGAACTGACCTCGACACGAGGGCTAGCCTTGAAAGCATGAGCATGACCCCGGTCGGGAGCTGACCTCAAATGGAGGGCTCATCCTATGAGCACAATCCTGGCTAGGAGCTGACCTCGGTAGGAGGGCTAGCCTTGGCAGCATGAGCATGACCTCAGCTGGGAGCTGACCTCAGACAGAGGGCTTGCCCTATGAGCACGACCCCGGTTAGGAGCTGACCTCGGTAGGAGGGCTCGCCTTGGCTTTTCGTTTGGCCACCGTCCCCGAGTGGCGGACTCTTTGCCAGCGGGGCCGCCAGCAGAGGCTCCACGTTAGCAGATGTGCCATATCAGATGCCCCCCACTTCCGGGCCTGGAGGATGAAGCGACGCTCAGGACGAAGAGAGTAATGACCATGCTGACATGGAGGGGCGCGCCCCCTGCGCCATCAATGCCTCGAGTGCCGGTGCCTCGAAATCTATGCTTCCGTGCCAATGGGACGATGCCACGACATAGCCCTTTAAGGGGGGGGCCATCAGGAATTACGAAGGACTCACCTTTAAAACTCAAACGCCGAATTTTTGGCTTTTACTTCTTTCCCTCCTCTGCTTCTCAAGTTCCCGTAGCAGGGAGGTGGACTTTCATGGTTGCCGTGAGCCCGACCCAGGCCTTTGATCATTGTGGGGTGATGTTGGAGTCCTGAGGTCAGCATGGAGGACTCTGCGGGCATCCCACCCTTGCTCCACCAACCTTAGGGTCACGCGGTCTTGAACACAAAATACTTCTAGGGGCTTTTTGGTTTGCCAAGCTGTGAGTCAAGTGGCAGATGGTGGGGCTTCAGGAGTTTCCCACTGGCATCTCCGGGCTGTGAGCGAGATGGATGTGCGGGCCTTCTGGAGGACCTGGTGAAGGAAGCGAGCCTACTGACAGGGCCCGGCTTGATAATGCCGAACTGTGAGTCAAGCGATAGATGGCGGGTTGCCCTGCCGCCACCTCCGGACTGTGAGCACGATGAAGAGTGCGGGCCTGTTGGAGGGGCCCAGCTTGAGGATGCCAAACTATGAGTCAGGCAGTAGATGGCGGGTTGCCCTGCCACCACCTCCAGACTGTGAGCACGATGAAGAGTGCGGGCCTGCTGGAGGGGCCCGGCTTGATGGTGTCGAACTATGAGTCAAGTAATAGATGGTGAGCATTCTTGCCGCCACCTCTGGACTGCGAGCATGGTGAAGAGTGCGGGCCTGCTGGAGGGGCCCGGCTTGATGGTGCCGAACTGTGATTCAAGCGGTAGATGGCGGGTTTCCCTGCAGCCACCTCCACACTATGAGCACGACAAAGAGTGAGGGCTTGCTTGAGGGGCCCCGGCTTGATAGTGCCAAACTGTGAGTCAAGCGGTAGATGGCGGGTTACCCTGCCACCACCTCCGGACTGTGAGCACGTTGAAGAGTGCAGGCCTGCTGGAGGGGCCTAGCTTGATGGTGTCGAACTGTGAGTTAAGCGGTAGATGGCAGGTTGCCCTGCCGCCACCTCCGGACTGTGAGCACGGTGAAGAGTGCGGGCTTGCTAGGGGGCTCGACTTGATGGTGCCGAATTGTGAGTCAAGCAGTAGATGGTAGGTTACCCTGTCACCACCTCCGGACTGTAAGCATGGCAAAGAATGCGAGCCTGCTTAAGGGACCCAGCTTGAGGATGCCGAACTATGAGTCAAGTGATAGATGGCGGGTTGCCCTGTCGTCACCTCCGGACCGTGAGCACGGCGAAGAGTGTTGGCATGCTGGAGGGGCCCGGCTTGATGGTGTTAGATGTATGCCCTAAAAGCCAAGTTGGCTTGACACATTTTTATTTTAAGGGCATGAACTTTGTACTTGATTTTCTTTATTAATAAAAGAGTATTATTTTCATTCATATTGATGTATTTATGAATCATCCATGGAGTTAATGGACAATGACACATATTCTCAAGAGTTGAGAATCTGAAGCATGTGTCTTTATAGATTAACTCCTAAATGCTCCCGATTGTATAGATTAACTCCTAAATGCTCCCGATTGTTGGAATATCACGAGGATGGTGATTGTTCCGTTAAAATCGATTCACATATCACTTTTCTTTCTAGGTAGATGAGTCTCTAACCTATAGTATGGTGACACTTGAGTGAGAGTGCGGGTAGTTGATAAAGATCAACGGTACCGAGCATAACCAAGTACAGGAAGTTATACGGATGACTACTCATTCATCGATAACTTCCTGATGCTGTAGTCGTGTGAATAGTTCTTTGACCTAGAGTGTCTCAGCTACTTACAATAAGGTTGTTGTAATTTGATAGCACAATCGTATGGTTCCTATCCATATGGGACCTTGTGGTGTTCGTTAGCTATAGTAAGTTTATTGTAGGAGTAGGGTGTTCACTTGTAGAGATCTATCAGTCTTAGTAGTAAGGTATAATCCTATGTAGCTTAATATGACTAAGTCTAGAAGTCTATGGCCATAGCAGGGTGATAATGAAAAGGTGTTTTCATTAGTATCACAATTGGACTTGAGTCAATTAAGTTAAGCATTTGACTGATGGGTTTGATGAGTTTCCGTAACCAACATCATGTTGGGATTTTTGATAGAGGAACCAAATCATATGGTAACTATACCTAGGGGTTCCAATCTTATTTTGCTGGATTACCACTACATACTGCTAGGTGTCACTGGTGGATTATAAGAGTCCATTAGGATCATTCTCGGATCGATGATCCTGATTAGGGTTGAGTTGAAATTGTTTCAGTCCATCGAAAGGAATTTCGATGATGTATAATAAAGATTATAGGATGTCTCATTACCAGACAGGATAGGACCTGAGGGGTCACACATATTAGGAGCTTAAGTAACCAATCAGCAAATCAATTTGGACCTAATTATAAGTATTACAATTAAGATTGGACCTAATTATAAATATTACAATTGATTAATTATGAATTAATTATTAATTAAATTATATTAGATTTAATTTAATTGAGTTAGACTCAGTTAATTGATCCTAATTGAGTTGGGTCAATGTTCCTTTCGAAATGGTTCGATCGGATTTAAAATCGACTTTGATTTGACTATCAAATCACTTTATTTAGACCATGACATAGAGTCCAGTTGGACTGGGACTCTCTCTCCTTTTCTCCCCTTCCCTTCACACGCCAACCTAGTGGGCCCATGCATTTTGTACGACAAAAGGAGTGGGGCGTGAATATTAGATGGCACTAATCCCATTTTAGCATGGAAGAATATGAGAAGGAGTCCTCATTCACTCCTCTTAAATCCTAAACCAGATTAGATTAAACTCTATTGGTTTTGGCGCGGAGAATTGGAAAGTTTTACCGTGAGAAAAATAAAAGCAAGAGAGGTGGCCGACCAAAAGAAGAGAGATATTTTTATGCGTGAATGTCCTCCTCTTGGGCATTTTTCTTCTCTTGGCCATGAACTCCAAAGAGTCTCTCTCTTGGCACCTAGTTTTCTTCTCCCTCTTATGTGATTTCTTCTTCCTTCTGAGAGATCCAGAGAGTTATTTTATAAAAGAAAGAAGAGAGAAAAGGGTCCAAGGTCTTGCATATCTCTGATTTGCAAGACAGAAGCCGGTCCAGTTACGGATCGGCATGACTTTTAAAGCGGGTGATTTACTGAAAGAGGAGAGGGCTGCAAGGATCTAGCAGTTCGGTGCTCCCTACGACTCGGTTACGAGAGCTTCGTGTGGATACCAACAGAAACCGGATGATTGCGCAGCTCCTGTAGAATCCCGATTTCATAAGCGGATCAGCACGCCTTTCAGAGCAAGCCAGGATAGCGATCCAGGTAAGTATTTTATGCTTAAAATAATTTTTATTTCAAATCTGATATTTTTCTTATATATTTCATCATGTTGGAAATTTATGATAAATAAATTAGATTTATTTTATAAATTGCATCTTTAGATATAAATTATTTTTATATCTACTTCCGCTGCGATAGGCTGTTGATGCCTAATCGTTTGCAATTTACTATTCCTGGGAGAACTCCAACAAATGGTGTCGAACTATGATTCAAGCGGTAGATGGCGGGTTTCCCTGCCACCACCTCCAGATTGTAAGCACGATGAAGAGTGTGGGCCTGCTTAAGGGGCCCAGCTTGAGAGTGTCGAACTATAAGTTAGGTGGTTGATGGCGGGTTGCTCTACCACCACCTTTGGCCTGTGAGCATGATGAAGGGTACGGGCCTGCTGGAGGGGCCCGGCTTGAGGGTGCCGAACTGTAAGTAAGCGGTAGATAGCGGGTTTCCCTACCACCACCTCCGGACTGTGACCATGGCGAAGAGTGTGGGCCTGCTTGAGGGGTCCAGCTTGAGGGTGTCGAACTGTGACTCAAGCGATAGATGGTGGGTTGCCCTGCCGCCACCTCCGGACCGTGAGCATGGCGAAGAGTGTGAACCTACTAGAGAGGCCCAGCTTGAGACTGTCAAACTATGAGTCAAGCAGTAGATGGCGAGTTTCCCTGCCGCCACCTCCAGACTGCGAGCACAGCGAAGAGTGCGGGCCTACTGGAGGGGCTCGGCTTTAGGGTGCCGAACTGTGAGTCAGGCAGTAGATGGCGGGTTGCTCTGCCGCCACCTTCGAACTATGAGCACGGCGAAGGGTGCGGGCCTGCTAAAGGGGCCCGGCTTGAGGATGCCGAACTGTGAATCAAGTTATAGATGACAGGTTTTCCTGTCACCACCTCCGGACTGTGGGCACGGCAAAGAGTGCGGACCTGCTTAAGGGGCTCGGCTTGAGGGTGCCGAACTATGAGTTAAGCGGTAGATGGCGGGTTGCCCTTTCGCCACCTCCGGACTGTGAGCACGGCGAAGAGTGCGGGCCTACTTGAAGGGCCTGGCTTGAGAATGCCGAACTGTGAGTCAAGCGGTAGATGACGAGTTGCCCTGCTACCACCTCCGGACTGTGAGCACGGCGAAGAGTATGGGCTTGCTGGAGGGGCCCGGCTTGATGGTATCAAACTGTGAGTCAAGCGGTAGATGGCTAGTTTCACTGCCACCACCTCCGGATATGAGCACGGCGAAGAATGCAGGCCTACTTAAGGAGCCCGACTTGAGGGTGCCGAACTGTGAGTCGAGCGATAGATGGCGGGTTATCCTACTGCCACCTCCAGACTGTGAGCACGGTGAAGGGTGCAGGCCTGCTGAAGGGGCCCGATTTAAGGTTGTCGAACTATAAGTCAAGCGATAGATGGCGGGTTTTCCTGCCGCCACCTTTGGACTATGAGCTCGGCAAAGAGTGCGGGCTTGCTTGAGGGGCCCGATTTGAGGGTGCCGAACTATGAGTCAAGTAGTAGATGGTGGGTTGCCCTACCGCCACCTCTGGACTATGAGCACGGCGAAGAGTGCAGGCCTGCTAAAGGGGCCCTGCTTGATGGTGCCAAACTATGAGTCAAGCAGTAGATGGTGGGTTTTCCTGTCACCACCTTCGAACTGTGAGCATGGCAAAGAGTGTGGGCCTGCTGGAGGGGCCCGACTTGATCCACCGGACTTGGAGTCAGACGGATACATTCCTGCATAGGTGAAAGACACTATTGCACCAAAATGGAACTTTAATAATTGAGATGAAGTCCTACATTATCGTTAGTGCATTTTAAAATCGCTCGCATTCTAGGCTCGCGTGCATCTGGCACCGCCGGGGCCGATGAGGTAGTAGGCTCTGCTTGGTTGAGCCTTGACCACCTCGCTTGGGCCTTCCACGGGAGTTGCAGTAACGTGCTACTCATTGTCGGTAGGCTACCACTCGGGGTTGGGTCTTGTCTCTTGTCTCATTCAACTCCATGCAGATCCTTGGCAGGGTGGCCCGGTTAGTCACCTCGACCTCTCCATTGGTCCGAGGGTGGGCTACCGAAATGAAACAATGATGGATGCCGAGATCGGCACAGAAATCCTTGAAGGTCCTATTGTTGAGCAGGTTGAGTCCAGGGCGCCCCCAAGGTTGATTTGTAAGGTGCGGACGATGAATGTCATCACCACAGAACCTTCCTGAGGTGGGGCCCTGGTCGTTATTGGGGGCGTAGTCTCTCCCCCTAATCCTCTTCGAGGGTTCTCCCTGCCCCCCAGGACATCATCCCTACTAGCTTGTTGGTGGGCCGCCAGTGTCCCTGGTTGCCGCTGAGTTTCCAAGGACCGGTGCTTCTGGTGGAGCTGGCACACCGCCGCAGCTAGGGCTTGGACCTGCTGGGTCAGTGCGGTGATCTAATTGTCCACCAGAGATGGTGGTGGTGGAGCGGGGAGTTTCCTCTTCGGGCTATAGTCGTCGTGGCGAGGGGGGTCTTCTGCTCAACTAGCAGAGGCTTCGTTGGCCCGCGTGGTCACCATTGGACCGTGGGCTTCCACGGATCTCGCCCCTTACCTGGTGCACCAATCTATTGCCGCCAAGATCGCCATGGCCTATAGTTCTGACATGTCGTGAATGCATCAAGTTCCCGTGGGGCACTCATCCCTCCCTCTCCTGGCTGGCTCCTTGGTTCAGCCGCCCTGCAAAAAAGAGGAGATCCGGGCCGGAAATTCTGATGGGGATACTCCGATGATCAAGTCAGACAGGACGATCAAGGAAAACAGAATCTCTGTGGCGGAGAGCTTG
This sequence comes from Areca catechu, assembly GCA_021397845.1. NCBI lineage: Eukaryota > Viridiplantae > Streptophyta > Magnoliopsida > Arecales > Arecaceae > Areca > Areca catechu. The sequence goes on along the minus strand of CM038049.1, from coordinate 21,724,953 downwards.
GGGGGCTCTCCACGTAGAGGGTGAAAGGTAGAATTGAGATGGAAAGAGCAAGCGGAGATGGGAGCAGAGAGCTTTGAAGGGTCTGCTGGAGGTCCCTTGCTCACTCGCTCCCCCCTCTCCTTCTCACCTATTTATTTTCCCTCCTCCCTTTATTTTTCCTCTCTCTGACCTTATGTATGTGGGATAGCCCAAAGTAGATCTGGGGCTTTGTCCGGGTGTCTCTTTTCATGTGCCCTCTCTGGGAGGGGCTTGCCATTTCCTGTGGTCTCCCTCTTGTCGGACAGTCCTTAGAGGGAGATCCTTCCATTGGGGGTGTACACCGACATGGTTCAAGTCCCGTCCCTTTGGTGGTACGGTTTTTCATGGAAGGGGCGGGCACGGTGCAGCTGAGCCCCCTGCCATGGTGAGGCGTTTCCATTCCTAGAGGGACCGGTGGAGCGTCACAGGGCCCTGGGGCCTTAATGGAGTATTCCTCTTAGAGGAGGTTCAGGTATCGTGTCACGGGATTTGAAGCCCCCGGTTGGACGGTCGTCGACGTGGTGGCACATTATAAGGCCCAGAACCTGGCGGGCCACACGCCGCTCAGGGCATGGGAGTGGTGTGTTGCAGAATTTAAATTTATGGCAAGATGTGCACCACCCTCAGGAGGTTGCAGGTGATCGATAACCTCCTTGCCATGGTTTGAATCGTTGTTGACCCTTCTTTTATCGCCAGCGGGAACTTTTTGACCCCCGTAAGGCAAACAGAAGGGGGGAGTCTCACCTTGGCAGCATGAGTACAACCCCGACTGGGAATTGACTACGGCAGGAGGGCTCGCCTTGGCAGCATGAGCACAACCCCGATCAGAAGCTGGCCTCGGACGGGGGGCCCGCCTTATGAGGACAACCTTGTCTAGGAGTTGACCACGGCAGGAGGGCTCGCCTTGGCAGCATGAGCATGACCCCCACCGGGAGCTGGCCTCAGGCAGGGGGCTCACCCTATGAGCACGACCTCGTCTAAGAGCTGACCTTGGCAGGAGGGCTCGTCTTGGCAGCATGAGCACGACCCTGGTCGAGGAGCTGACCTCGGATGGAGGGCTAGTCCTATGAGCACGACTCCGGCTGGGAGCTACCTCGGCAGGAGGGCTTGCCTTGGCAGCATGAGCACGATCCCAACCGAAAGCTGACCTCAGACGGAGGGCTCGCCTTATGAGCATGACCCCAGCTGGGAGCTGACCTCGGTAGGAGGGCTCATCTTGGCAACATGAGCACGACCCCAGCTGGGAGCTGACCTCAGACGGAGGGCCCACCCTATGAGTATTGTTCTTGAAGTTCTCCCTGAGCCGTCCCATTCATCTGGTCCCGGCGGGGTCGCCTCGGTGATAACCAGGGAGGACCTTGCCATAATCCGGGAGGCTTTCGGCATCCCAAGCTTTGTCCGGCTTTCGGTCCCTCGACCGGGGGAGCGGGTCACCTCTAGTGACCCGGGCCAGATCACCCTCTACGAGGAGTCCCTCGCAGGGGGTCTTCGATTTCCTTTTCATCCCTTCTTTTTCTCCGTTCTTAGCAACTACCGCCTGGTTTCGGCTCAGCTGGTTTCGAACGTGGTCAGGACTATTTTCTGTTTCATCGTCTTGTGCCATTTCCATAGGATCGTGGCTCGTTTCTCTTTATTCAGGGCTTTTTTCATCCTGAAGTGCCACCCGATCGAGGACGGGTGGTGGTTTATTTCTCCTCGTCTAAAGGGCATTAAATTCGAGCTTCCCTCTTCCATCAAGGGATGGAAGAGTAAATATTTTTTTGCTTCTGTCGAGGGGGTTGACTGGGTTTGGAGCGACCCAGATCGGACCCCAAATCGAAACTCTGCTGTCGAAGCGGCTGATCGAAAAATTTATGACCAGCTTTGCACTGACCAGGTCCCTTCCTTGGAGGTTCTACTAACAGAGCAGAACCTCTTCGAAGTCGAGGTCAACCCAATCCAGGAGTTGGGTGAGTTCGGCCTGAACTTGATTTATCTTTCCTCTAGGTATGTCCGGTCACGAGGCTGACCTCAATTCTTTTCTCCTTGCAGGAATGAAGCTTTCAATAGAGCAAATAGTTCAGCACGCCCAGAGGAGAGGTGCGCCAGGGGGCCCAGGGAGTCCCCCCCGAAGAGGGCCCGAAATGAGCCCAGCCCAAGGCCCGGGCCGATCGCAGCTCTCAGCCCAGGCACGAGGGTAACTGATCAAGTGCGCGATCCACCGAGGCGATAGGCTTTGCCTCTAGCCAGGGATTCCATCGCAGGTGCGCGGGTTTGCTCTACCGTCGCTGCCATTGTTGCCGTGCCTCCACCTCCTGAAATCATCAAGGTGGAGGCGATAGGTGAGGAGAGGGGGATGCTGCCACCGACGGCGCCGTCCATTGTGGCGGCGAGCTTAACCAGGGGCTCAGAGAATCCTCGGCTATCCCTGAGGACCCAACAGCAGCTCGGGCTAGGAAGAAGTCTAGCTCCCAGAGGGTGCGCTTCAAAGTGGCGCCGAACTCCTCGATGACTCAAGATTAGTCCTTGGCCGAGCGTATGATGGACTTCGTCATCCAGTCATGCAATCGGCGAGAAAGGGAAGGAAGGCCTTTGCTGAATGCTATTCTTGGCACCTTCCCCCACCTCTTCACAGTAAGGCTCCCTGCCCCCTTTCTTCTCCTTTTCTTCTTCTGTTTGCTGATGTCGTCATCATTGCAGCTCGTTACGGATCTTCTTCTTATCCGTGACTACTGCACCCACTGGATCAAGAGTGAGAAGCTGAAGGAGCAGGAGTTGGTGTCGGCCATGACCGAGGCCAAAGAGAAGACCGCCAGAGCCCAGGAAGCTAAGGAGAAAAATCGGGAGCTAAGGGATGAGGCGGCTGGCATCGAAAGGATCATCAAAGACCTTGAGGCATCCCTGGCCTGGGAGAAGGACCAGGTAAAGTGCAGGTCTGAGGAGCTCAAGGCTGAGGCAGCTCATGCCGAGGATCTCAAGGTCAAGGCTGTCCGGGTGATAGAGCGGACCAAAAGTCTCCGGACCCAGCTCGAGGCCACGCGGGCTCGGGTTGCCGCTGCTGAAGAAAAGGCCGGGGGCACGGTGGCCTTGATGGAGGCTGCCAAGAAAGAGGTCACCGAGACGGTCCCCAAATACAAGGCTTCAAAAGTCTACATCGACAAAGTAGAGGAGACGATCCTTAACTCATTCGCCAAGGGCTTCGAACACTACAAGTCACGGGCTGCCCAATTGTTCCCCGAGCTAAGCCTGGGCGGCCTGGTCTTCCCGGAGGTGCCGGTCGAGGGTCCCAGTGAGGCCATGGCCATAGGAGCGGAGGAAGAGCCCTCGGTTGCCGCAGGAGCTGCTCCCCCGGTGGAGACCGGGGCAGATGCTGCTATGCCCTAGCGCCGCCCTGGGAAAGAGCTGGCAAAATAGGGGCCTCTAGTCTTTCCATTTTTCATGTTTCTTTTCTCTTCGGATCGCCCGGCCTGTCAAGGGTCCTTATCTAATGTAACCTTTCTGCATTAATGAAGAGCTCTTTTTTTTCTTACCGAGTCTCCCTTCTCCTCTTCTCTTCCCTCCTCTTTTCTCTTCTCTTCTTTCTTTCTTTTTTTTTGGGCTGCCGAGGCGCATGCCTTAGCTGCAGTGCCGCGCGATGGTACATTAAGCAACCAGCTCTTCCCGGTAGAGCTCCAAATGAGCAGGCAATTGAAGAGAGCAATCTTAGGTTTTTGTTTATCTTCGCCACGTCGGGGATGAGATGGAGATACTTCGCGCATCTCCCCCAGGCAGGTTGCATCTTCAAGTCCTCTGTAGCCCGAGCAGGGAGTTAGACAAACGCTCAACCACGGGAGAGGCATCGAGGTGAAGGTACTCAAGGAATGGGAATCCAGCCTTTTTGTGGAGCCCATCTTCAGCATGGAACTTTACCCATCGGGGAGCTCAGCCCTAGTTTTCGACTTCGATGCTAGGCTTCGGAAGTTTTCTGGCATGGAGTGCCAGGCTTCAGAAGTTTTCTGGCTCAGAGTGCTGAGCTTCAGGAGTTTCCGAGCTCGGAGTGCCGTGCTTCAGGAGTTTCTGGGCTCGAAGTGCTGAGCTTCAGGAGTTTTCGGGCTTGGAGTGCCAGGCTTCAAGAGTTTTCAAACTTGGAGTGCCAGGCTTCAGGAGTTTTCGGGCTTGAAGTGCCGGGCTTCAGGGGTTTCCGGGCTTAAAGTGCCGGGCTTCAGGAGTTTTCGAGCTTGAAGTGCCGGGCTTCAAGGGTTTCCGGGCTTGAAGTGCCGGGTTTCAGGAGTTTTCGGGCTTGAAGTGCCAGGCTTCAGGAGTTTCCAGGCTTGATGTGCCGGGCTTCAGGAGTTTCCGGGCTTAGTCCATCAGGCTTGGGGCCGAGCAACGATATTCCTGCAAGGCAAAGAAGGTTTGCACTGAAAGGAATTTTATCATTAATGGATGGAGATCTTACATTATTGGAAATACATCTTCAAGTTGTCGACGTTTCAAGTTCGGGGGAATCGGGCGCCGCCGAGCTCAGCGAGGTAATATGCTCCATTGGAAAGAGCTTCGACCACCTTGTAAGGGCCGTCCCAGTTCGGGGAGAGCTTGCCGCACTCCCTAGGTTAAGAGGCTTCAGCACGCCGCAACACCAAGTCTCCCGCTCGAAAGATCTTTAGCCTTACTCGCGCATTGTAATATCGAGCTACCCGCTATCAGTAGGTTGCCATCTGGAGCCGAGCCTTGTAGTTCCTCGAGCAGGTCCAAGTTTAGAAGAAGTCAAGCCGGGTTTTCATCTGCATCATACTGCTCCACCCGTAAAGTGGGCACGTCGAGCTTGACCGGGACAACAATTTCAGAGTCGAAGACGAGGTTGAAAGGGATCTCATCCATGGACGTTCTGGGCATTGTGTGATAGGCCCAAAGGATGCTGGGGAGTTCTTCTGCCCACCTACCCTTGGCCTGGTCCAATTTGATTTGGAGTCCCTGGAGAATGGTCCGGTTGGTCACCTCAGCTTCACCGTTAGTCTGGAGGTGGGCCATCGAGGTGAAGCGATGGCGGATTCCGAGGTCGGCGCAAAACTCCTCGAACTCTCGGTTGTCGAACAGCCATTCATTATCGGTGATGATGCTGTGGGGGATCCTGAAATGGTAGATGATCGACTTTCAGAAGAATTGGCGGACCTTGGCCTCGGTGATCCATGCCAGTAGCTCCGCCTCCACCAATTTGGTGAAGTAATCGATAGCCACTACCAGGAATTTGTGTTGTCTGGCTGCGGAGGGAAATGGACCAAGGATATCCATCCCCCACTGAGCAAAAAGCCAGGAGGATGAGAGTTGAGAGAGTGGCGCTGACGGTTGACGTTGTATGCGGTCATGGCACTGGCAACGATCGTACTTCTTCACAAAGTCGGCAACGTCCGCCCTCATAGTCTCCCAGTAGTACCCCTGACGAAGGGCCTTGTACGCTAGCATCCTGCCCCCTACATAGTTCCTACAGAGGCCTTTATGTATCTCCTGGAGCACAAAGGCCACCTCCATGGGTCTCAGACATTTCAAGAGTGGATAGGAATAGGACCTATGGTAGAGCTGCCCATCCATTAAGACAAAGCGCGCAGCCTTCTTCTTGACGAGGACTGCTTCCGTGCGATCTTCCAGCATGGCACCATTGCTGATGTACCTAATGTATCTATCCATCCAGCTGGGCTCCAGGATGACCTGTTGGACCTCCCCGGGAGCTTTGTAGCTCGGAACTTCCAGGTATTCAATATGGATGCGTCCCAGCGACGAATCCGGTAGGGTCGCGAGCCTCGAGAGGGCATCGGCGTGAGCATTCTCTCCTTGAAGGATGTGGGAGATGCTAAAATGCCGAAATCCCACCGTGCTCAAGCATACCTGTTCCAAGTACTTCATCATCTAGGGGTCCCTTGCCTCGAACTCTCCATAGATCTATCCGGCTATCAGCTGGGAGTCGGTGAAGACTTTTAGGTTGGTTACACCCAGCTCATGAAATACTTTGAGTCCCACGAGGAGTGCCTCGTACTCCGCCTGGTTATTGGTTGCTGCAAACCAGAGCGGAGTGCATATTCAGCCACGACCCCATCCCCGTTGATGAGTAGGGATGGCAATAAAATCCAAACCCATGGGTACCCGACCCGACCCGACCCAATTGGGCCGGGTAGTCAACGCTTTGACTGGGTTTGGACCGGATTTGGGTAAAACCTGAATGCTTAAATTTGGATTTGGACCGAGACTGGATAGATATACACCCGACCTGAACCCAGCCCAAATTATTTTAATATTTAAATATATATATATATAATTAATATATATTTTATTAATTATAATTATTGTTATTAAATTTTAAATACGCTAATCATTATATATATATATATTGGAAATATTTTTTTCATCCTATTCTATTCAAGGTGAATTCAAAACAAGATCATAATTAATAGTTTACTTAAAATACTTGAACCCTATACCCTAATCATTATATATATATATATATATATATATATATATATATATTGGATTTTTTTTTCATCTTATTCTATTCAAGGTGAATTCAAAACAAGATCATAATTAATAGTTTACCAACTTCATAATATAAATTTTGATTGAATATGAAATTAAATACTGTTGAACTAAAAATGTAGTTAAATTTTATTTGTTTAATATATGTATAATTCATAAAATTATAGATGATTTTAAAGTTGATAAAAATAAAAAAATATTTAATATGACTCAGTTAGGTTCGAGCCGGGTAAACCTGATTACCCGATATCCAATTGAGATGGATTTGGATAAAAAAACCCAATCCCGATAGTGTTAGGGCTGGGTTTGGGTAGTGTACTGAATATTTGGATTTGGGTTTGGGTAGTTATGCACCTGGTTCGAACCCGGCCCATTGCCATCCCTTTTAGCGAGGATGAGACCCGCTCCGCTCCCTCCTGAGTTGGATGCGCCGTCCACATGGAGGACCCAGGTCTCCTCCTCGGCTATGGGCTCCAGCTGGTGTTCCGAGGTGGTCTCCTCGGGCTCCTCGCCCATGACAGCACACTCGACCAAGAAGTCAGCCAGCATTTGGGCCTTCTGGGATGGCCTCGGTCGGTACGAGATGTCAAAGTCGCTTAGCATCAGAGACCACTTAGCCAAGCGCCCGAAGGTATCAGGACGGCTAAGTATGGCTTTCAACGGTTGGTCCGTCATGACCGCAATAGGATGCACTTGAAAGTATGACCTAAACCACTGAGCAGATATTATGAGGGCAAAGATCAACTTCTCAAAGCTGGTGTACCTGATTTTTGCATCTCGGAGTAGCTTGCTGGCATAGTACATCAGCTTCTGGACTCCGTCTGAGTCGGTACGGACAAGGACCGAATTGATAGCTCCTGGGGTGACCGCCAGGTACAATAAAGGTTCCTCTCCATCCTCGGGTCTAGAAAGCAATGGTGGTGTTGTCAGGAATTCCTTCAGCTCCTCGAAGGCCGCCATGCACTCCTCTGACCAGACGAAATCGTGCACCTTGCGTAGCGCCTTGAAGAATGGTCAATAGTGGTCAGCCGACCTTGAGATAAACCGGCTCAAGGTGGCAATCCGGTCCGTTAGGCGCTGGACCTGCTTCTTCGAGGAAGGGTGCTCCATGTTGACGATAGCTTGGACCTTCTCAGGATTTGCTTCTATTCCCCTCTGGGTGACCATGAAGTCAATAAACTTTCCTGCCACCACGCCGAAAGCGCACTTTACCAGATTCAACTTCATCTTATGCAGACGAAGGTTTTGGAAGGCTTCTGCCAGGTCGATGACGTGATTTGACTTCAACTTGCTCATAACAAGCATATTGTCCACATAGACTTGCATGTTCTGGTCGATCTGATCCTTAAAAACTCGATTAACCAGTCGCTGGTATGTGGCACCGGCATTCTTCTGGCCGAAGGGAATCATCCGATAGCAGTACGTCCCCCGATCTATGATGAAGGTAGTGTGCTCCTCGTCTTTTGGATGCATCTGGATCTGATTGTACCCAGAGAATGCATCCATGAAGGAGAGTAAGCGGTGCTCCGAGGTGGCGTCTACTAGTTGATCAATCTTTGGTGATGGAAAACTATCCTTCGGGCAGGTCCGGTTGAGGTTGGTGTAGTCCACGCAGATCTTCCACTTTTCGTTGTTCTTCTTGACCATGATCACGTTCGCCAGCCAGCTGGGGTATTGTACTTCATGGATGAAGTCGGCTGCGAGGAGCTTCTCCACCTTCTCATTGATCGCTCGTTGCCTCTCCGGGACGAAGCACCTCTTCTTCTGTCGGACGGGGCAGCACTTTGGATCGATGCTTAACTTGTAGGTGATGATGTCGGGTAGAATCCCGGGCATGTCTGTCGCGTCCAAGCAAACACGTCCGTATTTGCCCGGAGAAAGCCCAGCAAGCGGATCCGCTCCTCTTCTTGTAGATGGGCCCCGATTTTCACCATCTTTGCCTGGTCCGCCCCAATTGGAAATGTCAGCAGACGCTCGGTAGGACCGCCCATGGGGTCCTGCGCCCTTTGATCCAGGTCATCGGTGCTGGGTCTTTCTCAGAGCTCTTAGCCCCGGGGATAGCTTGAAGGCAATGCTGAATCGGCTGAGGTGCCCCCCTCATTTTTCTTATGCCATATAGGATGGGAAATTGCACCAACAGTCACTTGGTGATAATGACCGCGTCGAGCAAATTGAGCCCGGAGCGGCCAAGGATCACGTTATAGGCTGAAGGGAGCCAAACAACCATGAAGGTCATCATGACAGTGCTCTACCGAGGTGGGGTCCCGGCAGTAACTGGGAGACTAATTTTCCCTTCAACTCCCATAGAATCCCCAGTAAAATCAACAAGGGGAGTGTGCACAGGCCTCAGTTGAGCAGAGGGCAAATTCATCCCAGAGAAAGCATCACAAAAAAGGATATTAGTAGAACTTCCACTATCGACCATAATCCATTTTACAGGATGTTTGGCGATCGTCATCTCAATGACCACGGTATCGTTGTTTACATTTTCACTCCTGGGTTCCCTCTCCCTCATAAAGGGGAGTACATTTTCTAAACTCTCTCCTCCCCGGGTCCTCTTGGCAGTGCGCTTGATTCCCCAACATATCATCCCCACAGGCTTCTCGGTGGGCCGATTATTGACTGCGGGGAGAGGAGGAAAAGCAACGAGTGCCTGAGGTTCCGTCGGGGTCTTACCCCCTACAAACTTTCTGAGGTAGCCCCTTCTTATCAGATCTTCGATTTCTCTCTTGAGGTGGCGGCACTCGTCGGTGTCGTGGCTTTGGTCACGGTGGAATTGGCAGTACTTCAACTTGTCATGACTGTTGGATGGCCTCAGCGGGAGAGGTCGGTGCAAGTAACGCTCACCCTCAATTTTCATGAGAATCTTCGTTCTCGAGGCTAGGAGAGGTGTATATCTTTCTTCTGGGATGGGGCCGCTCTTCGGCTTCTAAGCTTGACAAAAATTCGGGGTGGTCGACCCGGGCTTCCGCACCCCGGATGTCTCTCCCGGAAGTTGCTTCTTCAATGGCTTCCCGTCAAGCTCCCTCCTCGTACGGTCCGCCTCCTTAGTGCGGATGTATTTGTGAACAAGGAGGAGAAGGTTGGAGTACGTCTTCGGTGGCTTCTTGTTCAGGGAGTAGGTCAGGCGAGAAGTCCTAAGCCCCCTCTTAAGTGCCAGCATGGCAACCGGCTCATCCAGATTGTAGATCTCCAGTGTGGCGACTTTGAAATTGGTCACATAGTCCCACAAAGGCTCGTGATTCTGTTGTCTAATGGAGAAGAGATTGTCCGCTTCTCGAGGCACCTTTCGGCAGGCATCAAAATGGGCTACAAACTTCTTCTCCAGTTGTACAAAAGAGTCGATGCTTTCAAGCTCGAGACAAGCAAACCAAATCTGAGTCACCTTTCGAAGAGTGGCCGGAAAGGCGATGCAGAAGAGGGCATCGATCATCCCTTGGACTCTCATGAGAGCCTTATAGCTCTCAAGGTGGTCCAGGGGGTCGGTGGTCCCATCATAGGGATCCACCTGTGGCATGCGGAACTGACTCAGAATCAACTCCTCTTGGATCTCTCGGGAGAAAGGGGGACGGGCATCGTAGCCCGCAGGCTCGCGAGAGGAGCCCTGCAAATTTGCAAACTGGCGGGATAGCTCTGCCAGCTTGTGCTCCTCCTCCTCCTCCTCTAGGCGCCTTTTAGCCAAGCGTCTGATGGCCTCGTCGGTGGAGCCCTCCGCTGAGGGCGACGGAGGAAATGAAGGTGTCAGTCGAGGGGGTTCACGACGGGGGCCCCTGCCTCTACGGCCTCGACGGTGCTTACCAGCAGCCTGTTCGAGAGTTGGAGACCGGCTCTCCCAGTCGATTGACCCGGTCCACTGCCTCTTCGTCAGGGTCCGATGGCTTCCCCGAGGGTCTGTCATGGCCTGCAGGAGTGACGGCCTTCCATGGAAGGACCGCAGGCTATCACTGGGTGCTGCGGCTTGGGTCGCAGGAGTTCCTGGCTGCTAGTGGGTGGCCAGGGATCGATGTTGATGCTGCAGCTGTCGCACCGCTGTAGTCAAGAGTTGCATCTGCTGGGCAAGCACCGCTAACTAGGCATCCACTAGAGAAAGTGGTGGTGGAGCGAGGAGCTCCACTTCCAGACTGTGCGGGCCCCCGCGTGAAGGGAGGTCTCCCACACGATTGGTGGAGACCTCCCGCGCGCACGTCATCACCATGCTTCGGGTGGAGTCACTCAAAAGCAGGGGTGGTCAAACTGTGTCCTGCCCCTCTTCCTGGTGCGCTAATATATTACCCCCCACACCGTCATGGCCTGTAGCTGGAGTCAACCTCGGATGCCGACCTTGTCGCACGGGAACTGCACGCACACCCAGACCTGCAAAACAAAGGAGACCCGGGCCGGGGATCCCGGCGCGGGCACTCCGATGATCAAGTCAGTAATGATCTAGGAAAACAGATCCTCCCCGGTGGGCCCCTTGCTCAGATTCCATGCTTGGAGGAGTAGATTTAGCTTGAAATGGAGAGAAGGGAGCTGGGGTGAGAATAGCTGAGGAGAGCTCAAGCTTCGTGGCTGTGTCCATCAAGGCTTTCCCGATGAGTCTCTGGTAGCCCAAGGCGCTCCGTCTGGCCCTTCGCTCTCCTGTGTGCTGCCCCTCCCTCGTTTGCTCAAGTTATATTTGCTTACCTCTGGGAACCTTCAGAGAATCCCTTTTTGTCAGGATCCCTCCCATCGACTTACCTTGGGATCTTCCCCCTTTATCGGCGCCGGGGGGTCAACGTCTGACAGTGCTTCGTGCCATGCGCACAGGTACCTTTCCTCATTCGCGATAAGGGGTCACGCCGCATGCTCTGACTCTCTGTATGGTCGCTATTCTTCGACAAACCTGGCAATGCCTCAATCGGGAGGCAGCTGCCCCCTGGATTTGAATCTTCCAGGACAGTTTCCTCTTCCGGGTGGTGCAGACGGTCGGTAGAGAGCGCAGTGCTTTGGGAAGGGCTCCCTTTCCTATCTGGTGTAAACAGCAACAGGCCCGATCATGGCATCCCGAGAGGTGCTCCTCCGTGGTCCTTGGGCGGAGGTGGGCTCAACCTCGAGGGAGCCACCCGACGAAGGAGCTCAAAGAGAACAGGAGCTCGACTTCAGCCGAGGTGGGCTCGACCTTGAGGGAGCCACCCGATGAAGGAGCTCGAAGAGAGCGGGAGCTTGACTTCGGTTATGGTGGGCTCGACCTCGAGGGAGCCACTCGGCGAAGGAGCCCGAAGAGAGCGAGAGCTCGACTTCGGCTAGGGCACCTCGACCTCGGGGGAGCCGCCTGGCGGAGGGTTTGACATGGCAGCACGTGGTGTCAGGCCCAATCTGACGGGGACTCCACGTCAGCGACCTTGCCACATCAAGTACGACCCCGGCTGGGAGCTGACCTTGGCAAGAGGGCTCGCCTTGGCTCTTCGTTTGGCCACCGTGCTTGGGTGACAGACTCTTTGCCAGTGGGGCCACCAGCAGAGGCTCTACATCAACGGATGTGCCATATCAATGACTATGGATAGAGATACAGGTGGAGCAAGAAGGTATGGGTAGCTGCCATAAGTGGCTAATAGAGATGCGGCCTCTTCTTAGGATCAGGATGCGGGTGGTGATGCAAGACACGAGCAATGCTTGCGGATGGGTGGAAGAGAGGCAGAGTGTTCCCGCTAGCATATTTTTCTCCTAGGAAGAGGGAGGGGATGCTCAACCAAGAGTTCCTATCTAATTTTTTCTCCATACGCGGAGGCAGCAAACTGGTACACGTGGCAGAAAGAGTCGACCTAGTGTAGCGCTGAGCTGGTACATTAAGCGTATGCTATAATTTCTTCAATTCCTTCCTATATTATTTATATTTCTTATCAGGGATGGCAATAAATCGGGTTTGGTTAAATTTTTAATTATCCAAATTCAAATTCAAATACCTAATAAACTATCTAAATCATCGAATTGGGTTTTTTTATCCAAATCCATCTTAATCAGGTATCGGATAATTCAGGTTTATCCGATCCAAATCCAATTGAATCACATTAAATATTTTTTTATTTTTATCAACTTTAAAATCATCTACTATTCTATAAATCATACATACATTAAACAAATAAAATTCAACACATTTTTAGTCCAACAACACTTAATTTCATATTCAATCAAAATAAAATATATTTAATATAATATATATTAATTTATATTAAAATATTAAAATAATTCAGGTTGGGTTCGGATCGGGTACATATCTATCTAGTCCCGATCTAAATCCAAAGTTAAGTATTCGGATTTTACCCAAATCCAGTTAAAATGTTAACTACTCGACCCAATCAGATCGGGCCGGATCAGATATCATGAATTTGAATTTTGTTGCCATCCCTATTTCTGACTTTACTGCTAACCTCATGGTTGAAACCATAACCAAGTTTGACCACAATTACAGCAACAAGATTTGGTGTAATTGGAAACAAGCTTTAAGGAAGCTCCTCCACTTCTACCAAAAAAAAAAAAAAAAAAAAGGGAAAAAAAAGAAAAGAAAAGAAAAGAAAAAAAATTGAGTATCTTCACCACTCTTGGACCTAGCATATTAAATATGTTATAATTTTTTAATATATATATATATATATATCGGTAAACCGGAATACCGGATGATTCATATTATTTAATATATATATATATTCACGAAAATCAAAAAAATATTTTTAAATTAAATAGAAAGAATATTTGTATTTATCCAAATCATATATTCCATATGATATTTCATCCCATCAATAATACTATTTATAAAATATATTTTTTATTATTAAAATAAAATATAATTATTATAATATAAAATATTTTTTATTCTATTATATTATTATAATAATTATTGTTATAATTTATGATAGGTATTTAAGGATAGAACTATCATTCCGCTCTGAGATTTCTCGATCCTAACCTGATCCAGAGCGTATGACGAACCTCGGAAGTTAGCAAGTGAAAAAGCTTTAAAGCTTTAGATGGTCAGTATTGATTCCAGCTTTGTGCATTGGTGCATGGGAGCAAAATGGGCTTCTCACTTAGATGCCATCACGGGCCTATCGGTTACTAAGCCGGCAAGGCTTCTTATTTATATAAGTTTCCTCAACAAACCTGTAAGCTAAGGCGCTCCACAGGAAATAGAATTGGGGAGAAATTATTTGTACACCGTTTGGGATGGAGGTGAAAAAAATATATATCGTACAACCTGATTATGTCATATAAATTTTGCTTGTCAGCACGTATTCAATATATATAATTTCATATTTTTATTAAAAATTATGAATAACAAAAATATCCTACTCTTTATTGAAAAAATATGATATTCTATAATCGGGTTATGACTTATTGTGAATCGAATTATAATATCCAGTGACTAAGTTGTAAACATTTACATGATTTATAAGGTTGAGAAGTATTTTTATTATTAAAAAAAAATTAAAATTTGTTTAATGATGAAAAATACTCCTAAGCCTTATGATATCACGTGGATAGATTATGACATCCTAGTCAATTATAAAAAGGAACATTTTTGTTATTCAAATATGCATTTAATACCTGTAGTTTATCTTTTTATTGAAAATTTTGAATAATAAAAATATTATTTTCTTTATTACACCTCGTAGCGACGTTTGTAAACATGATATCATCATCCTATCCACGGATGTCATAAGTTCGATGAATATTTTCATCATCGAAAAAAGTTTAAATGGCATCTTGTGAATGGGATTATGATATCCTGTTCATAACTTGTCCATAAGATGTCATAATCCAAAGATGTTATAATCCAAATCATGAGATGTCATAATTTTTTTATAAAAAAAATATTCTTATTATTCAAAATTTTTAATAAAAAATAAAATTATTAATATTAAATATATATTAAAAATAAAAATTATATGATTCTAATGTGGTCCAACCATATTTGGTGGTATATTTTTCTTACTGCCCCGGTATATAAAGAATTTCTCAAGAGTTGGGTTACCGAATGGACTTTCATGTAGTGGTCAAGGCCCAAAACTGGAGGTAAAGGCCTCCCAAGCACCCGCCCACCTATCCGTGCGAACCGGCTTACAATTTTTTATGCGGATGAATTCCTACATCGTTCCCCCTCATGCGACAATGCATACGTATGCTTGTTTCTAAATTCTAATATAGTTGTTGAACTGAAAAACGGATCGGATACTACTATGTATATCTATATTTAATTTTTTTAGAAAATAAAATATATAAAATATTAGTTAGATATTAAAAAAATTATATTTATATTTATTTTAAATATATATAAATATGAAATAAGTCAAATGACTAAATTTTATGATCTAAAATCAAAAATATTGCTAAATAAATGATCAATCAGATTAATAATACATTAATATGATTATTGTTGCCGCCCGGATCGTCGTGGCCCGTAGCTACTAATGGCGTCGAGGGTCGCGCGTCCGTCTGCTTGGGATGCCTCCGGTGCCTCGGGACCTGCAACAAACTGCGTCAGTGATCCGGGCCGGGAATTCTGGCGGGGGCACTCCGATGGTCTAGTCAGTGACGGTCCAAGAGAACAGATCCTCCTGGTCGAGCCCCTCTGGATGAGCTCCACACTAGAAGGAGTGAGTATAGTGTGTATGAAAAATGAGAGTGAGTGTGAGCTGGGAGAGATGATGGCCGAGGTGGTGTCGCCCTCCTCTCTGGCCCCCCTTCATTTGTTTCTATGTTTACCTTTGTTGTTGTTGTTACCTCCTTTTGGCTTACTCTGGCTGGATCTTTTACTTTGGCTTGCCTCGGGATCTTCCCATATTGTCAGACATGTGTGACGAGGTATCGTGCCGTAGATGGGACGCCTCTTCTATCAGGTAGCTGAGAGAAGCTTCTATACGCCCCTGACATTCCTTCTGTTTGCCCCTCTTCTGGAAGTCTAGCGGGGCCTCGGTTGGCGGGCCGCCATTCTCGGGACTCATGCTCTCCGGTTGGATCTTTTCCCTGGTCGTACGGCAGGTCGGTAGAGGGCGTGGTGCCTTGATGTGAGTCTTCTTTCTTTCTGGTGTGAATGACGGCCGTGGGCATTAATGGCGGTGTGGCGGGCGTTGTTGTACGATCCTCGGGAGGCCCGCCATTGTCCTCGGAGGGGAGGTGCTGCTCCCTTGATGGTTGGTGCCTCGATTTGAGTTGGGGACCGAGCTGAAAAGGTGGGTCCCGCCTCCGGTAGACCTGCCCCGGGATGGCTAAGCTGGGTGGAGGAGGGCCGAGCTCGACTTTGGGCTAGCGGAACTCAGCGTTGGACGAGCTCGAGCTGGCGGAGGTGGGCGAGGTGCCGCCCAACCTAGGGGACCCAACCTCGAAGGGGCTCCTCGTGGCGGAGGAGACTTGAGCTCGACTCCCAATCACGGGGCCCGACCTCGAGGGGCCCGCCTCAAAAAGGGGCTTGGGCTCGGCTCCGGCCTAAGTGTCCCGACCTGGCGGGGACCGACCTGGCAGAGGGCAGAGCCCGGCTTCAACGGGCGGCCCCGTTGCTCCCGGGGAACCCAGCCCGGCGAAGGGGTTCATGATGAGAATCCATCGTGGCGCCCGATGGGGGCTCCACGTCAGTCTTCCAGGGCCACGTCAGCGATCCAGCCACATCATTTATTTATTTTTATTTTATAAGTATTACGTAAAATTATTTGATGGGTAAATAGTAATCAAGAAAAAATAATTTATCTATTTAGAAAATAATAAAAATATGGATAAGTTAGTTAATAAAAATATTGACCAATTTTTTTATTATATTTGTCTATTAAAAAATAGACCCTCTGAATGGATAAATTATTTTTTCATGAATAGAATTTACCAACTAAATGAAAGGAAAGTTATATCCATATAGGAGGTAGGTAAGTCATTTTTCCATGAATTAAAAAAATTAATTTTTTATTTTATTTTTAATATTCCTTTAACCATATAATAATAATATAATCATATAATAATTTTATAATAATGATAAAATATACATTATAATATAATATATATAATTTAATTTAATATATTAATATATATAAATTATTATTATACTAATATAATATGTTTTATAATAATATACTATATTATTATAATACTATAATATATTATTTTATTATATAAAATAATTTATCATTATTATATAATTTATTATATGATATATAATATAATATAGTATAAAGATATAATATAATAAATAAAATAAAGTATATTATTTATATTATATTATATTATTGTGATATATTAAATTATATATAATATAATATAATATATATATATATTAGATATATTTATATAATAAAGAGTATTAATAGAAAAATATGGATAGATCTTAGTAATTTATTTGAAAAACTAGTAATGTAAAAAAAAACATGGATTATACATTTAAAATTTTTTTTTGATATATAAAAGTATAAATACGTTTTTTTTATTTAAATATTATATAAAAAAATTATAAAAAAATAAAGATTTTTAGATAAATTATTTACCCTTCAAATAATCGGGAGAGCAAAATGTAGATCAACATGCAACCTCATGTGGATCTAATCCTGGTTACTTGATCAATATCAGATAGTTGTCTTTTGATATTTTCTTCAATGATGCTCGCATCCAATGGCATTTCAAAAATTTCTAACTAAACACAACTCAAACCTGTGTTTTTATAAGAGGTTTGCTAAACTTCGTCAACCTAAACTATATCCGATTTCATAAACAAGTATCCCTGATGCTGAGCTTACAGTAGCTTGGAATGGGATCAAAATTTTCTTACTTTGTCTTAGTGTGAATAAGCTGATTATCCAAGGGGAATTCTCTAATAGCATTAAGGTGGATGACAAATACTTATACTAATAGTTTGGTTGTCAACTCATTATTGCAAGATATTTTATTTTGAAAATCTTGTTTTCACTCAATATCTTTTCATTATGTATACCGTGTAGCTAACCGAGCTACATATTTCTTAGCATTATTAGCTCGGTAAGGCGACTTCACCATTCACCAAAATAATCCCATTCATTCGGATATTGCAGCTATAATGTAGATAGATCTTTATGGTATTCTTTTTGAACGATGATGTGCTTGATAAATTTCTTCTCTGACCAGTGGTCAGAATTTTTTAATACTCTGGATTGCTGGGAGGATAGACATGATGTCAAAATTCAGTTTATTTGTCTATCATTCTTTATTGATTGTCTTTTATGCTACATAGCCTACTGTGGTGCCATGTATGGTCCTTCATCATCCTTTCACCTCCTTTCTATGATCATGATTGGTAATCCGAAGGAATACAAGTTTAATTTTGGTTATACCAAAAATTCTACACAGCTATTACTAGCACATCTCCTATGGCCATTCTTTATAAATCAAATTGACTATTTTATTTCTAGAATAGAAGGAAGGAAGATAAAAAGGAAAAAAAAGAGAAGTAAATGTACAAAAAAGGAAGATAAATGATTAAAATTCTGAAACAAAAGGGATCAAAAGAAAGAAAAAATACCAACAAAACAAAAGAATTGGGGAAGAAAAAAGAAGAGGTAGTAAATTTTTTTTCTCGCTATTTTGTTTCTTGGTGCAGGTGTTACTTATATTGCAACAAGGTCAACAAATTCAACGATATTTGTATGATAAATCAAATGTTATAGTGTCCCCATGGTGTGCCAACATTGTGCCATCATTGTCCCACCATACCTTTATCACCATTATATCTAGGTAGCCTGGTTACTGCTGTATTTTTCTTCAAGGAAGTTATCATTACTGTTGTTATCTTCCTATTTTTATCTACTTGGTTCTCACAGGAGTTTTTAAGTTACTTCTCTGGACTTTAGTTGTGCTGCCTCAATCACATTTTACTTCAAATTCTTCGGACACTATACTTCAGGATATTTTAGAATTCGATGCTGATAAAATTATTATGCTTTTATCATCCTTCCTTTTTAATGGTGTTGTTACATGCCTTTATGTTGGATCTGCTACTTCATGTATTTAGATTTTGGACTCTTCAAATGTTGCTATTAATATGATGAATTACTGCTGTAATTAAGTTATTCTATACTGCTCAATAGCTTATTGTCTACTAGAAGAAGTGCAATATGCAATGTTGGCACTCTGATTTTCAGTCGACATCACCTCATCTCAGCCACTTCATTGTTTCATATCCACAATTTTTCTGTGTCTTTACCATATGACTTTCACATGCATCATGAGGGAACCAAGACAATTTATTTACAGCTGCTATTACTTACCAACGATCAAGCTCACTATATAACTTTTTCTAATCTTATCTTTAACTGCTGCTATTTGAGTTATATGCCCTCACACTCGCTATTATTATCACTGTTTATGCTCACAACTTTGGTAATGCATACTTTCTATTTAAATGTCAACCTATCTCCTCTCTTTTTCAATGTTAACCGGTCCAAAAGGAGTTTCAGTGCTATCTTGGAAATGCATATCATGGAAAATTCATAGGACAGGTTTCATATAACATTCACCACAAATGTTTTATCCTTATACTTCTCAAGATGCCTATTATTAACAACTCAGATAAATTTGAAGGTTCTATATGGAGTCTGCTGTTTTAATTTGCTGCAACTACTGGTGCTTCATATATGGTGTCTTATGCCATGCATATTTGCTGTTCAAGGTCACTCTACATTATCAACGTCCAGGACTTCTCATTTGCTTGGCAAGTGGGTATATGGTCTTCTATCTTGCTTTATTTACTTATCAAGAGGAAATGAGGTTTTATACTTATTGCTACCATCATATCATCTCATGGGAATCCAAAGCATTTTGCTAGTTTATATATCTATTATCTTATTCTTTCTCATCAATGGCTCTGCTCAATTTATATCTCTCTTTCATTTCTTTGTAATTCAAAGCACTAAGTTGACTATTTCTGGAACTTGTCATCACTTCATTAACAGCAGATGTTTAGTTTTTACCGTCTCTGAAAATATGTACTCTGTTATCTTCTATGAATATTGACAAGAATGCCATATCTACAGTTTTTGTTTGTGGGAGCCATGTTCTTGGGTTCATATTGCAGATCAGTGCTACATATGCTGTCTTTAGTTTCTATTTGGGAGCTATGCTGTTAGCAAGTTATTATATGGGTTCTGCTTCATGGTTACTCTATTATCATTGAGGTCTAATGTCACCTGGACAGTATGGAGATTTAATGTTCTTTTAGATATAACTATCATCATCGGCCTCGAGGAAGGATTTGTTAGCCTTTTGGAGCTTTTGTGGCATTTGGTCAACATATCTTTTAAGGTCTCTGCACTTATTTTTTCAAGCCTGGGACTGTGGCCCTCAGTTCTTGAGCTTACCACTGGCCAACTATTTCATCAGCTCTGCACCTATTCTTCTATCTTCAATACAGAAGTTTTATCTTTATATTTATCAATGCGATTCTTCTTAATATCATATCCTAGTTTGCAGAATTTATCTGAGTCCTGCTTCATCTCAAGGCTGAAGCTACTTATACTTCACATATGGTGGCCCATGAAATATAGGCTAATGCTAATTCTGACGCATAGAAAAGTTGGATTTCTTTCAAATTGCACCTGGTGATGGGCCAAGTGTCTGCAAATCTTTTGTTATGTATTTTATTCTCAGAACTTTTATATATTTTCTTATTGGTTAATGTTTTGGGACTTCTCCTGTTTTGTAGGCAGTGTTATATAAATCGTTCTTAATATATGGAGATTTGATCTCTTTTTTACCAAAAAAAAAAAAAAAAACATAAACTATATCCGGACATGTTTTATGTTTATGTTTTCTTTTTATTTTTTTAATTCAAAAAAAAAAAACGTAAACTAAGTCCGGATTAAAGATCAGACCTATAAATAAAATTTTATGGAGATAAAATACAAGCTAACTCAGCCGAAATTGCAACATAGGAACCCAATAAGCTCAAGAAAACTAGATTGTTTCTACAAATCCAAATACACCAAAATAGATTGCAAAATAGGTAAGAGGGAATTTTCTTGGGGAACCTCCTGTAATTTTATGACCATGCATGAGATCAAGAGAGAAATTAGCTGAACAAAGAGAAGGAAGCATGAAACGCGTATATCATTTCTGCAGGTAATAATTGGTGAATCGACACTTTGATAAGAACTTACAAAATCCAGCCACACATGGCTTGTTGGATTCTAAAACTTTCCCATCACATAATAGCATGATAGATTTCTTTTCACGCAATTGGGGGCTCACAAGTAAAAAACGTCCCGTAATGGTAGGTTCTGATTGGTGCTTTTTGGTTGCTCAGGATCTAAAGAAACTAAAACACAACGCGGATTCCCTGCCGGTCCGGAAATTTTGTTTTATTCATAAACACCAACAGGATTTGGGTAAATTATCATAAACGTCCAATCATGCTACAGGGGCAAACACAGGGTTTTTGGCCGGAATAATATAAAAAAAAAATTATTATCAAAATACCACCGTTCCGTTTTTATTTACGGCTCGATATGATTTTAATTTTGGACCCGCGAGTTGAACCCGCGAGTCCTGTACGAAATCGCGGGTTGAACCGCGATTTTAGCTCGGAATGGCCACGTGGCATTTGAAAACGCAGGATGGACCCGCGAGTTCTGTACGAAATCGCGAGTTGAACTCGCGAATTTATTGAGAAAATACGGGTTCAACCTGCGATTTCAGTTCTAATTGAAAACGCGGGTTCTGTCACGTCCCGAATCCAGCACCGGAATCGGCTACGCGACCGGCCGTACAAATCCTAGGTTTTATCCTAGAGATTATGCAAGGCCTGGGTATACAAGAGTCACCTATCTCAAAAAAATCTCGTTCATCACCAAACTCGAATATCTACACAACTCTGTGAAAGAAGAAAGTAGGGTTGTGAGCTCTACAGCCCAGTAAGGTTCCCTCACAATCACATCAGTATTAATATAAAAACTAAAAGCAGCAATATTTTAATCATATAACGGAAAACGATAAATTCTTCGGTCATGCAATCCAAAAAAGATCAATCACATATCAAGAATATCAAAAACCTTTCATAACATTATATTTCCTTTATATGTTTTCATTAACTTTTCCTTTTCTTTAAGGTTCTGGACTAACCACGGTCACACTCCAGCCTGTAACTGGCACACTGTTGTCACACTCCCGCCTGTGACTGGCACACTATATATCACACTCCAGCATGTGACTGGCAATCTCATAATCGACCATGTACAATCTGCCCATGGCCAGGCTCACGTACTAAGCCCGCTCTGGCTATGTAATTGACCATGTACAACCTGCCCATGGCGAGGCTCACGTACTAAGCCCGCTCTGGCTATATAACCACGATCACGTGGCATGGCTAGTCCAAACACCGTTAACACTTATTTTTTCACATCATCTTGTCAAAACATGTCATTTTCCAACAACTGATATCACGATCCAACCCATTTCAAAGACCACTTGATAACCATGGTATATTAAAATAAAATACAAATAACAATAATAACAAATCCATTTATATTTTGGAAAATCAATCATGCTATCCGAAAGCACCCATGCATGTAAACATATGTATATACTGGTGATCAGGTCCAAAATCCTTACCTTCAATCGCTAATCCCAAATATCCGGTACAATCTATACCCGAAATTCGTCCAAATCCTTACTGCTCAAAATATTGATCTCCTACAATAATAAATAAATTTATCAAATCCTAGTTTTCACACCCTTTCCTCTCCCCATTCTCTCTTCTCCTCTTTCTCTTTCTTTCTTCTTCTCTCCTCTTTTCCCTTCTCTTCCTCTCTTTTCTGGCTCTCTGCAGGCTCTTCCCTGCTTCCTGTCGATGTCATGGTTAAAAAGAGGGAAAAAACTAATCCAAAATCATCTCAAACGTAACCTGAGAAGTCCAAAACTATCAAAATATCTCCCTGGCCGTCTGATTTATGATCTACGCCTCAAACCACGTCCAGATCCGAATCCAAAAGCACCTAATCAAGTCTAAACTCCCTCGGATTAATCTCAGCCGTTTGATCGAGCGATCGGACGATCCAGATCGCTCAGAAACTCCATGGACCGCCGTGAACCACGCGAAATGGGCTGGGAAACGCATGGGAAATGCATGGGAAACGCCTATGCAACGGTCGCTTCTGGCTGGGCCGAGCCAGCGCCTGCGTGCACCGCGCGGGTGGGCCTGGGCTGCGCAACGCACGCCCGCCGTGATGGGCCGGGCCGCACACCACGCGCCCACGCGTCGCTCGCCAGCGCGTCGTCGCCCGCGCTTCGTCGCCTGCCATGTGTTGCCTGCACGCTCGCTCGCCCACGTGTCCTCACCCTCGCTTGCCCGCCATGTGTCGCCAGCGTGCGCGCCCGCATCGCACACGCCCATCGTGAGCTTCTGCATCGCACCCGCCCACCGCGTGCTCCCGTGCTCACCCAAGCTCATGCCTGGGCCGCGCGCGTCATAGGGCCGGTTCGGCAGGCAGCCGGCAGGCCATCAAACCTCTTTTTTTTTCTTTTCTGGGTGTTACAGGTTCAACCTACGATTTCATAGTTATTGGGCCGCGTTTAAAAGAAATCACAGGTTCAACCCGCGATTTCATGAAAACGCAGGTCTAACCCATGATTTCAGTTGGAATTAATTTTTTTTAAATATATATGAAATCCTAATTTTATTTTTTATTGAATAAAGAGTTATATTTATTAATTTAATAAAAGAAATTAGGATTTACGTATTATGATTTAGGGTTTAGGGTTATAGGGGTGCAACCGGTCCACTCCAAAATTGGGTCGGGTTTTAGGCTAGTATTTAAAAAAATTGGATCGGGCTTCTAGCCTTAAAATAAAGTCTATTTAGTTTTCGGACCGACATTAGGCATCCTTTTGGCTCGGCTTGGACTGATCCAATTTGATTTGCAAATAAGTCCGAGAAAGAGCCGATCCCAGACCGTAATTAAGTCCGATCCAACTATCCCGATCGATGCCCCTCCCTTGCTGACTCCGACCTACTTATAGCTGTAGATTATAATTCATTAAAATAATTTCATAATATTATTTTTAATAATTTTAAATTTTTTTCTACTAATTAATAATTTTTTTAAAAAAAATTAAAAAGACTATTTTTTTAATTATTTTGTTAATCCATATATTTCTATGTAACCCAATTCTTTTTAAAAAATTAGGATTTATGTATTAAGATTTAGAGTTTAGGGTTATAGGGGTAGAACTAGTCCGGTAACAATGTATAGTGTAATAAATTTAAACAATGAAAAAGTAAAATACAAAATGTGATGATAACAATTACAAAATGTGAGAATATAGTATAATAAGTTCAAACAATGAAAAAATAAAATACAAAAATCCTAAGTCCCACATTGTAGCTGTCTCTTCCTACGTGGAGGCTGCTGTCGACGAGGTACTGGCTCCGCTTCACTCGGTTTCTGATGCTCTGTCGGATCCTGTACATCCGAAAATGCATGCGATGCAAATACATGATGCGACGACCTCTCATCTATATGCTGTCGTCCTCCATGTCTCGAGTAATCAGGATGCATCGGATAGTCCGATCCAGCAGCGTACTCAAAATGTGCAGTAGCATCCTCCGTAGATGTGAACTGTCTCACATCCTTATGGAATAAATTACCCGTGGACATATATGGATTGTACTTCGGTATCAGAAAGGGAGAGGTACTGAATCGTCGAGTACCTCGTGTGTGCTGAGCAGGAGGAGGTGCTGTCGATGTAGATGCATATCGATAAAGCTCTGGAGTCTCGTCATCTCTGTCGTCCTCCCGAGCAAATCCTCATAACTAGACATGTGCATACTCACCAACAACATCAAGAGTCGACTGACATATGTCCTATATACTCTGCGAGGACGTCGCTATGGAATCTGGCCGAGCAAGCTGATATATCATCATAATGCCAGTGGTCTGAAAGTTACAAACATTTAATGAGTTAAATAAAATATGAAATATATGACAATGATATGTAATAGCATAAATAAAATTTCACACAACATAATCATGCATCGCACCATCACGACTGATAAATCACTGACTGATGCCGCGATACCACTGCATGTATGGATCATGATAATGCATAGCACCATCAACAGGAGCACAATCTACAACATGATCATGACGGCTCTCCCATAACTGAATATACACCCGATGACTGCTGCTCCAATCCTGATCGGGTCATCCCCTAAGATCGATACGATGTAGTGCACGATCTGTAACACATCGATCGGGTACGACCTATTGAAAATTGAACTGTCGCATCACTCTATTAGAAAAATGCCACTCTATGATATAAAAATATATGAGTGGCACTTGACTACGCCATATATCCTGACCCTGAAGGAAGTACTCTGGTAGCTATGCAAGTACATCGTCCATATATGGTTGCCATATCACCTGTTAATGAACAATACCAAGCATTTGTATTAAATAAGTAATATTTAACTGTTGACAAAGATAAGTGCTAGTCGTTACTTGATGTAGACTCAAGTGATCTATCAAATGTTGATACAAAGAGAGAATATGTGTAGGTACCTCCGTAACAGCAAAATCATCTCTCCAATTGTATATTAAATAAATTAATTTACATATAACAATAAATATGACTAATCATTAAATTTAAATAAATTTATAACTTATCGCATGCCCAGAAGATCCTGTGGTAAACCAGCTCCACCATCATCGAAATTGATCATAGGATCCGGAGCCGGGTGAAATAATCTGCATGTCACCATGATAGAAAATCTATTCCATGCCCATAACTGTAGAAGCAACAATGGACTAGCTATCTCAGTGGCATCTCTCATGCTCGCCTTACACAACTCTCTATATAACCAGGCGAGCCCTGCACTATCCCAACTATAATGTCCACCACTCTCGAAATCCACAAGTAGGGTTAGGAACATGAGATGCATCTTATCACCAGATTTATCCATAAACAAACACCCACTGACCAACTGTAGAATATACACTCGAGCATAACGCTATATCTGTATCTCATCAACATCAAAGGCTAGCTCCTGAAACTGATCCGCTAGCCATACCATGCTCAATCGGCAACCCTGAAGTCTACCCTGTGGTAGGATAACCCCTAATAAATCCTGACAAAGCTGTCTCCAGTCTATCTATATAATACTTGTCACTGGTAGACCGTCAATAGACAAACCTAGCTGGATAGCAATATCCTGTAAGATGATGGTACACTCTCCATGGGATAAATGAAATGTATGCATCTCGGGATGCTAGCGCTCTACAAAGGCTGTAATCAAGTGCCAATCCAAATATATATATCCTACTCGTGCAAGACCATAAAAGCCAGACTATATCAATAAAGGTACTATACGCCTATCGAGAGGTATCGACCTGCGCATAATTAACTCTCTACGTCTACAATATAGTACAGCATCCTCCTGCCCCTTCCATGCTAAACGGGATCGATGGATATTCTAATCGTACAATACAGAAGGATCTACTGGATCGGGATCCATGACTGTAATATGCAATAAGTTAAAGTAAAACTAATAAATAAATTACAATATATGCAATGTAAATGTAAATAACAAATAACTAAAGAAGTCCATAAATTACACGTAGATAGCATATTACATGACAAGTCAGTAATAGGTCAATAATTGATCAAACATAATTAAATAGTCGTGAGACAACCAAATAGTACAAGTAAGCTTATTCTGAGCTCCAACCATTAGTTGTCCTGACATATCAATAAGATACAAAGAAATACATATTAGTATCGTACATATCACAATCAATAAATAATGGACTGTATAAAAGAGAATAAACCGACATAAAATAAAATACCTACGTAATGTCATTTGTCAAAACTATCCTAATCCCTTTGTAATGTTCTTGGGCAAGACCGTTTATCATGTCCTTCCTTCTTATAGATAGCACACCTTCATTTGTTTCCAGATTCACGGATATCCATATCGTTCCTAATTCTGGTAAAACGAGGCCTACCCTTCTGTCTCAGCCTACTCATATCGGGCATGATAAGGGTTTCATCATCTTGCTCAGACTAATATTCTTCATGTAGAATTGGTTAGAATTGTGGTGCATATGATTGATAATAGTCATATAACGTATAGCATCGATCAATGTATTTATAAAAATCAATTGCAATATATGCACATGCAGCCATTACATGAGAGCAGGGTAAATGATAACACTGTCATTTATGGCATGTACATGTCCGATGTTGTAGTCGAACTACCTGTATTTTAATATAACATAAATGAATATGTAACCAACATAAAATAATATGTTATAAAAAATTTAAGAACATATAGTCACTTGTGTATTATCGCCTCGGTTCATATTTGCACCATGTCTTGCCGTCTTTACTTGAAACAAGCCACTTTCTCTATCGAATCTTGTAATAGTATGTGATGTAGCTTTGGCTTGCTGGGAGATTACGTGTCCCGTAACAAAAGGAGTAAATCTTTCATTCCTGTTAAGTGCATCATGTGCCTGGGCATGTCGACCATCAAAATAAGATACAATCGAAAGAAAGTCAACTGCACCAATGCGTTTGCTGGCAGGAATCGAGCATTTTTTAAAACTTCATTAAAACATACAAATAAATTTGTTGTCATCATTCCATAACGTCGACCGTCATCATATGCAAGTGTCCATTTGTCTAAAGGGATATCATTCAGCCATTCAACAGCTTCTGGATTTAATTTTTCAATGATCCGCATAAATTTTTGAAATTTTCTAGGCTATGTTTGCAATCCCGCTTTTTTTACCAAATCCCTTAACTTTGGATCATGAAATCTTGAGTTGAAATTGCTAGCCATGTGATGAAGGCAATAAACATGATGAGCATTCGGTGGCTGCCAACCCAGGTACTCATTTTGCACTGCAGATAATATACCAGCATGTTGATTAGAAATTAGACAGATATCCTGACGTGATGTAACAAAATTTCTGATGTAAGCTAAGAACCAACCCCATGTATCAGTTGATTTTTCATCAATAATAGCAAATGCAAGTATAAATATCTGGTTGTTCCCATCAACGGCAATTACAATCATCAATTTCTCTCTATACTTTCCATATAGGAATGTAGCATCAACACTTATCACCGGTCGACTGGATTTAAACCCTTCAATGGATGGTGCAAAGGCCTAGAAAACACGATCAAACTGAGCACAAGATGGAATACAAGTAGGGATGTTGATGAATTTTACCCTAATGCCCAGATTAAATTCTTCAATATCATGCGACCATCTTGGAATCATATAATATGAAACATCCAAATCATCGAAAAGTATGGCTATTGCTTTTTTCTTTGCTTCCCATAATTTCCTGTAACTGGGTGTATAATTATATTTATTTTTAATCACTACACCAAGTCCAGAAATAGCAATTGAAGGAATTTGTTTGACCAGATTCCGAATCTCATTTACAATTAATGTTGAATCAAGTCCAGAATGATCTTGAGATATCATTGGAGATATGCATGTATGGGGACCAGAATATCGTGTGATCTTAAATTGACCATGCCGTTTAATAGCTCTTAGCATCTATTGACATCCCGACTCTCTGTTCTTACATTTCAGATGCCATAAATTGGGATTAGACTCAATCACCCTGAACTCGTGATGTCTTTCAACAGAATATTGCTTTATTGCTGTTTGTAATTCTGCCTTATCTATGAAACGAAGGCCTTTACGTAACTTCTCATCTATTTGCCATATAATAAATGGTTCTTGCAATGTAGAGCACATGGACATATTAGCAGCAATCCAATCAATCTGATTGAATGTTTCGAAGGGGGCTTCAAACATAGGTTTATTTGGAACAGGAATATCATGTGGACTTCGTACAGGTTCTGATGTGCCAGCTTCATTATGTTCATCAGCCACATCATTTTCACTTTTTTCATCATTTTCATTAAAAAATTGATTATCTAAATATACTGTATCATCAGTTGCTGTATATATCGATGCTTCTCTAACATTACTTTCTGGCACATTAATGTCTACTATTTTTGGACTATAATATGACATAACCTGTTCACTTACATGAATGTTTGTTGTATTTTAAGCTGCTACTTCATAATCATCCTGTTCGCGAACAGGTTCAGAAGCTTCAACAGGTTGAATATCTATGTACAACTTTGCACCTGCTATACAATGATGTGAACTGATCGTTGAAAACATTATGTCCATGTCCTCATCATCATTTAATAGAACAGGTTTATATTTAACATATGTCGCATGTACAACTTATGGATATCTATATGATATGGCAACATCGCTGACGTGGACCATGTGTCAGACCCATCTGGAAGCCGCAGGTGCCACGTGGATTTTTTCTTTCAAACCTCTTGCTCCTTCGCCGGGTGGCACCCCATGACGGGTCCACCTCAGCCGAAGTCGAGCACCTCTCTGCCACTCTGCCAGGTGTCCACCCAGGAGGGGTCCACCTCGACCGATGCTGGCGGCCCTCTTACTCCCTCACCAGGTGGCGCCCCATGACAGGTCCACCTCTGCAGAGGTCGAGCCAGGCCCTCCTGCTCCTTCACTAGGTGGCCCCCCATGACGGTTCCACCTCGGCCGAAGTCGAGCACCTCTCTGCCACTCCGCCAAGTGTCCACCCAGGAGGGGTCTACCTCGGCCTATGCTGGCGGCCCTCCTGATCCCTCGCAGGTGGCGCCCCATGATGGATCCACCTCTGCCGAGGTCGAGCCAGGCCCTCCTGCTCCTTCGCCAGGTGGCCCCCCATGATGGTTCCATCTCGATCGAAGTCGAGCACCTCTCTGCCACTCTGCCAGGTGTCCACCCAGGAGGGGTCCACCTCGGTCTATGCTGGCGGCCTCCTAATCCCTCGCCAGGTGGCGCCCCATGACGGGTCCACCTCTGTCGAGGTCGAGCCAGGCCCTCCTGCTCCTTTGCCAGGTGGCACCCCATGACGGGTCCACCTCGGTCGAAGTCGAGCACCAATCTGCCGCTCCAGCAGGTATCCACCCAGGAGGGGTCCATCTCGGTCGATGCTGGCGGCCTCCTGCTCCCTCGCCAGGTGGCGCCCCATGACGGGTCCACCACTGCCGAGGTCGATCCAGGCCCTCCTGCTCCTTCGCCAGGTGGCACCCCATGACGGGTCCACCTCGGCCAAAGTCGAGCACCTCTCTGCTGCTCCGCCAGGTGTCCACCCAGGAGGGGTCCATCTCGGTCGATGCTGGCGGCCTCCTGCTCCCTCGCCAGGTGGCGCCCCATGACGGGTCCACCTCTGCCGAGGTCGAGCCAGGCCCTCGCGCTCCTTCGCCATGTGGCATCCTATGACGGGTCCACCTCGGCCGAAGTCGAGCACCTCTCTGCCACTCCGCCAGGTGTCCACCCAGGAGGGGTCCACCTCGGCCTATGCTGGCGGCCTCCTGCTCCCTCGCCAGGTGGCGCCCCATGACGGGTCCACCTCTGTCGAGGTCGAGCCAGGCCCTTCTGCTCCTTCGTCGGGTGGCCCCCCATGACGGGTCCACCTTGGCCGAAGTCAAGCACCTCTCTGCCGCTCCGCCAGGTGTCCACCCAGGAGGGGTCCACCTCGGCCGATGCTAGCGGCCTCCTGCTCCCTCGCCAGGTGGCGCCCCGTGACAGGTCCACCTCTGCCGAGGTCGAGCCAGGCCCTCCTGCTCCTTCGCCAGGTGGCACCCCATGGCGGGTCTACCTTAGCCAAAGTCGAGCACCTCTATGCCGCTCCACCAGGTGTCCACCCAGGAGGGGTCCACCTCGGCCGATCCTGGCGGCCTCCTGCTCCCTCGCTAGGTGGTGCCCCATGACGGGTCCACCTCTGTCGAGGTCGAGCCAGGCCCTCCTGCTCCTTCGCCAGGTGGCACCCCATGACGGGTCCACCTCGGCTGAAGTCGAGCACCTCTCTTCGCTCCGCCAGGTGTCCACCCATGAGGGGTCCACCTCGGTCGATGCTAGCGGCCCTCCTGATCCCTCGCCAGGTGGCGCCCCATGACGGGTCCACCTCGGCCGAAGTCGCGCCTCTCTGCCACTCCACCAGGTGTCCACCCAGGAGGGGTCCACCTTGGCCGAAGCTAGCGGCCCCTCGCTCCCTCGCCAGGTGGCACCCCAAGACGGGTCCACCTCTGCCGAGGTCGAGCCGGACCCTCCTGCTCCTTCGCCAGCTGGCCCCCCCAAGGCGGGTCCACCTCGGCGGAAGTCGAGCCTCTCTCTGCCACTCTGCCAGGTGTCCACCCAAGAGGGGTCCACCTCGACCGAAGCTGGCAGCCTTTGCTCCACCACCAGGTGGCGCCCCCTGACGGGTCCACCTCGGTCGAAGTCAGCCCTACTCTGCAAAGCCTCGGGAAGGCAGAGACACGGGTCGCGAGGTCGCCACTAGAGCTGGCACGCGCTGCGCTCCGTACAAGGCACCGGTATGGCCTGTAGTGATACGCGGAACCTTGCTTACACCAGTTAATCAAGGCCCCGGAACCGAGGAATGAAATCCTAGCGGGCAGGAGCCTGAAACGGCTGGAAGCCCACCATCAACGCCCCGAAAGGAGAGCTCCCGTGCTCGGTCCGAGATCTCGCCAGTCTTCCCCCATTCGTGACACATGGCGGGCGAGGTGTGCCGGCCACTTAACTCCTAGACTTGAAGGAGAAGGAGGAGGGGAAGGACCAGAGATCTCGAGGAGCCCCCCCTAGGAGGGAGCATGGGCTGAAGGCGATCCGGAGGTATAAAAAGACAGAGAAAGCGGACAGAAAGGTAGGTCGAAAAGGGGAGAAAAACACCAAGAGAATGATCCTGGGAGGCCTCAAGAAGTTCTCAGGCATGAGCTCGGTGAACCCAACGCGGGAAGCCGGGATTCAACCCCTCTCTTCCACACCCTTCTTTCGTCTATATCTCCTCTAAGCATGGGAATCCTTCGGGAACCCATCTTAGGGGATCTGTTCCATCTTGCCGCTCTCTAACTTGACCATCGGAGTGCCCCCGCCGGAATCCCCGGCCCGGGTATTTGACTTTGTTTTGTAGGTCCGGAAGCTTGGAGATCTCGAGGTGAGATAGTCTGAGACCGATGCCAGCTCACAAGCTACAGGCCACCGCGGTAAGGTCGGGAACACTATGGATGATCAATTTTTTTTTTCACTTCTATCAATATGAAAGATTTTACATATTTTATTCCTCAATTCTTCAAATATTATACCATATTTAATTTTAATTATCTTGTTCGATCCCTGATTGTACTCAATACCATATTTGCCTCTAATTATAGAACAATTGATATAGCATAAGGCTGTGATTGTTTCTCCCATTATGCCCTACATATTTAATAAATCAAATATATTTAGAGATAAGTTTCTCAAAATATATAATACCATCATTAAAATATAATAAAACAAAATAAATAACATGACGATAAATTTACAAATATAATTAATTTTTTAAATATATAAATATAGATTTTGATATTTTTTAAGTTTACTATATATGTACGGAATTTTGAATGACTTAAATGATAAATGCATCCTATCACCAACTACTGGATAAAGATATGTCATATCCCATTTAGGAATTGCATTAATATTACATGTCAGCTTACAGTAATTAAAATGTGTGCAATGAAGATCGAATGAAATTTCGACAGCATTTTTCCTTAGTTCTCCACATACAAATATTTATGTATGTGGAGAACAAAAGGAAAATGATACTCGAAATTTCATTTGATCTTCGTTGCATACTTTTTGATTACTGTAAATTGACCTGTAAAATTATTTGCAATTCCCAAACTGTCCACTATGGACAATCAATTGATTAATATGTATAATTCTCAGCTCCGTACAAATATAAACAAATATACGGATACTACAGATTATGCATATTAATCAATTGACGGGTCTACGGTTCAATATAATGCAAATTTTATATTCGTATATACGAAAAATCGAATGTTTAACTTAACAAATAATTTTGACATATAATTTATTCAATAATAATAATTTCTGCATACTACACAATATTGATATTCATGCTTCACATCTAAAAAATATAAACATAAATAAAATTACAGATACATTAATTTTGTACCACAACTTATTTATATTAAAATAAAATTTTTTTATAAGCTATAAAATATTATATATTTCAATCATTATTATTTACGTCATAATGTTTTTCTTAATAAACATATCAATTATTTGTATTCCTATGTTAAATAATATAATCAATATTAATTTATTACTCTTACATAATTATATATTCATAAATAACTAAATATTAAAATTATACAATGATAAACTAATTTAATATATTATTTTTTAATAACATAATTTTAAGAATTCCACATATATTAATATTTACTAGCACATTTTATGTACTACTATAATTTTGTCTATTTCAACATTAAAAATAATTATTTTTTAAAAATAAATATTATAAAATATTTTTTAAAATCGAATTAAAAAATTTATAAATATAGGTTTATCTTAAAAATTTATCCCAATAATTATTTTTTAATAATAAACATTATTAATTTTTAAAATATCAAACAAATAATAAATACTTGATAAAAATTTAAATTTATTTATCAAATAATTAATTTCATGCAATATGATAATATAAGATATATACTATAAATCATTATTTAATCTAATATATCAAACAAGCATATATAATTATATTAACAAAAATTAAACTAACATAGCATCACAAAATAAAAAATATCATAAAATATAATATAATAATAAATTAATTATAAAAAAAATTATATAAATCATACCTGTAAATTTGAACATCGGATTGGACAAGATGTGAAATATGCTCGGAGTGATTGTAAAAAAAATAATAAAAAAATTAGATCAAATGGTTAGGAGATCAAATCCGAGTTTAATATCTAAACAACTAAGAATAAAAAAATATACTTAGATAATCCCGGGACCACCTAGGACAGGGCTGGAAATGGGCCAACCCAAAGCCCATTGGGCCGGCCCAAAGACTATATTTTAAAAAATTTTGGATGGAATCCGGACATTTCTTTGGTCCAAAAATTAAATGGACTCTATTTTACAGCCTTAGAAGTAGTCCAATATGCTTAAATTTTTGTCCGAAGCCTGAACCAATTTCAAACCAGCCTGACATTTATTGAGCTGGCCCAGTCCAGTTCCAAACAATGGGCTTTTGGGCCGGCCCATTTTCAGCCCTACCTAGGACTCAAAAGAAACCGGATAAATCAACAAAAAACTTGGAGCCTGCAAACAAGAGGGGACCGGAGGTGGGGCAAAGGGGACCGGATGTGGGGCAAAGGGGATTGGAGGTGGGGCAAAGAACAGGAGCCCGACCTGCAAACAAGAGCAACGCAAAAAAAAATAAATCGGCGAAGTGGTAAGTAGAGGTTTGGCTGAGAAATCGCGGGTTGAACCCGTGTTTTCTCAGTGAAATCATGGGTTCAACCTGTGTTTTCATTCAGAATTCACGGATCAAACCCGCATTTTCATCCCCACGTGGAGCCTCCGTGCTAGAATCGCGGGTTGGACCTGCGATTTCGAACAGAATTCATGAATCCAACCTGCATTTTTACCTGCCCTGCCACGCATCCCGAACCAGCTATCACGTTGTTTCGATTTGGCCATGTATCCAAGTAAGGTTGACACATGGCCAAAATCACCTACATCCGTAAAAAAAAAAAAAAAAAAAAAAAAAAAAAAAAAAAAAAAAAAAAAAAAAAAAAAAAAAAAAAAGAAGAAGTAACGATACTTTTATAAATAAGTTCTTTTTTTATATTATTTCGGTTAAAAAATCGGCAAACACGCCAAGGCAATGCCTTTTGTCGCACTCCTTTCAGCCCTAAAGCAACTTATCAAACCCCATTAGAAAACCTCAACCAACGTTTGAACCACGCATGCTGGCGAAATATATTCATTACATTCTTGGTCCACCCCCCCCCCCCCAAATGATGCCCTCAGACATCCGTACTAGGCTGTGACGAATGAATATGTGCCACGTGCATCCAATAAACATCACCATGTTATTTGCAGCGGTAAGAAGCAAAGCCCACCAGAAAAAGGAGAGAATGGTAGTTTAGACCAAACTACCAAGCCCAAGGGATACTAATTTTAATTTATTTAGTTCACGTTGTAGCCGTTGCCACCTGGGCTTTAAAAAGCGAGCACCAAAAGGGCCCCTTAGCCATATGGGGCCTCCTGTCACCATCCTATGGAATGGTGAGACGAACGGTAGCGCTGCGAGCTATTTTCTTCTCATGGATATCGCTAGCGAATAGCGATTCCTAAAAGGTGACAATGAAATCGAACCGAATGATATGGTCTCGTGATTTAATTCCAGTAGTGATGTATACCAAAGAGAACTACGGTGCTATTCTAACACAGAAATCTATGGACAATGTGAATTTCCACATTTTCTCTTTTGTGTAACATTTGAGTGTAGATCTAGTACCTATAATAATTTGGGATCGAGTTCATGCCCTCTGGTTAACAGAATCTTTCATTGTCTTTCATTTTTAAGTGAAAAAAGTAGCGATTCACTACCACTAACACCCACATCTTCTTCTCTTCTATGTAACATTTGAGTGCTTATTTAGTACCTCTAATAATTTGGAGGATTGAGTTCATACCCTCTGATAACAGAATCTTTCATTGTCTTTTCTTTTTAATTGAAAAAGTAGTTATTCACTGCCACCCAAATCTAAATCTAATATCTTTTGTTTACCAGAGTTATAGCCGTTGCTCTCAGTTTTAACAGTCTTTGCCTGTCGAAAAAAATCGATTGATGAAATATAAACATATCGCTCATTCTTTCACAATTGCCAAAATAAATAAATAAATATTTTCTTATCAGTTCGGGTACCAGCCGAGAGGGAAAAAAAAAAAAAAAAAGCCGACATCTCATCTCAATTCCCGAAAATCTCCTCAATTTCTTTATCAGGCATTCGCACTGGCGTCTATCTTCTCAATTTCTGTTATTCTTCATCAGGCATTACGCTCACCCGCGTGCGTGTGAACATAGCGACGTCCGTCGCACTACTCGGCGGTGGAAGTTGGGGCGGTGCGCGACATGTTCTTTATATCGCTCCAACCCCGTTCCTTGTTCGTTTCTGGGCCACCTGCATCCCACGAAGCCCGTCCAAAAATCTCCGGATCCTTTCTTGCACTTCTCACTCGCTCCCGGCCCCCGATTCTCAGACGCTCAAACAACCACTCTTATTTAAAGGAAACGCTCCACCAACCGGGATCGGATTCCACCCTACCCCCGACCCTTCTCTCTCCTCGTTTCCGTCCGCGTTCTTGGAACCCTAGCGGGCCCGATTCCCGTCCATGGCGTTAGCCTCGCCGAGCAGGGAGAAGATGGAGCACCTGGGAACCATGGAGCGATCCTGCCGCTCCTCGCCGTCCAGGACGGCGAGGCAGGACGTGGATGCCGCCTCCGAGACATCCTCCGTGCACTCCGGCGATCCATCCGACCGAAGGGATGTCGACGGCTTGGTACTCTCTTTCGTTATTTCCTTTTTCTGTTGTTTTCTTGCGTGGATTTGATTTTGCGTGATTGTTTGTTGTTTGTTCTCGGTTTCCGACTCAGGTACTCTCGGCGAGAAGCGAAGAGTATCGGCTGCTGTTCCGGCTTCCCTCTGATGAGGTGAGTGGACTTCTTGGCTTTTCTTTAGATGTGTTGGAGGCGGCTGGTATGCTTCTCAACCGTGATCTTTGTGATATGGAGTTTGATTGGCTATTCCTGTAGTTTGTAATTTTTAACCTAATCATTAGTATTCCTGCATTTTAGGTTTAAACATCAAGTCCATATGGAAATCAAAGGGTAATCTGTCAATTTTGGATGATATTGGTTCTCTGTCAAGTTGCTAGTGCTGAATTATTTCAATGTATTATGTTGCTTACTCCCCGAAAATGTCAATGCATTGTGCGGAGTCGACATAGCGGCCAAATAATTTAATTTATCATCTCTAAAATATTTAGCTCGTAGAGGTTGACTTGCAACACGTGTAGGGGTGTTGAATTTGTGATGCCCTTACTTGGGGTAGCCTCCTTGCATTGGACTACTTTCATTGAACAAGGATATTGATACAACCAATTTGCTGCTAGTTGGAACCTGCAATTGAGTTTGACTTGTTAGTTAGGGTTAGAGAAAGTCACAAACTCAGGGTCGTTGCTTGCCTGTTTGAAGATTAAAATCCTTCTTCTGTTAGCACTGAGTTGGCTCTTTTCATTTTAAATAAGCATGTCAACTCTTGTCATTTTAATTTATTGCTCTGCAAATTAATGATAAGATGAGTCTTGATGCAGGACCCTTGACCGTTGTTCTCATTTTGTGTTATTAACATGCACAGGCTTGTTGAACTGTTAGCATGTCATTAAGTGGTTAGGTATAATTATTCAATTGTCAAATCTTGAATACTAAGCCATTTGATCTGTGGGCTGTAAATCAGAAGATTTAGGTTTATCTTGAGTGATAATGACAAGAGATGTTGAGGAAAGAAATAAAAGATAAGCCATTCTAGCTTATAGTTGGTAGAGGTTTATTGCACTCTGGACTAAAATAACATATAAGGGAAGGGCATAGTGATCGAGAATCATTTGGAAATGGTAAGGCATAATTAATGTGTAACATGTGGATACAAGCAAGGTAAAGAAGTCTAAGAAAAGAATACAAAATTGTGGAATCACAATAAACCAATGAAAAAAAAACATCATCTATAACTACTAGGAAAAAAATATTAGTGTATTTGGGATTGGGAAGACATATATAGCTCATGCTATTTACATAGTTTTTCCTTTTGAGGTAACAATACTTGCCTATATCAATGAATTTGAATGTTCTTATTTTTAGCTGTGCCATACTAATAGTTTTAAAGCCTAAGGAGAATGCCAAATAGACTTCAGCATTTCTTAAGCCAGGTTGGGTTTAGGCTGGGTCAACATCCACTAGTAAGAGAGAGAGCCAGCTCAAGCCTAGCCTAGCCTTGGATTGAAAAGTGCAGCCCAAGCATGTCCCAATCTAAAAAGGGATGGCTTGGATCTAAGCTGACAAGAGTGAGGGAAATAGTGAAAATGTAGATTGTAAACTATAAACAATGTTAACTAATGATAGGATCGCAATATTGTCGTTAGGACACCATGATTATCAGTTTAATTATCCAATTTCTAATTAATTAAAATTATGTATAATATAGTGAGTCGGGTCGAATCCACGGAGAAGATAGTGCTTAGAATAGTTTGAAATCTTTGATTTTTATAAAAAAAGGAAAATAGTTTGAAGTCGGAAAAACAAAAATTAAAAGTACGAAAGAAAATTAAAACTCAGGTACGTTCGATCTACTAATCAGATCTTAGCATCTACTTGTAAAAAAAATAAAGGACATAAATTTAAAATGCATGAAAATAAAATTTACATAAATTGAGACAAGAATCTTATTACAAGCATTAAAAATAATAATTAAATAATCTAAGAAAGTAGTAACAAAGCATCCGAAGTTGATTGGCATAATCTCGTTGGGAAGTTGATTGATGTCACGTCGCCTTCTTCCGTCATACTTCGTGGAACGAACTGAGCTTCATCTTCTTCTTCCTTTTTGGATCTTGATCTGAAGATTGGTGTAGACGAAAGATGGTATAGAAAACAGAGCTTCTCCTCTAAGAAACCTCACTCTTAGAGGCCAACCCGCAATCCAAAGCTAAGCATTCTATAGTATCCTATACCGTACTCCTCTCTCTAAGATGCTCTCTTCTGTAGCTGAAGGGTTCTTTAAATAGAGCTTGGTGAAGGCTTTAAATCAAGTCAAATTAATATAGACTGTAGGATGATTAATCTATGGTGTCTCTGGACCATAGGGGCTTTTGTAAATCAAGTAGCCGGTCCATGGTAGTCTGACTGCTTTAAAATCTATGCATAATTTAATTATTTTGATCTTTTTTTAATTTTAGATCCATTTGAACTCCGATTTACGAGCTGTTTGATTTGTTAGATTCTACAAATTGAGCTTTTCATGTTGGCATGCCTTTTAATCAGTAATCCAACTGATTTTCTTAGGTTCTAGAATTTCAAAAAACTTTATCATCTTAATATATCTATCAAAGAGAAAGAAACATGAATTAAACTTTTCATTAAATATTTTAATGGGTATGTGGTGCTTTGGCTTGACATCTACTTATCATAAATGCATTAATTTCATTTTTTAAAGATATTTTTAAAATAGTTAATTTGCAAGAAAGTTCAGTTTAATTATGAAATTAGAGTTTTTGGAAGATGTTAGCATCAATAATTACTTAAAATACTTAAAATAAATGTATAAATATATGATTTATCAACTAGATTCCTATAAGATTTATATATTTTAAATAATAAATAGATTGTTGAAAAAGAGGAGATTTTGCCATGCATTCCTAGAAATGGTAAGTTTTGTGATTCCGGTATTGGTTAACACAGGTGTGGTCTCTTGGCCCCCATACTCCTTTGTCTTTTATTACTTTGTCATGATATTTAAGCTTGATGCTACTTTTACTTTTATAAATAATTCATATGTTAAAATTTCTAATTATTAATAATTTTATAGGTCCTTGTTCAGGATTTTAACTGTGCTCTCCAAGAAAATATTCTTCTTCAGGTACTTATTCTTCTTGATAATCTATAGACGTATACTCTTGGATTTTTTTTGGACTTGGTGGATGGCATGCCATATGTTGTTTTTCATATTTAGCTTCTCAATGCAAAGCATGTGATGAGGCTTGTGACTATCCCAGAGCATACTGCACATGGTCAATATTCCTTTCATGCCATCCTTGCTGTCTAGGCTTTTTTTTAAAAAAATTATATGCATTTTATTTCATTTTTGTTTTTTTTTTGGCAGGGACATATGTATTTGTTTATTCATCATATCTGCTTCTATGCCAACATTTTTGGATTTGAGAATAAGGTATTTACTGATTTTTTAAATTTGGAAAAGATATCTGTGTATTCCTATGGCTATGGCTATATTTCATAAGTATTTCATATCTGCCAGTTGCTTGATTGTTTTATTACTAATGCTAATGGATTATCTCATGTTGAATTTCATTCTAAATACTTATGATAAAGCTTAAAGGTTTTTACCCATTTTAATTGCAACAAATTTGTCTTTAAGCTTCCTTTTTTCCTTGAGAGTGAAACAAGAACTTTGTCTATTTTTTGTTTTGTTCATTAGGTTGAAACTGTTAGAGAACTTTAATGCAATTATAAGTAGGTACTATGTGATAAATGAGCAGCCATTCATATTGCCTGTGATTCAGCATTTCATGAGAGGACCAAGCATATAGAGGTTGATCTACACTTTTTGTTCAAAAAAAAAAGTGGTCACCAAGGAATTTTGTACACCCATTGTCAGATAAGATTTTCAATTGGCTTATGTTTTAACCAAAGCTATCAGATGAGATCGGTTGAAGATTATAATTGATGGGCTTGGCATTATTGACATTCATGTTCCAGCTTGAGGGGGGTGTATGTTGATTAGTATTGATGAAATCAGGGATAATATGCTTCAGATCAGTGCTGATGTGGTTCAGCATGGTTTTCTATCTAATCGTCATTAGTTAAGCCTGAATCTAGCCCAGGTTAACCTCTTAGGGTTTCTATGTAAACCACCCACTAATTATGGTTATTTTGGTTCACCCTTCCTGATAAAATGGCTGGTCCCCTTTTTGAATAAGTAGTGTTGCATGGATCTCTGTTTGATGCTGTGCGACACATCCTTCTCTGTGTCCACCTCTTTGGTTCTGCCTCTTCTGCTCTTTTTTTTTTTATTTTGCTTCGGTATATTTTTCATATTAATCTGCTGCTGCTTTTTTCTCTCTTGCACATCTTTTCTGTTATGATCAACAGCTGATCCTGTTGCACTAACATCACCATTTTGTAGGTTCATTTAGTAGTTTTTCTTGTCTGAAGCCTCTTTCAGAGGCAAGATGACTTGTAGCTTCTATTTTTGTTGCTTTTTATTTTTCACTGCTTTTCTAAATACTGATGCTAGCCACCAAGTTTCTCTTGGGAACATATTTCACCTGCAAACTAGCCTGTCACTGAGCTTGCAGCTATGCGTCTTTTGCTTATAAGTTGTTTCAGTGCTTTTCTGTGCTCATTTCCTCTTGATGGGTCATCTCAGTTTGCATACCATTGCTGCAATATTACCTTTCTTTTGCTATTATTCATCTCAAGTTTGGCACCTTGCTTTAGATCCACTTGTTCATCTCTAATTTAGTGCAAATTCACTTCTTCATCTCTAATTTAATTCAGATCCACTTTATCTATTCACTCCATTTGTACTCAAGTTTCCATGGTAAAGTTTCTATCATTGCAATTTTAAAATGGTTTTTATATAGGTAATTGTTCATGACTTTTATTTTTGTAATAGCGGATTCTAACACTGTTTCCATCTTCTTGGTGCTGCCATTTACAAGGCAATTGGATGTATTATTCTGGTGCCTATTTATTTACAAGGCAATTTGTATTCACCAGAGGATTCAGGGAACCTTGCACTCATCACTTCCTAAAATTATGAATTGCATGCGATCTACATGCCTCTGGTTGCATTCACCTGAGAAGTTAGGATAGAAATCTTTCTTGATCACTGAATGGCATCTGTTCTCTGCCCTTACTATTTAGTATTTTTGCACCTGGAACCAAGAGAAGATTTTCTCTGAGCATTAGGGTTATAATAAAATATCAAGGAAATACTACAGGTCTTGAGGACTTAGGACAAAGATTGACCTAAGTTAATTATTTTCAGTTTTGAACTTTTATCAGGACTGAAATTGAACTCCACAAAAGGCTGAAAGTTTCAGTACCAAGTTATTGATTAAATTGCTCACCTGCCCTCGTTAATTTAATGTTGCTTCTTTGTTCCAAACCATCACTTTACACATCTATGCAAGGAAACGTGCAAAGTTTAACTTTAAAATCATATTTTGGTTTTTGATAGTTATGATATTTGGAGTACTTGTCCTGCATCAGTGATCTTTGGTGACACATGGTGAGGTTTTTAAAACTACTTTAGTAATTGTAGATTGACTGGTTTTTGAGCCACCCCCCCTCCTTTTCAATTGGTTCCTTTGGAATGATGGATAAGGATGGATCATATCTGGATATAGAGCACTGGCAAACTCATCTTATGATATGAATGTATTATATCTCTCCATCACCTTAATTTCCAGCCCACTTTCTCTTTGATCAGCCTGGTAGGGTTTGTCTTTCTAGTTGTTGTTAGTTGATCTTCTATATCTTTTATTTTATGTGTTTCATGTCCTGTAAAACTTGTTGGAATTTCAGGAAAACAACGTGGTTCCACATTTTGGCATAATAAATAGTTTTGGCTTATAATCTTTCTTCTTGCTAGGTAGTCTGCCCTTAGTCTGTTATAATGGGTTGAACTGAATGCTATTTGATGATGCAGAAAACAATTCCTTTCCATGAAGTCACATGTGTTCGTAAAGCAAAGACAGCTGCAATCTTTCCTAATGCTATAGAAATTGTTGCAGGAGGGAAAAAGGTAAGAAAAATTGGGCTGTATTCACTAATGCATAATAGATTTATTTATTTTTGAGACTATTTGCAGCATGCTGTAGCCTGAAAATTTTTTCAAGGTTAATGACAATTCACTAGCTATAAAATCTGTTGGTTTTTAGGAGCTGCTTTGTCTTTAATTTATGTATGTATTCTTTAGTTTGACTTACAGATTTGCTTCCACAACCTTTTTTTTAATTAATTTTTGAACTGGCAGCACTTCTTTGCATCATTTCTGTCACGCGATGAAGCTTATCGGCTTATTGTCGATGGCTGGGCACAGCATTGCAGTGATGCCAATGCCTTTCAGGATTGTCAGGTCAGCAGTTTCTTCGTGCATGACCAATTTTGTGCTTATTGAGCAGAGTTTCTAGCCTTGAAACAAGAAATTTCGAAGCTCATAAAATTTAATGCATATTAAGTTTTGAATTTGTGATATTTCAATCTTATTTTCACCCTTTTTTTTTTTTCCAGTATCACATATTGCACTTATTACTGTTGAAGGCATGTGATTATTGAGATGTGCATATTATGTGTCCAAATTTAGATACATACATGACATTATATGTTTGCATCTTTTATGATACATTCTTATCCTCTTTCAAATCATTGAAACCAAGGTTCACTATCTTGGTGCTGCCCTTGTACCAGTGTCAACTTGCTACTATATCCGTACGGGGTCGGTTTGACGTACTGAATATCGGTACGCCCTCCATACTGGTTCCAAATCAATATGGTATGGTATGTCCTATACTGCTTGGTTTGGTACGATATGGCAATCCTTGATTTAAAGTGTGCATATGTGAAGTCATTGCTTATTCTATATCACTTCTTGTCGAACCTTATTGAATCATTTGTGTAGATGTATGAATCAAATGAAGCACTCTTTATTTAATCTAGTGGGAACATGCAATGCATGCCAGAGATCATGGGTAGCAGTGAAAGAAAACAAAGATGCTACTCGCTTCCGTGTTTTTGATCTAATTATTGGAACCCGAAAAACCGTGGAAAAGGCTTCAGAATCCGGTTAACATGCTGGAGATGAAGCCTTTTGTGTCATATATAAAGGAAGTCTAAAGTTATTGTACACATGCTTAGGACATGTTCTAGAGGGTGTTGCCTGCATGTTATTGCTGGGTCGGTTATAAATATGTACTTGTGTGCAGCCTTTGATATCATTTTACTGTGCATGGCTGAAGCCTTTTTTAGCTGTCATTAGACAGTTGGTGGCCTATGCAAATGTGTGCTTCTAATGGATATTCTTCCTCTTCTTCTTCCTCCTCTTCTTGTAGCCTGCATGTTATTGCTGGGTCGGTTATAAATATGTACTTGTGTGCAGCCTTTGATATCATTTTACTGTGCATGGCTGAAGCCTTTTTTAGCTGTCATTAGACAGTTGGTGGCCTATGCAAATGTGTGCTTCTAATGGATATTCTTCCTCTTCTTCTTCCTCCTCCTCTTCTTGTGTTTTTGACCTACGATACAAATTCATAGGACTAGAGATCATTTAGCCCGATGTCATGATCCAATCATTTCACTCATCCTTGTCATCTGAGATTATGATGCCTGGCTAAACTAGCCTTTTTAAGTAAAGCCTTCTGGTGAGATGCTGCTTTTCTTGATCATGGATGCCTGCTGATCCTTTCATAGGCATAATATTC
This sequence comes from Areca catechu, assembly GCA_021397845.1. Taxonomy (NCBI): domain Eukaryota; kingdom Viridiplantae; phylum Streptophyta; class Magnoliopsida; order Arecales; family Arecaceae; genus Areca; species Areca catechu. The sequence continues at coordinate 21,681,293 of CM038049.1, read as the reverse complement.
AGGGGCATAAACTCTCTGTAAAATCGATAGTATGAACTGATTGAGAGTGACCTAAATCTGATTCAAGAAAAAATGCTCTTCCTTGGTCACTATACCTCAAATTATTTCCATTCCGCTATAGATCATTCTTTAGTCTTGCAGTACAAGTTTTGTTTTTTCCTTTTCCTTTTTAAAAAAGAAATCATTTTTGGTGTGTCTATGGTTCTGCTCATTGTAGAAGTGTGGATATTGTTTTCATGATCATGTGTATATGCTTTTGAATATGTGTATTATTACTATTATTATTTTAACAAGAATTATAACTATTGACAACAAGAGTCTTGTATCCATCATGTATTTTGTATATTTAAATCATATAATATGATGTAAAGTATGCTTGTCCAATTCGATCACTCTTTGATGCAAACTGCTCCTTAATCACTTACTCTTCCTAGGCCCATTACTATTCAGTTGATAATCTTCTGCGTCGGATAAGCGGCTTGATTCTCAGCTGTGAACTGAGAGCAGGTCTAGGAGTGGGGAAGTGGAGCTCTAGAAAAAATTTGGTTATACAGTCTGAGAAGTGCCTTCACATAAATAATTTAGATATTGTAAAAATAAATGGTGACCTTTCTATTTGATCTTTACATTTCGAAGGAACATATGATATAGGGTTTCAAATAATGATTGAATGACAGATTACATTTTTGAAAAACCAAAGTTGACTTAAGTATGTTTGTGGTTGTTTTGAGGTTTTTTTATCTTGGGACGGTGGATGTATTATGAAGTGGGTGAGAAACTGTAGTTTTACACTATTTATGTGCATGCTCTGATGCTTCTTGTAGATGATGTTATTCTTGTCATGCTGAGGGTGTCTCTTCTTTAGGTATCGTGCTTCTTAAAATTATCAAATAGTCATTCCTTTTAGGCTTTTCTGCTATATGCAAGGATTAGTTTGTATTTTCCTATTCTGGAAATTTTTTTTTGGGGGTAACAATTCTGGATTTTTTTCAATCAGTTGTTCACTTTCTACAATTGATTATTTGTGTTTGGAATCTCCTTTGTACTTCAGGACACAAAATCTGATTCCAGCAGTCAAGACAATGCCATTGTTAAGTTGGAAGGACCAAGAGGATCTAAACAATTAGCTGATGCTTCATCATCCCCAGACAGGTTATCCATGTTAAATATAACTGACAGCAATTATAATATCTCACTATATTGATCTAATTCATGTCTTTAAATTAGGAATAAGGATCCTTATATATCAGAAGAACATAAACCTTTGCCTAACGGTAAAAATGACATCAGTATGTCCATAACACTCTTAGAAGTTCATGAGAGTATGGGTGAAGAAAATGCTGGCCATTCATCTCCACAAAATCCTATTACGTGGAAGCTTGAGGATGTTGATGCTCCTAAGAGTAAGTACTGGCTTTTGTCTTATGTCACATGGAATCGACATATGTTATTAGTAGTTTAATTACATTTATTTATCTAACAACTGCACTTTGATGATACTGTGTTTAAATGTTTTATTGTTAGTTGTGTATATCTGGTAAGTTGCTATATGTAAATTATCCCTCCTATCTTGTTTCTGACTCTAATATCTTCCACTCTGCAGTACCTGAATACTTTACGATGTTTGCAGAGGCAAAATTTCCGGTAATGCAAAATTCATTTTAATTAGTTCACTTAGCTACATCAGGCCTCATCATTTTTTTCACAAATGCTAATTTTGTGGTTCATAGGTCTGTATAGAAGATTTCTTCAATCTATTTATCTCTGATTCTGCTGCTGACTTTCTAGAAAGCTTCCATAAAAGATGTGGTGACAAGGGTAAGGTGCATAGCTAATTAGCAGTTTTCTCTTGCTAGTACTTTTGTTTTATTGGTGACTATTTTTTGATCTTCGCTTTATTGTAGTGCTGATGCAATTCTCATGCATTTTCAGATTTTAAGTGCTCTCTATGGTGCCAGCACGAACAATTTGGACATGTGCGTGATATCTCATTTCTGCATCCAGTCAAGATTTATCTTGGTATGTCGAAGTTCCTCTGATTTCCCATTGCATATGTACAAAACTATATTATGCATCTTGAGTAGATCTTTATTCATGTAGTACCTTTATTGATTTCTCTTAGTTGCATTTAAGGTGCAAAATTTGCTAAGTGCCAGGTGGTCCAGAAATTTCGTGTGTATAGAAACAGGTAAATCATATTCTTTTCTCTTGTCGTTCATTTTCTAGATTAAAATATTAAAATGCACTGACATGTAAGGGAAATGTCGTATGACTAGGTAGTTATGATATTGACCATTGCAAATTACATGCACACAATGTTTTCTTCGCAGTTTTACCTCTTTGTGGTGCCTAAGTTGTTATAAAACTATTTATGACACAAAAATTATGGGTTTCATGCTTGGATGACTGATGTTGTCCCATATTTTAATTTAATGGGAAAATATGCCATTGGGGACATATTCTATAGGAGAGTAACCGACCAAAAAGGAATCATGTGGAAGCCAATTGTGTCGACTACCTACCTTCTATAGCTACTCTTATCTTAATATATACACAACTTCAGCAATCCAGTTCTTATGCTAAGGAAGAAACGAGGGCATCTCGTAAAGTAGGAGTATATCTATCAAATTATATAAACAAAACTAAAAAATCTTATATCAGATATAGATGTGAACTGCATGTTTCCTCTCTGGTGCATTGCACAGACCAGGGCTAGTTGTGCCCATAGTTTCTGATTTTGTTATAGCTTTAGGTCCACAGGAAGTCTGGGATACAGAACCGGTCATCATTGCTTAGCGTTCAACAATCAACATTGTCCTGCCAATTTAATGTTAATTACATGAATGCTACTATGTCTTCCATTTCTGTGCTACACTAATTTATCTGAGATAGGGAATCTTAGAAGCGCTGTTAATACCTCCATCCAATTCTTCAGTTCCTTTTTTGTACCCTTCAACCTATACTAGATTCTCCCTCCTCAATAAGACCACCTTTGATACACATTACAACCATCTGTTCAATTAATAATCTGCAGTCTAGATTCTGTACTAGTTTAATGCAAGTAACTTTAAGATGTCAAAGAAATATTTAAATGCCCCTTTGTGTCTTCAAATTCATTTCTGGGGCATCCTCTATTTGCTGTTGAAACTCAAATTTTGCAATGAAGAGGGAATTCCTTATCAAAGATTGGGCTTTTGTTTTGTGTGGATGATTGAGTAATGTTTGGCCTATTAATGTTTCTTCTACTTCTAGGAACCTGAGGTGGTCTGCCAACATTACACTTGCTACAGGAATATCATTATCAGCATATTCGAGTATATGTAGTATCTACAGACACAGATGCTGCTTCTATTGCTATTATTTTGATTGCAGATAGTGTTTGGCAAGGATTAAGTTCCAGTGGGATGGCAGGACATCCCACTATCCTAGGTATGAGGATTGGACATGGACTGGGAGGAAACAGGACATGCACCAATCCAAGTGTCGGGATGCGGTACATCCTGTTCTATGGAAAATCTCTGATAACCATGTCCCATGGGATTTGAATCATTGGTGCTTGGAAAATTCCTTTCATATGATGTTTTCAACTTATGCTATGTGGGTATTGTTTTTGCACACATGTTCCTTCTGTTGATATTATGAGTAACTCAAGATCTGCTTGTGCATCCAACCCACTGGTTTTGCTTTTCTTTCCCCGTTTAATAAACAAAGAGTATAAGGCATTTTCACTTGATAGCTGGAAAAAGGACATTGCAACAACAGTGAGTGGTTAGAAAGATAAAAGTAATACTTAGTTGCTAGATCCTTCTTGTGGCATGGCTGCTAATTTGGTTTCATGCAAAGCAAAAGAATCTGCAATTCTCCAGTGTGCCAATTATTCACCTGTTCTGATTAAACCATGTTGAATGAAGAAGCAACAGATAAAACTGACATGTCTTGCCAGCATGTTTTCTCTATATCTGAATAAAGGTCTCTAGCTAATATATTTCTTTCAAGGGAGGAATAGAATTGGATTGTCTTTTCCTTGATGGATTTCTCCAATTCACTTTACAAATGATCATGGCTTTCTGCTATTTTGGTGAATTGTGCATTCTTGCAATTTTATTGTTTCTTACTAAGAATATGCATATGGCATTTGCCATTCCTGTGCTGGTTATCAGTGTGTTAAATGTCCTTCTGCCTATTGTGTTCTTCAAGTAACTCTTGCTTGACAAGCCAGTATTGTTAATCCTGTGGCTTTTCATTCTTTCATGATGCACCAGCCATTTAATGATTGAGACATCACAACAAGTTAGTGACGTGCCTTATGGGGATTACTTTCAAGTCAAGGTATGTTCAATCTCAATGATTGATGAAGTTTGATATTTGTGATTCTCTAATATCATTTTCTGATGCTACTATCACTTAGATATTATCGAAATTGTGTCCTTTTTCCCTAGCTTTTTTTGAATGAAACAATTATGATGATTTCCTATTTTTAAGAGGTTTATTTCCATTAATAGGGTACACCAAGCTCCTTTTTTGATTGATACTTTAAAAGAACCAAAATTTAATGCCTTTTGTTGTGTTTTGTGTTCTTAGACTAACTAAAATGGATATGCCACTTGGAATGCACTATGATCAGTTGTTCCTTAACTTGTAGATGTGTAAACCCAGACTGGCAACTTACAGTCAACCGAAAAAAAAAAAAAAGTCCAACAAGGATCATTTAAATACACTTTTAAGTTGTGCATTTATATTTCCTATGATAAAACTTTTAGGAGTTTACAAGTTAAAATGAATTGAGCTACTGGTTTTTGTTTTATTGGTTGCTGTCTGCTTTAATGTAGTGTAGGAAGATTTGATGCTTATCATACCTGGAATCTAAAACATCAGCAACTATGGTATGGATTGCGGAACTTATTTTCGTTTTAGTAGTCTTAATGAAAATAATGTCTGAGAAAACTTCTTAGCATAGGTGCAGAAATGATTCAGAGAGATGAAGCATCAATGAGAAATGATTCATCATCACTGTATGTGGAAAGTTGAATGATGAAGCATTTAAGTTGAATTTAAAACATAAGGCTAGTGGATGGAAATACCCTTTCACATAACCAACATCATCTCTTCAAATTAACAATTTGATTATTTCTACTTTCGGAATAAAGCACGATGAGATGAGTATCTTCATTGCTGACATAACTATTGATCTATGGACGCAGTTATTAGACAAGCCATTTCCAATGCATCCATTTTCTAGTTCTCTTTTTAATTTGTTTATATCGTGACAGTTCTGTGCTAAACCATTAGGCTACATATTGATAACCATCAATCCTTTTCACAATCATGTGAGCTTGTTGGCTTTATGAACAACTATAAGTGATATCCGAAAAGATTTATGATAGTTTTTAGTTGATCTCTCTTCATATTTTGCCAACTCAGTGTAAACTTTGCAGAATTACATTTACCAAGCATCACAGAAACAGATGTGACAATCTTGTGTGTTGCAAGTATTTGGTAGGACTACTTGACTAGTGGTGATGACATCCTCTCTGTACTCTCTCTTTCTCAGTTCTTTTAAGGAATGAAACTTGTAGCAACTTACCAGGGAGAGGAGCCATCCCAACCCTAAGCCCTTACTTTGTGAATATAAAGATATTATTACAATATTCTGTTTTAATGCCTGATTTCTGTTTTAGCGGTAAACTTTTTGGTTCCATATTCGAGTTACATTGGGATGGGAGTTAATCTTGTAGTTAATATATTTTCAGTGTTTGCTTTTCATTAAGGTCTGCAAGATTCTATGCTCTTGTAATGATGCCTTCAATGTCAGCATTTTAACAATATTGCTTGTGTATATTTGATGCTACATGTATAGGTTATATGGGATGTCGGACAAAGTAATAATGAAGAAAATAGTTGCACTCTGCAAATGTATTCAAATGTATCATTTTTAAAGAAGACTATTTTTAAAGGTATGGATTTACATCCCCCCTCCCTCAGTGAAAGGAGTTGTGCAGTCCAGTTCTCCATGTTCCTGAATTCTGTACATCAGCTGTCATTTTATTTCTACTCCATGGTTTCGTAATGATCAGGTTTAGTTTCTTGGTGTTTATTTACTGCAAGCTTGAATCAGATGATGGTTGATTGCATATGCAGCCATTCCTATTATTGTTGCAACAGAGGCACTTGCTTATTAGTGTTCCTAGAGATCCTGTCTATTTTGAGAATTGTTTTTATTTTTGATGTAATCTGGCTGCGAGATATCATTATATTGTGAATTAAAAACTCATAATGTGGTTCATGGTTATCAATTTAGGATGGCGTGGTAGAGGGAAACTGGAGATAGGTGTCCAATTATACTTTGGTATTCTCTTTTTTTTCTCAAACATAGCCACCATGGGGTCATGGACATCAATGAAGCTGTTGCATGAAAAATCTGAATCATTATGTTTAATTTCAAGGCAAATTCTCAATCAAACTGCTTGTTGAAAACTTGATTTGTAGAATATTTTTTGATATGTTAATTTCAAATTTTATGTAACGTGTCATCAACCATAATCAAGGTCTTATTGTTTCCAAGCTTTAAAGTTCATCGGTTCATTATGGCGTCATGGGCATAATGCGGTAGATGATATAAACTAGAGTTATAACTTGTAAAAATTTTATTCTACTTAAAATTTGTAGTGCAATTAGGCTTTTGTGTTAAGTAAGGTTAAACCATATTACTTATCAATGTTTTCTTGCATATTTTAGATGCTTCTTCTATTCTTGCATCTTGAGTGTTTTAATGACATGATTAAGCATACTTGTAGCAGAGAAGTGCTTGGGAGGCTTGAGAATTTGTGGTTGGTGGGAAGTAGTTTGCACACTTCCCATCCTCTTGTTCATAGTTGCATGCTTAGGGGTGATAGAGGAAGAATGTTACAATATTATAGTAATGATATTATGTAGATTATTCGTTTATTGGCTTTAGACCAAGCCTCACATTGGGTACAGGCAATACCTGGTTAGATCTAGGGTGAAAATGGACTGACTAATATCTGTCCAAATGTGTTTCCAAATCCATCTGGCCATGAATGCAAATTTTAGTGCAGATCATCACCTACTTTTTCACCCTTTCTCCCATGCTTTGATTACGCTTTTGGCATTAGCTTGTACATATCCCTACTTCAATAGATAATCCACCAGTAGAACAGATCTCTTCAGCTTTCTTCTTGCACATTGTTGTTGTTGGGAAAGAAAAGATCTCAGCTTGTACACTAGAAATTGATTTCTAATATTCGTATCCATCCATATACATTAAAGAAAAATGGATATGAATATAGGTCGTAGACTTATTCATGGGAAGAGGTACGCCCAGGATTTGCCCGAAGGTTTACACTATTTTCTTAAGCCCAGGCCTTGACCCAGCTTGACTTTCAAGCCTACCTTCTAGGCCCAAGCTGGGCTCTTACAGGGACTTCAGCCTTTGGGTTGGGCCTCTAGCTTCATGACCATTTTTATTTATTTTTTTAAAAATACTAAAAATGTTTTAATTTTTTAAAAATATTAAAAATGCTAAATATGAATTATTAAATATTGCCAACCATCCACAGCATGTCTATTTTCTCGTTAAGTTTATATATCAAAAACAATTGTCAATCAAGTCTACAAACATATCAAACATAAAGAAATGGCACAAGAAAAATAAACAATCCAGTAGTCAGCCTCAAGTCTCGCTTTAATCTCTGAGCCTAAGCCTGACTTGGTTTGTAAATGGGCCTATTTTCCAGGCCCATCTTGCCAGGCCTAAACCTTTGGCCAGAGCCTGCCCAAAAGTCTTCAGGCTTGAATGGGCCAGACAGGCCATTCGACTTGTGAATAGCTATCTGATCCACATTCAGTTTTGTTTGCATTCCTAGGTAGTATCGCATAACTTTTATGAACTTCAAAGGAAAATAGCTGCAACTTAATTTACCTTTTAGACAGTTATATCTTTGATTTGGTGGTTCATAAAATTTAACTATCCAACTTATATAGATACTGTCAATATCTGATCTGTGTTCATGTCTGTTTTAAATAAATATGAAATGGGGGCAAGATTTCAACATCAGCTTAATATCCATACTGATATCTATGTTCATCATCTAAAAAGGGAGAGGGATATGGATATATTGATATCTGATTCATGTCCAATCTGTTTCTGACACTTGTCTGATCTCACTTTAGTTCTGTCAGTGTTCCCTTAGGCAGTTCACATTATTCTTATGTTGATAATGGTGACCATTGCATCTCTTGCACCCTTAACCTTGCTTACAATGCATGCATAATCTACTCATTGTTCGTTTAGACTTGACCCTGTGGTCTCATGTATAACAATTCAGATATTTTGCTACTTGTCATTATTAATTATTGTTATTCAATATTTCTATAGTTTATTTGTTAAAATAATTATACAAAAAGTAAAAATAGTAACTCTAGATTTTTTTCTTTTTCTTTTTTTTAAAAAATAAATAAGCATTGAAGTCGTAATTAGACTGCATCTTTTTTAGCATTTTGCTTTTTTGTGCCTTCATCAAAGTTAATTATCTATCCCAGTGTCTAGCCTCTCACTAAGTCTAGTGGAATTTGGTTATGTTTCTCCTTGGTCTAATGAGTTTAGAAAGTGACTAATAAGGTTGATTGCCCTACCTGTTAATTAGCCTAGGAGGATTTGTGTCAGGCCTGTTTCTCAACTAAATTTGCCTTCTACATGATTTCAACACAAATTTCTGGAGGTTTGTTATTGATTTCCTATTGTAGGAGGGTATGCAAAAAATCCTTTCATAGAGCCTTCTCAACTTAAGAGTTTTGCTTGTAGTTTACCTGACTATACAATTGATCAGGAAAAACTTTGTGATGATAATGAACATGGAGGTCATAAATCTAGTGAATTAAATATATGCTTTCAACTGTGTGTCAACTTTGCTTTTTTGTTGTTTGAAATATTAAAATTGCTTGGGAATTCACATGTAACATTATTGCTTAGAATTGTTCAGTTAAATCCATATTTTGAAAATTAAGTTTGTACTAATGCCTAGTGGACATACATTTACAGGGAAAATAGAGCAATCAACAAGAGAGGAATGCCGAGAAGTTTACGGGATTTGGATCAACATGGTATGTTTCTTTTTTTTGACATTTACATTTTTCATATTTTTTGTTTAATATGCCAAGTTGAAAAGCTAACATTGCTAATCCAGAATGTCATGTGTTCTAGGCTCAGGAATTGTTGAGTCAGAAGAATGTCGGCAAATTTAAAGGTTTGTCAATTAAAAAAGTGCACCTATGTGGCTAGAATAATGATATGCAGTAAATATCTTTTCAGTACTGGGCTAATTTCTTTGCAACAATAGATTTATGTTTTGTTGTAATATGACAGCTCCTTGTTTACTGCAGGAATTGATGATAATAATTCAGTTATAATTGAAGATAATGAAGCTGGATTAGAAAATTTGGCAGAAGTTGAAGGATCTTCAGAAAAGCCACATCCAACAATAAATCCAATAAAGATCCCACCGAACATGCCTGATACTAGAAGTTTCTGTACAAAGATTGACAACGTTATGCAGGAAAAGCTGGGATATGTTTCATCTATGGCATCCATTTTTGGAGAATCATGGGCTTCCATTGTTTCATATCTTAAAACTCAAAGCCATTTTCCTCTGATTTTAGTTCTGTCACTCATTTCAATTCTCATCCTAATGCAGGCAAGTTTTCTTCCCGGTCTTGTATACTTTTCACATAGGTTATCATGACTATGTCAGTCACTATCCTGAGTCTATAATAACTGAGTGAAACGTTTCTGTTAGAACAAAGTGGAATCTTCTTTCTTTCTTTATTTTCTTTTCTTTTTTTTATGTGGGGGGTGGGTGGGTGTTGTGGTAAATGCTTTCCATGCAGTTAAAGAATAACGGGGACAGCCTTAACACTACGAAATGCTTCAGTTCTTGTAAATATCACTTCATTTTCTACTTTGAAATTTCTTATAGAGTTGTAAGTTCTGCTTGATTTTTGATGCAAGATTATTCTAGTGAAGTGTAATGTAGATTTACTAGAACCATTTGCAAGCTACAGTGTTAGGCAATCATGTGGGCGATCTTCTAGGATTAATTTATTTCATGTAACCTCTATGTACATCTTATTTGTGTGAATGGGCATTGAGATGGTGTTACATGATTCTTGGTGACTTTACATATGCCAGAATGATTTTAATAGAGTCGTCTCCATCTATTATTTGTTGTTCCATGGACTATGGAGAATGTATGTATGGATAAGCAGACAATGGTGACCTGAATTTTCAGTTTAGTATTAATATCCCAACAGTAAGACTTACTAGGAAGGGGGTGGACTCCATGTATCATACTTGATCTTTATTTTTCCGTTAAGATTCATCTAGCATATCAGCAAGGATTTATAGAACAGTAAACTATGTATCCAGCTAATGTGTAATAAATACAAAAAGTAGAACATGAAAAGGTAGATGCTTATTATAAATTTATAACTTCGACACACAGTTATGTTTGGCACTCCAGCTTTGTACACAATAGGAATGTGGTGATCTTGATCTCCAATCATGAAAAATATTTGGTCTGAATAATCATTTTTTTAATTCTTTGTATCTAATGTGTTCTGATTTTGGGGAGCTGATGCTGCTTTTTGTTATTATCTCTAAACTGAGCTCTTAGAGTTAACATTGAATACCTTGCAAAGCAATTGACTTTTTGAGCTGATTTTTTGCCTATCTTTTTTTTGCCTATCTTTAGCAAATATATTTAACTGACAAAATTGGCCTTTTCTCCTTGTTTGCAGATAAGCATCATTGTCCTATTAAATAGAGTCCCTGAAGTCCATGTAGTCACTCATGGGAACTACATAAATGATCATGGTAGCTACAGTTCAGAGAACATAGAGTTGTTAGAGAAGCGATTTAACTACCTTAAGGAAGAAATGATGATTATAGAAACTCGGATGGAGAGAATGCAGTATGAATATTCATTATTGAAGGCGCAGCATCAGATCCTTGAGCAGCTCAAGGCCAAGTCATGACTATGGATTAAAGGTCATATTTTGGTTGAAGATATGCCTTTGCTACCTGAAGTAAGAATTGCTGAGGGTAAAGTGATATCGAAGATGCTGTCATGATTATGTGATACTGAAGGCCATCTGTAAAGGGTTAGGTGGCTAAAAACCAAGTCATAGCCAGCATTTGGCTGTTCATAGTTTGCTTGCATGTTGTCAAGTTAATCCCCCCCCCCCTTTTTCCTCCTTACCTCAAAGAACTAACGTATATATATCTATCTACTCACGGTGTAGTATTTGTTAGTTTACATGAAAATAATGTTCTTTTTTGGTTGTCTAAATATCTAGAATATTTTGAACTTTTAAGTGGGTTTGGATCTGGGAAAAATGTGTGTAGTATCTCTGGATTTGACTTATCTCAGAAATAAGGTTTGAACGTTCAACTGTTAGACATGTATGTGCTCGAGCCGAAAAAGAATACTATATAAAAAGGATTTTATGTTTACCTGTTGGAAAAAGAAAATTTTTTTTAATGCTATGATTTTTCTCATTTGGGCAATTACTTACTAATAAAGCTCACAGAACATAAAAGACAAGAACACGAAAGATTTTTAGCTTTGCAGCAGTCATGAGAAAGAGAAAAAAAACTTGAGAATATGGATTCATGTACACGCAGGAATTTGTCGGTTGAGATTTTGTCTTAAATGGAGAAGAATCCATGTTGTCCAGAGAGATTGGTCCAATAGGGGGGGGGGGGGGGGGCGGGTTGGAATTGGGTTTTAATTTTTTTTTTTTGATAAGTTTGTGTCAATTAAAAGTAATGAATCAATTTAAATAAAATAGATATTTGTGTATTTCAAAAGTATTTATGTAATCAAGATAATATGTAGCAAAAATAATAATGTAAATGCAAAGCAAATAATAAAGAGAAATAAGTAATTACAAATATAATAAATTTATAGTGGTTCGGTGTATTTCTTGGTATATACATTCACTTTCTAATCTTTTTTTAGAAATTTCACTATAATCATCTTTGATTATAGTCGATTAATTTTTTGGACTCATTAATCAAAATCTAACTTATTTTTTCACGATCATAAATCAAAATTTCTTGTTGATTTTATCACTTAGGTTCACCAACAACTTTCTTAGTTTTTTACGAAGGCTAACGAAAAACCTTCGTTGGTTTTAACCCAAAGGCTCATCAACAAATCTCTATATTAGTTTCAATTTACTTAAAATAAGTAGCAATAAAAACACAAGTAAAAGAGTATCAATATAATAAAGCTTTCTAAATAAAAAAATAAATATCTCTTTGAAGCTCTTTATGATGTTGAAGAAGCTTGTCTTTAAGTTATTGAAGTTTTAATCAATGCTTGAATGGTTAGCTTGAATGCTCTTGAATGCTTGAAGGTTCAACTTCTCTTAAAAGTAATGAACTCTTAATGGATAATCAATAAAATCTCATCAGTTGCTTCCCTCTTGAGTTTGGTCCACTTTAAATACATTTCCACACTTCAAATGATAGTTTTTGATCGTTGGAGAGGAGAAAATATCTGTTGGGGACGAAAAGGATCGATACTGCGCTTCAAAAAACTAGCTATTACTGTTCATCAGAACTTCAAGTATCGACATTTCAGGTTATGAGTCGATATCTTGAGTAGACACCTCATCTTTATAAGTCGATACTAGTTCAACAAAAGTAAGCTTTTTGGAAATATCAGATAAGTTGATACTTTTTTTGATGAGTCGACACTTAGTTTCTATAAGTCAACATTTGAAGAAAGTCTTAAAATTCAGCATATTCTGTATAATTTTTATCTCAGGCCTTGAGTCGACTCTTGAGTTGATACTTGAGCTCCATGAGTCGACACTTCAAGTGTGCCATTTGAAACTTCTTCTGCATATCAGCTCAAGCCTCTATGAGTCGACACTTGAATTCCATGAGTTGACACATGGCTGACACTTTCTGAAACTCATTTGAAACTTTGCTGAATCTACTTCAAACTTCAAACTTGAGTTTTTCAAAATCATTCTTATATACTTAAGTCCGTCTAACATGAAATTTTCATCAATGAAGAAGACTTTTTCAACTATTAGACAAGCAGTCAAACATTTAACATAAAACAGCTTTGGTGAGTACCCTGTCTTTATAAAATACATTTTCAACACACATTAGTACTCATATATATTTAAATATTTTGTCATTCATCAAAATCAAGTCCAAAGTCAATAATCTCCCCCTTTTTGATGATGGCAAAACCTTTAAGTATATAAATATGATAAATTTAAAAGATTTGTAATAAATTCAAGATAAAGTTCCCCCTCAAAATATGTTTAAATATTTTTAAAAAATTTTAAAAACTTTATCAAACTTTCTCCTCCTTACTAATTCTTTTCTTTTTCTCATAATTTTTTAAGCTTATCATATATCTCTCCCTTTTTGTCATCATGAAAAAAGATGGAAGGCAATACAAAGTAGAGATAAAGTAGAAAGAATAGCAAGAAGAGTAACAAGATCAATGACATACAAATGTAAACAATTATCTGATAATAAGTCTTGCTCCCCCTGAATGTAATTTCCTTTGAAAAACATGGCCAAAAACAAAAATTTTTGCTAAATATTTCATGCCATGCACGGGGCATGTTTTAAATATCAAGCTTTTTATGCAATCTAAAAATTTGATTAAGATATGCTTGATTTTTAAAGCACTTTTAACATCCATTAAAGATAATTTGACATCCATGAAATGTTCAAATGCTAGTTGATTTGATACCACAGAAAGTCTTATAGCCACAAGTACACATACAATTCATCAAAATCAATATCTTGTTCATACACATTGGCTATAAGTTTTGACTCGATATGATTGAGCAATAAAGATAATTGTTAAGGCTACTTATACCACAGAAAATGTTTAGATAAAACATGTATAGAAACACTAAGCCAGATATCAAGACATATTTCATCTAATAATTTTAATTCAATAAATATGGAAGGGGATAATTAGATGTTAGGATATCCCGGTTCAGCTACGAATCGAACCCCGGTTCAACTGGTCGAAGCCCTTTTCTCCGGACTACGGACTTCGGACTAGGCAAGGGACAGGCCAACTGCAGGCGACCCACTGCTTCTCAACGGACTACAGCATCCGAAGGCCAATCCTTCGGACAACATCTTCGGCCTCGACTGAAGACCAAATTTCTCATCGACTTCCGGAGACACGCTCTTCGGTCCCCGCCGTAGACACGATCTCCGGCTCTGAGGGAAATACCAAATCTTCAACCTACGAAAGGGAAAATCCGAAGCTTGGACCACAATCTGGTCCAGAAAGGCAACTATAACCAACGGTTACAATCGACACTCATCATGCCATGATCATGGCGCGCAACTCCTGCTGCCACACCTTCGATCTGGCCGGAACCGCTCAATGACAATCCATGATCGCCAATCATGGGAGAGATTGGCTTCCCATGATCACCGAAAAAAGAGCGGGCCACAGGCCGGAGGCCTTCTTTTAAATAATGGTAAGAATGATGGCTAGAGAGGTACGCTAACACTCACGCTCACATACACTCATACATTCTCAAAGAGCTTTCCTCTCACACTCTCGACACCCTTCCCCATTTTGTCGCTGGGATTCGCTACTGACTTAGGCATCGGAGTGTCCCCCGCCAGAACAACTCTGGCAAGGGACCTGTTTTGCAAGTGAACCAGGGAGCGACCCTGCGGCGCAGCAGCTCCGATCGGCCGATTCAGGGATTCCACGCCAACAGATTGGTGTGCCAGGAAGGGGGCATTAGCACTCTTTAAGCTCCCTCCCAGACAAGGAGAAGTAAAAAGTTTTTGATGGTGAGAGGAAAAACTCAAATCGCTTCTACAAGCTGAAGTCGTGCTCCGTCCCAGGGGGCGCACCCCCGGAGGAGAACGATGTTCCACCTCCCACAGTTGTTGTGGGACTGTAGCAGTTCGAAGTTCTTGTGAACCAGGTCACCAATCTTACGACCATGGTTCAAGATTTCTAGGACAGAGCCTTTCCGGTGGGAAACCCATCGGTTGCCTCCAGACATAGCTCTCGATCCCGAAGGAAGAGAGCCCCACGGAAGGATTCTACGCATCCCTCAACCCATTCTCGGCCCTCCCGAAAGCCAAACTTCGAGATTGCCTAGGTCCGCCAATTCCCCGCAAAAAGGAAAAAGGCCTAGGCAAACTCCCTCACCCTCCTCCGGAGACTCTACTTTTGTGGAGAGAGCGCCGAAGCAGACTACCGATTATGACGGGAGATTTAGAGCCATCGAATCGGAGATGGCAAAGGTGCAAGAACAGAGAATGCGGGATCTTAAGGATCCCGATAACTTGATTGTGGGTGATCTACGCCCACCCTCGAGGTTATTCCTCGGTACTTCAAGGTTCTCCAGATGAAATCCTACGATGGCATCTCCGACCCCCTCGACTATTTGGGCAGCTTCAAGACCCATATGATGATCCAAGGAGCTTCGGATGCAATGTACTGCTCAGCGTTCCCGGCTACCTTGAAGAAGTCCATTCGGATGTGGTACTCGAGCCTATGCCCAGGTACCATCGATTCCTTTTTCGAGTTAGAAAAATTGTTTGTCTTGCATTTCAGGACCTGCCGCAAGATTTCTCGGAATACGGACACACTGTTCCTCCTTCACCAGAACGAAGGAGAAAGCCTGCGAGACTATATCTCCAGGTTTAATGCGGCCACGCTTGAGATCCCTGATCTCAACGAGTACGTGGCTATGTCAGCACTGAAGAAGGGGCTTCGTACTTCTAGGTTTACCTTTTTCCTGGATAAGAAGTTTCCTAAAAGCTACGCTGAGTTCCTGTCGTGGGCTCAGATATATGCCGATGCTGAAGAGCAGGCGGCAAATCGACGACTGATTGAAGGGAAATCCCCTTCAAAAAAGAAGAATAACAGGGGACAAGGTCCCCAAACTTTCAATAACAATGCGGCAAATATACAGGCCGCCAAAGAAGTCCTCCCAGGCCCAGAGCATTGGGAGGAAGATTCGACTCCTATACCCCCCTCAACCTCCCTTGAGAGAAGATCCTCATGGAGATAGAGAAGGAGAACTATCTCCAACGACCCCATCCTATGAAGGCTTCCTCTTCCATAATGAACAGGAATAAATACTGCCGATTCCACCGGGACCACGGCCACAACACAGAAGAATGCATCCAACTGAAGGATGCAATCGAGGATCTCATCAAGAAAGGGTACTTGGGGCGGTACATCGGTGGCCAAGGACCTTGATCGGAAGTGACTATTTCCTAGCCACCTCCTGAAGAGGCCGAACTACCAATCAAAGGCTCACCAATGGAGGTGTAGGGATGATACACCGACCTGCCGACTGGAGAAGGGATGAGGACGAAGCTCCAAAGCGACTTAAAGACAACAACTCGATCCTCTTCTCCGACGACAACCTTGCGGGAGTTCAGCTCCCACATGACGACCCTCTTGTAATTTCGACCATAGTGGCCAATTATGATGTATAGCGAATCCTTGTTGATAATGGAAGTTCGACTGATGTCTTGATGTACGATGCATTATCTAAAATATGTTTACCTAGACATCAACTGCAAAGGCCCCCCATACCGTTCTCTGATTTCGGGGGCAACCAAGTTTATGCCGAGGGGGAAATAGTGTTGCCTGTAACCCTTGGCACTGAACCTCGACAAAAGACACTGCCGATCAACTTCACGGTGGTCCAGATCCCCTCAGCGTATAATATTATTCTAGGGTGGCCCATCTCGAACAAGTTCCAGACCGTGATCTCCTCTCACTACCTCTTGGTGCGCTTCCCCACCAGGAACGGTGTCGGTGAAGTTAGAAGAAACCAGAGGACGGCACAGCAATGTCTGATGATTGAAGACAGGCATTTCAAGGATTCGACAACTCCGGATCAGCTGGATCCGAGGGATGCAACCATAAATCTTGGTGAGCCCATGGAGAGGACCGTCCCAGTACTTTTGACAGAGGAAGATCCCTCCAGAGTTGTGCAGAACGGGAGCACGCTTGATGAGGGAACCAGAACGGAGTTGATCCATTTTCTCAGGGACAACGCCGACATCTTCGCCTGGTCGGCTTTAGATATGCTAAGGATTCCTGCCGAAGTAATTACTCATCGGCTGGAAGTTATCCCTGGGTATAAGCCGGTGCGGCAGAAGAAAAGGAGCTTCGCCTCAGAAAGACAGCAAGCTGTGGATGAAGAAGTTGGCAAGCTCCTTAAGGCGGGGTTCATCAGAGAGGCCCACTATCCCGAGTGGTTTGCCAATGTGGTGATGATAAAGAAAGCCAGCGGCAAGTGGAGGATCTGCATTAATTATACAGACCTCAACAAGGCTTGCTCAAAAGATAGCTTCCCTCTTTCGAAGATTGATAGCTGGTCGACGCTACTGCTGGCCACTAGTTGCTAAGCTTCATGGACGCTTTCTCCGGCTATAATCAAATTAGAATGGATCCACAAGATGAGGAGAAGATGGCTTTCATCACTGATAAAGGTCTCTACTGCTACAAGATGATGCCGTTCGGCCTCAAGAATACCGAGGCAACATTTCAAAGACTGATCAATAAGGTGTTCGAAAAGCAACTGGGGAGAAACATGGAGGCCTATGTTGACGACATGATCGTCAAGAGCCTCCTCCAGAAAGATCATATTCGTGACTTGAAAGAGTCATTCAACGCTCTTTGGCGCTACCGCATGAAGCTGAACCCGGCAAAGTGTGCCTTTGGGGTCATTTCAGGTAAATTCTTGGGCTTCCTTGACACCAAACGAGGAATTGAGGTGAACCCTGAGAAGATTCAAGCCTTGAAAGATATGAGACATCCCTCCTGCAAAAAGGAAGTCCAGCAGTTGACAGGGAGAATTGCCTCCCTGAGCAGATTTATCTCTCGGTCAGCCGAGAAATGCCTTTCGTTCTTCAAGGTACTCCGACAGACAAAGGGTTTTGAATGGTCCGAAGACTGTCGTGCTACCTTTAAGGAGCTGGAGAAGTACCTGGAGATCCCACCATTGCTCTCCAAGCCACAAGAAGGCGAGGTCCTATACTTGTACCTCTCTACTTCAGATGAAGCAGTCAGCTCGGTTCTTGTTCGGAAAGAGGAAGACGGATCTCACAAGCCGATCTACTATATCAGCAATGTCCTGCATGATGCAAAAATGCGATATGCAAGGATGCAGAAGTTGATCTACTCTTTAGTGATTGCGGCAAAGCGACTACGGCCATATTTTCAGGCCCACGCTATTGTGGTGCTAACCGATCAACCTCTCAAGGCTATTTTTCGATCTCCGGACATCTCTGAAAGGATAGCCAAGTGGGCTATGAAGCTAGGTGTATTTGACATCAGCTTCCAGCCCCGAGCGGCTATGAAGGCCCAGGTGCTCTCCAATTTTTTGGTTGAGTGCACCTGGAAGTCCGAAGACGAAGCATCTTCGGTAGAAGAAGAAGCCCCGAATGAGATGAAGTCCGTTTGGGTGCTTCATGTGGACGGAGCTTCCAATTCTACTGGATGCGGGGCTGGACTCATGTTGGCCGAACCTGATGGCCATACCATAGAGTACGCACTCCGTTTCTCCTTCCATGCCTCCAATAATCAAGTCGAATATGAAGCCCTGCTCGCCAGACTTCAGATCGCCAAAGATCTAGGAGTCCAGCAACTTCGAGCCTTCTCAGACTCCCAACTGGTTGTAAATCAAGTTAACAGAGAGTATGCAGCCAAGGATCCAACCATGGTGCAGTACCTAGAGAAGGTACGGGCTTTATCCTCCCAATTGGAACATTTTGAGATCATCCATGTTCCATGATCAGAGAACTCCCGGGTGGATGCATTGTCTCGATTGGCAACTACAGCACCGGAGTCTCTCGAGCGCACCTTTGTTGAACATCTTGAAATTCCAAGCATAGCCGAAGAGGCTGCAGAGATGCGACAGATCGATGCTGAACCAAGTTGGATGGATCCCATCATCAAGTTCCTGAATGAGGGGGAGCTACTAGAAGATAAGGCAGAGGCCAAGAAGATCCGCTGAATGGCATCTCAGTACGTCATCTTAGACGGAACCCTCTACAAGAGATCGTTCTCCCAGCCACTGCTAAAATGCTTAGGACCCACCGATGCAGATTATGCTTTGAGAGAGGTCCACGAGAGCATATGCGGTGATCACTTGGGAGGCAGATCTCTGGCGTACAAGATCATTCGACAGGGGTATTATTGGCCCTCCATTCAGAAGGACTCAGCTGATTTCGTGCAAAAGTGCGACCAATGTCAGAGGTATGCCAATGTACAGAGACAGCCTGCGAGTCACCTGACTCAACTGGCAGCCCCATGGCCTTTTGCCCAGTGGGGGATGGACATTCTTGACCCATTCCCACCAGCATCAGGGCAAAGGAAGTTTCTCCTAGTGGCCATTGACTACTTCACAAAGTGGGTAGAAGCCGAACCATTGGCCCAGATCACAGAGGGTAAGGTAGAAAATTTTATAAAAAATTCCATCATATTCAGGTCCGGCATCCCATATATCATCATCATGGATAACGGAAGATAGTTTGACAATCAGAAGTTCAAGGACTTCTGCGCTTGGTACCATATCCAGCATTGACTGACATCCGTTGCTCATCCGCAGTCCAACAGAGAAGCCGAAGTCACTAACCGGACCATCCTCCATGGTCTGAAGACAAGGTTGAATGCCGCCAAAGGACTTTGGGCCGAAGAACTGACCTCCATTTTCTGGGCATACCGGACTACCCCGAGAACGGCCATCGGTGAATCTCCGTTCAACCTGGCATACAGTATCGAAGCCATGCTACCTATTGAAGTCTCCCTACAGTCCCTGAGAATTGATAACTACGAAGAGCCTGAGAATTCCGATCACAGAATGATTGATTTGGACTTGCTACCAAGCACCAGGCTCCAGGCCCAGATAAGGATGGTGGCGTACCAGCAAAAAGTCGCCAAGGCTATAACTCAAGGGTGAAAGAGCAAACTTTCTGCACGGGAGACATGGTATTGCGAAGGACAGAAGTATCCAGGCCAACGGAACAGGGTAAACTCTCTCCTAACTGGGAAGGCCCATATCAAGTCGAAGAAATCATTCGACCAGGAACATATCGACTCAAGACCCTGGAGGCGAAGACCCTATCCCGACCATGGAATGTACCCTATCCCGACCATGGAATGTACAAAACCTTCGCAAATACTATCAATGAATGAGTTTCTAAAAATTCCTGTGCAAAGCTACTCAACCCTGTTCAACTCAGAACGGCTAGTTGCATCGACTGAACGACAACAGCCTAAGTGACATGATCTGAAAAATCGGTCAACTGCGCAAAGGAGAGTCTGATCCACTCACCTTATCGGTATGCCTGACGAGCGCAACAGATGGCCTAACCAGGATACCAAAAAAATCAAAGGTGCAGGGATGGTTCTCGAAATCTACCCTATGGTGAATTCGAAGATGCACCGAGGCGAGCCTGAACAGCCTACCTTAATCACGACAGAAGAGCACAGGATGGGGTAAACACCTTACCCTACGGTAAATCCGAACACGTGCCTAAAAGGACCACAGTCGTCCTTTCTGTCGACAACAGATATTCCTAGAACGGTCCAACTGACCTCACTTCTTCCCTATAGACCGAAGACGGTCCGCGGAATCCACACTTCGGACAAAGCATCATACAACATATTGCAAGAAGTAAATGGGAAGAGGTAAAGAAAAAAAGATACTTCATTTCTTTTTTCATTTTTTTTAAAAAAAGAGAGAGAGAAAAAAAAGAAAAGCTCTCATGATGAGAAAAAAAAGGAGTAGCACCGGAAAGATATGGAAAATTTTCAATAACCCTCCACCGGGTTTTTCCCGTACCGGTGAGGGAGATCTGGAGGGATGACGAAGGGCCCTCGGGATTCCCGTCTGAACCAGAATCCGACCCCTCATTGAAGTCGGAATCAAATTCATATCCTGGAAAGGAAACGGAGGGCTTAATGCTATCCAGGCCCTTCAAGTTATAAAACTTGGAGGCCTTCCTCCGACATTCCCGGAACCCCTGATGGAAGGAGTCCAGAGCCACCCCGGTGAGTTCGTCCTTGAAGGCAGCAGAAGCCTTGAAGTTTGAGACGGCGTCCGCCACCTCCCTCCTTGCTTCCTCCGCCTCCGTGGTCGCCACCGTGACCTGGGCCCAAGCCTCCCTCAGTTGGGCCTCCAACAGGCGGACCTTCTTTTCAAGACGGTCCACGAGAGGCTCCTTGTCATCGTCCCCCGGCCCAAGGGACTCCGAACTTCGCTTCATTTTCGGGTCAATGGCCCTTCTCTTTGCCGCACGGCGGAGTTCAGAAGTACTGAACCTCATCTCTAATGGATGGAAGGAGCCTATGGAAACGATGGCCTTTGACAGCAGAAGGCAGGGTCTTATTTATAGAGACCCTGCACCCACAACCGACTACGGGAAGGCATGCCCCACATCCTTTCCAGCCGCATCAGAAAGTGCCACGTGTCCGTGCGATGCTTCGAGAACCATAAAGTCGCTCGGGAGCCATCCCCAGGACAACAACTGCCATTGTTTCGAATCCGGAGAAATCCATATCGTGCGACAGTATCATTAATGGTTTTTTTTAAAAAAAAGGAGACCCGACGGCTCATAAGGTGCAAGAAATCATGACTGTACAAATATCGATGTGCCACGTGGACAACAAAGACAGTAATCAAACTTCCCTAATTATTGCTTGATGGGGAGTTGACGTTTATCCGCCCTAATGGATAAACTTAAGGAAGATGGCACCGGCCTGACCAATCGTAGACGGTCTTCGGCAACGGAGTTCTGGTCCGTTCTAGAGTTCGTCTTCGTCAACTATCAACTAAACGGCCTTCAGTTATGACTGTTCGACTAAGCAAAAGAAATAACGATAAAACCAGTTCAAGCTACACATGAAGCATAACAATGCACACAAAAAGAAGGAAGAATTCATTTCAGAATCTAGAAAAATTATCGTTCATTGATAATGCAAAGGAAAAAGAAGGAAAATACATCCAGAGCGACTCAAGTCACTCAACATCAGTAGGAGAAGACTACACCACAGGACTGGAGCAACTTATCAATTTGCTCCGAGAGGACCTCGTCAATCCGGGCCGAGACCGGAGAACCTTCGGCTCGAACCCCTCCAGAATTGTGAAGACATTTTGAAGTCAGCCATGGCGTTGTCTGCCCATTTCTTCAAAGATACGGACTCCCTCTTAGCAGCCTCGAACTCCAGGATCGCCTCTTCGACCCTCCTAGAAGCCTCCTCCGCTGCCTTGGTCAGGTATTCTATCTTCTCCTGATCCTCCCTGGTAGCCTGCTCCAGGGAGTCGACTTGTTTTCTGCACCTTCTCCACCCTGCCTCTTGCCCCGCCATTGTCAGATGGGCACCTTTCAGTTCGCCCTTCAGTTCGCAAACTTCATCACTTGCCTGGGCAAGATGGTCCTCCATGGAATGCTCAGCTCTTCGGCTACTTCCTTGGTAGCCCTAGTAGTCTGAAGCTCCTCTTTGAGGCCGTGGATGAGGCTGTCAACACTCCCCAGGCCCTCCTCTGTGAAGGTGAGGTCGTAGACCAACTGCATCAAAAGTGAGGGGTCGTGGATCAAACAGCTCTCAGGATAAAGGGGGCGGTAAGGATTATACCTGTTGCAGGACAGAGAAGGCAGAATCGGACACTCTGGGATGGTTCCAATTTCGAAGAACCGCCAAGTCATGAGGCAGTAGCATGCCCTTCAATGCCTGCCTGGCTATGGCCGGGACCAGCAGTCCCCCCGTAGGTGAGAGCCCCGAAGAGTTCATCGAACGGCCTCCGGTTGGCGAACTCTCCTTTGACTTGTCGTGCTTTGCTCCTATCAGCAGCAGGGGGCAAAACGGTGGCACATCAACTCCCTGAGGCGGGCTCCCCGTTGTGAGAACTGGGGAGAGAGCCATCGGTGGAGTTTCGACTGGATAGGGTCTTGACGGAGCCCCTTCCACGGCTGCTGCATCTTCCCCTAAGGTACTCCGGGAAGACGAAGTGCTTTGGTCCCCCTCGGGACCGTCCCTTCGAGCCCTCTTCCGAATTGCAGACCTAGTAAGAGGGGCCTGTGCAACCCTCTTCTCCGAAGTCTGATGGAGCCAGCTCACACCGGGCTTCATCCCGCCACCTACAAGCAAAAGAGTTCACTTCAATTTATTGAGTTACAATAAAACCAAGAAAGAGGAGCAGAAATTCCTATCGCTATACCTAATGAGGAGAATCTGCTGATTCCCGCTCGATGGAGATTTCTCTCCTCCAATAGTTCCCGAATGGGGGCAACTTCGGAGTTGACCAGGAGGTCGTAGTCCGACTGATCGACTGCCAAGACTTTCTTCCCATCATTAGCGGTCAGGCGAGGCTTCTTCCACACAGTATCGAAGCCCCATGGATCGAAAGACACCACAAAAACAAAAACGGGTTTCCACCCGTGGATGGCGCTGGGCATGTCCTTGATGACCCTGCGGCCCGACCTAGGGCCAATCACCCACCATCCATTGCTGTGGAAGTCCCTCTTGAGATTGAAAAGGGCCGTGAACAAATTGGTCCTAGGTTCTACGTTTGCGATGCTGCACATGACCAGGAACCCACAGATGTTCCGAATACTGTTCGGGGTTAACTGCGCCGGCACAACTTGGTACAAGAGAAAAATCTTAACGAAGAAGGGGTGCAGGGGAAACCGAAGACCAGCTTTCAGATGATCTTCGTACACAGCTAGACACCCAGGGGGAGGTTCGTTCACTCGTTCTTCGAGTGCAGGGAGAATGAAGGGGAACTCCTTGGGAATGCGATAGCGTTCCCAGAGAAGGGCCACCTTACCCTGAGAAACAGAGCTGGGAATCGACTCCGGACCTATTACCTCACCGGCCCCCGAGGGCCCAACCTGTTCCCCTTGACTTTCTACGGACCCTTCTATGACAAAATAGTGAAGCAAGGGAGCAGAAAGAAGATTCTACCTGCGAAGTAGACTGGAAGTCCAGAACAAGTTGGACGAGGGATGAGACGAGGTTGAAGAAACTTCATTGGCCGGACCTTCGACCTTTTCCAAAAGAAAAGCAAGGATCTCTGAGGCCCCGCCAAGGGTGATTTGACCCAAGGTTATCCTGGGAGGTAACCCACCTTCAACTAACCGCCAGGATAAGGCACACCCATCATCCAACGGATGGGGGAAAGCAGCCACAACCATCCAAATCTCAACCAACAGATTGGCTTAACCATCGTGCAACGGGAAAAGGAAAGACGGCCCCAGGGCCACCCACTTTTTCCTTCTTCCCCAACCCGGGAGTGACAGTTGTCCACCACCAGATTTTCAGATCGTGATGGGCAGTCCAATCAGAGATTCCGTAATCATCTACTACACTATCCCTCGGGAGGAAAATGATAAAGCATTAATACTCTCACTTCTCGAGGCAAATCCCTCCTTCGAAAACTAAGAGTAGGGGGGAAACTATTAGGATATCCCGGTTCAGCTACGAACCGAACCCCGGTTTAACTGGTCGAAGCCCTTTTCTCCGGACTATGGACTTCGAACCAGGCAAGGGACATGCCAACTGCAGGCGACCCACTGCTTCTCAGCGGACTACAACATCCGAAGGCCAATCCTTCAGACAACGTCTTCGGCCTCAACTGAAGACCAAATTTCTCATCGACTTCCGGAGACATGCTCTTCGGTCCCCGCCGTAGACACGATCTCTGGCTCTGGAAAAAATACCAAATCTTCGACCCACGAAAGAGGAAACCCGAAGCTTGGACCACAATCTGGTCCAGAAAGGCAACTGTAACTAACGGTTACAATTGACACTCATCATGCCATGATCATGGTGCGCAACTCCTGCTGCCACGCCTCCGATCTGGCCGGAACCGTTCAATGACAACCCACGATCGTCAATTATGGGAGAGATTGGCTCTCCATGATCACCGGAAAAAGAGCGGGCTACAGGCCGGAGGCCTTCTTTTAAATAATGGTAAGAAGGATGGCTAGAGAGGTACGCTAACACTCACGCTCACATACACTCATACATTCTCAAAGAGCTTTCCTCTCACACTCTCGACACCCTTCCCCATTCTGTGGTTGGGATCCATCACTGACTTAGGCATCGAAGTGTCCCTTGCCGGAATAACTCTGGCAAGGGACCTGTTTTGCAGGTGAACCAGGGAGCGGTCCTGCGGTGCAGCAGCTCTGATCGGCCGATTCAGGGACTCCACGCCAACATTAGATTTCACCAAATGATAGTCCTTCCTTTATCTGATCCATTCTTTATGTGTCTCGTACAGCTACTATTTAATCATCATCTTCTTTTCTTTTTGTTGGACTGCAAGACATTCCTATAAAAATACATCAAATGGATGCATTTGGTACCCAAGGTTTCTTGGATCCTTTTAGGTTAGAAGGGATGGTTCCTTTTAGAATCTAATTTTTTTAAAAATTATTTGTCTTCCTAAGATTACATTGATAAGTTTTGTGACCAAATTTGTTACAGCTAAAACATATAACATTTGAAGAAGCTGGAAGAAAGAAGTTTTTCAAATATTTGTATTTCTTATGTTGTTTATATTCAAGTCCAACTTTATCAAAAGCAGCTCTTTGATTGCTTAACAATAAATTGAACTTTCAAAGCTAAAAGTAAACTTTTCAACAAAATACTTCATTCTATCAAGCTCATCTTTTAAATTTTTATTTTCTATTTCAAGGTCTTTGTTTTTCTTTAAAAGCTCATCATTTTGAACAAAAACCTTGTAATCCTTTGAACCTTTTTCTTTTTCAAAATTTGTTTTAATCTTTTTCAAATCTTGCAATTCTTCAAACAAATCATTTTTCTCATTTGAAACCTCATTGCATATGTTTTTTAAATCAACATTTTCTTTCACCAAACTATCTTTTTCTTCAATTTTTTTTTATTTTTGAAAGATAGTTCAAAAAATTATTTCCTTAAATCTATGATTTGATTTCAGTTTCAAATAAGCATTCATTAATTCTTCAAATGCATCTTGTAATTCATCAAAAATAAAATTATTTTCAGATTCAGAATTTACTTCTTCGTTTGCCATGAAACACAGGTTGGCAATATTTTGCACCTCCTCATCTAAAGTTGAATCTTCACTATCACTCAATGTGGCCATCACAGCCTTCTTTCTAAGTTTTCTCTTGCCCTTTTTGAGAAGAAGGCAATCCATCATGTAGTGGCCCGTCTTCTTGTACTCAAAACAAATTGGGCCTTTGATGCGGCAAGCATATGATTAATGATTTGATTAGTGTTTGTAGAGCAATGAAACCTAATTACACTAGCATTGTACTCATCATAATAAGTCTTAAGGATTACATGAAAAGGGACTATTACATGATTAGACACAATCCTAAAATTAAGAAGGAAGAAGATCTAGACAATAGGGGCTAATGATTGAGGACTTGCCTTATTGAGCTTTCCAACCTTCTAATGATTTCAAACCTTGAAACTACCGATGCTCTGGACTGGAGAACTTGGATAACAGAGATCAGAATGCTGGGCTTGGGCTTCAGCTTGTTGGTTCATTGTCAAGGGGAACCCTGTTCACAACTCAAAGACTTCGAAGGACCCTGCAATGAAGATCAAAAGTTAAGGAAGAAGAAAGCAAGCATATGGAAGGGATGGAATAATTTATGAGCAAGGAAGTCTGAGATGGTTTGGCCGGCTCCAATGTATCCTTCTTGAACTTGGCGTTGGATGGCTTGGAGAAGAAAGTAGATTTGAGTGGGGGGGGGGGGGGACTTAGGAACAATCACTCAAAGAAATAACATAAGACTACAACTTCAACTTCAACTTCATTTTTCATTTATCTCATCAATAGATTTACAATGGGACATCCAAGGGCTTAAAAAAAGCCTTACAACTCATTTGAAATTTGAAACCCATAGATTAAGAAGGATTACAAGGGGGGTTGGAGGATTTGGTGGAGGGTTTGGTTAGAAAGGATTTGGGAGGGATGTGGCCGACCTCCTTGAATTTGAATTTTCCCTTGGTCGGCCATCTTTGGATTCTTTTGAATTTCCTTTGTTGGCGCCCAAAGGTGATGAGGTGGCTGGTGAGGTGGCATCCTTGGCTGATGACGTGGCATGTTGAGGTGGCCTTCTACTTGGATATGAATTTCAGGATGACATGTGGCGCCAAGTGGGGTCACTTGATTAAATCTTGCTGATGTGGCATCTTTGTTGATATGGTTCCATAAGTGGGTCCTAGTTGATGGTCCTTCTCTCTTGCTTGGTTGGTGTGTCTTCTCTTCCTCATGTGGTCAAATTCTGAGGTCCAAAATTTGAGTCTTGTTGTTGGCTTTCATGACTTAACTCAACTGAACTGACTTGACTGACCTAGACTTTAAAACTTGAAATGGACTTACAGTAAATAAAATTTAGAAGTAATTACAGGACTAAAACACTCTTGATCAATGAAATTTAGAAGTAATTACAGGACTAGAAAAATAAAACACTCTTGATCAGGAATTAAAACTCAAAATTAATTACAGGACTCAGGGTAACCTAATTATCTTCGATCCAAATTGGGATAAGGCTAACCTTGTTGGAGTGAAGTTTCTTTCTGCTTATGGTGTCCACACCAACCTTCTTTCTTCTTCTCTTTCTCCTTTTCCTTTTTTCTTGATTCCATGCTTCTTCTTCCTCAAGAATCTTCAAAATTCTCGAGCCATATTTGCAATCTCATCTTAATTTTCATCTTCTTGGATTCATCACTTAAGCTTTCTTTAGGAGTTGTGGATGCAAGGGCTACCTTTTTTTTCTTTTTATCATTATTATCCACCTTTTGCTTTAGAGACAGCTCATAAGTCATGAAAGAATCCAAAAGCTGATCCAAGGGTAGCACATCAAGATCTTTGGCCTCTTGAATCACAGTTACCTTAGCATCCCAAGAAGAAGGTAAAGACCTGAGAATTTTATTTACAAGTTCAGCATTAGAATAAATTTGCCTAGACTTTTCAAGCTATTGATTATATTAATAAATATAGCATATATTTCAGAAATAGATTCAAAATTTTTTATTTTAAACATTTCATACGTATGTATAAGCATATTAATTTTAGAATTCTTTACTTGATTTGTATCCTCATGGATAACTTCAAGTATATCCCAAATCTCTTTAGCAGAATTACATGTAGAAATTCTATTGAATTCACTTGGATATAAGGTATAAAATAGTAAATTCATTGCTTTAGCATTTAATCAGCTTGTTTAATATCATTCTCATCCCAATTTTCTTCAAGTTTGAGTGTGAAAATGTCATTAACCAAAACAGTGGGTGTGTGAGGACTTTTGGTGATTATTTTCCAAAGATTATAATATATAAACTGAATGAAAATATGTATACATGTTTTTCAATAAGTATAATTTATGCCATTGAATAAATGTGGTCGGGTTAAAGCTTGCCCTTTGGCAATATAAGCACCATATTGGGCTGCCATGATCTTTGACTCAAGATTGATGGATCAATTCGCTGAGTACCAAGTTTTGATATGTGGCACAGAGTACCGAGCTCTGATATCACTTGTTGCCCAGAGAGGCTAGCCCAAGAGGGGGTGAATTGGATTTTAAAAAAACTTTTGACAAGTATGTGCCAATTAAAAGTAATGAATCAATTTAAGTAAAACAGGTGCTTGTATATTTCAAGAATGTTTGTGTGATCAAGATAATATGCAGTGGAAATAATAATGTAAATGCAAAGCAAATAACAAAGAGAAGCAATCAATCACAAACACAATAAATTTATAGTGGTTCGGTGCATCCCTTGGCACCTATATCCATTCTCCAAGCTTTCCTTGGGAACTTCACTATAATCATCTTTGATTACAGTCGATTAGTTTTCCAGGCTCACTAATTAAAACCCAACTTGTTTTCCCAAGATCACAAATCAAAATTTCTTGTTGGTTTTATCACTTAGGCTCATCAACAACTTTCTTAGTTTTTCACATAAGCTAACCAAAAATCTCCATTGGTTTTTGATATGGCCGTTACGCTGACGTGGCATGTCACAGGTTCCGCCGGGCGTGGTCTGAACCACATAGATTTTTTTTCGGCGGAACGGGATCGGCGAGCGAGGTCGGATGCGGGTCGACCTCGGTCGAAGTCAAGCACTCCTCTGCCACTCCGCTAGGTGTTCGCCCAGGAGGGGTCCACCTCGGCCGAAGCCGGCGGCCCCTTGCTCCCTCGCCAGGTGGCGCCCAGAGACGGTTCCACCTCGGCCGAGGTCGAGCGGGGCCTTCCTGCTCCTTCGCCAGATGGCACCCGGATACGGGTCCACCTCGGTCGAAGTCGAGCACTCTTCTGCCGCTCCACCAGCTGTCCGCCCAGGAGGGGTCCACCTCGGCCGAAGCCTGCGGCCCCTTGCTCCCTTGCCAGGTGGCGCCCGGAGACGGTTCCACCTCGGCCGAGGTCGAGCCGGGCCTTCCTGCTCCTTCGCCAGATGGCACCCGGATACGGGTTCACCTCGACCGAAGTCGAGCACTCCTCTGCCGCTCCGCCAGGTGTCCGCCCATGAGGGGTCCACCTCGGCCGAAGACGGCGGCTCCTTGCTCCCTCGCCAGGTGGCGCCCGGAGACGGTTCCACCTCGACCGAGGTCGAGCCAGGTCTTCCTGCTTCTTCGCCAGATGGCACCCAGATACGAGTCCAACTCGGCTGAAGTCGAGCACTCTTCTGCCGCTCCGCCAGGTGTCCGCTCAGGAGGGGTCCACCTCGGCTGAAGCCGGCGGACCCTTGCTCCCTCGCTAGGTGGCGCCCGGAGATGGTTCCACCTCGGCCGAGGTCGAGCCGGGCCTTCCTGCTCCTTCGCCAGATGGCACCCGGATATGGGTCCACCTCGGCCGAAGTCGAGCACTCCCCTGCCGCTCTGCCAGGTGTCCGCCCAGGAGGGGTCCACCTTGGTCGGAGCCGGCTGCCCCTTGCTCCCTCGCCAGGTGGAGCCCGGAGATGGTTCCACCTCGGCCGAGGTCAAGTCGGGCCTTCCTGCTCCTTCGCCAGATGGCACTCGGATACGGGTCCACCTCGACCAAAGTCGAGCACTCCTCTGCCGCTCCGCCAGGTGTCCGCCCAGGAGGGGTCCACCTCGGCCGGAGCGGGCTGCCCCTTGCTCACTCACCAGGTGGCGCCCGGAGATGGTTCCACCTCGGCCAAGGTTGAGCCGGGCCTTCCTGCTCCTTCGCCTGATGGCACCCGGATACGGGTCCACCTCGGTCGAAGTCGAGCACTCCTCTGCCGCTCCACCAGGTGTCTGCCCAGGAGGGGCCAACCTCGGCCGAAGTCGGCTGCCCCTTGCTCCCTCGCCAGGTGGCGCCCGGAGATGGTTCCATCTCGACCGAGGTCGAGCCGGGCCTTCCTGCTCCTTCGCCAGATGGCACCCGGATACGGGTCCACCTCGGCCGAAGTCGAGCACTCCTCTGCCGCTCCGCCAGGTGTCCGCCCAGGAGGGGTCCATCTCGGCCGAAGCCGGCTGCCCCTTGCTCCCTCGCCAGGTGGCGCCCGGAGACGGTTCCACCTCGGCCGAGGTCGAGCCGGGCCTTCCTGCTCCTTCACCAGATGGCACCCGGATACGGGTCCACCGCGGCCAAAGTCGAGCACTCCTCTGCCGCTCCGCCAGGTGTCCACCCAGGAGGGGTCCACCTCGGTCGGAGCCGGCTGCCCCTTGCTCCCTTGCTAGGTGGTGCCCGGAGACGGTTCCATCTCGGTCGAGATCGAGCCGAGCCTTCCTACTCCTTCGCCAGATGGCACCAGGATACAGGTCCACCTCGGCCGAAGTCAAGCACTCCTCTGCCGCTCTGCCAAGTGTCCGCCCAGGAGGGGTCCACCTCGGCTGAAGCCGGCTGCCCCTAGCTCCCTCGCCAGGTGGCGCCCGGAGATGGTTCCACCTCGACCGAGGTCGAGCCGGGCCTTCCTGCTCCTTCACCAGATGGCGCCCAGATACGGGTCCACCTCGGTCGAAGTCGAGCACTCCTCTACTGCTCCACCAAGTGTCCGCCCGAAGGGGGTCCACCTCGGCCGAAGCCGACGGCCCCTTGCTCCCTTGCTAGGTGGCGCCCGGAGACGGTTCCACCTCGACTGAGGTCGAGTCGGGCCTTCCTGCTCCTTCGCCAGATGGCACCCGAATACGGGTCCACCTCGGTCGAAGTCGAGCACTCCTCTGCCGCTCCGCCAGGTGTCCGCCCGGCCGATGTCGAGCACTCCGCTCGGCCGAAGGCCTGGCCAGTATCCTCCCTCTCCCCTTTTTCTCGCTGGGCTCAGCAAACAAGGCAAGGAGGCCACCGGGTTCCTGGACCCGAAGGGGAAAGGAGAAAAGAGGGAGAGAGGAAAAGGTGAAAGCGGAGGGGGAGCCTCCCGGGGGTGGGAGCCGGAGGCAATGTGATGGGATAAAAGGATGGGAAGAGCGGATAGCCAGGTAAGTGGAAAAAAGGCTGGAAAAAAGAAAGGCACCAAGAGTAGGATCCAAGGACCCGAGAGGAGTCCCTCGGCGTAAGCTCGGTGAAGGAGCTCGACCCAATTTCCACTCTTCCAAAGATCTCTTTTGCTAAGATCTTCTCTAAGTCTGGGACTCCTTCGGGGACCCACCTTAGGGATTCTATTCCATCTCGCCGTTTTCTAACTTGACCGTCGGAGCTCCCTCGCCGGGACCCCCGGCCAGGGTTTCTGACCTTGTTTTGCAGGATCAGAAGCTCGGAGACCTCGAGGTGAGACAGTCCGAGTTCGGTACCAGCTCTGAAGCTACAGGCCACGATGGTGAGATCGGCAACAGATTGGCGCGCCAAGTAGGGGGACAGGACAATAACCCCACCACGAGCTAGCTCTCCGTGGGACAAAGCGCGCTCCGACCATGGTGGTGACGCGCGGGCGCGAAGCATCCACCAGTCGATTAGGGGAAGCCCCTTCCCCTCAGGGGCCGCGTAGCCCGAAGAGGGAGCTTCCTGCTCCACCTCCTCTTCCTCCACAGCCGTCCCTGGTGGACGGACCTTTCGCAGCTGTCATCCAACAGCTGCAAACCCTGACCATAGCAGTTCGGTAGCTACAACACCAGCAGCGGTCCCTAGCCATACAGCCCCAGCCAGGGACCCCCGTGGCTTGGGCTATGGGGCCCCGAGGAAGCCTACGCTCCATCCAAGGTAGGCCCTCTCAACTGCGGGCAATCTCTAACCCCCACGAGAGCCACCAAACCCCCGCGAAGAGGAATTACTCCAGTTCGGCGGATCACGAGAGTCGATCCCCGGCAAACGATGCCGAGATGGCGCGCCGCAGTAGGCGACGTCAAAGCAAAGCCCCCTGCCGAGACCGATCGACGCCCCCTTCGCCAGCGGCCTCGGTGGAAGGTTCCACTAACGAGGCCATCAGGTGCCAGGCCAAGAGGCGCCTGGAGGAGCACGAGCGCAAGCTGTTGGAGTTCGCCCGTCGATTTGTCGACCTGCAGAACTCCTCGGTGGACCTGGTGGGCTACGACGCCCGGTCACCCTTCTCCTGGGAAATCCAAGAGGAGCCGATTCCGAGTCGGTTCTGCATGCCACAAGTGGATCCCTACGATGGGACCACCGACCCCTTGGACTATCTTAAGAGCTACAAGGCTCTCGTGAGGATCCAGGGGGCCACGGACGCTCTTTTATGCGTCGCCTTCCCCGCTACTCTCCGGAAGGCTGCTCGAGTCTGGTTCACCCGCCTCGAGCCCGAATCTATTTGCTCCTTCCATCAATTGGAAGGAAAGTTCATGGCACACTTCGACGCTTGCCGGAAGTTGCCAATAGAGGTGGACAGCCTCTTCTCCATCCGCCAGCAAGACCAGGAGCTGCTTTGGGACTACATTACCTGCTTCAAGACCACTGCCCTGGAAATCTACAGTCTGGACGAGCCCGTCGCTATGTTGGCGTTGAAGCGCGTGCTCAAGATGTCCCGCTTGACCTATTCCCTAGATAAGAAGCCACCCAGGACGTACTCCGAGCTCCTCCTCCGTGTCCACAAATACATCCGAGCGGAGGAGGCCGATCGCACCCGACGGGAGCTGGACGGTAGGTCCTCGAAGAAGCCGGCCCCGAGGGATGTCCCCAGGACCCGAAGGCCCGGGCCACCTGCTGAACCCCGTCCGGGCTCGAAGTCGAAGGGCGGAGTCACCCTGGAGCGAAGTTTCATCCCTCTCCTTGCTCCCAGAACAAAGATCCTCATGGAGATTGAGGATGAGCACTACCTTCGCCGACCTCCTCCTCAGAACCCAAGGAACATCCGTGACAAGTCAAAATATTGCCAGTTCCACCGCGAGCACGGCCACGACACGGAGGAGTGCCGCAATCTGAAGCAGGAAATCGATGAGCTGATTAAAAGAGGCTACCTCCGGAAGTTCATGAGGAACAAAGCCCCGGCGGAGGGACAGCCGCTCGCAGCCCTTTCCCCGGTCCCTGCGATCGATAACCGCCCAACGGAGAAGCCGGTGGGCATCATCTCTTGGGGGATCGGGCGTATGACGAAGAGAACCAGGGAGACGGGTGACCCGGAGGATGTATCCCCCTTTGAGAAGGGGAATGAAAACAAGAATGTAAATAATGATGCAGTGATGGTCGAGATGACCATCGCAAAGCATCCTGTACATCGCATTATGGTAGATAGTGGGAGCTCTACTGACATGCTTTTTTATGATGCTTTCTCCCGAATTAACCTGTCTCATGATCAGTTAAGGCCGGTGCACACCCCTCTTGTGGGATTTATCGGAGACTCGATGGGAGTCGAAGGGGAGATCACCCTCCCTGTCACCGCCGGATCCCCACCTCGGCAGACTACCGTCATGATGACATTTACCCTTGTCAAGCTCCCCTCATCTTATAATGCAATCCTTGGTCGTCCGGGGCTCAACCAGCTGGACGCCGTGATTTCCACCAAACAGTTACTAGTATAGTTCCCCACAGCCTTTGGGACTGGGGTGATGAGGGGGACGACTCAGCCCGTCCAGCATTGCCTTCAGACAATCTCGGGTGCCCGAGGTGTTGAGCTCGACCCCAACGTCGACGACCTTGACTTAAGGGAGAAGGAACCCAGGGGAGGACCCGTGGAACACCTGTTGATGTATCCCCCCGATTCGAACCCTCGGAAGACTATGCATGTGGGGGCCCAGCTCCCGGAGGAAGAGCGGACCCGCTTGCTGGATTTCCTCCGCGCGAATGCGGGTGTGTTTGCCTGGTCCGCAGCTGACATGCCGGGCATCCCCTCGGAAGTCATCACCCACAGGCTAAATGTTGACCCGAGGTGTCGCCCGGTCCGCCAGAAGAAGAGGAGCTTCGCTGCAGAAAGGCAGAAGGCCATCAATGAAGAAGTAGAGAAGCTCCTCACCGCCGGCTTTGTGCGGGAAGTACAATATCCCAGTAGGCTGGCGAATGTGGTCATGGTGAAGAAGAGTAGTGGCAAGTGGAGGATCTGCGTGGATTACACTGACCTCAACCGAGCTTGCCCGAAGGACAGTTTCCCTCTTCCGAAGATTGACCAGTTGGTGGACACCACTTCAGGGCATCGCCTCCTCTCTTTCATGGATGCCTTCTCCGGGTACACCCAGATTCGAATGCACCTGGAGGATGAAGAGCACACCGCTTTCGTCACCGACCGTGAAACTTAATGTTACAAGATGATGTCATTTGGCCTCAAGAACGCCGGGGCCACGTATCAGCGGCTGGTCAACAAAGTCTTCAAGGATCAGATCGGCCGCAACATGCAGGTATACGTGGATAACATGCTGGTAATGAGCAAGCCTCTTTCCGATCATGTTGGCGACATGGCGGAGACCTTCGGCAACCTCCGACTTCATCAGATGAAGCTGAACCCGGTGAAGTGCACCTTCGGCATCTTCGCCGGAAAATTCTTGGGGTTCATAGTGACCTAAAGAGGGATAGAAGCCAACCCGGAAAAGGTCCAGGCCATTTTGGACATGGAGCAGCCCACCTTCAAGAAGCAAGTGCAGTGACTCACCGGCCGGATAGCCGCCCTGAGTCGGTTTATCTCGAGGTCGGCCGACCGCTGCCGGCCTTTCTTCAAAGTGCTAAGGAAGACGAACAACTTCACCTGGACCGAGGAGTGCCAGGAGGCATTTGACGAGCTGAAGAAGACGCTTGCATCACTGCCACTGCTCTCCAGGCCCGAAGAAGGAGAGGAGCTCATCCTGTACCTGGCGGTCACCCCGGAGGTCGTTAGTTCGGTCCTAGTTTGGACCGACGACCAGGAAATTCAGAGGCCGGAGTACTACATGAGCAAACTCCTCCGCGATACGGAGCTCAGGTATTCCCGGTCTGAAAAACTCATTTTTGCATTAATAGTATCTGCCCAGCATCTCAGGCCCTATTTCCAAGCATATCCCATTACCGTCCTGATGGATTAGCCACTGAAAGCGATACTCAACTGACCCGACACATCCGGGCGATTGGCGAAGTGGGCACTCAAGCTCAGCGAGTTTGATATCAATTATCGACCGAGGTCGGCCATGATGGCGCAAGTGCTCGCTGACTTCTTGGTCGAGTACGCAGGCCTGGGCAAGGGGATGGAAGAAGACCCTCTGGACCGGCAGCCGAAACCGGGACCCGAGGAGGACGTGTGGATCTTTCATGTGGACGGAGCCTCGAACTCCAGCGGGAGCAGAGCTAGTCTCATCCTCGCCAACGGTGAGGGGGTCATCGCCGAATGCGCACTCCGTTTCCAGTTCATCGCAACTAATAACCAGGCGGAGTACGAGGCGCTCCTCGCGGGGCTGAGAGTGCCCCGCGAGTTGGGCGTGGCCAACCTCAAGGCCTTCACTGATTCGCAGCTGGTGGCCGGACAGATCTCTGGAGAGTACGGCGCGCGGGACCCTCAAATGGCGAAATACTTTGAGCTCGTGAGAACGAGCGCGGCCGGATTTCGATGCTTCAGCATCTCCCATATACCCCGCGGGGAAAATGCTCGCATGGACGCACTCTCT
The DNA here is from genome assembly GCA_021397845.1 of Areca catechu. Lineage (NCBI taxonomy): Eukaryota > Viridiplantae > Streptophyta > Magnoliopsida > Arecales > Arecaceae > Areca > Areca catechu. The sequence goes on along the minus strand of CM038049.1, from coordinate 21,645,284 downwards.
TGACTAGCAACCTTGCCGGACTTGTTGTTGGGCCGTGCTTATGTTGAGCATCTCAAGGCCCCGAGCTACGAGACCCCTGTGGAGGTCCAACAGGTCAGCCAATAGCCCAGTTGGATGGATAAGTACGCCGAATACTTTACCAGTGGCACCTTGCCGGAGGACCGCATAGCGGCTCGCCTTATCAAGAGGAAGGCCGAGCGGTTCGTATTAATGGATGGACAACTGTATCGGAGGTCCTATTCCTACCCCCTCCTCAAGTGTCTGAGACCCGCGGAGGCCGCACTCGTACTCCAAGAAATCCACGAGGGCATCTGTGGAAACTATGTGGGGGGCAGAACGCTGGCGTACAAGGTCCTCCGCTAAGGTTATTTCTGGGAGACAATGAAGGAGGATGCGGCCGACTTTGTGAAGAGGTGTGACCGATGCCAGCGACACGCCGTGGTGCAGCGACAGCCCTCCACTCCGCTTTCCCAGCTCTCCGCTCTGTGGCCATTCGCCCAGTGGGGGATGGATCTCTTAGGACCTTTTCCCCCGGCGTCCGGGCAATGGAAGTTTTTTATCGTGGCCATCGACTACTTCATGAAGTGGGTCGAGGCCAAGCCCCTAGCCCGGATCATGGAGGCAAACGTCGCCAAGTTTCTCTGGAAGTCAATCATTTGCCGTTTTGGCCTACCCCACACCATTATCACCGATAACGGACATCAATTCGACTGTCGGGAGTTTGAAGAATTCTGCAGTGACCTAGGCATCCACCATCGTTTCACCTCGGTGGCGCACCCACAGACAAACGGAGAAGCCGAGGTAACGAATAGGACTGTCTTGCAGCGCCTTCGGACGAGGCTAGACCAAGCCAAGGGTAGGTGGGCGGAAGAACTCCCGAGCATCCTGTGGGCGTACCACACCACCCCGAGGACGGCCACCGACGAGACCCCGTTCAACCTCATCTTCGGAGCCGAAGCGGTTATCCCGATAGAGCTCAGCCTACCCACCTTGCGCGTGGAGCAGTATGATGAAGTGGAGAATCCCGCCAGGATGCTGCTGAACCTGGACCTCTTTGAGGAGACGAGGGACAAAGCTCGAGTCCGAATGGCGGCATATAGGCAGCGAGTGGCCAGGTACTACAACTCCCGGGTGCGATCGAAGTCCTTTCGCCTAGGAGATCTGGTGCTCCGGCGGGCTGAAGCTTCCCAGCCATGGGAGTGCGGGAAGCTCTCCCCGAACTAGGAAGGCCCTTACAAGGTGACGGAAGTTCTCCCTCACGGGGCCTACTACCTGGAGGAGCTAGGAGGGTCCAGATTCCCTCAGACCTGGAATGCCTCAAACTTGAGGATGTATTACCAATAATGTAAGGTTCTTCGAACTCCTGCAATGAAATCCTTTTACTTCAAATGCTTCTTCTCATCTCATAGGGAGAGAGCCACTTAACTCTGAGTTCGACGAACACAGGTGTGGCCAAAGACCCGAGAAGGCGACAGGTCCCGGACTTCGGTCTGGAAGGAGGGGCAGAGCCAAACTCGCCCATGCAGTCACGGAGAACAGCCCGGCAAGCCGTGCAGGGCTCGAATAAAGCCTGCGGCCCCGGGGTTCTGTTCGGAGGTCCCGGACTTCGGTCTGGAAGGTGGGGCAGAGCCAAACTCGCCCATGCAGTCACGGAGAACAGCCCGGCAAGCTGCGCAGGGCTTGGATAAAGCCTGCGGCCCCGGTGTTCAGTCCGGAGGTCTCGGACTTCGGTCTGGAAGGCGGGGCAGAGCCAAACTTGCCCACGCAGTCACGGAGAATAGCCCGGCAAGCCGCGCAGGGCTCAGATAAAGCCTACGACCCCGGGGTTCAGTCCGGAGGTCCCGGACTTCGGTCTGGAAGGCAGGGCAGAGCCAAACTCGCCCACGCAGTTACGGAGAACAGCCCGGCAAGCCGCGCAGGGCTCGGATAGAGCCTACGACCCCGGGGTTCAGTCCGGAGGTCCCGGACTTCGGTCCGGAAGGTGGGGCAGAGCCAAGCTCACCCACTCAATCCCAGAGGACGAACCGGCAAGCCGCGTAGGGCTGGCTCGAAGCCTGCTCCACCAGCGTCCAGTCCGAAAGTCCCGAACTTCGGTCTGGATGGTGGGGCAGGACTCGGTCTGTCCGCGAGCTCGGCTTGGATCGCACCACAGGACTTAGTCCCGGTGCCCGAAACCAACATTCAGTTCAAAAAAAAAAAAAAAGGGAGAAGAAGAAAAGAAAGAACGAAGCCGAGATCTGATGAACAAGAGATTTCATTAACTTGGAAATGGGGATACAGTGAAGGAGTCCCGACAGGCCGGGAGTCCTCAAAAAAAAGGAAGAAAAGAAGGAAACATGCAAAAACAAAAGAAGAAGACCGCGGGGCCGGGGGAACTACTTCGGCGCGGTGGCATCATCCTCGGGCTGAGGCGCGCACTCTCCACCTGCGCCATCGACGGGTGGCTGCTCGGGGGGCTGCTCTGGAGTTGCAGCCTCGTCACTTAAAACTGCTGGAGCCTCTCCACTAGGCTCCTACCTCCTGCCACCGAGGACTATCCCGCTGAGGTCGAGCTCGGGGTAGAAGGAGCTCACCTTCTCCCGGCATACCTGGAACCCCTTCAAAAAGGAGTCCACGGCAGCCTCCCGAACCTCTGCAATATACTCCTTGGAGGCCCGGAACTTCGGGACGGCCTCCTGCGCCTCCCGCTTCGACGCTTCCAGCAGCCCGTTGATGTAAGAGCTCTTCTCCTTGGCCGCATTCAGCTCCTTCCGGACCTCCTCCACCCGGCACTCCAGCGACCAGGATTGAGCCCTGAGCCGAGCCTTCTCCGCCGCGTCCTCCTATGTGCGGTGCTGGCTTGAGATCCTCTCCTCGGACAGGGAGGTCTCCAGCTCTTTGATGCGCCCCTCGGCGCAGGCCAGGTCAGATCGAAGGACCTGGTTATTCCCCCGTAGCTCGACCCCTTTCTCCATGAGGTCTTTTACGTCGGCTGCGAGTTTGCCAAGCTTCTCCTCCTTCTCGGCATCTTTCTTGGCGTACCCTGCGAGGAAGTTCCTAAGCAGCAGCACGTCGGTCCCGATCTGCACCAGAGGAAGAGAGGTTAGTCAGAACCCAACTGAAACTTTAAAAAGAAGGGCTCCGAGCTCGGTACTTACCGTGAAAAGCTACGGAAGGATTCTGAGCAGGGCGTCGCTATAGCCCCGGCCGCCCCTCAGTTGGCAGTCCCGGGAGGTGCAGGCAAACTCCATGACCTTCTTCGCGAGGCCCTGATCGCGAATCACGGAGCACCGGCTGGTGAGGATCGGCGGCGGGGCAGACGGGTCGGCAGCAGCAGAGGCGGCCGTCCCCTTGCCGGGCAGAACAGCCATCGACGGAGCAGCTGGAGCCACCGTGGGTGCAGTCGGGGCGGCAGCTGAAGTAGACGTAGCCCGGGAGGGGGCTAGCCCTCCCTCTTCCATGACCCTGTCGAGGTCGACGATAGGGACGTCGGGCGCTCGGGCTCGAGGCGACCTGGATGCGGGAGCCACCGTCACGGGACCGGAGGTAGGGATCGGCACGGCCTCCCGGCTCGCCTCGGTACGAGCCCCCTTCGCCGCGGGCTCGGTTCCCTTGGCGACGTCCCTCTGTGCGGCGCCCTCCAACAAGTTCTCCAAGGAAAACTTCATACCTGAAAGGAAGTGGAGGTCAGTTGGGCCAGTTGAAAAGAAAAGAAGAGGGGGGTAAGAGATAGAAGGGAAGCCCGAGCCTCACCCAGCTCCCGGATGGGACTGATTCCCGCCTCGAACAAGTTCTGCTCCGAGAGCAGAACATCGAGCGTCAGGACCGCACACTCAGCAACTGAGAGTAGACCTCTTGGTCCGCCGGCTCGACTTGGGAGTTCCAGTTCGGAGATCGATCCGGCTCGCTCCAGGCCCAGTCGACGTCCTCGACCGAGGCAAAAAAGAACCGATTCTTCCAGCCCTTGATAGAGGAAGGAAGGTCAAACCTGAGACACCTAGGCCGAGGTAAGATGTACCACCAGCCATTATCGGTGGAATAGCGCTTCAGGATGAAAAGAGCCCTGAAGAGAGAGAAGCGGGCAACAAACCCGTGGAAGTGGCAGAAGACTATGAAGGCAAAGATGACCCGGATGGCGTTTGGAGCCAACTGGGCCGGGACCAAGCGGTAGTGACTGAGAAAGGAGAGGAAGAAAGGATGCAGGGGAAACCGAAGACCCCCAAGGAGGAAGTCCTCGTAGAAGGCTATTCGCTCGGGGCCGCTTAAGGTCACACGATTCCCGGGTCGCGGGAGAGAAAGACAGATCGACTCCGGGATACCATAGACTTCCCGGAGCAAAGAGAGGTCATCTTCGGTCATCGTTGAGACATGACCGGAGGGACCAGTAGGAGAGATGGCTGAAGGAGGAAGATAAGAAATCGGATGGGCGGAAACTATAGGAGGAGTCCTAGGACCCCTAGGGACGTCTATGGTTACACCCCCGGGCTGGAGTCGCCTGCGGATCTCGTCCGGGATCACCTCCCCTTCCGAGGAAGAAGGCGATGGAGTCCTCGACCGGGATGGACCAGCCTCGTCCGGATTGGAAGAAACATGACGACGACGCGCCATGGGGGAAGAAAGGGTGCGGGAAAGTTGCTAAGGCCGAGGAATGAAAAGAGGAAGAAGACGCGGGCACTCACCGAAATACTCTGTGCAAAAGGAGTGGCAACCCTGGAAGGTGAAGGAAAGCCCACTGCAACCGCCGGCGGAGCGTGAGAAGTGGAGGGACTTCGTTTCCGGAAAGTCCCCCTCCTTTTCAAATTCGATCGATAGCGACCGTACCCCTCATTCCGTTCCGAACCACCTGATGGATGCCGCGTGGATGCACGCCCGACATCGACGCTTCGGTTCAATGAAAACAGCCTCCTTTTCGAAACAGCGCATTAATGGCCGCCGAAAGCGCGACGCATGGCAACCTCTCATAGGACCTCGGGCGTAACAAGGGGCGGCGACGAGGATCGTGGTAATTATGGCATGAGATTTTTGCATTCCCCACGTCATCTCCGCATTAAATCCCCACGTTCCAAACCACGACGCCTTAGCGTAACAAGGGGATGGGGGGCAGCTGATATGGCCGTCACGCTGACGTGGTGTGTCACAGGTTCCGCAGGGCATGGTCCGAACCATGTGGATTTTTTTTCGGCGAAACGGGATCGGTGAGCGAGGTCGGATGCGGGTCGACCTCAGCCGAAGTCGAGCACTTCTCTGCCGCTCCGCCAGGTGTATGCCCAGGAGGGGTCCACCTCGGTCGAAGCCGGTGGCCCTTTGCTCCCTCGCTAGGTGGAGCCCGGAGACGGTTCCACCTCGGCCGAGGTCGAGCCGGGCCTTCCTATTCCTTCGCCATATGGCACCCGGATACGGGTCCACCTCGGCCGAAGTCGAGCACTCTTCTGCCGCTCCGCCAGCTGTCCGACCAGGAGGGGTCCACCCCGGCCGAAGCCGACGGCCCCTTGCTCCCTCGCCAGGTGGCGCCCGAAGACGGTTCCACCTCGGCCGAGGTCGAGCCGGGCCTTCCTGCTCCTTCGCCAGATGGCACCCGGATACGGGTCCACCTCGGTCGAAGTCAAGCACTCCTCTGTCGCTCTGCCAGGTGTCCGTCCAGGAGGGGTCCACCTCGGCCGAAGCCGGCGGCCCCTTGCTCCCTCGCCAGGTGGCGCCCGGAGACGGTTCCACCTCGACCGAGGTCGAGCCGGGCCTTCCTGCTCCTTCGCCAGATGGCACACAGATACGGGTCTACCTCGGCCGAAGTCGAGCACTCTTCTACCGCTCCGCCAGGTGTCCGCCCAGGAGGGGTCCATCTCGGCCAAAGACAGCGGCCCCTTGCTCCCTCGCCAGGTGACGCCCGGAGACGGTTTCACCTCGGCCGAGGTCGAGTCGGGCCTTCCTGCTCCTTCGCCAGATGGCACCCGGATACGGGTCCACATCGGTCGAAGTCGAGCACTCCTCTGCTGCTCCGCCAGGTGTCTGCCCAGGAGGGGTCCACCTCGGCCGGAGCCGGCTGCCCCTTGCTCCCTCACCAGGTGGCCCCCGGAGATGTTTCCACCTCGGTCGAGGTCGAGCCGGGCCTTTCTGCTCCTTCGCCATATGGCATCCGGATACGGGTCCACCTCGGCCGAAGTCAAGCACTCCTCTACCGCTCCGCCAGGTGTCTGCCCAAGAGGGGTCCACCTCGGCCGGAGTCGGCTGCCCCTTGCTCCCTCGCCAGGTGGCGCCCGGAGATGGTTCCACCTCGGCCGAGGTCGAGCCGGGCCTTCCTGCTCCTTCGCCAGATGGCACTCGGATACGGGTCCACCTCGGCCGAAGTCGAGCACTCCTCTGCCGCTCCGCCAGGTGTCCGCCCGGCCGAAGTCAAGCACTCCGCTCAGCCCAAGGCCTGGCCAGTATCCTCCCTCTCCCCTTTTTCTCGCTGGGCTCAGCAAACAAGGCAAGGAGGCCACCGGGTTTCTGGACCCGAAGGGGAAAGGAGAAAAGAGGGAGAGAGGAAAAAGTGAAGGCGGATAGGGAGCCTCCCGGGGGCGGGAGTCGGAGGCAATGTGATGGGATAAAAGGATGGGAAGAGCGGATAGCCAGGTAAGTGGAAAAAAGGCTGGGAAAAAGAAAGGCACCAAGAGTAGGATCCAAGGACCCGAGAGGAGTCCCTCGGTGTAAGCTCGGTGAAGGAGCTCGGCCCAATTTCCACTCTTCCAAAGACCTCTTTTGCTAAGATATTCTCTAAGTCTGGGACTCCTTCGGGGACCCACTTTAGGGATTTTGTTCCATCTCGCCGTTTTCTAACTTGATCGTCGGAGCTCCCTCGCCGGGACCCCTGGCTAGGGTTTCTGACCTTGTTTTGCAGGATCGGAAGTTCGGAGATCTCGAGGTGAGACGGTCCGAGTCCGGTACCAGCTCTGAAGCTACAGGCCGCGGCGGTGAGATCGGCAACAGTTTTAACATAAAGGCTCACCAACAAACCTCAATACTAGTTTCAATTTACTTGAAACAAGTAGCAATAAAAGCACAAGTAAAAGAGTATCAATACAATAAAGTTTTCTAAATAAAAAAATAAATATCTCTTTGAAGCTCTTGATGATGTTGAAGAAGCTTGTCTTCAAGTTGTTGAAACCTTAATCAATACTTGAATGGTTAGACTTGAATGCTCTTGAATGCTTTGAATGCTTGAAGGCTCAACTTCTCTCCAAAGTAATGAATTCTTAATGGATAATCAATAAAATCTCATTAGTTGTTTTTCTCTTGAGTTTGGTCCACTTTAAATATATTTTCATACTTTAAATGACAGTTTTTGATCATTGGAGAGAAGAAAATAGTCGTTGGAGGTGAAAAGGATCGATTCTGCATTTTAAAAAACTAGCAGTTACTGTTCATAAGAACTTCAAGTGTCGACACTTCAGGTTATGAGTCGACATCTTGAGTCGATACCTAATCTTCATGAGTCGACACTAGTTCAACAAAAATCTTCTGAAGCTCTTTGGAAATCTCAGGTGAGTCGACACTTTCTCTGTTGAGTCGACACTTGAGGGAAGTCTTAAAATTTAGCATGTTCTGTATAATTTTTGTTTCAAACCTTGAGTTGACCCTTGAGTCGACACTTGAACTCCATGATTCGATACTTCAAGCATGTCATCTGAAACTTCTTCTGCATATCAGCTCAAGTCTCTGTGAGTCGACACTTGAATTCCATGAGTCGACACTTGGCTGAAACTTTCTGAAACTTATCTGAAACTTTGCTGAATCTACTTCAAACTTCAAACTTGAGTTCTTCCAAGTCATTCTTATATACTTAAGTCCATTTAACGTGAAATTTTTATCAATGAAGAAGACTTCTTCAACTATTAGACAAGCAGTCAAATTTTTAATATAAAATAATTTCAGTGAGTATTCTGTCTTTATAAAACACATTTTCAACACATATTAGTACTCATATTACTTAATTAGTATTTTGTGATTCATCAAAATCAAGAATAAAATCAACAATCCAGCTGCTTATCGATTTTACGATTAAATTCTTCAGAAGGATCACAAAGTGGTTAACGTGAATTAATCTGCCCATAAATCCATAAGAAGTCACCTTGTTTTCTTTTAAGGTTGCAAAGTTTTGTTGCCTTCTGATGTTTTTACTCATGTAACCTTCTTGTCATATCAAAGCTGTGAATATAGTCAAAATTGTTGGTCTCTGCAGAATTATTTCTTTGCTGCTACTGTTCAATATCTCTGTGGTTTCGTTGTTCCTTCATGTTTGGAGGCATGAGGACGCTTCAGTTCTTACATATAGCTGCAACTATCAGTACTATCAGGAATCCAGGGTCAATTACCTGTATTCTTGTTTTTTATGGTGATTAGTAGAAATTGAGCTCATATCACTAAACAACTATGGTTGTTCACCTTTATTTCAATTAATATTGCAGCTGAACCATGATAAAGCTTTAGCATCACTCAAGAGACCAACATCTATCTTGTGGCTATCCATGAAGATTCTCCCATTGGTGATGTCAGTGGTGGAGATACGGTTGAGGAAGTCCCTAAAACCGCCTGTCTCTGTATCTTTTGGGATGTTGCCCATCCATCCACCAGCTCAGAGACCATGGATACTGGCTATGGAAATCCTCTTTCGAGAAATGGAGTACAGATCAGCACAAGACTAGTAAAGGCCATCGCTGAATGCCTCTACTATAGGTGGCCTCCAATGTGCACAGGCTGGGTCACTGGAACTGCCGGGACTGCTCTCGAGGATTTTCTATCGTTCTCAATTATCTGGATGGAGGCCCTTGCAGTTCTGGATGACAGCGGTAAATCATCTGTAATCGGAACGAGGAGCAGGTCCTCGTGTGAAATACGGCTGGGAACGCCGAGGGTAACAGTTTACCGCCGCAACTTGCAATACCCCGTCAAGTTTGACTCTCAGGTAAGGTGTCTCCAGCATGGCATCCATCAATTGCAAATTGCAAAGCTACCCTCCTGACTTGAACAGTGTATTTGTGCGGCCAGAATTGGAGTGGCCATCCTTGTAGCCTGCACTGTATTTTATGGGCTTTCTTGGAACGTCTGATGCCAATTCGAGATTTTCATGTAGAGCACCGTTGATGCCTGCTTTACCGATTCCATGTTTCATGACGTGCACTTGCGCAACACCAAATATTAGCTATATGCAACTGTTTGATGCGGTCCAACTTCGGAAAGTAAATATTATAACAGATTATAATACCAAGCAATAAAAACGGTCGTAGCCGTCTCCGATTACCACCAGGAACCTGATGTGGTGATGATATAGCATGGAAAATGTGAAACACCATCCCCATGACTGCCACTGCAATGCCAGATGCAAGGAGCTGACTTTGTAAAAAATAATAATAATAATAATAATAACAATAATAATAAATCATCTTTTCTGTTCTCCTTGAGAATGATGGTATTTTTCCTTGTTCAAAATAAAATAAAATAAAATTAAAAAAAAAAAAAAAAATCATCTGCATATGCGCGACGCCAGTTTGCATCAATATTGACATGGTCCTTGTTGATAGCCGGGTGAATGACAAACTACATTCGGAAAAACCTTGGAGATTGTAAGTATCTAGTGCATGTATCTCTACTAACCTAAAGCTTGAAAAACCTCGGGAAGCGGGTATCTATTCACAGGTTTATGGTATATATTCACAGGTCTCACCTTGCGCGACGGGAGAAATCGGGTGCGAGACATCAAGAACGAACTGAGATAGCATTGGTGGTGCCGATAGCTCCCAAAAGAAAAAAAAAAACTGTTAATATCGTCCGAAGGACATTACTGGAGCAAGAGGACTTCTTTCTGACTTCGGGGTTGCGAAAGAAGATCAACCATACCTTCGCGCGAAATATACGGCCCGCGCTCTCCTTGGTAAAAATCGTCTTCATCTTTCAGCTCAGCAGCTCGTTTTCTATGGATGGAAGAAGGTTTTCCGCTTCGATCTTGCAGCTAGACTTTCTGGTAGGACTCCAGATATGTGCCACCAATGTAGTTTAGGCGGAGCTCCCCGAAAACAATTTTCTAGAATGTAGCGGAGCATCAAATTCATCCGGTGTCCGTCTTTCCGTGGTTTAGATTAGTTGTGGTTTATGGTGCACGCAGGTGGTTTCCATTTGCATCCATTCGTATGTTTCCGGAGGTGTCCCGCATATACCATCACACTACCAGATTTATAGAAATAAACCAAATCCTCCTCCATGTCATTTTTTTAAAAATCTGCAATGTAGCAGGCGTACCATCTTGTACACAAAGAATGTCTAATTCTACTTTCACCCCGTCACGTAGGTAATTTGATCCATCTATTACAACTGATAATAATAATAAGACGACAAAACTAGATTTTAAAGTAGCCAAGGGACTAATTTTGGTTTAGCTCCCAAAACAAGGATCAAGTTATTAGACTATTAATGCATTTAACAAAACAGAGATATCCATCCATCATCGCTTCCTCTCAGCTAGATCCCATAAGAAAGTATCAAGCAGAGGTACGCATAGGCACCTTAATAATAATCAACACAAAAATGAAATGGCAATTCCTGTTACCATGGTTTTAAATTTATCAATTTAAACAAAGGTCTCTGACACTTCTGCCAGTAACCTTACAACATCCGACCATATTTGCATACAAATTCCTTTGCAACTACAAACTTTGTCCAATTGAGGAAGCCGATGAATAATTATCTGTAACAGTTTCAACAACAGAAGGCTTCATTATTGTGCAATTGGCTTTGCAGTTGATTGAAGAGGTCTATTTACCAACATATCTTGGCTTTCGCTTTTCTGCAAAGGCAGCTAACCCTTCAAGACGGTCCTGTGTACTTAGGAGTTGCCCATAACATCTCTCTTCTACATCCAATGCTGACGGCAGTTCCACTTCCATCCCTTGATTAATAGCTTGTTTAGCCATCCTTATAGCCAAGGGACCCTGAGGACATAAATGAAAACCATGACAAGTAATATAGCATGAAATACACGTAATCCACCAGTATTCAACTAAGACCTTGAACGATTATCTGTCATTGCAATTGCAAATTACTTTGGCAGAGTTCCTTAATGATTATCATGAGAATCTTTTCCAATGAACACTCGTCTTAGCAAATTCCTCGAAAGTGGAAAAAAGCAAGTATATCCCCCTACCCTTTGATTTATATCTCTAGCAATTTGAAGAGCTTTCATGTATGCCTTTCCAGCGGGAACACAGTAATTGACAAGTCCTGCCATGAAATACACTATATGTTGATGAACATCAAGTAACACATCCAGACGCAAGCTATTTTAGTAATTATAGAAGAAGAAATAATAAGTTACCCAAAGAGAAAGCTTCTTTTCCATCAATCTTCCGACCAGTGAATATAAGCTCCTTTGCCACAGATCTTCCAACTACTCTAGGAAGACGTTGGGTCCCTCCAGCTCTGTAAATAATGACATTTCTGAGAAGTGATATTGCTCTACATGGGGATGACATGTAACATGATGTGTGCCATTAGACCTATGTTTTAAGTTCCTACAATTAGGTGTAGAGTAAGGCAAGAACCACAATAAGCAAAACTTGTTCAAGTGCATTAGCAAAACTCACCCATTTTCATTTTCTCCAACAAAATCCATTAATCAAGATGTTACTTATAATAATTCCTCCAGAAAGTTGAACATTCCTCAAAAGTTGTTACCTAAAATATTCAATCTCTTTCCTCAGATAAAAGTCAGGTGCAGCATGTACTCAAGAATAGAGAGAATAGAGTCTGCAAATCTTCATCCCCTCTATGACATCAGCAAAACCTCATGATCCAACCATGCCTGCTCAGATAATATTTTCACCTAAAACCACTTTATGTATATTATTCAGTAATGCTGGATGTTAACAAGGGAATCAAGCTAAGACTCCAAAAAGTTTTATTTAAAGCAAATGAAGCATCCAATATTTATTAAAAGAAGAATTTAGCACTCTGTGTGGTCGTCATTATTTAATTAGATTTCTTATTGCATATGCTCATAATTAACTTAAAAAACAACAGTATTGTATTATCTCAGGACTCAAAATGTGTCCAAGTATCAATATCTTGCCAGAAATGCAATAAGAATCGAATAAGAATTTCATCTCGGTAGGAACCAATTTCACAATTCTAGCTTTCTTGATCAATTATCTAGCATTCATCCTGGACTTAAGTTGATGATTTTTTGTTTTAGGTTAAAAAGATGGAATGTCACCAGTGCTGTATCTCTCTACTACCTTTGTTGCTTGGAATTGTAATCCGACAAAAATCACTCTCACCTACAAGACATATCGACAATCGTAGGACAAGTGTTTGACATACTAACATAAGATCTGGCATGAGCACATACCCAGGAATTATTGCGAGTCCAGTCTCTGGCATGCCAAACATTGCATCCTCACCTACATGTCATAGGTTGGGACAACTTTCAAAGTCAGTAACCATCTCTACGTTACCTAATATATATAACATCTCTGGAATGTATGAATTGGATTTGTTTTGCTAAAGCAGTACTGCATATGCGTAGATCACATGAAAGAACCAATTCTAGCCCACCACCCAGTGCTGCTCCTTCAATAACAGCAATTGCAGGAATAGAGAGTGCCTGTGTTAAAAAGTCAAATACAGTTCATCAGATTTCATGTTGGGTCTTTGAAGCGCACAGAAGATAGTGGATGGATCAAACAGATCATCAGTAACAGTTTCACATTAAAATAAAGAAAAGCAACAGAGAGGTAAAAGGTAATAATCAATGTGCATACAGTAATTCATGGTTCTGTAAGATAAAAGTTGATCTTCCACAAAAAAGGAAAAGAAGAAAAAAAGTTATAATAGTAAATAAAACATTAGAAAACAAATGACTGAAATCATCTAGTTAAAGAAAATTATATGCAACAAATTTTGTGTTCTACGAGACAATCTCATCATTCTCATTCTGGTCTGGATTACATCCTCATCAAGGTCTGTATTGCAATAAAAAGAATGAAATCTTGGGGGCCCAGATTTTGATGAGAACCCAAGTCTGGTTTATTTGTGCACCACTTTCATCAGTCAACCAAGAACTGTTGAACAAGTACTAGTTTTATGAGAGCTCTACCAATAGGAGTCTTATCATTTTTAAAAGAATATGTTAGAGCATCGACGGTATAACTTATTAAGAGTAGTATACCATCTTAAACCTATTGAACAGTGAACTAGCATAAATTGCCAGCAGTCAGATTCTTTAAAGAAAAATTGCAAGAGGTTTAAAGATGCATATAAAGTACATGCCTAGGCACAAACCTCCAAGTATGAGAATGTTGACCGTAAAGAGTTCACAAAAAACTGGACTTCAGAAGAACTCATCTGCCTTCGTTCCTGCCAGAGGAGCATTATCATGACTGAATTAAGCAGATTGTACTAGCACATTCATATATGACATTTGCGAATAAGAACAAAATGGCATGGAGCAAGGCAACAAGAGAAAATGAAGCAAGAAAAAGAAGTATACCTCAAACTTGAAAATAATAAGCTTGCTTTCTGAAGAAAAGTTTGAAATGTTAAAAGAATATGAATTCAACTGAAGTTGTGAACAATTTGTCTTGGTAAGAAAATATGGCTCTAAACCAATGAATGAGAATAAGTAGATGGAGCATGCAAACAAGATGAATTTGAGGGTAATTATAACATGACATATGAAAGATTCTCTATCCACAGAAGGTGGGAAGTACAATAAATTTTATAAAGGCAGAGGGATTATAGAATAATTATGACAAGTTCTTAATGTAACCATAGAGAACATGCATAGTTCTAACTATCCAGGGCTGCCTTGTTTTCAACTCTTACAATAATTATACTATACTAGGCATTTATACCAATGGACACAATTGAGCTTGTCTAAAATAGTTTTAAAAAAAAGAGAGAGAGAATATAAAACTTACACTCTGGAATATAGTTAGCAAGAATTTTTTCTTGAATGTTACAAATATCAATCATCATTAGCTTGATTTTATGTTAAAACATTCTGTCCAAGTATAACAAGCACTTACCTTATTCAACCTCATTGCTAGTTATTTCTCAGTATTTCACTTGACCTCTATCTACCTTGTCCTTCCATGAAAATGCAAAGACACCTCAGAAGACAGTAGAAATTAGTAAACACTTGATATACACTTGAAAGTTTCAAATTACAAGGTTTACATGATGTGAACATTGTCAATAGAGATCGGATATGGAAACAGTTTCCAGTGCCTAATATCTGCAATTAAGAAGACCCACCAAAGCAGAAGAAATAAACCATAAAACAAAGAGACTTCGCAACTTATTTAGATACAATTACTTTAGAAGGAAAAAATTAATGTGCAGAAAAATCAATTGCTGGGTTTTTCTCCTTTTTTGAAAATGATAGGAGTTGTTGATGGTAAACAAAGCTTGTAGAGAAAAAGTGGGGATATGACACACTTACATCCAATTCCTTAATAACAAGAAAAAATCTACTGCCTAAAAAATAACATATAAGCATGAATAAAAGAACAGGCTAGAAAACACAAGGCATATATGATAATTTTTGGAGAGAGAAAGATAAATGTCTAAAGCCAAAACAATACGGAGCCATGACAACATAGGGTAGAAAGCCAAGCCAGATAGAAAACCAATCCCACTAAATTGTTCATCCAAACATTGATGTCTCAACATCTTTTCCTACTTTGTCATAAGCCAAGTCTTTAAAAAATGTTTCCAATTTCTTGCACGCCTATAGCTCACCATATACCTAAAGAAGGGATTGTATGTTATTTCGCTGCTACAGAGTTCCCATCCAAACCCTTGACCCAATAAATCAAGAAGCCTCTTGGATATCCAATTAGTTTCCAAAGATCCATATTTATGAGAATCCAGGAACCCTTGGAGATATGTCGTTACAGCCCCAACCCAATCATCAACTACCACTCTTCAACAGAACCAAGCGCCATTGAAGCTTCTTCAGTGAGTAAAATTCTCTACTTTGTACAACATCTCCCATAAGAATCATGTATAAGCCATCCAACATAGCAAACTACTAACACCAGATCTTGGATATGGAGAAAGAAAATATAAAACTTATGCAATAGTTAACTTGGAACTAGAAACTTTAACAAATAGGAATGCATCTTTTCTTTAATGGCAAACCTCCCTCTAATATTTCAATCATCGAGTCTAAGGTTTTAAAAAGCAACTGCAGTATGAAGACAGTTGGGATACAGCAGTGCATAAATGTTTGGTAAAAGGACTCGTAACAATGAATACAAATAAGTGAAAAAATATAAATATATAACATTTGCTAAGCATATACTTTAACAATTATTTTTAGCATAGCATGGCATGTTGACATCATAAGGTAACAACACTCACCTATGTACTAAGCTCAAATTTCAAGTATGCTAATGCAAAGAACAAATCTACCAATTATCAAATTAAGACAAGAGAGAGAAGGGGAAGAACATGTGGTCACCAGAATGCCTAGAGTGCATATGTTGGCTGTGCATGTCAATGCTGGCACCTAACAGCCTGCTCTGTGATCCAGCCACATACAAGAACCATAATGGCCCAATATGGTGCAATTGCTAAACTGCATCAGCTTATGCAGGTGCATATGTGGCCATATGGACAGAATTTTAAATCAGTAATTAAGTCTCAAACATGATTCCGGTGTCTAGTCTAGTCATGTAAAGGAGCAACTTGACTTTTTCTCTGACTCCTCAACATTTCAACCTGTGACATGCAATTTAGTCAATTATTTCCACTGTTCTTATACCCACCGAAGAAGTCCTAGATACAGGCTTAACATAGAATACATCCTAAAGATTTGGTCTAGAAAGGGTTTCTTAACATTCTTGTAGTGTAGTGAATGGTCAGATTTTTAAGCTTTGGACACTCAAATTCCCAATAGCATCTCATTCATTGACATGGAGAGAGAGGTGTTTTGAGAGATTTTTTTTGTTTGCAGCACCCAAAAATATTGAAGAAAACAAAAGAAGTCCTTTGGAAGTGGTATTTGTCTATTCCTGCTTGACCAATGATTCTCCTCCATGGCCTAGTTATCTAAGTCAGCATACATGTTCATCTCAATTACAGTATATACCATCAAATATCTGTCTACATGACTGTTCACATTTTCAAATTTCAACATCTTAACCCGAACTAGGGCACCTATACATTGCATCATTTCTGGCCTAGAGTAGCAAACACCCAAAAATCTCATACTATAGTTACTTTCCCCTTGTCTTCTATTTGTGCCCCTATAGAGATTGTGCACATATAATTTTTCCTAGCTTTACTCAGCCTACACATATCGTCTCAATTATGCACATCTTGGGCCCATTTACACCATACTGTACCTAATTTTTATCAGGATCACAACATAAGCTCCGATAACAATCTCATAGAATATTTATCTTTCTTTTTGCCTAATAACATTCAATGTCCCACAATGTTGCACAGCTTCAATCTTATGAGAGACATCCTTATCAATCAAAATTCCACATGGTAGAAACATCAGTATTGAACCAAAATTTGTTTGATTTTCTTGTGCATTGAAGAATCTAAATGCAAGCTTGACTCCAAGCATATTTCAAAACATAGTTGATATGATGTACCAAGGTTTGTCAGCTCGGAACCGGACCTCATACTGGCCAACTGGTGGTAAGCCCTCATACCAGGCCCGAACCGATGCAGAAATGAGGGAGAACTGGGGAGGAAATGAGAGAGAGCGGGGAAGGGAGGGAAATCAGCAAAGATGCCAGTGATAGCCACTGAAAGGCTGCGGAGGGCCGCTGAGGCTTTTAGGGCCCTGCGGTCCTCTACAAGAGAGCTTAGAGAGAGATTCAGAGATAGGGGAAGAGAGTGAAATGGAGGGAGGGGAAGGTGACAGGGAAGCCGTTGGAGGGCTGCCGGTTTTCTGCCATCTGACAGCCACGACGACCCTCCACCCTCCATTTCTCTCCCTCCCCTATCTCTCTCTCTCTCTAAGCTCTTTTATGGAGGACCACGGAACCCTGGAGGCCTCAGTGGCCCTCCAATGGCCTCTGTCAGAGTTTCCATCAGCCTCCATCTCCTTTCCTCCCCCTTTCTCTCTCCTTTTCTCTTTCCTTCTTCGTTTGTTATCACCGGCATTCTGAATCGAATCATCAAACCACACTGGTTGGCTTCTGGTACAGTTTGGCATGTCCGGAATTGTTCGGTTTGGTGAACCATTAAAAAAATGTAATGGTAGTAAAGCAAGTACACAAGTTTAAACCAACCTTTTCTTACAACAGACAATTTATTCAGACTCTTGTCACAAGCCTTTTCAAGAAAAATTCTTTCTTCATACAACCGAACCTAAATCTTCTAATAACCAATAGGTCATAAGTTTCAGCAACCAATTTAGATTTAGGAGTTCTTGCAGGCTCCCAAGAACAAATTTCACAACCATTGCTTTCCTAAACCAAGATTTCTCTAGCTAATGCCTTCTTTTCCCGTGATAATCAATCAAAATTTGATCTTTATCATCTGCCAAGCCAAAACCAGCATCTAAACACGCACAGTAGCTACCTTGAGATCGGCCCCGGCACAGAAAACCCTAGGAACTGAACTGCAGACCATGACCACATTTGCTGACGTGTCCCCATTGATCACCTCAAGCGCGTTCTGCAATCCTTTCAGCATCTCCTTCCCTATCGCGTTCTTGGCCTCACCCCGATCTAATGTTAGTTCAATAATCCCTGATCCATATTGCACCAAATCATGCTAAAAAAGGCAAACAACCGGAGAAGAAACAAGAATCCAAGAACAAGCGATGCTTGAAGTGGGATTATCATCAAAAGAAGAACGGTACCGGAATCGGAGTCGTCGAGCCTCTCTACCTTCACCGGCTCCGGGAAGGCCTGGAGGATTAGGCCCCTTCTGAAAAGCGTGCGATGGTAGTGCGGTAGCGCCGCCGCCGCCGCCGCCGCGCCGACGGTAGCGGTGCCAGCCTCACGGAGGGATCTTCCGGCGAGCGCGACATGGAGAAAGCGAAGAGAGGAGGTGGCGCCTCCGAGGGTGGGGCCGCGGAGGCAGCGCGAGATGAGTGTTTGGAACCGGAAGGGATGCATCGCCGCTGTAGCTGTAGGTTGCCAGGGACGCCAAAATTCTGAATATGGTCGGAGGGACCCATCTGATGAGAGTGTAATTAGGGGGGACACCCCCCTGGAAGTAATTAGGGGTGACACGGTAGTAAGTACTGTAGTAAACATCCGCTGGAACCTAAAATATCCCTCCCGATTTTTCCGGTACTCTTCTTTTTTTCATGAATTTTCAAAATAATAATAATAATAATAATAATAATAATAATAATAAATTAAGAAAAAACATCTTACCTTTCTGATGTTTTTTTACTTTTCTGTGATTTGTTGTGATTTTATCTTTCAATTTCTCCAAGTTTTTTCTCTATTTTTTCTGTCCACCAAGTCCCAATTAGGTGTGAGGCTTAAAGGATCCAAACAGGAAAGCTTTGGTGGTGGCTAAGAGCCTTTCTCCTAATTTTTTTATTCATATTTTTTTATCTTCATGAATATTAATCCCCTGTTTCTTATATATATATATAAAAGGCCAAGTTCGGTTATCCTTTTGCTTGAAACTTACCGTCGTGGTTAGATATGGCCCTACATCAAATAGTTTTGAGTTTTTCTTTAAGATATGCGGACATTTTGGGCCTGCAAAAAGGAAAAAGCATGGAGTCTGGTCATGATGGTGAATTTTTTAGTAATGGATCCTTCAATATCCAAGTTAGTCTCCCATAAAAATAAATATAAAAAAAAAATTCATAGCTTTTAAATGAAAGATGTAGCAATGGAGTAATGTAGGCGAAGTAACGGAAGTAGCAGGTGATCGTGGTGGAATATGGATAAGGCAATGAAAGTGGACGAATGGGCATGGTGGAGTGTAGGCATTGCACAGAAAAGAATGAGCAAGGCTTAGGTGAGATAAGGTAGTCCTAGCATTCATCCGAGTGGTGATCTAAAACTTCAGATGATTTTGAGAGAGCTCTTGAATTTTTTAGAGGACTTATGACTTTTAGAAGAACTTGCCTAGAAAAAAGTTTTGTGAAAATAGATTTAGCTAGAGGGTCCATGAATGGTTTTCATAAGTAAGATATATGGAGTATCTGAAGTCTAAACAACATTTTGCGGTACAGGGAGTAGTGGTTAGTACATTATTGTAAAGTACAAAGGAGTGGCCTAGAGTCGTTGAAGATAGCGCGGAGCTTATCTTCATGGCAAGCATGCATCCATAGTGTACTTATATCTACTGGAGCACTAGTATCAAAAAGCCGGTGCAAATTTACTTGCTTCCTTATGAAAGTGGGGTATGCTTGGTTCCCTAGCATGACTTTCGAGAGCGACGTGTCTGAATTTGGTGGACCTACTTTTTATGCTAGGCTGGTGGGTCAGGTGATGAGCTATATGGGAGTATACATAGGCCTGGCCATTTCAAGATGTATCAAGTTCAATGTAGAACATATCATTATTCGTATCTAACTTTATTCATTTCGAATTTTTTTAGAATCCATACCAATCTTGATTTTAATCGGATTGTGTATCTAATGTATTGGACCAATTTGCCACTTCTAGTAGTGATTGAACATTTTTTTGCCCGGTCTTTTCTCCTTATTTCTGTCCATATATTTCAGAAACTACTAAGGGGAACCAAGACACTGGGATAGCTCTTTCATCATGAATTTAGTTATATTTTTTAAAAAAATACAAAAAATATATCATTCTAGATGAGTCGTTCAGTTGGTGAACAAGTAACTCTGAATGATTGTTGATGTATATTTAGATTATTATTTCTTCATCAAGTTATTATCCAGTGAAAAACTGTCTAAAAAAAGCCTTTTACAATTTATATGAATTTGCAAATAGCGTCCTGCATATCTAATTGGAGTAATGTCAACTTTGCATTTTTCATATTCTTGCAACATAGCCGATTCTCCTCCTAATTGGGACTGGAGCTCATGGGCGATGCCTACTTGTTACTTAATATGAACGTTCGCCAGAAGCATCTACTTGTCGGTAGATGTGAAAGTTCTATGTGACATGGAATTGTCGTCATCTTCACCCTTGACGATAAAAACCCAACCCCTGGCCCTAACCCCATTCTCTCCTTGAACCCTAACATTCAACCTTCCTCCCCCCCCAGCCTCCATCGCCGACCTCCCTGCTACCCTTTGCTCCCTCCCTTGCCACATGCACCCACCACTACCCCCATCCTCTACGTAGAAGATATGGTTGCCATGAACCAGCTATCCCTCAAGGAATCGTCAATTTTAACAACCATCTTATTTGAAATGTGAGATAGCAAGGTAGAAGACAAATTTGAGAAGAGGACGTGGATATTTGTTTCATAGAATTTCAGAGTAAAAGATCATGAGAAATATGCTAAAGACCCTCGGAGACATGAGCATTAAAGATGATGAAGTCCATTTGTTGACGAGGATTCACCATTATTTGTTGGACTAGAGTTATTTAGTCGTCTTGAATGATGTCGGGATCTTAGAAGGTGACTAGTTGACATGCTCGGATGATAGGCTATCAAAAGAAATGATGATGGAGTCTAGTTAATTGTTAAACATATTTTCTTTCTAAGAGATATCCTTTCATATTTAGTTGCTCTTATTTGGAATGTATATTGATATGTAATCATGTTTGGCTAATTCTAATTAGGATATTTTGGTAGGCATTTACCTTATATATATCCTCAAATGTATATTTAATGAGATGAATCCCAAGCATAATGAATTCAAGTTTCTACATGGTATCTGAGCGGGTTACTATTCCATCTTATCCCTGCCTATCCCAAACCTATTCTAATCCTATTCCAACCTTATTCCGTCCCCTTTTCCTTTTTCTCCCAAGGACGACCTAATCTACCCATCACCGCCCAGACCCCGTCACCGCCCCCACGTCTCCTGTCGACTCCTGCCGGACCGCCCTCCTCTCTCAGCCCCAGTCACGCCGCCTCCCATCACCGGCCGTCATCGCCCGTCCACCTCTCGCTGCCCCTTCACACCACCCGCCGGACCTCCCTCCTCCATCGGCCCCTATCACCACCCCAGGCACCGTCATCGGCCCCTGTCACGCCGCCTCTCGTCACCGGCCGTCACCGCCTCGCCTCCCGCTGCCCCACCCCAGCCACCACCTCCTCTCATCGCCCGTCACCACCCGTCCACCTCCCACCGTCCACTGTCCACCGATCCCACCACCCCAACCCGCCCTCTCCTCCTTGTCCTCTATGCCGGCGGCTCCATTCATCTGGAGCTTCGTGCCCGGCGACCCGAGTGACCGGCATCTCGATGCCTCTCGTTGCACCACCCCTGCACTGGCCTCCCGCTGAACCACCTCAGCCCCCGCTCTCCCGACACCTCCCGCCGGCCCTGCACCGGCCCTCCGATCGCCGGTCGGTCTCCAAATCCGACCGTCGGTCGCCCCCCACCGACGTCTTCCACCGCGCCTGCCCCCGTCTGCTCTCTCGCCGACATCTTCCGTCGCCACCCTGCCCTGCTCTTTTGTGGTACTCCTCTTTGCGGGAGCTTTGTGGCGGATCTCCCGGCCTTCGCAGATCCTCCTCCGACCTCGACGAGCCCTCCCTCCTCCGTGCATCTCTCGACCGGCCAGATCCAACTCCAGCAACTGCTTCTCTGATGACGGTGCCGTGATCCCTCTCCTAGGCTTGATCTGCACCCGTCGACTCTGTTCGTCTCTCTCGCTGCCGGAGCATAGCACCACTGCTCCTTCACCTCGCTGATTGGTGCCATTGATCTTCTCCGTCGGGCTCTGCAGTCGTGCCACCTGTCACTGTTTCGTATTCATTGGGTCTGCTCTCTTCCTTCCTGTCCATGGCAGCTGATCTCGCGCAACCTATTATTATCAAACTAGATGGGGCCAATTACAGCCAATGGTCCTATATGATGCGCATCTTTTTGAAAGGTTGAGGACTATGGAAATATGTCACGGGTGCACTTCCATGTCTAGTTGAATCTGGGGATGCTTTTGATCAATGAGAGATCAACAACAACAAGATCATGACTTGGATTTCCAATTCTGTGAGTCCATCTATCAGCCTACACTTCAGCAAGTTTGACACTGCACAGGCAATCTGGGACTTTCTTGCCAAGCAGTACAATCAGACAAATTTTGTCCTAAAGTACAAACTTGAACTGAATATTCGCAATCTCAAGCAACAACCGGTGCAATCTGTAGCTGATTTTCATTCTCAGATGTCTCTGATTTGGGATCAACTTGCTCTAATGGAGCCCAATTGGATCCATAATGCAGAACTTTATTATCAGTTTCGAGAAGAATTTCGCCTTATCTAGTTCTTAATGGCTCTTCGTGATGAGTTTGAGCTTGTTCGAGCATCAATTCTATACTGCTCTCCTCTTCCTTCTGTTGACACTGCTCTTTCTGAGTTGATTGCTGAAGAAACTTGCAGGCAGATGGTTTCTTCCAATTCTGCTACCCCTTTGCTTTTATCTGCACGGGTCAAATAGAAGGGATTGTCTCAACTTCAGTGCCACTCATGCAAGAAATTTGGCCATTTTGCTCGAAATTGTCCAGGCTCTGATTCTCGCATTCCGGATACGTCTTCCATGCAGTGCACATACTGTAAGAAGATTGGACATGTTGTTTCGCATTGTCCCCATCCAAACTCCAACCACATGCGAGCTAAGACTCGAAGTTCTGGAGATCGCCCTTCCTCTATTGTTGCTACTGTCATGCCAGCCCCTACCGCACAGGCGGTCACCTCTTTTACTCACGATGATATCTAGGCGATGATACATCAGGCTCTTTCTGTTGGTAATCCTATAACCTCTTCTTCTGACATCTCTGCTTTGCCAGGTAAGTGGTTTTTTAATTTCGGTGCCTCAAACCATATGACATTCCATTCCGATATTTTTCAGCATGTTTCCCCTCTTCGTTATCTGCCCCAGGTTCAAACTGCAAACGGTTCTCTCATTACTGCTAGCCATAATGGAACCATTCATTCTGACACCCTATGCCTTTCTAATGTTCTCCTTGCTCTACAACTCTCTCTGAATCTTATTTCAATTGGCCAATTATGTGAGCAAGGCCTTATCGTTATCTTTTCTTCTTCTGGCTGTATTGTGCAGGATTGCTCGATGGGGAAGGAAGTTGGGACCGGTCGTAAGGTTGGTCATCTTTTTGTTCTGGATCAGCTTTATGTTCCTCCTACCTTTAGTATTCACTCTGTTGCTGCTATTTCTATCAATAATTCCTCTTGGCACAATCGTTTAGGTCATCCTTCCTTTTCCAAGTTATCCCACTTATTTAATAAAGGCTTATTAGGCTCTATCTCTAAAGCAAAAGAATCATCCTGTATTCATTGTAAGTTATCTAAACAAGCTGCTTTACCTTTTTCGTTGAGGCACTCTACTGCTACTGCTCCTTTTGATCTTATTAATTCTGATGTTTGGGGTTCTGCCCCTGTCTCTTCTATGGGTAGCTCTAAATATTATATTATTTTTATTGATGATTTCACACGTTTTACATGGCTCTATCTTTTGCCTATTCGTTCTGATGTTCTAAAGGTCTATATTGAATTTGCCGCCATGATTAGAACCCAATTTTCTAAACCTATCAAAACTTTTCGTTCTGATTCTGGTGGCAAATATCTCTCAAAAGCTTTTAACGAATACCTTAAATCCCAAGGCATACTTTTGCAATTATCATGTGTTGAGACCCCTCAACAAAATGGTGTATCTGAACGCAAACATCGTCATATTATTGAAACCGCCCGTACTTTGCTTCTTTCCTCTTCTGTTCCAAAAGCCTTTTGGGGAGAAGCCATGAATACTGCCGTATATCTCATCAATCACCTTCCCTCCAGTGTCATTTCCAAATTTTCTCTCTTTGAACGCCTCTATCATTCTCCCCCGTCCTATGACCATCTTCGTGTTTTTGGTTGTACTTGCTTTGTTTTTCTTCCCAAACATGAGTGTGACAAACTTTCCAAGAAAAATGTAATCTGCGTATTCTTAGGTTATGGCCTCCAACAAAAAGGATATCGGTGTTATGATCTTACTACACGCAAATTGCGCATTTCTTGACATGTCACGTTTTAGGAAAATATTCCTTTTTTCTCCTTACCCCATAAAGCATCTCTATTTTCGTGTCAAGAACCTCTGCTAGATCCTTTTTCACCACTTTGTGAGGAACATGGATCACCTAACCAACCAGACAAGCCTGCTGTCATCCCTGTAACCGATCCCCCTACGAGTAATTCGGCAACCACTAAGAGGCAGTATCATGCTCGCAACCACAATCCACCATCCCGGTTGACAGACTATCATTGTTACTTATCCATCATTTTGCCCTTACATGATCCTAAGTCATATCAAGAGGCATCATCTAATCCTTCCTGGCAGAATGCTATGTCAGAAGAACTTGAGGCTCTACAGAAGATCCATACATGGGACTTGGTCGATCTGCCGCCTGAAAAATTAATTATGAGTTGCAAATGGATATACAAGATCAAAACTAAGGCTGATGGTTCCATCGAGCGCTATAAGGCTCGTCTTATTGCCAAAGGATTTCCACGGGAATATGGCATCAGCTATGAAGAGACCTTCGCTCCTGTTGCCCGTATGACTTCAGTCTAGACTCTACTTGCTATGGTTGCTGCCAAAAGATGGTCCATACATCAACTTGATGTCAAGAATGCTTTTCTTCATGGAGATCTATCTGAAGAAGTATACATGATGCCGCCTCCTGGCTTACCTCACCAGTCTCATCAAGTCTGTAAACTTCGACGTGCTCTTTATGGTCTCAAACAGGCACCTCGTGCTTGGTTTGAAAAATTACAAACCACTCTTTTTAGTTATGGATTTCTCCAGAGCCTTCATGACTCGACTTTATTCTATCGCCGCTCCTCTCATGGGATAGTTTTACTTCTTCTTTATGTTAATGATATGGTTATCACTGGAGATGACCAACAAGGCATTTATGATATCAAGCAATACTTGTACAAGTACTTCGAAATGAAAGATCTTGGCTTATTACGCTTCTTTCTTGGCATTGAAGTCAACCATCAATCTGATGGTCTTTTCCTTTCTCAAGCTAAATATGCCTCTGATCTACTCATTCATCCTGGCAGTTTTGATAATAAAACTATTGATACCCCCTTGAGATAAATCTGAAGCTTCAGCCTACTGATGGAAAGATTCTCACTGATCCCACTAGGTATCGATAACTTGTGGGTAGTCTCAACTACCTCACTATCACTCGGCCAGATATTTCTCATGCAGTTCATGTTGTCAGTCAGTTTATGTCTGCATCTCGATCTCCTCACTATGCTTCTGTGCTTCAAATCCTCCGATATATCAAAGGCACGCTATATCATGGGCTTCTTCTTTTCCCTTCTCATCTAAATCTTTATGCATACTCTGATTCAGATTGGGCTGGGGATATCACTGATCGACGCTCTACCACTGGTTATTATATATTTTTGGAAAACTCACTGATTGCCTGGAAAAATAAAAAGCAGTCAGTTGTATCTCGCTCCACCGCTGAAGCTGAATACCGTGTCCTTGCTCATACTACTGCTGAGATTGTCTGGCTTCGCTGGCTACTTAATGATATGGGCACTCAGCTATCTGCTCCAATGCCCATTTATTGTGATAGTCATAGTGCTATCCAAATCACCCGCGATGCTATCTTCCGTGAGCGTACCAAACATATTGAAATTGACTGTCACTTTACTCGCCACCACTATCAGCAGTGGACTATTGATCTACATCATATCTCCTCCACCAATCAAATTGCTGATTTACTCACAAAGTCTCATAGCAAGGAGCGCTACCACTACCTTCTCTCCAAACTTCATCTGCAAGAAGCACCTTCAGTTTGAAGGGGGGTGTTAAACATATTTCCCTCATAAGAGATATCCTTCCATGTTTAGTTTCTCTTATTTGGGATGTATATTGATATGTAACCATGTTTGGCTAATCCTAGTTAGAATATTTTGGTAGGTATTTACCTTATGTACATCCTCAAATGTATATTTAATGAGATGAATCCCAAGCAAAATGAATTCAAGTTTCTACATTAATAACGATAAGATTTGTGTTGATTACTAAATAGATGGGAGTCATCGATAAATGACAAGTGATGTGGGGATAAACCCTCAACTCTCGAAATCTCGAGAATCTTCTGATAGGATGAAAGCATGCACAAGCAATCACCAACTATTTCCAGGATGAACAAGGCCGCATTCATATCTCTCTCAGCATTATCGACCCTTGGCATCAGACCCTTTATCTTTGGAATGTTTATATTCAAAACACTTGTTCAAGTATAACATTAACCAAACATCTACAAAAATGAAGGAATATCACCAAAGTTGTCTTTGGAGTTTCCTGATGAAACGATATCAATTACATGCTATCTTTATGAGATACCTCATCCAAAGTTTATCCTCGCAAAACCTTGGCCTGAACCCTCTGTCCAATTGATTTTCATCCTGATAGAGCTTCAACCTGGATCCTCTGTTGAATTGATATTCATCCTGGCAAAGACTCGACCTAGGCCCTCTGCTCAATTGATATTCATCCTGGTACATCCTTGACCTAAATCCTCTACCCAATTAATATTCATCCTGGTAGAGTCTCGACCTAGTTCATTTGCTCAGTTAGTAGATCTTCATCTTGCTGACCCTTGGCCTCGATCTAGTTCACCTGTTCAGCCAGTTGATTTTCATCCTGGTTGATCCTTATTTTAGCTTGGTTAATCCTCAGCTTGATGGATCCTTAGCCTGATTAACTTTCAACTTCTTCAAAGGCTTACCTTGCCTCAGCAATTGAGCTCCAGTGACAACAAGGGCCATTGTCCAAAAATCTTTGGCTCTAGCCAACCCTTGACCTTAGTTGAAAGGCAAAGTTCAATCTAGGACCGTTGAGCCCGAAAAGAGAGAAATTTCTTAGTAAAATACTTCTAGGCAAACAGGAAAGCAAATAGCCGATACTCATTCCTATGGTTATGATGACATGACCAAGAGGCCATCTTTCATAATCTCCACCAAATCCCTTCCATTAAGAGGGACATGACCATCTCAGGCTCTAGTCCTTATCACCATTAAAGGATGCAACCGACAATACAGAAGAGACAAAGTTCCAAGCGAAAGAGGCAAGACTTCATTTAAATGGAGACCGGATCTATCACTTCTTGCTAAACTCACTAAGGGTTTCAGTATTTCAAAAATGCCCTCCTTGCTTCTTTCCTCTTGTTATCTATTGATTAATTTGAGCATCGAAGTACCTTCACCGGATCACCCCAACGAGGTATTTTTACAGCCAGCACCCCACCAGTATACTTCAGTGATAATACAGAAAATAGCACCAACAATAAGCAAACTCTATCGATCCAAATTCTTCGTAGATTAAGAAAGTTGGTCTTTGTCCTTAAGAATTACTTTTGCCGGAATTCGTGAAGGCAATCTGGATTTTAGGCTGAACGAAGTTAATATGAATCCAAAAGAGCGACGGGGATTAGAGTAAGGAACTTCAGCGATTCTGGAGTGAGAACTCAAGCTACCCCCTCCAACTTTCTCTCATCTTATCCCCTCTTACCTCCATTCAGGTACCTTCCATCAACCGACTATCCCATATGGGCCCAGGAGTGCAAATTTCGAATCAATTACTAAGCAAAGTCTTGTGGCCATCCTTTGCTCGTGATGATAGACAACAGACCATGCCATTAACATAAGCCAACTTAAACCCGTTGGGATGAAGGGAGTAATCGGACAAAAATAGCGAGATTTTCGGAAAACCATTGGTAGGACGCTTTCGCTTAAACACTCGCCAATGCCCACCGCTCCCAAAAGACGATATCTAAGCAGAAAAACAAAGCCACGGTCCATCTTCAAGATTCGTGAGCCCCCCTCTCGCGTCGACTTGCACCCAATGGAGCATGGACCAAGGCACTCCCTCGGAAGCGGCGCCTTCAATGACCGAGCCGGAATAACCCATGCATGAAAAATACTCCTCCACGCTCCGTGTGGGCTATCCATAAAACTCAATATCACCGCTTGCACCATCGCCCAAATTTCAACTACCGTTCAGGGGCCGCTCTACAGCTAGACCTGCACTGTCGATGGAGCAGTGCTAGTTTCAAAATAAACACGGACTTGATCATGATAATCCCCTTTCCCCATTACTATTCATCCTAGTTGTTGATGTTTTTTTTTTTTTTTTTGGTAGCCAAGCTATTGCAGACGGCCAAATAGGAAAACTTGTTCTCTTACCAAGCTATTACAGACGGCCAAATAGGAAAACTTGTTCAAAGAGATCTGATGGAAACTGAGCAAATGCATTGCTTGCAATTTGCTGATGATACATTAGTCTTCTATGAAGCCAAGAAGTACCCAGCATCAAAACATTGAAATGTGTCGAGGAGAGAACGACTATAACCCTAGGCACCATGCTTGGGTGCTAGGTATCATCCTTTCGAATACGCTATTTAGGAATACCTATTCACCATTTAACCTTGAGAAGAAGTGACCGGTGTTTTCTCATTGAGAAGATTTCGAAGAAGTTGAGGTGGAAAAAAAACTCTATTACCTTAGCTGGTTGCATAAACGATTCTCTATGCCATTCTAGTATATTGGATGGCCGTTCTAAAGCTACCCAAATCAATATTTCGATGAATTAATAAGATTTGCAGAGATTTTATCTGGGATGATCATCAATACCATAGCAATATTAAGCACTTCCTCAATTGGAGCCAAGTTTGTAGGCCAAAGAGATTCGAGGGATTGGGAGTCAAAGAACCGAATACCCTTAGTCCTGTTGCTCAAATGGTGGTGGCTATTCTTCAATCGGCAACATAAACCTTGATACACTCTCATCAAAAGTCATTTACCATCCCAGAACTCTGCTGTTAGAGCCTTTGAATTATTTAAAACGTAATGCATCACTATTTTGAAGAGATATTCTTAAATTATTCAAGCTCTTTGAATAGTATTTAGACCCAAGTATTCTTAAATTATTCAAGCTCTTTGAATAGTATTTAGACCCAAGCTGGGGGGGGGGCGGTCAAACTCTCTTCTAGCATGATTGTTGGGCAGGTGACCTTCCTTTGAAGACATTATATCTAAGTTTGTTTTATTTTGCTCGAAACCTATACTGCTCAATAGAAATATTTTAATCACAATTAAGAGTAGAACAATTATTTCGCTCACCACCGAACTCCCTGGCTGCGAAGGAGTTTCACAAAATCTCCAACTTAACAACTTACTATTCTTCCTTGGGCCCTGATGAATGTGTTTGGAAGTGGAATAACAGCGGAATCTTCACTATTAAAATATGTTACAATTTCTTTATGGATGGTGGAGTAGTATCTTCCTTCGGTATTTTCATCTGAAAGCTCTCTCTTACAAAAAAGGTAAAACTTTTTGCATGGCACCCAGATTTTGAATGAGGAATCTCTACTAAGGTATAGAATCTGCTGAGCGAATACAATTGTCATGTTTTGAGCACAAAGCAATAGTAGCTCCAGTGGCAGCGAAAAAGGTGATCTTCATATTGCAAAGATGGTTGTCCGTCATCCCTGGCACCAAAGTTCATCAATTTCTCCTTCATCTGAACTCCCTTTGTCTTTAGCCATGAAAGCCGAGGAGGCTTCACTTCTCACAGGAATTATCATTCCCATTCATTAGTCGAAATCTTGCTTTGTATTGGAGATAGGGCCAACATACTAACTATTAGCAGGTCTTTTTTGTTATAGTTTTTTCACTCCCAACTATTCCCGCTCAATCCCTGGTTGCCGATGGGATTGACCTTTCTGATCCCATCGTTGTCAAAGATGCTGTAATCGAAAGTCCTCTAATAGACTGAACTATACCAGTATATTATATTAATAATATACAATCTATCCTATCCGGAGAAAAACCTTTCTCTTGGTACCTCAAAAAGGTTAGGATAGAAATTGTGGGCTTCCATTGGCAATTAACGCTATAAGAGAGAGAATGTTTTGTAAACTTGCTACTTTATTGAATGGAGACGGATTGCCAATGATCTTAACGACGAAATGGATGCTTGGATTAAAATTTTGAGCCAACAACAATAAATTTATTTATAGTGTGCAAAGATCACAAAATTCACGAGCCAATTGGGTACCTGGATTAAAATTAAAGGCTAGAATCACCTAATAAGACAAATAAGACAATTCTATCTGGGGATTCAAATGTGGGTTCTACGGACACAAGGCAAGAAGGAGACGAAGGTTTTTGCGAGTGCCGGTGTTCCACCAAGCGTCATTGTCACGGTATTCTGCTACTGGAAGATACACAGCCCTGCAGACGAGAAAAAAATACACTGCTAGCCACGCAATGGAATTGTACTAAGTCGCTCGATGGACCCAACGTTCCAACCGAAGTTGCTTGAGCTGAGGCCCCATATAGGGCTTGCTCCTGCGAGGACACCGCCATTTCCCGGGGATCTCTGGAGCCACTGGCACAATTCCAGCTTGAAAATTAGTAGTTTTATCTGCTAAAGGACTTCTTGTTACACCTTTTTGAGCTTCTTCTTTCCCTTCCAACTTCCCATTGTTCTCTAGAAATATATAGTCCCCATTAATCAGGTGTTCATTGGTTTCTCTCCTAATCATCCCATTGCTAAATGCATTGTCCCAGTAGTTCATGGCTGAAATTGATTTCGGTGGCAAATTGCAGCTATCATCAAGTGCAATCTCCCTGTTTCTTGTGGAAACAAAGCCGCTCATCACAGCATTTTCTTTTATCCCTTCATCGGTGCACCACCTCAAGAATGAACTTTTCTCCTGACAAATCCGGTCTTCCTTTATTTTACTAGCAGTGCGTGTGTTATCATCCCTTCTCCAATCCTTTGCACCCAGATTTTCTTTGCACTCGTTCATTTCAGTAAGCACCTTCGGACTGCATTCTTGGTCTTTGACTGAGCTTCTGTACATTCTCGACGAGATAAGATCATTGTTTTCTTCTTTAGAATATTTTGTAAGGAAACCATCTCCAAATAGCTGCTGTAAGTTCTGCTTTCTCTTTAGTTGAAGGAAACTATTTCTTCGAAATCTGTCATGGCATGGACTTAATTTGTGGTTTTCCCTCTTTCCATGTGTTGGCATTCCTATGATATCCGTGCCCTCAACAGCAATCAGGTCTTTATACTTCGCTCTAAAACTCAAATTGCTTGGAAATGTTTCACCGCTGCCTCTAATGTTATCTTCTCTCTTGACAGAAACAAAACCATCCTTCCCAATGTTGGATCTTGGGAGAACCTCTTCTTCACGAGGAAGTTCACGTGCCACTTCGAAATCTGCGTGGATTTTTGGCGAAATAGGATTGATTTCTCTTGAATTTTGTTGATACGAGACATGTTCTTTGCACTCGGTCTTAGCGGGTATCCACTTTGGAGATTGCTCATGGCCTTCATCCAACTTCTCATCAACTCTCAAGAGGTTGCAATTGCTGTCAGCATTTTCACTACCATCATGTTTCCCAGAGGATTTTCCTTGAACTTCTGGCAATAGATTCTGATCTGTGTTTTCTTTCAATGGGATGATTTTGGTTACCCGGATTAGAGGGGATTCCGCCACATGTTTATCCTGGAATTCAGAAAAAGGCGTATCCACTGAACATAGGAACAAAATACGAGGCCAAAACAAGAGGGGGAACAAAGGGATGATGATAGCAAATCAATGTGTAGATTTGGTGTTCTTCGAATTGAATTCTAAAAAATTAATCGAGATATTAATGTTTAAGAATAAAAGTAATAATCATAAACATGAATTTATCATGTAAAAGAGTGAAAGAAAAGACGTTGCCTCGACTATAGGCGGGACTACCGCCTTCTTTGGAGAATTTCCCAATGGATCCTGGGTTTCTCTTTCTTCTTCTGCAGGCAGTACGAAGCTATGAAGATCTTGGGCTAGGCCAGAACACTCCGGGGATTCATATTCGTAGCCGGAGAACCAGTTCCTGACATCAGGTGGCTCTGGGCAAAATAAATAAAATAAAAATAAAAATAAAAAAAAAGGTAGATGGAAATGAACCACAAAAGGAAGGGAAAATAAAAAGATAAAATGCTAAGGAAATTGGAGAATGTTAATCCTCGAGTACTCACGAGAAGGGAAAGAGAGCGGACAAGAAGAACCTCCACAAACCTAGAAAGGGGCAAAGTTTTAGTATTTGGGGGCATAGAAATTTGAGCTTCTACCCGGTGTAACCATGAAACGGAGAAAGAGATGATTATTACCTCAGAATCTAGAGGATTGAGAGGGGAGAGGCCGCTCTCTGCTGGATGTTCGGATCTTCCCGCCATGGCTGACGAAATGCGACCTCGGGGGAGAACTCTTTATAAGATTGTTCGCGGGTTCCACTTTTCAAACTTTCCCGCCCAGCGCTTCGCGGGAGCTTTCCCATTGGTTCTCAGACACCCCCGAAGAAGGGGTGAAACCTGGTCATTTGATAATTGGTTAAACCAGCTTGAGATTGGGGATGGCTCATGTTAGGATCGTTTATAGGCTTGGTCTGTTGGTCAAGCTTGAATTGATGTAGACAAGCGCAACTTGATCTTAGAAGCTGACGTGGTGAGTTGTTTGAATACAAGTTTAAAGGCGTAGGAAATTCGATGAATTCCAACTTCAACCTAATCGAGATATTAAGCTGTTCAAAGTAGACTCCAGTTTGTTGCGATTTGAAATTGGACTTGTGAGAACAGTATTTTTTGGACCGAAGTCGGCAGGTGGGGATCCCGTAAACTACCCTAAGATTTTCGACCCGCTCTCGGGTCATGGACGATGGGATCTCGCTCGGCCCTGGCTGCCTAGTTCGACGGACTGGGCCCCTACTAGTGGTCGCCATTAATAATGGAGAAGGAGGAGGAGGACTTAGGGGCTAACCTGAAGACGACCTTCTAAGAACCGAGTCTCGCAGAGGAAGAAGAAGGAGCTCTCTCGCGGAGTATGGACACAGCCAGCAAACCTCCCCGGGGCATGCCGCCCCTCCTTTTATAGTTCTCTGGAGGGCATCGCTTCATTCTTAGCGGGCGTTTCAACCGCCCCGTCAAGAGATGCGTCCGTCCACGTTCCCTGAAATTGAGGCGACGGATTGATGGCAAGCGACGATCCGTGTGCAAGCCGAACCAACGGTAAAGAAGCCGTCTGGAGGTTGAAGCTGACCGCCCGGATGCCGCCACCTGGCACAACGCGTCCCCTTGTTTTCGCCGTGCCCCTGCACGCCTGACATTCATAATGACACCCTTCTGCCATTAACTGCGACCCTCAGCCCCCCAAATGAGGGGCCGACATCTGTCCAGGAGGCTGATCGTGGGAAGATTTGAAGCGACCTGTCACGACGATTCTGGATCAGGCCCGTACGGGCGCGATCTGCACCGAGAATTATGCTGCTGCACTTCGAGGTCACGTTCCTCCTCAAAGCTCAACAGCAGGGGAGCAACTGTTATATATGCCCGGTCGGACCCGAGATTGAGCCGAACAAGGCATTCAGCCGGTTAAGGCAGATTGGAGCCCCCGCCGGTCGGCTCCCATGGAGGCCCTGATGCATCCCCACTAAGGGCCCATGAGCTGATTGGCCATTGGACTATTGTTCCAGGGAAGCCGACCTAAGGGAAGCCGACCAACCAAGGGGCCGACCAACTTGATCCACGTTCGGGAAGGCGCCTGAGGGTTCCGGAAGATTCCCTCCAGCTAGTGCCAGAATTCTGTTGCAACGGATTCCTCGACGTAGCCACGATCCTGTGCCACCTGGCCATCTCTTTTGATCCTCCCGGGGGCAGATCCGGAACTTCGTCTCTGCCCTCTAACGAATTTTGGCAGTATCTCATGCCTATAAAAGGTGCTCAGGGGACCTCTACGAAAAAAAAGAGAGGTTCTTTATCTTCCACTCTATGCTTCTCTTTGATTCACTCCAGTCAGTTGCTCCAGACCCTTCGCTAACTTAAGCTTCGGAGTGTCCCCCGTCGGAGCACCTCCGGCGCCCAGGGGACCTTTTGCAGGTTAGCCGACCGAGGAGTTTCCCAGCACTGCGAGCAGAGCTCGGTCCAGGGGTGAGCGCCCAGTTCGAAAAAAAAAAAATGAATGAAGGGGGAGAACAGGGATCAGAACAGGGGAGGATCGGATTTCCCTTATCCAGTCGGAGTTCACGTCGGTGTTTTCGAGAGAGGAGTCCCTTGAGGGGAGAGGGATTGGGACTCGCTCGGGCGATGTTGGTCTTTCAAACGACATGGGAACCGATAGAAATTTCTTAAAATTCCATTCATCGCCGTCGAATCGAGCCCCATCGAGCCTCCATCCTCGTGTCTTCCTCCTCTCCGATGAGCATTCGGAAGTCGTCGAAGGCCGAGTATTTCCTTAGGAGAATTTAATTTATTTTTTTGTTTTGGGTTGTTTGGTTTGTTTAAGTCTCGGCCATGGATTACCGGTGGCCACACCATCGCCATCCGCTTAGGTCCATCTAGGGATGGCAATGGGCCGGGTTCGGGCCGAGTGCATAACTACCCAAACCCAAATCCAAATATTCAATACACTATCCAAACCCGGCCCAAATACTATCGGGACTGGATTTTTTTTATCCAAACCCATCTCAATTGGATATCGGGTAATCGAGTTTACCCAGCCCGAACTAACTAAGTCATATTAAATATTTTTTTCATTTTTATCAACTTTAAAATCATCTATAATTTTATAAATTATATATATATTAAACAAATAAAATTTAACTACATTTTTAGTTCAACAGCAGTTAATTTCATATTCAATCAAAATTTATATTATGAAGTTGGTAAACAATTAATTATGATCTTGTTTTGAATTCACCCTGAATAGAATAGGATGAAAAAAAAAATTTAATATATATATATATAATGATTAGGGTAGAGGGTTCAAGTATTTTAAAATTTAATAACTAATAATTATAATTAATAAAATATATATTAATTATATATATATTTAAATATTAAAATAATTTCGGCCGGGTTCGGGTCGGGTATATATCTACCCAGTTCCGGCCCAATCCAAAGTTAAGCATTCAAGTTTTACCCAAACCCGGCCCAAACAGCATTGACTACCCGGCCCAATTGGGTCGGGTCGGGTCGGGTACCCATGGGTTTGGATTTTATTGCCATCCCTAGGTCCGTCGAGCTTCCCGGCAATCCTCCCATGGCATCGCTAGCCACCGTGGAGGGGGGGTCTCGGTTGAGTCGATGCCGAGAAGGAACAGGGAGAGTTTGGGTGGAAGAAAGAAAGAAAAAAAAGGGGAAAGAAGCTGTTCCGTAGAGAAGAAGAAAAGAAGAGAAGGAAGAGAAGAAAGGAAAAAAAGAAAAGAAAAGAAGGGAAAAGAAAAAAAAGAAAGAAAAAAAAAGAAAAGAAAAAGGAAAAAAAAAAGAGAAAGAGCAGCGAGAAAGAGGAGAGAGAAGAGGAAGGATAGAGAATATGAGGAGAGAAAATTGGGGAAACCTTCTTTCTCAAAATTTATGAAACTAGGGTTTGGGTTGAATGAATTTATTTATTATTGTAGGAGATCAACCTTCTAAGCAGGAAGATGTGCGAATTTTGGGTATGGACTAGTATCAGATATACTAGGATTAGCACTTGAAGGTAAGGATTTTGGACATGATCACCAGTTCTATATATTGTTTTATATTGCATGGTTTTGATCCGAGTATATGAGCATTGACATTCATAATTTGTTGTTGCATGGTATAGTTGATTTTTCATGATGGACCATATGATTATGATTATTATTATTTATATTTCTGGATACTATGTTTATCAAACAAAATTACTTTTGATGGTTTGGACCGTGATGCCGGTCAATGAAAGATTTGAGATTTCATGGTTTGACATCATGATGTGGTTTAACATCATGACATGATTTGACATGATAATGTGAAAGGATAAGAAGTTAATTAAGAGAATGAGGTAATTGGACTAACCATGCCATGGGATCGTGGTTACTGATATTGTCGGTCACAAGCAAAATTGTGACAAATATTGTCTATCTTAGGCATGGATTTGCCAGTCACAGGTGAAATCGTGATAAATATTGCCTTTCATAGGCATGGACAATGATATTGCCGGTCACAAGCGGAATCGTGACAAATATTGCCTTTCACAGGCATGAACAATGATATTGCCAATCATAGGTAGAAATCATGACAAATATTGTCTTTCACAGGCATGGACAATGATATTGCTAGTCATGGGCTGAAGCATGACCGTGATTAGTCCGAAACCCTAAAGAAGAAGAAAGATGGTTAAATTGAGAAAGAAAAAGATTTTTAAAAAGGTTTGTCGCATATGACATTGAGTTGTTTGGTTGCATGACATGATATACTCTTATCTCCTTGCTATTTTTGAATTATTATTTTTGATGGTGACTATTTGGAGATCTTACTAGGCTGTAAAGCTCATAACCCTCTATTTGTTTTCCCTTCTCAGAGTTTGGCAGGATATTTAAACTTGGTGATGAATGAGATTCATGAAGAAATGATGAGTAGTTAGAGAGTTATTAATACCAAGTAGATGATTGAAGGATGATGGAAATTGAACCATTTGTATTGTACTATTTCATTTGTGTTAGGTAAGTTCTTATAATTTATGATCTATAATATTATAAAGCATTGAGGTTATAATAGAAAATTTGTAGGCCTTGCATTATCTCTAGTGGTAAAACCTAGGATTTGTGCGGCCGGTCACGTAGCCGATTCCGGTGCTGGATTCGAGGCGTGACAGAGTGATATCAGAGCTTAGGTTATGATCATTTGGGACGGTGATACAAGTGGTTAAAATAATAAAGACATGATAGTTATTAGGATATGATAAGGATAGTGTTAGAGCTTAGGTTTTGATGACTTGGGAGTGTGGTATAGGTGATTAGGATAGATATGAGTGATATCGGGATTCAAGTCATAATTATTCGAGACCGGGACATAAGTGAATTGGAATCACATGGTGGTTATTAGGATATGATAGGATGATATCAAAACTTAGGCTATGATTACTTAGAACTGTGATAAAGTAGTTGGGACATGATATGAATAGTATCGATACATATATTATGATCACTTAGAACTGTGACATAAGTATTAGGATACTTTCGGGATTCAAAATCTTAATCAAGCTAATTTTGAGGACGAAATTATTTTAATGGAGGAAAAATGTGATAACAGTATTTTTTGGGTCGAAGTCGGCAGGCCCAGCCGACTTTGACCCAGTTCGAGAAAAAAAAGTGAATGAAGGGGGAGAATAGGGACCGGAACAGGGGAGGATCGGATTTCCCTTATCTAGTCGGAGTTCATGCCGGTGTTTTCGAGAAAGGAGTCGTGAGGGGAGAGGGAATTGGTCGACGACGAGTCCGGGAGGGATTGGGACTCGCTCGGGCGATGTTGGTCTTCCAAACGACATGGAACCGATAGGAATTTCTTTAAATTCCTTTCATCACCATCGAATCGAGCCCCATCAAGCCTCCATCCTCGTGTCTTCCTCCTCTCTGGTGAGGATTCGGAAGTCGTCGAAGGCCGGTGAGTATTTCCATAGGAGGATTTAATTTATTTTTTTTGTTTTGGGTTGTTTGATTTGTTTAAGTCTCGGCCGTGGATTACCGGTGGCCACATCGCTGCCATCCACTCAGGTCCATCAAGCTTCCCAGCAATCCTCTAATGGCATCGCTGGCCATCGTGGAGGGGGGTTCTCGGTTGAGTCGATGCCGAGAAGGAACAAGGAGAGTTCGGGTGGAAGAAAGAAAGAAAAAAAAAAGGAAAAGAAGTTGTTCTGTGGAGAAGAAGAAAAGAAGAGAAGGAAGAGAAGAAAGAAAAAAAAAAGGAAAAGAAGGGAAAAGAAAAAAAATAAAAGAAAAAGAAAAAAAAAAAGAAAGAGAAAGAGCAGAGAGAAAGAGGAGAGAGAAGATGAGGAGAGAAAATTGAGAGAACCTTCTTCCTCGAAATTTGTAAAACTAGGGTTTGGGTTGAATGAATTTATTTATTATTGTAGGAGATCAACCTTCTAAGCAGGAAGACATTGTGCGAATTTCGGGTACGGACTAGTATCGGATATACTAGGATTAGCACTTGAAGGTAAGGATTCTGGACATGATCACCAGTTCTATATATTGTTTTACATTGCATTGTTTTGATCCGAGTATATGAGCATTGACATGCATAATTTATTGTTGCATGGTATAGTTGATTTCTCATGATGGACCATATGATTATGGTTGTTATTATTTATATTTCTGGAAACTATGTTTATCAAACAAAATTACTTTTGATGGTTTGGACTATGATGCCAGTCAATGAAAGATTTGAGATTTCATGGTTTGACATCATGATGTGGTTTGACATCATGATATGATTTGACATGATAATGTGAAAGGATAAGAAGTTAATTAAGAGAATGAGGTAATTGGACTAGCCATGCCATGGGATCGTGGTTACTAATATTGCCTGTCACATGCAGAATCGTGATAAATATAGTCTATCGTAGGCATGGATTTGCCTGTCATAGGAGGAATCGTGACAAATATTGCCTTTCATAGGCATGGACAATTGTTGCCAACCTTACCGCTGTGGCCTGCAGCTGTGAGTTGGCGCCGAACTGCGGTCCCCTTTGCTGCAGAATACTAATGCTCCCGGACCTGCAAAATGAGGTTAGAGACCTGGGTTAGGGATCCCGGCGGGGGCACTCCAATGGTCAAGTTAGAGAGCGGTAAAGTGGAACAGATCCACTAAGACGGATCCCCGCTAGGTCTCCGTGCTTAGAGGAATCTTTGATGAAAAGATGAGTGAGAATGAGAGGGATTGGCACTCCGGTTCCTGCAACCGTGCTCGTCGAGCTCGCTCCTGTGAGTTCCTTTGGAGCTTCTATCTCAGAATAGCCTCTTCTCCCCGTGCCTGTGCTTGCCCTCTTGATTGCCTACCTTTCTTCTTGCCGGTGGTGCCCCTTTTGAGATTGTTGGATACTTTGGTGCCTCGGTTCTCCCTCTAGGGGAGGCCTTGGAGGTCAGCGGTGCTTATCGATTGTTCTCCTGAGGTCATCTCCCCTTACGGTTGGGAGTTAAGTGGTGAGCCTATCTCGTCTATCATGCAGTCACGAAAAATGGGGAACTAGGCGGGACCCCGATCCCCACGAAGGTGCCCTCGGGCTCGAGGCATTGACCGTGGCTCTCCCCTTTTGGAGCACCAGGTCACCGGCCGCCGGATTTGGTGCCTCAAACAAGGTGTCCTTCCCAAACTGGTGTAAACGAGGTTCCACGCATCGTTACAGGCCTGGGGACGCCATATTGGATGCATCACCCTGCACGCGCCATCCTTAGCAGCATCCTCGGGGCTTGCGCCCTAGTCTCGTGGAGAAGGCTAGACTTCGGTCGAGGTGGACCCATCAAGGGGCGTCACTTGGCGAAGGAGTAGAGGTGCCTGGCTCGACTCCGACCGAGGTAGACCCATCTGGGGGTGGCACCTGGCGAAAGAGCAGAGGCATGCCCACTTTGGTTGAGGTGGACCCCTCCCAGGTTGACACCTAGCGAAGGAGCAGGGGTGCCCGGCTCGACTCCGACCAAAGTGGACCCATCTGGGGGTGCCACCTGGCAGAGGAGCAGGGGCAGGCCTACTTCAGTCGTGGTGGACCCCTCTTGGGTCGACAACTGG
This sequence comes from Areca catechu, assembly GCA_021397845.1. NCBI lineage: Eukaryota > Viridiplantae > Streptophyta > Magnoliopsida > Arecales > Arecaceae > Areca > Areca catechu. The sequence continues at coordinate 21,605,596 of CM038049.1, read as the reverse complement.
CGAAGGGGCAGAGGCAAGGTCACTTCGACCGAGGTGGATCCATCAAGGGGCGCCACCTGGCAAAGGAGCAGGAGTGCCTAGCTCGACTCTGGCCAAGGTGGACCCATCTGGGCATGCCACCTGGCGGAGGAGCAGGGGCAGGCCCACTTCGACCGAGGTGGGTCCCTCCTATGTCGACACCTGGCGAAGGGGCAGAGACAAGCTCGACTTCGGTCAAGGTGGACCCATCAAGGGGCGCCACCTGGCGAAGGAGCAGGGGTGCCCGGCTCGACTCCGACCAAGGTGGACCCATCTGGGGATGCTACCTAGCGGAGGAGCAAGGGCAGGCTTACTTCAGCTGAGGTGGACCCCTCCTGGGTTGACACCTGGCGAAGAAGCAGAGGCAAGTCCGGCTTCAACCGAGGTGGACCTATCAAGGGGCACCACCTGGCGAAGGAGCAGGGGTACCCGGCTTGACTCTGGCCAAGGTGGACCCATCTGGGGGTGCCACCTGATGGAGAAGCAGGGGTAGGCCCACTTCGATCGAGGTGGACCCCTCCTGGGTCGACACCTGACGAAGAGACAAAGGCAAGCTTGACTTTGGCCGAGGTGGATCCATCAAGGGGCGCCACCTGGCGAAGAAGCACGGGTGCCCGACTCGACTCCGGCCAAGGTGGACCCATCTGGGGCACCTGGCGAAGGAGCAGGGACAGGCCCACTTCGATCGAGGTGGACCCCTCCTGGATCGATACTTGACGAAGGGACAGAGGCAAGCTCGACTTCGACCTAGGTGGACCCATCAAGGGGCACCACCTGGCGAAGGAGCAGGTGTGCCCGGCTCGACTCCGGCCAAGGTGGACCCATCTGGGGGTGCCACTTAGGGGAGGAGTAGGGGCAGGCCCACTTCGATCAAGGTGGACCCCTCCTGGATCGACACCTGGTGAAGGGGCAGAGGTGTCGAGCTCGGACCAAGGTGGGTGCGACGTTGGTCAAGCCACCTGGCAGGAGAGCTTAGAGGAGAATGCCACATGGCATCGCCTGGCTGCCAGCTGGGTTGTCGTACGCTCTACATCAGCGATCTTACCATATCAGTTGCCCCCCACTCCCAAGTCCTGTCGGAGCACCGTGGTAGGGACGTGGGGAGTTAATGCAGAGATGATGTGGAAGGATAGAAATCTCGTGCAATAATTGCCTTGATTGCTGTCGCACCGTTTATCACGCCCGAGATTCAATGGGCCCGCGCCATGTCTATGTGCTCGACGGGCCATAATTGCATCGTGCCAGACCCGAGGTGGTTTCCAACGATCTGAAGCATCATCGTCGGGTATCTTCACACGTGGCACTCATCCGGTGGCCTAGGCGTAAAGGGGCTGTACGGTCGCTATCAATCAATTTTGAAAATTGAGGAGACTTTCCAGAAACGAGGGCTCTTGGCTTTCTCACACCTCGCCGGCGGTTGCAGTGGTCCTTCTTCAACCCTCAGGTTGCCATTCTTCGGCCAAAACATCCTGGTGAGTGTCCTGTTGCCCCCATTTTCATCCCTGCTTCCTCTCGAGCTTTAGTCGTTCCCGAACTAGGCCTTTCTCTGTTTCCTCCTTCTCATGGCTCCTTCGGGTCATCGTCGCCATTCCTCTTCTAACCCGGACGAGGCTAGTCCGTCCCGACCGAGGACTCCATCGTCCTCCTCTTCGGAGGATGATGTTCCCATCGACATCCAGTGGTGGTTGCAGCCGGGCGGTATAACCATCGGAGTCCCTAGGGCTCCTAGGGCTCCTCTTGTCATTCCTGTTGTTCCCATCTCTGCCCTGCCCCCTCCAGTGGTAGAGACTCCTTCTGGTCCCTCCGGCTTCGCTTCGACGATGACCGGAGATGACCTTTCTTGGATCCGGGATACGTATGGGGTCCCGAACTCCATGCAGCTTTCACTTTCAAGGCAGAGGGAGCGAGTGACTTCAAGCAGCCCTGGCAGAGTCGCGTTCTACGAGGACTTCCTTGCCGGGGGTCTTCGGTTTCCTCTTCACACGTTCTTCCTTTCATTCCTTAGTAACTTCTATCTTGTCCCGGTCCAGTTGGCTCCTAATGCCATCAGGGTCATCTTCGCCTTCATCATTTTCTGCCACTTCCACGGGTTTTTCACCCGTTTCTCGCTGTTCAGGGCTTTCTTCACCCTGAAGCGTTGTTCTACCGATGATGGCTGGTGGTATCTCTCCCCCCGGCCTAGGTGTCTCCGATTCGACCTTCCCACCTCAATCAAGGGATGGAAGAACCTGTTCTTCTTCGTTTCGGTTGGGGACGTTGACTGGGTCTGGAGTGAACCAGATCGATTTCCGAACCGGAACTCTCAGGTCGAGCCAGCTGACCAGGATGTCTACTCCTAGCTGATAGGCGATGTGGTCCCTTCCCTCGAGATTCTGCTCTTAGAGCAGCACCTATTCGAGGTGGGGGTCAGCCCGATCCGGGCGATGGGTGAGGCTCCAGGCCTCCTTTCTTTTTCTTCTCTTTTTTTTTTATCTCATATGACCTTGTTCATTCTCAGGAATGAAGTTCTCCTTGGAAAGCCTAATGGAGAGGGCTCGTAAGAGAGGTTTTTCGGGCATGGCCTAGGAGGCTCCTCCAAAAAGGGCATGCATGGAGGCGGACCAGGGTCCCAAGCCCACTCCAGCCTCGGAGCCAAGGGCAGTAGATGCGGCCCCTGGGCCATCTCAACAGCAGGCCCTCGTCGCCGAAGTCGTTGACCTCAACAGGGGCGGGGAGGAGGTCCGACTGGTGCCTTCTTCGGCGGTCGTGGCACCCAACGTTCCGGCAGTGGCCGCATCGGTGGTGGTGGCGCCACAGGCTACTGCCCCACCCACTGGAGGGACCCCGGCTCAGCCCTCCTCCGAGCCTCGCCCCATATCGCCAATGCTTAGTGGGAGCTCCTCTGTCATCCACGACCAGGGCCTTACAGAGAGGATGATGAAGTACATGGCCCAGCCCCGGGACTGTCGGCTGAGGGGCGGCAGGGACTACGCGGATGCACTGCTCGGGATCCTCCCCCTGCTCTTCACGGTAAGCATCTAGCTCTCCTTTTTAATGTTCCAGTTAGATTCTTCTAAGGTCCTAACTCTTTCTTTGATGCAGATCGGGACCGATATGCTCCTGCTCTGGAACTTTCTCTTCGCTTCGGTGAAGAGGGAGGCCGAGAAGGAGAGGAGGCTGGACAAGCTAGCGGGCGACATGAAGGACCTCATGGACAAAGGCCATGAGCTGAGGGGGAGCAATCAGGCTCTCCGGGAGGACTTGGCCCGTACTGAGGGGCGTGTCAGGGACCTCGAGGCTTCTCAGTCCGAGGAGAGGATCTCGAGCCAGTGCCGAGCTGAAAATGATGCGGCAGAGATCTCCCACCTCAGGGGGCAATCCCGGTCATTGGAGCGCCGGGTCGAAGTGGTCTTGGCGGTGCTGGCGGTGGCCAACAAGAAGACTTCTTATGTCAACGGGCTGCTGGAGGCCTCGTAGAGGGAAGCCCAGGAGGCTGTGCCCAAGTTCCGGGCCTCCGAGGAGTTCCAAAAGGAGATGCACGAGGTTGCCGTAGACTCCTTCCTGAAGGGCTTCGGAGTCTGCCGGGAGAAGGTGGCTTCCCTTTTTCCCGAGCTCGATCTGACCGGGGTCGACCTGGGCGACCCCAGGGAGCAGCCTGAGGAGGCTGCTGGGCAACCTTCTGGGGAGGTAGCTGGTGATGTGGAGGCTTCTCAGCCTGGGGAGGAACCGGCAGTGGAGGAGTGAACCTGACTCATCTGTTTTGTATTCTAGCGTTGGGTTTCCACATTGTTCTTTTGGGCTACCCGATCTGTCAGGATCCTTTTACTTGTAAGAAACATTCACGTTGGAAATGAGAACTTCTTTTTCTTCATTCTTCATTGCTTTTGCCTTGATAATGTGTTATGCTGCCTGTTGGTGTTTGCCGTTGTCTTCTGTGGGAGCCCAGAATCTACAACTTTAATTTGCAGTTCAACTTTGATTCTTAGTTTGGAACCAGACTTAGGAGACCCCTAGGCTTTGGGAAGGAACCCCTGGGGCTTCTGGCATGCATTTTATAAGTCTTTGGTGCCGGGACTTCCTCCGAACTGAACTCCGGGCTGCATGCCAGAAACGGGTTCCAGGCGACCTTCCGGACTGAACTCCGAGATCCCATGGAGGAACTGGGCTCCTTGCCACCCTCCGGACCAAAGTCCGGGACTTCGTGGGGGAACTGGATTCCGTGCCACCTTCTAGACTGAACTCCGGGGTATCATGCCAGAACTAGATTTCGTACGGTCTCTCGGACTGAACTCCGGGATCTCATGGAGGAATTGGGTTCCTTGCCACCTTTCGGACCGAAGTCTGGGACTTCGTGGGAGAACTAGATTCCGTGCCACCTTCCGGACTGAACTTCGAGGCCTCATGCCAGAACTAGGTTTCGTGCGGCCTCTCGAACTGAACTTCGGGATCTCGTGGAGGAACTGGGTTCCTTGCCACCTTCCGGACCGAAGTCCAGAACTTCGTGGAGGAACTGGATTCTGCGCCACCTTTCGGACTGAACTCCAAGGCCTCATGCCGGAACTAGGTTCCGTGCGGCCTCTCGGACTGAACTCCATGATCTCGTAGAGGAACTGGGTTTCTTGCCACCTTCCAGACTGAAGTCCAGGACTTCATGGGAGAAATGGATTCCGTGCCACCTTCCAGACTGAACTCTGGGGCCTCATGCCGGAACTAGGTTCCGTGCGGCCTCTCGAACTGAACTCCAGGATCTCATGGAGGAATTGGGTTCTTTGCCACCTTCTGGACCGAAGTTCGAGACTTCGTGGGGGAATTGGATTCTGTGCCACCTTCCGGATTGAACTCCAGGGCCTCATGCCGGAACTAGGTTCCGTGCGGCCTCTCGGATTGAACTCTGAGACTTTGCATTTCCTACGGACCGCTAGCGGGGCTTCGGCCTCGCTTTTGTTCTCTAGACTTAAGACCGGGTGACGCTAGTCCTACGACATAGAAACAAGCATTGCACAAAGGAAGAACTTCATTATTAATGTTTAGGAAGCCTTACATAATTGGTAATACATCCTCAAGTTCGAGACATTCCACGTCCGCAAAAATCGAGCCCCGTTGAGCTCGGCAAGATAGTAGGTGCCGTGAGGGAGTGCTTCGACCACCCTATAGGGGCCTTCCCAGTTTGGAGAGAACTTACCGCACTCTCAAGGTTGGGATGCTTTGGCACGACACAGCACCAAGTCTCCCGGGCGGAAGGACTTCAGTCTCACCCTGGAGTTGTAGTATTTGGCCACCTGTAACCGGTAGGCCGCCATCCAAACTCGGGCCTTGTCCCTCGTTTCCTCTAGGAGATCTAGGTTGAGCAGTAGCCGTGCTGGGTTCTCAGCTTCGTCGTATTGCTCAATGCGCAATGTTGGTAGGCTGAGTTCTACCGGAATTACCACTTCTGCACCGAAGACGATGTTGAATGGGATTTCATCCGTGGCCATCCTTGGGGTTGTGTAGTACGCCCACAGGATACTGGAAAGTTTCTCAGCCCATCTTCCTTTGGCCTGATCCAATCTAGTACGGAGCCCTTGCAGGATGGTCCAGTTGGTTACTTTGGCTTTCCCATTAGTCTGAGGATGCGCCACTGAGGTGAAGCAGTGATGAATGCCGAGGTCGTTGCAGAACTCCTCGAACTCTCGACGGTCAAACTGACGTTCGTTATCAGTGATGATGGTATGGGGGAGGCCGAAGCAGCATATGATTAACTTCCAGAGGAATTTGCTGACATTCATCTCCGTGATCCGGGCTAATGGCTCGACCTCGACCCACTTTGTAAAGTAATCAATAGCAACTATTAAAAACTTACGCTGCCCAGACACGGGAGGAAAATGACCGAGGAGGTCGATGCCCCACTAGGCAAACGGCCAGGGGGTGGAGAGCTGGGAGAGAGGTGCCACTGGCTGGCATTACACGATGGTGTGACGTTGACAGTGGTCACACCTCTTGATAAAGTTGGCTGCATCCTCCCTCATCGTTTTCCAGAAGTATCCTTGACGGAGGGCCTTGTACGCTAGAGTTCTGCCCCCCACATGATTCCTACAGAGGCCTTCGTGGATCTCATGGAGCATGAGTGCGGCCTCCGTGGGCCTCAAATACTTGAGAAGTGGATAGGAGTAGGACCTCCAGTAGAGCAATCCATCCATCAACACGAAGCGCGCGGCCTTCCTTTTGATGAGGCCAGCTTCAATCCGTCCTTAAGCAAGGTACCATCGATAATATACTTAACATACTTATCCATCCAGCTGGGCTCCGGGGTGACCTGCTGGATTTCTCTGGGGGCTTCATAGCTTGGGACCTAAAGATGCTCGACGTAGGCGCGACCTAATGATGAGTCCGGCATGGTTGCCATCCGGGAGAGGGCGTCAGCACGAGTGTTTTCACCGTGCGGGATGTGGGAGACGCTGAAACACTTAAAACCCACCGCGTTGGCTTGCACCAACTCCAGATACTTCGATATTTAAGGGTCCCGCACCTCGTATTCGCCTGAGACCTGCCTAGACACTAGCTACGAATCTGTGAAGACCTTCAGGCTGGTCACGCCCAGTTCGCGGGAGACTCTCAGTCCCGCGAGTAGCGCTTCATACTCCCCTGGTTATTGGTGGCAGCGAATTGTAGGTGAAGCGCGCATTCGGTGATGACTCCCTCGCTGTTGGCAAGGATGAGCTCAGCTCCGCTTCCACCAGAGTTAGAGGCTCCGTCCATATACAGGACCCAGATGTCCTCCTCCAACTCAAGGCCTGGCTGTTGATTCTGGGGCTCTCTTCCAACCCCTCGCTCAGGCCTGCCCACTCAACTAAGAAGTCAGCCAGTACCTATGCCTTCATGGCCGACCTCGGTCGATAGGCGATGTCAAACTCGCTGAGCTTCAGCGCCCACTTCACCAGGCATCCAGAAATGTCAGGTCGGCTGAGCACGGCCTTCAGCGATTGATCCTTCAGGACCACAATCGAGTGCACTTGGAAATAAGGCCTGAGGTGCTGGGCTGACACAATTAGTGCAAAAATCAATTTCTCGGATCGAGAGTACCTGAGCTCCGCATCGCGGAAAAGCTTGCTTGTATAGTATACTGGTCTCTAGATCCCTTTGTCATCCGTCCGAACTAGGACCGAGCTGATGGCCTCCGGAGTGACTGCCATATACAGGAGGAGCTCTTGTCCCTCCTCTGGCCGGGAGAGTAGCGATGGTGATGTCAGGGTTTTCTTTAGTTCCTTGAACGCCTCTTGGCACTCCTTCGTGTCATGGCCGTGGTCGTGATGGAACTGGCAATATTTCGTCTTGTCATGACGGTTCTTCGGGTTCTAAGGAGGATGTCGATGGAGGTAGCTCTCGCCCTCGATTTCCATGAGAATCTTCATTCTTGGAGTAAGGAGGGGAGTGAAGGTCTGCTTCAGAGCAGGACCGTTCTTCGGCTTCGATCCTGACCGAAAGTCCGCAGGCAGCTCGGGCCTTCGGGTTCCAGGTGCGTCCCTTAGGGTAGGCTTCTTCGAAGGCTTCCCATCCAGCTCTCTCCTGGTACGGTCAGCCTCCTCAGCTCGGATATACTTGTAGATGCAAAGGAGGAGTTCGGAGTATATCTTGGATGGTTTTCTGTCCAAAGAATATGTCAGTCGGGAGGTCTTGAGCCCTCGCTTCAATGCCATCATGGCGACGGGCTCGTCCAGATTGTAGATCTCCAGGGTAATGGTCATGAAGTGGGTGACATAGTCCTGCAGTAGCTCCAGGTCTTGTTGGTGGATGGAGAAGAGGCTATCTACCTCCCTTGGCACCTTTCGACGGGCGTCGAAGTGCGCAACAAACTTTCCTTCCAACTGCTGGAAGGAGACGATGGATTCGGGCTTGAGGCTGGTGAACCAAACTCAAGCGACCTTCCAGAGAGTGGCCAGGAAGGCGATGCACAAGAGGGCATCCATTGCCCCCTAGACTCTGATGAGAGCTTTATAGCTCTCCAGGTGGTCCAGGGGGTTGGTGGTCCCATCGTAGGGATCCACATGAGACATGCGGAACCGACTTGGAATCGGTTCCTCTTGGATTTCCCGGGAGAAGGGTGGTCGGGCATTATAACCCACTGGCTTGCTGGGAGAGCCTTGCATGTTGGCAAACCGGCGGGAGAGTTCCACCAGTTTGCGCTCTTGCTCTTCCAGGCGCCTTTCGGCTAGACGCTTGATGGCCTCGTCAGTGGAGCCTTCCACCGAGGCCGTTGGAGAAGAAGGTGCCGACAGGTCACGGCGAGGGGCCTTGCCCTGGTGGCGCTTGCTGCGCCTAGTGACATCATTGTTGTCCGCTGGGGATCAGCTCTCATGGTCCGCCGACCCAGTATGATTTTTCTTCGCGGGGGTCTGATGACTCCCACGGGGGTTGGTGACTGCCCGCAAACGGGACGACCTGCCTTGGATGGAGCGCAGGCTTCCACGGGAGTCCCTGGCTGGGGTTAAGTGACCAGGAGTGCTGCTGTTGCTGCAGTTGCCTCACAGCCATGGTCAGTGTCTGCAGCTACTGGACAATAGCAGCATACTGACCGTCTGCCGAGGGCAACTGAGGAGGAGGAGCGGGAAGTTCCCTTTCCGGGCTATGGGGGCCCAGAGGGGAGGGAACTTCTCCCGCCTGGCTAGTGGAGTCTTCACGTCCGCGAGTCACCACCATGCTTGGGGTTGAGCCATTCTCAAGCTCATGGGGGGCTTGTTCGCGCAGGGGCTTTCATCCCCCCTTCCTGGCATGCCAATCTGTTGCCGACCTTATCGCTGTGGCCTGCAGCTATGAGTTGGCACCGGACTGTGGTCCCCTTTACTGCGGAATCTTAACGCTTCCGGACCTGCAAAATGAGGTTAGAGACCCAGGCCAGGGATCTCGATGGGGGCACTCCAACGGTCAAGTTAGAGAGCTGTAAAGTGGAACATATCCATTAAGACGGATCCCCGCTGGGTCTCCGTGCTTAGAGGAATCTTTGATGAAAAGATGAGTGAGAACGAGAGGGATTGGCACTCCGGTTCCTGCAACCAGGCTCGTCGAGCTCGCTCCTATGAGTTCCTTTGGAGCTTCTGTCTCAGAATCGCCTCTTCTCCCCGTGCCTGTGATTGCCCTCTCGATTGCCTACCTTTCTTCTTGCCGGTGGTGCCCCTTTTGAGATCGTTGGATACTTTGGTGCCTCGATTCTCCCTCCAGGGGAGGCCTTGCAGGTCAGCGGTGCTTACTGACTGTTCTCATGAGGCCGTCTCCCCTTACGGTTGGGAGTTAAGTGGTGAGCCTATCTCGTCTATCGTGCAGTCACGAAAAAAGGGGAACTAGGCAGGACCCTGATCCCCATGAAGGCGCCCTCGGGCTTGAGGCGTTGATCGTGGCTCTCCCCTTTTGGAGCACCAGGTCACCGATCGCCAAATCTGGTGCCTCGAACAGGGTGTCCTTCCCAAACTGGTGTAAATGAGGTTCTGTGCATCGTTACAGTCCTGGGGCCGCCGTACTGGATGCACCGCCCTGCATGCACCGTCCTCAGCAGCATCCTCGGGGCTTGCACCCCGGCCCCACGGAGAAGGCTGGACTTCGACCGAGGGGGACCCATCAAGAGGCGCCACCTGGCGAAGGAGCAGAGGTACCCGGCTCGACTTCGAACGAGGTGGACCCATCTGAGGTGGCACCTGGTGAAGGAGCAGAGGCAAGTCCACTTTGGCCGAGGTGGATGATGCGCGTCGCATCGCATCGATCTAAAACATTAAATCCACTATTCTTAAGGGATAGAATAGCGGCAGTAAGGGTCGAATCCACAGAGACTTTTGTGTTATTTTGAAAAAGACTTTTGAAAAGTGAAAGCTAAACTAAAATAGAAATATAAATGCAAAAGATATGAATCTCGGAATTTCAACTGGTTACTTGCTAGGTGGGCTAGCACTTCACTTCTATGAGATCTGTACGTTCCGATCTAGATATAACCTATTCTTGGCGATGATGACTCGTACCTGTTCGATCACAACCCGTTTCCCTGGAATATAGATTAGTCAGAAATCTGACACATACAAAAAATCCTTTCTAGAGATAGTTTATTCCAAGAGCACAAACTGTACCTATTGATCACAGCTTGTCCCAAGAATATAAACTATGCCTAATAAGAATGAAATGATTCATAAAAATATTAACAAGAAATTTTTATTTTTATTTCATAGAAAAGGAGTACAAATAAAATAAACCCCCTGTGCCAAGCACTACAGTGAAATCCCGAGAAGATGACCTAGCCTTCTATCCTGGACATCGGCTTCACAGAAAAGAAATACATGAATTGGAGGTGGAATGGAGTGCAGAGTGGAAGTCTCCCGAATCATCCCCCGAAGCATAGAATGATCCCGGGATTTATAGATGGGAAACACCGTGTCGGGCCCGTGTGGGAACCACGATGATTTCCTCATCCCAATCTGCTTCTCAAACTTGGTGCTATCTCCTCATCCGAACTCCTTCGCGATCGTATCTCCATCTCAAAAATCAAACTCAAAATCCTATCGCACAACCCCGCGTCCATCCAGCATCGTCCGACAACCAACTGCAACTCCCGACACGCACTTCTTCCAACATGAGACCGAAAGCGGTGAACAGTGGAGACTGGCCGAAGAGGGAGAAACACCATGAAAGTTCGGTGATGAAGATGAACCGTCGGCCTTGGAGAATTGGACCGGCAGCAGGTACAGTGGAGAGGAGATGAAGAAGACTCCGGCAGCAGCGATGGGCGGTGGCTGACAGCTTGGGCAGCTTCGGGACGACAGCGGTGGCTCATAGCGGCGACGACGGCTGGCGGTGGCTTCCCGATGGGTCGGACGGTGACTGGCCGGCTCACGGTGGCTCACAGTGGCAATGGGCGGTGAAGAAAGGTAGCAGCCCCTTCTCCGGTGATTTTCCGGCCGGCGGTGAGGTCTCCGACGGGTCGGGTAGTGCTCGGACGGTCCCTTCGGCAAGTTCGGGAGTGAGTGGAGGAGGGCGGTCCATGGTTCTACCCGTGGACCAGCAGAAATGGTGGATCGCGGTCTACAGGCGACTCTGTGGACCGAGCGGTCGGTGGGTTGACCATTGAGCTGCTTTAAATTTTGTGCAAGGCTAACATTTATTTCAAAATTCTGTTCCGGACCCATTTGAAGTCCGAATCGCATGCCGTTTGCACCGTTGGACTCCTAAGATCGAGCTCTACATGTTTATGGAGTCAACTTTTACAAAATACCACAAAAAGTATCAATTTTAATTAAATAAAGTTTGCTTTAGTTATCATTATTTTAGTAACTATCACACCCCCCAACTTGAACTTTGCTCGTCCTCGAGTAAAGAAAATGAATTAGTCTTGTGTACTAACTTGGTCCATGAAATGAAAATTATCGTACTAACTCTAAAATCAGAGGATACCCAGTTAGACCATTAAGAACGTACTTCATTGGATTACCAATTCCATCCATGGTAGAGTGAAGTCCATAGAAGTTTTAAGAGTTGTTCTTTTCCCAACTTTCTATCTCACTCTCTAAATCCTCCAACTTACTTTGACTTTGGTGCAATATTTATTTAGTCCCCACTTTTTTTTCTTCTCTCTTTTTTTTTTAAAAGTAAATCATAAAGTCAATGCAATGTCCTGACATCTTGCTTTCTAGTTGACCCTTGTAGCGAGCTTTAAACCAATGACCTCCAAACCAGTTGGCTTTAGGGCATTAGGTGTAAAACATCTCTCGGGCTTACTGAATCGAGTCAAAAAGGCTAAGTCAAGACTGACTCTACAAAAGGTTTCTTTACATCCCCACCTTTTGACGCGAACAATAATGTTTACTTAGATGAAGGGGCCCAGTTACTTAGTGAGAGATGCTAAGAACCTTAATTCTTAAACTTAGGGATTTTTTAACTTAGAAACTTTTTATGATGCCTATACCAATATAAGTAGGATTCATTATCAAAATCGATAGACCGAAGGGTCTGGAATTACTTTTCTAAAATTGTCTGGTTTATAGAGTTTCCTTGATAAATCATCCCTCGGTATCTTTAAAATTATCTAAACCGTTAATCACTCCTCATTTAGTGAGCTTGATTATTTTCAGTTCGATACAAAGCTTACACAAAAATCGATTAAAATTTTACTCGAGGATTAGATTAATTTAATTAGATTATCCCCCAACTTAATTTCCATTGTCCTCAATGGAAGAGGATACTAGTAATGTATGACAAGGAAAGATACAACCTGGTAGGGTATAAATATTGGATGTCCTTTTGTCACCATGTTCCTCGCAATCTTCTTTTATTACTCCTTTCAATTTATTCTAAAAACAAAAAACTTAAAGTTAAAACTAAAAACTAGGTTGCTAAAACTAAAAGCATGAACTAAGAACTAGGCTGCCTCTTAGGAGCGCTAAGTTTAAAGTCTTTAGCCAGACGCTAAGAGGGAGCATTACTGATATTGAACTTGGATACATCCCTCAAGAAAATTTTTAGAAGACAGGCTAATCAAGAGGCCTTGTCAACATGGCAGAAAAATGTTCGTAGAGTATTCTACGACGATGACTATCCTTTATCCAAAAAATACAAGAGGTAAGCTTGCTAGGCCAAGATTGAAAAATCTTATAACAACTTTATTGAAGATTAGGTCGAGAGTGGGGATGGGGGCTTGAAAATTCTTCGATCTCTAGAAAGGTGTACCCTAATCCCATTCTCGGGTATGGTATGTCATGATATCATCCCTTCTTGATGGCACTTTATCCGGGTTAATTGTAGATCTGTTTCCATACATCGTTTCAGAATAACAGGTAGATTTTGGAGGCGATCTTCAAAAGTAGTGCCAAATATAGAAAAATCAGTCACAAACTTCTTAAGATCATTATCCCTCTTTTCATAAACATCCCATCCAACAGCTTGTCTATGCATCTTTAGATCACCAACTATTAGGTCTTCTTGAGTAGAGATCACTGGGTCCTCCTGATTAGAGATCAGTGGGTCATGATTGGAGATCAGTGGGTCTTCCTGATTAGAGATCAGTGGGTCTTCCTGACTAGAGATCAGTAGTAGGGTGTCAATAGGTGTGACAGGAAGCGGGGTCAATTCTAAATCTAGTGGTGATTCTAATGGAGGAGCTATTGGGGGGCTAGGTGTTGGCTCAATTTGTTCCATCAAAAGAGGGGTGGGTTTGAGAAGTGGGTTATCCCTCCCTATGATATCTTCATCTTCATTAAAATTATCTATCTCACACCAAGCCATATAGGGATCTAATGAGTTATGGGGATAACTAGGAGGTATGGCTTCCCCTAGTATGTTATTCTGTTGTGGTTCTTGGAGAGCCTCAATTAATTCCATTATATCATCCTAGAGAACCTCAATTAATTCCATCATATCATCCTAGGGAACCTCAATTAATTCCATCATGTCATCTTAGGGAACCTCAATTAATTCCATCATGTCATACTGGGGAACCTCAATTAATTACATCATGTCATCAACGGCGGAAGTCATCGGTGAGTAAGATGATGATGGAAGTAGTTCATCCCACTGGTTTGGTTTCTCTGCCTCAATCGAATCATAAATATTAAACTCATCGATAGATTGCTGCTGAGGCATGATCGGTTATTGATATTGGGCAAATCTATCGGTTTCTAGGTTAGTCTGAGGAAGAAGTGAGTTTTGACTAATTTTAAGTAAGTTCTGACTAATTTTAAGTAAGTTATAGTGCTTGTAAAACATTTTCTTGAAAAGATAGGCTATAAGGAGAAGGAGAAGGTTGACAATTTGAATAGGACAGATCGTAATAACAAGCATCTGCGAATGAAGGTCTTTGGAATACCGGGGCAACTACTGGATGTGGTTGCCACGAAAAATCTAACTGGGGTACCGGGGCAACTACTAGGTGTGGTTGCCACGAAAAATCTAATTGAACCCCCTAACTTGGGTTGTAAGTATCAAAATTTAAATTTTCTCCTGGTCTATAAGTCATATGAGTTTGATCTTGATAAATTTGGTCACACCTAGACTCAGAAAATTGGTACATGATTGGATATTTTATTTTATTTTTATTTATTTATTTTATTTTAAAAAAAAAATAGGAGAAGGGGGAAAGAGAGAAAAGGTCTAAAGGAAAAACTCCTAGGAGAGTCCTAGACTAAAGAGAAAAAGAAATTATTTCAACTCTTTTTTTTTTCAACAAGTAAAAAAATCAAAATCACTATCCTAGGGTTAACCTGGATCTAAACAGCTCCTAACTGATCCAAGGTTACCTTCAAGCACTCCAAGCCCAAGATCAATTAACTGACTCGGCCAGGTAAGTGTAAGGTTGGTGAGGGTGTCCCCCGTTACTTGCCTTAGACACCAATTAAAATTGGCCAGATAAGCGAACGGAACCAATTAAAGAACCACCTTCCTTCGGGCTCCTGTCCCTGAACCACTTTCCTTAGACACCAAGTAGCTAAATGATATGAGCCCGGTCCAACTCTAGGGTTTCCTTGTCCTATTGAGCTCAAAATCCTTAGGGTGGACGTCTAATTGATTTTAGAATTAAAGGCTTGGGTCAATGCAAATGCTGGGTGGTGGTTTGTGGGCTAAGGAAGGATATTAAACTCCACACCTTATCTGATTAATGGGTTGTGCCCTTAAGTTGATTATGGAATTATGAAATGCAACAACTAAGGTGCCCCTTGAGCATCGTCTGACAACCAACTGCATCTCCCAACACGCATTTCTTCCGAGACCGAAAGTGGTGAACGGTGGAGACTGGCCAAAGAAAGTTCGGTGATGAAGATGAACCGTTGGCCTTGGAGAATTGGACCGACAGTAGGGACAGTGGAGAGGAGATGAAGAAGACTCCGACAGCAGCAGTGGGCGGCGGCTGACAGCTTGGGCGTCTTCGGGACGGTAACGGGGCTGGCGGTGGCTTCAGGTTCGAACCGGAAGATAAATCCTAAAGAATAAGAAAGATGGTTAAATTGAGAAAGAAAAAGAATTTTAAAAAGGTTTGTCACATATGACATTGAGTTGTTTGGTTGCATGACATGATATACTCTTATCTCCTTACTATTTTCGAATTATTATTTTTGATTGTGACTATTTGGAAATCTTACTGGGCTGTAAAGCTCACAACCCTCTATTTATTTTTCCTTCTCAGAGTTTGGCAGGATATTTGAGCTTGGTGATGAATGAAATTCATGAAGAAATGATGAGTAGTTAGAGAGTTATTAATACCAAGTAGATGACTGAAGGATGATGGAAATTGAACCATTTGTATTGTACTATTTCCTTTGTGTTAGGTAATTTCTTATAATTTGTGATCTATAATATTGTGAAGCATTGAGGTTATAATAGAAAATTTGTAGACCTTGCATGATCTCTAGGATAAAACCTAGGGTTTGTGCGGCTGATCACGTAGCCGATTCCGGTGCTGGATTCGGAGCGTGACAGGACTTGACCAAGCTCGATTGTTATCCATGTTAAAACAACTTAGCATACACAAATATGCTTTTGTGGATCTTGAGTGGTTTATAACCTATGGTAAAACCAGAGTTCTTGCCTCAGTGAGACCATCTTCACATCGTATCTTAACAATGGATAACTAGCAATGCCTTTCTTATACTATTGGAAGATTCAAACTACTTGACAACAATTTCATTGATTAAAACAGAAAAAGGTTCGTGTCCAATTTAATCACCATTACTTATTGTCCATGAAAAGCTTTTTATAAGGAATATACGATCTTTTGAGCAAGTAATACATTATCCTAACTACTTTTGTTGTAGACAAAAGGTTCCTTGCCCTTTGGCAACTTAGGATGAACATGTCTCCAATCATTCGCCAGAACTATTATAGTGGTCTTGGAGAGCTTGTTGCAAAGGCTAAGAGACCCACGATTCTTTACTCATCGGAGTGGGTTTCTTATGAATAAGAGTGATTATCGAGGCCTTCCAACTATTGGGAATGACATCCATGGCAAATGGCCCTCTTAACCATCGCCTCCTTTCCAAAAATGGATCAAAATGCTTTTAAAGGTTGAAGGCTAAAAGCCTAAAATTTCCCATGGACGAAAGACCCCCAAGGTTCGCTGCGGCAATTGGCAGGGTTGTGACTTGGGTTCTGTGCCAGACTAAGTTTCTTCTTTGCCATTCTATTGAACATCGTCTGAGCTTCAACGGGCTTCATGGTAGGTAATGGAAAGAATGGGAAGGGGCCAAGCAGTGGAGCTTCGGGCACCGGTGAGGAGGACCGGAGTTGGTCGATTGTGGTTTAGGGTGTTCCCCGGGATGTGTCATGGACTTCTCACCGAATAACCGAGGTGGAGATTGAGGAGTTGCAGAGATTCTTCACTAAGGTGTTGGAGCTCCTTGTTTCGGAGGTTGAGGAGTCCCGGAGGTAGTGGGAAAATAGGGCAC
Source organism: Areca catechu (assembly GCA_021397845.1). Taxonomy (NCBI): domain Eukaryota; kingdom Viridiplantae; phylum Streptophyta; class Magnoliopsida; order Arecales; family Arecaceae; genus Areca; species Areca catechu. The sequence continues at coordinate 21,589,217 of CM038049.1, read as the reverse complement.
TCTTTGTCTAGAGTTTGGGAAGGAGGGTGTCGACTAGTTGGATGGTTAGGGATTTCAAAATGAAGCTGAAACTGGAGGAGGAGCCGGAGGTGTTCGCCTTGGCCGAGGATCATATGCTAGTCTGGTTTAAGGATGAGAAGGACTGTTCGCCGGCTCGGGCAGGTGGCCCTTGGTTCATCGATGGCCAGCTCTTGGCGGTGGAACCTTGGCAACCGAATTTCACTCCGAGTCATAGTCCGATCTGGAGTACGGTGGTATGGCTGAGGCTTCCAGAGCTGCTAATGGAATTCTGGTCACCAAATGCATTGAGGACAATTGCAACGAAGGCCGGCAAGCCCTTGCTCATCGACAACTTCATCAAGAATCTTAAGAAGTTTGGGAATGTGAGGGTGAAGGTCGAGCTGGATTCAAGCAAGCCATTGTTGCCAGGGGTGTTGCTGTGGGGGAGGAATGGTTTGTTCTGGCAACAGTTTCAGTACGAGAATCTATCGGATCTCTGCTACCGGTGCGGGAGGATAAGTCTTGGTGAAGATGCTTGTGGCTTTGTGGAGGTCTTGTCCGGCCCGGATGGTGGGAGAACCCGGGTGCCACCAGTCGGTGTCGTGGTTGAGGAGGGGGAGAGTTCTAGGGCTCGACCTTGTCCCCTGGTGCAGGAGTCCGGGCAGTCTACTGGGGAGGGGTGGTCTAAGGTTGGGCCGTGGATGGTTACTACTCAAGTCCGGCTTCCTCGGGCCCCCAGGGCTCCGGTTCATGGTGAGAGGGAGCAGAAGAAGTCCAGTGAGCGCTACCTCGAGTCGTCGGATCCAGGTTCTTCCTCAACTCCTCTGGGCTCCCCGCGAACCGTCTCTTCTCCATCGATCTTGCCACCGAACTCAGATGGGTGGTAGAAATCGATGAAGGTGGCACGGTGCCGGTCTCTGGGAAGCACTAGTGAGGACCTTTCTAAGGAGGAGATGGCTTCTGGAAAAGGCTTCTCTGCTCTTGGCCCTATAGGGGTAGAATGGAGGTTGGAGGGCGTGACGAATTTGGGCCTAGGGACGTCCTTATGGTTGACCCTGCATCAGGATCTTTGAGGAGGGCCAAGAGCCCACCGAAGCTCAATTTGTCCACTCCCGTTGCTCCGGCTCAAGGCTGCCCTGGTGCCCCGTCTCAGGGCAGACAGCAACTAACTTCCTTATTAATCAGTCCTATGGCACCAGCCTCCAACAAGGTTAGCTATGCTCCCTTAAGCCTAGGTGGGGATCGGGTTGAGGGGAGTCCTGTTGTTATTTCCCCTTCAGTCTCCTTTGTGCTGTGTGCTTATATGGATGAGAAAGTGGATACGGTGGACGAATTTCCTAGTGCAGGTATGGGAGGGGAGCTGGTTCCTGCCATTGATGCTCCAGGTTATAGGAGAGGGGTGTCACGCTCTGAATCCAGCACCGAAATCGGCTATGCAACCGGCCGCACAAATTCTAGAAAACATTCTAGAGATCATGCAAAGCCTAGGTACACAATATTCTCTTTACTTAAAAATAATTTCAGATAAATCAATATTATTTAAACAATTATGAAATAACTAAATAATCATTTATTCAAGTCAAAACTACTAAATGATCCACTGATTCACAACAAGCATATGATGCCACTCTATCATGCCCTCTGAAATAACCCTCGGCATCCCTTGTTGAAAAGAAGAACAAAACTAATCAGAAATCGCATCAAAACTCATCTCAGAAGTCCAAAACCATCAAGAAATCTTCCAGGCAATCAGATCTGAGATCAATGCCTCAGATCGCGTCAAAATCCAAATCAAAAAACTCCTGATCAAGTCTAATCTCCCTCGGATCCATCTCAACAATCCGATCAGATGATCGAATGGTCCAGATCGCTCATAAGGCCCGTGGATCGTGGTGAACCGCGCGAAATTGATTGGGAAACACCCAAAAAAAAATCGAGAAATGCCTTTACGATCCCCGCTTCCGACTAGGCCAAGCCCACTCACCCTTGCCGCCCACGCGTGGGCTTGGGCCGTGCCTCTTGCGCCCGAGTGCCAGGCCGGGCTGCGTGCCCACGCGTCCACCTGCCCGTGCACCTGCCTAGGCCACGCGCTAGGCCACGTGCATGGGTCTGGGTCGGGTCCAACCAGGTGGGCTGACCTAGCTTCTTTTTTTCTTTTTTCTGGGTTATTACATTCTTCCCCCTTTAAAATAATTTTGTCCTCAAAATTAGCTTGATTGAGATTTAAGATTTGAAAATAGCCAACTTCTCATGTTAATCTCAATCTCCCAATTAGTCTACCTCTTAGAATACTTATTTTTCAGCATCTTAATATAATGAAATTATATTATACTCAAAACTAAATCCTTTCCATGTATGATATGTATCAAATTCTATTGAGTTCTACCAAAAATACTAATCCTTTGATGTCACTATAATTAATTATCCTTGATCACTTCTATAGAAGTTCATGATGGCCTAACCTTGGATATTCATAATTTAACATCATCCTCAAGCTTCTACATAATTCCTTTCTTAGAATGTTTTCTTCATAAATACCTAACATAATAAAATTATATCATATCTTAATTTTTGCTCCTTATGATTTATGGTACATAATAAATTCTCTTAGTCTCTTTCAAATGAGCATTAACACCTCAACCTCGAATTAAAATATATAATTCTTTACTCCTAAAATTTATTTCTCTTGATTAACCCCCACATGGAAATCATAATCGGTCCACTATTCTTAACCAAAAATTAGAAGAAGGCTTGAGCATTAGACACTTGCCATAGTCTTTAACATTCTTTCTTTTTTTAAGCTTCTCCATGAATTTACAGTTAATCTTTTATCTTATGAAAACCTCGAGCACTCTTTAAATAGAGAAATCATAATGTCATAACTAAAAGAGCTTGGTGTTACAAATATTCCCGATCCTAGCCGATAAATGATCATCACTTTTTTATTCTAGATTTAGAGATGTCCAAAATTTTTATTAGAATCCTCTACATTAAGGAAACCTATTGATGAAAATTGTATGGCCATACCTATAGACTAGTCCAAGAATTAGTAACATCATCTTTTCATCTTGTTACTAAAATTCAAATCAGTACTCCCCATCATAATACTTCTAAAGTTAGAGTTAAAATTTCTAATTACTTATACCACTGTCCCATGTCATCATAACCCAAGTTCTGACGTTATTCTTGTCATATCCTAATAACCATAATGTTATTATTATTATTATATTATTATTATTTTAACCACTTGTATTCATCATCCCAAATGATCATAACCTAAGTTCTGATACCATTCTATCACGCCCCGAATCCAGCATCAGAATCGGCTACGCAACCAACCATACAAATCTTAGAATATATTCTAGAGATCATGCATGACCTAGGCACACAATATTCACTTTACTCAAAAATTATTTTAGATAAACCAATATTATTTAAATAATTGTGTAATAACTAAATAATCCATTTATTCAAGTCAAAACTACTAAATGATCCACTGATTTACAATAAGCGTATGATACCACTTTATCACGCCCTCTGAAATAAACCTCGGCATCCCTTGTTGAAAAGAAGAACAAAACCAATAGAAAACTGCATCAAAACTCATCTCATTAGTCCAAAACCATCAGGAAATCTTCCAGACCATCAGATCTGAGATCAACGCCTCAGATCATGTCAAAATCCGAATCTAAAAGCCCCTGATCAAGCCTAATCTCCCTCGGATCCATCTCAGCCATCCGATCAAATGATCGAACGGTCCAGATCGCTCAGAAGGCCCATGGATCATGGTGAACCACGCGAAACCTATTGGGAAACGCCCGGGAAATAGCCGGGAAATGCCTTTATGATGCCCACCTCTGGCTAGGCCGAGCCCACGTGCCGGGCCAGGCCACGCGCCCGCGCTCTTGCACGCCCATCTGCCCGCCCACGCGTGCGCCTGGGCCGAGCACTGGGCCACGCGCATGGGTCTGGGCCGGGTCCAACCAGGTGGGCCGGCCTGGCTTCTTTTTTCCTTTTTTTCTGGGTTATTACAAGAGGATCCCAGGTCGAAGTGGTCAGATGATGTCGGGATTGTTCCTGTGGGAGTGGTGTTCCAATGTACTCCCAAGAGGAGCAGAAGACTGGTGATGGGTCTGGTTTACTTGTTCTTGGAGGGGAGGATCCAATTAGAGGGGAGAGGGAGAATTCAAACCAGGGGAAAGATGTAGGGAATGTTGAGGAACAGAAATCTAATCATGATGAAATAGCACAGCAATTGAGAAGTGCACTATTTGCAAGCGAGTTGGGGGGTTCAAAGCCCTTGGCCAAGGAAGATTAGCTTGTATGTTGCTTTATCATTTACTTGTCAATGAAGATTATGGTCTGGAATGTGAGGGGGGAGGGAAAGCCCTCATTTTATTCTACCTTTGAGGGGGGAGGGAAAGCCCTCATTTTATTCTACCTTTCATCGCTTTGGACAGGTTTATAATCCTGATATGTATGTTTTGTTAGAAACCAGACTTTCTGGGCCGGCATTAGAAAGGTTCCAGCACCGAATTCAGGGGGATTGGAATTGCTTTCAGGGGGATTGGAACTCAGGATCTCTCAGGAGGTATCATTGTTGTGTGCCATAAGGGGGTGGCAAGGGTGGACACATTCAACCGTTGCTCGCAACAAGTGTCCATTGTCATATCAGAAAATGGTGGGCCTACGTGGCTGTTATCAGGTGTGTATGCAAGTACCAATTATAGGGAGAGGAGAACTGTTTGGCAGAAAATTTCTACGTTGGTGGATCAAGATATTCCTACGGTTGTTGCAGGGGATTTTAATTGTATTCTTGATGCGGAGGATAAGAGAGGAGGTCGACCATTTGTGGAGGATATTGCTTCTAGAGAATTTACCCAATTTCTAAATGCTAATGATCTGGTGGATGTGGGATTTGTGGGGCCCATGTTTACTTGGTGTAATAACAGGTCAGGGGTGGCTAGAGTCTGGGAACGCATTGATAGGTTACTGCTCTAGATTGGCTTCTCTTGCACCCTGACCATCAGGTTTGTCATCTCCCTTGGATTGCATCTGAACACTGTCCTATTCTTCTTACTACCTTTGTTTCAACCCCTTGCTGTGCTCCATTCAGATTTGAGAAATTTTGGCTGGCTTATCCGGATTCTTGGAACATTGTTAGGGAGGTTTGGAGGTTACCTATTCGGGGGAGGTGCAGTATCGAGTCTCCCGTAGGCTAGTTTTATTGAAGCATCGCCTCCTCAGATGGAATAAGGTGGAAGTTGGAAACTTAGCCTCTTCTTTGACTTCTATGGAGACTTCCATTATTGCTCTTCAGGAGAAGGAGGAGAGGGAAGGGGGGCTGGGTGATGTTGATTTGGCATCTCTTCGACACTTCGTGTCCAAGCATCATTCCCTTTTGAGTCAGCAAAAGACCATGTGGAGACAGAAATCTAGAGTGCAGTGGTTGAAGGAGGGAGATAGGAATACCAGGTTCTTTCACTAGGTCACTGTTGTTCGTAGGCACAGGAACCGAGTCAGGGCTCTTCGATCCTCGGAGGAGACTTGGTTTTGCTGTGAGATCTTCTCCTTCTTCTCTTCCAGATGGGCGAGGCCCCATGAGGTATTCCCTCTTTTTCATTCCCTTCATCCCGACACCCAAGTTTCGGAGGAGGAGAATGACCGTCTATGTAGCTCCATTTGTGCTGAGGAGGTCTAGGCTATTCTTTGGTCTATGGAGGAGGATAAGGCACCGGGGCCTGATGGTTTTTCCCTATTATTCTTCAGGAGGTATTGGTGTATCGTTTGGAGGGAGATTGTGTCTGCGGTATAGGAATTCTTTGCTTTTGGCCAGATGCTTGATCTCTGGAAGCAGACTTTTGTAACTTTAGTTCCGAAGTGACTTGATGCTTCAGAGCCAGGTCACTTCAGGCCTATCAATTTATGCAACACACTATACAAGTTATGTGCCAAATGCTTGGCTAACAGGATGAAGCCTATTCTTCCTAGATTGATTTCTTCTGAGTAAGGGGCTTTTGTTGGGAGTAGGTGTATCTCTGATAATATACTCATGGCTCAGGAGTTCATGCATGATCTGAGGAGAGCCCTTGCTAGGAGGGCATTGATAGCCATCAAACTTGATATGGAGAGGGCCTATGATTGGATGTGTTGGAGCTTCTTGAAGTATGCTTTGGAAGATTTTGGCTTTCATCAGCTCTGGATCGATCGCATTATGGCCTGTATTACTCATCCCGCTTATGCTATTCTTATCAATGGAACTCCTTCAGATTTCTTTCACTTTACAGTTGGTCTTCGCCAAGGTTGCCCTCTCTCTCCTTTCTTGTTTATCTTATATGCTGATTCTCTTTCACTAGCTTTACGAGTGGCGGTACGGGAGTCGGCGGTCCAACCATATTATCTCGCTCCCGGTGCTCCCCTGATCTCGCATTTACTTTTCGCAGATGATTGCCCCCTCTTGGGCCAGGCTCCTTTGGCTTCGGCAGTGGAATTTAGGAGGGTGCTGGAGCAGTATTGTGTGTTCTCGGGCCAGAGGGTGAATCTGCATAAATCAAAAATCTGGTTTAGCCCGAAGACTCCGATTAGGCTTCAGCATTCCATTTAGGAGATTTTGGGCATCGCTATTCAGGATGGGTACATGCAGTATCTAGGGGTTCCTATCTCTAGTGGGAGGTTGTGTAGCTTGGAGTGTCGGAGGGTGGTTATTGCTATTTAAGAGAGGGTGGAGGGCTGGCAGAGTAGAGCCCTCTCTTCCATGGGTCAGCTAACCCTGATAAGGTCAGTTCTTACTTCTCTCCCGGTGTTCTTGCTCTCTAATGTTATCATTCCCAAGTCTATCATCTATAAGGTGGAGCAAATTATCCGTTCTTTTCTATGGTCATCTTCGAGTACTCATCGGGGTGTCCACTTACTGGGATGGAGTGTGGTCTACCAACCGACTAGAGATGGTGGCCTTGGTATCCATTCATTGGGAGTTTCGAGGGAGGCCTGTATTGCGAGGCATGTTTTTTAGATTCTTGTTAGGTCTGGAGACTATGTGGACCCCTATGATGAGGATTCGGTATGGTTCCCTGACCTCGATGATGGATGCTGAGTGGTTTGCCTCACCAAGGTTCAGTTATTTGGAGAGAGATGAGACGGTTAGCCCCTTCTATTATTCCATAATTGAGGTGGGTCATTGGTGATGGTACACTAATCAGCTTTATGGATGAGCCTTGGATCTCAGAGTTTCCTTTATCCCGATGGTCTATTTTTATTGCGATTGATGGTCCAGTTATCAGGACTGTTACTGATCTCATATCTCCTAACGGCTCTCATTGGAGTTATACTTTGGTTATTCAGACCTTCGGGTTCATCTTGGAAGATGGGGTCCTTTCTATTGCTCTACCAATGCATCCCTGTATGGATATCCGGGTCTGGAGGTCTTCGGTGCTGAGTAGAGCTCCTATGTCTAATTTATATCATATATCCTGGGAGGAGCCTCAGAGGAGCTGTCAGATTGGATGGATTTGGTCTCTAGGTGTGCATTCCAGGGTAGCCCTCTTCTTGTAGAAAGTTGCCTGGCATCATCTCCCTACCAGGGTTCTCCTCCATACTAGAGAGATTGATCTTCCTCTCTCCTGTCCAGCTTGCAATGTACATACTGAGACTATGGAGCATATGCTTTTTACTTGTCCGAGGGCTCGGCAAGTCTGGGAGGCTGTGGGGATGGTTTCATGAGTGCTCAGTCACAGGATTTGGTGGTGGCTTTTTTGGATCTTCTGAGGTCTCCTTCTGTCCCCTTCAGCTCTAGACTTCCTGCTTATGTGGCTTATCAATTTGGCTTTCTCGGAATGCTCTTGTATTCAGCTGCACGGGATGTTCCTTCCACCAGAGTTCTAGTTGAGAGAGCTCGGGCTCATATGAAGGAGTTCCATACTATGACTTTGACATCCACGAAGATCTGGGGTTCCGGCATTGCTTGCAGAGCGCCCTGGAGGGTTTTCATTTCTTGGTAGCCCCTTCCTTCGAGATATGTCAAGGTCAATTTTGATAGGAGTGTGAGAGGAGCTATTGGTAGTATTGCTTTTGTGATTCGGAGTTCTAGCCTTAACATTATTGCTGCTGGGGGGTGCTAGCTGTTCGATTCTTCCGTTCCTCAGGCTGAGCTTACGGCAGCATGGGCTGGGATTCAGTTTGCTTGTCGTTGTCTCAGGTCTGACCATCTGATTATTGAAAGAGACTCTACTCCAGTCATTTCGTGGATCAAGGAGACGATTGATACTATTTTTGCTTACCCTTTGATTCACGACATCGCTCTCTGGTTGCAAGGTTGCTTCTCGATTGTGGTCAGGCACATTTTCAGGAAGGCCAATACTGCTGCTAACTAGATAGCCTCTTTCATTGCCTCCCATTCGAGACAGGTGCCGTGAACTTGATTGGATGAGCCACCTCTGGAGTTCCGAGATTATATTTTTTGACTTTTTTTGATATATTCATACCATGACCGTTGGTTGAAACATCAACATTACTAAAAAAATAAAAAATAAATAAAAAAAGAATAACAGCCTAAAAGCAATTGCGTTAATGGCTACCATCAGCAATCCTAAATTGCGACGTCACCTGAAACCTTAAATCCTTATTACCTATTTGTCATGTAATGATCTACATAGTAAATTCTAGTCTCATCCTTTATGAGTATACAATTAATGTTAGCTTTTATCACTCCAATTTACTAAAAATGTATTTCACATCTCCCTATCACGATAGGGAAAGCATGGATGTAAAAAAATATTCAACTTACATACTTATTCATCCAAAATAAATATGGATATGTTTTATATCCAATTCATATTTGCATACATTTAGAGCAAATACAAATACTAACTTCAGCATCCTATCCATTGGAATATATGCATACGGGATATTTGCTAGACATTAAACGTAGACGCAGACCAAGAGTTTTATGGGTCAAACTTACAACCGATACCTTAATTGCCAAAATTTTTATTCGCGCCCGAACACAATCGCTAATATCTCTTCAAAGAATCCAATAGAGTTGGAATGAAGTAGAGAAGAAAAGATAAGCACCACACGATGAAATTGTCCAATTATAAGTCTACCAAATAGAACCCAAAATTGCTAATAAATGCAGGCAACGGTGCCTATTAAATAAAACGAAGGGTGCATGATGATTGAAGAACTATGCTATCAACAAAGATGGTTCCAGAAAACCACCATTTGATGAACCTGGATAAGGATATGGGCATGGCCCAGGAGCAAACCCATTACATTGGGAAGCCTATCGTCTCCAATGCCACATTCCACTTGGGACACCCTGCCATGTTTTTTGATTTTATTTTTTCACAAGATGCGCCCTCATAGTCATGGTTTGCTGAGGATGCTCTCTTGTTGCCAAATCGTGCATCCTCGTCTGGAGCCACATCATTCTTTTGTACCCTTCCACCACTGGAAGCCGAAGCACATACGTTTGCCTCTGCCTTTACAGTAGACTTCCTTCTTCAGGATTGTGCTTTGATTTTAGTTTTTTTGCAAGACATACCCTCATGGTTTTCTGGAGAGGGTCTCCTCTTACCAAATCCTGCACCCTCATCCGGAGCCACAACTTTCTTCCTCCGACATTCTTCTGCATCTACCTCTACCAGAGGCGCATTCGCCTTCCCGCTTTCTTCAGCACCATGCTGTCCGTGCTTTGTAGATGTGTGACCGTGCTCCATGGCTATGTCCTTGTGAATCTTTGTCCAGGTAGGGTGGCTCCACAGATATAGCACTGGTGGTTTGAGATTTGACTGCTCCGGTTGATGGTCGTTGACATCAACAGACCCAGACAAGGAAAAAAACTGGTGGCAGACCGTAGCAAATTACTCATTAGCTGACAATGAAGGCCCTTCCAAACAGCTTATCAGAATTGCAAGTAGACGTTAAGATTTTACCTCCTCCGAGAGCATTTCACCGTCCTCCCAGATTAAATCATATGGTTTGCTTTTTCTATCTAGTCTGGTCACATAGGGAAAATATATAGAAAAAGAAAAAGCAGTCATGAAGTCATCCATCTTCTGTCACTTGATGCCCTATGGTAAACAGGGTGCCATGAAGGAACAGATGGTCATACCTCTCGGTCTCTTCAGGAACAGTAAGAATAAGGAGCTTTGGGTTGAAAGTTAGAGCTTTCTCAATGAACCTGTTGGCAACATCTGCTTCAACCCCAAAAGGAGGATTGAGAACCATGATCTGTTCACAGCAATTATTAGACTGAAGAATTAAAAATAAAAAAATAAAAAACTTACAGCATGCATACATGTACGTGGACACAAACACACACACACACAAAAAAAAGAATGAATGAAACAAAGAGAGATGCTTTTGAAATCATACCAATTTTGATCCTACAGACAATTCTCCTGGCTTTACTTGCAACCAGTCTCTCTTTTCAAAATTTAAAAAATTCTGTGAAAAACCAAATTTCAGATTCATGCGATAAAGAATTAAATTGGCATTAACATATAGCAAGTACAAAGGTTTGGAGGTTTTTTCCAGTTGAATTATAGATATTTTATCATGTAGGAGTTCAAGATTCTTAGAACGTAAGACACAACCCTTAACTTATCGCACTCAACAAGCTCATTCTGCTATTGCATCAGTGCAATATTCAAGAAGATGTAAGCCACCACATTGTCAATTTATAAGCTTATACAGCAGCAAGTTGACATTGGTTGTAACATATATAGAAACTAACCAGATACAAGATCAGTTCATGGCCCACCAGAGCATAAGATGAACTAGTTCACTATGTGGAATCAACTGAACAGCATGCCTAAAAAGTAATCTTAGAATTATCCAGTCCTGTCGAAGTACCATGTGGAGGATGCATTGTCACCATTGCAGGTATAAATCAAAGCAAGAATTCTCTTCAATTCTTTTGAAAAAGAGCAATACAGACACCACAAAAGATTGCCATTGGAGAACCCCATTCACAAAGAATTTGGTAAAAATCCAGCTGATGGGAAATGTAATACGCACCAGCTATGGAAGGCTCTCACACTCAACTAAGAGTCTAATTCATCTCAATATAAACAAGTAATTCTAAACAGATCAAAGTATTACTATTGTAATTTCACTATATTACCATAAATGATGATAATAAAAATGTTAACATATATAAAATCTTCAGAATACCAAACAACTTCAGTTAGCATACACACATTTAGTAGGGAATCTAACATATAAATTTGAATCAACAAGTTTCCAAATAAAAACAGAGAAATCAAAATCTTTAAAACCACTTGGAGATTTTCATTTACAACAGAAATCCAATCAATAATTTTTCATTTCTCATCGCCATTAAAGCAATTCTGTAGAATCTGTTCTCTGGGTACCATTAAGGAACAAGTTTAGCATGTTGGAGCACTTGACACATCAGATGCAGCAGATATTTGGGTGGAGCACTTGACACATTTTCCATAATGCTAAAATTTTAACCCAACATAAAACCAAATAATCGTTCCAAACCTTTCCCCTATCTTAGATCTTCATTTGAGCTGAGCTATCCTCGTTTGCCTAACCCGACATCAGCCTTACCAAATCCAAACAGCTTGATATGGATTTGGGATGGATAAATCCCAATCCAATGCTGGATTGGGCTGGGTTACAACTGGGAGGTTGGATTACAGTTAGTTTTCAACCGACCCAACCCACCTGTGTTGCAGTCCTATCTATGGTACCATACAAAGCTCAACAAAACTGAGTGAACTCTAGGTAGGTCCATCAAGCCCATCCAGACTAAGTGCATGAAGTGAATTAACCGTTCCAAATTGCAAACTTAAAAAATGATAAGACTCCACAGCAATGTAGAATAAAACTGGTATTTGTAAGAAGCATCAATCCCGTCTTGTACATCTTTCATCTGTACCTGTGCTGGTGCAATCCTCAGTAACCAAGGACATCATAGAGATATTTAGATTTCAAAGAAAGAACTAAAGCTCGCCTGGCAACAGCTAATCCAAAGGCTGTTGGCTGATTGGCTTCAAACAAAGACTCATTAGATGGCAAATAAACATTTCCAGAGCCATGATAAATGGGCGGGATAGAAATAAAGTTACAAGGGATCTCCAATGGCTAAAATCCAGATTTTTTCCTTGATCTCTAAGGCAAAATAGGCAACTTGCCACCACAAGACACCCCAACCCTTGTGAAACGGACAAAAAACATGGACAACACCCTTCTTGGGTACATTTTGGGGAATGTGCACCAGTGGTTTAAGACGCAAACCAAAAGCATTCCAATTAATAAACAGAGTCCCAACTAGCAAGGATGTCTTGGACAGAAATCTCTAAACTAAGCATGTTGGTTAACCAAGATGGTAGCAAGACAACTGGCAAGCTTAGGTATGCCTCTGAAGAGCTTATCAATGAAATCTCATCAAGTACTTCATCATGAGGGATCACAACTGCCCAATTTAGCCAGGGAAAAATTCAGTTAAATCAGAATAACACTCTAGTAGATATAAATAAAAAAATCAAACCAAATTCTTGCAGTCCAGTGGATAACAGAAGCACCATTCGAACAATAGAATTAAGTGCACAATTAACCATAATAGTTTGGGGGAAAAAAAAAAAAAGCATGGACAAGACCCCTGAGATCTTACAAAAACCATAGAAAGATCCTTAAGAGGGATTCATAACACCTAAATTTCAAAAAAGAAAAGTAGATGAAAATTAGAGATATAAAATATTGGAAATAGCTGAACTTAATCTGACCATAGAAACCACCACAACATGCAAAGCATAGGTAGCATCATTTTTTACAACTATAAAGATGCTAGCAATGACAACAAAGGCCTGCCAGATTGCATTTCCAATTGCCATCAATAGAAATCAAGGCCACAGCAACATATTGGTTATTAGCAATTTTTAATTGATTAAACAGCTAGTTTCACAAGGAATGCTCAACTCAACTAAACCTTAATCCCAAACTAGTTGGGGTTGACTGCATGAATTTTTACCTTTAATCCACAGTTTAGAACCACAAGTTCTGAAGATGTAGCCATATCAAATCCTTTCTTGTTGCTTCATCATATATGATTTTCGGTCTATGTCTATCCCTCATTCTTTCTACATGTATCGAATTACTCCAACACTGGTGCATCTCCTTCTTTCTACATGTATCAAATTACTCCAACACTGGTGCATCTCTCAGCCTACATTGTACACGTCCAAACTATTTAAATCATCCTCCTCTCAATTTGTCCTCAATCGATGCCACCTCTATCCTTTTATGAATGTCGTTATTTCTTATTCTATCTTTTTGGATAATACCACACATCTATGTCAATATTTTTATTTTGGTCACACTCATCTTGTACACATGTTCTACTCTAACTGCCCAATATTTGGGACCATAAAGCATAGGTTTGTATGGCATCCTCCAAAATTTTACTTCAAGTTGGCAGGAATCCTATAATCACATAATATCCTAATTGCAATTCTCTATTTTATCGAACGTGCTTTAATCTATGGATAATATGGAGGTTTGCCATGTTGGTGCATACAATCCAATACTAAGCATATTGTATTGCACTGGTATCAAACTGAGACTCAATACAAGAGGTGTATCGAGTCTAGGTACACCAAACCAATCTCCATAGCAGGCATACTGATGTTGTACCTGCATAGTACCATGGGATATGGTACTGAAACAACGAACTTTGGGTAATATCAGTGCTTAATAGAGCTCATGATTTTGAGACTATGATGGAATAATTTTGAATCACCTTTATTCTTATAAATCAGTACTATAGTGCTCTTCCTCCATTCATTAGACATCTTTTGAATCTTTAGAATCTTATTAAAATAATAGTTTAACTAGGAAAAAAGATAAATAGATTCTAAGTGTAAAATGGTTATTTGGCACCATAGGTTCCGTAAAAACTACCTACATTTATATCCAAAACCACACAGAATGCAGTTGTTAAATTTTAAAACATAAGATTATTACATCATGCATTAGAAATGGAGGGATTGGGTCATAAGGATGAGGTAAGAAGTTATCTTTAATTATAAGAAGAAATCCTAAATATAGATAGCATGAAATTAGCTCCAGGGTTGAAAACTGGATATTGACAAAATATTATTGACAGATGACGGAGTTACCTTTGGCTGAATAATATCACAACTTTGAACATGGCACATCTTCCCAGATGCATCAAGTTTTTCTTTCATCAATTGACTGAAAGCATTAGCATCACAGCAGAGGTCAACTACCTGGAAAAAGACAAAAAAGGCATTATAATAAATTGATTGAAAACAATAAGTAACAAACCTAATAGTTTAACTTTAATGTATCATGTGAGTACTAACTGAAAACTAATTGAAACTTGTTCAATAAGTAACAAACTTAATAGTGCAATGTATCATCTGAGTAATAATTGAAACTTGTTCAATAAAACACTTCATCAGTCAATGTATTACAAATTCAATGCAAAGAATAGGTCCACCCATAAACTCGCAACTACTGTGGGACTAAATGCGAGCATGCTGGTCTTGAGATTAATATTTGTTAAAGGTAAAATATTGATAAATAATTTAGCATGCAAGTTCTGAATCCTTTGACAGATTGTGTATCTTTTTATGTTGATGAATGACAATTTTTGGCATATCATGTAGTCAAACTTAAGCCACTACAATAAAGAATATCAATAATTAGACTATCGTATACATAAAATCTATTAAATGTAATAAAGAAGGAAGCAACTTAGAAAATATAAGCATCCAAGCAAGATCTTTTTCATATGTAGCAGGAAATTAATGAATATGAACAAGGAAAAAGGATTACCATGTCACCGTCTTGCACATACCACTGAAGCTTATTTACAATCTACACAGTTAGAAAGATTACGTCAATGATAAATATTTGAGAAGAAATGCATACAGACAGGCTCCTCCAACTCCAAGTCAATTAATATGCGATATGGTCTCAGAAAAAAATCCAACCAATTTGGTATATCTTTTTCTAGTTTACTTCCCAAATCAAAAACAAAGGTGTGATTTAAAGAAATAGCATGCCAAAACATCAGATTGTCAGAATTTTTTCAAAGATGGGCTTCAAACAGCCTATTGATGAGTTTTAGTAACAAATGGAGAAGGCAAGCTATGCCAAGAAAGATTTCTTGAGATGACATAAAATCCAAAAAAGAAATAGCTTTGTTTTATTTTGTTATTTGTTTTTGTTTTCCTTTACTTTTTAATGATGGACAATCACTCAAAAGGGAAAAACATTGAACAAGGGTGTTATACCAACAGCAAAAGCTCATTTTAAATTAATATGTAAAATCATTAATGTCAATATTAACAAACTCTTAGTAAAATCTACAACATCAACCAAATTCAGAAGACAATATTCAACCATTGCTTTTTAATCAAACAATTCATATTGACCCAAGTTATTACCTTTTTCTGCATGACCATGATTTTTTTGTTTCCAGCAGCATCAGGAAATATGACATGGTCTCTTACTGGAGTCGTTAACTCTTCCATAACTGTATGGTTCCTGCCCAAAAATTAAAAAACAAAGTGAATGCTATTGCAAGAAAATCAGATAAATCAGATATGTAGTGTCACATGTAATAAAAATGAAGCTAACAACAAAAAGTTGGAAGATAAAACATACAGGCAGAACATCAAGGTGCAATTAGGGAGAAGACCATCCCAAGCCCTTTGCACAATACCTTCTCTTGAATCTTCAAAGGCAATCTCTCTGATTTATTTAGTAAAGAGGTTACAGGAAATACATCAAGGTGAGATTTATTTGCCTAAATAATTACATATAAAAGTGAGCTCATAAAAAATCAAAAACTACCGTGGCAAGCACTTTCTGTGGTATGACTTTGGGCACCGTCTGCATATTGCAAACTGCAACTCTCTAACTTCTTTGTTTTCTCTTTGTCTACAAACAATACATTTATGAACAGGACAAGTAAATGATTTTCCAGCTTCAATCCTTTTTTGATACTTGGACTCTTTAGATTTATCATCTGGGCATAGTAATTCTGCAGCACACTTTGGATGGTAGAAACGGCCACAAGTTGCCGAAACACAACAAAATACCTAAAACACAAAACAAGTGGAACAAAAAATCAGCATTTTCATTGACAAAGTCACAAAAGTAGAGTTTTAAACCACAAACTCGACACATCTTCAAACTAAATTAGCAAAATCAGTGGCAGAAAAGAACAGTGGAATTAGGTGGAAGACAGATGAGAACTCTAGATTGCTGTCTTTTGATAAATTGTTACACTAGAAGGTTGCCAAGGGCAACAGAGGGTCCCTAAATGGTGGAGAACCCAGAAAAAGGAAGCCAATAGCATAACACCATTTTTCAAAATATTCCATACAATTGAAAAGACAGGCATATGTAAAACAGGATAGGAAGTTTACCAAACTCAGTGTTGTTAATAATTTGCCTTCCTATTTAGTAAGAAAAATTACTAGATTAAAAATATGTTGAAAATGCAAGGGATGTACAACAGATAGAGACAATATCCACCCACTGATACCTTACCTCAGCACCAGCTGATTTATCAGAGGAGCCTAATTTCCCACAGGCAAAACACTGATGTTGATTATATTGGCAATTCTTACACAAAAATATCTGAATTGCCTGCGGCGACAGTAAGAAAAGTGAATACTAAGGAAAGCACACTTAGAAATACCACAAAAACACAACCATGCTAAGCTGCATTGTTCATACCTCAACTTGAGCCTTAGAGTAGCCAAGAGAATTACAACCTGAATCTTCTCCAGCACTTTCGGTTGCATGAAAGGACCTCAGGCACCTCCCTTCACAACTGCATTAGATATCTATGTATCATCATCTCCCAAAAAGAAAAGGAGAAACATGGAGAATTTAAAGTAGACCGCATGTCATCACTGCTTTATATCCATACAAGAGGGTCGTATTACTATTTACTAAAAACCACCCTGAAAATGGAAAATTTACCAAGTCAAATCTAAAACAATCTAAATTAGACTTGGGTCCAAAAAAATCAGACAACATTCAAATATGGATTGTTTCTGGATCAATTAGACAGAATCTGAATCTGAACTAGCCAGAAATAAATACCATACATTCGCCCCCACCCACCGACTCTCCTTAAGTTAGTGCTAGTAATAACTTCTTTGAAGTAAATCATCTATTTGGGCTGTTAATGATAATATACACAGGGTTTTAAATTAATCTTAAGCCAAATGGAATCTTGTGCTTAACGTGATGTAATAATTGCTATTTTCTTGCATCATATGTTTATGATATAATAAAGTTCTTATATTTATACATGGTTCTAATGGTTTGTGATCATAATATAGTGATCAACATATAGTGGAAGAAAGCAAAGCCTAAGTTAAAATTAAAGCTATGAGACCAAACTATAACCCACAATATTGTGAGGTGTCTACTAATCAACCTCAATGAAAATGTAATTCTTCTTGTTTTTTAGAAGATGAGAGAATGTTTAAAGCAAGAAGCTATCAGCAAAACATAGATTAGCAGGATCTATGCAACAGGGACCCAGATGTTAGGTGTCAACTGTCAAGTATGAGTATGTATCTAGAAGTCGAATCCATCAAGTCCTCAATTTTTAGTATATAGGGACCCAGATAAAGGATCCAAAATAGGGTGCAGCCATGCAGGTATGCGGACAGTTTGATTTTATTGTATTTTGATGATTAAAACTTGACCATGATTTTATAACTTTTTATTTTGTAGTATAGCTAGTATACACACTTGTATCTTCCTGTATACATAGTTATGTTTGATATAGGCACACTTGTTTTTGTTCTATGCATATATATATCACCTCTGTTGTTTTGTGCATAGGTGAACTCCTGAATTAAATGGTCATCAGAACAAGGAACCTGAAATGAATTTATGTTTCAATAGGCCCTTAATAGTAAGCAGCAAGAAATCCAAGGACTACAAATTCCCATCAAGATTTAAATGATACTGACCGATATATCACCTCTGTTGTTTTGTGCATAGGTGAACTACTGAATTAAATGGTCATCAGAACAAGGAACCTGAAATGAATTTATGTTTCAATAGGCCCTTAATAGTAAGCAGCAAGAAACCCAAGGACTACAATTCCCATCAAGATTTAAATGATACTGACCAATAGAATCCCATCAATCCATCAAATAATCTAAGTGTGCCATCCAGATTAAAAGTCTGCCTAAACCTAAAATATCCCCTTACTCTTAATGGCATATCTACCCTGCCTTCATCTCCAATATTGTCCACCACCTGACTCCATCGATCACCCACGCAAAGTTGTCCAATGTTGTCCACCACCTGTGCAATGCCTCCCACCATTGACCTCATTTGTCTTGTGGATCCCCCAATGGCCCAACTCATCCTAGGAATGCAGACTAAAACCATGTTTCTCAGATCCTTTCTCCCTTTCTAGTTTCTCTTCGCAAGCACCACCATCGCTTCTTTCTTGTTCTCCACATTTTCTTGTTTCTTGAACTGTGTTCACGGATGTTCATCACCTGCTGTATTCCGATCTCATATCTATACCCTCCTCATGCTGATATGGGTATATAAGGGTATAGTGTCAAGTCTGGGTATCAAAAGGAAGGATTACCAATCTAATCACCACTGATTTGGATGATTTCAGCAATGAGGTGTAGGTGGCCCCTCCAAACCCCTCCAAAGAATCAAATAAGGTGTAAGAGAGACACATCTGAACCCGAGAGTAGTACTAATAATCCATCTCATTAGAACATGCAAATGTCAGATTGGGAGACTTTTTAAGTTCATAAAACACTCACCAATAATAAATAAAAAGGACAAATCCTGGAAGGGTCCAAAACCAACTGGCAAAGTACCAGAAACACATTTATTAGATAAAAATGCTTGATAGACCAAGATAGAAGAGTGTGGTAACAGCTGCCATTGAGAAAGAGATGCAAATGGTCAGGGTTAACCATCAAGTCAATGGATTGAAAAAGCTGTTTGGATGGGCCTTACAGTTCAAAGAACCACAATATCATTGAAAAATAAAAGATTTACATGTAAAAGAGATATTTCTCTAATATCGTGAATTTAACCCTCTTGTATACACATCTCCATAAAAATTCTCTGATGTTTGAGCAAGAAAACAGTCCTAACACCCAACCTACAAAAGTTCAAAACTTATGAAAGAAAGTGAAAACAAGCACTAGTATGAAATAAAATCCATATACACACATTACCGCATTAAAGATAGTTATAGAGAGGTTGATATGACAACCAAAAGTAATCTTCTTCTGCACAATATTAGAATATAGACAAAGGTCTATCCTCTCTACCAACTTGAAAATAATAA
Source organism: Areca catechu (assembly GCA_021397845.1). Taxonomy (NCBI): domain Eukaryota; kingdom Viridiplantae; phylum Streptophyta; class Magnoliopsida; order Arecales; family Arecaceae; genus Areca; species Areca catechu. Next base: position 21,569,860 of record CM038049.1, on the reverse strand, counting down.
CAAAAAATGAACCATTTATATTATCTTTGCTCATTTTGTATGGAACTTGAGTAATTTCAAACAACCACCAATCATTTAGCCTTCTAAGTGCATTTTTTCTTAAATAAAGTGAATTTTTTATGCAAGCATGTCCTAGAGATGTTTTACAACACAACTTGTATAGAGAATTGATCAGACCAAAACACCTAGAGGCATTACATAAAATATGGATAAAAAGGTGATAAAAAACAAAACCATAACAAGAATGCTAAATAGAAGGCAATTTATAAACAAAGTGTAGAAAGGAATTATATCATAGGCTGGAGTTGCTCATCAGGACATAAGCTATATAGAATCTTTGCAGATTGTAGCGAGTACTTTTAATTTCTCATAGAATTATTTAATTTGCTGATCAGTGCAAAAAAGCTGAATATTCTATCTCCTCTCATTAATAAAGATGAAACTTGATAAGAAAAAGTTGAATTTTATACCTGCTGACAAAACTAAGCATATAATATATTGCAGCAAGATAAAGAAGAGTTATATGTTTTCTACACACCATATGTCTGCATATATTTTTATATGTACATGTAACTGTACACATATAGCAAGTTTAGCTGGTACTTTCAATATAATCAAATCATAAAAATCCTTTCTTATGAAAATATAATCAAAAAATAAAACAACATACCATAAGAGTTCCCCACCATCATCACAAATGGCACAAACTGAATCACACAAATCTGCTCCGACCTCATTAAGGAACTCCAGCAGCAACTGTTCAAGTAAAAGTGTAAAACTGTTGTGAGAATTATGTCCAAGGAAAAAATGTATTTACAATGTACTGGAAAAAGTATGTGATTTCCATCTGTCAAATGGTATAAGTAAAGAACAATGACGTCCAATGTAAGCAATGGTTGCAGAGATGCAAGAGCACATGCCAAAACCCAAAAAAAAAGACTTGCGAACCCTTTTTGTTCAGTACAAGGTAGTATCCATCCATATCTATTTGTGCTGATCAATGCTGCTGGATGTCAAGCAGCTAGCCTTGGGACTCGCTCGGCATAATAGACACCAGTAAGCACGGTCTACGCGACATATAAATAAAAATTAATACATACATCAATATGTCATATGTGCATGCAACCTTGAAAATCAACCAATCTGTGGAATGAGATAAGTTCATTCAAGCACCATTTTTAGATGTGACATGCTTTAAAGACAAATTTATGAGACATCTCTAACCTGAATTTTGAGTATTAGAAGTGTTTAGGTATAAAAGAATTTATCAAACTTTAAGGTCTGACATCTGAGAAATATCATTGTATTGAAAAGATGCAATTTTGACTTGGAGCCAAAAATTGGGGTCAACTTTTATTCAAGAGAAACTGAATTTTTAAATTATTTTTATTGAATTCAAATATAAAGTACCTCCTTATTTACATGATGTTTTAAGTAAATTTACTTAAACAATATTACATGTAAATAATGTGCCTGATGAGTATCCCCCACCTAACCAACCTAATAAGCCCTACATGCTTGAACCATCCTAAACCTAGAACCCCCTAGTGGGCCCCACCTTCTAAATTGCCCTTCTAACTCTATAAATAGGGGATGAGGAGGGGAAGGGAAAAAGAATGGATGTGCTTTCACAAGAGGAAAGGTTTGAGAAGGAGAACAAGAGAAAGAAAGAACCTCGAGAAGAATTTGTTGATTTCTACGGTAACCTTCTCCAAGGCCTTGGATTTCAGTTTGTATTTGACTAGTGTTTACATTGAATCTCATGACCAATTTTGAGCTTATGCAAGGTTTTCAAATTCCAAACGGCATGGTCCTTTCCAATATTAAGAATTTTCTTACAGCTCACGCATCTTGAGCCTAAGCATTATTTATTATATTTTGAAATCAATCTCAAGATTTTCTGTTTTGATACTATAGTCATGAAGTCTTTTCTAGAAACTATGGAATTCCTTGTGACACTTCTATGCCTTTAGAAATTAATGTTTCAAGGTTTGTCCTTTGATTTTGAGTCTCTTAATCACTTCCATGTCTAGATGATGCCCTTATAAATTCCACTTGCTTCCTTGAGACCTATGGTCAATAAATATTATGTCATTTTGAAGTTCCAAAGGTTACCATTGTTTCTAAAGTCTACGACATCTGAGATTTTGACTTAATATAATTCAATCTCAGAGTTGTGTAGAAACTTATCTAATCTTAAATGGAAATATGGAATTGAGATCACGGCATGCCAAACCACCTAGTTTGAGGTGTACCAAACCGAACTAGGGCCAAACTGAGAAAGTTCACCCCTTAGTTTTAAAAAAGCACTTGAACTGCTCCAAATTGGGTAGTTCAGTCTTCAAAATGGAACCAGTGCTAACCGCTCGATTCACATCAGCACATGCTGGTGTGATCCCCTCCTCCCTTCAAATAATAAAGAGAGGCTTAAGAAGGCCTTTGAGCCTTCTCATGCCTTCTCTCATTTTTAATATTCAAAAACCCCGAATGTTGCAAAAAAATAGTGGATTTCGACAATTAAAGGCGAACGACCTAGATTCTCTTCCAAACAACCTCCTCAAGTGCTTGTGAACACAACTAACACACCTTCACCTATATCCACAACAAATAAAGGAACCATCTAACATAGAGGCGCCTCAATGACCTTGTATATGTCTACTATAACATGAGGTTAAAGCTAAAATGCATTCAGAAGAAAGTGGAGCGGAAGTACATGGATCCAATTCACAATGATTTTATTCAAGATGGGGAAGATCCCATGGTCAAATGGTTTATAGGCTAGTTCCAGGAGATGGAGCTTGGATAAACCAAGATCGCTTTCATTACTGGCCAATTTTATAGCTAGCAAGGCTAGGATGATTGTAGACCAATGGGTAGAATATAACATTTTGTGCATGCATCCAGTTGATAAGTCATAGACATAGAGGTCAGTGGAAAGTCGATCATCACATGACTCCATCATCCGAGGCATCCTTTTAGAGATATGATCGAGAGATGCTTAGACTAGGTCACTATGCTACTAGTCAACTTAGTTAGAAGGGTGACATACATCCTCCGAGCATAGCCAGATAGAGAGGTGCATGAAGGGAAAGCAGGCAGCTGCATGTGTAGCTTAAACGAAAAAGGAAAAATAGTTGTAGCCTCGATGGAGAGTGGAGTCAGTCATTTAAACTAAGAGACCAAGGAGAGCAACTTGACTATTCTGATGATCATAGATCTAATAGTCATGAAGGGAGAGGAAGACATGAGACCACCACTTCTGAGACAATCGTAAGACGGTCTTCAATTCACTAGTGAGTACTAATTTATACATGTCATACAAGATAAGGACCACTATGCACGAGTTGGTAGAGCAGTGAGGATACGATTGCATGCAGGAGATGGGATCCTCAAAATCATTTAGAAGGATACAATGTAACTGCAGATAACTTTGCACATAGAGTAGGATCCATAAATATATCATGTTCCAAGTCCTACACCGGATCTAATTACCCACATCCACAAGCAGCCTACAATACGGATATGGATATGGCACGTTTGAGGTGTCATCTTTCAGTGGCTACTACCTTACGTAGCCTGGAGCATCCTGTGAGTCAAATTTTACTGTCAACATATTTGAATGGACTCCTCCATAACCGTATTATCAGACAGAGGAAACTTTCCAAAGCCAGAGCTTCAGCAAGAGATATGAGACCAATTATGGCCCGGGGCGCATATCTTATGGATTGAGTATATAGGACTATAGTGCCATCTAATTAGAAGGATTGATTGATGTGCCTGTTGATTATGTTAATGAACCCGACATCTACAAGAGACTCAAAGACATCAATATTAGACCAGATTTTAAATGTCAGTATGTATGTTGTACTTTAAGTACATCTGATTGATTGTATCATTGTATGATTTGTATTCCACTAATTAATTTAGATGTTGTACATTGCTTCTCTTAGCATGAGAAGTCAGGATCGTTGGCTTTTTTCTTTTTATTTTGGTTTTGGCCTAATACTTTAAAGACAACCATTGTTTTGCTTTTATACCACTATGAATTTTCATGTTGCCAGTTAACTACCTCCTCGAAGAGTTATAGTCACTTTTGGATTAGAATCTTGACTCCATCCATGCACAAGATAGAAGCAATAATCTCACATTTCATCATATAAGTATGGTCTATTTAGGATCAAGAAGCATTATTTAAGGTGTACCAGCTGATAAAAACATCAATTAGGATTTTGACCCTAATAAAAATATTAAAAAACATCAAATTTGAGTTAAAATCATTCAAAAAAAATGATCACATTCCATTAAATGTTAAAAAAATGAAAAAACAAAAAAAAATTAAAAATGGCATGCTAGTTTAGAATGGGCATGCTAGCTCGTATCTATACAAACCGGTACCATATTGAACCAATGGTTGACTAGCATGCATGCTAGTGCTTGTTCAACCTACCTTGATTAAGATAGATTTAAAATTATTCAATTTTTATCAACAAACTCTAGACTATGAATTTTTGAAATGTTATTTTCAACAACTGTCTCCTCTAATAAATCATGTATTTATTACAATATTTAAAATGCCAATTTTGAAATAATATATGTTCTTTTTGGAGCTTTTGCTAATTGTTTACTATGAATTTTATGGATTTTGTTAAACATGTAATGTTGACATAATTCTAAAATTGAAAATTGGAGCCTTAGCCAAACCCACTTAAGATTCAATGAGTATCCTCTATCTAGGTGGTATTTGTGGCCTATCCATATTACCAATAAGAATGTAAGTAAACCCCAACCACATGAAATACGAGTGGACTTGAATCATAGATAGGGAACCACTACCATGAGATATATGCGGGTCCTTGGTCAAGTGTATAGTGGACCCTGAGGATATGACTTATGAGTGGCCTCATTTGTACTAGCAACGAGAATGCTACATGGTCTCAACTATCAACTATTGGTGAGGTTATGAGTGGCCTAGCTTGCATTCGTAAAGAGATACGTGGCCTTGAGGGCACAGGTGAAACTTTATAAGATAATGTGAAACTGCATGAAATCAGAAATGACTGTTCTATCGGTCTTTCTTTTTAATGGATTTTAATTTCAGGAATTTCATTACTGAAGTGATTCCTTGAACCTTCGCTTGAACTTTCGAAGAATATATTACCTTCAATCTAATGTGAATTATCTAAGCTCTTCTCGACAATCATGCATTCTGCCTCGTTAACTGCAATTGTGCTTTTATTGAAGCTTTTGGTTTCTCATTATTTTAGTTAACCTGCACTTGGATTATAGTGATAATTTGATTTGTGTAATGATTTAAGTCATATGTTTTTCATAGGGATAGGTGAATGAGTCTAATGGGCCTTTTGATGAAGTGACCTTTGTTACTTGAAGTTGCCTTTTTGGATCTACTGACTAGTGAAGCGACACAAAGAATATAGTCTGCATGTTGTATTGATACAATTAGAGGTACAATATTGCATACTACAGAATATGTTTAAGTTGTAAAGTATATTTTGTCTTAAATGTGTTGGGTTATAACATATAGTTAGTTACAAATTATTGGATCATATGGGTTTTTTAGGATCGTAAATTTTAGTGGTATCGTGATCGATTATGTTGGACATACCTTGAGATTTGATCAAGTTCGAATTTGGGTTATGATAGTCTACATATGGGCCAACACTTGAAATCATAAATTAAAGTCAAATGAAGACGAGGAGATTGCAAGTCCAAACCAAAAATGAATTCTAAGAAATCACTAGTCCAACTATGGAAGTAAACATAATAAATATGGGATGAGTGATCCCTAAATGAAGATAGGTATAAGACTGGGCCTGTTTGGATGCCTAAACAATGTAGAAGACTGGGCCTGTTTGGATGCCTAAACAATGTAGCCCATGTAAGACCCCATCCAACCAAACTTTATGGCTAAAGAGTCTGCAGTGGTGATGTGGAAGCAATCTGGAGTTTGCAGATTGGATAAGCACAAAAAATAAAGATATTCGGTTCCATCTAAATAGTGATTTCTAGTATCCCTATTTCTTTGGAATTTTAAGAACCAAAGTCCCTGTATTTGGGAAAAATCTCACTTTCCAGTGCTAACTCCCTACTAACTTCTTCCTATTATCAGCCATATATGATATATTCAGTTGACAGATTAGTGGTGCATCCAAGCAAGCCCTAATTGAATATTAGCATCAATCATGACTGAGCAATAGATCTTCAAAAGTTACTCCAAGTCAAGGTTTGCCATCTCGGTACCAAACTCCATACTGAAACCATCCTATTATAGTATTGATATGCAGTTTGGTACAGTACAGCAATGTCAGTACAGAGTGGTATGCTGTACTGGTATGGTACCAGTATGGTATGCCCTGTACCAAGCGGTACAGGACGGTATGGCAAACCTTGGTCCGGGTCGACATGCCACAAACCTTATTGAGAGATAAAACAAGTAGGACATTGCACTGCAAAACTCAAACATTCAGGTCATGCATCTAAACAAGTTTGCTTTCATTTATAATAGGTCAAAGCAAGATTCATTTTGCTCAGCAGAACAATCAATCAAAAAATCTGCATAAATGTTTCATTTCAAACATTATGTAGAAAACCACCTCATCAAGATATGCCATCCTAATACTAAGAAAAAAGGGGGAAAAAAGATATGCCATCCTAGAACCATAAAAAGATTATGATCTCACAATCCAACAGAAACATCACATGAATAAGAACAGTCAAAATTGTGCCTATAAGAAAAATAGGAGATTTGGGATCTAACATCAACTTTTGTTTTATGCTAAACTTCAACATAGATATAAATCCACAGGCACATCTTATTTTATCTTAGTATAATAACTGATTTAGTTATATTGCCATTTAATAGAAACTAGAAAGTCTTCTTAAATCAGAGAGAGAGAGAGAGAGAGAGAGAGAGAGAGAGAGAGAGAGAGAGAGAGAGTTACAGTTTAAGTCCTGCAGGCAATAGATTTATATGGAGCCTATTCTACATGATATGAGTTTATTTAAATGTTAGGATCAGGGATTCAGGGCTATTCATAAACCTCATTTGCTGTTGGAGTTTAAAGGAAAGCGCTTTCCAATATAATGCATGATCCATGAATGTCTAATGATTCTCATCTGATCAGTAGAAGATCCTTAGAAGTCAATTTTATTCCTTCAGTATTCCTTATATAAAATAAATTAATAGATAAGATTCTTCTTCAGATGTTTGATCAAATCATGGTTAGGCAGTTAGGCTATTTTCTTATTTTATATTGATCAATAATTAGATTTACAACATAGAGAGGCATTTATAGATTCAGATCAATTGCATTCACAGCTACACCAACTAGTGTAGGTTCACCAACACTGAAGTTTAATGATAACAATAAAAAGTCTTAATGAACAGTTCTAAATCTATCATCCACAAACAATGCCTAGGGATCCAAAAAGGATGCTATTAGTGTATGGTTACCATTTTAGTTATTACTTTTTGGAACTTTCATGGATAAAAGATCACTGCATAACATATGTTTAACAAATCTAGAAAGAACATAATTGCAACATAAAGAATCTCATGGAAATGTTCACAATCAGCAATGCTTTTCATACCAGAGCTTTAGCAAGTGTTTTGTCTTTCTCAGTGAACACCTTAATTAGGGAAATATATTCCCTAAAGTTTTTCTTAAAATGCTTGAACGCAAATGTCCTGCATGGTAAAAGCAACTTTCAAGAACCTTGGAGATCTGAGCAGCAATTGCAAAACTCAAAAAGCAAAAAACAAAATGTGAAACAACGCACCCAAAAACTTGACATAGATGATCTCGAAGGCTCTTCACTGATTCTCGGGGGTTTTTCTTCAAAAAATGAAAAAACTGGAAGATTATCAATATTGTTCTGATCATGTTCCCATAGCATTTCCTTGGCTTTTTAAGACTTATCCATCTGTCTTTTTTGGTAAGAACCATTGCTTGGGGCTGATCATCTTCTAGTAGTAATTTCCAGGCAATAACCTGTATATAAACTTTCACTACGGCTCCTTCACCGATTCCTCTCAGAAAAGCTTTCCTATTAGTGGCATCCATTTCTTCTGCAATATCAAACTGGATAGGCAAGTCTGTGAATGAGATTGCAGACCCATCGTCATCCAAAAAATAGTAATCTGTGACAAACTCTGGCACAGTCTCCTCGTCGTCTGAAAATGCCATGATTTACCTAACATTCAACATAGAAAACTACTAAAAATAACATACAACCCTCCTTAAACCCTGAACTTAGAAGAACAGCTCAGTCCCTCACAGACCTATAAGGCAATAAGAGCAGTTAAACTTATTAAACAAAGTAAATTATTTACTGGTTAGACCCATAATTAGGAAATAAAAGTGAATCAAGGACAACAATCAACACCTGTAATTAATCTCTTTAGATTTTTTACAATCCAAACTAACCAAATATTACAAATAACAAAGCCAAAAATTGGAAATGATTTACAATGTGGGAACAAGATATCTGAAATGTTAGAATGGCGATTAAAGATGACAACTAAACAGATTGCGATAAAATATTAAGGTTCACATTCTACACAATTTCTGAGTGGCAAGAATTTAAGTTGAAGACAAACAGTTTGTGATGAACATAAATAGACTTCAAACATAAAAGGAAAAAAGGGTGCATAGTTTCCCAAAAACAGTAATGCATATATGAAAAGAAGATTGAAAGAACTGGCTCTAAAACCCGTAACAATGAGAAAAGAATTGTACCGAACACCGATAGAAAGAAAGGCTGCGAGTTTGCAAAGGCAGAAAAAAGAGGAAATCGAAGGAAGATACTAGCAGCAAGGGGGATCCCAAGATGAGATCACAGATAAACAAAAACTCTAACCTTGAATTATCTTTTGACATAGAAATGGGGGTTTGAGAGAAAGGCGAACAGTATACCTTTTTGCAGAAGCTTCTAGAGAAGGATGGTGAAAGTAACCAGAACCAAATACCCTTGATGCACCCATTTCTAATATACCAAATTCCACGCCCTCGGCAACCTGCAGGCCTGACCCTCCACTTGTCTAAAGAGGATGTAATGCAGGCTTTCCCATGGTAGCAGAAAAATTCCCCTTTGGATGCCACGTTCACTTTGTAATCTTCCTGGAAATTCAACCTTGCATCTTCTTTCTTATTAAAAAAAGAAAAAATACAAAGAAAAACATAAAGACCAACTTACTTGCACCCACACACACACCCACTTTTGTTAATTAAGGCTTTCTCCAATGTAGGAGCATTAGGTAGGAGTTAAGATCCCTTACGTTCATAAAAGAGTATACAAGTGCAATACAATTAAAATAAAATTTTAAAAAAAATAGCTGGTGTCCAACTTTCTTATTGCTCGCCAAATGACAGCCTGTATGTATGTTAAGTAAAAGATTTTAGTAAGCAGAAAAATTGAAAAATATCCGCTCTCTAAACTATTAGCTCTTTAGCTTTTTTCATGTGTAGTTTTATCACCAAAGCATCTTTGTAGATGACCATCATTCAACCACAATTATCCATATCAGGGTTTACGATACCATCCCAAACCACCTAGTTCGGAGCGTACCGTACCATACCAGTCAAAAACCAGTACGGTTCAAACCTAAAAAATAGTTCAGGACCCCAACTATAAAAATTGGCCTGAACCGGACTGGTACGGCTCGGTTCAGTATGATACGAGTCGGTTCGGTATGGTATGGATCGGTTCGGTACGGTATGGCCTGGTTCAATCCAGTTCGGCTCGATTCGAATCTGGTTCAGGTCCGGTTCAACGATCTTTGCTTGAAAGGGAGAGGAAGATAGTTTTTTATCAATTTATCAAGATCGATACATATACCAGTTCGGTACAATATGTACCGTACCATACCATACCAGTTGCTGACCGGTACGGTCCTGGTACCGTTCAGTGATCCTTGGTCTATATAGCTAGATCTCACCCAATATTATTACCATGGACCACCAAAGTGGGCAATTCGGAACATAAACCAGACTAGTCTCTAACCGGGATGGTTCAATGCTTAAAAACAGGTTAAAAGAGGCATGTTTGGTTCAACTCTTTGATAGTTCTTCAACTTTCACTCATCTCCCTTGTGTGTTTGCTCTTCCCCTCTCCCATGTGGGTTCCCCCATCTTCCATGCCACCCATCCCTCTCCCTCTCTTCCCCCCTTCCTCCCTCTCCCCCCTCCCTCTTGATAAATTTGGGTTAGGTTTCTCTCTCTCTCTCTCTCTCTCTCTCTCTCTCTCTCTCTCTCTCTCTATATATATATATATATATATATATATATATATATATATATACACACACACACACAAACGTCCATGGTGGCTCTTCTCTCCATATTCCAACCCCCTCTCTCTCCCTCCATCTCTCCATCACTCTCTCTCTTTTCTTCTCTCTCCTCCATCTCCCCCTCTCTCTAGCTCTCCCTACTTCTATGCGTCCTAGAATAGCACAATATGGACCCATACCATGCCAAACTGAATACCTGTTGGTATGCCTTTCAGTATCGGTTTGGGAAACCCTATGTTCTACAACCATTTTGATTCGTGTAACCAACCTGAACGGACCACAATGGGTGAAAAAATAGAGCTTTTGGTTATTTCAAGAGCCAGAGAGATTCAAAATCATTAGATAATACCTATGCCTACTTATGGAGCTCTTTGCTGTACAACTAATTGGGAAATGCATTTCTGAAATTCTACCCATCAATTCTCATGAGGTACAACCCTATGAACCTTGCTGACAAAACACCACATCCTCTATTGAATCTATATAGTTTTGAGCGATATAAGAGAGGACAACAATGGCAATCGACTCAAAGGAATGCTTTTCACATGCAACCACTTTAGGAATAACATTTTACATATTGTTTAATTTAGAAAATCTAACAAGGTGGTGGATTCTTTGTTTCTTAGTTTACTAATTTTAGTAGTTTTTTGCTGTCATTTTAGGAATTGTTTTAGAAAATTTAGGAAATAGATTTATTAGTTGTTTTGACCTCTATCTAATGACAAGATCACATGCATTATTTGCACCTTATTTTAATGATAATACTTGCTTACCTTCCATTTTGAGTAGCATGACCAAAGCAAATTTTCTTAAATTTTGCTGGAATCTTTTTTTTTCCATCATTTAAAGGATAACATACACCACATTAAACCCATTCTGCAAACCACACTAATATGGATTTTTATTATTATACAAATCAAAGTGAAGTGATCTTTATGGTGGGCTATAACTTATGCTATGTTGACAACGATAAACAACCCCCAATATTCTCACCTTTTTTGTTCTTCATTGTTATTTTGTCCTATACTAGGCAATATTGAGAAGATTCACCTAAAAGAGAGACGTGGTCTCTCCCACAGTTCAATCTTGATACCATACCCCATTCTGGGAGTGCAATGGCGGTACAGTAGGTACAAAGGTCAATTTGGTGTACCGAGTCTTGGTTCTGTACCAGCATAGGTCGTCTAGTATGGAACGGGGTACATTAGTACCATGAACCTCGGCCTCCCCCCTTCTAATCCCCATCTACTTCTATGTCTTTTCCTCTTAATCTATCCCTTTAGATATTATAATTTGGTGGATAAGATGGGATTGGATACTGAGCAACTGCCATGGTGCCAGTATCTACAAGTTTTTGTGCAATATATTTCATGCTTATTAAAGGATTCTTTTGGCTCTTGTGCATGTGGAACTACTGCCGCCTAAATTGGTTTGGATGTCAATGAAAAAGAAAAATCCAGGTGTCAATTATTTAGCTTATCTTATCATCTTCTTTTATAGTGAAAATTATTTATTTGCCTTTTTCAATTCCAATTGAATTTCTTCATCAGAAGAAACCTACAGTTGCTCCCAAACATGAGGTTTAAGAAATCAATCCTCTGGTCACATCTCATTTAATTCAATAATAGAAATCAAACTCCTTGAAGTTGCTGATGCATTACCTCAATAATACATCAGACACGGAGGATGTCAAGGTTTACACATATATGTGTGTATAAAGTGCTTCTTAGAGAACCTTGTGGCAGATTCTTCCACAACTTGGATCATTTATTTGACGTTGAATTTTTCCTCTTTTGATATGATTTGAGTACATAGATTGCATGGTGTTGGCATTGGCAGAAAAAGTGGCAACAAACACACCAAGAAGCATCTGATGCATTGCCTTGAGGACCACAGCACATGCTCTTTAAATTTAATATTTGCAAATATTTCTGATGTGTGAGAAGACAAGATCACTATGAATCTTATTTGTTTCACTCTCACTTAGGACTTCACATGAATTATAAACATGAACCTTGAGTTGGTTTTCAATATCACCTTTTAAAGGAGGCAAATTAGGAAATATAGTTGGTTTGACATAAATAATTACTTTTTTTTCCTTGGTGAATGGATTCAGAGACAAACCACACTTGACCTGTTCCAGCTTATATTGGTGATGTTGGTATTCAGGTTTGAATAGCATGATCTCATCAACTCTGCTACTCTCAGCCTAATACATTTAACATGAGAATCCTAGCTTAGGCAGGCTTCACTCAAATTATACTTAATCAATGACTGGTCAAGATTCACTGGCATCAGCCAGAATTAGATTGGATAACCCAAATCTCACCTTCTAAATAGACTACTGCACTCATGAACACAAAATGTAAACAAAGACAAGCAAAGTACATCGAGCTCCAACATTTATCTAATAGAGAAATGGTCCAAAAGACAGCACACACCTACAAAAATTATTCGCATCAACACTTATGAAGAGCGAAAAAGGTGTCATTTATGGTTTTATATGTCTGCATAATAGTCTGAATCATCAGAATACAAATGAAGAACAATAATTTGTTACAGTCCTATTGATCAATGGGTTTGGGATGTATCTTTTGTGTCAAAGAATGATTCACCCTTTTTCACGATATGCACCGTTGGATCGTGCAATAGCTGCTAGATCTGTGCAGGCAGATGAAAGAGAGTGTTTGGAGTGCTTTGAGAGCTGTGCTAGGCATGATCCAATGGTTGATGCTACAAAAAAAGATCAGTCATTCTTTTGCATGAAAGATACAACTGGAACCCTTGACCAATATGGGAGGTGGAATAGGTAAGTTCAACTTAGTGATACCTGATATTCTCTTCTTACCTGCACAACAAACACCTTTTTTATGATTCTGTAATGGCTTCAATTATATCATCAGGAGCTGTTCTAATAAGAATTTTTGGTAAATGTAGATTCATCTAGCTGAACCTGGATAGGGACGAAACCTGGTTTTCATGGTTATGGTTGTATCATAAAAGCCTGTCATAATCATTATGTTACTGCAGAAAACTGCTGGAGGGCATTACCCCCTCCCCCACCCAAAAAAAATGTTTTGCAAACTGATATTAGCACACATTTTGTTATAAAGCAAACACTAGCATTCCTTTTTTTAAAAAAAAAAAAAAGATGTAGTTTTCCATCTTCACCCCTCCATTATTTATTGAATTCAATCATTATTAAATTGCAACCAATATGTGTTAGCCCGTAAAAACCAGGATCTACCCTGAAATCTTGAACTTTGGTTCCTTTAGGTATCTTTTTAAAGCCACAAGTCTCATGACCCAATTATTAAAATAACACTGCTTAAAGCTTCTTGCAGTCAAGTCTCAAATGGTGAGAATACTTTCAGAAGCAGAACAAATGCCTAAGATGCTAACTTCTTTGGAGCAAATGGCTTTCAAGGATAACAATTGTTATGTTATATAGGAAAATTTGCTTACTAACACTAAAGATCATTGAATTAAACCTCTCTTCAAATACCAAAATACATAGATAAAGTCACAAATTGGTCAGACATACAGTTCTGACCCATATCCAACCCTGTTGAGACCATTGCATATACAAATTCACATACAGGGGTTCAGTTGGGATTTCAAACCAAGATTCAGACATTATTGAGTGTCAATACAGTAGAGGTTGGAGCAGACTCAATAAAATCCAATTAGTATAAGCTTGAATCGAATCTTAAAAAAAATCTCCATCTTAATAAGCTACTGAAAAGTTTAAGGCTGCACAAATTATTAAGAGGGCATGACTCGAGCAAAAAGTTAATTACTGTTGAAAGCAAATTGCTGATTGTAAAAATGTTGACAAATTTCAATCCAAGATTTGGAGCCAAGCAGCTTATTGAATCAGTTTGGAAAGTACATGATTTAGTACTCAGGTCTGGATATGGTTGCATATAATTCTAATAACTTGACTTGTTTGACACCATACATAGACATTGTTCTACATGTTATTATTAACAATCTTCTGTCATCACAACAAGTATCTACATATGATTCATCTTTTAGAAGGCATCAAAGGCCAAGACATCATGCCACCACTTACATATCATTCATCTCATTAAAAGGCATCAAAGGCCAAGACAACATGCCACCACATCATATAGTCAAATTAATACAGAATCTACTGGCACATCAGCCCAACTATGCAATTTGTGCTAATTTTTGTAATTGCACAATATATGAAAAAGGCTAAAAGCTGCACCATTCACATCAGCAGTTGCATCTTTGAACCTAAAGCCATTCTATGTGCACTAACACATAACTTGTTTCCAGTCCATAGTATTTGGTTCCCCCAAAGTGGAACCACTGCAGCTCATATTTAAGGTTGCTTAACAAGAAGATGGATGCCATACAATGTCATGTCAGGTTTTTCAGCTAATTTCAATTGTTAGATTACTGAAGCATAATATGATTTTTATTTTTTGGTATAAAAGAACAAAGTCACATTCTTGTAGGATAGAATAAACTTGGAGAGCTTGTGAGCCATGTAATTACTAATTTGATAGTTTCTACATTCCAAAGTTGTTTTTCCCTTATAAGCAAAAAAGAAAACATTACAAGGTTTCTTTGAGTTGAAAGCGATCCAAGAATTCACATCAACAAACATCCAGATGTTGGGAAAGTAGAATATATGTGCAGTACATTAATAGATCCTAAGTAACGAAATCAGTTATTCCATAGTATCTCTTGCTCATCAATCTTAATTGATATCATATTTTGCAGAATATTAAATATGAGTTCATCCATAACTAATATAAAAAGATGAGCTTGGTGCTAATCCTTGGTGTAAGCCTAATTTGACTTGAAAAACACTAGCTACATGACAGCAACTCCAAACCTTATTGATGCAATAGCATACATGTCCTAAGTTATCCAAATATACCATTTATGTATGCTCTTCCTTGTTAAATCCAACATTTTATCATAACGTTCCCTAAATCAATAAAGACCTAGTGAAGATCTTTTCCCTTTTTCTACCCTTCATCGTTGATCTTTCAAGCCTCAATCCAAATTGGTTGCTTGAAACAGTTGCTATTTTTCTTAATGTTTGTTCAATTGCCTTATTCCATAATTTCATACAACTCATTTGATTCACGGGAATTGGAGGGGGGAAAGGTGATTCCTAGGAACTGGAAGAGTCTCTTTGTTCGGTTGGAGTTTTAAAATGAAAGGGAATAGAAAAAGCTCTTCCCATGGGAATACACTTCCTATGTTTCAGGGAAAATAAAAATCCATGGAAGAGGTAGGTTTTGAGACTTCTCACATGATAGGAATTGATAGCCCTTTTTCTTTCCAAAAATATCCTTTTAAAATCTACAACTGAAATTCTGCAAAATATCAATGGATAGTTAAACTAAAATACTAAATAGTGATATATTTATATTAATATTATATTAATAAATTTATTATATTAAAATATTGATATTATATTAATATTTATACTAATATAATATTAATATATTAATATTATATTAAAATATATTAGTATTATATTAATACAATAAATTATTATGATCTAATGTTACATTATATTATACTAATATAAATACAATATTATATTAATAAAAATATAATATAAAAATTTATATAAAGTTTGGGAGCAAAAAGGTATGGTCTCATATCTATTAAGAGTATAATAGGCATTTTACATATTTTTTTCAAAAAAGTGGATGCTTAATCAAACATAAGCCACTCCGCAATAAACCACTTTTCCATGGTCAATCAAACATGCCAAAATCATATTCCCAGGCATCATATTCCCAAAAAGTAACTTCTTAGGAATAACATTTCTGGGAAGAAAAGTTCTTCCTGCAAACCAAACAAGTTCTATAAAGTGACGGATAAACTTAAGTGCTTGATAATTAGAATAATTTTATACATAACATTCATTCTTATAGACATAAGCCATAATACTTCTCCTCCAATCATCTAATAATATCCTTAATTTTCATAATTTCATAAACATGTTAGCAAGCTAGTTTAAGCCAATATCTTCCACAATCTTTCAAACCTTAATATGCATTTCATAGCCATGGTGCCTTACCTTTGTTCACATTTTTAGAGACATCTCCATTTTGCTTTTATGGACTGTACAAATAGAACCTTTTCTCCTCAACTGTACTTTTTTAATAAAGTTTTCTTTAGTAGAATCCTCATTTAATAAACTTTTGAAACATTGAATCCATCTTTCTTAAATTTCCTCATCGCTAACTAACATTGTACCCAAAAAATTATGGCAGCAAAAAAACATGTTAGCAATCAAAAAAAAACCTTTGCTGAAAACAAAAGCCTATTTCTTTTTTGCATCCCATCATTTAAGCCATTTTTGCAACAAATGGAATAATGATAGGATAATCAATAGTCAATTCAATTCTTTTTCCAAAAGAAAAACATATTGTTCCTTCCCAGTACATTGTCCCTCCAATGCAAATTCCCAAAATATGTCCCACGATTCCATAATATCCATCATTTTTCTATTACAATTTCGAATTAGCAAGCTTTCCCTTGATTTTCATCTTCTTATAATCTTCCCAAAGATAATTGCAAAAGAGCAAGTAAAGCTAATAGGTCAATGGTCTCTTTGCTATTGCTTCACCTCTAACTTAGCAGACCTGCAGCCAACCACCATTCTTCGAACTTCCAAAATTTAAAATTGACAATTGATCAATAAATAAAATTGCGATCGTACCAACAGAATGCTTAGAAAAAATTGAATGCTATTAGCAAATCTATAAAAAGATACAGTAACCTTCATCTCCCATCTCTAAAATTATCTCATATTATATCCTCATAAATATTCCATAATTAGTTGTCCTAGAGTTTCAAAATTCTGAAGACCAAATATGATTCTTGTCCTAGCTTTCACTTGTGAAGCAAGCTTGGAACGACTTAGGAACTCACACAAAAAGGGTAGCAGGAAGTTGTTATTTGGATTACTTGACCATGTATAAGTACCTAAAATATTTCCAGCAAATTGCCGACGTGGGATCAAACATGACTAGATGGATCCTCACATGCTCCTCTATTTAAGCCTTAGTATCCTTTCCAAGCTAACAATCTGCATCCAATCACAAACAATATAATCAGCTTGCAATCCTAGAAGGGTCCATGTTGTAGCGTACGCTAGTCCATATGAATCATGGACCAAGTTCACTCTAATACCACTTATAATGATACAAGATCTTTCCTAAAAGGCTAGCAAGGTATTATTTAGATTTCTTGGCCCCAAAATTTGTAGCAATGAAACCGGCACCCGTGCCAGCAAGCCAGCAAAATGGTACGGTACATCCCCTGCTATGCTGTTCCAACATGAATTGACAAGAAAACCAGCAAGCAAGGTGGAAGAGGAAGAAGAGAGGGAAAAAGAGAGGGAGAAAGCAGAAGAGCATGACGAAGAGAGAGAGATAGGAGGGGGAAAGAGAGAAGGAAAGAAAGGAAAAGAGGGGGAGAGAGAGAGAGAGAAAAAGGGATGAAGAAGGTAGCTGAGAGCAACAACCATGGGAACAAAGCCAAGGGAGGGGGAGAGAGGCTTTCCTCCGTGCATCAGAACTGGGGCACAAGCCCTATTTCATTTTAAAATAAGGGTTTTGACCCTTTTCTATTTTATTGATTTTTAAGTAAAATCAGCAGCCACCACCAACTTCAATTATTATTTTCTTTTTTAATATTTTTAAGTGAAGTCCGCAATGGTTGCCAACTTCACTTTAAAAAATCAAAAAAAGAACAGAAAGCCCTCTCCCACCATCCTCTCTCGACCCTGTTCCTGTAGCAGCCACTCACCACCACCCTCTCCCTCTCTCTCCCCCTCTCACCATCTTTTTTTTCTTTTTCCTTCTCCCTCTCTCACCACTCACCAATTTATCGATTTTATTGTCAAAACTTTTTTGATTTGCCACCAGTATGGCTTAGTACACACGAATCGAACAATTCAGGATGGTTCCTCCTTCCTTGCTCTGCCCTAAATAAATATCCAAGAGTATCCAAGATCATCCTAGTGCATAGCTAGTGTAAAATTAAACACATGCCAGCACAAGTCCTCACATAGCTTGTTCTTTTTATCCCTATAAAATTGAATTATCCAAGAAATTTAACAATGCTCGCATTTTAAATTTCAAGTATTTGAGCAGAATTAGTAATTTTGTCATTTCCTCTTCTATTGGAAACATGTTTGGAAGCCTCTTATTTTAAAAATTGTACTCCCTTTCAAACGAAAAAAAGATCCTTATAGTGAATTACACCAAGATTGCACTTCCAATTACCTCTTAAAAAACGTTACCTAAAAATCTTAACTGAGGCAAAACTATTATTCTCCAAGATCGTCACATCCAATTTTTAAGCTAAACCATATCCATATTTTCAATAAAATTATTCACATTTTTCAAGCCTATTCATTTTTTCAGCATTAGATTCTAATCCTACATAGGTATGACCCAAGCCAAAACATTTCCATCCCTGAGTATATGCCAAATTGTTTGGTCTTCCATTACTCTTCGAATACCCAATACAAATTCCCTCTGACTCACTACCCTCATTGCCAAATGTGCCTTCATCCATCAAAAATAATTTGAATGAGAGAGCAAAAGCTGAAAGATACATTGCCTCTGGTTATGCCATCTACATGGCCTAGACTAGTGTGTAGTCAAATTACCATTTCATTTCTATTGGAGGTAGTCTACATGCTAGGAGATTACTATCATTTTGGCTTTCAATCTACCAGACCAACTTTTGATCCAAAGCCTCAAACCTAACCTGCAACATACATCAAAAGATGCTCCTTGTCGAATTACATGGATTAAATGTACTACTGTTTCTCCACATCTCTACATACATTTCTTGTCTCCTAGGGGACAAATATAAAGGTTGATGAATGGTGATGAGATATATAAGAAACAAAAATAAATAAATAGATAGATAAATGAATAAACCATTTTAATAAAATAAAAAACGTTCATTCATCCTTTGTTCGATAAACAGGACCACATAAATGAGTTGAGTCAAATGACTCGTACATCATCTAACACCAACACCTCCGGCAGTATACAACATCTAAAATACTAATCCTAGTGTTTAACTACGTTCTTCTGATGCCTGGAAGATTGTTTCCGATAAAATGATTTTCATATTTTCCGAAAGACTTGATGTCAAATTTTAGTATCAGATTTCATTTTTCCTACAATTATGATGAAAATAATCACTATATAACCACGGAAAAAGGAGATGAATCCCAGATATGAAACCAGTTCAGCACCAATCTAATGTCGGTTAAGGGTGAAGCACCACCGTACAAACAGAAAGTTTAGTGGGTGAGTATATTTTTTGACAAAGATAAAATTCGAGAGGGCGAGTATATTTCTCGGCTAAGATACATAATATGACCTTCCATTGGAAGGTGGCATATAACTTATAACGCATTATCTGATTCTCTATGGAAATTAAGGCATTGAAAATATTCAAGATTCAATCAAAGCAAAAACAAAAGCGATAATCAAGAACAAGAAAATAGAGTAAATAAAAAAATAAGAAAAAAAAAAATCTTCCGAGAGAAATGTTAAAGCGGAGAAAAAAAAAACGTCGATAATGCAAGAATTACCTTAGCCACACCATCACCAGTCTTCGCCCTTTCTTTTTTCTTTTTTTTTTTTTTTTTTTTCTACTACTCACCGATGAAACCCTAGGTTTCGATCCAATGTTTTTCCGGCGGTGAAATAAAGCGAACATGATCGTAGGCAGGATCAGAAGACTCTCGGGATACATTTTAGTATCAAGAAAACCAGTTCTTGGCATCAAGAAATAGGAAGGAGAATGGCTGAGAGGAAAGAAACAGGAGAAGAAAGCGCAGGAGTCTCCTGGAAGGGAAAGAAAGAAAAGAAGAAGAAAAACCGTCATCATATAGCCACACACGCATTCGGAGAACATGGAAAGGTTTCATAATTTTTTTCCTTTGGAAGACGAGAGGAGAGGCGCATCACCGGGCATGCCTATCCGATCCAAATTTAAATATTCAATACATTATCTAAATCTGATTTAAATATTATTAAAATTAAATTTTTTTTATTTAAATTCATCTCAATTAGATATCGAATAATCATATTTATTCGATCTAAATTCAACTGAATCATATTAAATATTTTTTTATTTTTATCAATTTTAAAATCAACAACAAATTTATAAATTATACATATATTAAACAAATAAAATTTAACTATATTTTTAGTTTAACAGCATTTAATTTCATATTCAATTAAAATTTATATTATGAAATTGGTAAACTATTAATTATGATCTTGTTTTGAATTCACCCCGAATAGAATAGGATGAAAAAAAAATTTCAATATATATATATATAATGATTAGGGTATAAGATTCAAGTATTTTAAAATTTAATAACTAATAATTATAATTAATAAAATATATATTAATTATATATATATTTAAATATTAAAATAATTTGGACCGGGTTCGGGTCAGATGTATATCTACCCAGTCCCGACCCAAACCCAAAGTTAAGCATTCAGGTTTTATCCAAACCCGGCCCAAACCCAGTCAAAGCGTTGACTACCCGGCCCAATCGGGTCGGGTCGGGTCGGGTACCCATGGATTTGGGTTTTATTGCCATCCCTACGCATCACCCCTTCCATACCCCTGCCCCGAAAATGTGTGATCGAAGAGAGTGAAATACTTTTTCGCAGTTTTAAAAGTGGAACGTTGTCATGGTGCTTTGAGATTTGCACTTGGCATCTCATGATCATCGGGCGATTCCCATGGTTGGCTGTGCTGGTAGAGATGGCGAGTACCATTAGGAGTCATGGGAAAATTTTACAGGAAATGGAGGGGCCGAGTTTAAGCCCGAAAAAAGTTTTTTTTTTTTTTTGGACATGTGGTGTGGATTTCACCGAAGTCATTGCTAGTAAAGGTAGCAGTGCTTGTTTGGTGATTTCCTAAGATGGAATTCCTAGAGGAGAAGGTTATGATGGAATCTGAAAGTTAGGTAGCTAAGGTAGTGGTTGCAAGGAGCCTAGGTTAGAAGGTTTCCATGAAGGTGGTGGTGTGCAAGTTTCCGACAATGGACTCGACTAAAAGGAGAGGTGGCAGCCTTCAATTTGGAATAGAGACACCTTATGTTATGGTTCCAAAAAGCAGGGGAGTGGGATGAAATTTTGGACCGGCCTTGGATGGTCATCGGCCTAGCTTTGGCGGTGAAACCTTGGTAGCCACGATTCTACCCATCAACTGAGATGATTCGATCTGCCCTGGTATGGTTGTGATTGCCCCAACTTCTGATGAAGCTTTAGGGATCCGCGGCACACTAGAGTATCGTCAGTTTAGCCAGTGAGCTGATGATGGTAGATGACTGCATGACGAAGAGGAGATGAATTGGATTTGCCTAAATCTACCTACAGATTGATCTCTCCCGATCATTGAAACCTGGGGTGCTAATTGACGGTCCGAAAGGTAGCTACGGGCAGAGATTCATGTATGAGAACCTCCAGGGGGTTTGCTTCCAGTGTGGGTCACTCCATGGCTCAGGGGAAAAGTGTCTAAAAGGTGCAAGCAACAAAAGCTCTCCAATGGGGCTTCAATTGGAGAATGTGGTCAAAGACAAGGAGAGGACATAGCAAATGATGCTGGTGGGCAGCAACTTGGGCCGTGGCTGGTGGCAGTCCGATAATGGCTGCCTGGACCAAAAGTAATGGGAGGTGCAGGGAGGATGGGGGCCGAGCCGGAGAAATCGGGTTCCATCTCAAGGCGACCCAGCAAGGAGCCATCACAGATGGGCAAGGGCAGGGCTGACCTAGTGTTGGAGTTTGATGGTTGGATCAAACTGGCCAAGGTCGCTCGTCGTCAATCACCCCTATGCCCAACATTCGAATCTAGCTGGGGGAATGCTAAATCTAGGGGTGCATGCCACTTTGGGCCTTTTGAGCTGAGCCTAGATCCTCATGCACATAGAAATGGTGCTGTGTTGGTGCACGGGAGAGAGACAAGCACAGACTTGGGCATGCCTTGTCTCCTGCTCTCATGTGGGCCGAGCAGGAGGGAAGCCTAGCTCACCTTATTTGGAGCCTGGTGGGCCCAATAAGGGGCGAAGGAGGAAAACCAAGGCCTTGAACAAAGTACCCACCCCTCTCGTAACCGGGAGAAGCTATTGGTTGGTAGGGGTGGTCCTGGGATCTTCATTTTCTTTGCAAGAGATCAAGGGGAAGAGGAAGCTACACCGATTTAGGAGGAGTCACCTCTGAACATTGGTGCCCTGGGAGGGGAGGGACCTTCTCTTCTAGAACTAGATATTATAGTGGAGCCTTGGTGATGCGGGATGATTTATGCATGCAAAGTATTTTTCGTGATTAAGCATGAAGTTAAGGTTTTAGATCCCAAATTTCAAGCCAAGATTCAAAGTATAGAATTCTATGAAAATTTTGGAAATCATGCATACAAAAATAAACCCTAAAGTAATACATAGGCAGGATCGCCAAGGTTGAGAAACCCTGGTCAGGCTAGCTTTCCTACAATACCACTACTGATGAATCAAGGAGGTGTACCTGGAAACGGTAGAAGCGCCTGCTGAAGATCGTTCCATGAAGAAATCGCTTATGCTCCCGGATGTGGCCTGGAAGAACAAGCTTCTGACCTTGCGGATTCGCGGCTTTCTGCTCGGTAATCCGATCGCTGATCAGAAGGTATCCTCGGACTCGTGGGAACTGAGGGACCTACAAATCACCATCTCGGGTTAGAAAACTAAGAGTATAAAGACTGAATAATTGAAAGAAGGAAAAAGAAAGGCTCTTGGATGATGGCGGCCAATGGTTGGAAGGAAGGGACGACTAGGGTTTTGATGTTGTAGATGGAGGCGGGGCGCATGAACAAGAAGAACTCGCACACAGAAACGGCACACAGCAAAGAGAGAAAACTCAAATTTAATTCATCAATATTCTGAAATTACATGAGGAGGGGAGGTCTTTAAACAGGCTTACAAACTTGGGACTCAAGTAAGGGTATTCATGAGAAATTACATTAATCCTATACCTATACAAAGACATAAACTAGGGCTCTCTACTTTTGACAGAGCCTATCTCTCTCCCTCCCCTTTTCTTGGTCGGCCAAAGAGGGGTGACTCTAAGGGAGGCTGACCAAGAGGGGTGACTCTAAGGGAGGCTGACCAAGGGGGGTGACCATAAGGGTTGGCACCCCTCTTGATGCTCCTCATGGGCCTTGGGCGGCCCAGCATGCTCTAGTCTGCGGTCTAGGATTCCAAGGACTTCAAATTCTCTTGTTGGGTCTTTCATGGTCTTTAAGTATGGCCCATGACTTTAAGCTGACTAGATTTTTGATTATCTTGAGTCTTCTACTTGCAAAATTTGACTGGACTCACTATAAAATTTACAGGACTCAGAAAATGACTAGCTCAATATGAGCAAACTTGACAGATAAACTTCAAAACTTACATGACTCAAAACTTGATCTGACTCAACTGACATGGCATTTTAAATACAGGACTCAAGTGTGGATAGGACTTCAATGGACTTACTCACAAAACTTAAATGAACTCACTCAAATTGACTAAACCCTAATTACAAATTGAACAAAACTTGGACTCACATCCTAAACTCTAATTTGATAACCACAGAGGGTTGAAATGCTTCTGCCAAAGTCTGGGACCTCTGATGTCCCCATCAATTCTCCCAGGATGGGAGGAACTCGACCCCGTCGAGTAAGGATAACACTGAACCTGGTGCCTCTCAAGAAGGTTTGAGTGGAGGCACAGCAAGTCCTCTCGAGTATCCCATGAAGCGTCGGGTCCTGGTAGACCTTGCCAACGGACCATGTGGCATTGAAAATCGCTATCCTGGGTCATGGAAGCTCGATCATCCAGGACACGCTCGATCCGTATTCCTCTCTTAGGCTAAATTATAGGTGGACACTCAGGGTCAGGCTCGCTCTCAATGGATGGGATAGGTTCAAAGGCCTCACTAGGAATCGCTGCCGGTTCCCTAGATCCAATTAGGTCTGCGGTATTGAAGGTAGAGCTAAAGCCAAACTCCAAGGGCAAATCGTGCACATGGGGTCCTACCTTCTCTATCACTTCTAAGGATCCAGCTCTGCGAGCATGAAACTTTTTTTTAGGCCTAAGCCTAACCAAGATAGAATTCCCTACATTGAATCCATTGGCTCTTATTCGAGAATTAGCCAGTTTATTAGATATTTCATTACTTAAATTATTCTTATGGCTAATATCCTGATGCATATGCTGTGCGGTGTTCAGTACAGGTGTGGACAATTGAACTAGGTTTATGGACTTATCAGGCTCAGCACTAGTTGGAAGGTCATCAGGAAAGTCTTTGAGAAGAAAGTCTCCTAAACTAATATCTATCTCCTAGGGTTGTTCCTTAGGGACTTATTCCCAGACCTCCTCTATGGACAACTCTCTTAAACCCTCTATTATGTTTGATCCTGTCTCAGTCACTTCTTCTTCAAATTTTGCAGTGGG
This sequence comes from Areca catechu, assembly GCA_021397845.1. Taxonomy (NCBI): domain Eukaryota; kingdom Viridiplantae; phylum Streptophyta; class Magnoliopsida; order Arecales; family Arecaceae; genus Areca; species Areca catechu. The sequence goes on along the minus strand of CM038049.1, from coordinate 21,545,033 downwards.
TTCAGGATCCTTTTCCTTTGATTCCTCAAGGGGCTCACTCTCTATCTTCTCTTCTACTGGACTCAACTCTTCAATATCAATGGGCTCAGGGGTTTCTTTATCTAATTCCTTACCTTAATTAAATTAACTCATGTTTTCTTCTCCTTAAGGTTACTAGAAGCTCCCCTAAATGGGTCTTTAGGTTGAGTTGGGTGGATCACAAACTTCTCCCCATGGTGACTAAATGTACAGGTATTGGTTCGACCAAACAAGATTGCATCATGATCATAAAGCCATGGTCAACCTAGGTTAATATTACTAACTCCCATGGAAAGGACATCACACAAAATCTTCTCCTCATATGTTTGCAATTTGATCAGGATTTGGCATCTAGATTTGATTGGGATGGAGGTGGAATCTATCCAAGAAACCTTATAGGGGCTAGGATGGGGAACTGGGGTCAATCCTAAAGATTTCACTGTACTGGCAAAGATGGCATTGACACAACTCCCACTATCTATTATGATCTTAAACACCTTACCTCCTATCTAAACAAAGGTTTATAGGATGTTGGTCTTACGCCGGTCTTCCTTAATTTGGGTTTGGGTCAAGATGCACCTAACCACTCCTAACAGGTTTTCAAACTCAGGTACTTCCTCCTCTCTCTCATACTCATTTATCAATTGTTCATCAGCTTCATAAACTTCTCCCTCGGGCTCAATTATGAACTCGGGCTATCCTCACCTAGCTCACCTATGTGTAGGGCACTGGCTGGACACTGACTAGCAAAGTGACCTGGTTTATGGCATCTATAGCACACCTTCTGGGAGATGAGTTCCCTCCGATCCTCTACAGCTTTACCTTTATCTTCTCTATGGGTCATGAAGGTACTAGGTTGAGGTCGACTTGGGTTAGGGCGACTTAGACTGGGCCGACTCAGGTTGGGTCGATTTGGGTCAGGTCGACTAGGGTAGGCTTGACTAGATCCTGAGTATGGGCTAGGATTTCTAATGGGCTCAGGTTTACGAAAGATGGGCCCTCTCTGGAAACGCTCAACATTCCTAGCAAGCTGGTAGGCTTGCTCTATGTTTCTGACCTCTCTCATATAAAGCTCCCTCTTAATGTCATCCCTAAAGTCAGCCCTAAACCTAGACAGGATAACATCTTCATCTTCATCTAAGTCACATCGCATGGAATACTCATCAAATTTCATGATGTACTCATCTACACTCTTACTACCCTTACTCAATCTTTGCCACTGATCCAACAAACCTTGGTGATATGAGGTTGGAACGTATTTCCCTCTAAGCTTGGCCTTCATGGCCCTCCAAGTGACTATGGGTTCATGGCCTCCTAGCCTAAGTGTTCTTTCAACAGTAGCCCAATATAACCTGGCCTGGCGAACTAGCTTAAGCTTGGCAAACCTAAACTTACGTTCCTCAGACATATCGTACCACTCAAAATATTGGTCAACTTCTCCCTCCCAATTTATATAAATCTTTGGGTTAAGACAGCCATCAAAAGTGGGTGCATCAAGTCTAATGTTTCTATAGGCCCTGTCTTCCTGGTCTATGAAATCCTGATTGGGTCTCCTTGGGTGAACCTCTTGAACTGGGTCATGACAATGGGCTCTCCTAGGTTCAACCTCAAAGTATGGATTAGGGTTTGGGTTTCTCCTAGGATCAGCCTCATAGTAAGGATCTCGGCATGGGGTTCTCCTAGGATGGGGAGGTGACTCAAGATTTGGTTCAGAATGGGACCTATGTGCTTCCTCTAGGGTTCCTAGCCGAACATCTACTTGGTCAAATCTATGAGTCAATTGGGCATTCAATTGGATCATCTGGTCATCCATTTGATCTAATCGAGTGTTCAATCGGGCCATCTGGTCACTCAAGGTCTTTAGAATAGCATCAAGATGGGATTCCATGGGTTCAGCCGATTGTGGAGGTGGTGGATGATATGAAGCTCCTGATCTAGTGCACATGCAATACTCAAACAAATCGACTACGGGTACCTAGATCTAGAGCTCAAACAAAATGAGTAGACTCAACTTACACACAACTCAACCCCTAATCTTTTCCTGGCCAGGTAAGAGGTGGGATGGTGGGAGGCCCCCTGCTTAATACAGGATCCAATTAAAGAACCACCGATCCGCTTAGGTCATTTGACATTGTACCTCTAGCCTAAACACCAGCTTCCAGTAATAGGAGTGAATTGGGTGCACTAGTCTTCCAACAATGGTTGAACCCGACATATTGATGTCCCTAGCTCTTTATAACAAATTAGGTCTAATCAATTTTAGCTAGGATTGGGTTCAGATGCAAGGATTATGGTTTTGAGCTAAGGAGAGGTGTTCAAATCCTTTCCCCATCTGACATAGTAAAAGTGTCCTTAAGGTAAGTTATGTAGATGATGGCACACATATGAAATGCAAATTAGGATTTTGTAGTTTTGGTATTTTCTGATTTTGAATATTTTTTTTGTCTTTATATTTGGCAGGAAATAAAATATAAAAAAAAGTACCTAATATGCAGAAAATATGCAGAAAAATCAAAATATAGAAATATTATGCAAGAAGAACCCTAAACATACTAAAATTTGTCTTGCTGAAAACAGAGCAAAATTATTCTCAGGAAGTATTTTGGCGTACAAAAAATTCATAGACTGAATTAAAACATGAGAAAACTATGAAAAATACTTTCAATTATAAGGAATCCAGCAAAATAAAAATCAGGATTTTTGGATCTTCCTACATACAGAAATCGTAAGAATAACAAACTATATACCGAGATGATGGGATGCAGAAACTAGTCTTAAACTATGCTCTGATACCAAATGATGCGGGATGATTTATGCATGCAAAATATTTTTCCATGATTAAGCATGAAGTTAAGGTTTTATATCCCGAGTTTCAAGCCAAGATTCAACGTATAAAATTCTATGAAAATTCTGGAAGTCATGCATGCAGAAATAAATCCTAAAGTAATAGATAAGCATGATAGCCAAGGTTAAGAAACCCTGGTCATGCTAGCTTTCCTATAATACCACTACTGATGAATCAAGGGGATGTACCTGGCAACGGTAGAAGTGCCTACTGAAGATCGTTCAATGAAGAGATTGGTCACGCTCCCGAATGCAGCCTGGAAGAGCAAGCTTCTGACCTTGCAGATTCGTGGCTTTCTGCTCGGTGATCCGACGGCTGATCAGAAGGTATCCTCGGACTCATGGGAACTGAGGGACCTAAAAATCACCATATGGGGTTAAAAAACTAAAAGTATGAAGATTGAATAATTGAAAGAAGGAAAAAGAAAGGCTCTTGGCGGCCAAGGGTTGGAAGGAAGGGGCAGCTAGGATTTTGATGTTGTAGATGGAGTCTGGGCGTAGGAACAAGAAGAACTCGCACACGCACACAATAAGGGCACACAGCAAAGAGAGAAAACTCAAATTTAATTTATCAATATTATGAAATTACATGAGGAGTGGAGGCCTTTAAATAGGCTTACAAACTTGGAGCTCAAGTAAGGGTATTCATAAGAAATTATATTAGTCCTAAATCCATACAAAGACATAGACTAGGGCTCTTCACTTTTGACTGAGCCTATCTCTCTCCCTCTCCTTCTCTTGGTTGGCCAAAGAGGGGTGACTCTAAGGGAGGCCGACCAAGGGGGTGACCATAAGGGTTGGCGCCCCTCTTGATGCTCCTTATGGTTCTTGGGCGGCCCAGCATGCTCCAGGCTGCGGTCCAGGATTTCAAGGCCTTTAAATTCTCTTGCTGGGTCTTCCATGATCTTTAAGTGTGGCTCCATGATTTTAAGCTAGCTGGATCTTCGATTATCTTGAGTTTTCTACTTGCAAAATTTGACTGGACTCATTATAAAATTTATAAGACTCAGAAAATAACTAGCTCAACATAAGCTGACTTAACTGATAAACTTCAAAACTTATAGGACTCAAAACTTGACCTGACTCAACTGACATGGCATTCTAAATACAGGACTCAAGTGTGGACAGGATTCCAATGGACTTACTCACAAAACTCAAATGAACTCACTCAAATTGACTAAACCCTAATTACAAATTGAACAAAACTTGGACTCATATCCTAAACTCTAATTTGATAACCACAGATGGTTGAAATGCCTCTGCCAAAGCCTGGGACCTCTGATGTCCCCATCACTCGGGGCATGAGTCATGAGGATACAGTGGGTCGGCTGAGACAGGCCATCTAGGGGCAAAGGAGAGTCCTTAGATAATGGTTGCATCAATAGCCGGAATTGAGGTGCAATTTTGGGATGAGGGGGGTGCTGGAGTTGACCCCTCTCCACGGTAGTTGTCATCATGAGGCTGTTGATTTAGAACACCTAAAGGGTAGGAAAACCTACTTTATGGACTTCCTTTGATAGAATTATTCTGTGTACTACTTGAGACCCAACTTTTCGAGAGGAGCCTTGATTGTGTCAGGCGACGAATCTAGTTGGCATGCAGCAACTATTATATGGAGTCGAGTGGCCTGACAGGAGGGATTCTAGTGATATGGAGATGCAGCTCTGCGAGGTGGATGCTCTTCATAGATATAAGCATCAAGTTATCCTGGTGCTCTTCATAGATATAAGCATCAAGTTATCCTGGTGATTTTAGAGCAGACTAGTGGTATAGGAAGTGAAGGATGCTTTGATTCAAAATCTCTAGGTTGGTGTCCCAGGGCTTTCCATCTCTTGTCACAGGGGACTTCAATTACATTATTGGTTCCTACGAGAAGATGGGAGGCAGGCATTATGCAAACAATATCAAGTCCAGGAAGTTTATGGATGATGAAAGTCTGATTGATTTTAATTATTCTGGACCTTGATTCATTTAGTACAACAATCAATTGGAAACGGCTAGAATTTGAGAAAGGATTGATCAAGCACTTGCCATAACTGGCTGGATTCAATACTTTCCAAGGCACCACGTACAACAACTTCCCAGAATTGCATTGGATCACAGCCAGCTTCTCATTACTACTAATGGTCCATATATGCTTAGACCTCTATTTCGGTTCAAGAAATTGTGGACCTTTTATCCAAGATCATAGGATTTGATTAGGATGGTTTGAAGAATGCCAATTATATAACCATTGAAAAATATAATTTAATAATGGAATTGATTATTGACTACAAAAGCATAAAGATGAAAACACTCATTTATTTTTTTTTCATCTGCAATGGAAGAGAGCATTTTCAACAGAAATATGAAAAGAAAATGTATTAAAAGACCCATATTTCTGACAAACAATAACAACATTTATGCCATAATGAAAGCCCTGACATCCACCCTTCTACACTGCTATATGTTTTCTAGATTGTTTGTACAGATCAGTAATTACAGTATTCCTCAGTCCAAGTTAATGATTTCAGCTCGTGTAGATGCCCTTCGAAACCGCATAATCTGTTTGTAGATTTTTACTTCATCACAGACATCATTGTCTAGCCTAATATATAATGTCTCAAGCACCGGCGAGTTTGCAAGTACAAACTCAATGAGCTCCATTTCTGGTCTTACACCCAAAATTTCAGTCACGGTAAGATACCGGAGATGATTGAACCTGAAATCCACATATTCTTTGCCCTCCCAAAAGCTTGCAGCAGGATTACTCGAGTCAACAGAGTCAGCCTAACTTATACATTAAAGAGAAATTAGACTGCAATGATTATATCAAGTAGAACAACTAGTTTAGTCCATGACATTTTTAAGAACAACTATATTAAAACTGCGTACCTCTATAGTGAGCTCTTCTAGCACAGGGGTACTTCGAAACCAGCACCGGAGGATTGCAATATGTCTTGCATCTTCAAAATTAACACAGCTCAAGTGTAATTTCTTTAAATAACTGTAAGTGGGAAGCCGATCTAACAAACTATCTCCAGCCAAGAACTACAAACACAGCAGAAAAGCATTGGCAATTCTTGTAAAATAAAATAAAATAAAACAAAATAAACAGCAGAAACAGTGGAAGCCAATTACCTCTAACATGTTATGACGCAGAGACAAATTCTCAATTTTGAGCGCAGCATTAAGAGATGTGATGAAATTGTAATGTTCCTTGTTCTCTAGATCTTCATTATCAGAATCTCCGTCATCATCAAGATCATCAGCATCATCCAAACCCACTGACAAGATAGCTAGCTCTGGGGTGCTCTCAAGATAGATATCTTCAAACAAACCATCAATTATCAATTCTCGGAGTTTGGGGGCATTAAATCTAAGACGACTGCAACCATAGAAATCCATAAATGCAACTTTCTCTAGAAGTGGACACTTGGTGATGAGCGTTGCAAAATCATTGTCTGAAATGACAACATTTTCAAGGCTGAGGGTACACAGGCTACCAAAACCTTCACAAACCCGAGGAAGTCTAAATTCACAATCATGCAACTCTAAAGTGACAATTCCTTTACAAAAAAAGAGAGTAGAAGGTAATTTGTAGAGCCTGTCAGGATAAAATCTAAGAACCAACTCTTTGAGGCAGTTTCTAGATAGAACAGTTATCCATCGATCTACAACCGCAAAATCTTCAACGTAGGCAGAGCCATCAAAAGAAAACTTGTGAATTGGCCCACTATGGAGTAAAAGAACTTGATCCACAATTTTCTCAAGCATGTAATGCAAAGATAATGGGACACTGTGCTTGTCAAATATGAGATGTGGAATTGTACTCCACTCATATCTCCATCTACTTGATAAGACACTTGATCTAACAGCATCTGCTACAGGCAAACGCAAAAGAATGGCTTCAATAATATTACTCGGAAGAGTACTGATTCTATCTTCCATCTCAAACTTGCCACGCTGTCCAAAAAAAAAAAAAAGTCAGCTATGGCAGAATTTTAATGTGTACCTAATTAGCACCAAAAAGCTCAACACCCCCTGTAATTATCATCCAAAAGAAAGAAAAGTTTAACCATGTTAATGCCTGGTAGAAAGAAGAACAAAGCAAGAGCAGTTTTTCTTGATACCAAGATAATCAAATATGCAGTGCCCATCAAAGATTCATGCAACCAAAGTTTGGTAGAACACCAATGCAGTTGTAGAAGATGAAACTGATCGGGTTTTCAGTTGTTTACTGTCCATCAATAACACAATAGTTAGAGAAAAAGATGGAGGCGACAGACATGATTTACGAAGTGAGTACATGTATTCTGATCAACTTACTCATACCTAGTCAACCATATCGGTATATGGCAAATAAAGCAAAGACAAGGCAGAACATGCGTGTATGTCTTATACTTCCTCTTCCTCTCTCTTCCCTCATTAAACCCTCCATTCTTCCTACATATGAAGATTATCATGGAACTTTTGCATGGTATAGAAGAACCAAAGATCGGCCTTTTAATACTCTATTCTTTTTTGCTTCATGCACAACTGTTGCACTTAAAAGAGAAAAGGTGATGAGGATCAGAGATACTACAGGATTGTTCATTTGTGTGTATATGATCATCAAAAAAAGATTGTCCCAGTTGTATAGTGTTTATTTGCATTGCTGCTTGCAATACAAATGCCAAAATAGTACAAATAAACTAAGTTTGGTATATTTTGTATCGTTCAGGATAGCATTGCAACCTAGCTGCGTTCACCTAAACCCAGTCCAAACCAATCCTTAGTTTGGGCTAGGATGGGTTTATATATTGCTCTGTTTGGTTTGTTGTGTTTGATAAACATCAAAAGGTTGGATAGGGTTCATGTCGAACGATCATACAATTCAAGGCAACTTGTTTGATTGGTTGTGCTTGACAAACATCAAAAGGTCAGAAAGGGTTCACGTTGAACAATCATGCAACGCAAGGCAACTTGAACCAAACCCAACTCTAATTCCCTTTTCTCTCAGCCCAACTCAAACTGAATGGACAAATTTCTTCCAGACTCAACCCAGCATTTAAGCACTGCGAGCTAACATGGCCCACCCTAACACAGCCATTCAAATTGAACAAACCTAACCCAACACTGCATGTCCTAGCCTCACCAAACCCTAATTATGTTCAGGTTAGAAATTATGGAATCTGGTCACCTTTGGATCTCACTAATAGATCTCTAAGTTGGGTTGGTTAAGATGAGGGTTTGGTAGCTTAGAAATTAAGGTATGGATCAGCCCTTAATTTAACCAAATCCGCTCAAGTCGCCCTCCTAATTGGTAATATCATTTCCCATTCTTCGCTGATTATTACATATATGCATGTCTGTGTAGGGAAGGGGGGGAGATAAACCTGGCTATGATATACATTCAGGTCCAGATTGGATGATATGAGTCCCACATTGATGATCTGTTGGATATAATTTAATATCTCTAAACTATCTACATCCAAAAAATTCACATAATTTGAAGACCTTTAGCTCATACATCAAGTGGTCAAAAAATTATATAATTTAAATAACAAAATATAATATGTATTTTGTTGACCGCTTAATGCCAGGGGTCTTCAAATTACATGGTGTAAATAATTTAGAGATAGTAAATCATATCCAATAACTTTGGATCATCAATTAAGACCCCCAGACTTGACTAGATTTGAGTAGAGATCCCCTCCAGTTTAGTGTGTGTATGTATGTATGTATGTGTCTATGTATGTAGATGCATGCATGCATGTGTGCACACATGTTTATGTCCTGTTTGGTAACATGGGTGCCATCTGTAACTGGTGTTATGTGTGCTTTTGTTGGAAGTTATGAAGAAGGATAGAAATCACAAGGTTTGGTTCTTGTAGTCCTGATAATACAGAAATCACAAGGTGTGCTTGTGTTGAAACTTATGAGTTCCAGCCACCATGATGAAAACATGGTGGTTTATAGGTCCCACAATCACAAAATTCAAGGTCCCACAATCACAAGATTTTCAAAATACTAGAATCACAAATTTAGATGGAGTCAAATAACTTCGGAATCTTTGTATTGGATAGGCAACAACATCTGCTGATTTCTCCCAACTCTTCTTAAGTTCCTTTCTCTTACCTAGCAACTCCCACATGCATGGGGGATATCTAATGGATGAGGTGACCGAGCAGCAAATTAACCCTTTCATGTGCATGATACTCCCAGACTCCTAATTATCACAGCATCCTATGTATCTAGTTACTTCAATTCTAGGCCAGAAATAAACCTATGTCAGATAAGGTCAACATCTGCTACCCACATCATGACTCATTCCATAAAACTAGATTTCTAAAAAGCATAATTATAGCCATAATAACATCCGCTTAATGCATGAAACATGCCCAACTTTGACTTTAAAGTTTTTATAACAGAATGTAACATATCTAGCAAAGACAGGAACACTTTTATGAGTTTATCTAAGCCAGTTGATGACATTATTATCATAACAGAAAAGGATATTTACTTAAAAATTGCTTAAAAATTTATAATTGAAAATCAGGAAGCTTTACGTCAATAATTATAACCAAAACTACTTGTACAACAAAGTATATTCAACAAGCTTGTACAATCTCCTAGTACATGTCATGGACACATGGGTATTTTGCACCTTAAGGTATATTATAACAAGTTCTTTGTAAAGCTAATGCTCAAGCTGGCACATGAATTGAGAACAAGCATCTCAACAATGAATTGGCTAATTCTTCTTCCAATGAGAAGTTGATAAAGGGGCACAATGCAGAGTTTGAAATATTGTGGTACCACTGCACTGATACCACTTATTTGGAGAATTGCTTATGCGTAATATGCATCCCCGTTTCCAAGATTGCGATGGTGTTGATGTTGTAAGAGGTGGAAGAAGAGAAAAATAAAATAGAAGGCTTAATCAATTGGGCATACAAGGTTTTACTACGAGAAAAAATAAATACTTACAAGATTAAAACTCCCACTCTCAATCCCGTATAATTTCTCTGAATAAAAAATCCTAAATCCCTCATACAAGCTCTCACCTCTCAAGCCCATAACCTCTATAGATTTTTTTTGTCACTGCCACGCCTCCTGAAAGCCCTCTAGATCCTCACGCCTGGTCCCTAGCCACTTGCCTCTCTTTTTTATAGCCTCTGGCATGAAGAGTATTTCAACAGAAGTCCAATAGTTCAAACCACGTCGGAAAATGACTCCCATACCTTTCCCACCTCTTGTTTGATCCAAAAACAGCTCCTAGCCACCCAATCAGCATCCATTGCGCTGCAACTCGTGCGAATCAAGCTGGATCGAAATTGGATGTCTCTAAACCATCAGATCTTGTCGAGAACTGCGCGGAGCCCTCCGATCGTGCAAATCGCGTGCCGAACCATGATAAATGATGGTGAGACACAATAATAAGGCCATTGACCATGATCTCCCTTCCATCATAGACCACGATAAGGGGGAGATTGAGCATGGACCACACATGGACTGCGTGCTGGGCGCATGTGTGCCTGGGCCACCACCCACGTGCACCTGCGCCGTGCGCCTACGAGCCGCACATGCGGGTCTGGCCTACTGCAGGTCCTCTTGAACTATTTCCTACGAACTTCTCACCTAGGTTTCGCTCTAGTGAGCCAATCAAGACGTTTTTTTCAACAATCTCCATCTCGACTCGATATTTAGCCTCCATCTAACTTTGAAAGCTCTTAAAGGATCTCGTCCCCATGTCCTGGAATAAATGCTTGCTACTCATAGATGGACAAATATAGAAGTCGAGCCAGATCGCTTGATCCTATCTTTGTCATGCACTGATCTCACCTTGACCCGAGACATGCTAGAAAAAGTCACCTATGATAATAGAAACTTTACCATGCGACATCGTCTGTCATCCTCCCAAGTCTCTTGCCTCATGCCCGATCCACCTGCTCATAGAGTATAACCTTCCACTGGGCTCCCTGTTAAGAAATAGTATCATCCATGCTTCTTTTCCTGCAAGATAATCCTATTATCGTGGATAACCTTCGGGATTCCGTCATCGACTCTCCATGTATACTCGTTTGAATTCAGTTTAATCAGTAAGATTAGATTTTTGTAAAAATTGAATATGTATCAGATCTCATCTAATTTCTTCATTATCCCATGATATGCCTTCAAGTTGACTTTCCCGATGTCCTTGACCATATAGCTCAATCTATTTGACAAGTGGATAGAATCCTCTCTACTCTCTAGAAAGTCAAATAGCTTCTCTTTGAAATAAAAATGATGTGGATATGCAGAATCTAAAATCCACTACCGAAAAGAAAGAGATATCTCATCAGATACTATGAGTACATTATCATAGTATCTGTCACTATCGCTACCCTCGGCCATCACCATAGTAGCCTTCGTCGATTCTTGAACTGTGGGCAATCTCTGGCATGATGTTCCAGCTTGTCGCACCAATAACACTTGATCTTGATCACATCTTTCGACCTAGACCGTTCACATCATAATCCTCTATCGCTTTGCCTTTTATTGCTAGCTCTAGAGACACCAATACTAAATTTTTACCTAAACTCGAAGCTTGATTCTCCCACCTAAGAATCTCGTTTTAGAGTGTGTCGAAATGACCTCTTCCATATTGATGGTGCTCTTTTTTATTAAAAGAGCAATCACCAAGAACTCGAAGGAGTATAGTAGTAACCAATACCCTGATCTTCTCTTCAACTTTCTCATCTATATTGAAAAGATCGATGAGAATCCTCTGAAAGTTACTCAAATATTTCTGCATGCTCTGTTTTTCGATCATTCGTAGTTGATAGAACTGTTTTCAAAGAAAGAGCGTAGTAGTGAGAGACTTTTTCATGTACAACTTTTCGAGTTTCGTCCATAGCACCGTTAGAAAAGTCTCGTTTAGCACATGGATGATCCCATTATCTACTAGATACAAGCGGATGGTATTCATCACCTGCATCTAGAGACGCTTCCAACTCTTGTCCTCCATGGTAACCGATCTTTTCTCGCATATGAGAGCGTCGATCAACCTTTATTGGATGAGCATGCCTTTCACCCTTGCTTGCCAAAAAAAATTATTTTTCCCATCAAACAGGTTGATCTTCATCTTGATTGCAGTTGTCTTCTCCATCTTCTTCGATCTCGATCAACACGGACAATCTGGAACTCTAATACTAGTTATTATGATACTAACTACATTGATACCATTTATTTGAAGAATTTCTTATACGAAATACGAATCCTCGTTTCCAAGATCGTGATGTCAATGTTGATGTCATAAAAGAAGAAAGAAGAGAAATAAAATAGAAGGCACAATCAATTGAGCATGCAATGTTTTTTTATAAGAAAAAATAAATACTTACAAGATTAGAACTTCCACTCTCAATCCCATACAATTTCTCTCGATAGAAAATCCTAAATCCCTCACATAAGCTCTCACCTCTCAAGATAAACCTCTAGTCCCTATAGACTTTTTTACCATTGCCACACCTTCTGGAAGCCCTCTGGATCCTCACACCTAGTTTCTGGCTATTTGTCCCCCTTTTCTATAGCCTCTAGCATGAAGAGTATCTCAATAGGAGTCCAATAATCGAAACCACATCGAAAAAGGATTTCCATTCCTTTTTCAACTTTTATTTGATCTAAAAATAGTTCATGGCAGCCTGATCAGCATCCATCAGGCCGCAAATCACGCGAATCAAACCATTTTAGAGTCATACATCTCCAAGCTGTCAGATCTTGCCGGGAAGTGCACGAAGCCCTCCGATCATGAAAATCATGCATCTGGACCGTGATAAATGGTGGACCGCAATAACAAGGCTGTGGACCGTGATCTCCCTTTTGTGGACCGAATAGTCCAACATAGATCGTGATAAGGGGGGACCAAAGTGCAAACCTCGTGCCTGCCTGTGCCACGTGCCTAGGCCGCCACCCACGTGTGCCTGGGGCATGCACGCATAGCTCTGGCCTGCTGTGGGTCTTCCTAGGCTGTTTCTTGGGGGCTTCTCACCTAGGTTTCGCTCTAGTGGACCGAATCGAGACATTCTTTCCAACATGAAAAGTATTTGACAACACGGTAAAATTAAAAGCAAAGTGTGGTCAAATGAAGTGTTGAAGATGACTCATGCAACATATGAGCTACAAATTGTGAGTTCATGTTGTTGAATGCATTAATGCAAGAAAGAAAATGTTCTTCCAGTAACTAAACCAAGATGTTATATAACAGTCAAGATTTTAATCTGTACAGCAAGAAACTCTCTCCTTCATGAAAGAAGAAAGCACACCAAGGTTAGCTCCAACTTCATTATATGAACATCCATTGCTTATACAAAAGCAGAGAATGAAAAAGCCACCAAAAAGTCTTGGCCAGTCTCAGCTTCTGTCAATTAAAAGTTGGGCATGGGCAACGTTCACACAGCCGGGGCTGCTGCAAGATGAATGGCTGCTGGGATATCTGTTGTACCAATGGTCAATATAATACTGGCTCATTTTCCTGTTCTCAGTCAGTGGCATAGAACAAACAATATATATCATACTGGCTCACCGACCACATAATACTTCTTCCATCTCCCCTCCTTCATGTCTTATGTAATGAGAGTACTGCTAAAGATCACCCCTCCAACTCACTACTCATATCAGCTGTCCTACATGGCATTTGGATATTGGTGCAACACAAGGGCATAGATGTCATAATGTGGGACCTCCGGTAGTGTTCCATCAATCACAACTGCCACGTGCTGCTGGTGACCCCCAAGTAATCATTGGAGGGATGACCTTTAGCATTTTTCACATAATAATTTTCATGCAAGCAAAAGAAGAGACAACAAATGAACAAACAAATCAAATTATAATCACCAAAAAAAGAAGCCATGCTTTGCCTAGTAAAAATTCTACATCAAAGAAGTATCTAGAGCTATTAAAACCTCAAATCAAGGTTTTAAATCCCGTGGGACGAGACTGTCCCGATTTTTTCATGAAATGGGACGTATTGGTGTCCCGTCTTGACACTCGGGACAGGGCATGTCCCAAGGTGTCCTGATTGGGACGCTGTGATACTGACAGGATATCCTGTCCCAACACATGAGATGGTACCTGCTCCAGTATCTCACGGGACATCCCACCGGGACCTGAATTCTTGCCTCCAATATCAAGTTCAACATTAAGAATGTTGATCTCTAAAATGTATAAAATACCACTTATCACTTGAACAAGGCCTAAAACGCACTTTAGTTTTCTCATCATGTTATCTGCCCTTTTTTCTTTCTTTTTCTCCTAAATTTTCTTCTTCTATTCAAATTTTCATAGAAAATCAGAATCATAGACACCTGCTATCAACAAAATGTAACACTACCCATAATTCTAGGAAGTAACCTTTAATTGCTAGGGTTAAATATTTGATATGAAATGGTAAATATTAGATACGAAATCGCTTACTCATCTTGCCTAGATGAAGGAGACTCATGCATATTCAATGTCTTCCATCTTATGCCATTGTTGTTATTTTCCCCTTATTTTTCTCTTAAGAGATTTCATTTCTTCAACCAACTAAAACTGTTGTATGCTGAAATACTATAATATTCCATCCACAGATCTAATGTAAGACCAAGACTGACATTAAATTTAACTCATGTTGATGCTTGCCAAGATGAAACTAGCTCTTTGATCATTTTATGAGTGCCCTCCAAATCTGATTTTGCATTTGACTGCAAGGTTTCTACAACAGCAATATCACCAGATAGTAGGCCTCTGAAACCAATCATTGTTTGACCAATTGTGTCTTGGATTGAAAACCAAAATAGTTGCTTTTAGTAGCTGTTATGATATAACACACGTTGTTAGATCACGTTTATCTCATAAAAGGTCATTTTTTCAGTTGCAAGGAGATTTTGAGTCTAAAAGATATTATATCATGCAGATGATCTGTGAATATGGCAAATAATTGCAATTATTTAAAGACTCTTATGTATATAAAAAGCAAAACGGCAAACCTCTAAAACCGTTATAACTGCTGCTGAAATGTTTCTACAGATGTTTTTTTTAAAACCTTAGCACATTTTTTCATGTTGCATATAAAAAGTGTAAGCTTCAAACCGTGTGAAAGTACGAGCAGCAGAGCTCTATGTTTGCACATCAACACACTCTTTGGTGACAAAATATAAACTTCCATATCTTTTCCCCAGCAATCAAATTTACCCAATTCCAGCTCTTTTCAATCTAGAAAGAAAAACAGTTATAGACGCAAACATCCATTTTCCCCAAAAAAAATAATAATGATGATGATTATTCACCATCTTGCAACCGTATCTTCGCTCTTCGTCCAAATTGAATTCCATTCGTTCACCCTTTTCATATCAAAATTCGCAATCTACTTTCAATTTTAGAACCAAGATTTGCCAAATCGACTTCTAACAACTAACAATCCTATAAGCACCTAACCAAACCAAGTAGAATACGAGGAACTTGATCTACATCGAGCCATTGATCTTACCGAAAGATTTCGACGAAAAAAGAAGAACTTTAATATATTCATCTACAAACATTGATGTGATAGACGATAAAAGGAGCAAGAATTCAAATCGCCCGATGCCGCCCGCTGTAGCAATTATATTACAGAACGAATAAATCAGAAAAAGAAAAAGATAAAGTCAATACTTTAATTGGAAACGCCATGGAAGAACAACCCAACGAGATTAAAAGCACGAAAACCCTAGACAATCAGGAAACCCAGACATAAGCGACTAAACCCTCACTTTAGATCGTTCTGAGCTTGGTTCTGAAACCATTACCTGGTGGCGAGACCCGCTGAGCTCTGCCGTCGAATAGCCCGCTTCTCTCCCTCGAAGAGACCAGGGATCCAGAAGATGGGCGACTCCACGATGACGTAGCTGAGATGCACTAGAAGCCTGCGGACGGATACGATTACGTGAAAGCATATACCATGGGATTCTCAACCGACAGAGACATTGGCCGGGCTTCTTCTCTTAGTTGCGGTAGAATCGAAATCTCCAAAAGAGACGATGGAGGATACGCTCGTTATCATGGTCAGAATTTCTGTTGATTTTGGGTGTGTTTGGGTCACTTCGTGGTTCAATTTTTCGGTGCCAAGGTGTTGGTTCCATGGTCAAGTGGTCAGGACATTGGACTTTGAATCCAATAACTCGGGTTCTCGGTGGGACCACGTTTATTGTAAAAAGTTTAGGAAGCTTAGTAGAAAAATAGGCAAGACAAAGGGGACATGATTCCCGGCATTGCGTTACGAGGTGGATGCTCAAAACTGATCGCCTAATTATTATTACTGGACATGCACTGACTACTGACCAAGAGTATCACCCCGGTATGAGGTTGTTCAACATCCTGCAAATATATTTTGAACTGATTTTGGGATGATCCCGAGAACTATTTAATGACAATTTATGTTCATATAAAAAATATATAAGTATTGCTGATGTGACGGGATCTTCATAATCATGCGGCTTCCTCGAGATCAAGACATCCTGGCCGAAGTCGAGCTCCTGGCCGTTTCGGACTCATTCGCCAGGCGGCTCCCTCGAGGTCGTGACGCCATGGCCGAAGTCGAGCTCCTGCTCTCTTCGAGACTCCTTCGCCATGCGGCTTCCTGAAGATCGAGCCGCCCTAGCGAAGGAGTCCGAAGAGAGCAGGAGCTCGACTTCGGTCATGGCGTCTCGACCTCGAGGGAGCTGCCCGGCGAATGAGTCCAAAACGAACAGGAGCTCGACTTCGGCCAGGTCAGGTCGAGACGCCCTGACCGAAGTTGACCTCCTGCTCTCTTTGGACTCCTTCGCCAAGCAGCTCCCTCGAGGTCGAGATGCCCTGGTCGAAGTCGACCTCATGCCCTCTTCGGATTTCTTCGCCAGGCGGCTCCATCGAGGTCAAGACACCCTGGTCGAAGTCGAGCTCCTACCCTCTTCGAACTCCTTCGCCAGGAGGCTCCCTTGAGGTCGAGTCCACCCTGGCCGAAGTCGAGCTCCTCCTTCCTGAACCGACCCTACTTCGGGCGAGGGGACCAGCAGCTGGGGGACGTCACCACCTTCCTTGAGCGGCGGTGAGCCGCCCAAGGATCATGGAGGGGCGCTCGTTGGGCTGCAATAATTGTCCCTGTACCACTTACACCAAAAAGGAAGGGGTCCCCCGATCGAGGCACCGCATTCCCAAATGATCGTTCATACCATCCAAAAGAGGAAATCATCCCGGGAGATTCAAATCCAGGGGGTGGCTGCCTCTCGATCGAAGCTCTGCCAGGTTTTCTGAAGTGGAGCGACCAAAGGGAGGGCCAAAGTACACGGTGTAGTTCCCTATCACGAATGGGGAAAGGCATCTTGCGCACGGCACGGAGCGTTGCTGCACGTTGACCTTCCGGCGCCTGCAAAGGAGGGGAGGATCCCGAGGTAGGCGGTGTGCAGCCATCCTGGCTTAAAAGAGTTCTCCAATGTTCCAAGAAGAAGGTAAGTAACAAAAAAACGGGCGAGGGGGGTGGCATACAGGAGAGCGACTGAGAGGCCAAGTGCTCTAGGCTACCGAAGACTCATCGGAAGGGTCTCGATGGACACAGCCATCTAGCTCGAACACTCCTTCGCTGCTACTACCCCCGCTCTACTCTCAACCCATTCACACTCTCTAAATATATAATCTTCTCCGCCTTGAGTGGAGTCCATCAACGGGGCTCGACCAGGAGGATCTGTTCTCTTGGATCACCACTGACTTGAGCATCGGATTGCCGTCGCCGGGATTCCCGGCCCGGGTCTCCTCTATTTTGCAGGTCCAGGCACGCGAGCGGGTTTCCGAGCGACGAGGGCGGAGTCCGAGGTCGTCTTCATCTATAGGCCATGGCGGTCAGGCGGTAACAGATTGGCATGCCAGGAAGGGGCGGGCAGGACACACTTTGATCCAAGCCAATCCCCTTATGAGCAATCCCATCAGGAGCATGGTGATGACCCATGCGAGGGAGGTCTCTACTAGCCGCACAGGAGATCCCCCTTCCCATGGGGGCCCGCACAGTCCAGAGAGGGAGCTCCCCGCTCCACTGCAATCGCCTCCAGTGGATGTCCAGCTGGCCATACTCGCCCAGCAAATGCAGCTTCTAACTGCAGCGGTGCGCCAGTTGCATCATCAGCACCGATCCCTAGCCACCCACCAATAGCCAGGGACTTCTGTGGCTCAAGCCGTCGTACCCCGTGATAGCCTACAGTCCTTCCAAGGAAGGCCTTCACTGTCGCGAGCCATGATAGATCCTCGGGGAAGCCATCGGACCCTGGCGAAGAGACAGTAGATCGGGTCAGCCTACTGGGAGAGCCGGTCCCCGACCCTCGAGCAGGCTACTATCAAGCATCGCCGAGGTCGTAAAGGCAAGGCCCCCCATCGCGACCCCCCTCAGCTGTCACCTTCACCTCCTCCGTCGGCCTCAGCGGAGGTCTCCACCGACGAGGCCATCAAGCGCATGGCAGAAAGGTGCCTAGAGGAACAGGAATGCAAGCTGGCGGAGCTATCCCGCCAGTTTGCAAATTTGCAGGGCTCCCCCCACGAGCTTGTGGACTACAACACCCATCCCCCCTTCTCTCGAGAGATCCAAGAGGAACCGATCTCGAGTCGATTCCACATGCCATAGGTGGATCCCTACGATGGGACCACCAACCCTCTGGACTACCTTGAGAGCTACAAGGCCCTCATGAGAGTCCAGAGGATGACCGACGCCCTCCTCTGCATCGCTTTTCCAGCCACCCTCCGAAAGGCGACTCGAGTTTGGTTTACCCGTCTCGAGCCTGAGAGCATCAGCTCATTTGCTCAGCTGGAGAAGAACTTTGTGGCCCACTTTGATGCTTGTCGGAAAGTGCCACGAGAGGCAGACAGCCTTTTCTCCATCAGGCAGTAAGATCATGAACTTTTGCAGGACTATGTGGCCCGCTTCAAGGTTGCTGCACTGGAGATTTACAACTTGGATGAGCCAGTTGCCATGATGGTGCTGAAGAGAGGGCTCATGACTTCTCGCTTGACCTACTCACTAGACAAGAAGCCACCGAAGACGTACTCCGAACTCCTCCTCCATGTTCAGAACTACATCCACGTCGAGGAGGCGGACCATACGATGAGGGAACTGGATGGGAAGCCGCAGAAGAAGCAACCTCCTTGGGAGGCATCTAGGTTGCAGAAGCCCGGACCGATCATCTCGAACTTCCACCAGGGATCAAAGTCGAAGAACGGCCCCATCCCAGAAGAAATATATACACCTCTCCTAGCCTCGAGGATGAAGATCTTCATGGAAATTGAGGGTGAACGTTACCTGCGATGCCCACTCTCGTTGAGGCCGTCTAACGATCGTGACAAGGTAAAGTATTGCCAATTCCACCGTGACCATGATACCGAGGAGTGCCACCACCTCAAGAGAGAAATTGAAGATCTGATAAGAAGGGGCTACCTCGGAAGGTTCGTGGGGGCAAAACCCCGGCGGAACCTCAGGTGCTCGCTGCTTTCCCTCCTGTCCCTGCAGTCGACAATCATCCATCGAGAAGCCTGTGGGGATGATATGTTAGGGAATCGAGCATGCTCCCAAGAGGACCCGGGGAGGAGAGAGTTTGGAAAATGTACTCCCCTTTATGAGGGAGAGAGAATCTGGAAATGAAAATGTAAACAATGATGCCATGATCATCAAGATGACGATCACCAAGCATCCTGTAAAATGGATTATGGTCGATAGTGGAAGTTCGACTGATATCTTTTATTATGATGCTTTCTCCAGGATGAATATGTCCTCTGCTCAACTGAGACTTGTGCACACTCCCCTCATCGATTTTATAGGGGACTTTATGAGAGTCGATGCCACATCGGAGGAAGCTGCCATGTCGGATGTCCCTCTTCGGACTCCTTCTCCAGGTGGCTCTCTTGAGATCGAGATGCCCTAGCCGAAGTCAAGCTCCGGCTCTCTCCGGACTCCTTTGCTAGGTGGCTCCCTCGAGGTCGAGACGCCTTGGCCGAAGTCGAGCTCCGACTCTCTCCGGACTCCTTCGCCATGTGGCTTCCTCGAGGTCGAGATGCCCTGGCCGAAGTCGAGCTTCGGCTCTCTCCGGACTCCTTCGCTAAGTGGCTCCCTCGAGGTCGAGACGCCCTAGCCGAAGTCAAGCTTCGGCTCTCTCCGGACTCCTTCGCTAAGTGGCTCCCTCGAGGTCGAGATGCCCTGGCTGAAGTCGAGCTCCGGCTCTCTTCGGACTCCTTCGCCAGGTGGCTCCCTCGAAGTTGAGATGCCCTGGCCGAAGTTGAGCTCCGGCTCTCTTCGGACTCCTTTGCCAGGTGGCTCCCTTGAGGTCGAGACGCCCTGGCCGAAGTCGAGCTCCAGCTCTCTTCGGACTCCTTCGCCAGGTGGCACCCTCGAGGTCGAGATGCCCTGGTCGAAGTCGAGCTCCGGCTCTCTTCGGACTCCTTCGCTAGGTGGCTCCCTCAAGGTCGAGATGTCTTGGCCGAAGTTGAGTTTCTCCTCCCTGGACTGGCCCCACTTCAGGCGAGGGGACTGGCGGTTGAGGGATGTCGCCTCCCTTGAATGGCGGTAAGCCGCCCAAGGACCACGGAGAGGCACCCACCAGGCTGCAATAATTGTCCCTGCTACCACTTGCATTGAAGGGGAAGGGATCCCCTGATCGAGGCGCCGCACTCCCGACCGACCATCTATGCCATCCAAAAGAGAAAGTCAACCCAGGATATTTGAATCCAGGGAGCGGCTGCCCATCGATCGAGGCTCTGCCAGGTTTTCCAAAGTGGAGCGACCAGAGGGAGGGTCATAGCGCACGGTGTAGTTCTTTATCACGAATGGGGAAAGGCACCTCATGCACGGCATGGAGCGTCACCGCACGCGCCTGCAAGCGAGGGGAGGATCCCAAGGTAGGCACGTGCAGCCATCCTGACTTAAAAAGAGTTCTCCAAGGTCCAAGAGGAAGGTAAGTAACAAACGGGCGAAAGGGGGGCATACAGGAAAGCAACTGAGAAGCCAAGTGCTCTAGGATACTGAAGACTCACCGGAAGGGTCTCGATGGACACAACCATCTAGCTTAAACACTCCTCCACTGCCACTTTCCCCGCTCTACTCTCAATCCATTCACACTCTCAAAGTATATAATTTTCTCCTCCTATAGTGGAGTCTATCTACGAAGCTCGGCTAGGAGGATCTGTTCTCCTGAATCGCCACTGACTTAAGCATCGGAGTGCCCCTGCCGGGATCCCCAGCCCGAGTCTCCTTTGTTTTGCAGGTCCGGGCATGCAAGCCGGGTCTTGAGCGACGAGGGCGGAGTTCGAGGTCGTCTCCAGCTACAGGCCACGGCGGTCGGGCGGCAACAGCTACCATGAGTTACAATCTTTGTGGAATTACATACATCATTATGTATCAACTCTAAGATTGAATTTTTTTTTAATTGATTTGAACTATTTTCTTGGTTGCTTAGATTTAGCATATATTTCATACATAAATGTATCTAAGTTTGATTTGGAAATTAGTTTTAACTTAATCATATATTAAACTTTTTCTAAGTATATATGACCTAACCTATCATGCACTATATTTTGATTTGGTATTGCTGTTGGTATGGTATTGTTGGATCAGGTTAGCTTGGGCACCTGAGACTTTAGTTTATTAAATTTTAGACATGTGTTGGTCTTCTATCATGGTCGAGTTCAGAAGCTCGGCTAGGATTGGCTCTCCTAATTTTTTGAGTTGATCTTTGACAAAGCCATTCCTAGAATAAGGCATGTTTTTTAGAAGGCTAGAGATCTTAAATCCTTTTGAGAATTTATCTCCATTGGCTTGAAGTTTTCTAAGATACTTTTAAAATTGGTAAAGCTGGTCATTTATGGGTTTGTCTTCTACCATGTTATACCTAAAGAATGATATAGTATTGAATCGTTCAACTCTAGTATCATTAAGGATATACTCAAATTTTAGGGTATTCCATAATTCCTTCTTACTCTTAACTAACAAGTAAATGTAATAGAGTGAGTCAAAAAGGGCATTAAGGATTCTTATTTTACATAAGTAATCATCTTCTAAGATAGTAGATATGGTTGAATTAGAAAAATTAGTAAATTTGTCGATTATAGACCAAAAATCTAAAATGGTTAACCAAAATTTCATTTGATTTTAACACCTCTTAAAATGAGATCCATCAAACTTTTCTGGTTTTAGACTAATGGTGTCATCCTTAAGAATTGCCATTAGATCAAAGTTAAGTTTAGAGAAGAAGATCTAAATAATAATAATAATTTTATTAAAGATTTATTTAAATAATTTGAATATTTTTATATTATATTATATTATATTTATTTTGTATATGTTTTTAAAATGTCACCTGATTTATTTTTTTTAAAAAAAATTAAAAATTTAGTAAAATGATTAGCAAAGTGATCAAACCTGTGGTTTGTTAAGATTTTTATTTAATTTATTTATCTTGAAATCTTAAAAGCTTTAATTTACTTGTTTATATTATCTTTTAAACATTAATTTTGTATGATGTAGTACAGATTTTATGGGGATCTTCGATTAATTTTGCACAACATAAAATTATAGAAGAATGCTATAGTCAATCAATTACAAATATAATTTATATATATAAATATATAAAGCATATAAATTATAATTATGTACAAATAATTATATTGATATATAACTATATGCATGCACTACACAAATATTTATCAAATATCCTTTAGATTATTATTTATATTATATAAAAAATATATCTATTTATATATTTTACAAATATTTAAAAATTAATAATAATTTAATATTATTTTTTTGGTGGTGTGTAATTGAATATTTTGGTATGATAAATAATTTAAAAATCAAAATAAAATAAAGTTTGTAAGCATAGTCTGAGAGACGGATGAAATCACTGTCTTAAAAAAGATTTGGCCCCCTTTTTCTGTAAAAAATAATTGAATTACTTGCTTTCCTGTAAGGTACATCCGGAAGCTAATATTTTAACATTCGTCGATGGCACAATCTTGAACGAATACTAATTAAGCCTGTCTTGAATCTAAATTATCAAAAATAAAATAAAAATTATGGGAGAGAGAAATATATGAGATGAAAAACTTAAAATTTTTGGATGGATTTGAAGCCCAAGATAAATGATCTATTTATTAGCTCAAAATTTTTAAAACAAATCCTCAAAAGGTCTTCAAAGAGCCATTAAGGCATTAAAATAGAATTTACATAAATAACCGTGGGAGCGGACATCGAATGTCCACGGAGTGGCTTAACGGTTGTGCGCAAAGCGCGCGCTTGCACTCGCGTAGGCGTGCGAACGTGGGTCAAGGAGAGTTTTGAAACTCCTAACACAAAATGACAACAAAATATATATATATATATATATATTATTTTTTTTAAATTGGTTCTAATTAATTATCGTGTCTAACACATGCTTCTCATGTTACTTGCATTATTTTTTTTTACGGCTCTTCCCACATTCAATTTCAAATCAAACAACGAAAGGTGAAAATGTTTGAGAGAACTAACTTATTGAAAACCATCTTTTATTGCTGGTATAAATTATGTCAACACCTTGAATTTTAATCTGTAGGTCATATAACCTTTTTCAAAGCTACTTCATGCATCAAGAGTTTTCTTTTGATTGTAGAATAAATGTGCCAGGATTGGGCTAATCAGTGTAATCATTTGAGAGTAGGGGCACAACGATCTAATTAGAAAATTTATATAATAAATAACTGAATAAGTAAAAATATACTAAATACTTTTGTCAAAAAAAAAAGTGTTTTCTCCTATAAAATTCTCGTTTCCTTATCACCGAGGCTATAGAGGATTCTTGCTCGGTATATAAACCGTTAAATAGAACGAAATTACTTCGTCAAGCCATTAATTAGCCAATTTGAGTTCTCTTTCTTCTTTTTATTTTTCTCATTGAGGTTTTCTTAAAATCTTTGCTAAAAAAAAATCTTTAAAATCTCAAATGAACCCATCTTCTATGTTCAAAAATTCCACCATCTAAACAAGCAAACTATTACAATCTATGAAGCCTCATGCTAACTGTGAAATCCAGCCTAGTCGGGCCTGTTTTAGGCTGAAATCGACAATGCTTGTCGACTTTAATTCGAAAATTCAAAAAAAAAAAAAAAATCAAAATAGGAGAATGCCGATCCCTTGTCCGATCTCATATCCATCGTGCAACGGTGGCCGGTGCAAGCGAGTGAGGCCAATACGAATCGACTAGTGACCATTGGAGGCCGTTCACCGGTCCTTATCATTCTGTTAAGCCATCCTTGCAATTTTTTTTTAAAATTACCCTCATCCTTTGATTGATTTCCATCGAGCTCTTCCCCCTCCCCACTCCCTTCTTCATCTTCTCCGACAACCGTTGAGCCAAGCCCAGCCACCCCAAACCCATCACTCCTTTCTCTTAAAAGCCCTTAAATCACTTTTTGGTCTTGAAAATTGCCAGTCATCTAGCCCTCGTCGTTGATGCCACTCTCTAGTAAGCCCTTCCCTTCTCTTCTTTTTTTTGGGCTTTGGTGTTGCCATTATAGCAGCAAGGGGACAATCGCCCATTTTCCTTTTGTCCCTCTTGGCTCCCCTGCTATTAGCTAAATTGCCTCTAGCCATCACCAATTGTGCCACCCTGACCCCCATCCTCATCCTTGCTATGCCCATCAAGCCACCCCTTGACCTACCTTTTCCTGTCCTCCCTCAAAGGGAAATCCCTGTTCTCCTAAATTGGGCGAAGGAAGCATAAATAAAGAAGAGAAGGAAAGAAAAAAGAAAGAAAAAAAATGAAAAAAAAAAAAAAAAAAGGGAGAAGAGAGAAGAAAAAGAAGAGAGAGAAAGAAAAGAGAGAGGAGATAGAAGAGTAAGAGAGAATTGAATAATAAATAAGATAATTAGGGATACAATAAATTTATTTTTGAAATTAATGTGGCAAGCCGCTTGATGCGGGATAAAAGGGAGGGCTAGGAGGATCGTTGGAGAGCTGAGAAGTCTCCTGTGATTAGGGTCAAGAAGACAGAAAATATAGGGGGAAAGAAAGATTGATATTCTATAGACTTGGAACTTACCTTCATGGAGAGACGTCGCACCTCTAGGGCATCCCATCCACCCCACTACATGCAGTCTAGGGCATCCCACCCATCTCACTACATGCGGAGCCTAGGGCGTCCCACCCAAATCGCTACTTGGGGCCATGAAGGAGAAGCTCCAAGATCATAGAGGGGACTCAGCAAGGAAGAAGATAACTAGGGACTCACGTCCCTCGATGCTCGAAAGCAAAGGCAGTGGGGTCTCATACCCCTCGATACCCACAGGTGAAGGAAAGACGGGCCTCATGCCCACTCTTGATAAAGGCAGAACCAAGAACACTCTTTTCAAAAATTCATATTCTTCATATATTATTCAATAGATGAGGTGCTTTTATATAGGCTTGCAAAACTTGGGGCCCAAGAAAAAAAAACAAGGCATGTAGCTCATAAAAGGTGACATCCCAACCCTACTCTTTTTGTAGCCTGAAAATATGGTAGAAAACTAAACACAATTCTCTCCATATGGTGAAAAAAATCAAACTAATTCTAATCTAAAACTAATCTAAATATTTTCTAACTGGTCCATACATCCAGATTTAAAACAAATAATATAAAATCCAAATTCATCAAGATCCGTGCTGAGTTGCTCTAAAGTCTGTGCAGGCCTGATGACTATGTAGAAAATTCTTGCTCTGAAAAATGTACAGCTTTAAGATCCATATAAAATTGTTCTGCTATGAGATATATGCAGAAAAACTCTCTGTGACCATGGAACAGGGGCGGCGGACGAAGAAGAGGGTCTTCGGGAGACTTCGCCGGTGCCAGCGCTGGGGAAGGAGGCGGCACGGCCGGTGGCGATGGTGAAGACGGTGAGACGGACCGGCTATGAGCATGCGGCGGCTATGGGCGCGTACGGTGGAGGGTCCCGATCGGTGCCGGTGGTGGCTGGGCGGTGGTCGCGGGAGTCATGACCATAGGGAGCCGGACGGACGGCGGCGTGGGGGAGAGAGGTGCGACATGGCACCGGCGGAGCAGCAGGAGGCGGCCATGGGTTGTTCCATGGAATTCACTGGCGTTCCCACGAGAGATTGTCGCTGGGGAAAGGTGGATGGCCATCGGGGGTCACCGGTGGTCGGGCGTGGCGGATCCGGGACTGGCGGCGAAAAAAAATGGAGTTATGGTAACTTAGATTTGAGGTTGAAGATGATGGGGATAAGGAGGAATAAGTCAAGAATAAAATAAGGATAAAGTGGGAATAGTGGGGATAATTAGAATAGGTTGAATAAGAAAAATAAAAAAATAAAATCTTGGAAAAAAGAAAACCTGGATGGGTTTTGATGTCCCCATCTGGGAAAAAAGAAAACCTGGAATAGGTTGAATAAGAAAAATAAAAAAATAAAATCTGGGAAAAAAGAAAACCTGGATGGGTTTTGATATCCCCATCATTTTCCTGGGGTGGGAAAAACTCGACTCCGTCGAGTCAGGCTCGCTGCAAAATTTTTTTTCTCTATCTTCTTTTTTCAACCCTAATCCTCTCCTGCTTTGATACCACAATTGATGCGGGATAAAAGGGGGGGCTAGGAGCATCATTGGAGAGCTGAGAAGTCTCCTGTGATTAGGGTCAAGAAGATGGAAAATGTAGGGAGAAAGAAAGATAGATACTCTATGAACTTGGGACTTACCTTCACAAAGTGACGTCACATCTCTAGGGCATCCCACCCACCTCACTACATGCAGTCTAGGACGTCCCACCCATCTCACTACATGCGGAGCTTAGGGCGTCCTACCCAAATCACTACCTGGGGTCGTGAAGGAGAAGCTCCAAGATCATAGAGAGGACTCAACAAGGGAGAAGATAACTAGGGCCTCACGCCCCTCGATGCTCGAAAGCGAAGGCAGTGGGGTCTCACACCCCTCGACATCCACAAGTGAAAGAAAGACGGGCCTCATGCCCATTCCTGATAGAGGCAGAACCAAGAACACTCTTTTCAAAAATTCATATTCTTCATATATTATTCAAAAGAGGAGGTGCCTTTATATAGGCTTACAAAACTTGGGGCCCAAGAAAAAAATATAAGGCATGCAGCTCATAAAAGATGACATCCCAAACCTACTCTGTTTATAGCCTGAAAACATGGTAGAAAACTAAACACAATCCTCCCCATATGGTGAAAAAAATCAAACTAATTATAATCTAAAACTAATTTAAATATTTTCTAACTGGTCCATACATCCAGATTTAAAACAAATAAAATAAAATCCAAATTCATCAAGATCCATGCTGAGTTGCTCTGAAGTCTGTGCAGGCCTGATGACTGTGCAGAAAATTCTTACTCTGAGAAACATGCAGCTTTGAGATCCATGCAAAATTGTTTTGCTCTGAGATCTGTGCAGAAAAACTCCTCTCTGTGACCGTGGAACAGGGATGGCAGACGGAGAAGAGGGTCTTCGAGAGGCTTCGCCGGTGCTAGCGCTAGGGAAGGAGGTGGCACGGCCGGCAGCTGGTGGAAGGCGGCGGCATGACTGGCGACGATGGCGGAGACAGTGGAGATGGACCAACTGTGAGCGTGCGGTGACCATAGGCGCATGCAGTGGAGGGTCTCGATCGATGCCAGTGGCGGCTGGGTGGTGGCTGCAGGAGTCACGGCCGCAGGGAGCCGGACGAACAGTGGCACGGGGGAGAGAGGCGCGGCATGGCACAGGCGGAGCAGCAGGGGGGCGACCGTGGGCGATTCCATGGGATTCACCGGCGTTCCCAAGAGATTATCGCCGGGGGAAGGTGGATGGCTGTCGGGGGTCGCCGGTGGTCGGGCATGGTGGATCTGGGACCGACGGTGAAAAAAATGGAGTTCTGATAACTTAGATTTGAGGTTGAAGAAGACGGGGATAAGGAGGAATAAGTCAAGAATAAAATAGGGATAAAGTGGGAATAGTGGGGATAACTGGAATAAGTGGAAAAAGAAAAATAAACAAAATAAAAAAAATAAAATATGGGAAAAAAAAACCTGGGTGGGTTTTGATGTCCCCATCACCGTTGACATGGTGCCCACGTTCGATGCAGCTAGCTGATAAGGTGGCAGAGAGTACCACCTGGCCCAATCGAGGTCGAGCTCTCGTCCGAGGTGAGCTTCCGGTCGAGGTCGAGCTCCCAGCCAAGGTCGAGGTCGAGCTCCCATTCGAGGTGAGCTCCCGGTCAAGGTCAAGCTTCCGTTTGAGATTGAGCTCCCGGTTGAGGTCGAGCTCTCGTCCGAGGATGAGCTCTTGTCCGAGGTGAGCTCCCGATAGAGATTGAGCTCCCATCCGAGGTGAGGTCCCGATCGAGGTCGAGCTCCCATCCGAGGAGAGCTCCCGTCTGAGGTAAGCTCCCCTCTGAGTTGAGCTCCTGGTTGAAGAGAGCTTCGGACCAGTCAAGCTCTCGGTCAGACCAAGCCTTGAGGGCAAGAAGACATCTCCTCAACCGTAACGGGAGGAACAGTAAAAGATGAGACACGACTCTTGGAAGACAGACACGAGAGAGGCCTGATGGTGACATAGGGGCACAACGTCACCGTCTCTGCCAGACCGGTAGCAACTCTTGCGGAGCCGTGTACTCCACCGGGGCTCCAGGTTCTGCAGCATACCACACGCACTTCTTACAAGAGGAGTGCTCCACCAGGGCACCAGATCCTATAGCACGTCGCCTGCATCTCTTGCAAGAGGAGTGCTCCATCGTGGCTCCAGGCCTTGTAGCACGCCACTTGCATCTCTTGAAAGAGGAGTGCTCTGTCGGGACTTCAAGCCCTATAGCACGCTGTCTGCACTTCCCACAAGAGGATTGCTCTACCAAGGCCCCAGGCCTTGTGGCACGTCATCTGTACCCTTAAAGTGGAAACACTCAGCCAGGGTTCCAGACCTTATAGCATGCCACTTGAACCTTTCGCAAAGGATCGCTCCACCAGGGGGCAGGCTCTGCAGTATGCCGATTACATCCCCTGCAAGAAGACCTTCTTCCGGGAACCTCGAATCTTGTCCAATGGGGCTCTGAAGAGCTTATATCCCTTCCATAGGGCATGCTTTGGGAAAAGCACCCAACCAAGGTTCCATACCCAGTCTGGCTGAATCAATTCCTATATAACGGTAAGAGGGACCTCGAGGATGGGGGACGAACCAAGAGAGAGAAGGTACGAGAGCAAGCAAGCCAAGGCAAAGGACTAAAACAGCGAACAATCTCCTAGCATCCCAGAAACTTGAATTTTTCTATTCTCTTTTATTTCCCTCATCCCAAGCCTCTATCATAGAGGGTATGTTTTTCTTAGTCGCATTATTGACTTGACCGTCAGAGTATCCCCGTTGGGATCCCTAGCCTGAATCTCATTTTTTTTTTGCAAGACCGATCAACCGCAAAGGCACGAGGATAAAGAGCTCGATGCTCTTGTGGAGGCCAGCTCAACCAGGCCCCATCAGAGCTACAGGTCATGATGATCTAGGCGGCAACAGAAACCATCTTTCAAATTAGACTTTTTTCGGATAGAATCTAGATCTGATTATATACTAATTAACCCTATCCATATCAAGTTGAACTTAATATGATATCTAGACTAAATCCTAGGCCGAGCCCAAACCTAGACTAGACTTAGAGTTTCTCTCCTTATTCTATTTTCTTTTCAAATTGAAGATTAATTATGTAATTAACCTATCTTGCCAGAACCTTCATCGCCTTAATCAATAGAGGAGTGTCAGATCTAAGGTTTGAGTTCCGTGTCCATGATGGAATCAATTTTTTGTAAGTTATTTTTATCTCTAATATATTTTTTCAGGCATGACCCGAGTCAAAAATAGATTTATTATTGTGATATGTGTTTCATGAATTGTTGAATATGCATATTTTATAATGAACTATATTGCATTGCATCAAAATATGTTATTTGTTGATTGTAATACTCTCTAGTCTGACTATTATCATACAAGTTATGATCTAGTCTCCTTTCACATTTCCAGTGGGGCGATCACTAGTACATGTCCGATAAACAATATGTATAGTCAATAGTTAGTTTCCTTCCAGGCGTAGCCAAGCAAGGCGATTACTGGCATATGCTAAAAAAACATATTTTCTCGTATGATATTAGATCTAGTATCCTTATGGATCTCTAGTGGGACGATCACTGGTACATGACCAATAGATGATATATGTAGTCAAGATCTAATCTCTTTCGAAACTAGTCACTGATCAATTAGAGAGACTATAAGAGTGAAAGTAGATGCCATTCTTGGTTGTTTGTAAAAATATATTATAATTAAATGTATATGATGAAAAGTTTATATTGATTGATTTGATATATTTCATTAGTTTATATTTTTTAGATAATTATTTAATTTTATATTTCATGAACTAATGGTTATAATGATTTATCAGACTTGTGTAGCTTATTATATCATTTCTTCCTTTTTTTATATACTACGAAATAGACGGGCTTGGGATCATATTACGAGGAGCTTAGGAACCGGATGAATTTTTGATAGATTAGATTTATTCTTTATATTTATTGGTCAAAAAATTGGATTAATTATTATTTTATTATTTTTGTATCCTAAATGATTTGAAATTTAAAAGATATGTTTTGTATATTTAATAAAATTAAATCATAAAGATATGCAACTATTTATCATATACCTAGCTTGAGTCTTGGATCGGGCATGTTACTACTAATCTAAAATATGTAAAAATTTTAGATCAAAAAGGGAGGGATTATATCATTTGCACAAAAGGAATGGAAGATGCATTCACGCGACTCTGCCATTGAATCACCCATTGCACATATCTCAAAATCACTGGTGGGTGATTCTTGCGAAAGATGCCAGTCTTATCACCTGGTCCACCATAGATCCAGGTTGAATTTAATTCCTTTTCTGTTTTTTTTTTTTTTTTCTTCCTTTTATGCATTGCATCCATGGTGGACCCGGCCTCCGAATAATTTTAAAAAACAAAAACAAAAAAAACTCGGACTAGCCAAAACCTATGGTTGGACCCGCAAGGAACAAAGCCAAAGGCCTTGGCTTATATAGTGTACCGCACACAATTAGACGCATGTGTTTCACAAGACTCCTGTAATGGCCACCGAAAAAGCTGGTCATCATTGCTGAGTGGTGTAGTTGGTCGTGGAATCTTTTTTATGATTAATTGATAGGGATTCGTATTTTGATTTAGATATATTTTGATAAAAAAATTTAAAAATAAATAAATAAATAAATTTGATTTAGATATATTTTGATAAAAAAGTCCGGGAGAAAAATAAAAAATAAAAAAATAATTCAAAATTAAAATAAAAAAAGAAAAAAAATTAATAAAATAATCATGGAGCCTCTGTTGGTTGGTGATAGTGAAAAAGTTAGGGATATATATAATAAATTCTGTTTACTCTGCTGATTAAGGGATATATATAATAAATCCCGTTCACTCGGTTGACACCAGTATCAACATTAATATATACGTCGTATATCGAACATTCCCCGGCTGGGATGGGGGACCGTCTGGGGGTGGCCATGCTCGGAGTCTAACTCCTCTCCTTCCTTTTTTTTGTTTACCAAAAAAAAAAAAAAAAAAAAAAAGAGAGTAGAGCTGATCATGTGTTGAGCTTAGGCACAGAGACTATTACATTTGAAATATACCCGGTCCAAGGTCCAACTAACAATAAATATAATGTAAATCCAAAGCCCAACCCATAATCAGCTGTATATATACTGTAGTAGGTATAGAAGCGCAGGCCACAACGAGGCTGTACATCAAGGAGGCTCTGAACTGGTCTTAGGATTGAAGAGCCAGAAAAATGGGTGAGGACATTCCCCCCTATCATTAGCCTATTCAAGGCATTCGGTGCTAACACGTGGCAGATCCTCGTAGGAAGAGGAGGAGGGGGGCATAGCGTTGCCTTAGAGACCATCTGAGAACATGATTTACCCAAGTTGGAATCTCATCGATCTCCTTATGGATCCAAAATTTGAAAGGTGCTCGATCAAGAAACTTGTGCTTAGGGTACAGGGATAGCAGCCCCGACTACAACTTTTACTTGCCATGGGCCAAAATACTTCAATCATCTCAACAAATCCTTGCATTTTCTCAGACGTCAGAAGAACAAAGGGACCAACATCGACCTTCGAGTTAATTTCTAATATCACGCTTATAACACTACTTGTGCCATCCTGCTTCTCTTTCTCTTATATATTCAGCTTAATCATGGCTTTTCCCTTGGGTCTTTTGCTTAGCAAAGTGATGAGCAAGTATATGCATGGATTTCATGGGCCCTGAATAGTTATATTTGAAATGGTAGGAGCTAATGATGTGATGTGAGGATCTAAATATTGACATCTATTTAATCTCGCATCAGTCATGCACCGAGTAAAACTTTGGTATTTATATAGGATCAAAAAATTCAGATAATACATCATGACTAAATTTTTTTGGATGAAATATTGAATTATTATAAATAATATTAAAGCATACCTGATTCATAATCTATGTGGATTAGAAGATACTGTTATACGAGTATGTTGAAACTGATAATACAATAATTATAATATTTATGATTCAATCTATGATACTTGCAAATGTATTTGCATGAATTTAAACTTCAAGCTCACAAGGATACGAAGGTTAAATAAAAAAAGTGCATCATAATTTTTGTGAATGTGTATTTAATTATATATTAATTATATAGTAGGTATATTTTGTTTATTCATTTAGAGTTGGAAAATTGAGATAATATCCTGTGACTTTTTTTTTTTTTTTTAAAAAAATATAGATGATGTTTTGGGTTGTTTCAAATGGCTTGTGACTGTCTCCCTGATGGCGACTTCACAATGGACAATTGGGAAAATGGAGTCTCCAACGGTGAGGGTGAATCATTACCCTTCACATCCTCCGCCTCCAGACAAGTGTTTGGTTTTAGGGAGCCGTACAGATCCACATACATTGACGATTTTGCTGCTGGACGAGGATAGTGGACGCCGAGTTCAAAAGAACAATGATGAATGGGTCGGGATCAGCCTATCCAAACTCCATTGTTGTGAACGTGGGCGACAAGGTCAAGGGGAGGTCTTTCGTCATCCTAACCTTTTGACGCATTTTGTGAGCAGAGAGCTAGCAAGTCCACTCACTGCAACTGCTTTTTCTCTATAATGCAATGTGGGCTGGGCTGGGTTAGCCCAAACACAAACCCAACCTTAGTTTACTTTTGAATTGGGTTGAGCCCTTATATACCTAATTTGGATTAAGCTGTGATAGAAAATTGTTAACTTGATTTGAGGTCAATTAATGTTCAGGTTAATAGGTTGGCTAACTTGATCCAACTTGAACCTTATTCAAACTTTTAGGTCACCTAACCATGCCCAATTGCATAGAGAAGTCCATATTCTTAGGGTTGTTTGGTTGGGATAAATCAGATTACATCACGGAATAATTTGATTATTCCTATAAATTATTTAATTAGAAAAATTATTATGAAGTTCTTTTAATCATATTTGGTTAGTGAATTTTTTTTTTTAAGAATATGATTTTGGAAAAAGATTATTATGTTTGATTAGAAATAATCCAATATAAAAATATGATTGATGTGGCTAGATCGCTGACGTGGGGCGGGCAAACTGACGTGGAGTCCCCATTAGGCGCAATGCTGAATTTTCAATATGAGCCCCTTCGCCGGGCTGAGCTCTCCCGGAGCAACGGGGTTGCCCGCCGAAGCCGAGCTCCGTCCTCCGCCAGGTCGGTTCCTGCCGGGTCGGGACGCCTAGGCCGGAGCCGAGTACAAGTCCCCACCCGAGATGGATCCCTTAAGGTCGGGCCCCATGGTCAGGAGTCGAGCTCAAGTCTCCTCCACCACGAGGAGCCCCTTCGAGGTCGGATCCCCTGGGTTGGGCGACATCCCACCCACCTCCGTCAGGTCGAGCTCGTCCGAAGCCGAGTCCCGCTGGTCCGGAGTCGAGCTCAGCCCTACTCCGCCCAGCCGAGCCACCTCGAGGCGAGCCCATCGGAGGCGGGCCCCACCTTTCCAGTTCGGTCCCCAACTCAGATAGAGGCACCAACCACCAAAGAAGCGGTGCCTCCTCTCCAAGGACGACGGCGGGCCTCCCGAGGGTCATATAGTAGCGCCCGCCATGCCACCATTAATGCCCACGGCCGTCACTCACACCAGAAAGAAAGGAAACTCACATCAAGGGGCCATGCCCTCCACAAATCTGCCGTACCACCAGAAAAAAGACCCGACCGGAGTGTGCGAGTCCCGAAGATGGCGACCCGCTAACCGAGGACCTGCCAGGCTTCCATGAGAGGGGCAAGCAGAAGGAATGTCAGAGCGTATAGAAGCTTCCCCGGCTATCTGACAGGAGAGGCGTCCCGTCTACGGCACGATACCTGGTCGCACACGTCTGACGACACGGGGAGATCCCGAGGCAAGCCATAGTAAAAAAACTCAGCCAGAGTAAGCTAAAAGCAAAAGAAAAAAGAAACAGGGAGAAGGGAGGCCAGAGAGGAGGATTCTACCACTTCGGCCATCACCTCTCCCAGCCCACTCTCATTTTTCCATACACACTACACTCACTCCTCCTGACGTGGAGCTCATCCCGAGGGGCTCGACCAGGAGGATCTATTCCTCTGGATCGTTACTGACTTGACCGTCAGAGCGCCCCTGTCGGAATCCTTGTCCTGGGTCACTAACGAGCTTTCTTGCAGGTCCCAAGGCACCGGAGGCATCCTAGCTAGGTGGACGCGCGACCCCCGACGCAACCAGCAACTACGGGCCACGATGACCCGGGCGACAACAGATTGGCGCGCCAGGTAGGGGGGCAGAACGACTCTCGATACAGTTCAGGCCCCGCTCGGACAGTTTGTCGAGAGGATGGTAACCACTCGGACGAGGGGAGCCTCTCCCAACCATGCGGAGGAGTCCCCTTCCCACGGGAACCCGCATGGCTTGGAGACGGAGCCACCCACCCCGGTTCAACCACCTCCGCTAGAAGTTCAGTTGACCGCATTTGCTCAGTAGATGCACACTTTCACTGCAGTAGTGCGCCAGCTCCAACACCAGCATTGTCCCTGGCTACTCACCAGCAGCCAGAGACCCCCACGGCCCACGCCGTAGCATCCCGCAACAGCCTGCGTTCCTTCCATGGGAGGCCTTCGCAGCCGCAGGCTGTTATCGACCCTCGCGGTAGTCATCAAACTCCAGTGAAGTGACGGCGGGCCGGGTCTGCTGATGAAGAAAGCTGCTCACCACACCTTGACCGGGGGGCATTTAGACCCCGCTAGGGGAGGAAGGGCAAGGCCCCTCGTCACGGGCACCGCGCACCCGCGTCACCCTCCCCGCCTCTCTCAGCAGAGGGGTCGATGGATGAAGCCATTAGGCGCATGGTAGAGAAGCGTCTAGAGGAGCATGACCGCAAACTTTTGAGCTATCCCACTGGTTTGCTAACCTGCTCGGCTCTGCCAACGAGCCAGCAGGCTACGACGCCCGCCCTCCGTTCTCCCAGGAGATCCAAGTGGAGCCGATTCCCCGTCGGTTCCGTATGCCGCAGGTGGATCCTTACGACGGGACCCTTACGACGGGACCACCGATCCCCTAGACCACTTGGTAAGCTACCGGGCTCTCATGAAGGTCCAGGGGGCCACTGACGCTCTCCTGTGCATCACCTTTTCCGTTACTCTCCGGAAGGAGGCTCGGGTATGGTTCACCCACCTTGAGCCGGCAAGCATCAACTCTTTTGCCCAGCTGGGGCAGAGGTTCGTGACTCACTTTGATGCCTGTCGCAAGATGCCACGGGAGGCAGACAGCCTCTTCTCCATCAGGTAGCAGGATCGCGAGCTACTACAGGACTATGTGGCTTGCTTCAAAGCCACCATTCTAGAGATCTATAACTTGGAGGAGCCGGTCGCAATGCTGGCTCTGAAGTGAGGGCTCAAGACTTCTCGCCTGATCTACTTGCTTGACAAAAAGTCCCCGAAGACTTACTCCGAGCTCCTTTCCCAAGCTCAGAAGTACATCCATGCTAAGGAGGCGGATCGTACAAGGTGGGAGCTTTACGCGAAGCCGCTAAAGAGGCCGGCACCTGCTGAGGCGCCTGAAGCACGGAGGCCGGGACTGCCAGCTCAGAGCTCCCGGCCGGGACCAAGGCCAAGAAGTGCTCCCATCTCCGAGGGAAATTTTACCCCCCTCCTCGTCCTGAGAACGAATATCCTCATGGAGATCGAGGGCGAGACCTATCTGAGGCGCCCATCGCCATTGAAGCCATCCTCTAGCTGTGACAAGATGAAGTATTATCGTTTTCACTGTGACCACGGCCACGATACCGAGGAGTGCCGCAATCTTAAATGGGAGATCGAAGAGCTCATCAAGAGGGGCTACCTCGGAAGATATATGGGGGGCAGATCTCAACCAGAATCCCAGGCGCTCGTTGTCCTCCCACCAGTCCCGGCGATCGATAATCGCCCTACCAAGAAGCCGGTGGGGATGATACGCTGGGGAGCTGAGCACGCTCCCAAGAGGGCCCGGGGGGGTAGGGCATCCTGAGGTTGTACTCCCCTTTATGAGGGAAAGGGAAGATGGGGAGAGAAATGTAAATAATGATGCTGTGGTCATCGGGATGACGATCGCAAAGCATTCTGTAAAACACATCATGGTAGATAGTGGAAGCTCCACGGATATGCTTTTCTACGATGCCTTCTCTAGAATGAATC
This sequence comes from Areca catechu, assembly GCA_021397845.1. Lineage (NCBI taxonomy): Eukaryota > Viridiplantae > Streptophyta > Magnoliopsida > Arecales > Arecaceae > Areca > Areca catechu. The sequence goes on along the minus strand of CM038049.1, from coordinate 21,508,468 downwards.
TTTCCTCTGTTCAGCTAAAGCCTGTACATACCCCCTTTGTTGGTTTCACGGGAGATTTCGTAAGGGTGGAGGGAGAAATCACTCTCCCGGTCACTGCCGGGACCCCACCTCGACAGAGTACCGTCATGATGACGTTCACGGTTGTCAGGCTTCTTTCACCTTACAACATGATTTTGGGCCGAGCTGGGCTCAATCTCCTCGATGCTGTCGTCTCTACCAAGAGATTGGTTGTACAATTCCCAACCCCTTGTGGTATGGCGGAGATGAGGGGTACGCCCTAGTCGGTGCAGCACTGCTTCCAAACCCTCCCCGGGGCCCGGGTGCCCGAGGAGGACTCCAAGGTGGATGAGCTCGACCAGAGGGTTTAGGACCTCATGGGAGGCCCGACCGAGCGCCTACTTTCTTACCAGCTTGGGGTCGACCAGACGAAGACCGTGCAAATCGGAGCCCAGCGCCCGAGAAGGAGAAGGCACCATTATTGGAGTTCCTGCAGGTGAACGCAGATGTGTTCGCCTGGACAGCGGCGGACATGCCAGGTATCCCCCCTGAAGTCATCACCCATAAGCTCAACGTCGATCGGAAGCACAGACCGGTTCGATATAAGAAGAGGAGTTTCGCCCCAGAAAGACAGGCGGCCATCAACGAGGAAGTGGAGAAACTCTTGGCTGCCGGCTTCGTCCAAGAGGTGCAATACCCGAGCTGGCTGGCGAACGTGGTGATGGTGAAGAAGAACAATGGCAAGTGGAGGATCTGTGTAGATTACACCGATCTCAATAAGGCGTGCCCAAAGGATAGCTTCCCTCTGCCAAGGATAGACCAGCTGGTGGACACCACCTCAGGGCACAGGCTGCTCTCCTTCATGGATGCTTCTCTAGGTACAATCAGATCCGGATGCACCCGGAGGACGAGGAGCACACTGCCTTCATTACCGATCGAGGGACGTACTGTTACAGGATGATGCCCTTTGGCTTGAAGAATGCCGAAGCCACGTACCAATGGCTTGTAAACAAGGTCTTCAAGGACCAAATTGGCCGGAACGTGCAAGTATACGTGGATGACATGCTTGTTATAAACAAGCCGAGCTCAGACCACATCGTCGACCTCGATGAAGCCTTTCGCAACCTCCGGAAGCACCAAATGAAGCTCAATTCAGCAAAGTGCGCTTTCGGGGTGGTGGCCAAAAAGTTCATCGGCTTTAAGGTCACCCAGAGAAGCATCGAAGCGAACCCGAAGAAGGTTCAGGTGATCCTTGATATGGAGCACCCGACATCCAAGAAGCAAGTTCAACGTTTGACAGGGAGGGTCGCAGCCTTAAGCTGGTTCATCTCGAGGTCGGTTGATCGCTGCCTCCCTTTCTTCAAGGCGTTGCGCGAAATGCATGACTTCACCTGGACTGAGGAGTGCAAGACAGCCTTTGAAGAGCTGAAGGAGTTCCTAGCCTCTCTACCTCTGTTATCTAGACTGGAAGAAGGGGAAGAGCTCCTACTCTACCTGACGGTTACACCTGGGGCCGTTAGCTCGGTCCTCGTCCGCACAGATCAGGACGGATCTCAGAAGCTGGTGTACTACACTAGCAAAATCCTCCATGATGCGGAGATCAGGTATACTCGCTCCGAGAAACTTATTTTTGCACTAATCATGTATGCTAAGCGCCTTAGGCCATACTTCCAAGCGCATCCCATCGCGGTTGTGACCGATCAGCCGCTGAGGACCATACTAAGCCACCCCAAGACTTTTGGGAGACTGGCTAGATGGTCCCTGACGCTGAGCGAGTTCGACATCGCATACCGACCGAGGCAATCGCAGAAGGCCCAAGTCCTAGCCGACTTCGTGGTCGAATGTACAGGGCCCCCCGAGGAGCCAGAGCGGATGGCCCCGAAGAGCCAAGCTGAGCCTGGACCGCGAGAGGACCCATGGATCCTCCACGTGGATGGTGCCTCCAATTCCGGTGGAAGCGGAGCGGGCCTCATCCTCGCCAATTTCGATAGAGTGGTGATGGGATGCGCTCTCCGCTTCAAGTTTGCCGCCACGAATAACCAGGCGGAGTACGAGACGCTCCTCGCGGGCATAAAGGTATCCCGTGAGCTGGGCATCGAAAGCCTAAAGGTTTTCACCGACTCTCAATTGGTTGCCGGACAAGTCTCCGGAGAGTACGAGGCCCGAGATCCCCATATGGTGAAGTACCTGGAGAAGGTTCGTTTGAGCACGATGGGCTTCCGTTACTTCCGCATTTTCCATATCCCTCACGGAGAAAATGCTCGTGCGAATGCACTATCGAGGCTCGCAACCCTACCGGACTTATCCTTGGGGCGTGCCTACGTCGAGTATCTCGAGAATCCAAGCTATGAAAGCCCAGAGGAGGTGTAACAAGTAGCCGACGAGCCGAGCTGGATGGACAAGTACATCAAGTACATTTAGGACGGCCTCCTACCAGAGGACCGTAGAGAAGCGGCCTCATTAGAAGGAAGGCCACCCGTTTTGTTCTAATGGACGGTCATCTCTACCGCCGATCTTACTCCTACCCGCTCTTGAAGTGCCTTAGACCCACGGAGGTAGCCTTCATGCTCTGGGAGATACACGAGGGCCTCTGTGGGAACCATGTAGGGGGGAGGACTCTGACATACTAGGCTCTTCGCCAGGGATACTTCTGAGAGATGATGAGGGAAGACGCCGCCGACTTCGTCAAGAAGTGTGACAAATGCCAACGCCATTCCCACATATAGCGCCTATCGGCCGCACCGATCTCTCAACTGTCATCCCCCTGGCCTTTCGCACAGTGGGGGATGGACATTCTGGGACCGTTCCCCATCACGCCAGGGCAACGGAAGTTCCTGCTAGTGGCGATCGACTACTTCACCATGTGGGTCGAAGCGGAGCCGCTAGCTCAGATTACAGAAGCCAATGTTCGACAATTCTTTTGGAAGTCAGTCATCTGCCGCTTCGGACTCCCTAATTGCATCATCACCGATAATGGGCAGCAGTTCGACAACCGGGAGTTCGAAAGATTCTGCACCGAACACGGCATCTAACACCGGTTCACCTCGATTGCTCATCCCCAGACAAATGGGGAAGCCGAGGTGACTAATCGGACCATCCTCCAAGGACTTTGCACCAAGTTGGACCAAGCGAAGGGCAGATGGGCAGAGGAACTTCCAAGCGTCCTGTGGGCCTACCACACAACGCCCAGAACGGCGACGGGGGAAACATCCTTCAACCTCGTCTTCGGTGCTGAAACAGTAATCCCAATTGAGCTCGGCATGCCCACATTGCGGGTGCAGCAGTATGATGAGACGCAGAATTCGGCGCACCTCCTGCTTAGTCTGGACCTCCTAAAAGAAACAAGGGACAAAGCCTGACTTCGGATGGTGGCATACCGACAACGGGTTGCCCGATATTATAATGCGCGCGTGAAGCTGAAGATTTTCCGACCTGGCAACCTAGTACTGCACCAGGCCGAAGCGTCTCAACCCTGGGAGTGCGGCAAGCTCTTGCCAAACTGGGAAGGCCCTTACAAAATGGCCGAGGCCCTCTCGCATGGGGCCTACTATCTCGACGACCTGGATGGTGCCAGGTTCTCCCGAACATGGAATGCTTGTAATTTGAGGAGATACTATCAATAATGTAAGTTTTTCCCCCATTAGAAATAAAGACTTTCTTTCGCATAATGGGTTATTTGCCTTGCAGGAAGGTCGTTACCCGGGACCCAGCTCTCTGGGACCCAAGCCTCTAGCCCAGCTCCTCGGCATCCAAGCCCGAAGAAAAGTCCTCTGGCACCAAGACCTGAGAAGCCCTCAGGCACTCAGGTTGAAGAAGGCCCCGAACAGGGAGAAACGGGCGACGATCCCGTGGAAGTGACACAGAACGATGAATCAGAAGATTGTTCTGATAGCATTGGAGACCAACTGGGCAGGAACAAGGTAGTAGTTGGCCAAAAAGGAAAGGAAAAAAGGATGGACAGGAAATCGGAGACCCCCGGCAAAGGCCTCCTCATAGAAAGCGATCCACCGAGGGTCACTATATGTGACCCGCTCCCCCGGACGAGGAACATAAAGGTGGATGGACTCGGGGATGCCGTAAGCACCCCGGATGGTCACAAGATCCTCGGCGGTGATCACCGAAGCAATCCCTCCGGGACCTGTCAACCGAGAAGGTTCGGGTTCAGGAACAGGAGCAGGGAGAGGAGTAGGAAGGAGAGCCAACCGAGGTGGGAAAGCAGACCCAGGTTCCCTAATGGCTACAGGACCGTAGGAAGGTCTCCTACTAAACTCGTAACGCGCTGCCTCCCTTTCCTCGTCGGAGGAAGAAGGAGTCCTTGGCCGGGAAGGTTCGGCCTCGGCTTGGCAGGAAGGATAGAAGTTTGGGCCAAAACGGTCCATGGAAGAAGAAGAGGAGGACAAAGGAAGACCTACAGTGACCCCTAGTCAACGAGGAGGAAGAGGAAGAAAGAGCTAACATGCTAAAAGTCTGGGAGGACAATAGTGGCCGGAGAGGAAGGAGGAGAGAATCTCTGTACGACGTCAGGCACGAAAGATTTGAAAGAAAGTAAGTCTCGAAAAACTTACCCTTCCCTTCGAGGCAACCTACGCCCGACCGTACCGTTATGGCTCTCCCAAGAGATGCTCGCCACGTGTCACCGATCGACGGGGCCAATGCCTCAATCCGACCGCGGCCGCTCTGACTTCCGTGCCTGCCATAACCGCTTCTCAAACGTGGCCACGTGGCACCCCCGCACAGGCTCAAAGGACCGTCGCGCGAAGCGCCGCCGATATCGATCATTGTTATACCAGATTTTTTCGTCTTTCCATGTCAGCACCGCAATTACTCCCTTCGCCCCGAGCGTCGCGTGCCAACGAGCCTCGGGAGTGGGGGGCAAATGATATGGCTAGATCGCTGACATGGGGCGGGCAAACTGACGTGGAGTCCCCATCAGGCGCCACACTGGATTTTCAACATGAGCCCCTTTGCCGGGGTGAGCTCCCCCGGAGCAACGGGGTCGCCCACCGAAGCCGAGCTCCGTCCTCCGCCAGGTCGGTTCCCGCCGTGTCGGGATGCCTAGGCCGGAGTCGAGTACAAGTCCCCACCCGAGGCGGACCCCTTAAGGTCGGGCCCCATGGTCAGGAGTCGAGCTCAAGTCTCCTTCACCACGAGGAGCCCCTCCGAGGTTGGATCCCCTGGGCTGGGCAGCACCCCGCCCACCTCCGTCAGGTCGAGCTCGTCCGAAGTCGAGTCCTGCTGGTCTGTAGTCGAGCTCAGTCCTACTCCGCCCAGCCGAGCCACCTCGAGGCGAGCCCATCGGAGGCGGGCCTCACCTTTCCAGCTCGATCCCCAACTCAGACAGAGGCACCAACCACCAAGGAAGCGGCGCCTCCTCCCCAAGGACGATGGTGGGCCTCCCGAGGGTCGTACAGCAACGCTCGCCATGCCGTCATTAATGCCCACGGTCGTCACTCACACCAGAAAGAAAGGAAACTCACATCAAGGTGCCATGCCCTCCACCAACCTACCGTACCACCAGGAAAAAGATTCGACTGGAGAGCGCGAGTCCCGAAGACGGCGACCCGCTAACCGAGGACCTGCCATGCTTCCAAGAGAGGGGCAAGCAGAAGGAATGTTAGAGCGTATAGAAGCTTCCCCGGCTATCTGACAGGAGAGGCGTCCCGTCCACGGCACGATACCTCGTCGCACACGTCCGACGACACGGGGAGATCCCGAGGCAAGCCATAGTAAAAAACTCAATCAGAGTAAGCCAAAAGCAAAAGAAAAAAGAAACAGGGAGAAGGGGGGCCAGAGAGGAGGATTCTACCATCTCGGCCATCACCTCTCCCAGCCCACTCTCATTTTTCCATACACACTACACTCACTCCTCCTGACGTGGAGCTCATCCCGAGGGGCTCGGCCAGGAGGATCTGTTCCCCTGGATCGTTACTGACTTGACCGTCGGAGCACCCCCGTCGGAATCCCCGGCCCGGGTCACTGACGTGCTTTCTTGCAGGTCCCGCGGCACCAGAGACATCCCAGCTAGGCGGACGCGCGACCCCCGACGCCATCAGCAGCTACGGGCCACGACGACCCGGGCGGCAACAATGATCAAATCGATAAATATGCCTATTAGTAAAAAATAATTTTTTAATACTAAGATAGTATTATCATCTTCAATTAGTTTTTATATAATGATTATAATCACATAGTCCTTTGTACGGTACTATTTATATTTACCAAATTTTTTTATTGAATGAATTTGAAAAAATATAAAACAAATTCAAAGATTATAAATATATTTTTTTAAAATATTTTTATTAGATATAGATTACCACCACCGAATTTACCAAATATTAATTTTTTACAATATTTATTTTATTTTATCTTTCTAGAAAATAAGCATAAGCTCATCATTTCTTTATCATCGCTCTTTTATTTTTTATATAAAATATAATAATTTGATATAAAATTTATTTTTTTATGTCAGCCTGGTCCCAACAAATGAATATGTATAAAACTCCTAACTTTGCCACCGTCAAACTTAATCTATATTCCAGTCAAATTTAGCTTAAACCTTGATTGAATCAACGCAGCTTGGCCAAACAAAATTATACGTGGACCGAGATTCAGGAGTTTAGGTCAAGCTTTTGTTTCCATGGGTCAAATTTGACATTTTCCTTGGCTGCATGGATTTAGTCAAATGGTATCCGCCAAAACCAATAAAAGGTACTTCTTGGATCTACGGAATACTGTTGATTGAGTCAGCGTACTTACAGCCGCTTTCAATACCAGTTGCTCGTCCAGCTCAACTGGTAGGATATGTTGCTCACCTTTTCTGACAACGATGGTAATTATTAAAGATCAGGTAGTACTCCCATATATTTCAAATATTAAGGGTACCATTACGACGGTAGCCAGACTAATAATAGAGATTTTATCTTAATTTCAATCGATCATGAATCCAAAACACGTTCTTGGATGACTTAATCAAATATATATATTATTTTTTAAAATTTATAATATTAATATAAATAAAAAATTATGATTTTTTTTTTTTATATTCCTATTCTATAAATCAGCATTTTAATGAAATCATATTGATATAATTATTTATTGACGAAGGAAGATTACAAAATTTTAAATATCGAGTTCAAATATTTTACTGGTCAGTATTTTAGTGATGCTAGATGTTGCCGCCAGGATCATCATGGCCCGTAGCTATCAGAGGCGTCGGACTGCCGGTCGATTTTTCCGGAGCTCCTCAGCACTTGCAAGGAAAGAAACGTTAGAGGCCCGGGCCGGGAATTCCGGTGAGGGCACTCCGACGGTCAAGTCAGCGATGATCCAGGGGAACAGGTCCTCCTAGTCGAGCTCCTCTTGATGGACTCCACGCGAGGAGTGAATGGTATGAGAGTGAAGTGAAAGTGAGTCAGGAGGAGGATGACGGCGGAGCTAGAGGGATTCTCTACTTAACCGCCTCTCTTTTGCCTGTTTTTTTCTCTCTTTTTGTGGTGATGGTGGTGGTTCGCCCTTATGGTTGAGCTTGCACTGATATTGCATTATTTTTCATGTTACCTCCCCCTTCGGGGTTGTCGATCGTTCTTTGTAGTTGAGGTGATCGTTCGTGCGGTGATGTCTGTGCCGTGGATGGGACGTGTCTCCTGACATGCGGTAGGGGAAGCTTCTATGCGTTCTGACATTCCTTCTGGCTACATCATTCCTGGCAGGGCCTCGATCGGAGAGCCGCCGCCCCCGGGATTCGTGCCCTTCGACCGGCCTCCTTTTCTGGTGGTATGGGCGGCATGGCGTCCTGGTCCGGGGGCCTCTCTCCCTTCTCTTCTAGCGTAAATGGCAGTAGCAGGTAGTTATTGTAGCATGGCGGGCATTGCTTCGTGGTCCTCGGGAGGCCCGCCGACGTCCTGAAAGGGAAGGCGCTGTTTTCCAGGGGATTGGCGCCCTGGCTGAGGTGGTGGCTGAGTTGGAGAGCAAGGCTAAGCTCCGCCGGGCTCGACCTCGAAGGGGCCCCACGCGACGGAGGAGGGCTGAGCTCGACTCCGGACTGCGGGGCTCGACCTCGGAGGCCTGACCTGGCGAAGGAGGGCGGCACGCGACTCCAGACGGAAGGGCCCGACCTCGAATGGGCTCCACGTGGTGGAGGAGGATTGAGCTCGACTCCGAACCGCGATACCCGGTTTCGGAGGGTCCGATCTGGAAAGGTCGCTCGGCTCCGACCTAGATGTCCCCGATCTCGTAGGGGGCCGACCTGATGAAGGACGGTACTCGATCTCGACAGGCAAATCCGGCGTTCTAAGAAAGCTCAGCTTGGCGAGGAAGCTCGGGGGGAAGCATCCACCGTGATAGTATATATGGATACGATATTCGATGAATGTCCTGTATCAGCGCTCTTGTCACATCATCGGACATTCTTGTTAACGAAGAAAAATTGTAAAAATTTAAGTGCCTTGTTGAGTTCAAATGAAAGTTATTAAAACCGAAATGGATGGCAGGGAAGACGGCCCTGAACACATAACCTCATCCCAACACCAGTGTTAAAGACTCTGCATCGTTGCAGTCTTTTTTAATTTTTAAGTGACCCGTTCCATGTGGGGACAACATCATGGTCCTCCAATTCTTTTAAAATTTTCGTTAATCAAACAAACTACATAATAGAAAAACATTTGTGAATTTTCAAAAAAAAAAAAAAATCTCCAGACTACCAGTCAACCAATTTCATATTAATGCCATGATATTCAATTTGATCATGGTTGTTACGTAAACATCAGCCGACAGAGAGAGCGAGAGACCTTGGGCACATGGATGCACCGCTGGACTTCCGCATTTAATACAGGTAGATCAACAACTGTTAATGTGGGCCTGTCATTCCTCTGGGTAGATCAAGTTGATCAAAGTTGCCGGTTGCCACGAATCGTCGTCCAGCTCGACGTCACGATGACGGGCTCGCCACGCAACCATGCGGGCTGGATAGGGTGACGGCAGCAGTCGTATCGACCACGAGTGCCCGGGCCCGGTTCACGAAGACTTCCTTCACATTGCGCCTCTGCTGGTCCAGCAACCGAACCAAGCTCCGCTTGGCGTTGGACCGAAAGGGGGACCCGGTAGACGTGAACCCGTCCACGAGGTGGAGGTACGCCTCCAGGTCGTGGCTGCAGGCCGGCCCGGCGTCCGGCCGGAGGTACGGCGAGTCCCGGCTGTTTATCCTCAGTTCACTCCCCACGTGCACGTACCCCTCCCTCATGTGTGGCAGAGGCATTCCAGCGGGAACCTTGGTGATGACGTCGTGGGCATTGACTATTCTAAGCACCTTGAGACCGCGTTCCTTCTCGACCCGGTCCGCGAACGCCCGGTTCCCGACGCGCGGCCCGCCGAAGGAGACTACGGCGATGGGCGGCACGTTCGGGGCGCACGTGCTGAGCTCGTCGGCGACGAGGATGGCCAGCGCCGCCCCGAGGCTGTGCCCGGTCACCGTGATGCTGAGCTCCTCTCCTTTGTAGACCTCCATGAGACGGCGAACCTCCTCCACCACCGACGCCGAGAGGCTCGACACCTGCTCGCCGGCGGTCTTATAGAGGCTCCAGAACCCCCGCGCCACCTTCGGCACGTGCTGTCCAACTTCGCTGGAGGAGGCGTCAGGGGAGTCCATAGGGACGAGGGAGGCGCGGAGGTTCTCGGCCCACTCGAGACAGGTGGCGGTGCCGCGGAGGACGATGACGATGTCGCGGCGGCCCATGCGGCGGATCTCGCGGTCCGAGTCGCAGACGGCGACGTAGCCGATCCAGCTGGAGCTCTGGGTCATCCAGGCGGGGGAGGAGGAGTGGGCCCAGGGTGGGATGCTGAGAGAGGAGGTGGCGAAGAGGGACTTGGTGGTGCGGTAGGAGCGGTCGGGGAGGAGGAGGTGGCGGTGGCGGGCGGGAGAGGGGGTGGCGGGGCGGGAGTGGAAGGCATGGTAGGCCGCCTGGACGAGGTCGCCATAGCGGAGTAGCTCGCGGCGGAGGTTCTCGTCGAGTGGGTCGAGGAGGCCGGACCAGTCTTCTTCGCCGTGGTAGAGGCGCCACCGGGAGGCGATGGAGCTCCTTGGGGAGGGGCGGGGTGAGTCGGAGAGGAGGCGCTGGAGGTCGGTCAGGCTCCGGGGCGACGTCTCCTCAGCCGCCGGCTTTCTTAAAAAGGGAAAGAGGGAGGGGAGGTTGAGGGCGTGGAGGAGCCCAACTCCCCCTCCGCCGAGGTGATCAGGCTTGGGAAGGTCGTGGTCCTGCCCCACGTCATGGGTGAGTTGAGGCGGTTGTGATGATGGGTGCTTCACGAGGACGCGGTCGAGGTTGGAGAGGTGGGTCTTGGTGGCGACGGTGGTGGACATGACGGCAGAGATGGGGGTGGGTTTGAGGGAGCGGGGCTGAAAGTGGGGGTTTAGCGGGGAGCCATGGCGAGGTGGGAAGGACGACCGAGAGGGAGAGACGTTCCGGGCGGCCACCGAGGTGGCGGTGCCGTTTGGTGGCATGAGAGTGATAGAGGGAGGAAGGAGCGCTTGCTCTGCTTCAAGCTTAGGCTTGGATACCGGTTATGGAGGTGGGCTTGTCTCTTCAGGGATGAGATGGAGGGCGGTTGGGGAGGGTGGGCGTGGATTTAATAGCAGTGGGAAATCCGTGGTCCAGTCCGCGTCGCGAGGGACACAACGTTGATCAAGTTCCTTGCACCGCGTTCTTGGAACGACGCGTGAGTGGAAAGCGCTGATCTCAAAGGCCTTTTTTTAATGATTTTTTTCTTTGACGTTTCAGCTCCTCGGGTAGCCATTTTTTTAAAAAAATATAAATAAAAAATAATAAAAAAAAATTCCGGTGTAACTATCCCACATGTCTCCATCTAATCAGATAATGTTCAATATAAGGTGCTGAGATTTACGTAGCCTCTTTTCACTATGTCAATCTGATACTACTAAGATACCAACCAGTAGATCGGGATCAAAAGAGAGATCCAATAATCTCCCTCGAGTAGTCGTTCAAATTAGAGCAATTCCAACCAATAATCTCCCTCCGGAGTTATGTGCAGGAGGTTATAGGCTGATACTAGAATTTAAAAGAATTTTTGGATTAATATGCAAAAGGTTGAATGACCTAATTAATTTTTTAACTGCCAACTGATATATCAAAATTCGGTAGTCCATTATGATAATCAGGTTCCAATCCATTTCAAACACATAGCTAGTTCAAGTGACGGGACTACCTTTCATACCTTATCATGTAGATACAAAGGAGTGTACCCATCAGTTTCCTACATGCATGTTAACCACTACTAGACCTGTCATGTCCATCCAATTGCACGTGTGTTAGATACGGCAGCCATTAATATTTGCCACTTGAGAGACCCTCCACCGCATGGATATGTCATGATAGTCGCTATTCCCTGCCTCACCTATCATGGCATGATCTTCCATCCAGAGCATATCCAACCACCAGAATATACTAGCCACCATTCCCTATCGTTAGACATCAGGTATGATGTGACGGGATCGCTGACATGAAAAAATCGACAGGTGCCATATCAATGGAAGCCGCCGTGTCGGACGCCACGTCAATTCTCCTGCTCGGACTCTTTTGCCGAGCTTAGCTGAGCTCCCTCGAGACAACGAGTCGAGCTCCATCCTCCGCCAGGTCGGTCCCGCGAGCTTGGGACGCCTAGGCTGGAGCCGCACTCTGCCCTCCAGAGCGAGACCCTTGGAGATCGAGCCCTGTGGTCGGAGTCGAGCCCAGCCCTCCTCCGCCACGTGGAGCCTCTCCAAGTGCGAGCCCTTTGGTCCGGGCCTGCACTTTGCCCTCCAGAGCGAGACCCTCGGAGATTGAGCCTTGTGGTCGAAGTCGAGCCCAGCCCTCCTCCGCCACGTGGAGCCTCTCCAAGCACGAGTCCTCTGGACCGAGCCTGCACTCTGCCCTCCAGAGCGAGACCCTCGGAGATCGAGCCCGGTGGTCGGAGTCGAGCCCAGCCCTCCTGCGCCACGTGGAGCCTCTCCGAGCGCGAGCCCTCTAGACTGGGCCTGCATTCTGCCCTCCTCCACCGAGATGACCTCGCAAGCTTGGGGTGTCTAGGTCGGAGCGAGCCTTGCCATTCAAGCTCATCCCCAGCCCGGACGTTGGCACCACCATCCCAGGACACTGGCGAGCCGATTGAGGACTACACTGGAGCACCTGCCAGATCGTACTGACCGCCTGCAGCCGTCGATTACACTAGAAAGGGGAGAAACACACTGATTAAGGCGCCACGCTTCTCACCAATCACCTGGACCACCCGAGAGAGAAAGCCAACCAGGAGATTCGAATCCCGGGGTCGGCGGCCCACCGATCGAGGTACTGCCAGGTTTCCCGGAATGAGGTGACTATTGCCGCTAAGATCGTCGTGGCCCGTAGCTGCATCGGCGCTGGAGTGCGCTCGTCCTGCCACCCACGGCTCTCGGTTCCCGGATCTCCTTGCTGGGTGCGGTCGTCTTGTTGCCCGGCGGTCCTCTGCTCCTGGACCTGCGAGACAATGGTTAGAGACCCGGGTCGGGGTTTCCGGCAAGGGCACTTCGACGATCAAGTCAGTGACGATCTAGGGGAACAGATCCTCCTGGTCGGGCCTCTCTTGACGGACTCCGCTCTAGGAGGAGTGTAAAATGTGGATGAAGGTGAAAACGTTGCCAGGGAAGAATGATAGCGGGGACAGAGGGATGCTCTGTTCCTCAGCCTCTCCTTGTATCCCTCGCTTTCCCCTCCACTGTGGTGGTAGTGGCGCTTTGCCCTCTTGGTCGGGCTTGCGCTTGTGCTTGTGGTGATGGTGGTGATGCCGTCCCCTCTTGCTGGTGGGGGTTGCACTTCCTTTTTTTTCTCTCCTCCGTCCCTTGGAGTTGTTGTGTGCATTACCTCTGGGTTTGCTGTGAACCAGGTTACTGTTCGGCGCTTGTCTTGGGATCCTCGTCGGGCTGTCAGGCGCATGCGGCGGTGTCCCGAGGGACCTTTCCTTATTCATGATAGGGGGCGTTGTCAGGCGCTCCAACACTCCTCTTGGTTGCCTCATTCCAGGAAATTTGGGGGTGCTTCGAATGGCGGGCCACCACCTGCGGGATTCGAATCCCCGAATTGGTGTAACTGGCGGTCGTAGGTGGTCAGTACGGCCTGGAAAGTGCTTCAGTGCAATCCTCGGGCGGCTTGCCGGTGTTCTGGGCTGGTGAAGACCTCGTCCGGACTGGGGCCGAGCTGGGGCGGCATTACTTGCTCCGACCTCGATATTTCGAGCTCGCGGGGGCACCTCGGTGGAGGAGGGCGGAAGGCGGACCCGGTCCAGAGGGCGCACGCTCGTAGAGGCTCTACATCGGCGGGTGAGCTCGTGGCTCAACCTCGACCGCAAGGCACTAGCCTCCGAGGGTCTCACCCTGGAGGGCGGACCTGGTCCAGAGGGTGCGCACTCGGAGAGGCTCCACATCGACGGGTGAGCTCTTAGCTCGACCTCGACCGCAGGGCACTAGCCTCCGAGGGTCTTGCTCTGGAGGGCGGAAGGCGGACCTGGTCCAGAGGGCGCGTGCTTAGAGAGGCTCCACATCGACAGGTGAGCTCTTGGCTCGACCTCGACCGCAGGGCACTAGCCTCCGAGGGTCTCGCTCTGGAGGGTGGAAGGTGGACCCGGTCCAGAGGGCGCGCGCTCAGAGAGGCTCCACATCGGCGGGTGAGCTCTTGGCTCGACCTCGACCGCAGGGCACTAGCCTCTGAGGGTCTCGCTCTGGAGGATGGAAGGTGGACCCGGTCCCGAGGGCACGTGCTCGGAGAGGGTCCATATCGGCGGGTGAGCTCTTAGCTCGACCTTGACCGCAGGGCACTAGCCTCTGAGGGTCTCGCTCTGGAGGGCGGAAGGCGGCTCCGACCTAGGCATCAAGCTCATGAGCTTGACTTGGTGGAGGACGGAGCTCGGCCTGCTATTCTGAAAGAGCTCAGCTCGGTAGTGGAATACGAGCTGGAGAGTTGACGCGGCATCTTTTCTCGACGTGGTGCCCGCTGGTTCCTCCATGTCAGCGATCCTGCCACATCATTTGCCCCCCACTCCCGAGGCTCGTTAGTACACGGTGCTCGGGTCGAAGGGAGTAATTGCGGTGCTGACGTGGAAAGGAGAAAATCTGGCATGATGATGGCCATGATTGCTGGCGCTTCGGGGCCGGCCCTGCAGTCCAATGCGGGGATGCCATATGGCCACGTCCGACGAGCAGTTAATATGGGCATGGAATTCAGAGCGACCGGGATGCCATTCTCGTCGATGGGTGGCACGTGGCGCGGTTCTGTTAGCGGAGAGTTTGAACCGGTACGACTCCATCAGGTCATTTCAAAATGAAAAAAGGGCCTTACCCGAACCATCTATTCCTTTTGAATTCTCCGTGCCTGCTGCTGCTGCGCCCAAGCTTCCTCCTTCTTCCAGTTCCCCCGAGTTTTCTAAAGGAACATGTTAGCTTCTTCTTCCTCCTCCTCCCCCTGCTAGGATAGAGTTTTTTCCTTCGGGACTGGGGTCTTCTCTTGGGTTGAGTCTTCTTCCCGGTCTTCCATTTTGTGTTCTTCCTCTCCTTTGTCCTTGAGGATGTCCCGTTTCGGTCCGGGCTTCCGCCCCTCTACTGATTAGGATGAGGCCGGTCCTTCTGAGCGGAGGCCGGCATCTTCTTCTTCTTCTGACGGAGAGGGAGGCGTAACCCGCTTCGAGCTCAGTAGGAGGTGACCTCCCGGTCCAGTAGTCATCAGGGAATCGGGATTTAGCCCTTCTTCGCCTCCTTTTTCCTTTTCTAATCCTGTCCCTGAGTCAATCCGGTCCATAGGTCCTAGTAGGGTCGCTTCGACGATCACTGCCGGGGACTTGAGGACCATCCGGGATGTCTATGGCATCCCAGCTTCCGTCCGGCTTACGGTCCCTCGTCCGGAGGAACGGGTCACTTCTAGTGGCCCGGGTCGTCTTGCCTTCTATGAGGAGACCTTCTCTGGGGGTCTCTGGTTTCCCTTCCATCCTTTCTTTCTGTCAGTCCTAGACAATTATCGTCTGGTCCCAGCGCAGCTGGTGCCAAATGCTATTAGGGTCATTTTCTCCTTCGTTGTGTTTTGTCACCTCCACGGGTTCGTAGCCCGATTTTCTTTGTTCAGGGCTTTCTTTGCCCTAAAGTGCCACCCAACCGATGATGGGTGGTGGTCCTTGTCTTCCCGTCCAAAGGGCATCAGGTTTGAGCTTCCCTCTTCCATCAAGGGATGGAAGAGCAAGTTTTTCTTTGTTGAGGTCGAGGGGGTCGATTGGGTCTGGAGCGATCCGGATCAGTCCCCCAAACGAAATTCTGTGGTCGATGCGGCTGACCGGGATGATTACGAGCAGCTCCACACCACCTAGATTCCTCCCCTCGAGGTCTTGTTGTCTGAGCAGAACCTTGCCGACTCTAGGGTCAACCTGACGGATGGGTTGGGTGAGTTCGACCTGAACTTTTTCTTTTCTTTTGTTCTTGCACCTCTTGCGTTGTTTCTCCCATGCTCTAACTATTATATAATTTGTATGCAGGTATGATCTTCTTCGAGAGTGATCTTTTGGCCATCACCAAGAAGAGGCTGCTGACCGGGCTGGCCAGGGAGCCTGCTTCTAGGCGGATCCGGAGTGAGAGTGCATCTGCAGTTGCTCCCACGGTGGTGATCGGTCTGAGCTCGACCGCCCCAGCTGGTCCGAGTTCAGAGGTGCCACGCGCTGCTCCCTTGCCGGTGGAGAGGGCAGCTTCCATGGTGCCAAGGCCAGTCCAGCAGGCCCCCGCTGCAGAGCCCGAGGTGGTAGTCCGGGCGAGGGCTGCCGCTGTGCCCCGCGATCCTGCGAGTCCACCCATCGCCGCTGTCAGGGGTGAGGAGACTCGGGCTGCACCCAACGCCTCGACAGAGGTGCCACCTGCACTGACACCGACCTTCCAGCCTGCCCCCCGGGATCCTTCAGCCAGTGGTGCAAGGTCACTAGCTCACGGAGAGAGCCGGAGGGAGGATGCACGGTGCCATCTTCCCTTCAGGATGGGGCCGGAGAGCTCAGTACTTCGGAGCCCTGAGCTAGCCGAACGCATGATGGATTTCTCCATCCAGGCATGCGATCGGCAGGAGATGGCTGGGATGCAGGTGACCGATGTCATCCGCACCCTCTTCTCTCAGCTGTACTCGGTAAGCCGCCTTTACTTTTCTTTCTCTTCTCTTTTCTCTTTCTCTCTTTTTTTTTTTTTTTGCTGACTTCTTTTCATGGTACAGATCGGTGCCGAGGCCCTATTCATCAAGGGCCACTACTAGAGCTGGGAGCATCTCGAGCGGCAACAGGATGCCGAGATCGAGTCTCTCAAAGCCGACCTGAAGGGGAAGGCCGGGGTGTACGGGGTACTCCAGCAAAAGGTCAAGGACCTTGAGAGGGAGCTCGCCGATGCCGAGTGGCGAGCAAAGGGACTCCTGACGGCTCACGACCTGGAGCAGAGTCGTTCAAAGAAGGCGATCAACGGCCTCTCCATCGTCGAGAAAAAGCTTAACTGGTATAGTGCCGAGGCCGATCGGCACAAGGAGACAGCCCAAGCTGCTCAGGCGAAACTGGCAGCTGTGAAGGAGAAGCTTGCCGTGGCTGAGAAGGCGGCAGAGACGGCGGCAGAGACGGCTGCCAACTCGATGGAAACAGCTAGGCTGGAGGTCGTCGAGTCGAAGAGGGTGGCCGTTGAGGCCACGAAAGGTGCTGAGGACGCCGTCGCGAGGTTCAAGGCCTCGGAGGACTTCATCGCTGAAATCCAGCAGATGGCGTCGGATTCCTTTTATAAGGGATTCATGTACCTGCGCGGTCGGGTCGAGGCGATTATTCCTGACAAGAATCGCAGTAGCCTCAGGTACCCTTCAGCCACGGAGGAGGAGGCTGATGTGGTGGTCGTCATGGGAGGCACAGACTCAGAGCCTTCGAGACCAGCCGAGGGTGATCCTACCGAGGTCGGGGCAGCCAGCCGGGGACTTCTGAGGGCGAGAGCCCCCGGCCTCAGGACCCAGCGGGGAGGCCAGCCGGGGTGGAGTGACCCTTTTTACTCCTTGTTTCATTTTGTACTTTTATTTCTTGTACTCAGTCTGGGTCACCCGGTATGTCGTGGGCCTAGAAGATACTTGTACTTTGTATTTGATCAATGACGTGAAACTCGAGTTTCTTTATTATTTGTTCTCTTTGCTTTTCTCTCTTTCATCTTCTCTATTCTTTTCTCCCTTTTCTCTCTCTTCTTTTTTTTTTGTATGGGGAGATCAGAGAGAAGGACTGCATCTTGCTTAGGGGGACAAGTTGTAACACTTGAGAGCTGCTCGGCTCGAAGTTCTCTTAGCCAGAGATTTAAGCTCCGATCTTGAGAAGGCATCCTGGAGCTGGGCTCGGGGACGATGATTGCTGAGAGCTGCTTGGCTCGAAGTTTTCTTGGCTGGAGATCTAAGCTCCGGTCTTGAGAAGGCATCCTGGAGGTGGGCTCGGGGACAATGGTTGCTGAGAGCTGCTTGGCTCGAAGTTTCCTTGGCCGGAGATCCGAGCTCCGGTCTTGAGAAGGCATCTTGGAGCTGAGCTCGGGGACGATGATTGCTGAGAGCTGCTTGGCTCGAAGTTTCCTTGGCTGAAGATCGGAGCACCGATCTTGAGAAGGCATCCTGGAGCTGGGCTCGGGGACGATGATTGCTAAGAGCTGCTTGGCTCGAAGTTTCCTTTGTCGGAGATCGGAGCTCCGGTCTTGAGAAGGCATCCTGGAGCTGGGCTCGGGGACGATGATTGCTGAGAGCTGCTTGGCTCGAAGTTCCCTTGGCCGAAGATCTGAGCTCCAGTCTTGAGAAGGCATCCTGGAGCTGGGCTCGGGGATGATGATGACTGGGAGCTGCTGAAAGTGGTAGCTTCGATGATGCTGTATTTTCTTCTTATTCTCTCTTTCTTTCCTTCCCCACTCTTCTTCTTTCTCTTTTTTCTTTTTGTTCTTGTCCTTCTTTTCTCTTCTTTTTTTTTTTTAGAGTGGAGAGATCAGAGGAGAGGATGCTGGTTGTACCCCCGCCTTGTTCTCTTTCTTTCCTTCCCCTCTCGTATTCTTTTCGAGCGGGGAGATCAGAGAAGGGGGCTGCCGGGCTTCCCCCCTTTGTTCACTTTCTTTCCTTCCCCTCTCGTCTTCTTTTCGAGTGGGGAGATCAGAGAAGGGGGGTTACCGGTCTTGATTGCCTTGGAGATAGGCTTGAGGCCTTCCTGGATGTGGATCTAGGCTCGGGCCCAGGGGGTTGCCTAAGATCTTGGCTCAGGTCTTTGGCGCCTTGGAGCTAGGCTCGAGGCGTTGACGGGAGCTGCGTGGCCCCATGATCTCTTGGCATCTCGGAGCTAGGCTCGGAGATGTTTGAGATAGAGAGCTGCTTGGCTCGAAGATTCTCCGACATCCTGGAGCTGGGCTCGGGGATGCTTGGAGTTGGAGAGCTACCTGGCTCGAAGTTTCTCTAGCATCCTAGAGCTGGGCCCGGGAATGCTGGAAAGTGGGAGCTATGTGGCTCGGAGATTCTTCGACGTCCTGGAGCTGGGCTCGAGGATGCTTGGAGTTGGAGAGCTACGTGGCTTGAGGTTTCTCTAGCATCCTGGGGCTAGGCCCGGGAATGCTGGGAAGTGGGAGCTACGTGGCTCGAAGATTCTTCGACATCCTGGAGCTGGGCTCGGGGACGCTTGGAGTTGGGGAGCTACGTGGCTCGAAGTTCCTCTAGCATCCTGAGGCTGGGCCCGAGAACGCTGGGAAGTGGAAGCTACGTGGCTCGGAGATTCTTCGACGTCCTGGAGCTGGGCTCGAGGATGCTTGGAGTTGGGGAGCTACATGGCTCGAAGTTCCTCTAGCATTTTGGGGCTGGGCCCGGGAACGCTGGGAAGTGGGAGCTATGTGGCTCGGAGGTTCTTCGACGTCCTGGAGCTGGGCTTGGGGCTGCTTGGAGTTGGGGAGCTACGTGGCTTGAAGTTTCTCTAGCGTCCTGGGGCTGGGCCCGGGAATGCTGGGAAGTGGGAGCTACATGGCTCGGAGGTTCTTCGACATCCTAGAGCTGGGCTAGGGGATGCTTGGAGTTGGAGAGCTATATGGCTCGAGATTTCTCTAACATCCTGGGGTTGGGCCCGGGAATGCTCGGAAGTGGGAGCTACGTGGCTCGGAGGTTCTTCGACGTCCTGGAGCTGGGCTCGAGGATGCTTGGAGTTGGAGAGCTACGTGGCTCAAGGTTCTTCTAGCATCCTGGGGCTGGGCCCGGGAATGCTGGGAAGTGGGAGCTACGTGGCTCGGAGGTTCTTCGACGTCCTGGAGCTGAGCTCGGGGCTGCTTGGAGTTGGGGAGCTACGTGGCTCGAAGTTTCTCTAGCATCCTGGGGCTGGGCCCGGGAATGCTGGGAAGTGGGAGCTACGTGGCTCGGAGGTTCTTCAACATCCTGGAGCTAGGCTCGGGGATGCTTGGAGTTGGAGAGCTACGTGGCTTGAGGTTCCTCTAGCATCCTGGGGCTGGACCCGAGAATGCTGGGAAGTGGGAGCTACGTGTCTTGGAGGTTCTTCGACGTCTTGGAGCTGGGCTCGGGGATGCTTGGAGTTGGGGAGCTACGTGGCTCGAAGTTCCTCTAGCATCCTGGGGTTGGGCCCGGGAACGCTGGGAAGTGGGAGCTATGTGGCTCGGAGATTCTTCGATATCCTGAAGCTAGGCTCGGGGATGCTTGGAGTTGGAGAGCTACGTGGCTCGAGGTTCCTCTAGCATCCTGGGGCTGGGCCCAAGGGTGCCATTGATCCTTTCCTGCAAAATATGCGGATACCCAAGCAAGGAGAAAAATCGCTACCATGATCGTTGGTGGGGGAACTTACCTGACCAGGGGCATCTTTGTAGGCTACAGGCCCTCCTCTCTCGGGGGAGCATGATGCCATCGAACTCTTCGAGGTAATAGACCCCTCACGATGGAGCTTCGACCACCTCGCAGGGACCTCCCCATGGTGATCCGCGACCGTCATCCCGACGTCCGCGATAGCTTTATTTACCTTCCTCTTTCGCTTTCTCCTCCCCTCATGGCAGGGAAATGACTCTGGGGTGCCCCTGCCCCCCGAGCCTTCTTAGACGCACGCGCGACCCTCCAGGCGGCGATGCCCGCCGGTTTCGCGGTGAGGTAGCCGTCGGTGGTTGAAGCCGATGGAAAAGTGGCGAGCACTTGGGGCCCTGCTCGAGGCCTACCCCCTGCAAACCTTCGAAAGTGGGCCTCCTTGACGAGCTTCTCGATCTCTTATTCATGGTTGCGACATTTTTTTGATGCCATGGCCGTGATCATGGTGGAAGTGATGATACTCCGCCTCACCACGACCGGTGAAGGGCTCCATCGGTGGTGGGCGTTGTAGTCTAGTGACTCGCCGATCGAACCTCGCATGCTAATGAACTGGCGGAAGAATCCCACCATTTTGTGCTCACGCTTCTCCAGGCATACTTTCGCTGTGTGCCTGATGGTTTCGTCAGTGGGTTCCCCGTCTAAAGGGACGGAGGAGGTGACATCCTGGAGAGGCCTAGGGGAGATTGCCACTCTGCTGGCCTTTCTAGCTTGTGTCATCACCATCCTTCTGCGGTATATTGACTTGGGGAGTGATGAAGGACTTTGTTATGCCCGTCTTCCTCCCTTACTGGTGCGCCAATCTGTTGTCGCCAAGATCGTCGTGACCCGTAGCTGCATCGGCACCGGAGTGCGCTCCTCCTGCCGCCCGCGGCTCTCGGTTCCCGGATCTCCTTGCTGGGTGCGGTCGCCTTGTTGCCCGGCGGTCCTCCGCTCTTGGACCTGCGAGACAACGGTTAGAGACCCGAGCCGGGGTTTCCGGTGGGGGCACTCCGACGATCAAGTCAGTGATGATCCAGGAGAACAGATCCTCCTGGTAGGGCCCCTCTTGATGGACTCCGCTCTAGGAGGAGTGTAAAATGTGGGTAAAAGTGAAAATGTTGCCGGGGGAGAATGATAGCAGGGATAGAGGGATGCTCTGTTCCTCCGTCTCTCTTTGTATCCCTCGCTTTCCCCTCCACTGTGGTGGTAGTGGCGCTTCGTCCTCTTGGTCGGGCTTGCGCTTGTGCTTGTGGTGATGGTGGTGATGCCGTCCCCTCTTGCTGGTGGGGTTTGCACTTCTTTTTTTTTTTTTTTTTTTCTCTCCTCCATCTCTTGGAGTTGTTGTGTGTGTTACCTCTGGGTTTGCTGTGAACCAGGTTACCGTTCGGCGCTTGTCTTGGGATCCCCGCCGGGCTGTCAGGCGCATGCGGCAGTGTCCCGAGGGACCTTTCCTTATTCATGATAGGGGGCATTGTCAGGCGCTCCGACACTCCTCTTGGTTGCCTCATTCTGGAAAATTTAGGGGTGCTTCGAATGGCGGGCCGCCGCCCGCGGGATTTGAATCCCCGGATTGGTGTAACTGGCAGTTGTAGGTGGTCAGTATGGCCTGGAAAGTGCTTCAGTGCAATCCTCAGGTGGCTCACCGGTGTTCTGGGCTGGTGAAGACCTCATCCAGACTGGGGCGGCATGACTCGCTCCGACCTCGACATTCCGAGCTCGCGGGGGCACCTCGATGGAGGAGGGCGAAAGGCGGACCCGGTCCAGAGGGCGCGTGCTCGGAGAGGCTCAACATCAGCGGGTGAGCTCATGGCTCGACCTCGACCGCAGGGCACTAGCCTCCGAGGGTCTCGCTCTGGAGGGTGGAGGCGGACTCGGTCCAGAGGGTGCATGCTCGGAGAGGCTCCACATTGGCGGGTGAGCTCTTGGCTCGACCTCGGTCGCAGGGCACTAGCCTCCGAGGGTCTCGCTCTGGAGGGCGGAAGGCGGACCCGGTCCAGAGGGCGCACGCTCGGAGAGGCTCCACATCGACGGGTGAGCACTTGGCTCGACCTCGACCGCAGGGCACTAGCCTCCGAGGGTCTCGCTCTAGAGGGAGGAAGGCGGACCCGGTCCATAGGGCAGCGCTCGGAGAGGCTCCACATCGGCGGGTGAGCTCTCGGCTCGACCTCGACCGCAGGTCACTAGCCTCCGAGGGTCTCGCTCTGGAGGGCTGATGGCGGACCCGGTCCTGAAGGCGCGCGCTCGGAGAGGCTCCACATCGGTGGGTGAGCTCTTGGCTCGACCTTGACCGCAGGGCACTAACCTCTGAGAGTCTCACTCTGGAGGGCGGAAGGCGGCTCCGACCTAGGCATCGAGCTCATGAGCTCGACCTGGCGGAGGACTGAGCTCGGCCTGCTATTCTGAAAGAGCTTAGCTCGGTTGTGGAATACGGGCTGGAGAGTTGACGCGGCATCTTTTCTTGACGTGGCACCCGCCGGTTCCTCCTCATCAACGATCCTGCCACATCAACGACCAAGGGGAATGTCAGAGCACATGACTGCTTCCCTTATCACGAATCAGGAAAGGCTCCTCGGGACACCGCTGCATGCGCCTGACAGCCCGGTGGAGATCCCAAGACGGACGTCCAACGATAACCTAGTTCACAAAAAACTCGGAGGTAACAACCACAACACAGACAAGTGCACGCTCCACCAAGAAGAGGAGCACGGCACCACCAGTATCCTCAAGCAAGGTCGGGTGGAAGGGCCACATAGAGACTCCCTCTAACCAGGCCACACTTTCCCCGACACACTTGCATCCCACTCTTACACAACACACTCCTCCTCGTGTGGAGTCCATCAAGAGGGGCTCACCAAAAGGATTTGTTCTCCTAGATCATCACTGACTTGACCGTCGGAGTGCCCCCACCGGAAATCTCGGCCCGGGTCACTAACCTCTATTTTGCAGGTCCAGGACCAGAGGATTGCCAGACAGTGAAAGGGGGCGCATTCTGGCACCAGCAGTAGCTACGGGCCACGGCGATCTTGGCGGCAACAGATTGGCACGCCAGGAAGGGGGTGCGAACAAGCCCTCCATCTCTTTACAGATTGACGCTCCACAGGAGGATGGTGACCACACGAGCACGAGAGGCCTCCACCAGCTGTGCAGGGGGCTTCCCTTCCCGAGGGAACCCACATAATCTCGAGGCGAGGCCACCCACTCCAGCAGTTCAACTACCTCCGGTGGAGTCTCAGCTGGTTGCACTCACTCAGCAAACGCAGGTCCTCGCTACCGCAGTGCGCCAGCTTCAGTATCAGCACTGGTCCTGGCTACCCACCAGCAGCGAGGGACTCCAGTGGCCCACGCCACAGCCCTCTGCGACAGCTGCGGGAAGGCCTTCGCAGCCGCGGGCCATCATCGATAACCGAGATAGTCATCAGACTCCCACGAAAAGGCAACGATCCGGGTCTCCTGACAGGGAGAGCCGCTCACCAAACCTCGGGCGGGCGGTATTAAGACCCCACCGAGGTAGAAAGAGCAAGACCCCCCATCACGGAAAGCGTGCACCCATGTCATGTTCTCCATCTCCCTCAGCGAAGGGGTCTACTATCGAAGCCATCAGGCGCACAACGGAGAAGCGCTTGGAGGAACATGAGCGCAAGCTGGCAGAGTTCTCCCGCCGGTTTGCCAACATGCAAGTTTCAGCTAGCGAGCCAGCGGGCTACGATGCCCGTCCCCCATTCTTCAAAGAAATCCAAGCGAAGCCGATCCCACATCAGTTCTGGATGCCACAGGTGGATCCTTACGAACCCCTGGACCACCTGGAAAGCTACCGGACCCTCATGAGGGTCCAGGGGGCCACCAACGCTCTTCTCTACGTTGCCTTTCCTGCCACTTTCCAGAAAGCAGCCTAGGCGTGGTTCACCCGCTTGGAGTCGGAGAGCATCAACTCTTTCGCCCAGTTAGGACAGAAGTTCATGGCCCACTTCGACGCCTGCAGGAAGTTGCCACGAGAGGCAGACATCCTCTTCTCCATCCGGCAGTAGGACCGCGAGCCCCTGCGGGACTACGTGGCCCACTTCAAGGCTGTCGCATTGAAGATTTATAACCTCGATGAGCCAGTTGCCATGCTAGCGCTGAAGCGAGGGTTCAGGACTTCCCGCCTGACCTACTCGCTCGACAAGAAGCCCCCCAAGACTTACTCTGAGCTCCTCCTCCGAGCCCAAAAGTACATCCATACCGAGGAGGCGGACCATACGAGGCGGGAGCTCAACAGGAAATCACTGAAGAGGCCAACCCCCACCGAGATGCCCAGGACCCGGAAGCCAGAACCCCAAGTCCCGAACTCCCGGAGGGACCGACCGAGATCAAGAGGGGCTCCCATTCTTGAGAAGAATTACACCCCTCTCCTTGCCCCGAGGACAAAAATCCTCATGGAGATCGAAGGTAAGGACTACTTGAGGTGCCCGCTTCCGATGAAGTCCTCCACTGGCTGTGATAAATCGAAGCACTGTCGCTTTCACCGTGACCACGACCACAACACCAAGAAATGCCGCAACATCAAATAGGAAATTGAAGAACTCATCAAGAAGGGCTACTTCAAAAGGTTTGTGGGGGGCAGACCACAGGTGGAATCCCAGGCGCTCGTCGCTCTTCAACTAGCTTCAGCCATCGACAATCATCCTACCGAGAAGCCGGTGGGCATGATTTCCTGGGGAGCTGCGCATATGCCCAAAAGCCCGGGGGGCAAGGGATCCCGAGAATGTACTCCCCTTCATGAGGGAAGGAGGAAGCAGGGGAAAAATGTAAATAATGCTGCTGTGGTCGTCGAGACGATGATCATGAAGCATCCTGTAAAAATGCATCATGGTTAATAGTGGAGGCACCGTAGATGTACTTTTTTATGATGCCTTCTCCAAGACGAACCCTTCTCCCGATCAACTTGAACCTGTGCGTACCTCCCTTGCTGGCTTCGCAGGTGATTCTGTAAGGGTGAAGGGAGAGATCACTCAAGATCACCGCCGGCAGAGCACTGTTATGGTCGACAGGCTCCTTTTCGCCTACAACAAAATCTTGGGTTGGCTCGGGCTCAACTTGCTCAATGCCATTGTCTCCGCTAAGAGACAGTGAGGATCTGTGTGGACTACACCGACCTCAACAAAGCCCACCGATAGCGAGCAGCCCGGTACTGCAATGCCCCGGTCAGTCCAGAAGCCTTCAAACCCGGAGACTTGGTGCCGCACCGGGCCGAGGCATCTCAACCCCGGGAGCGCGGCAAGCCCTCATCGAGCTGGGAAGGTCCCCACAAGACGGCCGAAGCACCCTCACAAGGGGCCTATTACCTCGAATATCTCAACGGTGTCAGGCTCCCTCGAACATGGAATGCCTGCAGTCTGCGAAGATACCATCAATGATATAAGGTTTTCTATCAATAATAATGATAATGACTTTTTTCTTGCACGAGTATCTATATGTCTTGCAGAAAAGAATCATCAACGTCTCCGAGCCCAGCTCCGAGATGCCAACCCAAAACCGGAGCTCAGATCTCCAGCCAAGGGATCTTCGAGCCAAGCTGCTCTTAATCTCAAGCATCTTCGAGCCTAGTTCCGAGATGCCAAGGGATCTTCGAGCCACGCTGCTCTCAACCATCAACATTTCCGAGCCCAGCTCCAAGACGTCGACCCAAGACCGGAGCTCAGACCTCCGGCTAAGGGATCTTCGAGCCACGCCGCTCTCAACCATCAACGTCTCCGAGCCCAGCTCTGAGATGCCGACCCAAGATCGAAGCTCAGACCTCCGGCCAAGGGATCTTTGAGCCAAGCTGCTCTCAATCTCAAGAATCTTCAAGCCCAGCTCCGAGATGCCAAGGGATCTTCGAGCCATGCCACTCTTAATCATCAATGTCTCCGAGCCCAGCTCTGAGATGCCAACCCAAGACCGGAGCTCAGACCTCCAGCCAAGGGATCTTCGAGCCAAGCCACTCTCAATCTCAAGTGTCTTCGAGCCCAACTCCAAGATTCTAAGGGATCTTCGAGCCACGCCGCTCTCAATCATCAATGTCTCCGAGCCCAGCTCCGAGATGCCAACCCAAGATCGGAGCTCAGACCTCCGGCCAAGGGATCTTCGAGCCAAGCCACTCTCAATCTCAAGCATCTTCGAGCCCAGCTCCGAGATGCCAAGGGATATTAGAGCCAAGCAGCTCCTATCAACGCCTCGAGTCTAGCTCCAAGGAGCCAAAGACCTGAGCCAAGCTCTCAGGCAACCCTTGGACCAGGGCCCAGCCTCTTGGCCAAGAAGGCCTCGAGCCTAGCTCCAAGACAACCAAATCTTGTGACCCTCTTCTCTGATCTCCCCACTCATCAAAAAAAAAGAAAAAAAAAAGAAAAGAGAGAGAGGGGAAGGAAAGAAAGAGAATAAGAGGGAAATGCAGCGATAAGACCTTCATTTCATCGTCTAAGATCGGAGCTCAGATCTCTGGCCAAGGAACCTTCGAGCCACGATACTCTCAGTCATCAACCGTCTTCGAGCCCAGCTCCAAGATGCCAACCCAAGACCGGAGCTCAAATCTCTGGCCAAGGGACCTTCAAGCCATGCTGCTCTCAGTCATCAACCGTCTTCGAGCCCAGCTCCAAGATGCCAACCCAAGACCGGAGCTCAGATCTCCGGACAAGGGACCTTCAATCCACGCTGCTCTCAGTCATCAACCATCTTCAAGCCCAGCTCCAAGATGCCAACCCAAGACTGGAGCTTAGATCTCTGGCCAAGGAACCTTCGAGCCACGCTGCTCTCAGTCATCAACCATCTTCGAGCCCAGCTCCAAGATGCCAACCTAAAACCAGAGCTCAAATCTCTGGCTAAGGGACCTTCGAGCCACGCTGGTCTCAGTCATCAACCATCTTCGAGCCCAGCTGCATGACGCCAACCCAAGATCGAAGCTCAGATCTCCAACCAAGAAACCTTCGAGCCATGCTGCTCTCAGTCATCAACCGTCTTCGAGCCCAGCTCCAAGATGCCAACCCAAGACCGGAGCTCAGATCTCTGGCCAAGGAACCTTCGAGCCATGCTGCTCTCAGTCATCAACCGTCTTTGAGCCCAGCTCCAAGATGCCAACCCAAGACCGGAGCTCAGATCTTTGGCCAAGGGACTTTCGAGCCACGCTGCTCTCAGTCATCAACCATCTTCGAGCCCAGCTCCAAGATGCCAACCCAAGACCGAAGCTCAGATCTCCGACCAAGGGACCTTCGAGTCACGCTACTCTCAGTCATCAGCTATCTTCGAGCCCAGCTCCGAGATGCCAATTCAAGACCTGAGAACAGCCCTCAGGCACCTTGGACCGGGGCCCAGCTCTCTAGCCAAGGAACCACCGAGCCCAGCTGCTCACAACTGCCAGAACCTTACACCCGACTTGCCGACACCAAAGCCTGGTAATTAAGTCCCAAGCGAGGTGAGACCCTCTTCTCTGATCTCCCCACTCATCAAAAAAAAAAAAGAAAGAGAAAGAAAAGGGGGAGTGAAAGAAAGAGAAAAAAGAGGGAAGCAAAGGACAGGTTGTAAGAAGATTCAAATCTGGTGCGGACACCAGAGGCACCAGAATAAGGCAGAGGCTTCTCAACCCTCTGTGGATCAATTAGCAACATCAAAGTCCATTTGTAATAAAGATTTAGCTCATCTGAGTCCATTTTAGTTATTATTTGAGTCTTTTGAGTTGTTATTTCAGTTTTGTACTAGTCAGCTCATGTTGAGCTAGTTCAGTCCAATGCTAGTCAGCTCATGTTGAGCTATTTTTATTTTTTTTGAGTCCTGTTCAACCATATTGAAGACTCAAGACCATATCATACAAGTGAAGACCAAGTCCAACTAGATTGAAGATATGGAAGTATAGCCCAAGTCCAACCCAGCTTGAAGATTTGAAGATCCCAGGAGGAAAATTCAGAAAACCCTGATTCCTTGCAGATGCCCTCCAGATGCCCAGATTCCCTTCTAGATGCCATAATATATTCATAGACCAGGGCATCCATGATTCCATAGGTCCACATGCATCCTAGCCCAAAGAAATCAAGCCCAGGCGCCAAGCCCAAGCCCCTAAGAAGCAAGATACCAAGAAATATTCCTGCTACCTGGCTACCAGGCCACCCCAGTTTCTAGAGGCCCAAGCCCATGCACCCAAGCCCCTTTGCACCGGCCTCTTGATGCTCTTAGAAGCCCAACACGCCCCCTAGGAATCCTTGGAGTGTTGACCAAGTCAAGAGAATTTTTAGGGATTTTTTCTACCGAATGTTTCCTTATTTTCTAGCTAAGGTTTGAGTAGGAGTAGGATTCTTATGTAAAGACTAATTTATCCTTACTTGGAGCCCAAGACTAAGGGTCTATTTAAAGGACCCTAGTCTCTTGTATGAGGATTGATTTTGATAAATGAAATAAACCTTGAGTTCTTCTATTGTTTTGTGTGATTACCCTGCTGTGTGTATAAAGGGGTTTGAGAGTTCTTCTTCCCGGTGTTTGCAACCATCTTCCTGCCGCCAACCATCCTTCCAGCCCCCTCCAAAACTTTCTTTTCTTTGCTGTTTTTCTTTGTTTTCTTGATTTCCTCTGAGTTTTCTAACCCCTGACAGGTCGTTTGCAGGTCCCCGAGTTCCTACAAATCCAACAACTCCAGCCAAGACTCAATCAGACCACCTAGCAGAAAGCCGGGTATCCGCGGGTCTTTGGCTCGATTTTCCAGGCCGCATCCATCGAGGAACGAGAGATCCCTTCGCTGCGATCTTCACCGGGTGCTTCAGACATTATCAGGTACACCTTCTTTACCTCCAGTCTTTATATTGTAGGAGAACTTGCCCTAACCGAGGCTTCTCAGCCCCGGCAATCCTTTTTTAGTACTTTTCTAGGTTCTAATCTGCATGCTTGGCTTCAAAAATTCATACAAAATTTTCTACAACTAATTTTGATCTAAAATTCGGGAATTAATTACCTAACCCCACATATAAAACACACAAAAGGAATTGCATGCATATTAGTCCCGCATCATCTGGTATCAGAGCTTAGATTAGGGCTTGTTTTCTGTAATTTTTTAGTCCGTATATGCTCTGTTATTTAAATTATTTATCCCTGATAAAAACTCCAAAAATTCTGAATTTATTTTTCTGGATTTACCATAATTCACAGTAATTTTCAAAATTTTTGCAGATTTTATTTTATTCTGTGAATTTTATGCAAGCCGAAATACAGCCTGCAAATTTTTGGCTCTGTTTTTTTTCAGCAAGACAAGTTTGGAAATTTTAGGGTTTTGTTTAGCATCTTTTGCATATCTTTTAATTTTAGTATATTTCCTGCATATTAGGCCATAATTTGCAAGTTTTCTTCTATTTAAGAAAATACCAAAATAAAAAAAATTACATATTCTCCAAAAATATCAAAAAAATATCTAAACCCTAATTTGCATCCTCATCTGCCTGCCATCATTGCATAATTTACTTTTTAAGGGCACTCTTGCTATATCAGATGGGGGGAGGATTTGATCACCTCTCCTTAGCCCAAAACCACATCCCTTGTATTCGGTCCCAAGCCTTAACCTAAAATTAACTAGACTTAATTTGCCCTAGTGGGCTAGGGACACCAACTGGTCGGGTCCTGGCTAAGTGTCAGATCATTGTGTCAAGCTAACCTGTGTGTGCCTTGTGCTCAGTGTCTAGAATGGTAGTTCAGGGATTCAATCCCGAAGGGCTTGTGTGCTGGTCCGCCTACCTGGCCAATCTCTGATTGGTGTCTAGGCTTGGCAATCAGGGACCTAACACTCCCCTTACACCTGCCTGGCTGAGTATCGGGTTACTATAGGCTAGTTTGCCACCCTGATTGAGCATCTAGTTTGGACTCTAGGTCTAGTCAGCTGTAGTCGGTCTGATCGAGTCTTGCATGAGCACTAGATCAGGTGTTTCATATCACCCACCTCCTTCACAAATGGCTGAATCCATGGACCATTTTGATGCCAAATTTGATGCCCTTGGAGAAAGGTTAGTCCAAACCCTCAATCTTAGGTTTGAGCAAGCAAATGCCCAATTGACCCAGAAGCTTGAACAAATAGATGCCCGACGAGGAACCTTAGAGAAAACTCGTAGGACCCAAACCAGATCCAAACTTGAACCAGAACTTGAGTCACCTCCTCAGCCCAAGAGAACCTTTCGCCATGACCCTTATTATGATACTGTACCTAGGAGAACCCCAAATCCTGATCCATATAGTGAGGTTGAACCTAGGAGAGCCCATCATCTTGACCCATACTATGATACTGAACTTAGATCCTATGACTCTAGATCCTATTTACCCACATCCTATAAGCCTAGTATATCTACAACCTATAGATCTTATGACTCCAAATCCTATGACTCTAGAACCTATGAGCCCATATACCATGAGCCCAGTAGACCCAAGACCAATAGAGCTGAACCCAAATCCTATGATCCCAGATCCTATAATCCCATGACCCACAGATCTGCACCCTTGTCATATGAGCCCAGGGAGCCCATAACCCCTAGGTATCAGCCTAGTACTAGTCATGTTCCCCCTAGTCAACTTAAACCCCATAGGACTAGTATCCCCAAATATGAACCCAGTAGTAAGCCACTATTCCTTAGGCAACCTGAACCTACTAGGATTAGTGTCACCAAGCCGACCTTCTCCAACCATTCTTGAGATTGACCAGGCTTACATTAATACGGAAGTGTATGAAGCTGATGCGAGCCTAGTGGATGAGTATGAGGGAGAAGATGAGACACCTATAGATGACCTAGAAATAGTTGGCCTAGTAAATACCCAGGTAGAAGCCAACCTAGAGGTAGTTGACCCTAACCACATCCAACCTAAAGCTATAGTGGAAGAACAAATAGAGGAAGAGAACCTAGGTATTGCTGTTAGAGCCTTATCCGAGGAAACTGTAGGCTCAGGTAGGCAACCCAAGAGGAGGGGTGAATAGGGTTTTATAAAACTTTTGTACTATTTGCAAAGTGTGAACTAAAGCAAGTATGTGCTAATGCAATTCAAGTGCTTGTGTATTTCAAATAAATGCAGTGAAAATAAAGAAATAAAAGCACAAGGAGAACAATCACATAAACACAAAGATTTATATTGGTTTGGTGCCAACCAAGCACCTACATCCACTCCCCAAGAATCTCTTAGGAATTCTACTAAGTTTGGTTTTATAACTTAGGCTCACCAACAACCTTTAGAACTTGTTTTGTCATTGGGCTCACAAGTCAAACCCTAGTTAGTTTCAAGGCTCACCAACAACCACCCTTGGTTTTACGGGATAACCAAGAACCTAAACAACTTGTTTTGGCTTCGAGCTCACAAGTAAAACCCTAGTTGGTTTCAAGGCTCACCAATAACCACTTTGGTTTTCAAGACTTACCAAAAACCTCTTTGGTTTTCCTATAAAGCCGGCGGGGAGGAGCTTCTCTACTTCTTCATTGATGGCCTTCTGCTTCTCCGCAGCAAAACTCCTCTTCTTCTGGCAGACAAGGCGGCACCTTGGATCAATGTTCAACCGGTGGGTGATGACTTCCGAGGGGATACCTGGCATGTCAGCAGCAGACCAGGCGAACACATCAGCGTTCGCCCGGAGGAAGTCTAGCAAACGAGCCCGCTCTTCTTCCGAGAGCTGGGCTCCTATCTACACTGTCTTCTAAGGGTCCGAGCCGAGGGGGTACGTCAGCAAGCGCTCCACGGGCCCTCCCCTGGGGTCTTGCTCTCTTAGGTTGAGGTAGTCGACATCGGAACCGAGCTCAGCGCTCCGGGCCCTCGGGACCATCTGTAGACAATGCTGGACGGGCTGGACCATCCCTCTCATTACTCCCATCCCAGAGGCGGTAGGGAACTGCACCAGCAACCTCTTAGTGGAAATGACAGCGTCCAGCTGGTTGAGCCCTGGACGACCGAGGATGGTATTATAAGGTGATGTCATCATGACCGTACTCTGCCGAGGTGGGGATCCGGCAGTGACAGGGAGAGTGATCTCTTCTTCGACCTCCACGAATCTCCGGTGAAGCCCACAAGAGGGGTGTGCACCGGCTTTAATTGATCATGAGACATATTCATTCGGGAGAAAGCATCGTAAAAAAGCACGTCAGTAGAGCTCCCACTATCCACCATAATGCGATGTGCAGGATGCTTCATGATGGTCATCTCGACCACCACTGTATCATTGTTTATATTTTCATTTTTGTTCCCCTTTTCAAAGGGGAGTACATTCTTTGGGTCTCCCGCCTCCCGGGCTCTCTTCGTTGCACGCCGAATTGATGCGGAGTTAGGGTCGGGCTAGGGATGCTAGGATGGATGCTTATGATGCAAAAGAATTTTTTTTTTGATAGTTGAAGAATTTTAGATGTTTTCTTTTTTTTTTTTCTTAGGGTTTTGATTCCCGATCACAAGCAAAAACTAGAAATAAGAGAAATGAATAACGGAAGCTTACACTAGTAGTTCAAATCCCTAAACAGTGAAAATGAGAACAGGATCCCGGGATTAAGAAATCCCGGTAGGACTAGCTTGAAACACAATACCTACTTAGGAGATAGAGAGAGAAAATCTCATACGTCTGAAGCGCCCAATGCAGAGATCGCTCAACTCGATGGATGCGGCCTGGATGCCCGAGCAGTCGAACCCGTGGAAGCACTAGCTTTCAATCGGAAGGCCGCGATGGCAATGCCGACTGTCTTTGGTGCCCGAGATGCCAGGGAGGACCTGTAGGCAAACAAAATAGGGATTAGCAAAATAGAGAGATGTACAAAAAGGGACTGAGATGGGGTTGAGAAGGGGCTTCGGGCCCGGTGTCCGGCTGGATTCCGATGTCGAAGATGGAGATAACTTGGGGCCTTGCACCCTGTGACGTCCCGGAGGACGAAGGATTGTGGCCTCACACCACTCGACATCCAGGAGGACGAAGGACTCGTGATGCCCTGGAGCAACGGACAGGTGGCCTCACACCACTCGACGTCCCTAGGGACGAAGGCAACTTCACTCAAACCTAGTCCAGGAGACAATGGTTGGAGGATAAACAAACTCAAACACTCTTTTCATTCAATTATTCAATCTCCTCTACAATGGAGGGGGTTGGGTCCTTTAAATAGGCACCGCCCATTTTGAAATTCAAATGCAAGAATACAAAATTTCTTCTTCTTTTTCTTAAATGGGCATGGCATGAAGCAAGGCTAGGAGGAGGGATCATGGCGCCTTGAAGTTGGAAAGAATCTTCATTGTTTTGGAAAAAGACATGAAGAGGGGCTTGTAGCATGGCTTATGTTCTTCTTCCTTCCTTTGTTGCACACCCTCTCTTTGGTATAAGGCTTGACATGGGGAGTGTTAGGTGGAGGCGCCCAAGGATCTTGTCTCTCCTTTCCAAAGAGGTTGAAGCAATTTGGGAAGAAGACTTGATTGGAGGGCTTGAAGCAAGGGATTTGAATTCCCCACTTCAACTCCCATTGACTTCCACCTTGGCCGACCACCCTTGCATGACAATGAGCTTGATAGGGGGAGGGGAAAAAGGCTAGAGCCAAGTGAAGTGGTCCTCCCCATTGGGCATCCTTGCATGCCAAGTGTGCTGCCCATATGGCAAGATGTTATGGCGCCATGTAGGATGCACAGGTGGGCCCTGAGCTGACTTGGCTTCTTTCCTTACTTGCTTCCAAGGAGACTAAATTTTAAGACCCACTCTTGCAATTGACCCATACTTCTAAGAGACTCAGACTGGACTCGATTTACGACTCGACTTAGTACAGGACTCAATTTGATCTAATTGGTCAAGGTACAGACTCAATTCAAAGCAAAAGACAATTACAAATTTGAGGCTTGAAGCTTTATTACAAGACACAAAGAAGTGGAACCCTAATCTGAGATCCACAGAGGGTTGAGGAGCCTCAGTCGGATCCTGGTGCCCACACCACCAATCCCCCAAGAGATCATGCCCACTGGCTTCTCCGTTGGGCGGTTGTCAATTACAGGGATGGGGGGAAGGGCTGCGAGCGGCTGACCCTCTGCTGGGGCTTCGTTCCTTACAAACTTCCTGAGGTAGCCCCTCTTGATCAGCTCCTCAATCTCCCGCTTCAGATTATGGCACTCCTCCGTGTCGTGGCCGTGCTCGCGGTGAAATTGACAATATTTTGTCTTGTCACGGATGTTCCTTGGGTTCTGAGGAGGAGGTCGACGGAGGTAGTGCTCACCCTCAATCTCCATGAGGATCTTCGTTCTGGGAGCGAGGAGAGGGGTGAACGTTCTCTCCGGGGCAGCACCGTTCTTCGGCTTCGGGCCTGGACGAAAATCTGCAGGTGGTCCAGGCCTCTACATCCCGGAGACATCCCTTGGGGCAAGCTTCTTAGAAAGCTTCCCATCCAGCTCTCGCCTGGTGCGATCGGCCTCCTCCGCTCGGATGTACTTGTAGACACGGAGGAGGAGCTCAGAGTATGTCTTGGAGGGCTTCTTGTCCAGGGAATACATCAGACGAGAGGTCTTGAGCCCGTGCTTTAACTCTAGCATGGCGGCAGGCTCGTCCAGACTATAGATTTCCAGGACGGCGATCTTGAAGCAGGTGATGTAGTCCCGCAGCAGCTCCTGGTCCTGCTGGCAGATAGAGAAGAGGCTATCCACCTCTCTTGGCACCTTCCGGCATGCGTCGAAGTGTGCCACAAACTTTCTTTCCAGTTGATGGAAGGAGCTGATGGGTTTCGGCTCGAGGTGGGTGAACCAAACTCAAGCAGCCTTCCGGAGCGTGGCTGGGAAGGCAATGCATAGAAAAGCATCCGTCACTCCCTAGATCCTCATGAGAGCCTTATAGCTCTCTAAATGGTCCAAGAGATCGGTGGTCCCATCGTAGGGATCCACCTGAGGCATGCGGAACCGATTCGGGATCGGTTCCTCTTAGATTTCCCGGGAGAAGGGTGGTTGGGCATTGTAGCCCGCTGGATCGGTTGGGGAGCTTTACATGTCGGCAAAGCGATGGGCGAACTCCGCCAACTTGTGCTCGTGCTCCTCCAGGCGCCTCTCAGCCTAGCGCCTGATGACCTCATCGGTGGAATCTTCCACCGAGGCCGCTGGAGAAGGGGGTGCCGATCGGTCTCGACGGGGGGCCTTGCCCCGATGGTTCCTGCTGCACCATACTGCTTCGACATCGTTGGCTGGGGATCGACTCTCGTGATCCACTGAACTAGAGTAGTTCCTCTTTGCGGGTGTCTAGTGGCTCCCGCGAGGGTTGGAAACTGCCCGCGGATGGGAGGGCCTGCCTTGGATGGAGCGCAGGCTTCCGCGGGGGCCTGTGACTCGAGCCGCGGGGGTCCCTGGCTGGGGCTGAGTGGCCAGGGAGCGTTGCTGGTGCTGCAGTTGCCGCACAGCAGTGGTCAGAGTTTACAGCTACTGGATGACAGCTACGAAAGGACTGTCCACTGGGGATGGCTGAGGAGGAGGAGGTGGACTAGGAAGTTCCCTCTCCGGGCTATGCGACCCTTGGGGAGAAGGAACTTCTCCTGCTCGGCTGGTGGATGCTTCGCGTCCACGCATCACCACCATGGTCAGAGCACGCTTTCGCCCATGGAGAGCTTGCTTGTATAGGGGTTACTATTTTGCACCCCCTTTCCTGGCATGCCAATATGTTGCCGATCTCACCGCGGTGGCCTGTAGCTTGTGAGCTGGCGCCGGTTCTTAGATTCTCTCACCTCGAGATCTCCAAACTTCTGGACCTGCAAAACAAGGTCAGAGACCCGGACCGGGGGTTCCGGTGGGGGCACTCCGACGATCAAGTCAGAGAGCGGCAAGATGGAACAGGACCTCTAAGGCGGGCTCCCGAAGGATCCCTGTGCTTATAGGAGATGTAAAATGAAAGAAGTGTGGGGAAGAGAGGAGTAGAGGCCCGGCCTCCCGTGTTAAGGCCACCGAGCTCTCGCCTGAGGACTTCCCAAGATCCTCCCGGATCGTTCTTTTGGTGTTCTCCCCTTTTTCCACCTACCTTTCCATCCGTTTTTACCATCCCTTTTATATCACCAAACTGCCTTCAGCCCACGTCCCCTCCAGGGGGCTCTCTGAGACCTCTGGACCTTCTCCTTCCCCTTCTTTTTCGAGTTTGGAAGTTAAGTGGCCATCCCGCCTCATCCGCAGTGTGTCATGAAAGGGAGAAGACTGGTGAGGCCTTGGGCCGAGCACGGGAGCTCTCATTTCGGGGCGTTGACGATGGGTTTCCAGTCATTTCAGGCTCCTGCTCGCTAGGATTTCATTCCTCGGTTACGGGGCCCTGATTAACTGGTGTAAACGAGGTTTCGCGTATCACTACAGGCCATACCGGTGCCTTGTACGGAGAGCGGTGCGCGCTGGCTCTAGTGGCGACCTCGTGACCCGTGTCTTTGCCTCCCCGAGGCTTTGCAGAGTAGGGCCGACCTCGGTCGAGGTGGACCCATCAGGGGGCGCCACCTGGCGATGGAGCAGGGGCTGCCAGCTTCGGCCGAGATGGACCCCTCCTGGGTGGACACCTGGCGGAGTGGCAGAGAGAGGCTCAACTTCGGTCGAGGTGGACCCATCTTGGTGTGCCACCTGGCGAGGGAGCGAGGTGGACCCATCTTGGCTACCAGCTTCGGCCAAGGTGGACCCCTCCTGGGTGGACACTTGGCGGAGTGGCAGAGAGAGGCTCGACTTCGGCCGAGGTGGACTCGTCTTGGGGTGCCACCTGGCGAAAGAGCAGGAGGGCCCGGCTCGACCTCGACAGAGGTGGACCCGTCTTGGGATGCCACTTGGCGAGGGAGCGAGGGGCCACCAGCTTCGGCCGAGGTGGACCCCTCCTGGGTGGACACCTGGCGGAGTGGCAGAGAGAGGCTCGACTTTGGCCGAGGTGGACCCGTCTTGGGATGCCACCTGGCGAAGGAGCAGGAGGGCCCGGCTCGACCTCGGCAGAGGTGGACTCGTCTTGGGGTGCCACCTGGCGAGGGAGTGAGGGGCTGCCAGCTTCGGCCGAGATGGACCCCTCTTGGGTGGACCCTCGGCGGAGCGGCAAAGAGAGGTTCGACTTCGGCCGAGGTGGACCCGTCTTTGGGTGCCACCTGGCAAAGGAGCAGGAGGAACCGGCTTGACCTCGGCAGAGGTGGACCCGTCTTGGGGTGCCACCTGGCGAGGGAGCGAGGGGCCACCAGCTTCGACCGAGGTGGACCCCTCCTGGGTGGACACCTGGCGGAGTGGCAGAGAGAGGCTTGACTTCGACTAAGATGGACCCATCTTGGGGTGCCACCCGGTGAAGGAGCAGGAGGGCCTGGCTCGACCTCGGCAGAGGTGGACCCGTCTTGGGGTGCCACCTGGCGAGGGTGCGAGGGGCCGCCAGCTTCGATCGAGGTGGACCCCTCCTGGGTGGACACCTAGCGGAGTGGCAGAGAGAGGCTCGACTTCGGTCAAGGTGGACCCATCTTGGGGTGCCACCTGGCGAAGGAGCAGGAGGGCCCGGCTCGACCTCGGCAGAGGTGGACCCGTCCTGGGGTGCCACTTGGCGAGGGAGCGAGGGGCCGCCAGCTTCGACCGAGGTGGACCCCTCCTGGGTGGATACCTGGCGGAGTGGCAAAGAGAGGCTCGACTTCGGTCGAGGTGGACCCGTCTTGGGGTGCCACCTGGCGAAGGAGCAGGAGGGCCCGGCTCGACCTCGGTAGAGGTGGGCCCGTCTTGGAGTGCCACTTGGTGAGGGAGCGAGGGGCCGCCAGCTTCGGCCAAGGTGGACCCCTCCTGGGTGGACACCTGGCGGAGTGGCAGAGAGAGGCTCAACTTCGACCGAGGTGGACCCGTCTTGGGGTGCCACCTGGCGAAGGAGCAGGAGGGCCCGGCTCGACCTCGGCAGTGGTGGACCCATCTTGGGGTGCCACCTGGCGAGGGAGCGAGGGGCCGCCAGCTTCGGCCGAGGTGGACCCCTCCTGGGTGGACACCTAGCGGAGTGGCAGAGAGAGGCTCGACTTCGGCCGAGGTGGACCCGTCTTGGGGTGCCACCTGGCGAAGGAGCAGGAGGGCCCGGCTCAACCTCGGCAGAGGTGGACCCGTCTTGGGGTACCACTTGTTGAGGGAGCGAGGGGCCACCAGCTTCGGCCGAGGTGGACCCCTCTTGGGTGGACACCTGGTGGAGTGGCAGGGAGAGGCTCGACTTCGACCGAGGTGGACCCGTCTTGGGATGCCACCTGTCGAAGGAGCAGGAGCACTTCTTCCCGAACGGGGGATATTTTGAAAGAAAAAATTCATGTGGTACTGACCGTGTCCAGCTGGACGTGACACGCGCTCTATGTCAGCGATGTAGCAATATCAATAGCAACAATAAAAGAAGAAACATGACAAGGAGTTTCACCACCGATCCAGAAGTCCTAGGCCTCCTTACTGGGAGGACTTCACCCTTCTAAATGCTCCTCGGGGGCAGATCTTCATGGATATCAAAGGTTAGGATTTTGTTCGGTAATCGAGGAAGATGAGCAAGAAGGCCTGGAAGGATCCCAAAAAGTATTACCAGTTTTATTGAGATTACGGGCATGACACTAAAGACCGCATCTCTTTGAAAAGAGAGATTGGGTCACTGATTTAGCAAAGCAACCTACGTAGCTATATCGGTCAACCTAATATTTCAAAGGCCGCTGGTTAGGAATCCCAGCTGGTGTCGAACCCCTTATTGAGAACAGAATCCATGTCAGCACCATCTTTGATAAACTAGTCATCAGGGGGCAGCTCCTTTGGGCGGTGAGCATATGCCAGGGCAGTCCAGATGGAAATCCCCTAGCCCAAATGCCAAAGGATAGAAGAACTTATTACATTTTCTATTGCTAACATTGATGGAGTTCTATTCCCATATGATGAAGGTACCTATCCTAGAAAGAACCCTTCCAGCGAGAAAGGGAACTCCCAGGAACCATCACCCAAGAACCTCCCCTAGCATCATGGCATTCCCTGGTCATTGGGGTTTCAGAAAGATCTAGCGAAGCCCAGCTTCTCCGATATTCTACTTATAGAGGGGAAGAAGAAAGGACACTACACCTGTATCCAACCAACATGCGATAAGTGGCACTATCCCATCGACCGGATGATCACTCCATAGAATCGGAAGGCAAGGCATTAGTCAGTTTCCCCAAGGTTGATGATTCTCTTGAAAGAACGCGCATTCATGACCCTCTATGCTTCAATCGAGATGACACCATGGAAGCACTATATCACCTCCAATTGAGAACCTTACCAGGATGAAGTCTGTCTCAAACGACATGTTAGGCAACGTTCTATCCCATGATTGGGAGTAAGTCAAGCCTCCACACCTTGCTTGTGGTGTTATCAGATCTAGAGACCCTGGCGATCCCTTGAGATCCATATGATAGCATTCTTCAGTTGACAATACATTAGGTGTCAGGCATAACTATTCCAGATGGCATACATATATACAAGGCATCGTAGTACAAAGTGCTGGACATGAAGAAATGAAGTTAAAAAAAGAAAATTTCTTATTCATTTCTTGGAAAGAGATGGGGAAGTACAAAGTCAATAAGTTGTAAGGCCTTTCTCAATCTCTCCCTCCTATGACTCATCGCGTCAACAATCTCCTCAGGCATGGCATTGCAAGGAATAAGCATATCGGTCGCATATCCTATTTCAGGAAAGCGATCTTGCATGATAAGCTCGCATACCATGAAGCCAAAGTTGTACCCCTGCAGACGTGCCTCGTCTGCTACCCTAAATGTGCCCTAGACTTCTTTAATGGCTAGAGATTCGTGCATGCTCTTTGAAAGCTTCCCCCAAATGATGCTTGTGCTTTGCTGACCCTCTGAAGTATGAGTGAGCTCTATCTCGAGGTGATTATCCTTCATCTCCACCTCAACCAACTGGGCCCATAAGTCAGCTAGCTAGAGTCATCGTTGGAGTAACCTGCAAAAAGGTCCACAACCGAGAGGGGCCCCGGCACGGATACTCCGATGCTCAAGTCATTGATTTAGAATACAAGAGAAATAGTGATCATATAAAAGATTGTTTACTAGAGGTCCTTAGGTCCTGGGGATTTTATAGGAGAGAGCTAAGTAGAACGGGCGATCTTGGAAATGTTGAGCCTTGATTGCACTATTACAGAATATCGCCATGATTTATTCTCAAGGATCGCAAGGGAGTATACAGTTTCTAGCAATGTCATTAATGTTAATAGCTATTCTGTAAAAGAAGGCCATTACTGGTGACAGTAGGCATGGAATTTTAGCTTTTATATACTCCTCGCAGAGATGTTTATCAATTTTGACCTCTTTTGCACAGTTGCCATATATAATAAGATGCCATTAATAGAGATGTCAAAGCTGGCCACTTGGATAATAAGGCTCAAGTGGAACTTAGTAGCTCGGTATAAAAAGGTTTTAATTTTACATATAGGTCAACTAATCCGATTTGAGACTTATATGAAGATACTTCAGTCACCATGAGCATGAAGATGCTTCAGTCATTATAGGTCCAAGGCTCAAAAGATATTTCCTCGTGACATACTGTAAGATATATGTGTTCAACTTATCAAGAAAGCAGAAAATTATAACAAAATTTAAAGACTGGGTAGCTAGAATAGACTTAAAAAGACCGGCTTCTATCTGGCAAGGCATTATTTTGCTTCCATCACGGTCTTTTTACCCATAACCAACCCCAGCCACCCACCACCGGTCCCTCCATCCCCCTCTCTCTCTCTCTTAGGTAAAAATTAAATTTTATCATACAAATCTATTATAAATACATCCATAAAAGTAAAAAAATGAAATATTTAATAAATTTTAAAAAATCAGACATACCTTCCCCACCGTAGTCGTTATATATATAATTAATTATAGATTTTGCCACAGTGCTCTCTTATATTATTTTATAAAAGATGGAGGTAGATCCCAGCCATCCATTATATTAGGGTATTTTAATATTTTTCTTATTGCAAGTCAGCAACAAATTACCAATAGATTACCTAGCCTCTTTATATTTTATTATTATATATTTAAAATAATATTTATGATAGAAAAGAAAAAAATAGTCCAGTCCAAAATTTATCTAACCCCTATTTTTTTCTCATCTGAAGGTGACTACGTCAATTCGACACCATCAAGATGCCAGCCGGTCAGAACGAAAAATTAAAAGAAGATCATGACCTCTTACTCTACCAACTATCATGGATTTCAAGAAATAATTCTTATATTTAATCATCTTTTATGGAGTCATGTCTCAAATCCATGACTAGTTGATTGTGAGATGAGATCCTAACTAATTAGACTACGCCTTGGCAGTCCTCTTTCTCTTTTTCATCCGGAGCTCCATGTAAAATATCTGACATAAGCTTCCCTACCAAAGTCTTTATATAATTAATTATATGTATATGTCGTTATTCATTTTGCAGTGCCATGAATTCTAATAGGTGCACGTTACCTCGAAAGAAGCTGGAAATATTTTTTTTTCGTGAGCTCTCTGTTCCAGAGATTGAGCTCAGAATTATATGAGCAGGCATCACTTGGACCATACAGAAATTGCTTGTCGATAGAATTTTCGTTAAGAAAACTCTATTATTATTGGATAGATCTAGGATAAATCTGAGCAGCATCATATCTATTCTCTACTTCATGATATCGATGATCTCTTGGATCATTGATGACTGCATTGATTTATCATATGTAGAGAAAGATGAACAGTATAGTTAATTGAATTGCTTCCTTCGTTATTGGGCATTTTAGTAATTGGCCTGGATATCAAGACAACTGTATTTCTCTACCCTTTTATGGAGTTACACTTTCTTGACCTTGTGGGTTGCTTTTACATTGGAGATGTGTAATCACCCATTTATATAGAAAAGAAAAAAACAGGTTATACATCTCGTCAATCTATAGACCAAGCACGTGCTCTAAAACCTATAGCTCAAAGATCAGAATCTCACGAACTTCATGCGCGCACTGAACAAGCCTGCCAGCTCGCGCTTCTCCTGTCATTCTCTGTTTCCTTTTTGTGCATATTTTGCCTCTTATCTCTGTAAACAATCGAGCTTTTATTTTTAATATAGCTTAACTTGATTCTTTATTATATATATATATATATATATATATATATATATATATATATATATATATATATATATATTATTTTTTTTTTAAAAAAAAAAAACCTCGTGCTTCTGAGTTCATCCACGCACTTACTTCCATGTTCCCACGCGGGAGCCGACTTTCAAGTGAGTCGCCGCATCTTTGCATTTGTTAGCGGGCACTGGACCACCATGATCGACCCATCCATCAACGTTGCCACTGGACCGAAGCCATCAACTTGCTACCGAAAACCGATTGCACAATCCAGTCCACGAGGCAAACAAGCCTAGCTCGGTTTTTCTTATTAATTTTATTTTCCTTAGTTTTATGTTCTGCTAACAATGTTTTGTTAATTGATGTTTTTCTGAACTCCGGTGGCCTGGTGAACCGGTGCATGGAGGAGGCCCATGCCTTGGTCTCGCGATCAACTTGTGATGTTCTCTCGTTAGCCTTCTTCCAAACTTCGGCAACGGAAATCCTATACAGGTACGAACAAGAGAGAAGGTCATATTTAATCTGTCCCCTTAAAACGGACCATAAATTAATGACTGTCACACACAGCGGCTTGCTTGTCGTCTAAGAGTTCTGGGTCAAGGCGTAACCAAACTCTCACTTGTTTGCTGCATGCACGAAAACATGTTTGTCTTGATAGTTCTCGCTTGTAAAATGTACGATATATTGAACGTATCAAACAGCAATCATTATTTTTATTATAGTTAATATCGCCTAGGAAGCCAGATTTATTTGAAAAGGATATTAGCCATATAAGTGCTAAAAAATAAGGGGCTATCCCAGTGTACCGTTGGTATTGCTATTTTTTCTGTGCTTGTGGATTTTGAATATCAGCATCGTATATTGCCTTGGACATCATAGGCATCATGAGCTAATTTAGTTCTTGGTGTTTAAAAGTTCTTAGTTCAATTCTGTTGCCGCTCTCGTCGCCGTGCCCGTGCCACGGATCAGCCGATCCTTCCTGACCGCCTGGCGAGGGAGCCTCCCTTCCTGCGGAGAACCTGCAACAAGGGGGTTAGAAGACCCTGGCCGGGGATCCCGGCGAGGGGGCTCCGACGGTCAAGTCAGTAGACGACAAGAAGGAACAGACTCTCCCACCCGGGCCCTCGAAAGGGTCCCAGATTTAGAGAGTTAATTGGTGAAGGAAATGCTCTGGGGACCGGAATCTCGGCTGGGCCTGCTTGTCGAGCTCACGCCCAGTGTTCCCCTCTCGGGATATCTGGTTTTTCTCTCGGTGCAAGGCATTGTGCCCGTGCTTCCTCCTTGTCCCCAGGCTAGTTTGGCTTACCTTGTCGTCTCCAGATTCCTCCTTCTTTATCCCCTTCCGTCGCGCGTTTGTCTTTTTCTGCCTCGGGAACCCTCCTCCCCCGTCCTCTTCTCTTTTCCCTTTTTGGTGAAGGGTGCCAGGCGGCTTTCCGACCTCGTCCGCCGGGCCCAGCAGGGAAAAGGCAAAGACAGAAGAGAAAAAGAGGGAGGGCGGCGCTGGCAGAGCGGCTGGTCGTCAGGCCTCGGGCTCCGTGAGAACGCTCTCTTCCCCGAGCGTGGGCGCCATCCGTTTATGGGGCCTGTTCCGTCAGGATCGGGTCTCTCGGCTGCGGGACCTGTCGGGCCGATGCAAGTGACGTTCCGCGTGCCGCCGCCCTCCGTACGGGACGCCGTCTGGGGTCGGTACGGCCCGAGGGATGGCCTCGGGACCTGTCTCCTTCCCCGGGGGCCTCTCCGTACGAGCGGTCTGACCTCGGCTGAGTTGGACCCGTCTCCGGGGGCCAACTGGCGAGGGGCGAAGGATCTGCCGACCTCGGCTTAGGTGGACCCTTCCTGGGTGGACACCTGGAGAGGTGGCAGGAGGTC
This sequence comes from Areca catechu, assembly GCA_021397845.1. Lineage (NCBI taxonomy): Eukaryota > Viridiplantae > Streptophyta > Magnoliopsida > Arecales > Arecaceae > Areca > Areca catechu. The sequence goes on along the minus strand of CM038049.1, from coordinate 21,464,742 downwards.
GCCTGGCTTCGGTCGAGGTGGACCCGTCTCCGGGTAGCCACCTGACGAAGGGCGAAGGATCAGCTGACCTCGGCTTAGGTGGACCCCTTCTGGGTGGACACCTGGCGAGGTGGCAGGAGGTCGCCCGGCTTCGGCCGAGGTGGGCCCGTCTCCGGGTGGCCACCTGGTGCAGGGCGAAAGATCTACCGACCTCGGTTCAGGTGGACCCCTCCTGGGTGGACACCTAGCGAGGTGGCAGGAGGTCGCCTGGCTTCGGCCGAGGTGGGTCCGTCTCCGGGTGGCCACCTGGCGAAAGGCGAAGGTCCAGCCGACCTCGGCTTCGGTGGACCCCTCCTGGGTGGACACCTGGCGAGGCGGCAGGGGGCCGCCCGACCTCGGTCGACCTCACTCGGGCGGACCCCTCCGGCCCCGGGTGTCAATGAGGTGGTAGAGGAACTCCGGGCCGAGCTCGACCTCGGCGAGGGCGGTTTGCTTCAGACAGTCGTCGGGTGGTGCGGTATGCCGATCCTAGCTTTGTGGACGTGGCACTGACTCCGGCGGGGAAACTTACACGTGGCTTGCTCTCATTCGGCGATACCTGAGCCTGGCCACGTCACTGTCACGGCTGTAACAGTTGCCCCCCAGCCTGCCGTTCCGTCGGGGCACCGTAGAACGGAACGTCGGGATTAAATGCGGACATGACGTGGGGAGGCGAAGATCTTGCATCATAATTGCCATGATCCTCGCTCGTCGTGGCTCGACGCGGCTGAAGACCTATGGGGAGCCGCCACGCGTCGTCCACTTGCCCGTAATCAATGTGTCGCTTCGGGGCAGAGGCCGTTACTCTGCTAACGAGGCGTCGGTGTCGGGCGTGCGCCCACGTGGCGACCATCCAGTGGTCGGAGGCGGAATGATGGGTACGGCTGCTGTCGGCTGAGTTTGAAAGGAAGGGGACTTTCCAGAACGAGGCATTTTTCCTTGCTTCGTGGGCGGTTTGCTGCAGGCTAACAACTTCTGCTGCTCGCGCTCGTCTGTGCATTTTCGGTGAGTGCCTTCTTCTCCTTCTCTAGCCCTCCTCCTTCTTTCTCACTTCTTTTCCGATCTTTCTGTTCTTTTCTTTTCCATGGCACGCCGTCGCCATGTCTCTTCCAACCCGGACGAGGCCGGTCCATCCCGGCCGAGGACTCCATCTTCTTCTTCCTCCTCAGCTGAGGAGGTGATTCCGGAGGAGGTCCGCCGGCGTTTGCAACCCGGGGGGATCACCATCGGCATCCCCAGGGGGATCCGGCCCCCTCCGGTTGCACCTGCCGTGCCCCTCTGTTCCCTTCCTGCCTTGCCTTCTCTTCCTGCTCCGCCATCTCTTCCCGCCGGTCCCTCCGGTCATGCTTCTACCATGACCGAAGACGACCTTTCTCTGCTCCGGGATGCCTATGGCATCCCGGGGTCTATCCGTCTCTTTGCTCCGCGGTCTGGGGAGCGCGTCACCATGAGTGGCCCCGGCCGCATTGCTTTCTACGAAGACTTCCTCCTCGGGGGTCTTCGTTTTCCTCTGCACCCTTTCTTTCTTTCCTTCTTCAGCCACTTCCGGCTCGTCCCGGCCCAGCTGGCTCCTAATGCCATCCGGGTCATCTTCTCCTTTATTGTCTTCTGCCACTTTCACGGGTTCGTTGCCTGTTTTTCTCTCTTCAAGGCCCTGTTCACCCTGAAGAAGTGCTCCACCGATGACGGCTGGTGGTACATCTCGCCCCGGCCTAGGTGTCTCCGGTTCGACCTCCCTTCCTCGGTCAAGGGATGGAAGAGCCAATTTTTCTTCGCCTCGGTCGACGACGTCGATTGGGCCTGGAGCGAACCGGACCGGTCGCCGAACCGGAATTCCCGAGTGGAGTCTGCGGACCAGGAGTCCTACACCCAGCTCCTGAGTGACGAGGTCCCGGCGCTCGAGGTTCTGCTCTCTGAGCAGAATCTTTTTGAGGCCGGCATCAGTCCCATCCGTGAGACTGGTGAGATTTGGCCCCGCATTGATTTCTGCCTTCCCCTCTTTCTTTAAGATCGAGCTGTCTGACCTTCTGTCTTTTTCATTTTGCAGGGATGAAGTTTTCTTTGGAGAACCTCCTGGAGGGGGCGGCCCAGCGGGACGTCGAGGAGGTGGATGAGCCCGCAGCGAAGAGGGCTTGTACGGAGACGAGCCGGGAGGTCATGGCGGCGACCGTGCCCGACCCAGCTGCTGCCATTTCCCCGCCCAGGCCACCTCAGGGTGGGGTTCCTGGTACTTCGGCCACGCGACCTGGCGGTGCCGCAGGGAGAGCTCCAGCGCCCGCCGCTCCGCCTGTCTCCGGGCCTGTCATCGCCGCCAGCCCGACAGCACCGTCTGTGGCGACCGCCGGCCCGTCGGTTGCGGCTCCGGCTGAGGGGTCAGCTGCCGCAGGGGCCGGCCCGAAGGGTCCGGCACCGGTGATCTCCCACCGGGACTCGGTCATCCTCGACAGGGGACTGGCGGAGAAGATGATGGAGTACGCCTCCACCGCCCGGGACCGCCGAGCTCGGGGCGGCCGAGACTATGCGGACGCTCTGCTCGGCATCCTTCCTCAGCTTTTCACGGTAAGTGCGAGCTTCCTCTTCTTCCTTGTTTCAACCTCGAGGCTTTCTGCCTCTGCTCTGACGTGCGTCGTTTTTGCCACTGCAGATCGGGAATGACGTCCTCTTACTGAGGAATTACCTTGTAGGGAACTCCAAGAGGGACTCCGATCGGGAGCTGAAGCTCGGCAAGCTCGCGGCCGACGTGAAGAATCTGATGGAGAAGGGGGCCGAGCTGCGAGCCGAGAAGCAAGCCCTCCAGTCCGACCTGACGCGTTCCGAGGAGCGGAACAAGGAGTTGGAGGCCTCCTTGTCGGAGGAGCGGACCTCCAACCAGCGCCGAACCGAGGAGGAGGCGGCGGAGAAGGCCCGCCTGCAGGCCCACTCCCAATGGCTGGAGTGCCAGCTGGAGGAGGCCCGGCGAGAGGTGGCCGCGGCGAAGGACTGGAGCGCCTACGTCAACGGGCTCCTGGAGGCGGCCAAGCGAGAAGCGCAAGAGGCCGTCCCCAAGTTCCGGGCCTCCGACGAGTTCACTTCGGAGGTCCGGGAGGCCGCCGTGGACTCCTTCCTGAAGGGGTTCCGGGTGTGCCGGGAGAAGGTGGGGGCCTTCTTCCCCCAGCTGGACCTGAGCGGGGTCGTCGTCGGCGGCAGGAAGCCAGGGGGCGAGAGCAGGGCTCCCTTCGTGGCCAAAGCGACACCTGCGGTGCCGTCGACCAGCGATGCCGCGGCCCCGGAACAGCCCCAGGAGCCGGCCACTGTAGAAGTTGAAGAAGAAGCAGCGCCCGCGCCTCCGGCAGACGGCTCCGAACCCGCACCCCAGTGACCCGACACTGCCTTTTTGCTTTATCCCTGTAGTTTTTGTTTTTTTGGGGAGTCCCGGCCTGTCGAGGCTCCCAGCTTGTAGCGACCACTTATATCAATGAAGATCCGATCTTTATCGAAACCTTGGTTGTTGCTTCATCTCACCTTTCTCTTCTTTTCTTTCTGAGATGTCGGTCTGGAACAACTGAAGTAACTGCAGGCCCGATCCTTCCATTGCTCAAATCGAAGGATGGGGCCCGTTGAGTCACGTTGCAGCAAGGCAAACCTTAAGCAGGTCCGATTTTGGGTTGCCTTCATGCCTGGGCGAACAACACGGTTTCCGCACCGTCTTCCAGGCCGAAACCCGGGATCTCCAGACTAAGCTTGGTGCCGCAGGCTTTCTCAAACCTCGCGCGGCTCGCTGAGCTGTACTCCGGGCTTGCGCGGGTGAACTGGGAACGGTGCCACCTTCCGGGCCGAGGCCCAGGATCTTTCGGACTGGGCTCGATGCCGCAGGCTTTCTCAAGCCTTGCGCGGCTTGCTGAGCTGTGCTCCGGGCTTGCATGGGCGAACTGGGTTCGGTGCCACCTTCCAGGCCGAGGCCCAGGATCTTCCGGACTGAGCTCGGTGCCGCAGGCTTTCTCAAGCCTTGCGCGGCTTGCTGAGCTGTGCTCCGGGCTTGCGTGGGCGAACTGGGTTCGGCGCCACCTTCCAGGCCGAGGCCCAGGATCTTCCGGACTGAGCTCGGTGCCGCAGGCTTTCTCAAGCCTTGCGCGGCTTGCTGAGCTGTGCTCCGGGCTTGCGTGGGCGAAATGGGTTCGGCACCACCTTCCAGGCCGAGGCCCAGGATCTTCCGGACTGAGCTCGGTGCCGCAGGCTTTCTCAAGCCTTGCGCGGCTTGCTGAGCTGTGCTCCGGGCTTGCATGGGCGAACTGGGTTCGGCGCCACCTTCCAGGCCGAGGCCCAGGATCTTCCGGACTGAGCTTGATGCCGCAGGCCTTCTCAAGCCTTGCACGACCTGCTGAGCTGTGCTCCGGGCTTGCATGGGCGAACTGGGTTCGGCGCCACCTTCCAGGCCGAGGCCCAGGATCTTCCGGATTGAGCTCGATGCCGCAGGCTTTCTCAAGCCTTGCGCGGCTTGCTAAGCTGTGCTCCGGGCTTGCGTGGGCGAACTGGGTTCGGCGCCACCTTCCAGGCCGAGGCCCAGGATCTTCCGGACTGGGCTCGATGCCGCAGGCTTTCTCAATCCTTGCGCGGCTTGCTGAGCTGTGCTCCGGGCTTGCGTGGGCGAACTGGGTTCGGCGCCACCTTCCAGGCCGAGGCCCAGGATCTTCCGGACTGAGCTCGGTGCCGCAGGCTTTCTCAAGCCTTGCGCGGCTTGCTGAGCTGTGCTCCGGGCTTGCGTGGGCGAATTGGGTTCGGCGCCACCTTCCAGGCCGAGGCCTAGGATCTTCCGGACTGAGCTCGATGCCGCAGGCCTTCTTGTTGAAGTTAGAGGGGAGTGTTTGAAGTGGGGGAGCTTTGTTACAGAAACTGGGAGCCTTACATCACTGGTAGTACATTCTCAGGTTCGAGGAGTTCCATGTTTGGGGGAACCTGGCACCTCCCAATTCTTCCAAGTAATATGCCCCATGAGGGAGGGCTTCTGCTACCCGATATGGGCCTTCCCAGTTGGATGAAAGCTTGCCGCATTCCCGTGACTGGGAGGCTTCTGCACGTCGGAGGACCAGGTCCCCGGGACGAAAAACCTTCGGCCGCACTCGGGAGTTGTAATATCTGGCTACTCGTTGCCGGTATGCCGCCATTCGGATCCGGGCCTTGTCCCTCGTCTCCTCGAGAAGGTCTAGGTTAAGCATCATCCTGGCCGGGTTTTCTGTCTCGTCGTATTGCTCCACGCGCAGCGTGGGTAGGCTGAGCTCGATCGGGATGACCGCCTCAGCTCCGAAGATGAGGTTGAATGGAGTTTCGTCGGTAGCCGTCCTTGGGGTGGTGTGGTATGCCCAAAGGATGCTGGGAAGCTCGTCGACCCACCTGCCCTTGGCTTGGTCCAGCCGCGTGCGGAGGCCCTGAAGAATGGTCCTGTTCGTGACTTCGGCTTCCCCGTTGGTCTGAGGGTGCGCCACCGAGGTGAAGCGATGCTTGATGCCGAGGTCGCTGCAGAAATCTTCGAACTCCCGACAGTCGAACTGGCGTCCGTTGTCGGTGACCACGGTGTGGGGGAGGCCGAAGCGGCAGACGATGGACTTCCAGAAGAACTTGGCGACATTTGCTTCGGTGATTCTTGCCAAGGGCTCGGCCTCGACCCACTTTGTGAAGTAGTCGATAGCCACTATCAAAAACTTTCGCTGGCCGGACGCCGGCGGGAATGGGCCTAAGAGGTCCATCCCCCACTGGGCGAACGGCCAGGGGGCTGAGAGCTGAGAGATCGGGTTGGAGGGTTGCCGCTGCACCGTGGCGTGACGCTGGCACGGGTCGCACTTCTTCACGAAGTCGGCGGCGTCTTCCTTCATTGTCTCCCAGAAGTAGCCCTGACGGAGGGCCTTGTACGCCAATGCCCTGCCCCCCACGTGGTTCCCGCAGATGCCCTCGTGAATCTCCTGGAGCACAAGCTTGGCTTCTGCGGGTCCTACGCCCTTGAGGAGGGGGTAGGAGTAGGATCTTCGATACAATTGCCCGTCCATCAGGACAAATCGCACGGCTTTTTTCCTGATGAGGCGAGTCGCCTGTCGGTCCTCCGGCAGGGTGCGGCTGACGATGTACGCAGCGTACTTGTCCATCCAGCTGGGCTCCTGGCTGACTTGATGGACCTCCACCGGTGCTTCGAGGCTTGGGACCTCAAGGCGCTCCACATGAGCGCGTTCCAGCATCGCGTCCGGCAGGGTCGCCAACCGGGAGAGGGCATCCGCGCGGGCGTTCTCCCCGCGGGGGATATGGAAGATGTTGAAGCGCCGGAACTTGGACGCGCCCGCTTTGACGAGCTCCAAATACTTCGCCATCTGGGGGTCGTGTGCGACGTATTCCCCGGACACCTGCCCCGCCACGAGCTGGGAGTCAGTGAAAGCTCTGAGGTTGGTCACGCCCAGCTCGCGGGAGACCCTCAGTCCGACGAGAAGCGCCTCGTACTCCGCCTGGTTATTTGTCGCGGGGAATTGGAAACGGAGTGCGCACTCAGCGACGACCCCGTCGCCGTTGGCAAGGATGAGCCCAGCTCCGCTTCCGCCGGAGTTTGAGGCTCCGTCTACATGGAGGATCCAGGCGTCCTCTCCGGGCTCGTCGGTGCCGACCTCCATCGGCCGGGCCGGGGGGCCCTTCTCGGGCTCCTTGCCCAAGCCTGCGCACTCGACCAAGAAATCGGCCAGCACCTGCGCCTTCATGGCCGACCTCGGTCGGTATGTAATGTCGAACTCGCTGAGTTTCAGTGCCCACTTGGCCAATCGTCTCGAGGTATCGGGTCGGCTGAGCACCGCTTTCAGCGGTTGATCCGTCAAGACGGCGATGGGATGCGCTTGGAAATAGGGCCTGAGACGCTGGGCAGACACTATTAGCGCAAAAACGAGTTTCTCGGGCCGGGAATACCTGAGCTCCGCGTCCCGGAGAAGTTTGCTGGTATAGTACACCGGCCGCTGGAGCCCCTGGTCGTCGGTTCGGACCAAGACAGAGCTGACGCCCTCCAGGGTAACCGTCAAGTAGAGGGTAAGCTCCTCCCCCTCCTCGGGGCTGGACAGTAAAGGTGGCGATGCGAGCGTCTTCTTCAGCTCCTCGAAGGCCTGCTGGCACTCCTCGGTCCAAGCAAAGCCATTCATCTTCCTCAGCACCTTGAAGAAGGGACGACAACGGTCCGCCGACCTGGAAATAAAATGGCTAAGGGCCGCAACCCGGCCGGTCAGTTGCTGCACTTGCTTCTTGGAGGCTGGCTGCTCCATGTCCAGGATGGCCTGGACCTTCTCCGGGTTGGCCTCGATTCCTCTTTGGGTCACCATAAACCCTAGGAACTTCCCGGCGGAGACACCGAAGGCGCACTTCACCGGGTTCAGCTTCATCTGATGGCACCGGAGGTTGCCGAATGTCTCCGTCAAGTCAGCCACGTGGTCCGAATCAAGTTTGCTCATTACCAGCATGTCGTCCACGTACACCTGCATGTTGCGGCCTATCTGGTCTTTGAAGATTTTACTGACCAGACGTTGATACGTCGCCCCCGCGTTCTTGAGGCCGAAGGGCATCATCCTGTAACAGAAAGTCCCGCGGTCAGTAATGAAGGCGGTGTGCTCTTCGTCCTCCGGGTTCATCCGGATCTGGTTATATCCGGAGAAGGCGTCCGTGAATGACAGGAGGCGATGCCCCGAGGTGGTGTCGACCAGCTGGTCGATCTTCGGCAGAGGGAAGCTGTCCTTCGGGCAAGCTCGATTGAGGTCGGTGTAGTCCACACAGATCCTCCACTTACCACTACTCTTCTTTACCATGACCACGTTTGCTAACCAGCTGGGGTATTGGACTTCTCGGACAAAACCGGCGGCGAGGAGCTTTTCTACCTCCTCGTTGATCGCCTTCTGTCTCTCCATGGCGAAGCTTCTCTTCTTCTGGCGGACCGGGCGGCAACCTGGGTCCACGTTCAGGCTGTGAATGATGATCTCGGGCGGGATGCCCGGCATGTCGGCCGCCGACCAGGCGAACACGTCAGCGTTGGCACGGAGGAACTCCAGCAGGCGGGTTCGCTCTTCCTCGGGGAGCTGGGCCCCGACTTGCACCGTCTTCAGGGGGTCCGAACCGAGGGGAAAAGTTAGCAGGCGCTCTACGGGCCCTCCCCTGGGTTCCTTCTCTCTCAGGTCGAGATCCTCGATATCGTGGGCGAGCTCTGCGCTCCTGGTGCCTGGGACTGTCTGGAGGCAGAGCGGGACCGGCTGGATCGTCCCCTTCATTTCCCCGAGCCCGGAAGGCGTGGGGAACTGCACCAGCAGCCTCCTCGTGGAGATGGTGGCGTCCAGTTGGTTGAGCCCGGGACGCCCGAGAATGGCGTTGTAAGGCGAAGGGAGCTTGACGACAGTGAATGTTATCATGACGGTCGCCTGCCGAGGCGGGGATCCGGCGGTGACCGGGAGAGTGATCTCTCCTTCGACCCCCACGGAGTCCCCTGTAAAACCTACCAGTGGGATATGCACTGGTTTCAGCTGGTCGGGAGACAAGTTCATCCGAGAGAAAGCATCGTAAAAAAGTATATCGGCCGAGCTTCCACTATCCACCATGATTCGATGTACAGGATGCTTCGCGATGGTCATCTCGACCACCACGGCATCATTGTTTACATTGTCATTAATTTCCCTCCCTTTGGGAGGGATTACATTCTCCGGGACTTCCCGGGCTCTCTTCTCTGCTCGGCCGGACCCGCGTGAGATCATGCCCACGGGCTTCTCCGTTGGGCGGTTGTCGATCGCGGGGACAGGCGGTAAGGCCGCGAGCGGCTGCCCTTCAGAGGGGACCTCGCTCTTGACGAACTTCCTGAGGTAACCCCTCCCGATCAGTTCCTCAATCTCCCGCTTCAGATGGCGACACTCCTCCGTGTCATGTCCGTGCTCCCGGTGGAACTGGCAGTACTTTGATTTGTCTCGGGCGGCTCTCGGGTTCTGAGGTGCAGGTCGGCGGAGGTAGCGCTCGCCCTCGATTTCCATGAGGATCTTCGTTCGAGGCGCGAGGAGAGGGGTGTACCTCCGCTCGGGAGTGGCTTCGCCCCTCGGCTTTGGATTTGGGCGGAGGTCGGCAGATGGCCCGGGCCTCCGAGCTCCCGGGGTGTCCCTCGGGAGCGGCTTCTTTGGGGTCTTCCCGTCCAGCTCTCGACGGGTGCGGTCGGCCTCCTCCGCTCGGATGTACTTGTGGACACGGAGGAGGAGCTCGGAATACGTCCTGGGCGGCTTCTTGTCCAGGGAATAGGTGAGGCGGGACGTCTTGAGTCCGCGCTTCAAGGCCAGCATGGCGACGGGCTCGTCCAAGCTGTAGATTTCCAGGGCTGCGGTCTTGAACCGGGTGATGTAGTCCCGGAGCAGCTCCTGGTCCTGCTGGCGGATGGAAAAGAGGCTGTCCACCTCTCTAGGCACCTTTCGACAAGCGTCGAAGTGCGCCACGAACTTTCCTTCCAACTGATGGAAGGAGCAGATGGATCCGGGTCTCGAGACGGGTGAACCAGACTCGAGCGGCCTTCCGAAGGGTTGCCGGGAAGGCGATGCACAGGAGGGTGTCGGTGGCGCCCTAGACCCTCATGAGAGCTTTATAGCTCTCCAAATGGTCCAGGGGGTCGGTGGTCCCGTCGTAAGGGTCCACCTGCGGCATGCGGAACCGTTTCGGGATCGGTTCCGCCTGGATTCCTTCAGAGAAAGGGGGGCGGGAATCGTAGCCCGCCGGGTCAGCTGACGAGTTCTGCAGGTCGGCGAACCGTCGGGCAAACTCCGCCAACTTGCGCTCGTGCTCTTCTAGGCGCCTCTCGGCCTGGCGCCTGACAGCTTCGTCGGTGGAGTCTTCCACCGAGACTGCAGGTGAAGGGGGCGCCGATCGGTCTCGGCGCGAGGTCTGGCCCCGGCGTCGCTTGCTGCGATGCGCCGTTTCGGCCCCATCGGCCGGGGATCGACTCTCGTGATCCTCCGAACTGGAATAGTTTCTTTTTGCAGGAGCTTGGTGGCTCCCCTGGGGGTCGGAGATGGCCCTCGGGTGGGATGGCCTGCCCTGGATTGAGCGCAGGCTCCCACGCTGCCCCGCGGCTCGGGCCGCGGGGGTCCCTTGCTATGGCTGAGTGGCTAGGGACCATTGCTGACGCTGAAGCTGTCAGACCGCTGAGGTCAAGGTCTGCAGCTGCTAGACGATGGCCGCAAGGGATCCGTCCGCGCGGGCAGGCTGCTGTGGAAGAGGAGGGGGAGCCGGAAGCTCCTGTTCGGGGGTGTGGCCCCCTGGAGGGGAGTGGGCTTCTCCCACATGGCTGGTGGATGCCTCGCGACCACGAGTGACCACCATTGCTGGAGAGCGTGACACCTGCAGAAAGCTGGTTCCCACTAGGGGTTAGTGTCCTGCCCCCCTACCTGGCGCGCCAATCTGTTGCCGCTCTCGTCGCCGCGCCCGTGCCACGGATCAGCCGATCCTTCCTGATCGCCTGGCGAGGGAGCCTCCCTTCCTGCGGAGAACCTGCAACAAGGGGGTTAGAAGACCCTGGCCGGGGATCCCGGCGAGGGGGCTCCGACGGTCAAGTCAGTAGACGACGAGAAGGAACAGACTCTCCCACCCGGGCCCTCGAAAGGGTCCCAGATTTAGAGAGTTAATTGGTGAAGGAAATGCTCTGGGGACCGGAATCTCGGCTGGGCCTGCTTGTCGAGCTCACGCCCAGTGTTCCCCTCTCGGGATCTCTGGTTTTTCTCTCGGTGCAAGGCATTGTGCCCGTGCTTCCTCCTTGTCCCCAGGCTAGTTTGGCTTACCTTGTCGTCCCCAGATTCCTCCTTCTTTATCCCCTTCCGTCGCGCGTTTGTCTTTTTCTACCTCGGGAACCCTCCTCCCCCGTCCTCTTCTCTTTTCCCTTTTTGGTGAAGGGTGCCAGGCGGCTTTCCGACCTCGTCCACCGGGCCCAACAGGGAAAAGGCAAAGACAGAAGAGAAAAAGAGGGAGGGCGGCGCTGGCAGAGCGGCTGGTCGTCAGGCCTCGGGCTCCGTGAGAACGCTCTCTTCCCCGAGCATGGGCGCCATCCGTTTATGGGGCCTGTTCCGTCAGGATCGGGTCTCTCGGCTGCGGGACCTGTCGGGCCGATGCAAGTGACGTTCCGCGTGCCGCCGCCCTCCGTACGGGACGCCGTCTGGGGTCGGTACGGCCCGAGGGATGGCCTCGGGACCTGTCTCCTTCCCCGGGGGCCTCTCCGTACGAGCGGTCTGACCTCGGCTGAGTTGGACCCGTCTCCGGGGGCCAACTGGCGAGGGGCGAAGGATATGCCGACCTCGGCTTAGGTGGACCCCTCCTGGGTGGACACCTGGAGAGGTGGCAGGAGGTCGCCTGGCTTCGGTCGAGGTGGACCCGTCTCCGGGTAGCCACCTGGCGAAGGGCGAAGGATCAGCTGACCTCGGCTTAGGTGGACCCCTTCTGGGTGGACACCTGGCGAGGTGGCAGGAGGTCGCCCGGCTTCGGCCGAGGTGGGCCCGTCTCCGGGTGGCCACCTGGTGCAGGGCGAAAGATCTGCCGACCTCGGTTCAGGTGGACCCCTCTTGGATGGACACCTAGCGAGGTGGCAGGAGGTCGCCTGGCTTCGGCCGAGGTGGGTCCGTCTCCGGGTGGCCACCTGGCGAAAGGCGAAGGTCCAGCCGACCTCGGCTTCGGTGGACCCCTCCTGGGTGGACACCTGGCGAGGCGGCAGGGGGCCGCCCGACCTCGGCCGACCTCACTCGGGCGGACCCCTCCGGGCCCGGGCGCCAATGAGGTGGTAGAGGAACTCCGGGCCAAGCTCGACCTCGGCGAGGGCGGTTTGCTTCAGACAGTCGTCGGGTGGTGCGGTATGCCGATCCTAGCTTTGTGGACGTGGCGCTGACTCCGGCGGGGAAACTTACACGTGGCTTGCTCTCATTCGGCGATACCTGAGCCTGGCCACGTCACTGTCACGGCTGTAACAAATTCAATTGCCACCAATTCCTGCTTCACACGCTTTCGTCTTTAATAATTCACCAAGATACACCAAGTTAAGAAAACAAATCTATTATTTCAGAGGCTCTTGATGTGCTTGAGCATTGTGGAGTATTACACTACCTAGATGTTCCGATAACCGGAGGGAGACTCCTAAAGGCCAACTATGGGAGGCTGGTTAAGGCTGTCCATGATAGGATGGAGGGATGGCAGGGGAGAGCCATCTCTTTGATGGACAAGATTATTTTGATCAGGTTTGTCCTCACTTCCTTACCGATCTATATGCTATCTAATTCTATTATTCTCAAGACCGTCATCCTAAAGGTGGAGCAATTTATTCATGCCTTTTTGTGGGGTGATTCTTCGACTGGCCGTCGTATTCATCTCCTGGGTTGGCATGTGGTATGCTAGCCTAAGAGAGCTGGGTGTCTCAGTATTCAGTCTCTAATGGCGAGACGGGAGGCACTCTTGACCAGTCATGCCACTAGATATTTCTTGTGTCATAACAGCATGTGGGCAAAGATGATGTATGCTAAGTATGACCCTCTTACCCCTGGGGGGAATACTTGGAATGTGAGAAGATGCTCTGCTTTCTAGACATAGATTTCAGTTAGAGCTGCTGTTGTTCTTCCTCGGACCCGTTGGATTGTGGAAGATAGTAGGTCCATTGACTTCATGTGTGACCCTTGGATCTTGGATCTTTCATTAGCTCATTGGCCGACATTCATCTCTATGGAAGCTTCATAGTCTATCTCTATTTCTTAGTTACTTACTTTGGATGGTTCTCACTGGAATAAGGATATTGTTATTCAGACTTTTGGAGCTATTCTGGGTGAGAGCCAAGAGAGTTCTGGCCATTGCTTTGCCAATTTATGCCACTGATGATGCTAGAGTGTGGAGGTCTTCCTCCCTCTCCATGGTTGTTATGGCAATCTGTATCCCTTGGGCTACCAGGAGCCTAATAGGAGCCTTGACATTGGATAGATTTGGAGATTAGGGGTTCATCCGAGAGTCAGTTTATTTTTGTGGAGGGTTGCGTGGAGATGCCTTCCCACTAGAGCCTTCCTAATTGTAAGGGGTATTCATGTTCCCTCTGTGTGCCTAGTGTGTGGTGACGATAATGAGATCTTGGAGTATGTGCTCTTTCTCTACCCTCGGGCTATTCTTATCTGGAGGTTGGTCGGTTTGGATAGCCTTCTTATATCTTCTGTTGATCATATTCTTATCCTGCTATACTGGCTTCGATCGACTCCAGATCATCCCTCTCGCATTCTCCCAGCTTATGTGGCCTATCATACCTGGCTCACAACAAACGAACTGGTCTTTAATTCCAAGACTAGTTCGGCTAGTATGACTGTGGAGAGAGCTCGTGTTCAGGCTTCTAATTATTTCACGACGACTGTGATGGCCTTCGAGACCTGGGGCTTCAGCTCGATTCCTTGAGTGCCTTGTCAAGCTTTCATCTCTTGGGAGCCCCCTCCTCCAAGGTTTGCCACCGTTAGCTTTGATGGAAGTGTCAAGGGTACTCGAGGTGGAGCGGGGTTTGTTATTCGTGACCCTGGACAATGCCTTCTGGCGGCAGGGAGTGCTTTCTATTTGAGCCTCCTGTCCTAGTAGTGGAGCTCCGAGGTGCTTAGGCGGGTGTGCATTATGCCAGGAGGTGTCTTCATCTTGATCATTTGATTATTGAGGGTGACTCAGCTTCCATTATCTCTTGGATTCAGGAGGCTCGGAGATCGGTATTGGCTCACCCTCTTCTTTAGAATATTGCTATCTTGTTGTAGGGATGCTCCGTCTATTTTGTGCAGCATGTCTATCGGGAGGCTAACTAGGTGGTTGATTGGGTTGCTTCCTATGTGGTGAACCATTCTGGAGAGATTTTGTGGACTAATCTAGGGGATACCCTGGGTCCCTTGTAGGACATAATTCTCTCTGACTTTCTTAGATGTGTTCACTCAAGATCTGTAAGGTGAACGCTCTGGCTGACCAAAAAAAAGAAAACAAATCTAAGATATTTTTTAAAAACTCGCCACCAGTCCACAATTTTATATTGTCCCCCTACCAATTCCAAAGTTTATGCATAAGTAAAGAAATATTTTCCAGCCCCACAATTTAGATCTGGGAGGCTGTATAAAAACAGCCGCCCATTTTTATTGAGGAAAAGAGAATTTCTGCGGTTACATGTGGTACAAGACTTATACTGTACACGATGGTACAAGAGCAACATAATAAAAAAAATATTCATCTTAGAGTTTTTCTAATTATAGACTATCATTACTCATTATTTTATTTATTTTAGTTTATTAAAAATAAGTTGATTATGTGATCCATATTGATAGATATGTGTATAGTCCAATATTATGTGTGATCCTTGTGTTTGGACTTTGAGCACCTTATATTGGTGGTTGTGCTTGAGGTGGCACAGTATAGATCTTAGCCCAACTTGATTTATAATAGGAGGTCATCTTTTAAATTGCCCGAATCTTCTCTGGTTTGCTTCGATACTCCCAAAGGTACACTTCACCGAGTTCAGTTTCATTTTATGCCGATGCAGGGTGTCAAAGGTCCCTTAAAGGTCAGCGATGTGATCTCAGGTAGATCGGCTCTTGACTAACATGTTATCTACGTACACTTGCATATTGTGAGTGATCTGATTCTTGAATACTTTATTCACTGGGCGCTGATAGGTCGCTCCCGCATTTTTAAGTTTATAGGGCATGACCCTATAACAATGGAGTCCATGGTTAGTAATAAAGACAATCTTCTCTCCATCTTTTGGGATCATTCAGATCTGATTATAACCAGAGAAGATATTTTTATGAAGGTGAGGAGCTCATGACCGGACATGGCTTGACCAGCTGGTCGATCCAAGGCAAAGAGATAGTTATCCTTTGGGTAGACTTTATTTAGATATGTGCAATCTATACACATTCGCTATTTATCATTAACTTTTTTTACTAGGACCACGTTCACCAGCCATTCTGGGTACATCACATCCCTAATGAATTTGCCTTTGATCAACTTGTCAGCTTCTTCAACGATGGCTTTCTGGCATTCGGGGATGAAGCTATACTTTTTCTACTTCATTGGACGATAGGTCGGGTCTATGTTTAGCCGATGCACCATCATCTCTGGATCTATCCCCAGCATATTAGTGGTAGTCCAGGCGAATAGTTAGAGTTTCCTGCAAGAAAGCCATTAGCTTCTCTCATTACCTCGTTCAGGTCTGAACTGATCCGAGTCGTCCGAGTGAGGTCCTTTTTGGACAAGGGGACCTCTAATAGTCTACCCGAGGTCTTGCGGTACTCCTCAGATACTTCATCCCTTGAATCCAGTTCTGCAGACAAAGGCTCGGATGGGTTCTTGGATTGCAGCTTGGCACTATAGTATTATCGCACCACTGTTTGATTACCCTTCAATTGCCCCTCCGTGGTCGGTCAAAAACTTTACCATTAGATAATTGGGAGAGAGCATGGTGTCTAATGCACATAACCCTGGTCGTCCGAGGATAGCATTATACGGGGTAGGAAATTTGACTGCCAGAAAGTTCATTTCAGTGGTGATGCACAAGGGATAAGTACCGGCTTTAACAGTCAAAGCAATTGTTCCCTCCAATGACACCGGCTTGCCATTAAAGCCCCAGATAAGCGACCCATATTGCTCCAATTGTTCAACAGAAAGATTCATCCAATAAAAGGTAGAGAAATACAAAACATTAACTAATATTATACATTGTGATTATTGATGCTCAGCGATACTACAGTTGTATCAACATGGAAGAACTGGATATCTGAAGTATCCTCCTTGATAAAGTTGATGGGTTCCTTGATCTTCCTTCTTTTTACCACCTTGGACAGCTCAGACAACCCTCAGCTAGTTTCCTCGAGTGTGAACACATGGATCATGTTCACATCCGATTCAGGCGGGCTCCTCTCCCTATTATCTTGCCGGGAAGGATCTTAGCATGGCCGCAGTAGAGGGAGCGGTGGTTGCTACTGAGGCCTTAGAGGTGATCATCATGGTGGGGCTCTCCTGTGGATGAATTGTATGAGCCCTCCTTCCCAGATGAGATGCTCGATTTCATCTTGCAACTAGATGCATTCCTCCATATCATGTCCTTGGTCACAATAGTAGTGGTAATACTTTCGCATATCATGACATTCCTTACCGAGCTCAAATTCTTTTGGCCGATAGCAGTTGCTCCCGAACCACCATCAAAATGTGCCCCTAAGGTGCATTCAAGGAAGTGCGGTTGGTGTAACACCTCGAGGGGGAGGCTCACTCACACCTTCTAAGCGGGGATCGATTTTGTTGAATCCTCGATGGGGATCTAAATAATTGACGAGGTGGAGGACTATGGGACCTCCATCGGTTCCTTCGATTAGCTCGGCTAGTTGGTGCTGGCCTAGAGATCCAGCTTTTCTCAATCTTTGCCTTGGTGAGACCAGATGTGCCTCGTAGCCTTGCTTCGAGTTAGCATACTTCTCTACCCAGACCAGTATCTCGATAAAGTTCTTTGAGATCTTCTTCTTCAATGAGAAGTGGAAGGCATTATTCGACAGTCCGCCTTTCAAATCCATCATGGCTACGGATTGATCCAAATTCTATACCTCTTGGGTCGTTGTGTTGAAGCAGCTAAGGTATGAGCGGAGGAATCATTATTAAATCATTTGACTCCCAGCTGTACCTCTGATTGTTGACAAAGTGGAAGATGAAGAGCTGGCTCAGCTCTTTAAAGGAGTCGATAGAATCGGACCTTAAATTACAGTACCAGCATCTTGTTATTTTTCTAAGGGTCAAGGGAAAAGTCCAGTAGAGTATGGCATCGAAGGCCTGATGGAGCAACATGAGAGTCTGGAAACTCCCTAAGTGGTTCAAAGGGTTCTCCGACCCATTATAGGGCTTCAAGTGAGAGACTTTGAAGTTGGCAGGGATGGCTTCCTGCATGATCCTAGGTATGAAAGGTGGGCTGATGTCAAGGCCAGTGATGGGGAACTAATATGCATGCATTTTTTTTTGTATGTTTTACATGTTGAGTTAGATGATTAATTCCCGAATTTCAGATCAAAATTATTTATAAAGAATTTTGTATGAATTTTTGAAGATCAACATGCAGATTAGGACCTAGAAAAGTAGCAAAGAAGGACCGCCGGGGCTGAGAAGCCTCGGTTAGGGCAAGTTCTCCTACAATAAAACTACTGGAGGTAGAGGGGTGTACCTGATAACGTCTGTCAAGATCGCAGCGAAGGGGTCTCTCGTTCCTCGACGGATGCGGCCTGGAAAATCGAGCCAAAGACCCGCGGATACCCGGCTTTCTGCTCGGTGATCCGATTGAGACTTGGCTGGAGTCGTTGGATTCGTAGGAACTCGGGGACCTGCAAACGACCTGTCAAAGTTAGAAAACTCACAAAGGAACAAGAAAACAAATAGAAAACAGCAAGGAAAGGCTTCTTTTGGAGTGGGCGTCCAGGGATCTGAGAGGCTTGTTGGCAGCAAGAAGATGATTGCAGCACTGGGAAGAAAAACTCTCACAAATCCCTTTATGCACACAGCAGGGTATCACACAACTCAATAGAAGAACTCAAGGTTTTAATTCATATCAAAAACTCTCCTTCATACAAGAGGCTAGGGTCCCTTAAATAGACCCTTAACCTTGGGCTCCAAGTAAGGGCACATTAGTCTTTACGTGAGAATCCTTTTCCCTCTCAAACCCTAGCTAGAAAATAAGGAAACATTAGGTAGAAAAAACTCCTAAAATTTCTCTTGACTTGGCCAACACTCCAAGGACACCTAGGGGGGCGTGTGGGCTTCTAAGAGCAGCAAGGGGCCGGCCCAAAGGGGCCCAGGTGCATGGGTTTGGGCCTCTGGAAGCTGGGGTGGCCTGGTAGCCAGGTAGTAGGAATATTCCCTGGTATCTTGCTTCTTAGGAGCTTGGGCTTGGCGCCTGGGCTTGATTTCTTTGGGCTAGGATGCAGATGGACCTCTAAAATCATGGATGCCTTGGTCTATGAATATATTTTGGCATCTGGAAGGAAATCCGGGCATCTGGAGGGCATCTGCAAGGAATCAGGGCTTCTGATTTTTCTCCTGGGGTCTTCAAATCTTCAAGCTAGGTTGGACTTGGGCTAAACTTCCATGTCTTCAATCTGATTGGACTTGGTCTTTACTTGTATGATGTGGTCTTGAGTCTTCAATATGGTTGAATAGGATTCAAAAAAATTAAAATTAGCTCGACATGAGCTAACTAACACTAGACTGAACTAGCTCAACATGAGCTGACTAGTACATAACTGAAACTCAAAATCAATTAAAATGGACTCAGATAGGCTAAGCCCTTATTACAGATGGACTCATAAATTATTGATCAATTCATAGAGGGTTGAAAAGCCTCTATCTTATTCTGGTGCCTTTGGTGTCCCCACCAATTCTCCCGGGGTAGGAGGAACTCGACCCTGTCGAGTGAAGGTCAGACTAGCTCACATATATCTTGAAAAGGTCTGGGTTGAGGCGTTGCAAGTCCTCTCGAGAAATCCATGAATCGTCCGACTCTGGCTGGCCTTGCCATCGGACCAGGAAGCGTTGATAGTCATGGCCCTGGGTCGTGATGGCTTGATCGTCCATGATACGCTCGATCCGTTCTCCTCTCTCAGGCCAAATTTGTTTGTGGACACTCTAGGTTAGGGTCACTCACAATGAAAAGGAATAGGTCCAAAGGCCTCACTAGGTATCGCTGCCGGTTCCCTATACTCAACCAGGTCTGTAATATTGAAGGTAGAACTAATGCCCAAATCCGAAGGCAATTCTAACACCTAGGCATTTGATCCAACATTCTCTATCACTTTAAAAGGTCCGGCTCTGCGAGCATGAAGCTTCTTTTAGGCCTAAGCCTAACCAAGATAGAATCCACTACATCAAATTCTTTGATCCATCTTCGGGAATTAGCCAGTTTGTTTAATATTAGTGCGGGTGGTGAACATGCTAGGCATATGCAGACTCCTAACAAGATGATGCAAAGGACTCAAACTAACACCTAACAGACTCGACTATGCATTCCTATCGAAGGAAATTTTATTGAACTCTTTGGATCTAAACCTAATAGATTATAGGTTCTTTAGGTTTGATCCTAGCTTGACATGCACATGAAAATTTACAATGAACTCCTAGTAAATTCCAAAGAGTATGCCAGAAGTAAGATGCAAACCTAACATGCGTGATGAATGCATGCAGTATGCTAATCTCAGCTAAATGCAATCTAATGATCCTAGAAATGCTGGAGGTGTCAGGAAAGGGTAGAAAATAGGAAGTGGGTTCAGAATTAGTTTGGTAGGGTAGGAAAAAAGGTTCAAAGTTAGTTGGATAAAGTTCGATATAAGAAGGCATGTCAGGGACTAATCCTAGACTAATGAGGCTAACCTTACGAGATTGCGGTATAGCTATGGGGTTTGCATAATGGAAGGATGGGTTACTAATCTCAGGGAAGAGGTCCTTAATGGGAACTATAGGAGGAGGCTCATCCTGAGGGTACTGATTCAAAGAGATCAAGTCCTTAATAAATTCTTCAGGTTCTTGTATTTTAGGACTAGACTCTATAATTTGGCTCTCCTCTATGGTTTCCTCAGGTAAGGCTCTAGCAACAGTACCTAGGTTCTCTTCCTTTATTTATTTTTCCACTATAGCTTTAGGTTGGATATGGTCAAGGTCAACTACCTCTAGGTTGGCTTCTACCTGGGTATCTATTGGGTCAGCTAATTCTAGGTCATCTAAAGGTGTCTCCTCTTCTCCCTCATACTCATCCACTAAGCTTGCATCAGCTTCATACACTTCTGCATTAATGTAAGCCTTGTGAATCTCAGGAATGGTTGGAGAAGGTCGGCTAAGGAAAAATTGGCTAGGTCCTGGTTTCTGATTATGGGCACTACTCCTATTAGGTTCAGGTTGCCTAAGGGGTAGTGGCTCACTACTGGGCTCATATTTAGGGGTACTAATCCTATGGGGTTCAAGTTGACTAGGGGAAGTATAACTAGTACTAGATTGATACCTAGGGGTTATGGGCTCCCTAGGCTCATAAGACAAGGGTGCAGATCTATGGGTCAGGGAATTATAGGATCTGGGGTCATAGGATTTTGGGTCAGCTCTATGGTCAGGTTCTAAGGATTGATCATGGTATGGGGTCCTCCTAAGGTTGGGCTCTCTATATGGGTCAGGATATTGGGTCCTCCTAGGGTTGGATTCCCTATATGGGCCAGAATACTGGGTTCTCCTAGGGTTGGACTCCCTATATGGGTCAGAATATTGGGTTCTCCTAGGGTTGGACTCCCTATATGGGTCAGAATATTGGATGTTGGGTCTACTAGGCTCATAGGGTGTGGGTGCATAGGATCTATGATCATGGGATCTAGAGTCATAGGATCTAGGTTCATAGGTTATGGATTCATAGGTTCTAGGTTCATAGGATTTGGAGTCATAAGATCTATAGGTTGTGGGTATACTAGGCTTGTAGGGAGAGGGTAAATAGGATCTATCTTCCTGGTCTATAAAATCTTGATTGGGTCTTCTAGGACTAACCTTAGGGATTGGGTCATGACGATGGGCTCTCCTAGGTTCAGCCTCAAGGTATGGATCAGGGTTTGGGGTCCTCCTAGGTTGAGGGGAATCAGGATCTGGCTCAGACTGTGACCCATGGGTTCTTTCTATAGTCTCTACATGGCCTTCTAACTGGTCAAACCTATTGGCAAGATAGTCAATTCTATTGTTGGTTTGGGTAGCAGACTGAGTTAACTGGTAGTCATCTGGGTTAGTTGCTCAGTGAGTGCTTTTATTTGGGCTTGCAAATTTTCCATGGGTTCAGACATTTGTGAAGGAGGTGGGTGATATTAAACCCCTGATCTAGTACTCATGCAAGATTCGATCAGACCGACTACAGCTGACTAGACATATAGTCCAAACTAGATGCTCAATCAGGATGGCAAACTAGCCTATAGTAATCCTGTACTCAGCCAGGCAGGTGTAAGGGGAGTGTTAGGTCCTTGATTGCCAATCCTAGACACCAATCAGAGATTGGCCAGGTAGGTGGACCAGCACACAAGCCCTTCGGGATTGAATCCCTGAACCACTGTTCTAGACACTGAGCACAAGGCACATATAGGTTAACTTGACACGGTGATCTAACACTAGCCCGGACCCGACCAGTTGGTGTCCCTAGCCCACTAGGGCAAATTAAGTCTAGTTAATTTTTAGGTTAAGGCTTGGGACTGAATGCAAGGGATGTGGTTTTGGACTAAGGAGAGGTTATCAACTCTTCCCCTTATCTGATATAGCAAGAGTGCCCTTAAAAGTAAATTATGCAATGATGGCAGGCAGATGAGGATGCAAATTAGGGTTTAGATGTTTTTTTGGTATTTTTGGAGAATATGTAATTTTTTTTTGGTATTTTCTTAAATAGAAGAAAACTTTCAAATCATGGCCTAATATGCTGGAAATATACTAAAATTAAAAGATATGCAAAAGATGCTAAACAAAACCCTAAAACTTCCAAACTTGTCTTGCTGAAAAAACAGAGCCAAAAATTTGCAGGCTGTATTTCGGCTTGCATAAAATTCACAATCCATAATAAAATTTGAAAAAATTCTTAAAATTACAGTGAATTATGATGAATCCAGAAAAATAAATTTTAGAATTTTTGAAGTTTTTATCAAGGAGAAATAATTCAAATAACAGAGTATATACGGACTGAAAAATTGCAGAAAATAAGCCCTAATCTAAGCTCTGATACTAAATGATGGGGAACTAATATGCAAGCAATTTTTTTTGTATGTTTTGCATGTTGAGTTAGATGATTAATTCCCGAATTTCAGATCAAAATTATTTGGAAAGAATTTTGTATGAATTTTTGAAGATCAGCATGCAGATTAGGACCTAGAAAAGTAGAAAAGAAGGACCGCCAGGGCTGAGAAGCCTCGGTTAGGGCAAGTTCTCCTATAATAAAACTACTGGAGGTAGAGGGGTGTACCTGACAATGTCTGTGAAGATCGCAGCGAAGGGGTCTCTCGTTCCTCGACGGATGTGGCCTGGAAAATCGAGCCAAAGACCCGCGGATACCCGGCTTTCTGCTCGGTGATCCGATTGAGGCTTGGCTGGAGTCGTTGGATTCGTAGGAACTCGGGGACCTGCAAACGACCTGTCAGGGGTTAGAAAACTCACAAAGGAACAAGAAAACAAAGGGAAAACAGCAAGGGAAGGCTTCTTTTGGAGTGGGCGTTCAGGGATCTGAGAGGCTTGTTGGCAGCAGGAAGATGATTACAGCACTGGGAAGAAAAACTCTTACAAATCCCTTTATGCACACAGCAGGGTATCACACAACTCAATAGAAGAACTCAAGGTTTTAATTCATATCAAAAATTCTCCTTCATACAAGAGGCTAGGGTCCCTTAAATAGACCCTTAACCTTGGGCTCCAAGTAAGGGCACATTAGTCTTTACATGAGAATCCTTTTTCCTCTCAAACCCTAGCTAGAAAATAAGAAAACATTAGGTAGAAAAAATTTCTAAAATTTCTCTTGACTTGGCCAACACTCCAAGGACACCTAGGGGGGCGTGTTGGGCTTCTAAGAGCAGCAAGGGGCCGGCCCAAAGGGGCCCGGGTGCATGGGTTTGGGCATCTGGAAGCTGGGGTGGCCTGGTAGCCAGGTAGTAGGAATATTCCCTGGTATCTTGCTTCTTAGGGGCCTGGGCTTGGCGCCTGGGCTTGATTTCTTTGGGCTAGGATGCAGATGGACCTCTAAAATCATGGATGCCTTGGTCTATGAATATATTTTGGCATCTGGAAGGAAATCTGGACATCTGGAGGGCATCTGCAAGGAATCAGGGCTTTTGATTTTCCTCTTGGGGTCTTCAAATCTTCAAGCTGGGTTGGACTTGGGCTAAACTTCCATGTCTTCAATCTGATTGGACTTGGTCTTTACTTGTATGATGTGGTCTTGAGTCTTCAATATGGTTGAATAGGACTCAAAAGAATTAAAATTAGCTCGACATGAGCTAACTAACACTGGACTGAACTAGCTCAACATGAGCTGACTAGTACAGAACTGAAACTCAAAATCAATTAAAATGGACTCAGATAGGCTAAGCCCTTATTACAGATGGACTCATAAATTATTGATCAATTCATAGAGGGTTGAAAAGCCTCTATCTTATTCTAGTACCTTTGGTGTCCCCACCAGCCAGGCCTTTCATCTAAGGTCGAGGCCTGATTTTCTAATGCCTCAATTTGCTAATTCATCTTTTGTAGACATCGTTCCATCTCGATGTCCTTAGCATTGTCAGCCATAGATTGGTGCGGTGGTGACCTCTCAGGGATCGATTCTCTTTCAGAGTGTGGGGTAGGTGACTGCTTTGATTTCCAAGCCGGGCTTCAAGGGTGACCTTGTCTTGTCCGGCCCTCTGGTTTTGATTGGGGCGGTGGTACTCAAGACACGGTGGGAGGTGGCTGCTCCTGTGCAGGAGCAGGTGGTTGTGGTTGCAGCTACCGTAGAGGAGGAGCAAAAGGTGCTCCCTGCGGGGCAGCAGCCTTCTATTGCATCCCTTGGATAGTGTTCGCTATATCACGAACTAGACGGACAAGATCATCAATCGATTCGGATCTATCCCCACAGAAGGATGATGTGGGGGCATCGATGGCTAGGCCGGTGGCGAAGTAGGTGTGAGGGCCTGACTGTTCAAACTGGCCTTAGTATTCTTCAATGTTGTACTTTTGGGTGGCATCATTAGAGGCTTTCGTTTATTTTTTTTTTAAAAGTGTGTCTGAGTCTTTCCTTTAGTGCCAATTTGCTACGGTAGATATCAGCTCTGAGGTTAGAGAAGAGGTTGACTGGCTGGAGTCATCGCTGAAGTAACTTACAAAAGGGTCTACAGCCGAGAGAGATCTAGCATGGATACTCTAATACTCAAGTCAGTGATCTAAAATAGATGAAAAATAGTGAGCATAAAAAAGATTGCTTACAAGAGATCCTTGGAACCTAGGAGTTTTATAGGAAAGAGTTGAGCAGAACATACGATCTCGAGAATGTTGGGCCATGATTGCACTTGTTGCCGCCAAGATCGTCGTGGCTCGTAGCTGCTGTCGGCATCGGATCGTGATCGTCCCTCGTCTCCGTGGTGATGTCCCACTCGTCGGGACCTGCAAAATAGGGATTAGTGACCCGGACCAGGGATTCCGGCAGGGGCACTCCGACGCTCAAGTCAGTGACGATTCAAGGAAATAGATCCTCCTGATCGAGCCCCTCGTGATGGACTCCATGATAGGATGAGTGAAAATGATGCGAGTAGAGTGAGAAAGGGGGTGCAAGTATACCGGGAAAGGTGATGGCCAAGGTTGATGGGTCCTCCTGTGTGTCCTCCTTCCCCTTCCCCCTCTTGGATTTTTTGTTGTTGTGTTCGTTACCTCTTCCCCGAGCGTGTCGAAGGTTCTTTTAAGTCTAGACGATCGTTGAACGCCTACCTCAGGATCTCCCCAGTGCTGTCAGGCACGTGCGGCGGCGTTCCATGCTGCAGACGAGATGTCTCTTTTGATCCGTACTGTCAAGAGCGTGCGGCGGTGTTCTGTGTTATGGACGGAACATCTTTCCTGGTTGGTGATGAGGAGACTACTGTGCATTCTGACATTCCTTCCGGTTGCTCCATTCCTGGAAGCCCGGCAGTGTCTTAATTAGGGGGAACCCCTCCCTCTCCTGTTATAAGTAGCATCCACATGCAGTTATTATGATTTAATATGTGCTTTTTCATAGCCCTCGGGTGGCTCGCCAGTGCTCTGGGGAGGTGGTTCCGCTCCTTCGGTGGCCGGTGGCATTGTCCGAGGTGGTTGCCGAGTTGAAGAGCTGGGACTTGGTCCCGACCCGGAGGGCTCAACCTCGATGGGGCTCGACCTCGGAGGGGCTCAGCCTGGCAGAGGAGGGCCGAGCTTGACTCCGGCCCAGGGGTCTCGACCTCGGAGGGGCCTGATCTGGCGGAGGAGGCTGGCACGCGACCGCTGCCCAAAGGGCTCGACCTCGAAGGGGGCTCGCTGTGGGGAAGGAGGTCGCTTGACTCCGGCCTAGGAGACCCGAGGTGCCGACCTGGCGGAGGACGGAGCTCGGCTCCGATGGATCGGGGGAGCTCGGTTCCGATGGATCGGGAGAGCTCGGCTCGGCAAAGGAATCCGAGATGGAGTGTCCATAGTGGCAGCTTTTCTAACATGGCATCTGATAGGGGTCACACGTAAGCCTTCCGTCGTATCAGCACTGTTACAGGATTATTGCCGCGATACCTCTCGAGAATCACAGGTGAGGATGCGATTTCTAGTAATTCCATTGATGTTGATAGCTATTCTCATGATTTAGACGATATGATATTTAAAACCTTCAAAACTGGTCATGCATAAAGGAGCAAGCACCTCGATACCTTGAACTTAATAAGAGCTCTGCAAAATACACTTTAAAATCTTATCTAGATAGATAGGAGGATTCTGAGATGGGCTGAGATTTTGGGATCTGAGCCTCGAAAAATAAAAATATCTCGAGAGTAGGTTAACCGATATGTCAGCAAGATGCAAAAGTTGATGAGTGTATAAAATTCATGAGGATAGGACTCTAAATCCATATAAACCTATATCCAAAAAATACATAATATATTCTCCTTTTCTCCAAGGCATAGTCCAAGATATCCTATAACAGGTGCCATGAGAGAGATGGAGGGAGGAGGGAGGGCTTGCTCTGCTTCAAGCTTAGGCTCGGATACTCAAGATGGAGATGGGTTTTTTTTTTTTTTTTTTTTTATAGAAAAAAAGATGAGGAGAGGGGGGAAAACCCTTCTGGTGTAGTTTTCACTCGAGTCCCAACTTGTTAGACCTTTGTTTGATTCGGGTCGTAATTTTCTGTGTGCCCTTCTCATCAACTGGACGAGTATGTCAGCCTAACTCCACTACGGTATCGAAGTTTCAACCATTCAGCCTCCAATCATGTGTCCTATAATTAATTTAAAATTTAATTAAATCATTCATGGGAGCATTTCTTAAATTCGTGATCAGTGGATGTTGGCTTATTAGAGGGAGTGGGGAGCCGAGGGAAACCCGTCGTCCGGTCCGCGTTTTGATCCAATACCCTGCACCGCGTTCTTGGGGTCTTGACGCGTGGGTGGACAGCGCTGAATCTAAAAGGCCTTTTTTTATGATTTTTTTCTGACCTTTAGTCCGTCTCAGGAGAAATTATTGGTTGGAATTAGAATAAATAATCTCCCTCCGGAGTTACGTGCGGCAGGTTGTAGGCTGACACTAGAATTTAAAGGATATTTTGGACTAATATGCAAAAGGTTGAATGACCTAACTAATATTTTAAAATTTCAACTGCCAACAACTAAACATATGCTAGGTAATACGCCATGAACATCCATAATAACTTATATAACAACTGAACAACCATTACAACTGCAGTAAATTGAATTATAGCAACTGATATATAGGAGACTGTACAATTCATGTGTAATAGCCTATTAAAAATTAACACACAGATAAGAAGTAGTTGCCAAGGGGTGATATTCAAAGAATAAAAAAATAAATATTTAAAGGTTAGGCAAGAAAGGAAAACATATTAGCGATCATGATCACCAGTAATCACTCCATCATTTTAATAATTTGATATATATTGCCTACAATTGTCAAATTAGTTTGCAAGAGATTGTCACCGATCTAGCCACAAAATTTACTATTTTTTTGAGAAACATAAAATTTACTATTATTTTGTATGTAATTCAATGCTCGAGCCTGCAAATATTTTGAAGCATAGGATGTTACCACGTATGGCAGTGGAATAATTATGATGATGAGCAAAGAAGGAAAAAAATAAAATCATAAAATTATTCTGTAAAATTCTAGGTAAAAAGAAGTTTTTTATCCTATTTCCTTCTTATATCGATATTGAAGATTTTAATTTATAGTTGACGGTGAAATTGATTGCAACAGGATAGGAGATTGACAGATTGTGATTTAACAAGCAGCTTTTCCACAATGGCCATAAATGGTTTTATATGTTGGAAAGTGAATTTGCAATATTTTTCTTCCCTCCTTACTATACTTGAGGCATCATTTTAATTTTATTGCTTGGGGGCACATTATTTAGAGTTTTTTTTTTTTTTTTTGGACAATCTTTTGGACGGGTAATGTAAAGACCCAATTTTTATTTTTTTAAAAAAATAAATCTAATACTCAAACCCAGATTACCGGTATTCCATTTTTGATGGCCTTGCAAACGCATACCAGAGATTTACTGTGGATCAATCATGCTCGGCCATACATTCAAGACATTCCAATCCTTAATTATAAAGGAGTTGCATTTAATCGTAGAGGATTTGGATTTAGTGGTAATAATGTGCAGTGAATGAGCAATATTACATGTATACATAAAGTTCATCCATTAATTAAGACTGACATATTCATCGGTTAACAGGGAGGACATGCATAAAATTTATAATCCGAATCAAACATTTATTTGATGGTTTGATGGGATGGTATCCGATAGAAGAGCTACACCAGGATTTAATCTACCGTTCCTTTTGTTGGTCAAAAAGCCGACCCACTAAGAAAGGCAAATGGTAGACTAGGATCCAGTATGTGGAAGTGGTGAGAGAAAATTCTTGGTCCGTATACATTTCAAGTGGACAGGGCACTTCCACCCTGGTTCAGATCCTTTTACGGTGAACCTTCTGCGGCCACCCAGCTTTTGTGCCCACGTGATGCACGTGTGGACCAAAAAAAAAAAAAAGAAAAAGGAAAAAAAGAGACCACCAGGCTTGGTGGGTTGTTAGAAAGTGCAGGCTGAAGCGCGAGACAAAGAAAGTCTCTAAGTTACGTTTTCTCCGGCAGGATTCTGGCTTTTGTTGCTTGAAACGAAAGCACGTATAGCACGAATTTGGAAAACTAACAATAGCTAATGTGAATATTGGACTAACCAGATGACGGTGATCAAACCTTTCTTTCCAATATGTCACGCTGTTCGGACCACCAGATCATCCTTTCTTTCCAATATGTGACGCTGTTCGGACCACCAGGATCCGTTCCTGGTCCGGGCTTTCCTTAGGCGAAGTATATACTGACTTGGATTTTTTCTTTTTTAATTTTTAAGATAAAGGAGTCGAAGGTGGTTAGGGCAAAACTAGTTTTTTAATTTTTTTTTTTTTTTTAGTGATTAGTGATTTTAGAAATCAAAAATAATAACATTAACCGGTTCAATAACCAATCATATATTTCATGTTCAAGTAGACAGGATTATCCGGTTATTTAATCGATTCCGTCACAACTTCATGGTTCAAAATTGGAACATGAGAAATGAAATGTTTAGTTATACCGACTGATTCATAGATAGAAAACTTGCCATACCAAAAAAAAAAAATGAAAAAAAAAAAGAAAAAGAAAAAAAAAAGAGAGGAATGGTTGAAATGGAGGATTTGCTCAGCCAGGTTCTATATCCACGTCATCCCAGTCCATCGTGGATATATGTGATACTATCCTGTACACTGTCCATGAGCAGGCTCGTGTCCGGTTACGAGGATTTGCTCCTGACGATGATAAAGATGATGAGACGCCTGCACATTTCTCTTATGCATCATCATCAAGAACAGCTCTTGTACCTCGGCGTACGCGACGTATTCGCTAATGCAGTACCTCTCCATTTTCGATGCCTAAGTTCACTCCCTATTTACTTGAGAGCAGTTATCTACACGAGGATGTCAGATAGTTGACATTTGTGGAGGATGCTGCAGTGTAGTTCGAATATATTATCGCAATAGAGTATATGATGCATCAGGGATACTCAGCTCATGGAAAAGAATTTATTGATGAGGGATCGACACATGAGGGTGTTATACAGGAGCCAGTTCACACTGAGGCAGAGCTTCCGACGGGGTATCAAGGACCGAGTGAAGCAAAATCTTTACATCGTGGGAGGCAACCTCCGCGTAGGAGGCAACTTCCGCGTAGGAGGAGACGGCCACCTTGTGAAACTTAAGATATATTTTTTCTCTCATTTATGTATTACATTTATGTGTATATCATATTATTATACAAATGTGGCATTATAATGAAGTTTTATTTTAATAGATTTTTTTAAAAAAAATTGTTGGACATACAATAAGGTACATGCAACTAAATATTCATATACTACATTACATTATTATTTATTTATAAATAATATTAAATATTTCATAATTTCACATAATTAAATTTTAAAAATAATAAATTATAAAAAATTTTAGGCAGGTCATTAGGTTGAAACCAATCCGGTCCGGTCGCCAAGGTCCAGCTACTGGCCTAGTCAAGGGATCGATGACATCAAATCTGTCCTGCCACCAGTCCACCAGGGTCCTGCCACCGGTCTGATCGCTAGGATCCTGTCACTGATCTAACCGTCGATCTGGCCAGCGGGGTCCTGCCACTGGTCTGATCGCCGATTCGGTAGCCAGGGTCCTACCACCGGTTTGATCACCGGTTCGGCTGATAAGGTCCTACCACAGATCAGCCGCTAGGATCATATCATCGATTTAACCAGCGGTCCGGTCATCAGGATCCTGCCATCGATCCGGTCACCAGGGTTCTGCCACCGATCCGGCAGCTAGGATCCTGCCACCGGTCTAATCACTGGTCCGAACATCAGGGTCCTGCCATTAGTCCAGTTGCTAGGGTTCTGTCACTGGTCTAACCATCGGTTCGGCCAACAGGGTCCTGCCACCGGTCTGGCAACTAGGGTCCTGCCACCGGTCCGGCCGCCAGGATCCTACCACTGGTCCGGCCGCCAAGATCCTGTCACTGGTCTGATCATTGGTCCGGACACCAGGGTCCTGCTACTGGTCCGGTCGCTAGGGTCCTTTCATCGGTTTAACCACCGATCCGGCTAGTAAGGTTTTGCCATTGGTCCGGCCTGCAAGGTCCTGCCACCATTCTGATTATCGGCCCAGCAGCCAGGGTCCTGTCACCGGTCTGGCTGCCAGGGTCCTGTCACCGGTCCGGCTACCAGGGTCCTGTCACCGGTCAGGCTGCCACGGTCCCGCCACAGGTCCGACTCTAGGGTCCTGTCATCGATCAAACCACCGGTCCGGTCGCCAGGGTCCTGCCACCGATCCAGCCACCAGGGTCCTGCCATCGATCCGGCTATTAGGATCCTGCCACCAGTTTGGTTGGCAGGGTCCTGTCATAGGTCTGGCCGCTATGGTCCTATCATTGGTCAAATCGCTAGTCCAGTCGCCAGGGTCCTGCCACCAGTTTGATCACTAGTCTGGCCGGTAGGGTCCTGCCACAGGTCCGGTCACTAGGGTCCTGTCACCGGTCAAACCACCTGTTCGGCCACCAGAATCCTGCCACCAATCTGGCCTGCAAGGTCTTGCCATCGGTTTGAATTTTTTTTGAGTTTTTATGTAAAATCTATTTTTTTTAATTTGCCCCTGCTAACCTGTGCCTTCAGGTTAATTTTTTTAAAGTTTTATGAGAAGGCGCAAATTTTTTTAAGTTTTAACCTGCGCCTTCGACTGTTTTTTTTTTTTTTTTTTTTTTGCATTCTATGAGAATTGCACCTCCAGTAATTTTTTTTTTTTTTGTATTTTATGAGCTTTCAGTTATTTTTTTTAACTTTATGAGAATTTATAATTTCAGCCTAATTTTTTTTTTAACTTTATGATAAGGTGCAGGTTTAACCTGTACTTTCAACCTAAATTTTTTTAAAAATTTTATGAGAACCTGCGCCTTCTCCATGTGTTAAAAAAAAAAAAAGAAAAATAATCCGGCATGGAAAAATTATGGTAAAACAATAAATTTATTTGAAATGGCCATATTTTGATAATATTATTTTTAAAAAATAATTGTTGTGTCCAAACAAAATTATAACAAGCTTGAAAGAACAAAGAATCAGATAAAACGGATCTGATCTAGCTCCTCGCCATCTTCTTGGAGGATTTGAAATTTGAAATAGCTTACAAGCTCGTTAATGGCGTCTGAACAGAAACAGATGAATTCTAAAGGAAGGCTAAGCGGAAGGTGGTTCGAAAAATATGAATTGCAGAAGTCCCTTCATCATCGCAGCCGTGGGTATTTATAGGCTAGGAAATTAATCGTTTACAGCTGGCGTCCGTCTGTAAAACGGTTAATCCAGGATGTGAGCACGTGCAACCAAAGTTGGTCATAGTCAATCAATCCTCTCCTCTAATTGATCGATATTTTCGTAGTTGATCGTCTCCACCAGAGTTGATCGTCTCCACCATAGTTGATCGTCTCCATCATAGTCGATCGTCTCCTGTACTACATGATTATTAATAAATTTTATTCTCAAATAAATCCGTCAATTACCTGGAAGTGAGTCAGTCTTGTGTTTGCCGGTCATTGATCGACTTTACATCCTTTGGATGTTGATCGGTTAAGTATCGATCATATTTGTACCTTTCAGGTATTGATCGGTTTTATATCTTTCGAAAAAGGTATTGATCATAGTCGTGTCTTTCAGACATTGATCAATTTCAATTTCAGGCTTTCAACGGGTCAACAGATCAACTTTGTCATATCCTAATAATAATATTTTTAAAAAAAATTCTAGGAAAAGAACAGGCTATAGGTCTTCTCGGTCTATCGGCCAAGCACGTGCTCTAAAACCTAGCACTCAAAGATCAGAATCTCACGAACTTCGTGCGCGCACTGAACAAGCTAGCTACCAAGGGTCTCGCTTCTCCTGTCATTCTCTGTCTTCTTTTTGTACATATTTTGCCACTTATATCCGTAAACAGTCGAGCTTTTATTTTTAATATAGCTTAATTTGATTCTCTATCTTTTTTTAAAAAAAAAAATCCTCGTGCTTCTGAGTCCATCCACGCACTTACTTGCGTGTTCCAACCTGGAAGCCGATTTTCACGTGAGTCGCCTGCATCTTTGCATTTGTTAGTGGGCAGACTGGACCACCATGATCGACCCATCCATTTAACGTTGCCACTGGACCGAAGCCATCAACTTGCTACCAAAAACCGATTGCACAATCCAGTCCACGAGGCAAACAAGCCTAGCTCGGTTTTTCTTATTAATTTTATTTTCCTTAGTTTTATGTTCTGCTAACAATGTTTTGTTAATTGATGTTTTTCTGAACTCCGGTGGCCTGGTGAACCGGTGCATGGAGGAGGCCCATGCCTTGGTCTCGCGATCAACTTGTGATGTTCTCTCGTTAGCCTTCTTCCAAACTTCGGCAACGGAAATCCTATACAGGTACGAACAAGAGAGAAGGTCATATTTATTCAAATGTGTCCCCTCTAAACGGACCATAAATTAATGACCTGTCACACGCAGCGGCTTGCTTGTCGTCTAAGAGTTCGGGGTCAAGATGTAACCAAACTGTGACTCGTTTGCTACGTGCATGAGAATATGTTTGTCTTGGTAGTTCTGGCTTGTAAAATGTACGATATATTGAACATGTCAAACAGCAATAATTATTTTTATTATAGTTACTATCGCCTAGGAAGCTAGATTTATTTGACAAGGATATTAGCCATATAAGTGCTAAAAAATAAGGGGCTATCCCAGTGTACCGTTGGTATTGCTATTTTTTCTGTGCTTGTGGATTTTGAATATCAGCATCGTATATTGCCTTGGACATCATAGGCATCATGAGCTAATTTAGTTCTTGGTGTTTGAAAGTTCTTAGTTCAATTCAATTGCCACCAATTCCTGCTTCACACGCTTTCGTCATTAATAATTCATCAAGATTCACCAAGTTAGAAAACAAATCTAGGACAATTTTTAAAAACCCGCCACCAATCTATAATTTTATATTGTTCCCATGCCAATCCCAAAGTTCACGCGTAAGCAGCGAAATACTTTACAGCCCCAGAATTTGGATCTGGAGGCTGTTTTTTTTTTTTGGATAGGCTGTGTAAAAACAGCCGCCCATTTTTATGGAGGAAAAGAGAATTTCTGAGATTACATTTGGCACAAGAGTTACATCGTACATGATGGTACAAAAGCAACATATTGAAAAGTTATCCAATCTTAAATTTTTTAATTATAATTTTTTTAAATTTATTAAAAATAAATTAATTATATGATATGTATTTATGGATACGTATATATCTAATATTATATATGATCTTTGTGTTTGAGCTTTGAATACATTATTTTGATTGATGTGGCTGAGACGATATAGTATAAATCATAGTCTAACTTAAATCATGATAAAAGGATTATTAAAAATTTACTTATAAATAAGCTAGGTCCTCTTTTTATTTCACATAACATTTATCGTAAGATTTGTTCTTGTCGTGACAAACTATTCTGCCTAACTCATAAGGAAGGCCGCTCTAGGCCCGGAAGGTGGTGAGCTGATGAAGCCTGGCCAACCAAGAGAAGCCGACTAGACATAAGGTCCGACCAGCCAAGAGAGGCTGATCGGACATAAGGTCCGACCAGCCAAGAGAAGCTTAGCGAACATAAGGTCCGACCAGCCCTTAGAGGCCGACCAGTCTCAAGAAAAATCAGGGCATCAAGAAGAGAGTTGGTTATTTCAACAAAATAATCAACTATTATTATTGCAGGCACGGGTTAGTTTCTAACAGAATAACGTTAGAGCTAACTACCAGAGACCCTTTCAACTAAATTTTGTTAAGGTCCATGCCAATAAATACCGATAAATGGAGATCTTCGGGAATAAGTAAGATCAACTAGCTGAAATACTGTCTCATTTCTTAGCCATCTTCCTTGAGATTCTATATATGTTGATCCGAGCTCTTGCTAACTTAAGCATCGGAGTGTTTTCCACCAGAAGCCCTCCGGTGAGTGGATTTGTTTTGCAGGTCATCAAGGAGCTTGATAGAGCAAGCCAAGAAAGTGCGACAGAGTCACGCTGGTTCGGCCATAATAGATTGGCGCACCAGGTAGGAGTAGAAATCAATTCTTAAGAGAAATTTTGAAAGGAAAGATGGTAAAAGGAAGAGTACATAATACCTCAGCTAGGAGGGCCCGCCCGCCTTCCAAGAAAAGCGATCTGCCCGGGGATGGTGAGGACATCGCCCCAGCTACAAGCATAAAATGGCAGCAACTGAATGCTCTTTTAAACAAAATGGAAATCCTGACCACCACCATCCAGAATCTTCAAGAAGTAGCAGTTAGTGGGCAACAACTTCCCATCGCCTCCAGATGTAGTCGATGATCTTCCATACAAGGAGTCTGATATCTTGAACCAAGCCTTCGCTCCTACCGTCACCATTCATCGAGCCAATGCTCTCCCATACTATGGGACTCCCAACTCCATGGTTATGGAGAAGGTCGACTTAGAAAACACCCCAGATCCTACTTCATCTCCTCTAATGACTCCACCCCAAGAAGCACCCAATGGAACAAGGAAAGTAGACGACGAGACAGTTTTGAGAGGAAATTCCGTAAGTTGAAATTATAGGTCGCCAAACTCGATGACTAGAGAAAAAATGATGAAAGGCTGACTACCTATGACACGCGGCCATCCTTCTCCAGAAGAATCAAGGAGGAAAAATTTTCATCCCATTTCAAGATTCCCCAGTTGGAACCTTATGATGGAACAACCAACATATTCGATCACTTGGACAGCTTCAAAGCCCACATGATGATCCAAGGGGCAATGGACACCCTCCACTATCTTGCATTTCCAGCAACCCTCAAGAAAGTTGCTAGGATGTGGTATTCGAGTCTTCGACCAGGTACCATTCATTCCTTTGAACAATTAGAAAATTTGTTTGTAACTCATTTCAAGACCAGCCAGAAGATGCCACAAAATTCAGACAACCACTTTTTCATTCAACAGCAAGAGAGTGAAATCCTAAGAAACTATGTGGCTCGCTTCAACTCTGCCATGCTAGAAATCTCTGACCTCAACGAGCATGATGTCCGCTATGAAGAAAGGGCTCCGGTCATCCAAATTTACTTTCTCTTTGGACAAAAAGTTTTCAGTTGCCCAAAAATGGAAGCTACTCTCTATCAGATGGAAGCTCAAAAAAGATCGGTGCCCTAATCCTAGTAGCAGAGGATCTAGGAGTCTTATGGGTAAAGCTTCTAGTCCTAAGAGAGGGTCTTGATCTAGGTATGACCCTAGTAGTCCTGGATCTGGCACGAGTGAAAGTCTCAGAAGGAGTCTGGTAGGCTAAAGAAGCATCTAGCTGAATCTTAGTGGGGGTATCTGAACTGTGATCAAGTATAGCAAGAGTCTGAGCCTCTCCACTGACAACCAGGAAATCTCCACCATCACCACCACTGTTAGTGATGGGGACCCGAAACCCATCCATGTTTCTCTTTTTATTTTTTTAGACTTTTTTTTAGTTATTCAAGCTATTCCTCTTATTCCCTTTATTCCCATTTTATCTCCATGCTATTTCCAACTTATTCCATGACTATCCCTATCTTCTTCAACCTCCCAGGAAGTCACAGAACGTTCTTTTTTCGATTTTTTTTATCCCACCGGTCCCAGATCCGCCATGCCCGTCCCCCTCGACCGCCTCCGTCGGCCAGCCACCAGTGCTCACCAGCCTCGCTCTCGTCGAAAAACCGGTGTCCGCCGCCCACGTCGTGGGGAGACGAACGGACGCCATGGGAAGACGAACGTCCACCCATGGCTATCGCCTGCCACCCCGCCGCCCCGCCGTCCACCGCCTCTTGCAGCCTCGCCGTCCGTCGGTGCTCTCGCCAGCACCTGGGGCCCCACGGACGCTACCGGGAAGACCGAACGACACTCTCATGCGTGCCATGCGACCGTGCCACCCCTGCACCGCCGCTGCCGCCTTCCCACTGGAGCCATCGTCCGGCCGTCCGCCATCTCGCCGGAGCCTCGCCGGTACCCAACCGCCGCCCACGGCCGTGGGAAGTCGAAACGGCACGCCATGGGCATGCCGTGCCCCCCTTGCCGTCGATCCGCCGCCGCTGTCCGTCGCCTGCCCACCGCAGCCGTCCATCGCATGCCCAACCAGTCGCTGAAGATCCAGTTCCTCCCCCTGTTGCATGACCATGGAGAAGCTTTGGCACGCTTCTCAAAGCACCCCAAAGAAGGAGCTGTTCTGCAAGATTTTGGAGCTACACGATTTTCAGAGCAGCATGATTTTCAGGGCAGCATGAATTTCAGAGCAGAGGGAGATTTCAAAATTCAAATCAAAGGGATTTATTTGGTAATTTTTTAATGAATGTAATTTGAAAAATTTGGAATTTTGGTTTTGAATTTGAATTAAAATCTAGGGAGGATTTCAAGGAATTTTATTTTTGAATTTCAAAGGGGTATGGGAATCTTTAAATACCCATACTCCTCTTGTAATAAATCAATTGATGAAATGAATTTTTAAGGATTTTTTCACTTGTTTGTGGTTCTGGGCTGAGACCCGTTTGCCTTCGTCCTTCGGGACGTCGAGGGTGTGAGGCCCCAACGCCTTCGCTCCAGCAAGAGCGTCAAGGAACATGAAGCCGTTCCAAGCCATCAGTGTCGCCATGCATGATGGCGGGGTGTGATCTCCAAGTCATCAGCGCCGCCATGCATGATGGCAGGATGTGATCCCAAATAAGGTCTTCGCTGCCAAACAGCTGACGAGGGGCTGGAAGCCCTAGGTACCCTTTTTTTCCCCTCCATCTCTCTATTTTCCGTCGGATCTAGATCCTAGGTTCGAGTTTCATTTCTGTTCCCCCTCCATATCCCCATCCTTTCTTCATCACCTCCACCAAGAAAAAAACTGAAAACCAAAAGAGTCCAGCTGTTTTAGGATTTTAGTATAAGTTCTATCCTAGTCCCGGGAGGCTTCTTAGCCCTCCCACGGTCCGTAGTTGCTTTAGGTGTTTCCCCTTTCAGAATAATCATGGGTCTCTTCGTTATCAGTCCCACATCATAATTGGTATCAGAGCTTCATTCTGCATCATTTTTTTGGTATCAGAGCCAATAGCGGACTAGGATTTGCTTCATCCTCAAACTCGTCGCAGTCAAGTTCTTCGCGGTGCAAGAGAATGATGGGGGACGCGAAACCCATCCAGGTTTCTCTTTTTATTTTTTTAGAATTTTTTTTAGTTATTCTAGCTATTCCTCTTATTCCCTTTATTCCCGTTTTATCTCCATGTTATTCCCAACTTATTCCATGACTATCCCTATCTTCTTCAACTTCCCAGGAAGTCACAGAACGTTCTTTTTTCGATTTTTTTTGTCCCACCGGTCCCAGATCCACCATGCCAGTCCCCCCCGACCGCCTCCACCGGCCCGCCACCAGTGCTCGCCGGCCTCGCTCTCGCCAGAAAATCGGCGTCCGTCGACCACGATGTGGGGAGACGAACGGACGCCATGGGAAGACGAACGGCCGCCCATGGCCGTCGCCTGCCGCCGCCCCGTCACCCCGCAGCCCTAC
This sequence comes from Areca catechu, assembly GCA_021397845.1. Taxonomy (NCBI): domain Eukaryota; kingdom Viridiplantae; phylum Streptophyta; class Magnoliopsida; order Arecales; family Arecaceae; genus Areca; species Areca catechu. The sequence goes on along the minus strand of CM038049.1, from coordinate 21,427,372 downwards.
CGTCCGCCACCTCCTGCCGCCCCACCGTCCCACCGTCCGTCGTCGTCGATGCTATCGCCGATGCCTGGGGCCCCACGGATGCCCGCGGGAAGATCGAACGGCATGCTCATGCATGCCATGCGGCCGTGCCACCCCTGCACCGCCGCCCATCGCTACCGCCACCATCGCCGTTCGCCGGAGCCGCCGTCTGCCATCTCGCCGGTGCCCAACCACCACCCACGGCCGTGGGAAGTCGAAACGGCATGCCCTGGGCATGCCGTGCTCCCCTTGCCGTCGATCCGCCGTCGCTGCCCGTCGCCGCCGTCCGCCGCCTGCCCGACCAGCCACCGGAGATCCGGTTCCTCCCCCTGTTGCACGGCCATGGAGAAGCTTCGGCACGCTTCTTAAAGCACCCCAAAGAAGGAGCTATTTTGCATGATTTTTGGAGCTGCATGATTTTCAGAGCAACATGATTTTCAGGGCAGGGCAGCATGAATTTCAGAGCATAGTGAGATTTCAAAATTTAAATAAAAGGGATTTATTTGGTAATTTTTTAATGAATGTAATTTGGGAAATTTGGGATTTTCGTTTTGAATTTGAATTCAAATTATTTTGAATTTGAATTCAAATCTAGGGAGGATTTTAAGGGATTTTATTTTTGAATTTCAAAGGGGTATGGGAATCTTTAAATACCCATACTCCTCTTGTAATAAATCAGTTGATGAAATGAATTTTTAAGGATTTTTTCACTTGTTTGTGGTTCTGGGCTGAGGCCCGTTTGCCTTCGTCCTTCGGGATGTCGAGGGGTGTGAGGCCCCAACGCCTTCGCTCCAGCGAGAGCGTCGAGGAGCGTGAAGCCGCTCCAAGCCATCAGTGTTGCCATGCATGATGGCGGGGTGTGATCTCCAAGTCATCAGTGCCACCGTGCATGATGGCAGGATGTGATCCCAAATAAGGTCTTCGCTGCCAAAGAGCTGACGAGGGGCTGGAAGCCCTAGGTACCCTTTTTTACCCCTCCATCTCTCTGTTTCCCGTCGGATCTAGATCCTAGGTTCGAGTTTCATTACTATTCCCCCTCCATATCCCCGTCCTTCCTTCATCACCTCCACCAAGAAAAAAACTGAAAACCAAAAGATTCCATCCATTTTAGGGTTTTAGTATAAGTTCTATCCTAGTCCCAGGAGACTTCTTAGCCCTCCCACGGTCCGTAGTTGCTTTAGATGTTTCCCCTTTCAGAATAATCATGGGTCTCTTCGTTATCCATCCCACATCAGTTAGACTCAACAACTGTATCACCAACAACAGTCTCATCATGTACAACAGTATGCTCAACATCATCTACTACTGGAGGAGGATCTGCAGAAGTATCAACTATGGGAGCAGGAGTAGGATCAGCTAGAACTGCACTGCCGCCACCAGACTGATCACCATGATCATCATCTCCATCACTGCCACTGTCACTGTACCCAACATTATCAGAATCATCAGAATGTCCATCAGTAGGGGGAGGTGGAGGTGCAGACCTATTAGTAGTGCCAGAAGGTATCAATGATCTCAACAAACTCTATATCTACACAAATCCAACCTCAATCGTAGCATAAAGAGAGCCAATCTGTAAGTCAGTGTGTGCACGCAGACCCTACAGCTCAGTCCGTACCTATGATATCTCCCTACGGACATCTGAGATCTGATCTGAAATCCTCTGCTCAAATTATGAGTCAGTCTTGATAGAGGGCTGTGGTGAAGAAGCAGGAACAGGTGCAGCTGGTGGAGTGACTGGCTCATGCTGCTCAGGCTGGACTAGTGTAGGCCTAGGAGGTGTAATATGCTCAGCAGGTCCAGAAGGTCCTGCCTCGGCTGCTCTAATCTCATCCTCCTCATCTGGCTCCTGGCCAGACTCTCTGCGTACCCATCATCCACTGATCTATCGGAATTCCATCACGTGAAGAGATCTATCTCCATATGTGTCTGTATGGAGGATCTCTTTGGAGGGCTCCCCCTCCAATGGAACACCGAAATCTTTGAAAAGCTGGGTCAGTGCTGATGTGACCGGATCGCTGACGTGGAGCAAGAAGCCTGACATGGAGCCCTCATTGGACACCATGCTGGATTCCCACTATCGGCCCCTTCGCCGGGCCGAGCTCCCCGATGCCAACGGGGTCGCCCATCGAAGATGGGCTCTGTCCTCCGCCACGTCGGTCCTCGCCAAGTCGGACGCCTAGGTCGGAGCCGAGCTCAAGTCCCACCAGAGGCAGACCTTCCGAGCCCGAGGTCGGGCCCCATGGTCCGGAGTTGAGCTCAAGCCTCCTCCGCCATGTGGCACCCCCTCAAGGCCAGGTCCCCTGAGCTGGGCGCGCCTCATCCACCTCTGCCAACCCGAGCTCGGTCAAAGATGGGCCCTTCCTTGGCCTGGAACAGAGCTCAGCCCTCCTCCACACAGCCGAGCCATGATGAGGCGGGTCTGCTGCAAGCGGGCCCCATCTTCCCAGCTCGACCCTCGGCACAAATCGAAGTACCAACCGCCAAAGAAGCTGTGCCTCTCCTCCGAAGATGATGGCGGGCCCCTCGAGGACCGTACAGCAGCACCCGCTATGTCGTCATAAATGCCCACGGTCGTCGCCCACACCAAAAAGAAAGGAAGCTCACATCAACGCGCCACGCCCTCTGCCGACTTGCCGTACAAACGGAGAAAAGATCCTACCGAAGAGCACGAGTCCCGAGATCGATGGCATGACAGTCGAGGTCCTGCCAGGCTTCCAGGAAGGGCAAACAGAAGGAATGTCAGAGGCATATCGAAGCTTCTCCAACTACCCAATCAAGGAGGCATCCCGTCTACGGCACGATACCTCGTCGTACCAGCCTGACAGCATGGGAGAACCCCGAGGCAAGCCAAAGTGGAACACTCAGTCAGAGTAAAAAAGAGAGAAGTAACAATAACAAAAAGGGGAGGAGATTTTTTTCCTTCCAAGCAAGAACAACACAACCACCACAAAGAGAAAGAAAAGAGGGGAGAGAGGCCAGAGAGGAGGGCAAGACCACCTCGGCCACCACATCTCCCAGCTCACTCACACTCTCATACACTCCACACACTCCTCCTAGCATGGAGCTCATCCAGAGGGGCTCGACCAGGAGGATCTGTTTCCCTGGATCGTCACTGACTTGACCATCAGAGTGCCCCGGCCAAAATCCCCGGCCCGGGTCACTGACGTTGGCTATCTTGCAGGTTCCGAGGCACCGGAGGCATTCCCAGCGGGCGGACGCGTACCACCCGACACCATCAGCAGCTACAGGCCACGATGATCCGGGCGGCAACAGATTGGCGCGCCAGGAAGGGGGGCCACAGAACGACACTTGATCCAGTTCAGGCCCCGTTTAGCTAGTCCGTTGGGAGGATGGTGACCACCAGGACGAGGGGAGCTTCTCCTAACCGTGCGGAGGCATCCCCTTCTCACGGGAACCCACACGGACCGGAGATGGAAGTACCTGCCCCGGTTCAACCGCCCCCACTGGAGACCCAGCTGACCGCACTTGCCCAGCAGATGCATACTCTCACTGCGATAGTGCGCCAGCTCCAGCATCAGCATCAGCATCGATCCCTGGCTACCTATCAGCAGCCAGAGACCCCCGCGACCCACGCCGCAGCACCCCGCGACTGCCTACGTTCCTTCCACGGGAGGCCTTCGCAGCCGCGAGCAGCTACAGACCCTCGGGGTACCCACCAAGCCCCGATGAAGCGACGGCGGGCCAGCTCCACTGACGAAGAAAGTTGCTCACCGCACCTTGACCGGGGGGCACCTAAACCCCGCCAAGGCTGGAAGGGCAAAGCTCCTCGCCGTGGGCACCACGTGTATGCGTCACCTTCACCGCCCCCCTCAGCAAAGGAGTTCACAGACGAAGCCATCAGGCGCATGGCGGAGAAGCGCCTGGAGGAGCATGACCGCAAGCTGGCGGAGTTTGCTCGTCGGTTCGCAAACCTGCTCGGCTACGCTAGCGAGCCAGTGGGCTATGACGCCCGCCCTCCTTTCTCCCAGGAGATCCAGGCGGAGCCAATTTCTCGCTAGTTCCGCATGCCACAGGTGGATCCTTACGACGGGACCACCGACCCCCTGGACCACCTGGAAGTTACCTGGCCCTCATGAGGGTCCAGGGGGCTCCTGACGCTCTCTTGTGAATCACCTTTCCTGCTACCCTTCAGAAGACTGCTCGAGTATGGTTCACCCACCTCGAGCTGGAAAGCATCAATTCTTTTTCCCAGCTGGGGCAGAAGTTTGTGGCCTATTTTGACGCATGTCGGAAGGTGCCACGTGAAGCAGACAGCCTCTTCTCCATCAGGCAGCTAGATCGTGAGCCGCTACAAGACTATGTGGCTCGCTTCAAGGCCGCTGCATTGGAGATCTACAGCCTGGAAGAGTCGGTGGCAATGCTGGCTCTAAAGTGAGGGCTCAAGACTTCCCGCCTGACCTACTCACTTGACAAGAAGCCCCCGAAGACCTACGCCGAGCTACTCTTCCGGGCCCAGAAGTACATCTACGCCGAGGAGGCGGACCGTACAAGACGGGAGCTCGACGAGAAGCCACTGTGGGGGCCGGCACACGTCGAGGTGCCTGGCGCGCGAAGGCCGGGACCGCCAGCTCAGAGCTCCCGACCCGCACCAAGGTCAAGGAACGCTCCCGTCCCTCCATGATGGGGATCCAGGGCAGGTTCGGGTATTTTGTATTTTATTCTTATTTTCTCGTATTTTTTTATTTTTACATATTCCCGCTATTCCACCTATTCCCTCTATTCCAGCTTTATCCCAATATTATTCCTGCCTTATTCCAGCCTTATTCCATCTTCTTCCCGTGATTTTAAAAAAATTTCAAAACCCTAGCCCACCGCCCCTCTGGCCCCAGATCCGAGCCGCCCGACCCCCGGCCACCCCCGCCGGACCGTCGTCGATGCTTGCCGGCCCCCGCCCTCGCCGGAGAAGCCGTCGCCCTTGCCCGTGGAAGACGAATGACCGTGGGAAGAATTGATGCGGGACGGAAATCGATGTAACCTGGTTATTTGGAAAACAGGGAAAAATATCTAACAAACTAGGACCGTGGGAGGGCTAAAAAGCCTCCCAGGACTAGGGCATACTGATACTAAAATCCTACGACAACTGATCTCTTTTGTTTTCAATTTTCTGGACGGATGTGGCAAAAGAAGGATGAAGATGGGGGATCGGGAAGTGGAATTCATGGCCCTGAGACTCACTCTAGTGGGGGATGCACACAGAAAGTCAGGGGTCAAATCCTAAAGCTACCCTCCTGAGGGATCTCAGCACACAGCTACCCTCCCGAGGGATCACAGCACCAGCTACCCTGAGCTCTCATCGAACCCATAATGCACATAGCAGGGTCTCACATAGATGCGCTAGGATGACTCTCAAAGGACACGAGAGGATAAAGATGACGGGATAGGAGATAACTATGGTGATCACCGAACCCATAATGGACACAGCAGGGAACGCCTCACACCCCTCATCGAACCCATAATGCACATAACAGGGAACGAAGGCAAACGGGCCTCAGCCCAAAACCAGAACCGGAACCAATGGAAAACCCAAAAATCTATATCAAATCTCTCTCTAACTATTACAGGGGGAGAGGGGGCCTTTATATAGAAAAATCAAAACCCTCAGTTTCTTAGCCTCCAAGAAAACTTTAAAAAAAAAATACATCAAAATTCATGTTGCATCAAAAGTGGTGCTGATCTGCTATGAGAAGCATGTCGACTTGATGATCTGCTCTAGAAAGCATGCTGCTCTGAAAATGGGATTGCTTTGAAATCCATGTAATCTCATCTTACTATCATGCGGTGGATCGATCTACCGATGGAGCACATGGCCGGTGACCGGGAAGCAGGCGGCGGACGGGGTCGGCAGACGACGGGCGGCGACCGGCTGGTGGTGGGCTGCAGGCAGGGCGGCACAGGGGAAACGGCATGGCATGCCCAGCGCGCCGTTTGGTCTCCCACGACCGTGGGAGACCTCCTGGGCGCTGGCGTGGCCGGTGGACGGCGGGGAAGGTCGGGGATGGCGGGAAGGTGGCCGGCGGACAGGCCAGCGATGGTGGCAGGCGGCATGGCATGCAAGGCCGTGCCTTTTGGGCTTCCCACGATCGTGGGGCCCAAGGGCACCGACGGGGGCCCTCCGGTGGCCGGGCGTGAGCGGGCGGGCGGCCGGTGGCAGGCGGCGACGGCAGCCGTGGGATGTGGGCGACGGTTGGTGTTCCCATGGTCGTTCGTCTTCCACGGGCAAGGGTGGTGACGGCGGCTTCTCCGGTGAGGGCGGGGGTCGGCTAGCATCGGCGATGGTCGGGCGGGGGCGGCCGAGGGTCGGGCGGCCCGGATCTGGGGCCGGAGGGGCGGTGGGCTAGGGTTTTGAAATTTTTTAAAATCACAGGAAGAATATGGAATAAGGCTGGAATAAGGTAAGAATAATATTGGGATAAAGCTGGAATAGAGGGAATAGGTGGAATAGCGGGAATAGGTAAAAATAAAAAAATGCGAGAAAATAAGAAAAAAATAGAAAAATACCCGGACCTATCCTGGATCCTGATGCAGAACAAAGAACAAAGAAGCGTATGCGGAAGTAAAATTAAGATTAATTTTTTTTTGTTTTTTTTTTTTTATATATATTTCAGATATTGGCTTTGACTCAAAGTAAAGCTAAACTATATTGAAGGAAACTAAGTAAAGATTGAAAGCACAGTTTAGAAGGAACCAAATTATCAGAGTAGTTCAGAAGTAACGGATCGCTGGGGGTTGAGAAACTCCCATACCTAGGGTTTCGCTCTGAACTTTCAACAGAACAGAAATAGAGAGGAGGAACGGTTTACTCACCAGACAGTGATCTTCTCAGGATTCTGGTGGAAGAACTCTCTCGAGCAGATTGTGGGATCCTCGGAGTCGGCTATCTTCGCAATGGATCCTCCAATACTGGTCTCGTGGTTTGGTCGGCTTCTCTTGGACTCAAGATCCGGAAAAGAAGAGGAACAAATGATGGAATTCAGAAACTCAAGAAAAGATCTTACCAGGTTGAAGAACTTGAAAGCTGAAGTTGCTGAAATCGAATTCTCCTGGAGGCCGATCTGACTTCCTCTTAGAATTGCTGTGGATCTGCAGTAGCTGGACTGGAGTCGGATGCTGGTGGTCGGCCAGGACTTGGAGAAGGAGGCCGTGAGAAGAGGAAAAGACTAGGGCTTGGTGGAAAGAGAAGGGTGATGGCGGCTAGGGTTTGGGAATTGAGTGGCTAACCTAGGGTTTAGGGTTTTGGAGATCTCTCACCTTTTCAAGGTTCCAGGGGAACCCGGATTTACTCCCTCACGGAGCTCAACACCTGGAAACAAGTGCGGACAAGAGAAAACACAAGTTTGCTCAAGAAAAAATTTCTTTCATTCATCTATGATTTCTTTCAACTTACAAGAGGGTTTAATTTATAATGCTTTACAAGGGAGAAGGGTTTCATATTTTCCCATGTGGGACTAAAGGAGGGAATCTCCAAATTAGGGCAAATCCCTTACATATGGTCGGCCAAAATACCAAAAATTAGGATTTGGGTTATAAATGGCAGGTAGATGGCGCCACCTTGCTTGGATTTTTCAAGAAAAATTTTCTTCCTTCCCTGGATGAACTCTTTTGGACTCCTCCTTTTCTTCCTCCCTAAGTCAAGGCTCTTCCCATCTTTGTTTTAGGTTTTTTTGGCAGGTAATGGGCGCCCCTTGATATGCTCTTCCAAGAGAAATTTCTTCCCTTCTTTGCTTTGATTTTCTTGGGAAAGTCTTGGCCGCCCCCTTGATTGGTGGTCTCTTGGTGGACTTCTCCTTATCTGGCGCATGAGAGAAGGAGGTTGCCATCTGTGGAGTGGGGACCAAAAGCTGCTGGATGTGGATATGGCGCCCCCTGGACTGGGAGTGTGGCTGGGAGTGTGGTGTCCACTTGCCTGGTCTTGGAAGAAAGTGTAACATCCCATTTTGAAACCCTAGTCCACTACTGAGTCAACATGACTCAACAAAATAAAATGCAGGTAATGTAGACTCAAGCTAAATTAAGTTGATCTAGTCAACTCTTATTAAAAACCAAAAAATCTTAATTCTTCGGGCAAGGTTAATCAGAGATCCAGATGGAGCTCTGAAGTCTTCTTCTGAGTCTGGTGCCCGCACCAGATCCCCATCACTCCGGGTAACTTCACTCTCCTTCTCGCCCCTAGAATAAAGATCCTTATGGAGATCGAGGACGACACCTATCTGAGGCGTCCTGCGCCATTGAAGCCATCCTTCATCCAGGATAAGACGAAGTACTACCGCTTCCACCGTGACCACGTCCACGACATCGAGAAATGCCATAATCTCAAGTGGGAGATCGAAGAGCTCATCAAGAGAGGCTACCTTGGAAAGTATATGGGGGGCAAAACTCAGCCAGAGTCCCAGGTGCTCGTTGCTCTCCCGCCAGCTCCAGCCATCGACAACCGTCCCACCGAGAAGCCGGTGGGCATGATCTCCTGGGGAGTCGAGCGCGCATCCAAGAGTACCCGGGGGGTAGGGAACTCTGAGAATGTACTCCCCTTTATGAGGGAAGGGGAAAATGGAGAAAAAAATATAAACAATAACGTTGTGGTCATTGAGATGACGATCGCAAAGCATCCTGTAAAGTGCATCATGGTAGATAGTGGAAGCTCTATGGATGTACTTTTCTACGATGCTTTCTCCCGGATGAATCTCTCCTCTATTCAACTCAAGCCAATATACACTCCCCTTGTTGGTTTCACGGGGGACTCCGCAAGAGTGGAGGGAGAAATCACTCTCCCAATTACTGCCGGGACCCCACCTCGGCAAAGCACCGTCATGATAACGTTCACGGTTGTCAGGCTTTCTTTGCCTTACAACGTGATCTTGGGCCGACCTGGGCTTAACCTCCTCGATGCTGTCGTCTCTACCAAGAGGTTACTCGTGCAATTCCCAACCCCTTGCGATGTGGGAGAGATGAGGGGAGCGCCCCAGCCAGTGCAGCACTGCTTCCAAACCCTCCCCGAGGCCCGGGTGCCCGAGGAGGGCTCCAAGACAGACGAGCTTGACCAGAGGGTTCAGGACCCTAGAGGAGGCCCGGCTGAGTGCCTGCTTCCTTACCAGCTCGGGACCGACCAGACAAAGACCGTGCAGATCAGAGCCCAGCTACCCGAGGAGGAGAAAGCTCTGCTACTGGAGTTCTTTTGGGCGAATGCGGACATGTTCGCCTGGACGGCAGCCGACATGCTGGGTATTCCCCCTGAAGTTATCACGCACAAACTTAACGTTGATCCGAAGTGCAGGTCGGTTCGACAGAAGAAGAGAAGCTTCGCCCCAGAAAGGTAAGCGACTGTCAACGAGGAGGTTGAGAAACTCCTCGCCGTCGGCTTCGTCCGAGAAGTACAGTATCCGAGCTGGCTGGCGAACGTGGTGATGGTGAAGAAGAACAACGGCAAGTGGAGCATCTGTGTAGACTACACCGACCTCAACAAGGCATGCCCGAAGGACAGCTTCCCTCTACCAAGGATAGATCAGTTGGTAGATGCCACTTCAGGGCACAGGCTGCTCTCCTTCATGGATGCATTTTCCGGGTACAATCAGATCCAGATGCCCCCGGGGGACGAGGAGCACACCGCCTTCATTACTGACCGGGGGACGTACTACTACAGAATGATGCCCTTTGGCCTGAAGAATGCTGGGGCCACGTACCAACATTTGGTCAACAAGGTCTTCAAGGACCAGATTGGTAGGAATGTGCAAGTGTACGTGGACGACATGCTAGTCATGAGCAAACCGAGCTCAAACCACATTGCCGACCTCGCTGAAGCCTTCCATAATCTCCAGAGGCACCAGATGAAGCTCAACCCAGCGAAGTGCGCCTTCGGGGTGGCGGCCGAGAAATTTCTTGGCTTCATGGTCACCCAGAGAGGCATCGAGGAGAATCCGGAGAAGGTCCATGCAATCCTCGACATGGAGCATCCAACATCCAAGAAGCAGGTCCAGCGCCTGACGGGGAGAGTCGCAGCCCTGAGCCGGTTCATCTCAAGGTCGGCTGACTGCTGCCTCCCTTTCTTCAAGGCGTTGCGCAAGATGCATGACTTTACCTGGACCGAGGAATGCAAAGCAGCCTTTGAAGAGCTGAAGGAGTTCCTGACCTCCCCACCTTTACTGTCCATACCCAAAGAAGGAGAAGAGCTTCTGCTCTATCTGGCGGCCACACCAGGGGCCGTCAGCTTGGTCCTTGTCCGTACAGACCAGGACGGATCCCAGAAGCCGGTGTACTACACCAGCAAAATACTCCATGATGCGGAGATCAGGTATACCCACTCCAAAAAACTCATTTTTGCACTAATAATATCTGCTAAGCGCCTCAGGCCCTATTTCCAAGCGCATCCCATCATTGTTGTGACTGATCAGCCATTGAGGACCACGCTGAGCCACCTCAAGACTTCCGGAAGGTTGGCCAAGTGGTCCCTAACGCTGAGCGAGTACGACATTGCGTACCGGTCGAGATCATCGCAGAAGGCTCAAGTCCTGGCCGACTTCGTGGTCGAATGTACAGGGCTTCCCGAGGAACCAGATCGGATGGTCCCAGAGAGCCAAGCTGATCCCGGCCCGCTGGAGGACCCTTGGGTCCTCCACGTGGACAGCGCCTCCAATTCTTGCAGGAGCGGAGCAGGCCTCATCCTCGCCAATTCCGACGGAGTGGTGATGGAGTGTGCACTTCGCTTCAAGTTCCCCGCTACAAACAACCAGGCGGAGTACGAGGCGCTCCTTGCAGGCCTGAAGGTGTCCCGTGAGCTGGGCATACAGAATCTCAAGGTCTTCACTGACTCCCAACTGGTTGCCGGACAAGTCTCCGGGGAGTATGAGGTCCGAAATCACCAGATGATGAAGTACCTGGAGAAGGTCCGTTCGAGTGTGGCAGGCTTCCGTTACTTCCGCGTTTCCCACATTCCTCGTGGAGAAAATGCTCATGCGGACGCATTGTCAAGGCTCACCACCTTGCCGGACTCATCCCTGGGGTGCGTCTATGTCGAGTATCTCGAGAGCCTAAGCTTCGAAAGCCCCGAGGAGGTGCAACAAGTAGCCCCCGAGCCGAGCTGGATGGACAAGTACGTCAAGTACATCCAGGATGGCCTACTACCGGAAGACCACAAGGAAGCTGGCCTCATCAGAAGGAAGGCCACCCGCTTCGTCTTGATGGACGGCCAGCTCTACTGCTAAACTTATTCTTACCCCTTCCTGAAGTGCCTCAGGCCCACGGGGGCAGCCTTCGTGCTCCAGGAGATACACGAGGGCCTCTGTGGGAATCATGTAGGAGGGAGGACCCGACATACTAGGCACTCTGCCAGGGATACTTTTGGGAAACGATGAGGGAGGATGCCGCTGACTTCGTCAAGAAGTGTGATAAGTGCCAGCGCCATTCCCACATCCAGTGCCTGCCGGCTGCACCGATCTCCCAGCTGTCGTCTCCTTGACCTTTCGCACAATGGAGGATGGACATCCTGGGACCGTTCCCCACCGTACCTGGACAGCGGAAGTTCCTACTAGTGGCAATAGACTACTTCACCAAGTGGGTCGAGGCGGAGCCGCTAGCTCGAATTACGGAGGCCAATGTTCAACAATTCTTCTGGAAGTCTGTCATCTCCCATTTCGGACTCCCCAATTGTGTTATCATCGATAATGGAAGACAGTTCGACAACCGAAAGTTCGAAGGATTCTGTGCCGAGCACGGGATCCAGCATCGATTCATCTCGGTCGCTCATCCCCAGACCAACGGTGAAGCCGAGGTGACAAACCGAACCATTCTCCAAGGACTCCACACCAGGTTAGATCAGGCAAAGGGCAGGTGGGTAGAAGAACTTCCCAGTATCCTGTGGGCCTACCACACAACACCTAGAATGGCAACGGGCGAAACCCCCTTCAACCTTGACTTTGGATCTGAAGCGGTGATCCCAGTCGAGCTCGGCGTGCCCACACTCCGGGTGCAGCAGTACGACGAGACCCAGAATTCAGCACGTCTCCTACTCAACAATGATCTCCTAGAAGAGACAAGAGACAAAGCCCAGCTCTGGATGGCAGCCTATCGGCAATGGGTCACCCGATATTACAATGCACGAGTGAAGCAGAAGGTTTTCCGACCTGGCGACCTGGTGCTGCGCTGGACAAAAGCGTCCCAACCTCGGGAGTGCGGCAAACTCTTCCCGAACTGGGAGGGCCCCTATAAAGTGGCCGAGACCCTATCGCAGGGGGGCTGCTACCTAGAAGACTTGGACGGTGCCAGGTTCCCCTGGACTTGGAACGCTTGTAATTTGAGAAGATACTATCAGTAATGTAAGTATTCCCTCCATGAGAAATAAAGATTCCTTTCTGCAACACGATTTATCTATCTTGTAGGGAACTTAAGCTGCAAGCCCAGCTCCCTAGCATCAAAGACCGGATGACCCTCTGGCACCAAAGACTGAACGACCCTCCGGCACCGGCGAGCCCAACTCCCCGGCATCAAAGACTGAACGACCCTCCGACACCGACGAGCCCAGCTCCCCGGCAAAGGACCTGGGAAGCCCCCAGGCATTCAACGTCCCCGAGCCTAGCTCCAGGATGCCTGCTCAAGATCGGAGCTCGGACCTCCGGCTAAGGGCACTTCCGAGCCATGAAGCTCGCCATCATCAACGTCCCCGAGCCTAGCTCCAGGATGCCTGCTGAAGACCGGAGCTCAGACCTCCGGCCAAGGGCACTTCCAAGCCATGAAGCTCGCCATCATCAACGTCCCCGAGCCTAGCTCTAGGACGCCTGCTCAAGACCGGAGCTCAGACCTTCGGCCAAGGGCACCTCCGAGCCACGCAGCTCACCATCATCAACGTCCCCGAGCCCAGCTCCAAGACGCCCATCAAAGATCGAATGACCCTCCGACACCAAAGACCTGGGAAGCCCCCAGGCACTGACGAGCCTAGCTCCTCGGCAACAAAGCCCAGAGAAAAGTCCTCCGGCACGAGGACCTGGGAAGCCCCCGGGCATCGACGAGCCTAGCTCCTCGACAACAAAGCCTGGAGAAAAGTCCTCTGGCACGAAGACCTAGGAAGCTCCCAGGCACTAGCGAGCCTAGCTCCCCGGCATCAAAGACCGGATGACCCTCCGGCACCGAAGAACAGATGACCCTCTGGCATCGTCGAGCCCAACTCCCTGGTAAAGGACCTGAGAAGCCCCCAGGCATTCAACGTCCCCGATCCCAGCTCCAGGATGCTAACCCAAGACCGGAGCTCAGATCTCCAGCCACGGGAATCTCCTCAACTGTCATCGTCTTCGAGCCCAGCTTCAAGACGCCATCTCAAGTCATCGAAGTCCTCGAGCCCAGCTCCAGGATACCAATCCAAGACCGGAGCTCAGACCTCCGGTCAAGGGAACCTTTGAACCAAGCAGCTCTCAATCTCAAACGTCTCCAAGCCCAGCTCCAGGACGCCAAGAGACCACCAAGCAATTCTTAATCTCAAACACTTCCGAGCCCAGCTTTGAAGCCCGCGAGCCTAGAGATCAGCCCTTCGCTCGACTCGTGCTCGAGTCCAAACACGAGACTTGAGCCTTTACAAGGAGAGCGCTTCCGAGCCCAACTCTGAAGCCCACGAGCCCGGAGATCAGCTCCCCGCTCGACCCGTCCTCGAGTCCGAATGCGAGACTCGAGCCTTTACAAGGAGAACGCTTCCGAGCCCAGCTCTGAAGCCCGCGAGCGCGGAGATCAGCTCTCCGCTTGACCTGTCCTCGAGTCCAAACGCGAGACTCGAGCCCTTTTCAAGATGAAGCACCCTTCCTCAAAAAAACAAAACAACAAAGACAACAACATTTACATAAGGAAGAGTGGAGAAGTTGTTGATCAAGAGGATTTTTCATTACGTTAAAAAAGCATTGCATTATCTCCCGGGCCCCGACATGCCGGATGGCCCGGTCCAAAAGAAAGAAAAAACATGACAAAAAGGAAGGGAGAAACCCTGCAAAGTGGAAGCCCATTCTACTGCACCTGATCCTTCCCCGGACACTGCGCGGTAGTAACCTCTCCCTCCTCCACCTCGGTAGCTGGAGCGATTTCAGGTGCGGCCCCCATCGAAGGGATCGGATCGACCGCTGCTGCCACCAGAGGCGGCTCGGTAACCTCGACCTGCGGCCCTGGCCCAGCCGCCGACGTCGGCTAGACGTGCCCTGACGCCGACGAACCTACCTCCTGGAGAGGTCCGGCCGGAGCGGCCTCCTTCTCTGCTGTAGCTACCGCCGAGGCCGGGGCCTTCTTTCCAGGAGCTTGGAGCGTGGCCAGCCGCTCCTCGAACAGCATCCCCCGCAACTGGGAGACGCAGTACGAGTACCCCTTCGTGAAGGAGTCCGTCGCTGCCTCTTTGAAGTCCTGGAGGTACTCTGGGGAGGCTTTGAAAGTGGCCACCGCGCCCGCAACGTCCCTCCTCGTGCCCTCCGCTTTGCTCCTCACTTCGACCGCCAAGCTTTCGGCGCGCTCGACCTGGCAAGTTGCCACCGCCATTTCCTTCTCGGCGACCTCGGGGGCATGGCTGGCGGCCGCGACCTTCTTCTCGGCCTCAGCAGCCCTCCCCTCGACCTCAGTGACCCTCTTCTCTGGGGCCGCCACCTTCCTTTCTGACTCGGCCCGGAGCTCCTTCAACCGGGTCCTCTTTGATTCGAGCTCGCTTTCGAGCTCCTTCTTCGTCCTGGCGGCATCGGCAGCCTCGACCGCGAGGCTCTTTATTCTGAGGTTGGCCTCCTGGACGTCCTGCTCTTCTCTCTCGCTTCAGCCCGCAGAGATTCGAGCTCAGTCAGCCGCTCCTCCCCTGTTGCCCAATTCCGGTAGAAGTTCCGGATAAGGAGCAGATCCCTACCTTGCTGTATTAAAGAAAGTATGTTAATTATCGAATAAAAAAGGATCTCGGGAAAGATAAAAAAGGGGGTGAGAAGAAACTTACAGTATAGAGGTTCGCGAATGTCGAACAGACGACGTCGCCCAGAAGCCTCCCGCTCCCGTCTCACCGGTCGCAGAACTGGACGGAGAAGTCCATCATCCACTCGACGAGGCTGGGTTCCTTCACCAGAGAGACGTTTGGCCCCAGCCTGAACGGGACCCTCCGGTAGTCTCTGTCTCTCGTCCCCGCCTGCTCGGTCCCTTCGATAGCGGACGGCATCTTTGTGGCCAGCTGCGAGCTTGGCACCGCCTCGGGCTGCGACAGGGGTGCTGGCCTCGCTTCCCTTGACCCCCCTTCCTCCTCGAGCATAACAACTTCAGAGGGAGTGCCGATTTTAACATTCGCCTCCACTTCACCTCGGTGGCTCACCCTCAGACCAATGGGGAAGCAGAGGTGACCAATCGGACCTTCCTCCAAGGACTTTACACCATGCTAGATGAGGCCAAGGGTCGGTGGGCCGAGAAACTCCCCAACATTCTTTGAACCTACCACACCACCTCCAGGAGGGCAATAGGTGAGACACCCTTCAACCTTGTCTTTGATACTAATGCTATGATTTTGGTACAGATGGGTTTACCCACACTACGGGTAGAGCAATATGTTGAAGCTGAGAATCCGGTTCGCCTTCTGCTCAACCTGGACTTGCTGGAAGAGATAGGGGATAAAGCCCGCCTCCGTACGGTGGCCTACAAACAATGGGTGGCACGGTATTACGCCTCCCATGTGAAACTAAAGGCCTTCCACCAAGGTGACTTGGTCCTACGGCAAGCTGAAGTCTCGCAGCCAGGAGAATGTGGCAAGTTCTCTCCCAATTAGGAAGATCCTTACAAGATAGTGGAGGCCCTCCCTCATGGAGCTTATTACCTTGCTGGGCTCGATGGCGTCCAATTCCCCCAAACCTGGAATGCTAATAATCTAAGGATGTATTACCAAGGATGTAAGACCTACTCTCACTAATGACAAGTTCCTTTTTGGTGCAATACTCTTTCGCCTATGCAGGAACTCTATCCGTCGAACTTCTAGTTCGGCGATGGCAAGCCGGAAACTCTAGAAGGCCCACACTCTATCTGTCAGACTCTCACTTCGATGATGTCAAGCCAGGAAACTCCATAAGTCCAATACTCTATTCGTCAAACTTCCAGTTTGGTGATGGTAAGCCAGGAAACTCCAGAAGCCCTACACTCTATCCGCCAGACTTCCACTTCGATGATGGCAAGCCAAGAAACTCTTGAAGCCCCGCACTCTATCCATTGAACTCCTAGTTCATCAATGGCAAGTCAGGAAACTTCAAAAGCCTCGCACTCTATCCGTCAAACTTTCACTTTGATGATAGCAAGCTAGGAAACTCATGAAGCCCCGCACTATATCCGTCGAACTCCCAGTTCGACGATTGCAAGCCAGAAAACTCTAAAAGCTCTGCACTCTATCTATCAGACTCACTTTGGTGATGGCAAGTTAGGAAACTTCAGAAGCCCCGTACTCTATCCATCGAACTTCCAGTTCAGTGATGGCAAGCTGGAAAACTTCAGAAGCCCCACACTCTATCTGTCAGACTCCCACTTCGATGATGGCAAGCTAGAAAACTCATGAAGCCCTGCACTATCTGTCAAACTCCTAGTTCAGTGACAGCAAGCCAGAAAACTCCAAAAGCTCCGTACTCTATCCGTTAGACTCCCACTTTGATGACAATAAGCTGGAAAACTCTAGAAGCCCCATACTCTATCCATCAAACTTTCAGTTCAACGACGGCAAGCCAGAAAACTTCAAAAGCCCTGCACTCTATCCATCGGACCCCAGGCCAACACCAGTGGGGTACAAATTCCAAGGATCCTGTACTCCAACCTACTAGACCCTTGGTCCAGTGGAGTTGGATCGAGAAATCTTCGAAGTTCTCTTGGCCAGCTTTCAAGTCAAGCAAGAAGAATCTGAGCTTTGGAGACCTTGAACTCGACAATCACAGCAAAGATTCATTTTTATCTCAAAATAAAAAAGAGAAAAAGAAATAAAGGAAAGTAATGAAGAATCCACCAAAGAAAAAGAAGTTTCATTGATAAGAAAAAAAAATTACAAGAAAAAGAACCCCCTGACAGGCCGAGAGGTTCTCCAAAAAATCTAAGTACAAAAGTGAAAGGAAAAAGGGCAGATCATGTTGAAGTTGCAGGAGTTTTGCCTGGTCATCGGGGCACCTCGTCGACTCCTCTCGGCTCTCGAATGGTGGAGTGGACGGGTCAATAGCAGCCTCGCCTGGCATTGTATCGACCCCTTCCGTCAGAGCCTCCTCCTCCTCAGCAATGCCGAGGCCCAGAAGGTCCGAGATGATAGCCTCCAAGTCCTAATCGAGGTAGGCCCGGGCCACTTTCGCTTTGCAATTCGTGAACCCCTTGAGGAAGGAGTCCACGACCACCTCCTGGACCTCCTCAATGAATTATGTCAAGGTCTTGAACTTTGGCACGGTATCTGCAGCCTCCTTCTTGGCGGCCTCCATTAGTGCCACCACCATGTTTGCCTTCTCCTCCACTACAGAGGATCGGGCCAGCACCACCTCCAAATGGGCTTGAAGGGTTTGGGACCGCCCCTCCAAGCATGCCACCTTCATGGCAGATTCCTCTGCCAGGCGGGTAGCCTTCCTTTTCTTGGTGGCCAGGGATGCCTGGAGATCTTTGGCTCGTCTTTCCACCCTAGCTGTCAACTCCTTTGCATTGGCCACCTCGATCCGAAGGATCCTCGTCCTCTCCTCCAGGACCTGAACCCTCTCGGTCTGCACCCGAGCCTCTACCTCCAGTGCCTCCAAGTGCTTCCTTTGTTGGGCATCCCGCTTGGCCCACTGGGTGCAGTAGTCTCTGATGAGGATCATGTCGGTGGCAATCTGCAATGACAAAAGCATCAGTGAAAATGATGCAAATACTAATGAAGAAGTTAGAAAAGGAAAAAGCTTACCGTGAATAGCTGGGGGAGGACACTAGTGATGGCAACCGATAGTTGCTTGCCGCTTCTCTCGCAATGGTCGCATGGCTGGACAGCGAACTCCATCATTTTCTCGGCCAGCGTGCTATCTTGGATGACTGCCATATTCATCGGCACTACTATGGACACCCAGTTCACCCTGGGAGTTGTTGATGCCGAGATTGTCACCAATCTCGAGAAGGGCAATGACGAGGGTGCCTCAACTACCAGGGACGAGCTCGCTGCTCCTGTCGCCAGTGGCGGTATCGGTCTTCTCCCCACTGCTGCTTCATCCTCCACTTCGACCACCTCTGGGCCCTCCACGGAGAAGGTTGCTGGCCCGACCCATGCAGTTGTGTTGGCCCCATGGGTTGGGAGCTCGGCTTGCACCCTGGATGAGGTAGGGGCCAACCCAGTCCTCCTTTCCTCCTGGCCGGACGATGAGCCTACCCTGGGCCCCTATCCAGATTCGTCGTGGGCCTTCTTCGATGGGTCCTCCTTGGCCTTGGGGGATGCACTCCTCTTCCGGGACATCTTTCGATATGGTCCATCTAGAACTTCATGCCTACAGGAAGAGAAGAAGGCTGGTTTGTCTCGGAGCTGAGAAGGATCCCTGCAAAAAAGAAAGACATGGCTCATGGGGCTCACCTAAAGAATGAATCAGGCTAACCCCGGCCTCGAACAGGTCGTATTCGGCCAGCAGGTCCTGGAGGGGAGGGATGATGGAGGTGATAAGCTGGTCAAACACCTCCCGATCTGCGGCCTCCACCTGGGAATTGTGATTCGAGGAGTGGTCCGGGTCACTCCAGACCCAGTTGACACCCTCAACCGAGATGAAGAAAAACCTATTCTTCCATCCCTTGATGGAAGAAGGAAGGTCAAATTTAATGGCCCCCAGGCGGGGGACCACAAAGCACCACCCCTCATTGGTGGGGTGGCGCTTCACGGTGAAGAATGCCCTGAAAAGGAAAAAATGAGCGACAATCCCATAAAAATGGCAAAGAATGGTGAAGCAAGAAATAACTCTAATGGCATTCGGGGTGAGTTGGGTTGGAACCAATCGGAAGTTACTGAGGAAAGAAAGAAAAAATGGATGCAAGGGCAAGCGAAGACCCCCGAGAAAGAAGTTATCGTACAGGATGATGCAACTCGGGCCACCGGATGTGACCCGCTCTTCCGGCCGCAGGACCGAGAACCAGACAAAGTTTGAAATCCCGTAAGTGTCTCGGAGCTAGAAGAAGTCCTCTTGGGTCATCATCGAAGTGATGCCAGAAGGACCGGTCGGACTATGGTCGATGGGAAGAGGAGGAGAAGGAGGAGGTGGAGCCCTAAGCTGACCTATGACGATCCCCGTCGGCCGGGGATCCCTACGGACACTAAGGGGGACGTCATCCTCCTCATCAGAGGATGGCATCTTGGGCCAAGAAGGCCCTGCATCGCCAGAGTGCCCCGAACGGAGATGCCTCCAGCCAGAGGGATCCATCCCAAAGTAAAGGAAGAGTGGGTACCAAAGTAAAGATACCTAAGGGCTCTAAAAAAGGGGTCTCCCTCAGCGCAGGCTGAAGGAGGAGAAGAAGATAAAGGAGGGGGGAACTAACCTGAATGCCTCGAAAGGAAAGGTCAAACTGGGGTGGAAAAAGGCTCTGGTTCTCCCTGCAAGCACGAAGGTTCGAAAGAGATAGTTAGGAAAAAGTTTTCCTCCTTTTCAAAATGGCCTGACATCGCTATGTCACATTGTATTAACTGAGGCGTGCATCCCTTTTGTCCTCTGACCATCGCTATGTCACATGTATCAGGGCCCACTCAGAATGGTGCCTCAACCTATCAAAGATCGCTTCGGGCCTGGTGCCAATTATCATGCTCCCCTGGACCTGCAGACATGGCATCTTCCCATTGGCATTGCGGCACGATCCATGAATCGTCAATAATCAAGGCATTTAATAGTGCCAGATAATTGTCCTTCCATGTTAGCGTCACCATAACTCCCTTCGTCCCAAGCGCTGCATCATGTTAGGACTTGAGAGTTAGGGGCAACTGATATGGAACTACCACTGACGTGGAGCCCCTCTCAGATCCAACTGGCAACCACACTGGCTGAAGGTGCCACCTTGACGCGGCTCTCATAGGAAGCATCCGGACTAAACCCCTGGCCGAGGTCATGCCCTTAGCCGAGGTCATACTCTAGCTTTTTGCACCCCCGGCCGAGATCAGCTCCCTCGAGGTCGAGCTCTCAGCCGAGGTCATACTCTCACTTTTTGCACCCCCGACCGAGGTCGGCTCCCTCGAGGTCGAGCCCTCGGTCGAGGTCGTGCTCTTACTTTTTGAGCCCTCGGCCGAGGTCGTGCTCTTGCATTTTGAGCCCCCGGTCGAGGTCAGCTCCCTCAAGGTTGAGCCCTCGGTCGAGGTCGTGCTCTTGCTTTTCGAGCCCCTGGCTGAGGTCAGCTCCCTCGAGGTCGAGCCCTTGGTCGAGGTCATTTTCTTGCTTTTCGCGCCCTCGACCGAGGTTGAGACCTCGATCGAGGTCGTGCTCTCGCTTTTCGAGCCCCCAGTCGAGGTCAGCTCCCTCAAGGTCGAGCCCTCAATCGAGGTCACGCCCCTTGCTCGAGATCGATTCCTGGTCAAAGTCAACTCTTTCTCCCAAAGTCAGGTAAAGGTTTTTACAGGTGAACACAGCCTCTCCTATAGGCACCCCCTAAGGCAGTCGAGACGATGACGATGGCAGGCAGTGTCACCATCCTTATCAAGACCTCTATGCTGCCCGGAGGAACTGGCACCCCTGTGAGGTGGTGCTTTACCAGACCACGCCACTTGCAACCTCTAGGGATTGGCATGATGCCATGATACGCCGACTGCAACTCCTGTTGGATGATGCTTCGTCAGAGCACGCCTCCTATGGAGGAGCATCCCGCCATAGCTTCAAGCCACTCAATCCACTGATAGCACCTCCTAAGGAAGGGTACTTTGCTCGGGGTGTCGCACCCCTCAACCTACCGCCTGCACCACCCGGAAGAGGGAGGTCACTCCAAGGGCCTTAGACCCCGTAGTGCCTCCCGCCAGACCAATACTCTACCAGGCCTACCCAAACATGACGGAACGGTGCCAGAGAGAGATAGTGCCCTGCCTGGGTGTCAAACCCTGCGGCGTGCCACGCGCACTCACCATGAGAGAGACGCACACTCCTCAGTACTTCACCTGCACCTGTGGCAGACTTCCCTAGATAGAGGCTACAGATCCTGTCCCCCTCCGCTGGAGGAACAGGGGAGGGGATAGGCTTACCTCCCGTCCGCAAGGGGCTCCCAGAGGGTGCCGGGTCAGGGCTCTATACCCTACCAAAGGCATAACACTTCTATAAGAAACTGTAGGGGGTCTCCGACAAAGGTAAGCGAGGGGAGAGAACAGACAACTAGCAAAGTTCTAAGGACAAGACGAGCACACTGGCACTCCCAAGAGAGTCCCGACGACGACAGCCATCACTGTCCAAGCTCTCCCTCTCTACTCCAACTCTCCTTTTATATCTCCGAAATCCTCTAAGAGTGGAGACCACTTTGGGATCCACTAAGGATCTGTTCCCCTTGGTCACCCGCTGACTTGATTGTCGGAGTGCCCTCATCGGGATCCCCGGTCCGGGTCTCCTTTCTTTTGCAAGGCCGGGTGTGCGGAAGATGCTAGGCGAGAAATGCACAACCGATGCCACGTAGGAGCAGTGGGCCATGGCGATCTAGGCAGCAACACAAGTCATCAAGGAGCCTAATAGAGCAAGCCAAGAAAGTGCAACAGAGTCACGCTGGTTCGGCCACAACAGTTCTCATAGTTTGTTTCATTGAATAGCCGCCTATTAAGAGAAGATGTTGGTAAGAAAGTCTTGATCTTTGATTTTTACATCAGGATCTATAATTATAGATTTAAAAATTAATAATGAATGCAGGTATGCATTCTAAATCTAAAATTAATATTTATTTTTATCTAAATTTTTAGATATATTATTTATTAAGATCTATGAATATAATATTATTTTGAATATTTCAAAATATATATATATATATATATATTTTTTAATAATAAAATTTATTATAATCCAAAATCAATTTTAAAAATAACCAGAGTTAAGAAGTGTTTTATAGATAACAGAGACAAACCACAATGTAGTGGCCAATTACCTCAATTGCTTAGAACATCTTATTAACACGAATCTCCTTTGAAGGACGCAGGACCTGCCTGACTAATAAAACCATTCCCAGCCAGCAGGGTAGATTCCCATCGAGCAAGGAGATTACTGACCGCCCACGCCTGTGCTATTGGATAGGTAGATTCCCATCGAGAAAAGGAGATTATCAGATTACGGACCGCCATGCTAGGACCACCCACTCCCATGGGGTCGACAGGTCCATCTCAGGTGATGGAGTCACATTTTGAGGACGATTGAGATATTATATTCGGAAGAATTTTTTTAATATTATTTTTTTGTCAAAAAATATTTAAAAATAAAAATAAAAAGAAATATTATATTTTTAACCATAGAAGATTTAATTTTAGATTTTTTTAAATTTTTTGGTTATCTTTCTTTGCATACATTTAAATTTAATTTTATTAAATAAATTTGTTAGAAATAATCTCAGTATTATATGTATATGATGATCTTCTATTTATATAATATATCAAACAAATTATTCGTACATATTTAGAATCTTTAATCATTATATTATATCAAACAAATTATTCGTACATATTCAAAATCTTTAATTATTATATTATAATTGAATAAATATAGTGATTTTAGATCTTAAAAGACCCGTTCATCTTAGGATTTGAATCATTGATGATCTTCAATTATCACGGTGATTCCATCCGGATCACTAAATGCTCCTTTATGCGGATAGCCTCTCTAACCTTTTATTCATTAGTTATATGCAAAAGGATATCTATATTGATTGCAAGTTCAAAAAAAATATAGTAGATCTTATGTTCAATTTCAAGTAATTATATATGTAGTGTATTTGTTGGTTCATAAACAAGAGTGCCCACCTATTATCTTCGTTTAATAAGTCAAACAGCTGTTCCAAAAACCGGCATTAACCACCAAGTGAACTTTTCTACCCACTTAAAAAGAAAAAAAAAAAAAGAAAAGAAAAGAAGTTGTTAAACAATGAAAGATAAAGTGATCGAACTGACCAAGACTCCACTGGTTCAAAAATTAATGCAAAAGGGTTGGTGAAGTGCCGGCAGGTTGTACCATGGATTAATGCACATCAGAATTTGATATTATATGTTCTAAAAACAAGTTACATGATGAAAGCTTTGACATTTGAAATTTCACCATGGCTATTGATTACCGAGAGGTGCTGGTGTCGGTACCTATGCCAGTTGTCAGTGAGCATGTTACATGCAGCGGCATTTGCGCATGCAAATCTAATATATATATATAGGGTACAGGTGAATCGGATCACATTATGAATGATTTTGATTTGATCTAATTTTTTTATTAAATTTTAATATTAGGTTCAAATATAATTTATTAAAAAATTAAATTTAATCGGAACAAACTACTATCAAAATTTTCACTCCAACAAGTCATTCATATTGGATCAGATCCTTAAAAAATACGATTCTAATCTAAAAAAAATTAGATCTAGATATAATTCGGATAAAATATAGATAAGTATATTTTAATTATTACATAACCAGCTATTATTAACCATAAAATAGATAACAAATTGATGTGGCCAGATTGCTGACATGAAATTCCTGTCGGATCCAATCAAATGCCACGTAGGCAGAAGTTGCCATGCCAGACCGCTCTCTCTGAGCTCCTTCGTTAGGTGGCTCTCTCGAGGTCGAGCCCACCTCGGCCGACCATGCCAGGTGGCTCTCTTCGAGCTCCTTCGTCAGGTGGCTCTCTTCGAGCTCCTTCGCCAGGTGGCTCCCTCGAGGTCGAGCCCACCTCGGCCGAAGTCGAGCTCCTGCTCTCTTCGAGCTCCTTCGCCAGGTGGCTCCCTCGAGGTCGAGCCCACCTCAGCCGAAGTCGAGCTCCTGTTGTCTTCGAGCTCCTTCGCCAGGTGGCTCCCTCGAGATCGAACCCACCTCGACGGAAGTCGAGCTCCTGCTCTCTTCGAGCTCCTTCGCCAGGCGGCTCCCTCGAGGTCGAGCCCACCTCGGTCGAAGTTGAGCTCCTGTTCTCTTCGAGCTCCTTCGCCAGGTGGCTCCCTCGAGGTCGAGCCCACCTCGACGGAAGTCGAGCTCCTGCTCTCCTCGAGCTCCTTCGCCAGGCGGCTCCCTCGAGGTCGAGCCCATCTCAGTCGAAGTCATGCTCCTGCTCTCTTCGAGCTCCCTCACCAGGTGACTCCCTCGAGGTCGAGCCCACCTCGACCGAGGTCGAGCTCTCGCTCTCTTAAGGCAAGGGGTCTGGCAACTGGAAGTAAAGGCCCCACGATGCCACCTCCCTTGGGCGGTGGACCGTCGCTCCAAGGACCACGGAAGAGCACCCTCCAAGATGCCATTATCTCCCTCGCTGCTACTTATACCAAATAGGAAAGGGCGCCTTGACCGAGGTACTGCACTCCCAACCGACCTTCTATGCCACCTGAAAGAGGAAATCATCCCCGAAGATTCAAATCCAGGGGGCAGCTGCCCCCCGATCGAGGCTCCACCAAGTTTTCCAAAGTGGAGCGACCAGGAGGGAGGTCAGAGCCAGCAACATAACTCTTTGTCATGAATAAGGAAGGTACTAGGGTGCACGGTACAAAGCACTACCAGAAGTTGACCTTCCGGTGCCTGTAGAGAGGGAAGATCCCAAGGTAAGCCATTGGGAGGAAGCCTGATCTAAAAGGACCCTCCTAAGGTTCTCAACACGAGGTAAGCAAGCCTAACCCAAGCAAGCAAGGAAGAGGGCAGCGCATAGGAGAGGAACCAAGAAACCGAGCACCTTGGGCTACTGGAGACTCACCGGATGGGTCTTGACAGACACAGCCACAAGGCTCGAGCTTTCCTCAGCTACTTTTACCCCAGCTCCATTCTTTTTCTTTCAAACAAAATCTCCTCCTCAAGTATGGGTCCGAGCAAAAGGG
Organism: Areca catechu; assembly: GCA_021397845.1. Classification (NCBI taxonomy): domain Eukaryota; kingdom Viridiplantae; phylum Streptophyta; class Magnoliopsida; order Arecales; family Arecaceae; genus Areca; species Areca catechu. Next base: position 21,402,403 of record CM038049.1, on the reverse strand, counting down.
CCTACAAGAGAGGATCTGTTCCCCTAGATCGTCACTGACTTGATCATCGAAGTGCCCTCGTCGAGATCCCCGGCCATGGTCTTCATTGTTTTGCAGGTCCGGGCGCGCGAGCAGGCTCCCGTGCGATGAGGTCGGCATCCGAGGTCGGTTTCCAGCTACTGGCCACGACGGTGTAGACGGCAACACAAATAATATTATTTTCAAAATAAATTAAGATATAAAATAATTATAACTCTATCTCTATGTTAAAAATAAGTTTCATATAATTTTAAATTATAATTTAAAGATCCAAATAGATATGGTCCTAACAATATTAATATGTTCGAGTCAGGTCAGGTTCAGTCGGGTCCAAATTCAATAAACCTAGTGTTGGCTTTGGCTCCTTAGTTTTGATGATTAACAAAAGGTTGAGTATATGTTTGGACTAATGTTTCATCTCAAGATAAAGTTTCAGGACTTAGGTTATTCAAAAAGAGTACTAAGAGTACAATGATGAAACCAAGCTTGCCTGATTTTGGAAAAGAGCTCTTCTACCTTGAACAAGATCAAATTTCTCATATTGGACCTTCCTGTTAATAAGTAATTGACAAAAGAAACAAAGGCTTAGAGAAACTCAAGCATGGCACGCACCTCTCTAGAGTTTCAGAAAATCTCAGATCAGAGGTCGACCACCAGAGGTCGACACCTTGTCAAAGGTCGACCACCAGAGGTCGACTCATGAAGAAAAGAAAAGTTCAGCAAGGCCGGCACGGCAAAATTTCAGTGGCACGCTCCAGAGGTCGACCACCAGAGGTCAACACCTGTCCAGAGGTCGACACCAGAGGTCGACTCATAGCCTGAGAATTCAAACTGGGCAGAACTATGGTTTTCTGGATTTTTGCCTAAAATAAACTGGAGGTCGACTCATGAGGTCGACACTTGATCGAGAGGTCGACTCATGAGGTCGACTCATGGCATAACGGCTAGTTTTTCTGAACTTTTGATTTGATTTCTAACGGCCATAAACGGCCATATTTTTGATTCTAACGGTCTTGTGGAGTTGTTTCAGCTTGAATGAGGTATTTAACCTCCACCAAACTTCAAAAAAGACAAGGAGACAAAGTGAAAAAGCTTAGAGTGAAAGTACAAAGCCTTCAATCAATTCCAAGCCAAAAGAGTGAGAAAACCAAGAGATTCCTTAGCCAAAAGCTTTCCATCTTTGAGGAATCCAACTTTCAAGTATTTGGCATTTAGTGAGGTCCAAAGATTCCAAGAGAAAGGCTTGAAGAGTCTCCATCAAGAGTTACATCGAATTACTTTTTGCTCAAAAGGAGTTTGTCTTGTTTTATTCATTGTATTCATATTTATTTGTCTTAGGCTAGTTTCAAGGGAATTTGAAACTAGTGTGAGGTTTGTTGGTGAGCCAATTGATAAAACCAACTAGGGTTGCTTGTAAGCCCGAAGCCAAAACAAGTGTGTGAGGTTTGTTGGTGAGCCAATTGATAAAACCAACTAGGGTTACTTGTAAGCCCGAAGCCAAACAAGTGTGTAAGGTTTTGACTTGTGAGCCTGGTAAAACAAGTCGGCTGTAATCTAAAGATTATAGTGGAAATTCCCAAGTGGAGCTTGGGGAGTGGATGTAGGTGCTAGGTGCACCGAACCACTATACTTCTTGTGTGTTTGCATTGCTTTACTCTTTATCCTCTTTTGCTCTTTAATTATTGTTTTATTTTATTGCTTCCGTTGCACAATTTCTTGAGCACTATCACTCTTCACATCTGAACTTGATAGCTCATATATTGCTTTAATTTTTAAAATACCCAATTCACCCCCCCTCTTGGGCACCATATCTGGGCAACACCTAGATATAATCCGAAAAATGAAACGGGTCTAATATTAAGACCCGACCTGGATCCATGAGTTCCGAAAAATAGATTGAATTCGGTCTAAACGAGTCGGGTCGAGTTAGATCACGGGTCAACCTGATCCATTTACAGCTTTATATATATAATTAAAATAGTACCATCCGGATTTCTTATTACAAAGTATCAATTTTTTATATTTTTTCATTAAAAAATATATTATATATATATTTATTATTTTTATAAAAATTTTAAAAATGATTTAATTTTGAAGGATTTTTTTTTTTCAAAATTTGTACTAGACTTTCCTTGCTTAATTTCAGAAAAAAAAAATTCTAACATCAAGATTTTGCAATAAAATTACGTAAATTTATAATAATAAATTTAATTAAAAATAAATTTTAAATAATATTAAATATTAAAATTATTATGCTCTATGTATCGTACGGGTGAGCATCTAGTAGCAACATGAAACGCCACCAGAATCCTGGTTTAGTGTGTAAACATGCATTAAATTAAATTAGTCAATGTAGTATCTCAGTAGATTTTCTTTCCATGATTCTTTTCTTTACAACCTCATCATAGACAGGATACAAATCATCGCATGGCTCCAATGATTGAAAGATAAATAAGATTTACAAAATAATGATCTTTTTAATTTGTAGATAAAAAATCGATATACGACACCAAAAAGAAATCGTACGTCTACACCACTTCATCATAGACTACTTCCCGTTTGTATGATGTATCATGACCTATCAGCAAGAAACCCTCTTCGTAGAAAACCAAAATAAAATAATAAAAAATATATTTCCAAAAGCACCACAATTTTAAGTAATATTATTATAAAGCTTCTCGACCATAGCTCATGTCTTTAGGTTGCGATATGGTTTTTCCAGACAAACCAATAACCTGCACTCAAAGAAGGGGAAAATTAGGTCTAAATATTTAGATAATGTATGCTTAGATTAATATATAGCCCAAAAAGTGTCATAAAAAAGAAAAATCACCTTTAAGCCATTTTAGTTTTACAATCAAGGAAACTCGAAGGCTCTTTCTTCTGAAATCATTCTCACCGCGAGAAATTTTTTTTTTTTTTTTTTTTTAAAGGAATTGAGGAGTTTTAAAGACCATCCAGCATTTATTAAAATGAGATATTTACAGAGAGAGTGAGAAAAGGAGGATGGAGAGAGAAACATGAAAAACAGTGCCGAGATAAATTATAGCAAATAAGAAAATAGTCGTGGACACCAACCAAACCAAAAAAGTTAAAAATCTAAGGACAAGCTTCCACAAAATGTCATAGTGAAGTAAAGTGAGAGGAGGAGGAAACTCGATGCAGGTCCATCCTTGATAGAAGAAGATTGTCTGACCTGCCAAGGTGACTCTTGAGTCAGAAGGCTCTGTAAAGAATGATAGAACAACTAAAACCAAGCTCCTTACATAAAACATGATACTGGATCAGGGATCTTGAAGTAGTGCAGAAGCTATTTTCATCGCGTGCCATACTTTTCCATGCTTTAGCAACAAATTCCCGTCACAAAGACTAAAGGTTGAAGAGGTGATAGTTCGGTTGATAGAGACGTTGTCTCACTACCAACCGATCATGGGTTCGAGACATATCCTATGAGTGACTCGATTAAATTCAAAAATTTTTCTAGGATATATGATCGCTAGTATGAGTGAGAGGTCAGGATCTCCTTTTTTATTTCCGTTCTACTAGTCAATATCGTAATGGTGTCAACTTATCTTTAGATGAAAAAAGATTGCGAAAATCTGAACGTCTTGTATCGAACATTACCAGGATGAGGATCTACGGGATAGCTATAAATTTTTTTGCTAACAAAAAAAAAAAAAAAAAATTGAAGAGGTGCATTATTCCATGCACCACTGAGCAAGGAGATGGCATGATTGTCCAGGAAGATTCTTGCATTCTCTCCTTCCAATAGCTCTAGGTGAGTGCCCCAATGAGCATTAAAATCGCAGGCCAAGTAGCGCTTGAGAAGTTTCTACTTGTCCAACTCCAGCAAAACCCCTCAAATGTTTGATGACATGGAAGAACTCTGAGCCAATTGCAGATCACTTTCCACACGGAGCCGAAATTGTGTCACTTTTGAGGACAAGTGATCCAATGTTTCATTTAGATCCTGGCACAAAACACAACCCCCCAACTCTTTACCAAGTTTCACCAATAACAAATGGTGTCCATGTTATCTTTCCAATGAAGCTACAGAAAGCATTTTAACTTTGAGAGGAATTTTGGTACTCTAAAGGAAAGAAGCAAATCTACTCTTAGAAGGGTTATGGGTACATTCATAAGCTTTAATATCACCGGTAGTTTTGAAAGATATTTTGACAACATTGCTAGAGATCGTGGAAATGCTTTAAAAAATATAATACTCAGAGGAAATAATTTTAGAAATGCTTTAAAAAATATGATACTCATACCAAATACTTGGAGTGGGAAGATAACATGCTTATATTAGAATCATTAATCATTCTACGTACACTGCTTGACTCAATATATAAGCCCATATATATAGATACATGAAGATGACTCTTAGACTATCCTCATGAATTCAAAGTAATATATTAATTTTTAATGACTCTTAGTTTTCCTAAATTGACTCTAAGAGTTACATTATTCTTTGATTTCCATAATATATTAAATACTAGACTCTTGAACTTACTATTATTAATGGTACATCTATTCAAGATTAATTAATGTATCCAAATTCCTAGGTTAATTGTATTTGGACTCCAAAATCTAAAGGCCCCATTTCAATACTTTCTTGATTGTTGGAGTTTGAAGTCCCAAACTGATGCTGCAATGGTTGAATAGCTTACATGTCAATGGCTTTGTCAGTATGTCTGCAATTTGTTCCTCTGAACTGCATTATTGCAAGCTGATTAGATATGAGTTTCTGTTTCTCCCAAGAAATGGTACTTCACCTTCATATACTTGGTTCTTGCTAATGATAAATTTAATTTTTTAAATAACTTCTTGAGCATCAATTTGAATGGTGCAAATATAATTACACATAGTTCACCCTCCATTTTATATACTTATTGTTGTTGACAAAAAGATCTTTTTTCTTCAACCTTGCTGAAGACTTCACAAGCGATTTTTGCATGCTACAAATTTTTTTTTTATCTTTGTTGCTACCATTTTCTTCTTTTTTTTTTCTTTCTCAGGAAACTCTCATGCTCTCTTAACTCTGAAGCTCTCAGATTATGTGGCTTTGCGACTCTCGAACTCTATGGCTTTGAGGCTCTCTAACTTTGATAGTTACTTTAAAATCAATCTTGTACTTTGATAGTTGTTTTAAGATAGACCTAGCTCTAGTACCAATTGTTAGAAGGGTGTTGGGCATATTCATAAGCTTTGATACCACTAATAGGCTTTGAAAGATGCTTTGACAACACTAATAGAGATTTTGAAAATGCTTTAAAAAACATGTTACTCATAAAAAATATTTGGAGTAGGAGGATAACATACTTATATTATAAAATTATAAATCACTCCACATCACTTGACTCAATATATAAACTTCTATATATATATAATATATGAAGATGACTCTTAGGCTACCCTCATGAATATAAAGTAATGCATTAATTTTTAATGGCTCTTAGTTTTCCTAAGTTGATTCTTAGATTTAATAATTACACTTCTTTTTAATTTCCACGACATATTAAATACTTGATTCTTAAACTTACTATCTACACCCAACACCTGTATTACTGATGAACTGATAGAGGCAAGATACCGAAAAGCTTCCATGGGTGCCAAGTCACTAGCGAATCTCATCCTCTTCATTAGTATGAGCATGACAGAAGCAAGCAATGACCTCAAAAGATTTAGTTGCTCTTGAAATTTCCTAGAAGAATTGCTAGGAGGGTCTGAATTTTTATGACTTGTGCAACTAAAACATTATGCAAATGTTATTTCAACAGCAAGCATAAACACTGATATCATACTAACACAACATACGAATAAGATATCTAGCCTCAAAATAATATAACCAGCAACATTATGCAAATGTATACACTTAATTACAACCGACACGACTATGGATGGCCACCATTTACTTTACTCTCTTAGTCCCTTTGACTATGGCCACGATCGACCCGTGGCTAGCTTCGAAAGAGACTAGAATCCTGACTATATATACCGAAACTAGTCATGTACCAGTGATCGCCCTACGGAGGCCCGAAAGGAAACTAACACTGATATCATACTAGAAAATACATCCTCAGCAAGTGTCGGTAACTGCCATGCATGGCTAAAAATAAAAAGACAACTAGCTCCTGACTATACATACCGCACATCGATCATGTGCCAGTGATCGCCCCACTGGAGGCCCGGCAGGAGGCTAGGTTCTCGTGTAATTATAGTCGGACTAGAGAGCATCCACACCAACACAATGCATGCAACTCAATGCAATATACTACATATATTTAATATTTCATAAATGCATAACATATTTGGCACATAATACCAGAGGTCAAGATAACTTACTTGAAAAACTCTATAATGCCTATTCGAATCAACTCTGATACTGCTCTTTCGACGGCCAAATGAAAACCCTGACAAGATCAATTATATAATCAATTTCCTATCTATGATAAACTAGCATATGAAAATAGTTTTTAGTCCAGTCTGGGTCCTGGCCTAAATTTCCAGAAAACCAATTCAAATTTTATTATTATTTCTGGTTTTTTTTTTCCTCTCTCAAATTTTCCTTTTTTTTCTTTTTTTCCCGATCCCCTTCCTTTATTATTTTTTTTTCTTTTCTTTTCTTCCTTCTTTCTTTCTTTCTTTCTTTCCTTCCTTCCCGATCCTCTTTCCTCTCTCTTGGCCCATGCTCGCCTCCCTTGTTTCGATGAGCTGAAAAATGGTGGCGGTCCACCGGTACTTTCCAGACGGAGCAAGGACGAGGTTGCAACATCACCGACGGCGGTCGACCATCTAGGTAGAGAGGTAAGAGATGGGGCTCCACCCTTTATTATCACCATAACCGAACCCAAGCACTACCAAGGGAGAAGAGAGAGAGAGCTTACCAACGACGATCCCGAAGCAATCGGCCACCAGAGGAGGGGAAGAGATTTGGAGAAAAAATCTCGACGAAGGGATGGGGTTTCAAAGAAAAACAAGGGCTTTTCTTTACTGTACAGGAAACGAAAACTCGATTGATCGAGTTTCCCTTCCCTCCATGACTCTCACCAGTTGTCCCCCACCTCTCCATAGCAATCATTTCGATTATTCCGGCGATCACGGTGGTCGGATAAATAGGGGCTCCGTCCCCTGTTTCCAACTCTTTTTTTTTCTCAATTCGATCTAAAGTCGTTGAAAGCTGCCGACTTCAGCCCACTTAGCCCAAAATAAGTGGGCATCACATTCTCCCCTCCTACAAAAAAAAATTTTAGCCTCGAGATTTAACATATTTGATTCTTAAAATAGCTGAGGATATTTGGCTTGCATAGACTCTTCGAGTTCTCAGGTCGCTTCTCGCTTGGAATGGTTGCTCCATTGAACTTTGACATAATGAATTATACATCATCTTAAGACCTGCTCCTTCCTGTCTATAATTTTTTTCGGTTGTTCTTCATAGGATAAATCTTCTCTTAGTTGAAGTGGTTCAATCTCGAGCACATGATTGGAATCAGATATATATTTTCTCAGCATAGATACATGAATATGTTATGAACTCCAGCCAGTGATAGTGGTAAAGCAAGACGATAAGCTACCGCCCCAATCTTGTTTAAGATTTCAAAATGTCCCATATACCGAGAACTTAATTTACCTCGCATCCCTAATCTCATAACTTCTTTAGTAGGAGACACTTTGAGAAACACGTGATTTCCTACTTGGAATTCCAATTCTCTTCTTCTATTATATGCATAGCTCTTTTGTCGGCTCTGTGCCGAAAGAAGATTCTTCCAAATAAGTTAAATTTTCTTCATTATTTGTTGAATAATTTCTGATCCCAAGAGTTTTCTTGCACCAACATCATCCCAACAGACAGGAGTTTTACACCGTCTTCCATAGAGAGCTTTAAAGGGAGCCATTTAGATAGAAGCTTGATAACTGTTATTATATGCAAACTCCACCAATGATAAATGTTCATCCCAAGACCCGTTGAGGTCCAATATACATGCTCTTAACATATCTTCCAGGTTTTGAATAGTTCTTTTCGATTGGCCATCCGTCTGGGGATAAAAAGCTGTACTAAATTCTAACTTGGTCTTCATAGTTTGATGTAAACTTTTCCAAAATTGTGATATAAACCTTGTGTCTTGATCAGATACAATTGATACAGGGATACCATGAAGTCTGACAATTTCATCTATGTATAATTTAGCTAACCTCTCCAAGGCATAATTAACTTTGATGGGCAGAAAATGTGTTGATTTAGTCAGTCGGTCCACAATCACCTGGATGGCATCGAATCCTTTAAGAGTTCTTGACAAACTAGAAACAAAATCCATCATGATATGCTCCCACTTCCACACTGGAATAATAAGGAGCTGTAATGGTCCTGCAGGCTTTTGGTGTTCAGCTTTTACTTGTTGACAGTTTAAGTATTAGACAACATATAATGCTATTTCTCTTTTCATACTACTCCAGAAATTATCTCGAAGGTCTCTATATATTTTTGTACTTCCTGGATATATAGTATAGGTAGATTTATGAGCTTCTTCCAAAATTCTCTTTTTAGACTTGCACTACTCGGAACACATAATTTGTTTCCAAACCTTGAGGATCCATCATCATGAATTCTAAACTCTGTTGCCACCCCCGATTGTATCTTCTCTCTAATTCTTTGTAATTCAGGATCACTTAATTGAGATGTTTTAATTCTATCAATCAAAGTAAGTTGCACATTTAGAGCGGAGAGCTGGATCTCAGAATTTTGTAATTGCACTTCGATATTTAATTTCCCGAGATCTTGAAGAATATTCTTTTGTGAAGTGATCAAGGTTGCTATATTACTTCTAGATTTTCTACTTAAAGCATTGGCTACCACATTTGCTTTCCCGGATAATAATTAATTGTTAGATCATAATCCTTTATAAGCTCTAACCATCTTTTTGCCTCAAATTTAATTTCTTTTGAGAAAATATGTATTAAGACTCTTATGATCCGTAAATATTTCATATGATACTCCATAAATAATGTCTCCAAATCTTTATGCAAATACTACTGCTGCCAGCTCCAGATCATGGGTAGGATAATTCTGCTCATGTGACTTTAATTGTCGGGAACCATAGGCTACTACATTTCCATTTTGCATAAGAATACACCCCAAACCTTTTTGGATGCATCACTAAAGATAATGAAACTCTATTTCCAGATGGTATGGTAAGAATGGGGGCCATACCAAACACTTCTTCAGTTCCTGAAAACTTCTTTCACATTCCCCAGTCCATTCAAATTTTGTTCCTTTATGAGTTAACTGGGTTAAAGGGATTGCAATGCAAGAGAATCCTTCTACAAATCTTCTATAATATCCTGCTAATCCAAGAAAACTACGGACCTCTGTCATATTGGTTGGTCGATCCCAATTCATAATTGCTTCAATCTTCATCAAATCAACAGATATGCCATCCATAGAGATTATGTGTCCAAGAAAAGAAATGTTCTCGAGCCAAAATTAACATTTCTTTAACTTTGCATATAATTTTTGTTCTCTTCGTATCTGTAATACTATCTTCAAATGTTCTTCATGTTCTTTATGATTCTGGGAATATACTAGAATATCATCTATGAAAAACACTATACACTGATCCAAATAAGCCCTGAATACTCTGTTCATCATATCCATAAAAGCTGTGAGAGCATTTGTCAATCCAAATGGCATGACCAAGAATTCATAATATCCATATCTAGTCTGGAAAGTTGTCTTAAAAATATTATTAGCCTTGATTTTTAATTGGTGATATCCATATCGTAAATCAATTTTGAAAACACCTGAGCACCCTGAAGCTGATCAAAAAGATCATCAATTCTTGGTAGAGGGTATTTATTTCTGACAGTCAACTTATTCAACTCTCTATAGTTAATACACAATCTCAAGCTTCCGTCCTTCTTCTTGACAAAGAGTACTAGAGCACCCCATGGTGAGACACTGGGTCTGATAAAACCCTTATCAAGTAGTTCCAGGAGTTGTTCTTTAAGTTCCTTTAATTCAGCTGGAGCCATCCGGTAAGGAGTTTTGGAGATAGGTTTTGAGCCAGGTATAAGATCAATAACAAATTCTATCTCCCTATCAGGAGGTAGCGAGGAAACCATGCAATCCTTTCTTAACATTCTACTAGCTTGCATAACAGTAATAATTTTTGTAGAGACATTTGCTCCACTGCTAATAGAGTAAAAAGGTTCTTGTCCTGAGATCTGAAAGATTACTTTCTTTCCAAAACAATCCACCGTAGCATGATAAGAAGCAAGCCAATCCATTCCTATAATTATATCAAAGTTCTTCATTTCCAATACCATCAGATTGGATACAAGATCATGATCCCCGATGCTCAAAGGGCAAGATGGACAAATCATATTAACCAAAATAATATCCCCATTTGGAGTAGTTACACATATTTCATAATCCAATTTTTTAGGTACAATATTAACTTTCTTAACAAATCCCAATAAAATAAAAGAATGTGTTACTCAGAGTCCATCAAAATAAAGCATGCATATGCAGCCACCACCTAACCTGTCACTACGGCATTCGATGCCTGAGTATCCTGCTGAGTCATGGCATAAACACGGGCTTAGGTTTTGGTTTTGGCATCCTCCATATCCTTGCTCCAAAGGTTAGCCTTGATAAGAAGTCGGTGCATGCTGGATAGTATGAGCAGGTGGTCCAGATACATTTGGATAAGGTTGCTGATAACCGATGTTCTGACGGAGTGGGCAATCCACAGCCTTGTGACCCTGCTGGCCATAATTAAAACATGCTCCAGAAAACCAACAACAATCCTGTATCGAATAAAAATCCCGACACCTTATACAACTAGGTCCATTACTCTGCCGAGGTCCTTTACTCTATCCAGATGCATTTCGTGGTTTTGATTGATTGCCAGAAGGTCGACCACCTTATTGTCCATCAGACCTCAACCTTATCTTTTATTGACGCTCTCTTTCTTGTTGCATATTGTTAACCTCTTGCTCAATAATTTTGGCCTTATTAACTACATCTCGATATGAGTTCAATTGTATTGGCCTCACTCTAGCATGGATTCTAGGTACTAGGTGCCGGTCCTTTTTCAAATCTTCGGGTTTTGATGCCATCAGTAGTCACCAAATCCGGAGCAAAATAAGACAACTTGGTAAACTTGGCTTCATACTGGGTCACTATCATATTTCTTGAATCAGCCTTATAAATTCACTCTCTTTCTCAAGTCCGAGGCTTTAAAAAAAATACATATCCATAAATTCTTGTCGAAACATTTTCAAGTGATTGGCATGACGTAACCATGTTGTCTCTTGATAGCTTTCCGGCATTCAAAAGCTTTACCCGACAACTGATAAGTAGCAAAACGGACTTTTCATGATCAGTGCAATCCTTGCTAGCAAAAGCTTTTTTCCATCTCCTTAAGCCATTTCAGTGATTCAGTGGGTTCAGTGGAGCCTTCAAAATAGGTGGTGCTAACTTCTTGAACTTGCCAATCCCCTGATCCATCCTAGAAGATTGACACCTCCGTTTTCTTGTTGACGTATCTCCTGAACAAACCCAGCTAAAGCTTGTATGAGATTTGCTACATGACCATCAGAACTAGTAATTCCCTGATTATTGGGCATATCATACTACTGACGAATAGAGCTAGTTGCTCGACTCTCACCTTGATCTGGCGATGGACTACAAGCTGTCCTAGAAGTATTAGCAGTTCGAGCTGTTCCTACTGCTCAAGAAGTATTGCCCTTAATTTGAGAAGCTCTATTTGTTGGGGAGATGTCCCTGGTTCGCGAGAACCATGAGTTCGAGAGTTTGATCATTTGGGTGACTGCGATGAATATTAACAGCTTGAGAATTGTCTGCAATGTTGGATACCCTCATAGATCGAGTTGGAACTATTTCCACCTAGTTCATAAAAAATTAGATTAGATCATCATTTTAATTTATGTATATATAGAAATCATCTAATCATATCCTAATCAATTCTACCCCGCACTCACTATCTATTCTAATCTATATGATCTTTGAACCATGCTCTGATACCACTAAATCTGTCATACCCCGGCTCGATGCCCAGCCAGGCATGTAATAGACAGCCGCATATTTTCAGGGTCAACCTTGTCAAATACACAAGGCTTAACTTTACAAATTAACATTTAGACAATGATAGAAAATAAAATCACTAAGCTTTATTATTATTTTCTTATTTAAGCATTTCAGTCCAACTAATAGATGAAATCTCATAAAAATTCCAGATACAATATGAACATAGTTCAACTAAATTTGAAATAATATGAATTAAGAACTAAAATCCTAAATCCTAACTTCTCACTGACCGGTCCCAAAAGCCCGATGGATCTTCCTAATCTATAATAAAGTAATAAAAATAGATGTGAGCTTAACAGGCTCGGTAAGTTATCATCATCTCCAATAAACATGCATAAATATATCAATAAAAATAGCAAGCATAATACATCATACAAATAAGATATCTAGCCTCAAAATAATATAACCAGTAATATTATGCAAACTATTTATTTACTCTCCTAGTCCCTCTAACTATGGCCATGATCAGCCCATGGCTAGCCCCGAAAGAAACTAGAATCTTGACTACATATACCAAAACCGATCATGTGCCAATGATCGCCCCACTAGAGGCTTGGAAGGAAACTAACTCTGATATCACACAAGAAAACATGCATTGTGAGCATGTACCAGCAATTGCCATGCATGGTTAAAATAAAAAGGCAACTAGCTCCTGACTATACATACCGCACATCGATCATGTGCCAGTAATCGTCCCCCTAGAGGCCCAAAAGAAGACTAGGTCCTCGTGTGATCATAGTCGAACTAGAGAGCATCCACACCAATACAATGCATGCAACCCAATGCAATATACTACACATTTAATATTTTATAAATACATAACATATTTGGCATATAATACCAAAAGTCAAGATAACTTATTTAAAAAGCTTTATAATGTCTATTCGAATTAACTCTAATACTGCTCTTTCGACATGCCAGATGAAAACTCTGATAAAATAAATTATATAATCAATTTTCTATCTAAGATAAACTAGCATAGAAAATAGTTCTTAGTCCGGTCTGGGTCTTGGCCTAAATCTCCAAAAAAAGCAATTTAATTTTATTTTTTTTTTGACATTTTTTCTCTCTCAATTTTCACTTTTTTTCTCTTTTTTTCCCGATCCCCTCCTTTATTTTCTTTTTTCTTTTCATTCCTTCATTCCTTCTTTCTTTCTTTCTTTCTTTCTTCTTTCCTTCCTTCCGATCCTCTTTCCTCTCTCTTGGCCTGTGCTCGCCTCCCTTGTTCCGATGAGCCGCGAAGAAGGGGGCGGTCCACCAGAACTTTTCGGACGGAGTAGGGATAGGGTCGCAACATCACTGACGGCGATCGACCACCGAGGTAGAGTGGGAAGAGATGGGTCTCTGCCCCTTACTGTCACCATAACCAAACCCAAATACTACCAAGGGAGAAGATAGAGAGAGATTACCGGCGATGATTTCGAAGCAATTGGCCATCGGAGGAGGGGAAGAGATTTGGAAAAAAGATCTCAACAAAGGGATGGGGTTTTAAAGAAAATGAGGGCTTTTCTTTGCCGTACGGGGAACGAAAACTCGATCAATCGAGTTCCCCTTCCCTCCCTCTCATCTCACGCGTCCCCCACCTCTCCACGGCCCTCCTTTCGGTTATTCCGGTGATCGCGGTGGTCGGATAAATAGGGGCTCCGTCCCCTATTTTCAGCTCTCTCTTTTTTTTTTTTCTCAGTTCGATCTGAGTCAGCAAAGTTGCTGACTTCAGCCCACTTAGCCCAAAATAAGTGGGCCTCACACTTCAATACAACCAAACATAGAAGATACTTCAAACTGATGGAAGTTGTAGACTTCTATTCAGGTCATTTCAGATTACCAATATACCATCCATCTAGCTAGAACATTTTAAATAGCAATGCTATAAAAAGATAACCTCGGAAATGAACCTAACCTTAAATAACAAGCCATGTTTTCATTCAATATTGGTATAGAATTCATAATTGAAAATAAAGAAAAGAGAAGTTCATTCATGAACGTAAGTTCTGTTGCTACCAAACCCCAGGAGAAGATCGGCTTGGGGACTTAATCAGTCAGGACTGAGTGAGTTTGAAACAGCAAGTGCAAGGACAGTCGGGAGCACTATATGTTGAGGTCTTAGAAAAGCTCTTCACCAACAAGAAAAATTCTTTAATCAGAGTTTATCTGATGGGGGACCCCCGATGCTTGAATTAGTAGAGTTTGGGAAATAGATAGAGAATAAGAAGAAATGAAAAATAGCAAAAGTCTCCTTCTGTATGCCTAGAGTTTTTCTTACCTTCCGGAGGATCCCTCCTTACCTTCTTTTATAGCTACTCAAAATAAGTAAATTCTATTGGGAGCAAACCTCTTCTTCAGTTGAGTGTAACGGCCTTCAATTTGGACAAACCTTTTTCTGGTGGAGGTAAACAATCTAACGTAACAACTTTATATTACGATAATTGTGTTCTCCTCATCCATGCCCCTTATCCGGGTACCTCAGACAATAGCATCGACTTGCCTTGCTCACCGAAAATATTTCAATACTTAGGAATCCAAGTGCTTTAATTTGCTAGACATACTCATCTTTGACCCTTGGTCGGATCCAAGTTACTTATTTGTTCATTGAAAGATGTAGTGTCAAATAACTTATGGTTGCTTAATTATAATTAGTTAGGCTCAAGTACCACAGTCGCTCAGCTCCGGTAATTTGAGATCAAGTTGGTCTGTTGTCTCGGCTCGGTCATCGATTTAGTGCCTTAGTTGGCAGGTCCGAATAAATAATGTAACAAGCTCTATTATAGAAATAATTAGACTTGATTCGGGCCTGCATCATGCCTAATTCCTTAAGTTAAACTAAAAATAGGCCCACGTCAAGCCAATGCCTGATCAAACCGAACATTCTTAGAAAGCACACAAAAAGGTTCACGATGCACAAAATTTTTTGATCCCGTAGCTAAACTGGATGGTATGAAAAAAATTATGCGATGTATCCATCCGTCCGAGATAAGAAGAGTGGGTGTATATATAGATAGATGGATAGATAAGAAACATACCCCAGGGATAAAAGCATAAAACAAGGGAACAAGGACGGAAAATTTGGAGATGTCATGGGCTTTTCATACATTCTATATCATCTTTTGTCATATCCGGCACGTAAAAAAAGAAAACAACAAAACTGATAGCAACATACCGTAGGCCTTCGGACAAAAGTAAATTACTGCCCTACAATTACCTTCATTCATACTGTTACTGTGGAATCTAAGCCGAGCTAGAGACTAGATTCGACGGTCCTCGCTAGCTCTAGATGCCAGGGATGTAACCTGTAATAAGAAGTTTCAGGCTGGTTTTCTGACAGAGATCTTTTCGATGCTTAAGTTAGCCCGATTCTGAGAACAGAGAGAGAGAGAGCTGGGAGAGGAGAATGAGTTGAATGATTTCTGCAGAGTGAATGTTCGTACCCGCCGCCATCTTTGATAATCTAACAAATTTATTGTTCTTGAAATAATGTATAATATTTATTCGAATGCTCAAAAAGAGTTGTGTCTCTTAGTTTTTTTTTTTTTCTTGAGCATTTATTGGCTCAAGTTCCATAGGGTTTTCTTTATTTAAAGGAATCAATATATGCAGGCTTCGGTGATGATTTGATCAAGGTTTTGTCAGGGCTATTTCATGTTCCAAGCTGAGAAAAAAGAGATCTAGAGAGGAAAAATTCTGCTGAATCAGGTCTATGTAATTTATATTCCGGATCTGATTGGATAGTGATTTTTTTTTTTTTTTTTTTTTGATTGAGCTAAAATTTGTGGGTCTAATCCTAGCTTCCGGTTCTTTGAATCCAACGGTTGGATTGTACATTGGAGCTATGTAGATTAGCGGGCATTCTTACTTGCTATTTTTTTTAATATTATCTCTCCATTCCCTTTGACACATTCATTTTCTATTATAAAGATTATTTACTGAGGTGTTGTCAAGGTATGCGGTCCTTGATCTATAGACTTTGTAATCCTTATTTGAGTATGGTAAAACTTGATCTGGACGAGAAAGTCATGTGATTTTTTCTTTCATATTGGAGGGTTTTCTACGTAAAAATCAATGTTATTTGTCTATGATTATCTTGTTGGTATTTGTTTGGCTTTGGTAGTTAGTTGTCTTCCTCATTTTTTTTTGTTGTATATGAGCAAGAAAGTCTTTTGAGTTTTGATTCCGCTGCATTATCTCTATCCCAACAGGATTTTGGAAAGAGAATTTTTTAAAAAAACATGAGTTGCCAAAAAATCTTTTGGATACAGATGTAAAAAAAAAAGAGGATATGTTAATGGTGAAAAAAAAATAAACAAATATATATATTCTAAGAAATATCTTGTATGAAAAATTTTTTTTTTTTGGAAAATAAATACCTTATTCCACAAGCCAATTAGAGCCGATTGGTTTTTTTTCTTACGTGGCATGTAGCTTGCTAAAAGAACGTGATTATATATTTCATTGTCTTCAAAATTTAAATATTTTAAGTATCGCATGATCATGAAGGTTTTTCATCAAAAACATTTTAATTAACTTAATCGGCAATAGTCACCTAATCATTATCTTATTATAGGAGTCGTAGTCGTTAAAAATATGAGAATAATTTGTGCTAAACTCCACGACCTCATTGTAATAGTCATATACTTTTGCTGAACTGGCAAGTAAAAGCTACCATTTCTTATCCCACAAAGGTTGCTATTACCTTTCATGCAAAAGATTATTCACCTTATTTCTTCCCACGAATCCACTATTAGACTGATGATTCTCAAAATATTAATGGACTTGGTCCTTCGTCCACGTTCAGAGCAGATCATGATTCAGGCTTGGACATACAAATATTAAATTTTAAATATGTCCGGCTTGTAGTTGTGGCCTGACTAAAAATAGATATAGTTTTAAATTTATGATCAACTATTCTTAAGGTGAGAGTTTATAGATAATCCATTAATGGTGGATCACGCGAAGGAAAATGAATCTTTCCTTTTGTGGTTCTCTCTACTCTGTGGCCATCTCCTTCTCCGCATCTCCTCGTCCCATTATTTCATCCCCCAGCTATTATGCCTTCATCATCCATTTATCCCATCCATCCTCTACGGTGACAGCGCATGGTGCACTTTCAATTGCTTTCCATGGCTTGGCTTGCAACGCGGGCTTCTGACGCCATCATTTCGAAGGAGCTGAGGCCACCAAAAGCCTCCATTTTTCTTTCCCTAACAAAGAAAAAGGTTTTTTTCCTTTTCAACTTCATGAATTGACTGCTATGTGACTATGTCCTCTCAACGTCTCCTTCCATTGAGCTATATAATTCATATGTTACATGGGGTTTGTTGGGCCATCACGGTCCAACTTGCATGCATACATTGATCTATATAATTCATATTTTACAGAAAAAAAAAAAAAAAAAGTGGGGTACACCCATTGCTTTCAATCAAACACATTTAGTTCGACACTTCATGCATATAATTCACATCAATATTTATTATGAGATTTATACTCTAACCAAGGGGACCTTCTGATCTTAATGTTGAGCTAGCCACTAGGATGACTTGACATGGTTTTGCATATCCCTTTGTATCTGCTAATGGGTTTGTCCTTCGTTTGGATAATTACACTCTTTCGCTTTACATTGGTTTTTATGAGTCATGTAAAAGGCCTCATATTTATTCTCCATTGATTAGCCAAGTAAACTCTTTAAATTTATATAGATTCCCCAAATATATATTCATATTTTTCAATAAGGACTGGACCACATCAATTTGTTTTTTTTTTAAAAAAAATAAATATTAATAAATTATTATGACTAATTTAAATAATTTTTATAAATATTATTTGATTTGTATTCGATATTATTTCATATAACTAAATTCATCGATAATAAAATCTATTGTAAAATTTTTAGATATCTTCTTTTCGATGTAAGTGACTAAATAATCGGTAAGAAAGTCATCATCCTCTTATTGCGTAATCTGATCTTGATAATCTTTATTGCTGAAAATACTTTCTCTGTAATAGCAGTTGAAACATTAAGGATCATAAATGCTTCGTACTCGTGGAAGATATCACATATCGATCGCGATGATGATGGTGCACCGAATACCATCAGCATGGCATGACGGGATGGGGCGTTCATCGAGTAGCGAGGTCAGAGGCAATCGAGCATGAGCATTGCAGAGTCGGTGCGAGCTCGAAGCGTGATGGGTTCCCACCAACTAATGTCCCCAAGACCCGTTCGCACCACATGATGGATCCGACCACCGGGATGGTGCGCCGCTCACTGCACACGGTGCCCATCGGGACAGCAAGACTAACGAAAGCCATCGGGACAGCAGCCACCGCCCAACATGTTGGTGGTATCTAGCCTTGCGTACATACAATTATCCAACTCACCATGGGGGCATTCTCGTCAATCACGCCGCACTACGAGTCCGACAGCTATGGCATCCATTGATGTGATGAACGAGATAGCGCCAGTCATGCATGGTGGTTTCGACCACGATGAGTTCTAGAGATGGATATCGGTCAAGCGACAAGAAGTAAACCCTTTATCTTCTCTTAAATAATTATAGAAAAGAAAAAATAATGAAAAAGAAAAAAAAAAGTTGGAAATGATCCAAATTATAAGTAAAGAAAGCTGATCTACCATATTTGTTTTCTTTTAAAAAATCTTTTTTTAAGATTCTCCCTACTATATATAATACCAGTCAATTTTAGAGAAGACCAAATTGATAAATATCCATAAATTTGAAATTTTATCTAAAAAATTTAACTTATTAATAAAAGTTATCAAAAAGTTTAGGGGACCAAGGCCCCCTCCCTTCCCTCACAGTCCAATGCTGCTTCTTAGTTAATCTTTTTACATGAGATCTTAGATTATAACAAATGATATTAAAATGGATTTGATTTACAATCCATGTGGACTATATAACATTGCAACATGGATTCATTAGGATTATGTATGAGCTGATCATGGTATTTGTGTTTGAATTTGAATGGATTTGTACTTTTAATTTGATAAGGATTCTAGGATTTAAGTGAAAAGGTATATAAGGACCCATGTGGATATGTGTTAAATTTTGCATGGGCTCTATATTGGATAAATATTGATATTGGAAGCTTACACGGAACCAAGAAACTCGCATAACACTTTTCAACTAGATTTTTTTTTTGGATGGGGTACTGGATTGTGATCATTTTTTTTAATAAATATAAAATTTACTTCTTATATGAGAGAGTGCGTAAGGTTTCATATGAATGTGTATTAGTTCTATATTAACTCTATATTGGATACATATTAGAAATTTACACAAAGTCAAAAAAAAGTTATACAATACTTTTTGGCTATTTATTATGAATGAGGTCCCGGAGGTGTTGGTTTTTTATAAATATAAAAATTACTCCTTATAACATGGGCATGCCATGCTGTCACGGGAATCTTGCATCTCACGTCATGTGTAAAACTCTTGTTACCTTAAATTTGTGTTTGCTTATTGTACATAAAATACTACGTACAGCTCTCCAGAAAATAACAAACATAACCAATCATCGATGTTTTCTTTAATTTTTATAATATTAATCAGTAATAAAGTGAAGGCTGAAAAATATGTTTCAACTTGATCGTTCCTTTAGATTTCTAATGCAATGGTTAAGTAGCAGTATCCATTCTTCAAGTTCACATTTGAGGATCTCATTTCTCGGAGATCTCTCATGTGATTGTAATTTTGGCAGAAATAGCATGGTATGGAGATCGATGGTGCATGTTGGGTTAACATACCGCATCAATATGTCAAGCTATGCCTCTATTGAAATCTGGTGGTTGGTGTGGTCGGTGGAGTTTTTGCTTAGATCAACAAGGTTGGCTATCGATCTTCGAGTAAAAAAAAAAAAAAAAAGGCTAGATAACGGTAGCTGCGTTTGTACGAGGGTGCTAGCATTGCATCCAACTTAAACAAGGGGCGAAAAAAAAAAGAAATATATCCAATGAAAATCCCCCTAATACTTTAGTTGGATAACATGAAATATAATGGTAGTTTTGTTTGCACGAAAATTTTGATGTTGCTCAATATTTTGATGATGTGATATGGACTTATTTAAAATCGACTCTTAATCTATTTAGAAATATTTTATTTTTTAATTTTATAAATTGTATTCAAATCAAATTTGTATAAAACACCCCCATTTTATTAAAAAAAAAAAAAATAGAATAGCAGCGTGTTAAGTAATGGATCAAAGGAAAACGAGGGCACCATGCATTTTGTTTGAGCATCATGCTTGCATGTCTCGACCATGTAAATCTCTCATGGGATCAATTATCCACGATCATGTAAGGAATTCCTAGTCACCGATCCCACTTGCTAGAAGATCCGATCCAGCGCCTACATAGTGAAAACAACGAGGGAGAATCAAGAACTAACCTTCTTGATTCAAGAATCAGCAATAACCTGTTCTTGGATTCAATATCATGCAACAAAGGAGATATAGAGAAGAGATGTAGGAGAAAAAGATATTGTATTTTTTTGGAGAAGAATCTTATTACAAAACAAGAACAGAGACACGGGCCTCCTCTCACAAACCCGAGTAGAAAACACACCTGCGGACAATACCTCAACGCAGGTTCTCCTCTCCAAAGCCTCGTGGAACATCCCACGGTACCAAGCCTTCCACATGATATCTCTCTCACGTGCACCTCTCTGCAAGCCCAAGCCATGACCCCACCTCCTCTCACCAGAAAGAGCTCTACCTGTGGACTACCTCACGCAGGATCCTCTCACGGCCAAGTCCCTAACGCGAAAAGTCCCTCTACGTGGTCTCGCCCCAAAGGGGGGCACTCCAAGATCACGCTCGGCCTCTCTCCAAACCGAGAGACCCCAAAGGGGTCGACTTCTGTTGGACGCTCTCCAAGTTCACGCACGCCCCCTCTTCTTATAGAAGAGTGGGTGGTGAAATCTTCCTCAAGTTGGGTGTCAACCATCTTGGACTTCTTGGACTCATCTTGGGCTTACAACTTTTTGAATCTGTTAGGACTCAATCACATGGACGGTTAGGACTTGTCATCGGCCAATAACAAACTGATTAGGATATCTCACATGGTTGGGATTCCTAATTGGTTATAACCAACCAACTAACCAACCAACTGGCTAACCTCCTAACCAACTTAATAAAACTGGACCCAACCCCATAACTCAAATGGGTTATGTTACAATCTCTAAAAAAACTCCTCCCAATAAATTAATGTGAGAAAACTCTCAACCCTGGATCAAGCCCCTGACCCAACATAACTTTGGGGCCCTCCTTGATCACGTCCATAACAGCTTGGGACACGCCCCCAAGCTTCAGAAATCGTCTTCAGCATCCCTGCCATGATCTTCGAAGTCTTTTCAAGACTTAGAAGCACCACACAAAATCCTACATATTATGAGTTGAGTTGTAATGAATGCTAATTAGAATGAAATTTATATGTCATTATGTGCTTTTTAAAGCCGGCCATAGGAAAAAAATTTATTGGTTAGCTTACCAGATCAGCTCGGAGACGTATCAAGTTGATTATATAGCTAAATAAAATATCATCAACCCATAGATATTATTATTATTGATGATGATGATGCTGCCGTCATCGCCGCCGCCACCTATAGGCTCCTTTGACAGCATAAACAAATCCAAATATTTTGTCCATGAAAATTTGTTAACATGCCAAACAATCACTCAGTACAAAAATCATCTCAACCTTTAGAAAGAACCCTGAAACTCACAACAAACCCTACTGCCTCTTTGGGATTGTTCACTGGTTTCATTCAGCTAGCTCCAGAGATTCATCGAGAAACTCTCGATACCCCACCCATCTCCATCCTTATAAAATCCATCAAGCATCTGTTAACCCAAAAATAAAAAAAATTAAAAAATCGATCGAAAATAGACGGCTCCATTTTTGTTATCCTTCAAGTCAAGCAAGGGCATAATTGTAAAACAACGCCTCGACAACCTTAGCGCTGACTTGGTGGCTAGGCTCCACCCATGCGTTACGGGGAAACAGCCGAGCTTGTATTTTTTTCGAAACGACGAAAGTACCCTTACCGTCTCTCTCGGTCATCTCCTGTGGAATCCTCCTTCTGGACTCTTCCGTTATCTCATCCCATCTAGAGAAAATCTAATCCATCCAATGCTCAACGAAAGAGCTAAAAGGGCAGATAGAGATGGCTAGAGGTTAGTAATGAGCAATGAATCTTAGGCCAATGATAGCCCCCCAAAACCCCACCCCAAAAAAAAAACGAAAAAAAAAAAAAGCACCGATAGCCAAGGCCTCAAGGCCCAGTGGCCCACAACTTTGCGGTCCTCACGCTCGCACATCCTCGGACGTAGGTGGGTGGCGATATTGATATTTGATCAATGCTTTCGGGTTTTTTTGTAATAGTGGAGGCCATCCGGCGCAAGGGTGCGATTATATGCGATCTTGTTTACTTAATAATATCCCAGGCCTGACACGGGATCTTCCGCCGTTAATGTGAGAGAGCGTTTATTTCAGGATTACCAGGTGCTGTCAACTGATGACATGAGGTTGCCTCTCCCTTTTCTTTGGTCGAGCACTTTTTAAAATAACATGTATCATAAAAGATGGAACATTGGTTATAATATAATTGACCGTTAGTTGCTACATTAATAATGGGTTTCGACCATCAAATCTCATTGCGACAAATTTATAAATGCCTGTGGTCATGCAACAATGTATCATTAATGCTGGTGCACCAAAGTGAGAATGCTAATTACTCCAAATCTTTTAATAAGCCCGACCCTCCTGATACCTTGATAAAGGATAAATTATAGAATGCACGTACCTGCCGGCATCTTTGGTGACATGTTAACCAAACCCCAACAAACATATACGATATGAACGATCACACTTGCATTTGTCTTGGTAGACCATTATTTACTCCAAAAGAAACATTCCGTGGATGACTAAAATCCTATCAACCAGGTTTACCATTCAAAAGTTTATAGAATTCATGTACTCTAGAAATGTAACTCATTAACAATATCATGGATTAAAGTCTCAGAGAAATTGCATTGCAATGGCAGAAAAGGCTGATAGCTTTAGTTAATTTTGTAGATACGTTTCAAACATCTCACTCAAAACCTTCACATATTAGCATGATGGTAAGTCAAAACAATCCATCTAATATTTCTTCTACGCTCGCTGGCGGGGGCCGGTCACCGGACCCTACTCCTTACCTCAGGCTGAGCTAATCCGTCATCAACGGTAAGGGCTATCTCCGTAGTAATTACATCAAAAATTCCGGGCACTTTCGTAGAGGAGATCCGATAGATTCCCACGGGGACAGAGAAGAAATTAATAGTTAACTTGTCTGTTTTTTTTGGTAAGAGTAAGCTTTGTCTTCGTCGTCCCCTGTTCCCCTTGGGGTCGCGCTGTCGATCTATTATAATAGGACCGAAGGAGCCCAAAAACAAGGGGAGCGATAAGAGATCGAGGGAGAGGGGGTGCGCGAGGATTCGTGCTCGGAGGGTTTCTCGGCCATGGAGAAGGGCGAGCTCGAGAGGAGGAGAAGGGCCTGAAGCTCTTCGGGGTGAGGATCGTGGGCGAAAGGGGAGCCGGGGATTTGGTGTTGGAGGAGGAGGAGGAGGAGGTGATGCGGAAGAGCTCCAGCATGGGAAATTTGGCCTCCTGCACCGCGGACCCGGCCGGGGAACACGTTGGGGGCGAGCATGGTTACCTCTCCGACGGTGGCCTCCACCAATCGTCCAGGACGAGAAGGTACCAGCGGAAGAGAGGTTGGTGATCGATTGGCCATTTTTTTCCCCTCTTTCTCTTGCTATTCCGATCTTTGTCTTGTCGCTTATTGGCGTTTTTGATTTGGTTGTTGGTAATTTGGCAAGTTTTTGGATTTATTTATCTGTTCATGCTGTTTGCTTTTGTTGAATTATGTACTTGTCCTGTTGATCTTGATGATGAATGTTTTCTCCGTCCTCTTTTTGGGTTTTTTTTGTTTTTGGGGTCGATTGGATTAAATTATCGGTTTGTTTATGTGATTGGCTTTATTCATGAAAATCTTTTTAAAAATTGTTGCATAAATGTGTCAAAGATTGGATTTTTGGGGGTTTTTTTCATAAAATTTTTGATGTGGAAATTTGTTTGATATAGCGAAAAGTGATTAGATCGTTGCTCTGCGAATCGTGTTGCCGATGATGTCATAATGGTTTTATTTTTGGATCGATATAATTCATGATGTCTTTCATTTTGATACATATCATGAATAATTTGTAAATATCTTGTTACAGTGTCATGTTTATGTCAGTTTTCTGAATAGTTTAGCTGGTGATTTGGTCTATCTATTCATGTGGGAGGAAACTTCCTTTTTCTCTGTTCATTTTTTTGTCTTGGATTTACTGATAGGTATTTTAACCTTTTATTTAAGCATTTTGCTATCTATCTGATAATTCTTGTAAGTAAAGGAATGGAAAACCTTGTTGCAAAGCGAATGGATAGCATGTTTGGGCTTATATACTCTGCTGCAAATGCTCTATTTTACTTGTTCGATATATGCTAAGAAGAGATGGAAAACAAAACTACCTGTAGCTTAAGAAATAATAAATAGGATAGAAATACATCGAAGCAATAACCAACTTCTAATTATCCTCTGTAGGGTGGCTATTACTTGAAATATATGCGTAGTGGGTTCTTTTCTCGTTTTCTCCATATTCTTTTCTTTTGCAATGACTGGTATGTCCTTGTTTTGTAAGAAAGCCTCATAAGAGATGCATGGCTGATTTGGTTAAGAACTATAAAGGTGCTTGGAATTGTTGATCTGCCTAACAAAAGTACATAGGATTCTGAATCAGCTTCTTTTCTTTATATGCTTATGAATTCTCTGAATTAATATTGTTATTATCCCGAAAGCATTAGCACCTTGTGGGCTTTCCATCCTCTGCATCTAACTTGATTGGAGTAGTACCAAAGAGTGGCTTGTATGGTTGTTTGGTCAAAGCAAAACAGCTTCCTTATGTTCATATAAAATCTTCTTCCTGCTTCTCATTACATTTAATGGACAAATGGAGGTTTAGCTGCTTCTATGTCATCTAATTTTTCTCCAAACCACTCAACTGCTGTGCTCTCACACAGGGGTACCATGGACAGAAGAAGAGCACAGAACGTTTTTGGCTGGACTGGAAAAGCTCGGAAAGGGAGACTGGAGAGGAATTTCACGGAACTTTGTGACCACCAGAACCCCAACCCAAGTAGCCAGTCATGCTCAAAAATATTTTCTTAGACAGAACAATCCTGGCAAAAAGAAGCGCCGATCCAGCCTCTTCGACATGGTGATCAATGATGAAGTAACCACTCAAAATTTTGCTTTGGTTTCCATCATTCTGTCTTCTCTAATTAATGCTATTGTGGTTTTTCCTACTTCTGGTTCATGACCAATCACCAAATCTGCAGGCTGTGGTTCCTGAAACAGCTTCAGCATTATCTCCAAAGAAGCCCGGTGAAGCTAAGGAAGAAACAAATGATTCAAGTCTAGACAAACATATGGTAATCTCTCTCACATGTAGGATAATCCTTTGCTCTCATGCAAATAACAAATACTGGCGACCACATGAATTCCTTCCTATAATATGAACAATCTGACTCTGGTCAAATGTTGGGCTAATTTGCAGATGGGTTCCCCAGCTCTTGTTACCGCCCAAGTGGCATCTCAAGGTTTAGATGCTTCCTCGGTCTCACCACTGATGACAAGCCATGGTAGCATTTCCAACTTCTCTGGTGCCAATCTCATGGTAAACAAATCATGCTATGATTCTGAAATGCTCTTGATACCATACTAATGTTCTGGAACCCTCCTCGAGATCGTTGGTTCCAGTCTACCTAACATTTTTGAGTCCTGAACAGGATGGAATCTCGGGAAGCAGTGCTGGAGAACAGGTCATCCCAACCTTATCCCTCATCTCACCACTCAATGTTCCTGAACAGGTGGCTACAGTGTTTCAAGCCAGCACAACTTGTGCCCCAAATTTTCTCAAATTGTCTTTGCCTCATCCTCCATCTTCTGCCACATCTTCGTTGGTTGAAAGCAGCGATTTGGAGCTAAGCATCGCACCACCACGGCCACACAGTCTGACTAAGTTATCCACTCAAGGTGTGGCTGGGGCAATTAGAGTAGTCTAGTTGGTTTTGGATTATTTCTTAATGCTTGTACCTCTGAAACTTGTTCGGCAATAAATGGATAATTTTAAGAAATAGGCAATGTGTTATTAAATCAAAGAGCTGATTAGTTTCCGGAACATGGTAAATGTCAAGGTTTTGTTTGTCTTCATATTCGGGGTGGGGGGGGTGAAGCAATAAAAGAGGGAGGAAAGGTTGGGGGTCTTTGTTCGTGATAGAGGTGTTTGATTGTTTTACCCACCCATCCTAGGCTACGGTAAGGGCCGAGCCTTGAGTGACTCTTTTAAGTCTTCTTATGGCTGGATTTTTGCGATATGTTAGAAGAAGGATGGGCAGCTGGGCTCCAGGGTTAATGAAGGGAAGGTGGGTTTGCCGTATCAGGAGGAAAAGACAGGTGTGGAGTCCGGTCGCTTACATCGCTTTAGAAAGACAGCTACATGTGCGGCCGCTAAGAGGTTGGTCTCATGTGACTTTGTGTCCACGGGATCTTTATATCAAATCCTGGATTCCTCGAGGGAAGCGAGGGATGGTGTGAAAGCTTGTACAGAATAAGTAGGAATATAGGTGGACATGGTAGCCTTGGCACGTTTCACGGGTGAAGTTAAGGTTGCTTCTAACCTTGGACTTCCTTTTTCATGCAATTCTTCAAAGATTTTCTCCAACGGATGGGTTGAGTCATTCCGGGTAGTAAGGGTCTGATTTCTCGCATGGCAGGTGCGCGCGGTTACAAGTTTCATAAGGCTGCAATCATGGAATGCTGAAGGGAACACTGATTAAAAGTGGTTCATATCCCACCCCACCCTAGATTGACTGCATCAATTAATGGCAAATGGAAATCGATAGGATCCTAATTGACTGCATCAAGTAATGGCAAATGGAAATTGATAGGAAGGATCTGGCTACACATTTTGGTTTGTACGAGAGGAAAAACTTGACAGCAACGCTTATCTACTTCATATAATTGGCTTTCACGAGTTACGCGAGCCAGCAAAAGTAAGCAAGCCTTATGTCCTACGTTTCCGGGTTTTCTTTGCAACCAAATTTTGTAAAAAAATACAAAAGGCTTTTAGACCGAACATCCCATCAAAGGAACCTTCTAGATAGCCTGAATGTTGCAAGGCTGATGAAATAGTGATAACCAACGATAAAACACCAGAGGAGAAACGGATCTCATTATAAATTAATTTCATAATGATTGCAAACGAAAATGCTACAAGTTACATCAGGTAAACTATAAATAAATGTTATCCGTTACCAGGATCCATTGCCATATTGAAATTGTCTCTCTTTTCAGCTTTCAAGTTTTTTGTATTTTGTTTTTTTAATTACTGTTCAACTTGCAAAGTCTGACTGCACCCCCCCCCCCCCCCCCCCCCCGGCCTAGAAATTCGAAAATGAACCGTGCCTACCCTACCAAACTTTGTACGTTTTCATTTTATTGCAGAAAATCCGTAAGAACAGAATGTGGAGATAAGTAATTTATGAACAAATGCTAGAAAACATTCGTATCCATCGTGAATGAACGGATCGGTGCACAAACATACAAGATCACAGGTGTGATAGAAAGACAGCTACAAAAGAATGGTTGGAGCCTGCCTGTTTATTGATCGAGCAGGTAGAAAAGGATGAGAAACTTAATAAATACTTTTAAGAATATCATAATTTCAATATAAACATATTTTCACGGTCTTTGTGAAATGTTCCATTCGCACATCTCTCTATCAGACAAAAGAATGGGCATATAAAATATATAATGAAGGCAATACTAAAACAAATACAAATTTCATATTGCAGCTCGATACACACCTCAATATGCTAGTTTTGCCCAGCAGGCACATGGCACCAACATGCTTGTAATATAGCTTCTTTTTAAAAAAATTAGGAGAAAACGAGGATCGTATGTTCAAAAGGAAAAAAAAAGAAGAGAAATAACAACCATGTCACTGCTCTGAAGTTTGCGCTTCTTTCTTGATCCACTGTTTTCGCACAGGCTGTGCATTTTTTTGTTTTCTTGAATTATTAAGACTGTTCTTTCTCCTCATGCTTGTGTTCTTTTGTTTGCTCGTGGTTGCTTTGTTCGTGGAGGTATTTGAATCAAAGGTTGAGTGGTCAGTGGCAACTCCACATTGTTCACCTCTAGTCTCCACAGATCTGGTAGGCAGCGGCAGAGGTTCGGGAAGAAACATCCCGGGTAATATATGAAGGTTTTTTGTAGGTTCAATCAGACCATTGTTTTCTTGTTGCAATTTTAACAAGGCCTCAAATTTCTGCCTTCTCTTATTCTCCGGATCTGATTGTAGAAACAGTTTATCATCTTCATCTATGTCCATTCCTGCAAATCTCTGTAAGCCAAGAAATAATGAGTTCCATTGTCGCATCATTTATGAAAATAGCTAGTTACACAGCAAAACTATGGTCTCCAGTTGGCACCTTTCACCTCAGCATGCATGCTAGGGAGAGGTTCTCGGTTTGAATACAGAAGATAGCATTCCGATCATGTTTCTCGCCCCCCACCCTCCCCCCCCCCCCCCCCCCCCCCGCCAAAAAAAAAAAAGTCACATGAAAATATGTAATCCTTGTTTCTGTCATTGGTGATAGTTGCACCAATCATCAGCCAAAAGTAAAGCAAGATAACAGAAGGGAATACTTTCTGGACATGTTGGACGCTTCAGGGAGCCAATTAATAAAAAGCAGTCTACCTCAACAAAGGTAGCTGCAAACAATGGTATGGGCTACCAATTGTCTTAGTATCACAATCACATGCTTCAACTCACATGTGACACCCAGAGCATCATGATTTGCTGAATGTTGGATCCCATTCTATATCTCAAGTGGCGTGAATCACCTCTGTCTCCATTTGCACACAGCAACAAGAGAAGCCAAAAGTTTTGCCCAAAAAATAAAAGATAAGCCGAATTACCAATTAAAAGGAGATTAGGAAAGACTTAAAAATGTAAGCTGAGAGATGAGATGCTTGCTATTTTGGGGATTGGATCTACAAAATGAATCCATGCGGACAATACTTAAATGACCCATAATTGATGGTATAAGGTTTGTTCTTTGCGCATATATTAGGTTCCACTAGTACTTAGCATGTGCTTTGCACATGCCTCTCTAAGAAGGAAGGGGAGGCATGTACGCGGGAGTGGGGCGAGATGGGGATTGATCTCTCTCCTCCCCTCTCTTTTAGCAAGAAAATGGACCCCATGCAGAGACTTCTAGGAGTCTAGATATATTTGTCAAATTCCAGAAGTTCCATTACACATAATAGACAGATTTGCATAATCTTATACCTTATTAAATACAAGAGTATTCCTTAGAAGATATTGCCTGTCAAATTTCTCCTGAAATACCCTACTATCTGTCCATCTCCCTCACACACAAAAAGGTCACATGTCCAAACCTTGTTGGGAGCTTTCTTTTTTATTATAAAAAATCCAGTTACAATTTTTTATGTATCTTAGTTTATCATGTTCTTATGATGTATTTTCTGATTATATATAGTATTAACTTTTTATTTCATTTTATTAGTATTTTATTGTTATATATCATCGACTTTAAGTCTTTAAGTTTTGTTTCATTTTCAACATTTATTTAATCTATTCTATAATACTTTTCACTTTATATATATACATACATACATACATACATACATACATATATATATATATAAATATACACTTTTCAAACCAACAGCTGCAGATCTTATAGTCCCTTTTTCAATTCTTGTTTCTTATTTATTTTTATTTTTTATTTTTTATTTTTAATTTATGTCCTTTCTTTTGTAACCTATCTTTTGTATGCAATTTATTTATTTATTTATTTGCCTTTGCTCATGTACTTTTTTTGCTACTGAAACACAAAATAAAATTAAATAAGCTAAAAATTAAGCAAAGTTATCCAACATCACGTCATAACAGCTTCACAATACTTTTATAAACATAAAAAAGACACAACTAAACTCAAAACAAGAAAGAAGGAAAATGAAAGCATCCGAACCCAATTTGCACAAATGACCCCTCGTCATGATTGATTTTACAAACTATTCCATAACCCATGTTCACGGAAAAAAAAGCATCAACATTATTGATCTGGTTCCTACATCACAAGACCATGGCTCCTTGTAGAACAGATTCCAACTTACATCGAAGGAGAACCCAACCTCATGTGAGTCGCAGAAGAGGGAATAGTACAAAGATCAAAGCCAATTGTTGGATGCCAACAGCTTTCAGGACTTGCAAACTGGACTAGTCCTTTCAACTTCCTTGAGCCCAAGACACCCAAGGATATGCATAACAACAATGAATTAGAGCAGATCAAAAGTCCCTTAGTGGTTCAAAACAAATCCCAAACTTTCCTTAGCAGCATCCTGCCAAAACTCTACACATCCTGCCAAAATTTCAGTCATGACCTAGATTCACAAAAGAAGAAGAAGAGGAAGAAATAGTCTCCTTGGAGTGAATCGAGATGAAGTGGAGATGACGCTCAAAAAAAATCTGAAGGGACTTCTTGCCTGGAGAACAGGATTTAGGAGCCTAGTTTAGGATTTTGGAAGTTGAGGGAAGAGGAATTTCCAATATTATGGTTTTAGAGAGGAAGAGAGGGAGATTGTGAGCAAGGTTTTAAATCCCGTGGGACAGGACTGTCCCGGTTTTTTCATGGAACGGGATGCATTGGCGTTGTTGGCTGGGCCAGCTCACACCCTCTTGGTTCGTCCGGATGGAGGGTCTGGGTCCACGGAATGTGAATGCCACTGTTAAGGTGGGTATGGTGTCACGTCAACGTCCCTTGATCGGAGCTGCGGTGCTCGTCCCCAGGGAGCCGACTCGAGGAGCTGGGTTGCTCTTGCGAGGGTCGGCGGGGTCTGCTCGAGTGCCCCGGGATTGCTGCGCTGCCTGTTTAAGAGAGATAAACCTGCCTCTTATAATAGGGACGTTCCTTTTGTAAGAATGGTTAGGGGCATCGATCCAATAACTGGTATCAGAGTCGAAGTCTCGAGTTCGAACCGCAGGCGAAACGCTTTTTCGGGTGGTTTCACTGGAGGGGGGGGGATTGTTGGCTGGGTCAGCTCGCACCCTCTTGGTTCGTCCGAATGGGGGGTCTGGGTCCACGGAATGTTGATCCACTATTAAGGTGGGTCCGGTGTCACGTCAACGTCCCTTGGTCGGTGCTATGGTGCTCGTCCCCAGGGAGCCGACTCGAGGAGGCTAGTATGCTGGGTTGCTCTTGCAGGGATCGGCGGGGTCGGCTCGAGTGCCCCGGGGTTGCTGCGCTGCCTGTTTAAGAGAGATAAACCTGCCTCTTATAACAGGGACGTTCCTTTTGTAAGAATGGTTAGGGACATCGATCCAACAGGTGTCCTATCCCGTCCTAACACTCAGGACAGGGGATGTCCCAAGGTATTCCAATTGGGATGCTGACGGGATATCCTGTCCCAATATATGAGATGGTACCCTGTCCCGGTGTCCCACGGGATGTCCCGCTAGGACTTGAATCCTTGATTGTGAGAACCATGAAAAGAAAGGAGGGTTCAGAGAGGGGAAGGCAAGAAGGTTTTATGAGAGTGGATGCAAGAAAAAATGGGAGCAGCAGTTAACAAGCACGGAATGAGGCAGGTCTGAAGCCAAAACACTGTACGAGCATGTGAGGGCACGCCGCACATTACAACAGTCCACTCTTTAGGCAAGAAGAGAAGGTTTACCAACATAAATGGTACAAGGCTGGAGAGACTACCAGCAAAAAAATAACAAAAGAATGAATAGAAAGGATGGCATTTGCTTGTCCTTATGATGCTTTTGATGGCATGAGGACTGTCTCCTACGACTATGGGGGTGTCCACTTTGAGGGAAGAGAGATGAGAGAGGATGCTGGGGTGGTGTTCTGCCAATGCAAGGTATCATGGGATATATGACTTCTGTTAGGATTAAGTACTAAAGAGGATATTTCTATTTTGATAACTGATTTTTATTCTAGAAGTGAAAGCTTAAAATATTAGATATCAAGTATCACACACTCCAGAATAATTCTGGCACATAAAAAATATTTTTGTCTAAATAATATGTTAATATTTATGTTACTTTATTTATAAATTTATATTTCAAGTTTCACCAAACGTGCTTAAGTGAACTGGAAATTTCAAGTTCCGCTCATTTATATTTTTAGCTCAAAATCTAGGCTCGTTCTCTGCTCATCCACTAATCTAGAAAACTATTTTTCAACCCAAAATTTGAGTTGAAAATAAGCTGTTCAGCTAGTTGATTAGACAGCCCTGCTTGAGCTTAAATCTCTTAAACCTTTTCAATAATTCTAGGTAGCCATAAGTAGTAAAATGGTTTTTTTAATTTTAAATATGATTTTTTAGCATTATGTTTTCTAGAAAAAAATAATGTTTCAACATGACCACCATAACAAGTAATATGAAGGTCCTAACCTAATACTGCTAAACAATGTTGATATTATTTTTTTAAAACTTAGGACTGATTTGAAAACAGCCAACCAGACCTGCTGTCTGTGCGCTGAAAGAGAGATTCTTGATCCAGCTTGATCAGCTCAACCTTTGCAGCCCGGACCCTGCAGGATAAAAGAAAAGACCACAAGTTGTTTCATTTTCTTTTCTAAATGCTGCAATCCCCAGGCTCCATGAGCACTAACCTTGCCCTCTCCCTGCAACCCCCCACCCAACCCAAAAAAAAAAAAAATCCCACCTTCACTTTCTCCCTCTCCTTTAATTCTTTTCTTGCAACTGAACTAACAGCTAACAGCACTGAAACTCATGTAAAAGTGGACTGATGAATATGGACTCCTGCATTTGGTAGTTTCAAGAAACAAAGATTCATTGAGATTCATTTATTTCTTCTTTCTCTTCACTGTATATGTCTTTATCAAAGGTACCATTAATCATGCCCTTAATTAAAATGTCCAGCTGCATTCAGATTATATGGGTTACAAGGACTAGAGATGAATAGATAAGAAGCTATGGATGACGTAAAACCAAGATCCTGACAAAGCTAGTTCTAAAGATGATATTTGCTTTCCATCACAATAGAATGTGCAAACTGCAAAAATTCAAGTACCAGATAAGACAAGATTGCAGTAACAAAGAATGGAAATCAGAAATCAAAAATCAGAAAGAAAGTGCATACTTATTAGCAAGATGTGCTGTTGACACTATGAGAATCAGAAGCTCTTTAATGAGAACTTAACTGAAGAATATAAGCCTTGCAGGATATGGCTCAGTTGATGTTTCAATTGGACAACTAATCAAACAACGTGCAAGCTGATGATTGCTAATTCTTAAAGCAGCAACAACCCATGAGAAAATTATATCCTATGAAAACCAATGAAGGTATTGCCATCAAAAAATAAAAGATCACATAGATACAAAAGGAAATGGACTCATACCAGTTCAGATAAATTTGTTTCGAGGTAACCAAGAACATGTTCAATATCCTTCGCATCAAACACCTTCCGACAAACAGGGCAAGTTCCTTTGTTTTGATTTACCGTGGCAGGAATATCTGAGCTGGACACAGCAGTTCTCACTATGAATCATATGTCCACGGTCAATAGCATAAAACTAAAAGTAATTTTACAAGAAATTTGATGGTAGCCTGGTACAGTATTATTGTTTATATAAATTCAGTTTTATAAAAAATCTAAAAAGAATTTCTTGGGAAAAAAAGTAAATAATAAAGGGAAGGCATGTCAAACTTTTGCCTATGTCATCTGGCTCCAGAATCACCATAATGTTAATACTCCAGGACTTACAGCCTACTTAAAAGCAACACTATCATGCAGATACCCTGTCAAATTGTCTTCTTGATAAGTTTGACTTTGCTGGACTGGAAAACCTTAAGAATCCATATAACTATTCATGAAAGATATAAAAACAAAGATGGGAAGAACTAATTTGGCAGATAGAGAACAATGTTTAAAAAAAAATGCAGGGGGCGGGGGGAAAGAAAAACACATCACTCTAAAGAAATAGATGTGCAAAGAAGAGCTACCAAGGCTGAGTAAGGCAAAAGTGAACACCCAACAAATATCTTCATAGCACGTTTCCTCCTTTGTCCGTTCCATGTTTTTTATAATAATGAAGGAGCACATTAAAGAAGAAATACCTCTTTGACTTTCTGCAGCAGCAGCAGTAGTTTCCTGAACTACTGTGGTGTCATTTTGCTCCAGCAGCCATTTCCACCACCTGATAATACATTCACTACAAGAGAAGGAATACAAGCAAGGCATTGATCAAAAATGTCCAAACAGGGATGCAAAACAAAAAAATAAGATAGGAACCACCTGTGAAAGCAGTGATAGCATGACAGCAGCTTCATAAATGGCAAAGAAGAACCTTCTTTATCTTCTATGGCCAAAGGACATAGACATAATGGACAGTTTCCTTCAGGATGGTTCATATAAGAAAGAATCTCCACCGCTTCCTGCAATATTCAAACCAATCAGATTTCATCAAATACAAAATATTGTCTTACATATTATGCACCAATATTATAATAATTTTCCAAACATTCCAGAAATATCTATCCATCCACAAGAAACATCAAATTTATGTTAATCAATTTTTTGCACCATGATCCAGGAAAATAACCTTCACAAGTAAAAACCAAAAGATACATTTCTTCAGGGAGGCCAACAAATTGATCATCTTTATGCACTTAAAAGTGCTCTGGTTCAGCAGGGTTTGGAAGACCAAGTCCAATCCCAGAGTTGACAGTGTTGTCATGGAAATCAGCTTGGGGGAGGTTACAATGCAAATCATTGCCTGCCTCCTAGGAGATTATACATTTTATAGAACTAAATATCTGCTCAGATTTCCTGGTACTCACTCAAAGGCACGATCAGTCCCAACATTATGAAGCAACAAATTCTGCTACTAAGACATGGGAATGTTAAATATACAGGCTGATGGTTTTGACTGGTCAGGTTAAAGCTTAAATTTCAAGGGACACATACCACAACTAAGCTGATTGCCAACCATGCAATAAACTAGGAAGAGATTTGTTCATTGCCTCCAAACTTGGGCAATAGGAACCCTTGGTCACAATGATCATATCAAACCCACATTTCACCCTGGAGTTCATCACTCCATGCCATGCTGAAAAACATTTTTGATGACCATTAAGAATGGTGGAAACAGATGCAAAGCAGGTTTCGTTATCAGGGATCAAGAGAACAGCTATATGTTGTCCCGGTCATGCAACTGAATCCATGCTCAGCACCAACAACTGATCTCTAAAAGGCTTGGGAAGGGATTTATTATACCATCAAGATCCTTGAAGCTACAAAGGTTAGGCTAGAGGGTGACTCCCTTACTATTGTCAGCAGGATTGAGCACCACGCACCCAAGGACCTCTTACTGCCCCTTCTACCCCAGATCAATGGATAGTCTCTGGAACTAGGGGTTGCAACATTTCCACATTACCATGCGCTTAAGGTGTCTAATCAAGGAGCAGACAGGCCTGCCAATTTATAAGGTTGAACACCATATGATAATGGAGTAAACTCATGGCTTCCCAATGGAGATACAATTACTAGTAATAGCATATTTTGAAGATTGCATTTATGGCATGGTTATGTAAGATGTAACTGTTTCAGCCTCCTTGAAAAATTATTTATATATATGAGGCAGGACTTGGTGGCAAACCCTTAACCCGATTATTCCAACCTTCAAAGATAAGTGTCGATTCTTTCATCCTACAGAACTCCTACCAGACCTCTTTACAAAGAATCCCAATCATGTGCCTTTGCTGGTCCCAACATCAAAGATGATCCTGAGCATAAAATCAGCATATTCTCATGTCACATCTGATTGAATCAGCACTTACCATTAGATTATTCTAATCCATCTAAATTCTCCGTCAGGAGGAGCCTATTACTTCTACCAAGATGGCCAGAACCTTTATGTGGACCCACTAATTTATGAGAGCCAAAATTAAAACATCCAGAACCTTTATGTGGACCCACTAATTTATGAGAGCCAAAATTAAAACATCCAGAAGAACCTCAAAGCTAGCACAAGAGAAATGGAAATCGTAGCACAAAATTGCATCCACCAAATTCACTGGTCTTCTAATCTAGTTTTACCAATGAAATATCACATATATAACAAGGTTTTAAATCCCATGAAACTGGGCTATCTCAGTTTTTCTATGAAATGGGGCATGCTGCCATCCCACCCCGTCTCGATACTTGGGATAAGGGATATCCGAAACATCCTGATCAGGATGCTAAAATGCCAGCAGGATGTATTGTCCCAACACATGGGATGGTATCTTGTCCCAGTGTCTCACGGGACATCCCGTCGAGACCTAAACCTTTGATATGTAGTATGAGGGGTTTGCAGTACCGTCCCATACCGCCCGGTACGGGGCATACCATATCGTATAGGCCAAGAGCCAATACGATTCACATATAAAAACGATCCAACACCCCAAACCGTTAAAAAAAATTAAAAAAATAAATTCCGTATGGTACGGTACTGTAGCGTACCATATCATACAGCCCGGTTCGGGCTCGGTTTGGCTCGGTTCGGGTCTGGTTCAGGTCTAGTTTAATAATTTTTGCTTAAAAGGGAGATAATTTTTTATCATTTTTTAGCCTCAGTACACGTACCGGTATGGTACAGTACGGACCGTCCGTACCGGCAACTGGCTGGTACAGGTCCGGATACCGGTTCAGCGATCCTTTCACATATCATATGTTCTAGACAATCGACCTCATAGCTCACCTCATTTCACATTAAGCATCAGAAACTACAAGTAGCAGTAAGTGTTATCCTAATATGATTGCCCCTGATAAAAGAACTTTGAATACTAGAAATAAGGTTTTCGTATTAACCTATAACCTCAATGCCAACACCTTAATAACAATCTTACTAATTGCCCTGCTGCTCATCTGCACTTTCTCCTTTAGGACTACATGATAATCTTTTGACCATTTTGATGGCAAGATATAATAAGTAGAATGTAACCTGAGTTGACATCAGCAGCCACAAGATTGTCCAAGCATCTACTTTGTCGGCATGCAAAATCTCAATAAGCACCCCTATCCACATCACCCCATCCTACAGAGAACCTTTTAAGAATTCCTCATCCTTGCTTGTTATGCTATAAATGACATCTATTCCAAAGAAACTGAAAGATTTAAACAAAGAACATACTTAGGGCCATCCAAGGCCCATTCAGCACCAACAAATACTACTCCTTGTAAGCTCGGTCCAAGCCCCATGAAGGGAAAGAGCATGCAAACTGCAAAGCAAGAAAAAAAGATATATCTTAGAGTAAAAAAAATAATTGAACTACGTTGCCCACCATTTAAATCCTTTAACAAAGAAAATTCCCTTCAGATGTGTACATATTGAAAATTGAGGAACACTGGAAGAATGGTCACCCCTCGCCCCCCCCCCCCCCACACCGCCTTTTTCTCCTGAAAATATACTGCTAGCCCAAGGGAAGGTAGAATGACAATTAATTTTGTTCTTCTGAACATTCTCATCCTAGAACCAATTCACAATATTAATATAAAAGTTAGGGCCAGAGGAGACCCATTCAGCCCTAGCACATGCTAGTCGAACCCAGCTCTGTCCGGTCATGCAAAAGGAAAATAATATGAAAAAGTGGAAGAGAGATGGGATCTCTCAAAGCAACAAACTTGAAATTCCAAACCACCATCCAGGTTCTTTAACAAAAATTACTACTTGAAAAAGGGTTTAGCAAAATCAATAAAAGCACACTATCACTAGAATTCTGATTCCATTATCCTGAACTATGGAATGTATATTGTTAAGTGATAAGAAAATGTTAGGTTAGTTTCACTTCTATATGCAGTATTTCGACATTTCTTAGGCATCCATCGTACACAATAAGTCCATAATATAACCAACCCCAACTAACTGACCATAATATACCCAAACCTGACCTGTTATTGTAGTAAACCAAATTTTATGCTTCTAAGAAAGAAAATCCACTAGGCCCCCAGAATTATAGTCCAAGCCAATCGCATTGTGAACTAGGCTAAGGGTCTCACGGACTAGCATAACTCATCTGGAGCCATGTCAATATCCAGGTGGTTACTGTGCAAACTATGTTTTAGAAGATTCATATCACTGAATTGTTCTGCAATTATGCATAATCATAACAGCAACACAAAAAATAGTAACCTCCACATCAGATGCAATACCACAGGACTTTACCTCAATGATGTAATCTGCTGGTTTTCTCTCTTTTTCTTCCTTCCCATGATTGACATGGCCGATACCACACAGCTTGCATTTACAATCGTTTAATCGGTTAAAATCTGAGTAGGTAGACTTTTTATGTCGTGTGGTTGACTTTCACGTATATAACTTCAAGCAATTGCTCCAACAACAAAAATATATTTACATTAATTTTTTTAAAAAGATTAAATTTATCATCTTTAGAATATCCTAGTCAATCATGGCAGAATGTTACAGATTCTGTGTGTTTAGTTCTCAACTTGCTGGCACACTGGAGGTATCAGATAATTGAGGCATTAAAAAATGACATCAACACCTAACGAAAACTCATCAAACCAGGCACACTGGAGGTATCAGATAAATGAGGCATTAAAAAATGACATCAACACCTAACGAAAACTCATCGAACCAGGCCATGACACCCATAGGTATGAAATAAAGCATATTAACACTTGCAGTTGAACAGGTGCATCAACTATTCACCACCTCAAAAACAAATTTAATGAATTCAATAAACAGCTACCTCACAAAGTGCTACAAGCATCATGCATGAAGAGAGCTCTTGGGCTTTGTTCTGTATGCTAGCAATCAAACGTGTTTGCCGATTCTCATCCAGGCCTTTCATATCTACAGCATATATATGAGGAGGTTCGCCGGGATACTGCCATAACAAAGAAATATCAAGCATATGAAATATTTGACCAAGGAAAATATTGATAACCATAGCTATCTAAATTAACATACAAAAGCTTTCTCTAGTTACTCCTACATTTGATAATAATGTTAAACCATGCTCACACTAACTAAAATACAGCTTGCAATTAGTCTTATCATCTCTCCAGCTTGCTTAACATGAATCATATTTTATTTTAGGGGTTCACATGATCCAAATGCCAATGGACATATGGAGCACAACCTAGGAATATACTATCAGTCAACTTCTTTGAAATAGGAATTGTTATGATATCCTGATTTTATTTTAATTAATTACTGGACTATTCTTTAAACCAATTTTAATTTTTTGGTTTATTAATCAAATCAATATACAAAGGGAAATATCTCCTGGATTCTGATCTACAAAAGGATGTTTTATATCTTCGGCTTCGTATCCTTATCTTGATCCGAAGAGTAAGCCCAACAACCTGAAATCTCCGGCTTCGTATCTTTATTTTGGTCCGAAGAGTAAGCCTAACGATCTCATATCTCCAGCTTCATATCTTTATCTTGGTCGAAGAGTAAGCCTAACGATCTCATATCTCCGGCTTCGTATCTTTATCTTGGTCCGAAGACCAAGTTTATCAACCTTATGTCTCCGGCATCGTATTCTTATCTCGATTCGAAGACTAAGCCTAGTAACCTTATGTTTCCGGCATCGTACCTTCAGCATAGTCCGAAGAACATGATATCTTATCTTCAGGCTAGCTGTAAGTGTTTATCTATTTTTCCTTGTTATTTCCAAAGAAACTCTTCTGAAGTATAGTTAACATTCCCTTTTAGAAGGGCTACTAAAGAGAATGTTAAGTTTACTTCGGATCTACTTCAAAAGGAATGAGGCATATTAAACATGTGGGCTTTTCCAACCCCAAAACGGTTGAAGTATGTTCTGGTTGTTGCAACTACCCACATGGTCAAAATCCTCAGATTGGATAACGCCGAAATAACCGATTTTCCGACCACCACTACTTACAGTTATGAGGAGGTTGCATTTGCCAACTCCCATAACCGTAAGTAGTTATGTTGGAACCTATAAATAAAGATAAGAGGGGACACTCGAGAAAGGCCAAGCTCATTCCCAGAAATTCGAATCCTTTCCCTCTTTGCTTTCGAGCTCTCCATTCTGCTGCCTGAGTTCTTGCTGACTTTGGCATCGGAGTATCCCCCGCCGGAAGATTTCCAGTCAGGGGATCTGTTTTACAAGTTCCGAGCGACGGCGAACCAGTAGGCGAGCCACTCCATCCGGCCGGCAGGGATTCAGCGTCAACAGATTGGCGCGCTAGGAAGGGGAAGATCTATTTTCTCTATTCAAAGGAAAGCTCTAGTCAAGCGAAAATGGTGAAAGCAAAGGTTCATAATGCATCTACGAGCAGGGAGCAGCATGTTCCTCCAGCAAACGATCCTCCATCAAATCAGGGAGTGCAACCTCCTATGATAATGGTGGGGAAGCAGCAGCAGTTTGAAGTCCTTCTAAACAGGGTAGACGCCTTGACGGCATTAGTTCAGAATTTACAAGAAGCTGCTGCTCAAAGACAGTGTCCACCACCTGTTCCACAGCCGAACCATCAACCTGAAAGAGAAGAAGATCGACATCAAGAACTCTCTCCAAGTTTCTCACGAATTCGGTCATCTCGTGATCACAATATTTTCCCCCAGATCGACAAGCAGAGAATTATGGTGAGAAGAAGAGGATCAGACGCTCTCCCTCTGTTTTTTCTAGAAGTTTCGCACCTGAAGGGGCTAGACAGAGAGAGATAAACTGTGAATTTGAGAAGAAATTCAAATCAATGCAAACAGAAATAACCAGAATTTTAGATCCGAGGAGGAACGATGAGATTATTGCTTTCAACTCTCAGCCTCCATTTTCTGATCGTATTATGGATGAAATTATCTCCAGACATTTCAAGATCCCAGCTAGAGGCTTATGATGGGACTTCGGATCCTCTCGACCATCTAGGAAGTTATAAGGCTTACATGATGGTGCAAGGAGCAACTGATGCTCTTTACTGTCTTGCCTTTCTTGCAATACTGAAGAGATCTGCTCGAATGTGGTATTTGAGCCTGCCACCAAAAACTATTCATTCTTTTGCTGAGTTAGAGCGGCAGTTTGTTTCGCATTTCAGAACATGCCAGAAGATGCCGTGCAACACAAAGAGTTTGTTTCTTCTCCAGCAACATGAAGGAGAAAGTTTGAAAGAATTTGTGCACCGTTTCAACTCGGCCACTTTAGAAATACCAAATCTGAATGAATGTGGCCATGTCTACCTTGAAAAAAGGCCTTAAATCGTTCAGGTTCACTTTTTTCCTGGACAAAAAATTTTCATTGAGCTACGCCGAACTGTTGGCGAGGGCTTAGAAATATGCTGCCGCTGAGGAGCAAGCGGCAAGCCGAAGACTTGCAGAAGGGAGATACCCTTCTAAGAAGAAAAATGTCAAGGGACCGAACATGCCCACATCCTCTGACAACCTTTTGGTTTTCAGGCGAACCACTCCATCCGGTCGGCAGGGATTTAGCGTCAACAGAAATGTTATCAAATACAATAAAAAAACACAGATATTTCCACATTAACATGTTACTTTGCTTTTCAAATCTCGTCTACAAGTCACACTCATCCGGTCCATATCTTTGCAACAATGTTCAGCATCATAAAATTCTATAAAGCAAAGATAAGCACAATTTATGAAACCCTGTATTTTACTTAGAAAACTTTACGAGCACTTACAATAGGCATCACATAAGGAATGCATGGTAGCATTTTCACTAAGCCATGAACAGAGAAGTTTGTAATTGACTAAATGCAACATGACAAACTAGCAAAAAAATCAACTCAAGTCTAATAATATCTCTCAGAATGTTATTGCATAGCAGTTATCATAAAAATGATTAATTAGTTATCCACATATTGTATGACAGCAATGTATAGAAGAACAAATTAACAAAACTACACTTGATATAAGCAGGCCAAACACAATAGTGAAATTCTTCTTTATATTTCTCCAAGTTTTACCTGAGCACATGATTTTATTCCAAGAATAACTTCCACAAACTGCAGGAAAACAATAGGTGTCAGCATAGATAAGCTACCTTTTGATACTGGGACTAACAATTGGTAAACAATCAGTCTTCAAAAAAGCTTAGGAATTGTAATCACTGATATAAATTACTCAATGAATCGTCATTTTATCACTATTTATCTTCCTGAAAAGGTCATTTGGATATAAAATATTGTGGCAAAAGGAACATGTTGCTATATTTAATAAAGATTTAAACTTTATGAATCATGGTACAAAAAGCTATTTTCAAAAAAAAAAAAAAAAAAAAGGATTCATAGAGTCCAGAGAAGTATTCATAAGTTTGTCCGAGTAAATGAAATTTTGACTGCATAGACAAACAATCAACACTAGACGTGAAATTGTTTAGACAATATAAGAAAACCTAAGACTACAGGTGGAATCAGTCAATTTCAAAAACATGATTCTATCCTTTCTCTATTCAAAATTTTCAATAAGCCTGAAACTTTTTTTTTTTTTTTTTTTTTTAATTATGTGTTTGGTTGTTAAATAAAAGAAGATTAGAATGAAAAACCTAGCAAGACGCACCTAAAAAATTACACAGCTTGAAAAATCCCAGTCAAACCACAAATTTCAATTCCATGATTTCAAGAAATCTATGAATTTTCACTACAGAACCAAACATTCAATCATACAAGATCACATCTTCTAATATCAACAAAATATCTCTATTTTCAGCACATCTGAATACATTCCTGGTAGATTAGATTAATGTGCATCTCTAGACATCTCCTATTGTGCCATTCTAGAATCATGAAACAAGAATTGCTACTCCATTAAACAGTGTGACCATTCAAAACAAAGTTAACTTTGAGTTCCATCACTTTGTATTTGTAACCGTCTAAACCCAGACATGATGGGTTTTGAGTAATAAATCATAGTTCAGGCATGGAAATAAACAAGAAAGTTAATAGTCATGAAAGCTCTGGGTTATTTTTATGCTGCAAAAACTAGCATTAGTTCAATTTAATCA
Organism: Areca catechu; assembly: GCA_021397845.1. NCBI lineage: Eukaryota > Viridiplantae > Streptophyta > Magnoliopsida > Arecales > Arecaceae > Areca > Areca catechu. The sequence continues at coordinate 21,359,133 of CM038049.1, read as the reverse complement.
TGTTTTTTATTGACTTATATCACTTACGGTTCAAGAAACTTGATTTATACATGTGGCAGAGAGAAACATCCCATATTTTATAGATTAGTTCATTATGAATGTAATTTTCTTCAAACTCGGAGCAATCTACATGTTCTCCCCTCTACATAAGAAAGAGCTTAGGTGACCCTCTTTTTCTTCCTATTCTTTCTCCATTCTTGTTGCTCCTACTAAAATTTGGCCCAGAAACTTCAAGCCCTCCATAACCCTTAATCTTGAAGGGGCTATATGAACTGTAATTGAATTACAGAGGTGAGGCTTTTGGATAAGCACATCTCCCAACCGTTTGATTTTGAGAAACAACTTGAAAAGAAAACTAAAAAACACAAAAGCATGACATGAACTAATTTTCTCGATTAATTCTCGAGTTCTATGAAACTTCTGCACCAACTTTAGTAGAATCAGGGAACATCGAATTGGGAACCGAGATAAGAACAATGAATCGCATAAATTAACGCAAGAACGTCGACAAACAAAGAACGAGCTAAATCCGACAGCTTCCAAAAGTTTACACAAAGAAAGAACAAATCCAAGGTTTTTCATCCGACCATGAAAGAATCGAGAAAAATAAATTGCGACGCATCCCGAGGAGGAAGAAACTAGAGTTGTTGGGCGGTCGGGGTCGGGGATACCTGTTGCGAAGAATCGTCGGCGGTTCGAGGCCGGATGCGGACGTTGAGATGCGGCGGGTAGTCGAGGATAACACGGCAATCGTCGCCGTAGACGGCCTGGACCGCCTCCACTTCGAGGCGGACCTCCTCCTCCTCCACCATCGCCATAGCCCAAGATCTATTTGGAAGGGCCGGTCTTTTCCAACGGAGTCGGAGAGCAAAGACAGGCCCCGGAAGGAAAAGCTTCGGCGGCTACCCGGCCACGATGTTTGCACCGCATCCTCGCCACGCAATCTCGCGCCATCGCTGGACGGCCGTAGCGCCGCATCATATACGGGAGCCGCGTCGGTCGCATGCTTCTGCACGTGCCAGTCACGTGAGAGAAGAAAGTTGGGCATTACGTTCACCGTATGCCGAGTCATGAGTCATCTTGTATGGGAATGTGGACTTTGCGGTCAAAATTGGTGGATTTGCATTAAATAGAAAAGAGATGCAAAGAATACCTGAATACCTACTCCAGGTTTTGCATATACTCTATTCACAATTATATATATATATATATATATATGATTATAACTACCCAAATTATATTTTGCAGCCACTACCTGGCACCATGAAGAGACTTTGTTTTGGCCAGCCGATTTACTCACAAATGTGTCCTACGGGTAATTAAACTTTGAGTGCCCAAAATCCCCGAAGCCTTTGGTAGCCAAATCGAATCCCAAGCTACACAATGCCATTTCCTCTTCGTAAACCCATATTATTATTTTTTTTTTTTTCAAAAAAAGGCTTTAAAGATCTTTTCAATTTTGTTCCAGGTAGCTATCGGGATCTCGTAGTTTGTCATCAAATATAATGGTGTTGAAGCAAGAACGGACAGCAAAAGGGTTTAGTGCCGTGCTTGCGGCAAGTGCTTTCATTTCGAACCTTTTAAGCTCTTAATCTCAACAGCATTCCTTTTGGTTTGGTGGCTTTGGCTGTAAGGAGAACGTCATGGGCAAATAAGATAAGAGATCATGGGGCCATCACCACCTGGTTTCCAAACCTTCAACATACCTTTATTCACAAACCCTTAACAAAGACCTTGACAACATACCAGCAATTGGAGTTAAAGAACGGAGATAGACCGCAGCATTGACCAAGACCAATCGTGGAAGCAAACTAGAGAGAGGGAATGCCATTGATTAGAAGAGAAGATTTCCTTCGATCACTAAATAAGCTTGGAGCAATATTTTGAAGAATAGCAAACAAATAGCCCCACTGCAGTCTATCATAGACTCTTTCCATGCCTTCTTTAACCAGCATCAGAGAGATCTTTTTTGAAGTCTTAGCCATAGAATTGAATAATTTCTTAAGCCACCTGTGAGGCCCTGATTTTATTGGACCATTTTTTGGACTGAAGTCGGTGATCTTTGCCGACTCCGGCTCAAATTTGATTGGACCCGAACGCTCGGATCTGCCGGCAAAGATTTCGAAGAAGCCGATCGACGCCGCCGGGGAAGAGGGGGGGGGGAATAAAGGTCTTCCACGGGTTTAGGGGGGGCGGGGCGCTCGTGAGCCTCCGTTGGATAGAGATCTCCTTCCTTCGATGGACGCTGATGTCTTCTTCGTGCATCTCGACCCTCTCCGGAGCGCTTCCTCCTCCGGTGGCCGCTGCGACCCGAAAACCCACCTCGCCGGTAAGTCCTCTTTCCTCATTTTCTTTTGGAGAATGATTTTTGTTGGGATGATTGTCGGGGAGGAGGGAGGGATCCGTCCTGTTCTTGCATTTTTCCTTCTCTAGGATTTTAAGTGGGGTTAGGCGATTGTTGGTCACCGTCGATTCCTTCCTTCCCTTTCGGCGATCCTTCCCGGACGGTCGATCACGGGGATCGCCGCCGTTCCTCCGCTCTCTCGAGGGGATGTTGATCGGCCTATTAACAGAGTGGTGTCTCTGTTAATAGGGGAGGAGATTTGGTCCCTATGCTCTCCGGCAGGTGGTCGGACCGCCGTCGTCGGGATCATCGATCTCTTTCTTCCCTTCCGGCGACTCCTCCTGGCAGTCGAACGTGAGGATCGTCGCCGATCCTCCTTGAGTTGTCTGTGGAGTTCTTGGTCTGGGCACTGTGCCTGGGCTTCGTTGAGCCGGGCTTAGCTGGGCCAGGCTCAATTGGGCCGGGCTCAGTTTGGCCAGGCTTTGTTGGCCCAGACTTTGTTGGGCCGGGTTTTTCTATCTGTGTTAAGCCTAGCCTGTTTCTAGGATGGGCTAGCCTAGTGACGGTACAATTTAGAAATAATAAAATATATATATATAATAATAATAATGATATTAATAATAAAAAATAAAAGGAAAGGAGGAAAAGGACTATTAGTTGAGGATGTCCCAGGAAATTTAGTTTTTATTTTTTTTTTTTTTTAATTTGTGATTCAGGATCATTGTTGACTTTGGAAGACCCTGTTTAGTGTGGGACTGTACTAGTTGATGGATACTCTCCGGTAAGTTATCTTGACCTCTGATGTTGTATGCCAATATGTATATATTTATGAATTAGTAAATATATGTAATATATCTGCATTTGATTGCATTGGATTGTGTGCATCGTGTTGGCATGGGTGCATCGTGTTGGCGTGGGTACATCGTATTGGTATGGGTGCATCATGTCGGTGTGGGTGCTCTGTAGTCCGACTATGATCACATGAGGACCTAGTCTCCTTTTGGGCCTCCAGCATGGCTATCGCTAACACATGACCATTGAGCGGTATGTGACACAAGAGCTAGTTACCTTATTTTAGCCATGCATGGAGGTACATGCAGAGGATGCATGTTTCTCGTGTGATACTCAGAGCTAGTTTTCCTTTTGGGCCTCCAGCAGGGCTATTGCTGGCACATGACTGTTGAGCGATACGTGACATAGGATCTAGTCTCTTTCGGGACAAGCCACGGGCCAATCGTGGCCATAGTCAGAGGGATTAGGAGAGTAGAGTTAATGGTTGGCCATCCATAATCGTGTCGGTGTCGGTTGCATTTAAGTGTATATATTTGCATCATGTTGTTGGTTATATTATTATATTGCTGGACATCTTGTTGTATGATGTGTCATGCTTGTTGTTATTAGTAGCATATTGGTGTATGTATATTGGAGGTGTTGATAACTTACCGAGCCTATGTAGCTCACCCCTGTTTTACTATATTTTTGTTTCAAATATCGAAGATCATTTAGGCTTTAGGACCAGTCAGTGAGGAGCTAGGATTTAGATGTTAATCCCTGAATTTATATTTTATTTGTATTTTATTTTCTGTTAATCTTTATGGAAAGTTGTTCCTTACCATTGTTTGGTTATTGATTTAAAAGTTAGGCCTGGCATGATCTCTAGGGGATACCTAGGATTGTGCGGCCGGTCACGTAGCCGATCCTTGATCTGGATTCGGGGCGTGACAGAATGATATCAGAGCAAAGGTTTAAGATCAAGTGACCTAGTTAGTGAGAGTGGGGTAGAATTAAGGTTTCGATTGAATATTCCAGAATAATTATCGATACTGAGAAACTATTTAATTCTCTTTGATAGGTGTATGTTATAGAATTAGGGTTTGGAAGCATTAGTTTTTTTTTTGAATTTCGAGGACGAAATTTTTTTTTAGGAGGAGTGAATGTGAGGCCCTATTTTTACTGGGCCATTTTTTGGACTGAAGTCGGCGACCCTTGCCAACTCCAGTTCAAATTCGATTGGCACCGAACGTTCGGATCTGCCGGTAAAGATTTCGGAGAAGCCAGTCGACGCCGCCGGGGAGGGGGGGATAAGGGTCTTCCACAAGTTTAGGGGGGGCTCGTGAGCCTCTGTTGGATCGAGATCTCCTTCCTTCGATGGACGCCAACGTCTCCTTCGCACATCTCGGCCCTCTCCGGAGTGTTTCCTCCTCCGGTGGCCACTGCGACCCGATAACCCACCTCGCCGGTAAGTCCTCTTTTCTCGTTTTCTTTTGGAGAATGGTTTTTGTTGGGATGATCGTCGGGGAGGAGGAGGGATCCGTCCCGTTCTTGCATTTCTCCTTCTCTGGGATTTTAAGTGGGGTCAGGCGAACGTTGGTTGCCGCCGGTTCCTTCCTTCCCTTCCGGCGATCCTTCTTGGACGGTCGATCACGGGGATCGCCACCATTCCTCTGCTCTCTTGGGGGGATGTTGATCGGCCTGTTAACAGAGTGGTGTCTCTGTTAACAGGGGAGGAGATTTGGTCCTTGTGCTCTCCGGTAGGTGGTCGGACCGTCGTCATCGGGATCGTCGATCTCCTTCTTCCCTTCTGGCGACTCCTCCTGGCAGCCGAACATGAGGATCGTCGTCGATCCTCCTTGGGTTGTCCATGGAGTTCTTGGTCTGGGCATTGTGCCTGGGCTTCGTTGAGCCGGGCTCAGCTGGGCCAGGCTCAGTTGGGCCGGGCTCAGTTGGGCCAAGCTTTGTTGGCCCACACTTTGTTGGGCCGGGTTTTTCTATCTGTGTTGGGTCTGGCCTGTTTCTGGGATGGACCGACCCAATGACGGTACAATTTAGAAATAATGAAATATATATATATATATAATAATAATGATATTAATAATAAAAAATAAAAGGAAGGGTGGAAAAGGACTATTAGTTGAGGATGTCCCAGGAAATTTAGTTTTTATTTAATTTCTTTTTTTAATTTATGATTCGGGATCATTGTTGACTTTGGAAGACCTGGTTTAGTGTTGGACTGTACTAGTTGATGGATGCTCTTCGGTAAGTTATCTTGACCTCTGATGTTGTATGCCAATATGTATATATTTATGAATTAGTAAATATATGTAATATATCTGCATTTGATTACATTGGATTGTGTGCATCGTGTTGGCGTGTGTGCATCGTGTTGGCGTGGGTGCATTGTGTTAGCGTGGGTGCACCGTGTTGGTATGGATGCATCATGTCGGTGTGGGTACTCTCTAGTCCGACTATGATCACACGAGGACCTAGTTTTCTTTTGGACCTCCAACAGGGCTATTGCTGGTACATGACCGTTGAGCGGTATGTGACACAGGAGCTAGTTATCTTATTTTAGCCATGCATGGCAGGTACATGCAGAGGATGTATGTTTCTCGTGTGATACTCAGAGCTAGTTTTCCTTTTGGACCTCCAGCAGGACTATTGCTAGCACATGACTGTTGAGCGGTATGTGACATAGTATATAGTCTTTTTCGGGGCGAGCTACGAGCCGATCGTGGCCATAGTCAGAGGGACCAGGAGAGTAGAGTAAATGGTTGGCCATCCATAGTCGTGTCGGTATTGGTTGCATTTAAGTGTACATATTTGCATCATGTTGTTGGTTATATTATTATATTGCTAGACATCTTGTTGTATGATGTGTCATGCTTGTTGTTATTAGTGGCATATTGGTGTATATATATTGGAGGTGTTGATAACTTACTGAACATGTGTAGCTCATCCCTGTTTTCCTATATTTTTGTTTCAGATATTGAAGATTATTTGGACTTTGGGACCAGTCAGTGAGGAACTAGGATTTAGGTGTTAATCCCTGAATTTATATTTTATTTGTATTTTATTTTCTGTTAATCTTTATGGAAAGTTGTTCCTTACCATTATTTGGTTATTGATTTGAAAGTTAGGCCTGGCATGATCTCTAGGGGATACCTAAAATTGTGCGGCCGATCACGTAGCCGATCCTTGATCTGGATTCAGGACGTGACACCATCATTACATCATCAACAATGCTTATATTCTAGATGAAAAGTACCTTGTTCCATTGCTACCAAACTAAGCATAGGATGCTCCTTTTTGTTTGCTAAGATTTTTGCCATAATCTTGAAAATGGCGTGACATAGACTGATCGGCATATAATCCTTGAATGCCCCCGGACTTGACTCTTTTTGGAATGAGAGAGATATGATCAGCTTTCCAAGCCATAGTCGTGCAACAAGAACCAAGGACCCTACTGCTGCCACAATGTCCTTTTCGACAATACACCAAAATGCTTTAAACCAGTAGTAGGGGCTCTATCCGAGCTCAAATTGAACATTGTTTCTTCAATCTCCAGGTTATAAATTTCTCGGATAAACTTCAAATTATCTTGAGACATCACATGATGAGGGATCGATGGGAGCTTGATGATAGCATCTAGCAATTGAAGGTCCCACTTTGTTTGTAAGAATTGCTTATACATTTCTCTAATTTCCAAATCAACTTTAGAAATAAAGCCACCTTTTTGTTCAATTTTTTAGATTATTTTCCTCCACCTTGAAAAGAGTGGTTTTATTGACACTTTTAACCATTTAAACCTGGATTTTTTGTTTTGAAAGTATCTTCTATTGCTCTAGTGCTTTCTCATAATCTCAAATTTTCTTTAGCAAAATGGCATAAGCTCTCGGCTGCAATCCCCCACATTTGATATTTTCTTCCACAAAGCTTTAATTTCTTGTTCAAGTCTTTGAGTTTCCGAAAAAGATTTCCCAGTCTCCCTATTCCACCTCTCCAAAGCATTTCTTTGATCATTCAAATTTTTTGAAGTCCTCCAGAGAAATTACCCCAACATTGCCATGTCCTTCTGTCATGTTCTCTAGTCTTATCACAAGTAAGCCACAATTTTTCAAAGCAAAACGGGCTAGGTCTTCAAAGATTCGAGGAGAAGCGGAGCCAACCATAAGATGATGCAAAATTTTAAATCTCGTTACTTAAAACAATGACGTCGAAGTTGCCGGCCACCATAACCAACAATCTATAGACACTGAAATTTATAAACTTTATTCCATAGAGTTTGCCTCTAATCAGCACACATGTACTTGCAACATAAACTGATATGGCACTGAAGTGGAGTTTCTTTCGGATCCAGCCGGATGCCATGTCGAGAGAAGTTGCCACGTCAGACCCCTTTTTTGAGTTCTTTCGTCGGGCGGCTCTCTCGAGGTCGTGTCCATCTCGGTCGAAGTCGAGCTCCCGCTCTCTTCAAGCTCCTTCGCTGGACAGCTTCCTCGAGGTCGAGCCTACCTTGACCGAAGTCGAGCTCTTGCTCTCGCTCTCTTCGAGCTCCTTGGCCATGTGGCTTCCTCAAGGTCGAGCCCACCTCGACCGAAGTCGGGCTCCCGGTCTCTTCGAGCTCCTTCGCCAGGCGGCTCCCTCGAGGTCCAGCCCGTTTCGGTCGAAGCCGAGCTCCCTCTCCTCGAGACAAGCGCTCTTCGGTCGAGAGGTTTGGCGGCCGGAGGCCGTCCCCATGGCCAAAGTCCACGATGCTTCAAGGGATTCGGAAGTAGAAAGAAAGGGATGTCACCACCTCCCTTGGGCGGCAGCGCACTGCCTAAGAACCATGGAGAAACACCCTCTGTATGCCATGATCTCTCCCGTCATTATTTACACCAGATAGAAAAAAGTGCCCCAACCGAGGCACTGTATTTTTCAGTCGATCGTTTGCACCACCCAGAAGAAGAAACCCATGCCAGGGAATTCAAACCAGGGGGTGACTGCCCTCAAATCGAGGTCCTGCCAAATTTTTTAAAGTGTAGCGACCAATTGGGAAGTTAGAACCTGCGGCATAACTCCCTATCATGATGGGGGAAGGCACTGGGATGCACCGCATGGAGCACTGCTGATCGTTGACTTTCCGGTACCTGTTAAGAGGGAGGAACCCGAGGTGGGTAGCTGGAAGGTTCCATGGCCTAAAAGAAAGTTCCAAGGGCCTTCGAACAATATAAGCAAGCAAAGGCAAGCGAAGGGAGAGTGAGCAGGAAGCAAAGCGCTATGAGGCTACCGGAGAACTCATCGGAGGAGTCTCGATGAACACAGCCACCACAGCTCGAGCTCTCCCCCATCGCTGCCGTTCTCATCCTACTCTTTTCTTTGAAAGCAAAACATCCTCCTTCTAGCATGGAGTCCGATCAGGAGCCCATCGGGGAGGATCTGTTCTCCTAGATCGTCACTGACTTGATCATCGGAGTGCCCCCCCTGGATCCCCGGCCGGGTCTCCTCTTTTTTGCAGATTTGGGCACGCGAGCTGGATTCTAGGTGATGAGGTCGGTGTCCGGTGCCATCCCCAAGCTGTAGGCCATGGCAATGTAGGCGGCAACAGATTGGCGCGCCAAGTAGGGGGGCAGGGCACAGTCTGATTCAAGCCAATCCCCTCACATGCAACTCCACCCGAAGCATGGTGATGACACGCGCACGCGAGGTCTCCACCAGCCATGCGGGAGACCCTCCTTCTCACAGGGGCCCGCGCGGTCCAGAAAGGGAAGCCCCCACTCCACCGCAATCGCCTCCAGTGGATGTCAAGCTAGACGCACTCACCCAGCAGATGCAGGTTCTAACTATGGCAGTGCAATAGTTACAACATCAGCATAGATCCCTGGCCACCCACCAGCAGCTAGGGACCCCCGTGGCTCAAGCCGCTGAACCATGCGATAGTTTGCGTTCCTTCCAAGGAAGGCCATCGCTACCGTAGGCCACAACTGACCCTCGGGAAAGCCACGGGACCCCGGCAAAGAGATAGTGGGCCTGGTCGGTCGACTGGGAGAGCCAGTCTCCGGTCTTCGAGCATGCCACTGTTAAGCATCGCCGAAGCCGTCGAGGCAAAGCTCCCTACCGGGACCCCCCTCGACTGTCATCTTCATCTCCTCTAACAGCCTCGACGGAAGGTTCCACCTACGAGGCTATTAGGGCATGGCCGAAAAGCACCTGGGGGAACAAGAGCATAAGTTGGTGGAACTGTCCCGCCATTTTGCAAACTTGCAGGGCTCCTCCCACGAGCCAGCGGGCCATGACGCCCATCACCCTTTCTCCTGAGAAATTCAAGAGGAGCCGATCCGAAGTCTATTCCGCATGCCGCAGGTGGATCCCTACGATGGGACCACCGATCCCCTGGACCATCTCGAGAGCTAAAGGCTCTCATGAGAGTCCAAGGGACGACAGACGCCCTCCTCTGCATCGCCTTCTCAGCCACTCTTAAGAAGGTCACTCGAGTATGGTTCACCTGCCTCGAGCCCGAAAGCATCAACTCTTTTGTACGGCTGGAAAGGAGATTTGTGGCTCACTTCGACGCCATCGGAAGGTGCCACGAGAAGTAGACAGTCTTTTCTCCATCAGGCAACATGACCATGAACCCTTGCGAGACTATGTGACCTACTTCAAGGTTGTCGCATTGGAGATCTATAACTTGGATGAGCCAGTCGCCATGTTGGCACTGAAGAGAGGGCTCAGAACTCCCATTTAACTTACTTCCTAGACAAGAAACCATCAAAAATATACTCCCACCTCCTCCTCTGCATTCACAAATATATCCATGCCGAGGAGGCGGACCGCACCAGGAGAGAGTTGGACAAGAAATCACTGAAGAAGCAGCCTCCAGAGGAGACGTCTGTGATGCAGAAGCCCGAAGCGACCCCAAACTTCCTGCCAAGGCCGAAGCTGAAGAGTGGCCCCATCCCAGAAGAAAGATATACACCTCTTCTCGCCACGAGGTCAAAGATCCTCATGAAAATTGAGGGCAACAATTACTTATGCCGCCCTCCCCCGCTGAGGCCATCCAACGGTCGCAACAAGATGAAGTACTGCCAGTTTCATCGCGACCACGGCCACGACACCGAGGAATGCCACCATCTCAAAAGAGAGATTGAAGATCTAATAAGGAAGGGTTACCTAGGAAAGTTCGTGAGACGTAAGACCCCGGTGGAACCCCAAGAGCTTGCTACTCTTCCTCCTGTCCCTCCAGTCGACAACCGACCTATCGAGAAGCCTGTGGGTATGATATGCTGGGGAATAGAGCGTACTTCTAAGAGGGCCCGGGAGGGAGAGAGGTCGGAAAGTGTACTCCCTTTTATGAGGGAGGAGGGATATGGGAACCAAAATGTAAATGATGATACCGTGGTTGTCAAGATGATGATTGACAGGCATCTTGTAAAGCGAATTATGGTCGATAGTGGAAGTTCGACTGATATCCTTTTTTATGATGCTTTCTCCAAGATGGATCTATTATCTGCTCAATTGAAGCCCGTGCACACCCCCTTGTCGATTTTACCGAGGACTCCATGGGAGTTGAAGGAGAGATCACTCTCCCCATTACTGCCAGATCACCATCTCGACGGAGTATCGTTATGATGACCTTCACGATTGTTAGGCTTTCTTCGGCCTACAACATGATCCTTGGCCATCCCGGGCTCAATCTGCTCGATGCGGTCATCTCTATCAAGCGGCTGTTGGTGCAATTTTCCACTCCTTATGGCGTAGGGGAGATGAAGGGGACACCTCAGCCGATCCAACACTATTTGCAAGATGTCCCAAGGGCCAGAAGCATCGAAGAGGATCCTAGCATCGACGACCTCAACTAAAGGGTGCAGGATCCCAGAGATGGCCCAATTGAGCACCTGTTGACGTACCCACTCAGAGCGGACCCGACTAAGATGGTGCAGATCGGGGCCCAGATGCAAGAAGAGGAGCGGGCCTGCCTACTGATTTTCCTCCGGGCGAAGCGGACATGTTTGCCTGGATAGCGGTAGACATGCCTGGGATTCTCCCTGACATCATTACTCACAAGTTAAGCATCGATCCGAAGTACCGTCCTATCCAACAGAAGAAGAGATGCTTCATCCCGAAGAGGCAACGGACGGTTAACGAGGAGGTGGAGAAGCTCCTTGCAGCCGGGTTCATTCACGAAGTGCAATATCTTAGCTGGCTGGTGAATATGGTCATGGTCAAGAAATGGAGGATCTGTGTGGACTATACCGACCTCAACCGAGCCTGCCTGAAGGATAATTTTTCCCTTTCGAAGATTGACCAACTGGTGGATGCCACCTCGAGGCACCGCTTGCTCTCCTTTATGGATGCGTTCTCCGAGTATAATTAGATCCGGATGCACCTAGAGAACGAGGAGCACACTACCTTCAACACGGATCATGGGACGTACTGCTACTGAATGATACTGTTTGGCTTGAAGAACGCTGACACCATGTACCAACGATTGGTCAACATAGTCTTCAAGGACCAGATCAGCCGTAACATGAAAGTCTACATGGATGGCATGCTTGTCATGAGCAAGCTGAGGTCATACCACATCATCGACTTGGTAGAGGCCTTCCAAAATCTTTGCCTGCACCAGATGAAGCTGAACCCGACGAAGTGTGCTTTCAGCATGGCAGCTGGAAAGTTCCTAGGCTTCATGGTCATCCAGAGGGGGTTAGAAGCCAACCATGAGAAGGTTCAAGCGATTGTCAATATGGAACACCCCACCTCGAAGAAGTAGGTCCAGTGCCTCACGAGTTGGATCGCTGTCCTGAGTAGGTTCATCTCGCGATCTGCCGACCGCTGCCTGCCTTTCTTCAAGGTGATACGCAAGGTGATGACTTCACCTGAACAAAGGAGTGCAGGGAAGACTTTGAGGAGTTGAAGAAGTTCTTGGCATCTGCACCGCTGCTCTCCAGGCCGGAGGATAGAGAGGAGCTCTTGTTGTACCTGGCGATTATCCCAAGGGCCGTTAGTTCGGTCCTTGTCCACACAAATAAAGACGGAGCTCAGAGACCAGTGTATTATGCTAGTAAATTCCTCTGAGATGTGGAGATCAGGTACACCCGCTTTGAGAAACTAATTTTTTTTCTTATAATGTCTTCTTAATGTTTTAGACCGTATTTCTAAGCACACCTGATCGTGGTCCTGACGGACCAACCATTGAGGGCCATGCTCAACCACCCTGATACTTCCAGGCATTTAGCCAAGTGGGCTCTAAAACTCAGCGAGTTTGATTTCGTGTATCGAAGACCATCTCAGAAGGCCCAGGTATTGGTCGATTTCCTGGTCGAGTGCACAGTCATAGGCGAGGAGCCGGAGGAGACCCTCCCAGAGCGCCGAGCAAAGCCTAGGACCGAGGAGGAGACCTGGGTCATCCACGTGGATAGGTCATCCATGTGGATGGCACATCCAATTCGAGAGAGAGTGGAGCAGGCCTCATCCTCACCAATGGCGATGGGGTTGTAGCTGAGTGCGTGCTCCATTTTTGGTTCACGGCAACTAACAACCAGGCCGAGTACAAGGCACTCCTCGCGGGACTGAGAGTCTCCCGTGAACTGGGTGTACCCAACCTAAAAGTCTTTATCGACTCCCAGCTGGTGGTCGGATAGGTCTCAAGAGAATTCAAGGCCTGAGATCCCCAAATGATGAAATACTTGGAGCAGGTACGCTCGAACATGGCAAGTTTCCGGTGCTTCAGCATTTTCCACATTCCTCGTGGAGAGAATGCTCGCGTCGATGCCTTCTTAAGGCTTGCGACCCTGTTGAACTCATCGCTGGGATGAGCCTACATCGAGTATCTCGAAATCCCAAGCTACGAGGCTTCCGGGGAGGTCTAGCAAGTCATCCCGGAATGCAGTTGGATGGACCGGTACATCAGGTACATCACCGATGGCATCTTGCTAGAAGACCGTGCAGAGGCCAGCCTCGTCAAGAAGAAGGCCGTGCGCTTCGTGTTGATGGACGGGCAACTCTATCGCAGGTCCTACTCTTATCCACTTTTGAAGTGCCTGAGGTCCACGGAGGTAGCTTTCGTGCTCCAAGAGATACACGAGGACCTCTACGGGAATCACATGGGGGGAAGGATGTTAGCATACAAAGCCCTCAGATAAAGATATTACTGGGAGACTATGAGAGAGGATGCTGTCAACTTCGTGAAGAAGTGTGATCGTTGCCAGTGCCATGGTTGCATACAGCGTCAACCGGTGGTGCCACTCTTCCAGCTCTCTGCCCCCTGCTTGTTTGTCCAGTGGTAGATGGATATCCTTGGTCCGTTTTCTCCCGTGTCCGGGCAATGTAGGTTCCTGATAATAGCCATCGATTACTTCATCAAATGGATAGAGACGGAGCCGCTAGCACCGATTACCGAAGCCAAAGTTAGCCTATTCTTCTAGAAGTCAATCATCTACCGCTTCGGGCTCCTCCACACCATCATCACTGATAACAGACGACAGTTCAACAATTGGGAGTTCAAGGAGTTCTGCACCGGTCTCAATATCCATCATCGCTTCATCTCCATGGCTCACCCTCAGACTAACGGAGAGGTTAAGGTGACCAACCGAACCATCCTCCAGGGGCTCCAAACCAGGCTGGACCAGGCAAAGGGCAGGTGGGCTGAAAAGCTCCCTAGTATCCTTTGGACCTACCACACAACGGCTCGAACGGCCATAGATGAGACACCCTTCAACCTCGTCTTCGATGTCGAAGCCATCGTCCCGGTGGAACTTGGTGTGCCCATATTATGGGTAGAGCAATATGATGAAGCCGAAAACCCGGCTTGCCTTCTACTCAATTTGGACTTCCTTGAGGAGACGAGAGACAAGGCTCAACTCCGGATGGCAGCCTATCGATAGCAGGTGGCCCGGTACTACAACACGTGAGTAAGGCCAAAGACCTTTCGCTCGGGTGATTTGGTACTGCGACGGGCTGAAGCCTCTCAACCTCGGGAATGTGGCAAACTCTCATCGAACTGGAAAGGCCCTTATAAGGTGGTCGAAGTCCTCCCCCATAGAGCCTACTACCTTGCCGAGCTCGAGGGCGCTCGATTCCCATGAATTTGAAATGCCAACAATTTGAGGATGTACTATCAATGATGTAAGGCTTCATCTCATTAATAAAAGAATTCCTTTTAGTGCAAAATTGCCTTTGCCTTGCAAGAATACTGTTGCCAACCTCAGGTATGGCAGATGAAGCCGGGAAACTCCAGAAGCCCCATACCTCGAAGCCAAAAAACTCCAGGATTCCCGCACCTCCAAGCTAGGAAACTCCTGAAGCCCCGTACCTCGAAGCCGGGAAGCTCCAGAAGCCCCGCACTCTATCTATCAAAGTTCCAACCTGGTGGGGGCGCCTTCTCAACTCTTCGAGTTCAGCTCCCTAACTCGGTAGCATTCCAGGCGCTCGAAGATGGTCGCACCTGAGGCCACTCAAGCCTCCTCGAGGTGTTCATCGGCTCCTGGCTTGGCTAGGAAGAATCCGGAATACACAACTAACTTCGGGGAGATTCATGAAGCCCTACTACCGCGTTTCTGACATGGTAAAAGCAACTCAAGAAACTCATGACTTTTCTTCCTAACCACTTTCTGTAGCCGAAGCTCTGCCAAGGAAGGCAGAAAGCATGATACCCCATGACAAAGCATCACAACGGGAATACGTACATGAGCAGTTGCAATCATAAAAGAAAAGAAGAAGGGCTGTTGAGACAGTTAAAAGCACCAGAACAAAAGAACTCGGTGAACAGGAAAAAGACTTCATTAAATTGAAGGCGGAGGTTTACACTATCCAAAGACCCCCGACAGGCTGGGCAGTCTAGAAACAAAAAGAAAATACAAGGGGTGAAAAGAAAACAAAAGGAAGGTCCCTATCCCACTACTCCATCGGCTCCTTCTCGAGACGACACTAGGGCATGCCGGCATCCTCTCAGACTTTCACTAGAGGGGCTACTTTAGCGGTGGCTGCAGGCTCTGCCTCCTCCGCTTTGACTGCGGCCTCACCGGGGTCCTCGCTCGGAGCTGCTTGAAAGGCGAGCGCATCCTGGTTCAGCTCCGAAAAAAGTTAGGCCACCCGGGAGTGGCAAAACCTGTAGCCCTTGAGGAATGAGTCCGTGGCCATCTCCCGGACTTCATCAGCATATTCCGCTGAGGCCTTAAAACAAGGCACTGCCTCGACAGCCTCCTTTTTGACGGCCACCATCAAGGCCACCGCCCTAGCGACTTTCTTTTTGGCCGCTGACGCCCATGCCTGCACTACCTCCAGCTGAGCACGGAGGGCCTGAGATCGTTCCTCCACTTGGGCCGCCTTGGCCTTGAGCTCCTTAGCCCGATGCTTGAGCCGATCTTTCTCCTGGGCCAGGGATGCCTCAAGGTCCTTGACATGCCTCTCGATGTTGGCCACCTCAGCTTTGAGGCCCTTGTTCTTCTCCTCCGTGGCTTGGGCCATATCATTCTTTTCTTTAGCCTCAGCTGCCAGCGCCGCAATCTCCTAGTCCTTCAGGTTTTCCCTCTTAATCCATTGGATGCAGTAATCGTGAATGAGGAGGAGATCTATCCCGACCTGCACCGATAGAGACGTCAGCCGTGCCAAAAAAAAAAAGAAAGAAGAAAAAGAGAAGGGAAAAGGCAAAGGATCATACTGTGAAGAGGTGGGGGAAGGTGCCGAGGATGGCCTCCGGTAAGGACCTGCCAACCCTTTCATGCTGGTCGCGTGACTGGATGGCAAAGTCCATCATATGCTCGGCCAGAGTGCAGTCTTGGGTGACAGAGGAGTTTGGCGCCACCTTAATGGACGCCTTCCGGATGCCAGTCCTCGACTTCACCGGGGTCACCATCGTGCCCTCGAGAGTAGTCAAGGATGTTTCTAAACCCCTGTTGCAGCTCACCGCCATGCCCGATGGTGCTGCCGATGGTCGCTCCCTCCTCTCTTCTTCTCCTATCTTCATCTCAATGACTTCCGGGGACGGGGCCGCAGTGACAGCAGTAGGCCGGCCCGTATGCCCGCATCGGACTCCCGAACAGGGGGCAAAGCCCGCTGCCTTGACGGATTGAGGGCCGGCTCGACCGCCCTTCCCCCTGGGCCGAAGGCTACGACGGGCCCAAGCCTCTGACTGGGCTCATTCCGGGCCCTCTTCGATGGGGTCTTTCTAGGTCCCATCGGTGCATTCCTCTTTTGGGAGGACTCAAGGAGCTGTTCCATTGAGAACTTCATGCCTGCAAAAAAAGGAAAGCCAAGGTCAGCCTCAAACTCGAAAAGGTCCGTAGAAGAAAAAAAGAAGGGTTATACTGAACTCACCCAACTCCCGGATTGGACTGATCCCAGCATCGAATAGGTTCTACTCCGATAGCAGAACCTCAAGAGAAGGAATCTGGTTGGAAATAAGCTGGTCGTATACTTCTCGACCAGCCGCTTCGACCTTGGAATTTTGATTCGGAGTCCGGTTCAGATCACTCCAAACCCATTAGACTCCATCGACGGAAGCAAAGAAGTACTTGTTCTTCCATCCTTTGATGGAAGAGAGGAGTACAAATTTGATGCCCTTCGAGCGAGCAGACACGAACCACCACCTGTCCTTGGTCGAGTGGCGTTTCAGGATGAAAAAGGCCATGAATAGAGAAAAGCAGGCGACGATCCCGTGGAAATGACAGAAGACGATGAAGCAGTTAATAGTTTTAACTGCATTCGGAGCTAGTTGAGCAGGGATGAGGCGATAGTTGCTAAGTACATAAAGGAAAAATAGATGGAAGGGTAAACAGAGACCCCTTACGAGGAATTCCTCATAAAGGGCAATTCGACCCGGGCCACTGGAGGTGACCCATTCCCTTGGTCCTAGGACCGAGAGCCGGATGGAGTCTGGGATGCCGAAAGCTTCCCAGATTATCGAAAGGTCCTCCCTGGTTATCACCAAAGCGATGCCGGAAGGCCCAGTTGGATGAGAAGGCACGAAAGGGGCTTCGAGAGCAGAAGGGACGGGAAGGCGAGCCCTGGGCTCTCCTATCACTATCCCGGTTGGGCGAAGGCCTCTGCGAACATGGAGAGGAACTTCCTCCTCATCGAAGGATGGAGTCCTTGGTCGAGAGGGCCCTACCTCATCGGGGTTGCTGGAAGGTCGATGGCTCCGACCCGAGGGGGCCATCATGGTATTGAACAAATGAGGAAGAAAGGAAAGAAGAAGGAAAATGGGATTCGGGGAGGCCCTAAAGACGAACTCAGCCTAGCCAAGGAGGAGAAAAGACTAAGGAAGACGAACCTGATGGCCTTGAAGATAAAGGACGATCGAGGGAGAGGAGGAAGAAGACTCTGGTCCATCGATTGGCGCGAAGAATTCGAAAGAAGTGATTTTTTAGGAAAGTTTTCTTTCTTTTCGAAATAGCCAGACAGCAACTGTACGCCCTCTCAGGACTTCCTCCATCGGATTGGTGCCATGTGTTGAGATAAGCCGGGAGCGATGCTTTGGCTCACTAGAAACCGCCTTGGGTCCTGCATCCATCATAATACTTCCTTGGACCCGCTGATGTGTCGTTTCCGCATTAGTCTCAAGGCCCGTTTTGCGAAGTGACGGCGATCATGGTATTAATGGCACCGGATTTTCACCTTTCTACGTCAGCTCCATATTTACTCCCTTCGCCCCGAACGCAGTGCCCCATCGGGACTTGGAAGTGGGGGCAAATGATGTCGCAAGATCGCTGACATAGAATCCCTTTCGAATCCAGTCGGATGCCACACTGGTAGAAGTTGCCATGTCAGACCCCCTCTTCGAGTTCCTTCGCCGGGCAGCTCCCTCGAGGTCGAGCCCATCTCAGTCGAAGTTGAGCTCCCGCTCTCTTTGAGCTCCTTCGTCGGGCGGCTCCCTCGAGGTCGAGCCCACCTCGGTCGAAGTCAAGCTCCCGCTTTCTTCGAGCTCCTTTGCCAGGCAGCTCTCTCGAGGTCGAGCCCGCCTCGATCAATGCCGAGCTCCCTCTCCTCGAGCCAAGCACTCTTTGGTCGAGAGGTCCGGCGGCCGGAGGCCGTCCCCATGGCCAAAGTCCACAGCGCTTCAAGGGATTCGGAAATAGAAAGAAAGGGATGTCACCACCTTCCTTGGACGGCAGCACGCCGCCCAAGAACCATGGAGAGACACCCCCTGGATGCCATGATATCTCCCACCATTTCTTTACACCATGTAGGAAAAAGTGCCCCAACCGAGGCACTGTATTTTCCAGCCGACCGTTTGCACCACCCAGAAGAAGAAACCCATGCCAGGGGATTCAAACTAGGGGGCGGCTGCCCCCAAATCGATGTCCTGCCAAATTTTTCAAAGTGTAGCGACCAACTAGGAAGTCAGAACTGCGACATAACTCTCTATCATGAAGGGGGAAAGGCATTGGGGCGCACCGCACGGAGCACTACTGATCGTTGACCTTCCAGCACCTGCAGAGAGGGAGGAACCCGAAGTGGGTAGCTGGAAGGTTCCGTGGCCTAAAAGAAAGTTCCAAGGGCCTTCGAACAAGGTAAGTAAGCAAATGCAAGCGAAGGAGAGTGAGCAGGAAGCAGAGCGCTCTGAGGCTACCGGAAAACTTATCAGAGGAGTCTCGACGGACACAGCCACCACAGCTCGAGCTCTCCCCCACCGCTGCCGTTCTCATCCTACTCTTTCCTTTGAAAGCAAAACATCCTCCTTCTAGTGTGGAATCCTATCAGGGGCCTACCGGGGAGGATCTGTTCTCCTAGATCGCTACTGACTTGATCGTCGGAGTGCTCCCGTCGGGATTCCTGGTCCGGGTCTCCTCTTTTTTGCAGATCCGGATGCGCGAGCTGGATTCTAAGTGACGAGGTCAGTGTCCGGTGCCATCTCTAAGCTGCAGGCCATGACGGTGTAGATGACAATAATATATTAATAGTCTATGAAAAAGAATCAAATAATGAAATCATACAGAAAGCCGCATCTTTATTGAAATCCAAGAAAGCAACTTCTTGTAAGTACTGCTAAAAAATTTCCACTCCTTCCTAAAGACACTGCGATGAGATCGGCACGTAATCTCATTTCCAAAATACAATACTTGTTGGGGTTTTGTTTTCCCATGATATCCTTTAAATTATTAAAGGAGAAAAGAAACTCAATCATCCAAGTTGAGAACATGATTTATTCGACTATCAATCATCATTTTTACAATATATACTAACCGCTACTTTCTAGCAACGTTACTGTACAAAAAAGATTTTCTTGCAACCTCCTCAATATCACCTTCCAACGTGACACATAAGCATGAATCCTGCGTTTGAGGGCTAAGCTCTGCTTTCTATTTAATTTATATTAAATAAAAAATAATTTCTTTTCAAAATTTTTAAAAATATAAAAATATTTTTTTAATTATAAAAAATAAAAATTTTGTATACTTTTTTTATTAATTTTTTTTTTTAATAAATTCAAGGTCCACGCACCGAAATAAGTAAAAGAAAGATGCTTCCAAAGAGGTTTAGGTCCGCCCGCGACCACCGGCACCCCCCCCCCCCCCCCCACCACACCCCCTTCCTTTCCGCTATGGCCCACTTCACGTTAAGAGCACACTCTCTCTCCACTCCCTACTTCGTCTCCCGTTGATAGGGTTGTTTCCATGGCTCCAAACTAGGATTTCAAGGCTTCCTCATCCTCGCTTCCAAGACCTAGGGTTCCTATCCTCTGCCTATTCCTTCCCGGCCAGTCGAAATGGCGACGGCGACGGCGAACCCCTTCGATCTCCTTGGCGACTACGACCACGACGACCCGTCCGCCCTCATCACCGCGCAGCAGAAGAAGGCGGATCAGGCGGCGGTGGCGGCGCCTCCTCGGGCCAAGAAGGCTCTCGCCCCCGCCCAGCCCTCCACCAACTCGCCGGCCAAGCTGCCCTCAAAACCCCTTCCCCCAGCTGAAGCAGGTCGTGTTCTAACCCTATAACAATCTCTCCATCTCTTTATAGTTCGATCCTACTGTTTTTATGGTTTCTTGTTGCTCTTGTTTTGGTTCATTGAGCAGTGAGGGAGTCGAGAAGAGGACGGGGAGGTAGCCGGCCCGGTGTCGGGCCTAGATCCGACCGTGGACGCGGCGGATTCAACGATCGGGATAACTACGGGAGCGATGAGAACGGGGTGCTTGCGAATGGGTTTCGGAGGCGGTTTGGGGCGTCAGAGGATGGAGAGGTGGAGAAGCCTTCGGGTGGCGGGTCACGTAATACTTATCGCGGTGCCCGAGGGGGCCGTCCCCGGGGTTACCTTGATGGTGAGCCAGAGGAGGGTGAACGGCCTGCCAGGAGGCAGTTCGATCGTCACAGTGGTACAGGACGTGGGTCAGTATTAGCTTTATCTTCATTTAAGTGTTTGTTTCTTGCTTTCCATTGAGATATTTTTGGGTTTGGATTGTTGGATGGGTGAAGTAGTGGGATCAAGCGCGAGGGCTCTGGCCGTGGGAACTGGGGGACTCTGGCTGACCAAGAACAAGTGAAGTGAGTTTGTTTTCTTTTATTGCTCATAGTTTTCTTCTGGAATGTTTCCATCTAGCTCATTCATGATGGTTATTTCAGAATATTTGTCTGTTTGGTTTGGAATTTGTGGGTACAGAAAACCAGAGTTCATAAATCCAGTTAATATGCATGCAAAATTTGAAGCAAATCCTTTAGGAGAGGAGGATGGTGTAGCGGTTGACAAGGAGAATGCACCGGGAGAGACTGTAGGGAAAGAACTTGAAGATAAGGTGAACCCCCATTCTGGTTGTATACTTATACTTTAGAGTTTGGTACTTTATACATGTTATCGCTATCTTAGATGCCCAATTTTTTCTGCACTTAGCTTATTTCTGCAAGGCTGTTTATAAATTCTTCATCATCTTCTTTACTGCAAGTTGGAGAGTTAAATTACAAAGTTTGATCGTTTGTCTGTTTATTTTAAAAGGTTACCTGCACACGGATATTATTAGACTAAGCCAAAACAATGTGTACCCTCCTTGGTGTATCTTTTCAGCAGTATTCCACATCCATGTACAAGATATCTTACATATATCAAGTGGAAGGCCTGAAGCCCTCCTAATCTCTTAAAAATTATTATCACGTGCTACTGAAGTGTCAAAATTAAGTGAGCAGAACTGCAGACTAAGCTCTTTTGAGATTATTAATAAACTTTGGCTGAAAAAACATGTTCAATTGAAAGGACATGATTATTTTGATGGGCCAACGTATAATGCATACCAAAAGAAGTTTGGCCACGTTTTGCACCCATTTATGCTAAAAGAATTTCAGCCAAAGTTTACAGAAGCTGGATCAAAAGTACATGCATGAAGCTGAATCAAAAGATTTGTATGTTACACTAATGTATATTCAACAATCCCAAGATGCAGACTATTTCTCCTGATTATCTCTTGTAATGCAAATCATGTATTGGAGTTGGCGAAGGCATCCATCCTGACTCATTTGGACAATCTTTAATATACGTTTTAATTGACCCATCCTTTTAAGTAAACCTGCACAGGATGGTGATACATTTTAAAAGCTAGACACCACTTTATCTTCTTCATGCTTGACCTTCAGTTTCAAACTTTGAGAAATGATAAAAAATGGTATGTGGATTTACTAAATAAGCACATGGTAATGAAGAAGATATCAAGTTGCAGTTGTAACTATAACATAAGAAGCAAGCTGTTTGCTATCTTATATGCCTTCGTTATCCATCTTTGACCAGGGTGGAATTATCCACCAAAGCATATTTTCATAGTATTCGGTGCGATCCTTTTCCTTGAGGCTGCACTCGATCTGGGAAGTAGAAAAAGTGGAGTAGGAAAGTTATGCCTACCAGAGTAGCTATTCCTTAGAAATTCCCCTTTTTGGTCCACAACTCTGGGCTCAGTTTTTTGTCCATTAATGAAAAGGAGGCAGGCTTTATTCTGAGAATAACTTGTAAGTTATAAGAACTTTCCCTTGGAATCGTTGTGCCTGGATAAACAAGTTTGACCAGGATAACTCATGCATTTTTCATGAGCATTGTTTGGCAGGCAAGCCTATTTCAACCATGATGTTTGCTTTGTTCCCAAACCAATGACTTTCCTTAGTTGCTGCAGATGAAAAATCATTGTATCATAATTGTGGACAGACAAAAACTTGTGAAGGGTTTTGTCAAGGTTGAGTTCTGATCTAGGTCATTTGGTCTCTAACATGAAAAAGGGAAAAAAACCGATGAGATTTTAAAGATATGACCAATGAGATGTTAAAATATGATATGGTTTCTTGGTTCTAACTATGTTTTGTTGCATAAAATATTTATTCAACTTTTCCTTGAAAATAAAAATAACTAATCGGAGCTTCCCCATCAAAAATTTAATAATGATAACAGTAAATCAGGATTCAGTGGCTGTTTATCATTATGCTAAACTTTGGGATCCTCATTTATGAAGTTCCATTTTTGGAAAAAAAGGAAAAATACTTTGTCAAATCATCCTTCGTGCTTGAGGTAGGAAGAGATTATCAGTCACTTCTCTTTGAAAAAATATGGTATCTAGGGGTGCAATCAAGCCGTGTCAGGTCGTGTAGCCAGACGCTCAAGCTCGACTTTATAAAAAAAGGCAAAACTTATGATTGACTTGACTTAAATATCAACCGAGCCATACTTAAGCTCGAATTTGAGCCTTAGCATACTAATAATATATAAATGAATGAATATATATTATAAATAAAAATAATATTATTAAATATATATATAAACTTAAATAGGCTCATGAGCTTTTGAGCCAAGTATCCTACTACTCGAGTTCGATAATAGCTAAGTCAAGTTGAGCCTGAGTAACTTGTGAGTAGCTCCCATTCGTTTGCCCCTTATCAACCAGAATTCTGATAGTGCTAGGTATGTCCACAGATGACAGATCCTTTCACTTCAACGTGGGGTAATTTTATATTCTATGAATGCTTGTATCTAATTAAGTTCAGTTGTGTAGTTTTAATTTTTAACCCTATGTTCCTATCAGGGTTAGATTATTATGATTTGAGCTTATTTGTGGGATGTGATGGTTGTGTTAGTAGATGAGCTAAAAGAGCCTGATCTTATTACCAAGAAGAATTTAGATAGTTTGACAAAATTGACGTCGTCAACTATTAGGTTTGTTGGCAGTTATGTCACATTGCATCAATGTGCATTTGAGCTTTTGAATGTAGAAGAGAAATTTGTAGTCGCATGCTTCAGATTACAAGATAGCAAAAATGCATTATGCAGTTGTATTGACTGATGTAATATCATTATAATATTCATTATGATTAGATGGATTCTCCTTGCAAAGATGCATCATGCATAAGTTAACTAATCCAAGTCCAAACCCATATCCTTTTTTTCTTTTTTTAATTTCAACTCATCAAAAATTATATAACTAAATAGATGCATGTAGGGATTACTAGGGAGGCCATACATAATTTAGTAAATGCTGGTAGAAGAATGTGGCATTCTGGCAATTTCATCAAATCACTCATATTTCTTTCCATGTTGAAAATCCTCTAGATACACATGCTCACATGTCATCATGCCAGTCTGCTTGTGCACGGGTTTTCCATGAAACTCTTGCTGAGGTTGGTAGGGCAAGAGTAATGTAATTTTCCATGGGTCAATGATTGTGCTCTTTATGCTCTCTCTTGTTGTGATGCGCATTGAAGGTATTTTGAATTCATTTATCTAGAGCATTACAACTTACATATAATTTACCAGTAAATATTTTTTTAATCTTTGTGGCTTCTGCATGCAGGAGATGACTCTGGATGAGTATGAGAAGTTACTAGAAGAAAAGAGAAAAGCACTTCAAGCACTACAAAGAACAGAGGAAAGGAAGGTGGATGTTGACAAGGAGTTTGAATTCATGCAGCAACTTTCTGCTAAGAAAAACAATGATGATGTCTTCATAATACTGGTGAATTTTTAGGCATTTTAATTCTACTTTACCTGTTCATAGTTGCAAGTCTAGCTATAAGTTCATGTCTTCCAATTAATTGTGTTTCTAGGGTTCAGAACGGGAATCAGCGAGGAGGAGAGATACTGCCGACAGGGAAGATTTGACTAGAAGGGTTAGTGATCCTTTTTTCTGCTAACACATTAATGAATTTTTTTTTTAAAGTTAATCAGTCTACTTGTACATGCAATTGTTTGATATAAGATGGTTCACATGAGTCTTTTAATAAAAAAGCTTGGTGCTATGATGACAGTTTATCTTATTTTTCTTATCACTATACATTATGGTTATTAGTGGTGTTATGTGCTTGTTTCTGAGCAGATTTACTGTATCTCTTATGTTCTAAAGATTAGACAGTTGGTCATCTAATAACTAATATTCAGCTCTCTTACAGAAAAATGAAGTGCATTTCTTGTTGCCAAATCCTTGATTTTTTTTATTTTATTCTTCAAGTTATTATTTTTTCATTTAAAATTGTTAGCCTGCAAATATTTAAAGGTTACGGCAAAAGAATGATGTGAATGTATGGTGTGCTGAGAGAGAGATTGAAGCTGCATTCTCTTGGTTATATATAGTATAATCCTAAAGTCAAATGGAATTTTGCAGAAAGAGCCTGGCAGTTTTACTTATTGCAGAAACCATCTGCTTTGGCTTCAGTACTGGGCCATATGCTATTGCCTTGAAAAGTAGTACAGGCTGGAGCTGCCATGCTCATGTAGTTAGCAAAATGGCCCAGTGAAGTCCAAAACATATTGGTCTTTCAGAAAAAAAAAGGCATACTTTTTATGCAAAAATAGGAACCATTCTTTTGAGGTAGCCCCCCACCCCCAAAATATATATATATATTAAAAAAAAGAAAAAGAAATCCCCATCATTGTAGTGTAATAGCTGTTGAGTTCAATGGATCACAAATACTTAGGCGAGGATGGAAAATTTTTCATCGAGTAGCCTTATTTGTAGCTTTGCCTGGTAAAGGAGAGGGAATGGTAAGTTGTCAGAGTTTGCTGCCTAGACACTAGGGGGGGGGGGGGGGGTGGTGTGTGTGCTGCGTGGACGCTAGGTGGGTGTCCGTGTGGGCTCCAATTTTAGCATTATAGAAGCCTGTCCTAAAATTAAGCTGCAGGATACATTCTTCCAATTGGCATAAAGATAATGAGTTAGGTTAGTGTTTGTCATCATTGTCTCTTGTAAGTCACCTCATTTTAAATGGCAGTTACTGCTAATGCTGTAACATTCTTATCTACATGCACTAATAGAGAGTACAGGGCAAAGGAACCATACTCATTCTTATGTTTATCGCACAATTCTGAGGACAAGAAGATCTAGGACCACTCAGAAATCTGTAGGATTGCTCAAAAAAGAAAATCAACCCTTGTGGCATTGAGCACTACAGAATTTTGAGATTTGCACACCTTTGAGTCTCTTAGGAGCACAATGGTACAAAGGTGTAGGGGAAAGAAGACATCTTTAATCATTGTCAATCTTTTGCTGCCCCATTGATATAGGAAAGCTGGTTCCCCTAATTAAAATGTCTTTAAATATTCAATACCAAAGCTAATAATTTTATTCCTTCAAAGCTAATCTCAAATTAAGGCTGGAAATGGGCTTAGTCCGGTTCAGCCCAACTTCAGGTTGGGCTTTGGGCTAGGCCTAAATAAAATCAGGGTGGGTTTGGGCTCGAATATAGAGCCCATTTTATTTTTGGGCCGGGCTTGATTGCAAGCCTGACTCCTAGCCCTAATATTCAGGCTTGAGCCCACACGGATTTAGGGATGGGAAGGAGGATGGATTTGGCTGGCACCAGTGTGGTCTAGCAGAAGGATGGATTTGGGGATGGGGAAGAGGATTGATCCCACATGGATGCCTTCCAATTGGACTGAGTAGACGATGCGGTTGAAGTAGGGGGGGGGGGGGGGGTTGTGTGTGCTGCGTGGACGCTAGGTGGGTGTCCGTGTGGGCTCCAATTTTAGCATTATAGAAGCCTGTCCTAAAATTAAGCTGCAGGATACATTCTTCCAATTGGCATAAAGATAATGAGTTAGGTTAGTGTTTGTCATCATTGTCTCTTGTAAGTCACCTCATTTTAAATGGCAGTTACTGCTAATGCTGTAACATTCTTATCTACATGCACTAATAGAGAGTACAGGGCAAAGGAACCATACTCATTCTTATGTTTATCGCACAATTCTGAGGACAAGAAGATCTAGGACCACTCAGAAATCTGTAGGATTGCTCAAAAAAGAAAATCAACCCTTGTGGCATTGAGCACTACAGAATTTTGAGATTTGCACACCTTTGAGTCTCTTAGGAGCACAATGGTACAAAGGTGTAGGGGAAAGAAGACATCTTTAATCATTGTCAATCTTTTGCTGCCCCATTGATATAGGAAAGCTGGTTCCCCTAATTAAAATGTCTTTAAATATTCAATACCAAAGCTAATAATTTTATTCCTTCAAAGCTAATCTCAAATTAAGGCTGGAAATGGGCTTAGTCCGGTTCAGCCCAACTTCAGGTTGGGCTTTGGGCTAGGCCTAAATAAAATCAGGGTGGGTTTGGGCTCGAATATAGAGCCCATTTTATTTTTGGGCCGGGCTTGATTGCAAGCCTGACTCCTAGCCCTAATATTCAGGCTTGAGCCCACACGGATTTAGGGATGGGAAGGAGGATGGATTTGGCTGGCACCAGTGTGGTCTAGCAGAAGGATGGATTTGGGGATGGGGAAGAGGATTGATCCCACATGGATGCCTTCCAATTGGACTGAGTAGACGATGCGGTTGAAGTAGGGGGGGGGGGGGGGGGTGTGTGCTGCGTGGACGCTAGGTGGGTGTCCGTGTGGGCTCCAATTTTAGCATTATAGAAGCCTGTCCTAAAATTAAGCTGCAGGATACATTCTTCCAATTGGCATAAAGATAATGAGTTAGGTTAGTGTTTGTCATCATTGTCTCTTGTAAGTCACCTCATTTTAAATGGCAGTTACTGCTAATGCTGTAACATTCTTATCTACATGCACTAATAGAGAGTACAGGGCAAAGGAACCATACTCATTCTTATGTTTATCGCACAATTCTGAGGACAAGAAGATCTAGGACCACTCAGAAATCTGTAGGATTGCTCAAAAAAGAAAATCAACCCTTGTGGCATTGAGCACTACAGAATTTTGAGATTTGCACACCTTTGAGTCTCTTAGGAGCACAATGGTACAAAGGTGTAGGGGAAAGAAGACATCTTTAATCATTGTCAATCTTTTGCTGCCCCATTGATATAGGAAAGCTGGTTCCCCTAATTAAAATGTCTTTAAATATTCAATACCAAAGCTAATAATTTTATTCCTTCAAAGCTAATCTCAAATTAAGGCTGGAAATGGGCTTAGTCCGGTTCAGCCCAACTTCAGGTTGGGCTTTGGGCTAGGCCTAAATAAAATCAGGGTGGGTTTGGGCTCGAATATAGAGCCCATTTTATTTTTGGGCCGGGCTTGATTGCAAGCCTGACTCCTAGCCCTAATATTCAGGCTTGAGCCCACACGGATTTAGGGATGGGAAGGAGGATGGATTTGGCTGGCACCAGTGTGGTCTAGCAGAAGGATGGATTTGGGGATGGGGAAGAGGATTGATCCCACATGGATGCCTTCCAATTGGACTGAGTAGACGATGCGGTTGAAGTAGGGGAGGGGGAGGGAGATTTTCACTAGAGGGTGTATTTGAGGGGGAGGAAGCAGAGCAGAGTGGCCAAGGAGGATGATTCTAGAGAAGTCATGGTCGGAGATGCAGTAGGAGAAGCCGTGGGTGTTGGTCTGGGAGACTAAGGAAAGGGACCTCTTGTTCATGTCGAGCATGCTGGCGATGGCAGGGTCGCTGGTGGTGGAGTAGGTAAAGGCCATGCAACTGAAGGCGATGCATAAGGCATAGGAGGCGCCAAGGGAGAAGAGGTCGAAGGTGAGGGTACCCTCGAAGGAGGCGGCGTTGACATAGGAGAGGGTGACATGGCAGAGGCGAAAGGCATCGTAGGAGGCTGGGATGGGGAGGGCCCAAATGGGTTCAAGCAAGACTCAGGCATGGGCCAGGGTTGGCTTAGGTCTAGGTATTTTCAAATCTATCAGGCCTAAGCTCAGCTCGAAGCCCGAAAATAATTTTCAGGCTAAGCTCAGGTAGAAAATAATTTTCTGGCTGAGCTCAAGTAGGGATTGGGCCTAGCCCAGTTCGACCCCTATCATCTCAAGTGAGCATGTATTTTGATAACAATAGTATTAATATGCCGTAAAACTTGTACAATTTACCTTGTTAAGCATTTAGAAGAAAATGGATGACTTATGGTGCTAGTGTCTTTTGTTGTTATTCTTGATGTTAATGTTTCTAAGCAATAACAAATCAGCAATCATAGATTTCGTGACCACTTTTTAAGGTCAATGAATCATCATGAATTTTCTGATGATATGCCTTTTTTCAGTGTACCACTTTTTTTCATTTGAAATAAAGAAAAGATTTGGTAATACTAGCTGATCAATTACAAATAAGTTATCATTAATATCAAGAATGTACTTGTCAATTGTATATAAGATGAAACACATAAATATTGCCTTCTAAATTTTTTTCTTTTTTGTGACATTAAAAAATTAATGTGTAATTAAAAAACTTGTTTTCCTCATGTTTAATATTTTTTTGCCCTTTCTGAATTAGATACTTGGTTTGGTGCCCATTCACAACTGGAATTGACATGCCAAATAATGTCTTGATTTTTTTTATAGCACCTTGATTCCTTGCACATATGTAGCTTCATTTTCATGGTGTCTTTTGAGTTCCTTAGTAATTGATGATTATGAGAGCCATATGATGATCATAATCATAATTGATGATTATGATGAATATATACTGGAGTATATATTCTTGAATCTTGATAGTTATTTGTTTGGATCATCACTAAGTTCTTTTTACTAAATGTAGGATCTTCAGGTTATATATGTTATTAATATGGGATATTGTTTGTCTTATCTGTATCTCAATGATTATGTTAATACCTGTTACCAGGACTCTTGTAGCCGAGTGCTGTGTGGAGTTGAGACTCCATGTCTGTGGTTAAGTACCCTAGATCAAGGTTCCCGGTACCGGTTCGGTACCGAACCGTACCGTGCCAACACACGGTATGTCAGGGCGTGCCGGTCCAAACCGGTACGCCAAAAATTTTTTTTTTGATTTTTTTTTGATTTTTTATAATTTTAAGGTTTTTATTTTAATTTTTAAGCATTTAGGGTTTAGGGTTTATTTTTTAAGGGTTTAGCCGTTTAGGATTTAGGGTTTAGGCCGGTTTAGGTTTTAGGATTTAGGAAGGCGTACCGCCTTAGGGTTTAGGACTAAATACTAATATTTAGGACTATTTTCAATTGAATAAAAAAAATGATAATTAAACTAAGATTATCAGCAATTAATGAAAGTAAAATGTGGCATAAATATATAATTACATTCCAATGTCTAGAATCGGGTAGAGTGACGATATCCATAAATATATAGATCATGTATGTACTCTGTAGGAAATTCGGCATGTCCCTCCTGCTAGGCAGCATGATACTCCTCTAAGCTTATTCCAGGAGGTATGCGTGATGAGTCATAACTAATCGCAGATCCCTCTCTGATGTCCCGACTCTGAGAGCTGTCCAGAGATTAACGATATGGCAGTGCAGGTGCAGGGGGGAATCCAAATATACCAGTGACAAAATCAGATGCATAAGATGCTCCGGGATAATAATCACTGGATGCCGACGTCTCGGATGCACCATATGGATCATATGGATCATAAGCTGCCGGTAGCTGCTGATAAGAGGATCCTGAATATGAGGATGATCCAGATACATCCAAGGATCCTATTCCACGTGCAAGATCTGCAGCTGTATCGTGTCTCGAACGACCACGCGGAGCCCGTCGTCTATATGTAATCGTATCACTACGAGGTTTATCAGATGGTGCTCCATGATCTGTATCCTGCGTGGCATGGAAAAACTGCGACTTCCCAATGAATCGAATAGGACTAGGTGGCTGTGACTCATGTCCTCATGTCCCTCCTAGATCACTAGATCCTCCACTATCTGAAGCACTATCATCACTGTCTCTGGTATCCGAATCTGAGTGGACTGAGTGCTCTGATGGAGGTGCAACTGCCTTTCCTTTTCCTTTGTCTCTAGGTCTACTAGATGGTGGGGACGGACGATGTGCTGTATCTGTTGGAGTCCTGTGAGGAATATGACTTGCTGCCCATTGTCCAGCATCCATCCCAGCCTCACTAGCTACAAAACTGGCTGGTCGAGGAGGCGATCCTGGCTCATCAAGCTCTGGCTGCTGCTGCTGATCCATGACCCATCCAATCATTGGATCTTCATCCTCATCAATATATGAACTTGCAGTGGGACCAGGATATTTCAATTCTACATCTTCCTGAATACATTTTAGCCTCAACCTTAAATTATAATGTACATACACAAGATCGTTGAGGCGTTTTTGTTTCAGACAGTTTCTCTGTTTGGAGTGGATAAGACCAAATATAGACCAGTTGCGCTCACATCCACTGGAGGACACCGTTTGGGAGAGGATCTTCACTAGCAGATCCACCAAAATGCACCCACCATTCAACTGCAAAAGACATAACATCATTTAGAATTTTAGATTTGGCAAAATAAAAAATTTAATCCTGATATAATATTAGACTTACTCCTTAGTAGTACCTACCAGGATTCATCTTTGATTTACTTCTGATCGCTACAGTGGATCCAAATGAATCTGAGCCCTCTCTAAAAAATTTCGTCTGTCAGAAAAAAAATTTGTTAGCTTGTTAAAATTAATGCTATTAAAAATCATTCAATAATTTTAACCTAACTTACTTCTTCAAGGCACATAGCAGCGATATCTGGATCGGGCTCCATCTTATATATAACATTGCACAGGGCAGACATAAGATCCTCATCCATGGCAATGTCCGGTACGGAGTACTGAAATCTCGGATTTAGATAGTAAGCTGTACATATATTTTAAGAATCAATCAAGTGTACTTGTATGAATCTAATTGAAACTTAATTTTTAGGGATTTCATAAAATACTACGTACCTGCTAGATGCAAATCCGAACTCATTTGATAACTCCACCGTCCATCAATGATCCGAATATATTCATATGCATGTGATGGATCTGCCTCCTGAATCTTTTCCTTTATCCTTTGTATCATGAAATATAAGAAGCCTATCTGAGCATACCTCTCGGAGTCCACGGCACGAAGTACCTCATATAGAAGCTTGATAGCCTCCACTACCCTCTCAGCCCGCTGCCAGAATATCTGTCTTGTCACTAAATTATCCACATTGCTTCCCTCAGTATTTGCCCTGGCATATCTGCTCTCCTGCCAGTCCTGACTGACAAACATCTGACGCAGCTCTGCTTTCTTGTTAAGAAGACTATTAAGTGCAATGTAATTAGTTGCAAACTGACCCCCGATCCTGTAAAGCTCCTCATCAATGATAAGATCCATGTATGGTTATATATAAATCTGGTGATAGACTGTGCTAGCTCAACAATCTTCTGCACCCTGCGAATTTTACCAATATCCATCAACATGAGGTCTATACAATGTGCAGCACAAGGGGTCCAGAAAATATGCGGCTGCTGCTCTATCAAGATCTGCCCTGCAGTCCTGTATTAGTGGTCCATTATCAGTGATTACCTGCACGACATTATGCTCTCTCACCTGATCAATCACCTCCTCCATTAATCTGAGGATATAACTGGCGTCGTGCACCTGATCTGAAGTATCAATAGACTTCTGAAAAAAGACTTCCCATCACAATAAGTCAAAAAATTGATGATGCTCCGTCTAGTAGGACCAGTCTAACCATCACACATCACCGTCAATCCATACACAGGCTACTTGCTCTGATATGAGGATATCCATCCTTCTAGCTCCTTATTGCTGTCCAGAAGATGATCATAGATATCCCTCGATCCTGGAGGATCTATACCTGCACCAGTAGCCTGTATAGATGAAATAGCAGAGCGATAATAAGGATTGTCTGCTGCATGGGCTGGGATATGACTGAAATGAAACTAGGAGGAGATGGCCCGTCACATATCCTTCTTATCCTTTTTCAGCATTGTGTCAATCCTCTGTTGCTTGGAATCTCTACTGAAAAATGCATGTAGATCGACATCATGGATAGTGGCTCCCTCTGGAATGTCCCTGGGCCTAGAAGACTTCCTCCTACTGCCAAATGCTCCCAACATGGATGCAATACGGCCGGTGCCTCTCCTGACGGGCTCTCTGACTGAGGAGGTCCTCATAAACTGTGCCTCAGACTCTCCAGGAGCACTAGCAGAAGCGGATCCCGATCCCGAGTCAAAAGCTGATTGCCCGAATTGCTATCTATGCCTGGCTGCCTCCTCCTGCTGCCTATGCTCATACAAGCTCTCCTGAATAGCAGCCTCCATCTGTGCCTCCTCATCAGAAGGAATAGATGCTTTCTCTGACTCTCTGGAGTGATAAGAAGGTGGTTCTGCGGCTCTGCGGTCCACCTCTGCCTTCTTTGCTGCTCTTTTCTTCCCAGCTTTAAATTCAGCAAAGTGTTTCTTCATCACTGACGGACCTCCTGTGGACACTGTCGGTATGCAGATACATCAGGATAGCCGCCAGCCAAGTGCTGCTTCAACCTTGTTACCCCCCCACCTTTGAATTCGGTATTGCACTATTTACACCTCCAGTGATGCCGACCCGAGAGCATCTCTCCATGTAACCAGCCAATGTCCCGCTCCGTATCCTTTTTCTTCCTTATGGATCAATACCTGAATATTTAAATTATATATAAGGTCAATAATAATCTTTATTAATTAACAGTTTATTAACCTAATTTTTAAAATTTATTTTTTTTAAAATTTTTTTATTTAAAAAATTCAAAAAAATAAAGGAAAAAAAAATTTAAATTTTAGATTCATGTAGGATTCCATCATACATGCTACATATATTTTTTAAGATCCTAGAAATGCATTAAAAGTTAATTTTTTTTCAATTTAAAATCTACGGGCACTATTCATGAGATGCACAAAACTTGAATAAATCGACATGAAATTTATAGTAAGAGTAGCTTACAAGCCCTAGATTAATAATTTATAATTACAATTTTTTTTCTAATTATTATTTTTTAATTAATTTATTAATCCGAAATTAATTTTTAATTTAAAAAATTATATATTTAATAAAAAATTAAGATTTTAGTATCATTGTGTAGATCTATTCTAGATCTACCACATACTCTAAAATCATTGCCAACAAATAAATTTTGACAGCATTTCTTCTTAATTTTCTAATTTGCACGGATTTTAACAAAATTTAATGCTACGAAAGACGAAAATACGGAAAAAGAAAGGTATACGGACCTTGATTCTACCTATCCTTTTGATTTTTGCAGGTTGAATTGGGTTGAAATTGACCTTGCGAATTTTTTTTTTGGTTTTCCTTCCATCGTGCGCTGCTGCAGAGTGTGCCTTTCCTTAAAGAAAGGCATCTCCCCCCTGGACAAAAGTCACATGGCTACAGTGTAGCCATGTGACACCAAAAAAAAAATTTGCCCCCACCCTTTTCACAAGCCGTTCCGAGCCGAACTGGGTCAAAATGGGCCGAACCGGCCGATTCGGGCCCGTTTCAACCGGTTCGGGCCCGGTTCGGTGCGGTAAGAGTTTTTTTTTTTTTTTTTTTTGGTTTTTTAAAGCGGCTGTGCCATTTTTTAAAGCCGAACCGTGCCGGCCAGCTACCGGTTCGGTTCGGTACGCCCCGAACCGGCCGGTTCGGCACGGTTCGGTGAACCTTGCCCTAGATTATGATAGTAATGCATGGTAGTGATCATCATTTGACAGTAATTATATTTGGCAGGATATATGCACTATCAAATCACGTTATGACTAGTACTGTTTTTAATTGTCTGTAATCTTTGATTAAATGGCTAACAATTTTATCATCAGCCTGTCATCATTGCTTCCACCATAAGTATTAATGAGGTAATTAAATCATCAGAGATATTTGATGTAGTTTTGCACAATCATCCATCCATTTGGGATTAGGCTAAAAGCCTAGGTCATGTCCTTAGTGGCTGCATCATGCTAGTTTTCTTCAGAATCTTGTATGCCCAGGTAACTGCAGTGGTCTTGTATTTTTTAAGCACTATAATGAACCTTTGAATAGTTCTAAAGGTGCTGGTATTAAGATATAATTTATTGTTGCATTATTTCCCAATATATAAAGAAGCATACTTGTGAGTCCTTTCCAGTATATTGGGAAAGTCATGCAATCAAGTAGGAAATTTGTAGTAATTGGTTGTGTTTGTTGGGATCAGGTGTTTTGCATATGCATGTCAATTTAACCTTCCCGTTTTCACTGGGCTGTTATGGAGAGTAGATGGCTTTGTGCAAAACCTTGTAGCCGTTGCTGGACTGGCGTAGGATGTTGGACAATTAATCTTGCAAATTGCTGACCTGTTCTCCCACAATTTAGCTATAAAATGTTCAAGGCAAACAATGATGTCCTGGATTTTTTGGTTGACTTTAATTGCTAGTAGCTTGGTTTTCTAGTCTGCGACCATAAATTAGCCATGCAAATTTCTCATCTATTCTCCCTTCAAGAACTAACTGGAAACTTACTGACCAGTCTGTGACCATAAATTAGCCAAACGGCTGTGTTTTTTTTTTTTTTTTTTAATTAGCTCGTCCATTGTTTGAAATTGTAGCCTGCGATCATCGAAACTTTTCTGAGACCTGCGGATGAAGAGAGGCACTATAATCCTGGAGGTCGTGGTCATGGACGTGGTGGTCGAGGTGCTAGAGGTGGATTTGGCAGAACTGGCACAATGAACATTCCACCTCCTTCCATTAAAGACCCTGGACATTTTCCTACATTGGGTGGCAATTGAGAGGAACTACATCCTTCCCTTGTCACTTCCTTTGACATGATCCTTAAATTTTGAGTTGGTGGGTACAGGTGCCACAGGTAATTAGACGGCAAGTCTTTTGACTTCTTTGCTGGACGTCTATAAAATGGACCATGCTGCTTATTCCTGGATCCCGTAATATGGATTTTTCTTTTTTTGATTTGACTTTGACAATGTGCATCAAGGGGAATGGATGGTGCTTTGCTTGTTTAATTATCCGACAGATGCATTAATGCTGTTGTATGAATTTTGCGGTGGTGGTCCTTTCTAGGGTAAGATTGGACATCCTGATTGAAGCATGGAAGGTCAGATGAAGTCAAATCCCAAAATGTTGGCAAATTGTATCCATGACTTCGTGCTGTGAATGTGCTGCATACGGTTTGGCGGATGCAGTGACGGGGGTGGTCTATAAATTTCCAGTGGCTTGCTTTCACAGGCATCCCTCTCTGGTTCCGTTACTCTAGAAGCTCCTGATGTGGGTTGAAAAAGGCTTTGCTAGTGTCCGGGTCTTCAGTTTTTACGATTTTTTTTTTCTTGCCATATATTGTCGGAGTGCAGCCAATCAAAAAAATTGCAACAGGGCTCCCTGGGGATTTCTCGAACAAAAGACTTTTGAAGATTACAATCAAAGAAGAAAAATCTCAACGAATCGGGGTTCCGGCGTGTTCCACTGACCTACCCCGCCTGTTTCCCCAACATCTATGCTATGTTACGCAGGCGGTGATGCATCATGTTATATATTGGTGTGCCATCGTGCCAGTGGAGACAACCTTGCAAAATCACGAGGTTCTATTAGGGATCGCACCATGCAGGAAGCTACGGTCTCAGAGAGGAGAGGTGTGTTATTCATTGTTAACATTATGCTCTACTGTTAATTCGACATTTTGAAAGTGTGGGCACAGCTTATCAAGTCATAATGCAGGGCTGTGGTTAGAGCAGGGAGCATGCTTATTCGACAGTGCCACATCCATTGCCTGATTCTAGTAATATATACGATGATTGAAACCCAGGTATAACCGTTTGTGCAGACCTTTTTCCATAAGAACAAGAAGCATCCAAGCATGATAAATGAATGTGAAAAAAGATTCCGACAGTAGAAACATATAACCAATACCCAGATCCCTGATTTTTGTACAGGCTTAAAAACTACTAGAATGAATGGAATCATGCCATCTGTTTTAAACATAGGATAAAGCGTCGGTTCTGGATAAAGCAGCAGCTAGTTTTACATTCCGATGTGCAAATAATTCACTTAAGATGAGCAGCAGGAAGTCTTCTGATTGACAGGCTGTCCACGGATTTGAACTGTTGGTGGCCTGGCATTGTTATTTGCCGGTTGGCTGGCCATCCTGAAAGCACCATTTTTTCCATTTTTACCAACATGAGGCACCAAACAGATATAACAATCCAACATCTAAATTTGTTGAACCCAAAATACCTGTTCTTGATCGCAGCAGCCATGGCCATGAAGGCCTGTTCTACATTAGTGGCGTTTTTTGCACTAGTCTCCATGAATGGGATACCGATTTCATCAGCAAATGCCTAAAAAAATACAAAAACATCTGACTTGGAACTTGAATGCTACAAGCAGGAGACTGAATATAGCATGGTTACATGTCATGCAGAGAACGTTAACCATCACAAAACATCTATATAGGTGCAACCGCAATGAATTTATATGGCTTCATATTTTAAGATCAGCAATGACTAATATTCTTGATTTTGATGATTGAATTTCTCAAGCAGAGAACGTTGACCATCAAATATAGGTGCGGCCACTATGAATTTATATAGCTTCATATTTTAAGATCAACAATATGATGATTGAATTTCTCAAGCAGACAACGTTAACCATCAAAAAAACATCTATATAGGTGCGACCGCAATGAATTTATATGGCTTCATATTTTAAGATCAACAATGACTAACATTCTTGATTATGATGGTTGAATTTCTCAATACTTTTCATGGTCCCACTTGTCTGCCATCCCAAAGATAGCAGTCACTGAACTGCAATTTCTGTAGATGTCCACCAGTCAGCCATGGAAGAAAAGAATGGTAATGATTAAAGAATCACCTTAGCTGTCTCATACGAGACGACTTTGTTTGCAGTAAGATCACACTTGTTTCCAACCAGAAGTTTGTTCACATTTTCACTTGCATAACGGTCAATCTCGTTTAACCATTGCTTTACATTATTGAAGCTCTCCTGGTCTGTCACATCATAAACCACCTGCCACTCAGGAGTATGAGCATCTGTTTGCACTCATTAACTTGCAAAAGAAAATACACAATTGATGGGAATATTAAACTTACAATAATACCATGAGCACCACGATAGTAGCTACTTGTAATTGTCCTGAAACGTTCTTGCCCAGCAGTATCCCACTGCAACCCGCAAAAGGAAAAAATAGAGGTTCATCATGAAGGAAAAGACATTATTTGTGATTCTGACACAACTTGAAAATCATAAAAATCAACTATTTGAGAGAGGTTAAGGGATAATAACACAGCAATTCAGACAAAGAAACAGAATGTGCCACTGGGAATTTAGTGCCTCATAAATTCCAGAACTTAACTGACAGCTAGCAAATATTTTCATGAAGACCATCAACCATCTGGTTGGGATCATCAACAGGGCCCGTACAGGGGTTTTTATGCAAGGGGGCACCTTCACAAATGGATGAGGCATGTATAAGCTCAGGCATGCGGTCTCATGTTGATCTTTCACATTAATAGGGAGTGTTTGATAGGGAACACATGAACCATTCATGGTTGACAATCACACACAACAACATCAACAAGCAAGGTTATGCACTCTTCACTGATGTGGAAATATGTTTTCCTCTAATGGACAATTTGGAACAATACAAGATATCACCATACAATGTTTTTTCTTGTTTTGTTTTCTTCTCCAATAATGGTCTGTGATCAACATTACTTTATTGATAACAATATATTAAACTGATGCCACGTATGACCTTCTATACACATGAACAACTGAAAGTAAAGGTGCTCATATTATTTTGAAAAGCAAAAAAAATTAAGTAGAAAAGTAACAAATCCATGTAAATTAAATGCATTTTGTATCGTTGGAACTGTCTCACATTCTCATTTTTTGATAAAGAAAACCAAAGGACAGCATTCTAAATAAACAAGGAAAATAAACAAAATAGCAAGTGAGGCATAATTTGCCTGCCATGGAGGTAGATATAAAAGAATTAGTGAAACTAAATTCTGCTCTTGGAAAAATCTTGGTGGTTTCTTTCAGAAAAGGGAGAGGGGCAAAAAGAAATAGCTTTCTCCACACCATTTTCATCATAGAGACATGTGAAGAACAATTAAAGATGGGACCACAATGAAGAGTAAAAGGAGTCCAAAGTATCAAGTATCATCAGGAACATAAAATAATTTCATTTCCTAGAGAGATTGTAGACATCAGAATATATAAAGCTTTGAAGTCAGACCACTCATCAAGAAAATAAGACTAAATTTAGAATTTCAACATTTTAAAGTGAGCAAAAATGAAAAAAAACCTACATAATAGGGAATCTCAAATAAAGAGACTGAGCTCTCAACAAGCAAGGATTCATTTTTGATAATTTTCTTGCTTGAATATCAACCAACCTCTTCCTTAAATAATCCCTCAAACTCTCGATACTCCTATATAAGTGAGAATAATGATAGGAGTCAATCCACAAAAGTCATAAATTCAAGAAAAGCTTGGTAAATTTAAGATATGTTGATGGTGCTGTCCGTATTGGTCTAGAATGTTGGTCTAGAATGGAAAAGCCATACTAGATTCTGGTGCTTCAATGAGGCTTGAGGAAGGACAGTGAACATAATGGTCCAGTTGAGTAGGACCAACAATATTAGGAGAATCATTTTGTCCTTTTCCTGAAGGTGTGTGGATAAGAAACCCTTTATCTATCTTCTTTTTTCTTCCTAATTTGATGGGGAACACAATTAGGAGAATCCTTTCTTTTAAGGTCCTTCTAGCTTGCTGAAGTTGTGTGGAAGAGGAACAAAATATCATCTTTCTTTTTCCTGATTTGGTGGGTTACAGCTGCTGCTGCTAGTACTAGTACTACTGTTACTCCTGCTGCTACTGCAACTTCAAGCTCCAGCCAATCTACAAGCTGAAAATATGTTATGGTTATAATTATCCAGGGTCCTCAGGATTAGGCTTTGCAGTCTTTTCTTTTGAGGAAATACAAAAGGAATCTTCAGTATCTTCTTGTCAAGAAAAACAACTCCCTAGAACAAAAGCTAACTCAAATATTTATAGAAAATATAACCCTATTTGGTTACCAGTCGCATAACATGCTTGTATCCAACATGAAAAGAAATTCATAACCACAACACAGATCAAATAGATTCCTCATGGAGTATGAACTTACGATTTGAAGTTTAATAGTCTTCCCATCCTGCTCAACAGTGCGTATTTTCTACAGGTAAAAAGAAAATCAATACTATCAGTGTTTCCACACTTCAGTCAAAGAAGTTATTAATTTTGCAATTGAAAAATAGTCCTTACAAAATCAACTCCAATGGTGCTGATGTAACTCTCCAAGTATGAATCATCCTAATCACAAAAAGCAAAGAAATGGTCAAGGCTATAAATACCACTAAAAGAAGAGTCCTATGCAGACAGCATTTTGCACATTAACATTCCATCAGACACCTCAACATACATATGGGTTTCTATAGATATAAAAACTGACAATTTATTGGTAAAGTACATGGGAACCAAAAAATTCATAACACACTAAACAAAGAGCAACTTCTGAAACTAAAGATTGGTGAATGTCATTCAACAAAGAACTAACACGTTATATGTACCAACTGTATTCGAGTCAAGTGCAGCACAAAGCAGCAGCAGAACACATGCACAAAATGGGTAACAAATTAGATAAAAGCTCTCTCTAGCAAAGCAAGGAAAAACCTTCAATCAGCACTTTGGTTCACCTACTATATACCAACAGAATGAAACATTAAATCTCAAAAGCATAATTTTTTTTTGGCAGCTCACATGCTAATACCTATGCACATTGTTATGCTGCACAGCCTTTTCTATGTGTATCAGTACTTTGCAAAAATTATATGAAGGTGAAACTCTTAAAAAAGGTGCCAACCCAAGGTTTGTCAAGTAGACAAACAAAACAAAGTTTTGCAGATCTTCAACAAACACCTGGGAGGCCTCAATATCTCAGCTACTAATTCATGCATGTACATAAACCCTGTTCATTCCCAATGCATATTGAGGGGAGACCTCAAGGTCTTATGATGTCAACTATAACAAAAGCCACAGTATCACCCTCTTATGAGAACATGACTCCAAGTATGTGGAAGAAAAACAGATGATGGGAGAAGAGGGACAAATATATTAGGCTGCAGATCTCGCTTCACAACCATATGTATCCGATATATGCTTGAGGTAGACACACTATACTTTGCAAGTTTTGAATGCTGAAACTTTTGGAAACTTGGACATGACATAACGCAGCATAAAGCTCCATGAAACTCCAAAAAAAAATGTCCATGTATCAGCATTTGGTACTTCTACCTGGAGTGTCATGCCGAATATCATCTTCTTGCAATGGATGACACCTGAATTTCTCATCATACAGCCACTGATCATTAACGTTAAAAAATGACTACTCTAGTTGAGTATCACACTATAGTTATTCTTCTTTAATGTCATAGTGGCATGAATATATAGTTTCTTTAATTAAAGATGCTATTGACTAATCAAGTTATCAAGCCATCAATATATTCTTGACAGATTTATATATGCTTTTACTTTTTGTAACTAAATTAGTGTTCCTATGTCGAGATATTTGGAGGTTAGTGTTGCACACTAGAGGATGCCCAATTCTTGAAATGCATTGGGAATCTTGGAGGTTCAAGAGCTGGAAACTTCTGAAATCACAATGCCTGGTCACTTGCACTTGCAGTAAGTGCCAACCATAGAAGCCCGTTCTGGTAACATTATTAACATAACCACCACCTTCACCAGCAATTTTCCAGCATGTCATCCCATGCCCTAGTATGCTATTCGTATATCACATGCCAACAAGAACTGCCCTTAGCATGCATCAAAATATTCATTGTAGTTACAGATGCAAGTTAAAAGCATGATCAAATGAAATATATAAATATGGTAAAAAATACAAAAAATTTCTTGCTCCTTACTGCAAATCTTAGTAGGAGACATGATTTGCCAACACCTGAATCTCCAATAAGCAAAAGTTTGAACAAATAGTCACTGCAAAATTTTTAAAAATGAGGTTAGATTTGTTGAGAATCAATCTCAAGATAATAAAAGACAAAACTAAGTTGATAAGCTGCTTTCAGTCTTAGTTCTATTAAAAAACAAAAAAAATGTAGAAGCTGATTTTGTACA
Source organism: Areca catechu (assembly GCA_021397845.1). Taxonomy (NCBI): domain Eukaryota; kingdom Viridiplantae; phylum Streptophyta; class Magnoliopsida; order Arecales; family Arecaceae; genus Areca; species Areca catechu. The sequence goes on along the minus strand of CM038049.1, from coordinate 21,317,735 downwards.
AGCAGATTTGAAGAGAGGATGGTCACTTTTCCACAAATTTTATTTTTCAGGCTTCATGAGCTGTCAATTTCTTCAAAACCAGTACCATGAAAATCAAACAAATGGTGCTTTACATCCCATTTATTTTAAGTTTACCTAAACCAATTTTAAAAACCTGGAAAACAACGAGCACTATTAAATAATGTAATTTTTACTTCCATAAAAAAGGGGTGCAGAGCAAAAGGTACCCATAATATCTACATTTAGGAATCTCGGCTTTCCAGACCATATACAGCAGAACCTACTTGTGCCTGTCTATGATCTGATAAGTCTAGTTTCTTATGGCTCCAAAAGTTGAAGGTAACCAAAAAAGAACCTGTGAACTAAGTGTGCAGGGAAAAAATTATTACTAATAAACTGAGTCAAGGACACTCTTAGAAGGATAAGAAACATCATCATTGAAAGAACAGAACTTTCACCATCATTCAAATGGGTCAAACAATGAATACCTGATTTGTAAAACTTTTTCCCACTATCGTTTGTTAGGTCTAACAAAAACAATTTAGCATTGCCAAAAAATGCAACAATGCTTGGTCCTTCCATATACACGCAGATTTTGTTAATAAATGATCAACAAAATAACACCTCAGCTCCAGAAAAGAACTAGAAGTGAAGCTGCCATTGGACAAGCAGAGCCAGGTGATTCTGAGAACAGCAAGCAAACACAACAACTGAAAAATGGTTCATTTCTACATCTTTTTATCCTAGATCGAGGCTTCCTGATAGTGAGTGATAAGCTAAGCACTATGATACCCAGCAAGAAAATCAGTCCAGAGGTTAAAACCAAAAAAAAAAAAACACTGTATCTGCTCACCCAAAAAATGCCACTTTATCTGGTACAGATTTAATATCATGTGTCAAAGATGTACTGGCATAAAATGGTCCAGAGAGTTCATTCTTATCTAGCAAATTTAAAGGTCTGGTACACCAGTATAACTCTGGTATACTATGTGTGCATATCCAGTGCTAGCCACATATGCACCGCATATGATTGCATGTCAATGAGTCTTTTTTCCCTTTTCCAGAAAGAAGGAAAGATCAAAGAAAGGACATCTAAAAAGCTCAAATCAAATACTAAAATAAAAAGGGAAGGAGAGGGATGCTAGATCATTAATGAATATTAAACAGTGTCTGAAGTTACATTTTTTACACATGCTGAATATATTTTTTAAAAAAATCAAAATCAATTATATATCAAAAAGAACACCAATGTGAAATAATTGTTATTAATCTCCTCTATGATGGACCAAAACACTTGTTGGAAAGAACAACATTTCATAAGACCACCTTTCCTGCATACAATAATCACATGCTCCAACAGCATGCCAGACTGTGCTCCAGAACACAAATTGACAACAAGCTTTTCTAATGTAGTGAAAGTCATACATTGAAAGTACCATGCTTAGAAGCCTCGTTCAATTCTAGCATTTGCTAATTCACACAAACACACACACAAAACATACCATAAAAATAAAATAGAAGAAATTAACAACAGATTAAAAAAAAAAAAAGTTCTAAAGTGCCAAAAGAAAATCATGTCATAATTCAACCATCAACCGGTGCAATCAAAATGAACTACCTCGTTTCGATATATGGTACCATTCCATCCACCAACAACGACTTGTTATATATCCCAATGAATTCCCAAGGACTAGAATCAATAATCCTGGCCTTCTAACAAGAAAAGATTAGATAAAAAAGAAACGAAAAACACAAAACCAGATCCAAACGTAACAACCGTGTCTATCAATCTATTTATTACCTATCTCCTATAATTTCATAATATCAGCTAATAAGTTACAAGCAAAATCTAAGAAAAACGCTCGACCAGGAAAAAAAAAATACCACTCCGGTAAGATCTCAAACCAGACCACTGGATCCGATCTGTATGACCAGTCAACATCACCGATCTAATCCAAAATAAGACCACAAGCCCAAATCTCCTTCAAGAACAACAAGAACCCTTGTTTGCGGAGAAACTCAACAGGGCGTCCAGCGAGATCTCGCCATAAACCCTAGCCGATCGATCTACAACTCTACAGACAAAAAATTGACCAACAAAACTAACAGTTTCCCCATCGGAATGCTGCAACAGGATTCTCGAGAAGATCGATTTCAAATTCAAGAACTTACTACTCTGGATTCATGGCGGGAGATCGAAGGAACTGCTACTCCGGCGCCGGCGGTCTTCCCGATAGGACTATCGACGAGCTTTCGTCGGAAAAGGAATCAAAGATCAAGAGACTGGAGACGACGAATACCTCCTCCTCTTCTAGGGTTTCGAAACAACAAAAAACCAACTAATCAAAATCAAGAACAAAGAGATAGAGGATCGAGAGAGAGAGAGACGGAGAGGATTGAGAGAGAGAGAGACGGAGAGGATCGCAGGGGTGGAAATAAATAAGGGAGACGTGGGAGGGGAATGCGAGCCGTGTTCGGGACCGCGTTTAATGGGAGGCTTAAAATAACGTAAATAGCCTCGTTCCGATGAGGTAATCGGTGTTGGTATCCTTTTATTTGAACCTGAGAATCGTGTCGGTATCGGTGGCGGCTATTGTCGTAAATAAAGAGGTTTCACACGTGGCACATCCGACTTTGACTTCAATCGGCCGAGTAAGCCAACGCCACAAACTGATTCTGATTCACGACGAAGCTGCTATTATAAGCCTCGAATTGACGGATATGCCCCTTATCTTCCGCATCAAAATTCGAGATTCGTTCAGCAGATTCTGGCCTGCATCATCCGCCGTGCACGAATCTTAGAGGCTGGCATGGATGATATCCATGCGAAATCATGGCCTCGTTCTACGGTATGCGGCATTCCAACATGCTTCCCGCTGTTTTCCAATTTTCAACGCAAAAACTATTCCTCTGCATGCTTGTGTAACTTTGCGATGCTAAGTTGAGCAATAAGAAAGAAGAGATCATCCCTGCTATGATAAGGCCAGATTTAATGCTATTTCAAGAATATACCATGGGCTACAGTGGCCTCTAGGGATGATCTAAGCATCTAGAATTGATTCTATTGTCCAAAATATAAAGGCCCTGTATGCTGGATACATTTTGGTTGGAGGAACAGAGCATCGAGTTACATTTGTTAAACCTACAAATGCCATGACTAAAATTATATGAGAAATGCTATGATGAAAAATAATTCTTTGATCTATCTAGCCATTGGTTGAGGAACTTTTCCTATACATGAGATAGGCACCTTATAACACTATTCTTATGCTTTGTTTAATCTCTAGCAATTTCAATTGCAATATTGAATTTAACTAGTTTATTATTTTTAAATATATCATTAACTAGGTGATAGGAAGAATTTTATAACAATGATCACTAAAATTCTTTTGGAGGGCATTCTCTATTTTTTGGTACTCTTTAATTGTTAGGACAGATGATTTGTACACATATTTTTTATTTTTCTATTTTAATTTATTTTTATTCATATATATATTTATTTAAATTTTATACTTTTTATTTCTAGTATTTCATGATTTTGTTTGGTTTACTTTTTGTCAATTTTTAACCGACATATTATTCTATATATTTTATTTATTCTAATTAATTTCCATATTTATCTAATCTATGTTTAATTTTATTTAAAAATATTTCATAATTTATATTTTAATTTATATATATTTTAGCATGCATTGCACAAAGTTCACTTTCTAGTTTATAATACATGGTGTTGTCGCAAGATCGTCGTGGCTCGTAGCTTCCGGTGGTGTCGGACCGCTTGCCCTCTTCCCGGGAACTCCTGGTTCTTTGAGACCTGCAAGAAACAACGTTAGAGACTCGGGCCGGGGATTCCGGCGAGGGCGCTCCGACGGTCAAGTCAGTGATGATCCAGGGGAACAGGACCTCCTGGTCGAGCCCCTCTCGATGGGCCCCATGCTAGGAGGAGTGAGTACGGTGTGTATGGAGGTGAGTATGAGCTGGGAGAGTTTGTAGCCGAGGTGGAGAGATCCTCCTCTGTGGCCTTCCCTCTTCTCGTTTTCTACGAGTGATATTGTGTTGTTTGGCTTACCCACAATGGTTTCTTTTTAATTGAACCTGCTTCGGGATACTCTCTCCCTCCCCCCTGCCAGGGTGTGTGGCGGGGTACCGTGCCGTGGACGGAACATCTCTTCTGACATTCGGTGGGGGAAGCCTCCGTGCGTTCTGACATTCTCTCCGGTCGTCCCATTCTTGGAAACTTGGCAGTGCCTCGATCGGGAGGCCGCCGCCCTCAGGATTTGTGCCTTTTGGCTGGTCCCTCTCTTCTGGTCGTATGAACGGTTAGTGGGGGGCATGGTGCCCTGGTCAGGGAGCTTTCTTCTCTTCTGACACGAGTGGCAGCGGCGGGGAGTTATTGCGGTATGGGGGGCACTACCTCGTAGCCCTCGGGAGGCCCACCGTCGCTTTTGGAGGGGAGACACTGCTTCCTTGGCGGTTGGCGCCCTGGCCGAGGTGGTTGCCGAGCTGGACCACAGAACTTGGCTTTGTCGGGCTTGACTTCGGTCCACGGGACTCGACGTCGGGAGGCCTGGCTTGGCCAAAGTGGACGGCACGCGGCCTCGGGCTGGGGGGCTCGACCTCGAGGGGGTCGACCTGGGAAATCGCTCGGCCCATGCCTGGGTGGTCCGATCTCCCAGGATCCGGCCTGCGGAGGGCGGTGCCCGATCTCGGCGGGCGGTCTCAGCTACCTGAGGGGGCTTGGCCCAGCGAGCGAGCCCGATCCGGGAAGCGAGCCCGGGAGGCAGTGTCCACCGTGGCGGTACACTCTGTCCTGGCAGCTGGCAGGTGTTCCATGTCAGCGATCCTGCCACATCACATGGTAAACGTTTAAGTAACAATTGATATAATACTATACCATATACAATTTAATATTATTTTACATGTTAAATGTATCATTTATTGTTTTTGTTTCATAAATAATATTGATTATTTTTTATCCAATGGATTATTCGTTTCCATTTTCATGGGGAGTAACCAAACCATCTAGGTACGCTTAGAATCATCCTTCAATAGTAATTCTAAAGAAAATATGATTTCTTCCTTTATTACCATTTCAAATATGGGAATGAGATCAAAATCAAAGTCTCAATTTCATTATAAATGCTCAGTCTAGTAGCCAAATATGACATCATAGTTCATAATTTACAAAATCTAGCATCATCAAATCATCTATTCTACTAAAATATTGTGTTAAGGACTCATTTGATTTGCGGAAAGTAAAGGGAAGAAAAGACACTTCTCTGAAAAGTAGAGAGAAGGCTTCTTATCGGATTAGAGTTTTAAAAAAAGAGAGAATGAAAAAAATTATAGAAAGGCATTTTTATATTTATTAAAAATGAAAATTTATAAGAGAGGTAGATTTTGGCACTTCTGATGACATGAGAAGTGGTGATCCTTTTTTCTTTTCAACAATATCATTTTAAGATCAATGACTAAAATTTTATAAAATATTAATAGATGGTTAAGATGAAATACTAAATATTTTCCAAATATATTAATATAATATAATATTTATATTAATATAAATATTATAATATATTAATATCATTTTAATATTAATATTATATTAAATTATATTAAATATTAATATTATATTATAGTATATTAATATTTTATTTATATTAATATAAATATAATGTTATTATTTATACAAAATTTGGGAGCCAAAAAAAATTCTTATATCTATTACGGGTATAATAGATATTTTATATAATTTTTCTAAGAAATTAGATACTCAACCAAATATAAGACATTATAAAAAAGTTACTTTTTTCTAATCAATCAAACATGCCAAAATTCTATTCCTTTGAGTTTCTTTTTAAAAAGTTACAAAAAAAATTTTTTTTAAAAAGAAAATTTCTTCCTGCAAAAGAAATGAATTCTAAAAGAAAATGAACAAGCATTTATGAATAAGATTATCACGTCCCGAATCCAGCACCGGAATCAGCTACGTGATCGACCGCATAAATCCTAGAATACATTCTAGAGATCATGCAATGCCTAAAAAAAATTTCACCATAACTTCAATTTCCCAGAACATTATGATCACAATAATAAGAAAATAATACAACTCATATGATTACAACTTCAGTCATCCTTCAGTTCATCTAATTGGTATTAACAATTCTCTAGCTACTTATCATTTCTTCACGAATCCCATTCATCACCAAGCTCGAGTATCCTGCACAACTCTGAGAAGGAAGAAAGTAGGGGGTTGTAAGCTTTACAACCCAATAAGGTCTCCAAACGGTCACACCAATAATAGCAATAATTTATAAATAATTGGAAAATGATAGTTTATCTGATCATGCAACCAAATCAACTCAAATACTAAGTATAACAAAACCTTTGATAAAACTATATTTTTCTTTTCAGGTGTCTATTAGTTATCATTGTTCTTTAGGGTTCTGGACTAACGCGGTTATGCTTTAGCCCATGACTAGCAGTCTTATTGTCTATGCCTATGACTGGCAATATTATTGTCCATACCTGTGACTGGCAATATCATTGTCCATGCTTGTGGCTGGCAATATCATTGTCTAGCTTGTAACTGGCAATATCAGTAACCACGATCCCGTGGCATGGCTAGTCCAAACACCGTATTCACTTGATTAATACTTTATCATTTCATATCATCATGTTAATCATGTCATTTACAGTTTTTCAATAACTGACATCATGGTCCAACTCATTCAAAGAAAACTTTACTTTTAAAATATGGTATACAGGAATATAAGTAATAATAACAATGATCAATACTAACTATACCATGCAAAAAAATCATGCATGTCGATGCTCATGTGCACGAATTAAATCATGTCATGTAAGATACATATACACAACTGGTGATCAAGTCCAGAAATCCTTACCTTACTAGAGATAATTAATATGCCTGATATTGGTTCATACCCGGAACCCACACAACACCCTTCTGCTCACAAGGTTGCCCCCTATAATAATAATTTTTAACCATAAATAATCCTGGGATAATTTGTAAACCAAAATTTTTTACCTATAAAATCCTAACTTCATGAATTCCAAAAAAGAAAGCTTTTCGATCACCCCTTCAATATTTATATTTTTTTCTTTCTCTCTCCTCTTTCTCTTTCCTCTTTCTCTCTCCTTTTTCTCTCTCTTCTTTATCTCTCATCTTTCTCCTCTCTCCCCTCTTTCTCTCTCCTCATCTTCTCTTTCTTATTTCTCTCTCCTCTTTCTTTTTTTCTTTCTTTTTCTTTTTCCTTCTCTTTCTCTTTGCCTTTTCTTTCCTTTTTTCATTTTTTTTTCCTTTTTTGCTTTTCCTTCCTTCTCTTCTCTTGAACCCCCCTATTCTTCCATGGCTCGACCGAACCAACCTCCCCACGGTTGCCGATGGCAGCCATGAAGGTCACCAGGAAGAAGGGTCGGCGGACCAGAGGTGGACGACGGTGCGGCCACCGACGAGGTACGATCCAAGGCAAACCGAAGGTAAAAAAATCAAACTAAATCTAGATCAAATAATGGAAAAGGACTCACCGGTAATTGAAGGGCTCTCTGTCGCTCATCGAAGAGGAGAACGACGACGTGGAAGGAAGCTTGAAGGGCTCGATGGGCGACGATAAGGAAAGATTTAAAGGAAACCCCGTCGAGCTCTTCTTGCCGTTTGTGGAAGTAAGACTCCATCAATCGGAGTCCTAACCTACCCAACCCCATCGCCGACAATGCCCCTCTCCTCCATGGCTTCCCTTTAACTCCCTTGGCGAGTTTTCCGATCGGATAAGAGGAAGAACATGTTCCCCTGTTCCAACTCCGCCTCTCCCTTTTTGGGCCTGTCGACTTCGGCCCAAAAAGCCCAAAAAAATCAAGTTTCACATTCTCCCCCTGTTAAAATAATTTTGTCCTCAAAATTAGCTTGATTGAGATTTTAAATCTTAAAAAAATATTCAACCCTTATGTCATTCACAAACTCCTAATTAGCCTGCTTTTTAAGGTACTTATTTTTCAACATCTTAATATAACAAAATTATAATATTCAAAACTTGATCTTTTCCATTTACAATACATATTGAATTTTCTTGAACTCTTCAAAAAGAATACCAACCTTTTGATACGATTTATTATCCTTAATTAACTTTACAAAAATATTATGATAGTTTATATTTAGAAATACCCAACCTTAACATCATCCTCGAGCTTTCAGATAATCTCACTCTTAAAATGCTTTTTTCATACGACCTTTACATAACAACATGATATATCATTTTATTTTGATCATCACCATCTATAGTGAATTCCTTCAATTTCTTCTAAATGAACGTTAGTGGCCCAACCCCGAATTACAAAAAATTCTTTGCCCCTGAAATTTACTTCTCTTGATTAGCTCTATATGGTGTTGCCGCCAGGATCGTCGTGGCCCGTAGCTGCTGTCGGCGCCGGAGATGCGCTCCCCCTACCGCTCGACCGTCCTCGGCTCCTGGACCTCCACGCTGGGTGCGGTCGCCTTGCCGCCCAGCGGTCCTCCGCTCCTGAACCTGTGAGACAAGGGTTAGAGACCCGGGCCGGGGTTTCCGGCGGGGGCACTCCGATGATCAAGTCAGTGACGATTCAGGGGAACATATCCTCCTGGTCGGGCCTCTCTTGATGGACTCCGCACTAGGAGGAGTAAAAGATATGAGTGAAGGTGAAAACGTTGCAGGGGGAGAGTGATAGCGGGGACTGAGGGGTGCCTGTTCCTCCGCCTCTCCTTGTATCCCTCGTTTTCCTTCAACTGTGGTGGTAGTGGCGCTTCACCCTCTTGGTCGAGCTTGCGCTTGTGCTCGTGGTGGTGGTGGTGCCATGCCCCTCTTGCTGGTGGGGGTTGCACATCTTCTCCTTTTTTTTTTTCTCTCTCTGGCTTGTCTTTTTTGCCTGTGTGCTCTCTCTGACTTGTCTTTTTGCCTGTGTGCTCTCTCGAGTTGTTGTGTATTACCTTCGAGTTTGTTGTAAACTAGGTTACGTTGGGGCTTGTCTCAGGATCCCCGCCGGGCTGTCAGGCGCATGCGGCGGTGTCGAGAAGTCTTTCTGATTCATGATAAGAGGAGTTGTCAGGCGCTCCGGCATCCTCTTGGTTGCCTCATTCGGAAAACTGGCAGTGCCTCGATGGTGGGCTACCGCCGTGGGATTCGAATCTCCGGTTGGCTTCCTTTCTTGGATGGTCTGGGTGGTTGGTGAGGAGTGTGGCATCTTGATCAACATGCTGCTTGCCTTTATGGTATAACTGGCGGTCGTAGGTGGTCAGTATGGTCTGGAAGGCACTTCAGTACAGTCCTCAGGCGGCTCGTGGTGTTCCGGGCTGGGGTCGAGCTGGAATGGCAGGGCTCACTCCGACATAAGCACTCCAAGCTTGCGGGGGCGTCTCGGTGGAGGAGGGCAAGAGAGTAGGCCGGTCCGGAGGGTACGCGCTCGGAGAGGCTCTACATTGGCGGACGAGCGCTTCTACTCGACCTCGACCACAGGGCACTAACCTCCGAGGGTCTCGCTCCGGAGGGCAGGAGGCGGACCCGGTCCAGAGGGCGTGCGCTCGGAGAGGCTCCACATCAGCGGGTGAGCGCTGAGCTCGACCTCGACCGCAGGGCACTAGCCTCCGAGGGTCTCGCTCTGGAGGGCAGGAGGCCGACCCGATCCAGAGGGCACGCACTCGGAGAGGCTCTACATCGACGGGTGAGCGCTGAGCTCGACCTCGACCGCAGTGCACTAGCCTCCGAGGGTCTCGCTCTAGAGGGCGGAAGATGGACCCGGTCCAGAGGGCGCGCGCTCGGAGAGGCTCTACATCGGTGGGTGAGCGCTAAGCTCGACCTCGACCGCAGGGCACTAGCCTCCGAGGGTCTCGTTCTGGAGGACGGAAGACGGACCCGGTCCAGAGGGCGCGCGCTCGGAGAGGCTCCACATCGACGGGTGAGCGCTGAGCTCGACCTCGACTGCAGGGCACTAGCCTCCGAGGGTCTCACTCTGAGGGTGGAAGGCGGCTCCGACATAGGCGTCCCGAGCTTGCAGGCACGACTTGGCGGAGGACTGAGCTCGGCTTGTTATTCTGAGGGAGCTCAGCTCAGTCGGTAGTGGAATCCGGGCTGGAGAGTCGACGCGGCGTCTTTTCTTGACGTGGCGCCTGCTGGTTCCTCCATGTCAGCGATCCCTCCACATCATTTGCCCCCACTCCCAAGGCTCGTTAGTGCGCGGCGCTCGGGTCAAAGGGAGTAATTGCGGTGCTGATGTGGAAATGAGAAAATCTGACATGATGATGGCCATGATTGCTGGCGCTTCGAGGGCCGACCATGCGGACCAATGCGGGGATGCCATGTGGCCACATCCGAGAAGTAGTAATGTGGGCACAGAATTCAAAGCGGCCAGGATGCCATTCTCGTCGATGGGTGGCACGTGGCATAGATCCATTGGCGAAGGGGTTGGATCGGTACGAATCTCTTGGGTCATTTCGAAATGAAAGGAGGGCCTTACCCGAACCATCTATTCTTTTTGAATTCTCCGTGCTTGCTGCTGCCGCGCCCAAGCTTCTTCCTCCTTCCTCCCAGTTGCCCAGAGTTTTCCAAGGCACCAGGTCAGTTTCTTCTTCCTGCTTCCATGTTAGAATAGGGATTTTTCCTTCGGGTTTGGGGTCCTCTTCAGGTTGAGTCTCCTCTTCGATCTTCTACTTTGCGTCCTTCCTTTCATTCATCATCGAGGATGTCCTGTTTTGGTCCGGGCTTCCGCCCCTCCACTGATCAGGACGAAGCCAGTCCTTCCGAGTGGAGGCCGGCATCTTCCTCTCTTCCTCTGACGGGGAGGAAGATGCAGCTCGCTTCGAGCTCAGTAGGAGGCGTCCTCCTGGTCCGGTTCTCATCAGGGAACCGGGATCCGGTCCTTCTCCCCCTCCTCCTTCTTCTGCTCCTGTTTCCGAGTCTGTCTGGCCTGCAGGTCCTGGTGGGGTCGCCTCAACGATCACCACCAGAGAACTCAGGACTATCCGGGATGTCTACGGCATCCCATCTTCTATCCGGCTTATGATCCCTCATCCGGGGGAACGGGTCACTTCGAGTGGCCCAGGCCGTCTTGCCTTCTACGAGGGGACCTTCTCTGGGGGTATTCGGTTTCCTTTCCATCCTTTCTTCCTGTCCGTATTGGACAATTATCGTCTAGTCCCTGCGCAGCTAGTGCCAAATGCTATTTGGTTATTTTTTCCTTCATTGTGCTTTGTCACCTCCACGGTTCGTTGCCCGATTTCCTTGTTCAGGACTTTCTTTGCCCTGAAGCGCCACCCAACCGAGGATGGGTGGTGGTCCTTGTCCTCCCGTCCGAAGGGCATCAAGTTCAAGCTTCCCTCTTCCATCAGGGGATGGAAGAGCAAGTTTTTCTTTGTTGAAGTCGAGGGGGTCGACTGGGTCTGGAGCGATCCAGACAAGTCCCCCAATCGAAATTCTGTGATCGATGCGGCTGACCGGGATGATTACAAGTAGCTCCCTACCGCCCATATTCCTCCTCTCGAGGTCTTGTTGTTTGAACATAACCTCGCCGACTCCGGGGTCAACCCAACGAATGGGTTGGGTGAGTTCGGCCTGAACTTTCTTTTCCTTTACTCTTGTACTCCTTGCATGGCTTCTCACAGGCTCTAACTGCTGTGTAATTTGCATGCAGGCATGATCTTCTCTGAGAGTGACATTCTGGCCATCACCAAGAAGAGGCCGCCGACCGGGCTGGTCGGGGAGCCTGCACTGAGGTGGGCCCAGAGTGAGAGTGCTTCTGCGGCCGCTCCCACGATAGTGATCAGTCTGAGCTCGACTGCCCCAGCGGGTTCGAGTTCAGAGGTGTCTCGTGCTGCTCCTGCACTGGTGGAGAGGGCAGCTTTTGTGGCACCGAGGCCAGCCCAGCAGGCCCCCGCTGCAGAGCCCGAGGTAGTCATCCAGGTGAGGGCCGCGACTGCTGCCGCTACACCCTGCCATCCTCCGGGTTTGCCCGTCATTGATGTCAGGGGTGAGGAGACCTGGGCTGCGACCGGGGCCGCGACGGAGGTGCCGCTTGCATCGGCACCATCTTCTCAGCCTCCCCCGGGATCCTTTAGCCAGCGGGGCAAGGCCGCCCGCTCACGAAGAGAGCAGGATGGAGGAGGCGCGGTGCCATCTTCCTTTCAGGATGGGGCCAGAAAGTTCATTTCTCCGGAGTCCCGAGCTGGCTGAACACATGATGGATTTCTCCATCCAAGTATGCTACTGGTAAGAGATGGCCGGGATACGGCTGACCGATGTTATCAGCGCCATCTTTCCCCAACTGTACTCGGTGAGCTATCCCCCTCTTTCTTTTCTTCTTCTTTTTTTTTGCATGGGGAGATCAGAGAGAAGGGCTTCACCTTGCTTTGGGTGAAGTTGTGACACTTGAGAGCTGCTGGACTCGAATGTGTTGTTGATTGAGAGCCAGGTGGCTCGGAGGTCCCTTGACCAGAGATCTGAGCTCCGGTCTTGGGTTGGCATCCTAGAGCTGAGCTCGGGGATGTTGATAACTGAGAGCTGCGTGGCTCTAAGTTCTCTTAGCCAGAGATCTGAGCTCCGGTCTTGTGTGGGATCCTGGAGCTGGGCTCGGGGACGTAGATGACTGAGAGCTGCGTGGCTCGAAGTTCTCTTGGCCAGAGATCTGAGCTTCGATCTTGAGTGGGCATCTTGGAGCTGGGCTCGGGGATGTAGATGATTGAGAGCTGCATGGCTCGAAGTTCTTTTGGCTGGAGATCGGAGCTCTGGTCTTGAGTGGGCATCCTGGAGCTGGGCTCGGGGATGTAGATGACTGAAAGCTGCGAGGCTCGAAGTTCTCTTAGCCGGAGATCTGAGCTCCGGTCTTAGATGCTGGGGAGCTAGGCTCGTCGATGCCTGGGAGCTTCCCAGGTCTTTCACCGGGGAGCTGGGCTCGCCGGTGCCAGAGGGTCGTTCGGTCTTCGTGTTCCTGTAAGGCAAATAAAACGTTGCACAAGAAAAGGACCTTTATTTCAAGAGGAGGGAGAACTTACACTATTGGCAGTAACTCCTCGGATTACAAGCATCCCATGTCCGGGGGAAATCTGGTTCCACCCATGTCCTCGAGATAGTAGGCCCCCTGCAGGAGGGCCTCGGCCACTTTGTAGGGGCCTTCCCAATTCGGTGGGAGTTTATCACACTCTCTGGGTTGAGATGCCTTAGCTTAGCACAATACCAGGTCGCCAGGTCAGAAGGTCTTCAACTTTACCCAGGTGTTATGATGTCGGGCGACCCGTTACCGGTATGTTGCCATCCAAAGCCAGGCTCTGACCCTCGTTTCTTCGAGGGGGTCCAGGTTGAGGAGGGGGTGTGCCGAGCTCAATTGGAATCACTATCTCCGCACCGAAGACGAGGTCGAATAGTGCTTTGCCCATTGTCGTTCTGGGTGTTGTGTGGTAGGCTCACAGGATGCTCGGGAGCTTTTCCACCCCTTGCCCCGGGGCCTTCTTAGGGGCGCACCCAGTCCCCCAGTGTATCATCTCCATCGGCTTCACAGTGGGGCGATTGTCGATCGTTGGGACTGGTGGAAGGGCGACGAGTGCCTGGGATTCCAACTAAGATCTGCCCCCCACATACCTTCCGAGGTAGCCTCTCTTGATGAGCTCCTCAATCTCCCACTTGAGGTCACGACATTCCTCGGTATCGTGACCATGGTCGCGATGGAAGCGATAGTACTTTGACTTGTCACAGGTGGCAGACGACTTCAATGTCGGTAGGCGTCTCAGATAGGTCTCGCCCTCGATCTCCATGAGGATCTTCGTCCTCAGGACGAGAAGAGGAGTGAGATTCCTTTCAGGGATAGGAGTGTTCCTTGGCCCTAGTCCATGGTGGAAGCTTCGAGCTGATGGCGTCGGCTTCGATGCCCCAGGTGCCTCGGTGGGCGTGGGCCTCTTCAGTGGCCTCGCGTCGAGCTCTCATCGGGTGCGATCCGCCTCCTCGGCACGATGTACTTCTGGGCACGAATGAAGAGCTCGGAGCAAGACTTTGGAGGCTTTTTGTCGAGCGAGTATGTCAAGCGGGAGGTCTTGAGCCCTCGCTTCAGGGCCAGTATGGTGACCGGCTCCTCCAAACAGTAGATCTCTAGGGCGGCAGCCTTGAAACGAGCCACGTAATCCTGCAGCGGCTCCTGATCCTATTCCCTGATGGAGAAGAGGCTGTCCGCCTCGCGTGGCATCTTCCGGCAAGCATCGAAATGAGCCACGAACTTCTGCCCCAGCTAGGCGAAGGAGTTGATGCTCTCCGGCTCGAGGGGGGAGAATCATACTCGAGCCGCCTTCCGGAGAGTAGCAGGGAAGGTGACACACAACAAAGCATCGACGGCTCCCTGGACCCTCATGAGGGCTCGATAGCTTTCCAGGTGGTCCAGGAGGTCGGTAGTCCCATCATAGAGGTCCACCTGCGGCATGCGGAACCGACGGAGAATCAGCTCCGCCTGAATCTCTTGAGAGAAAGGAGGACGGGCTTCATGGCCCATTGACTCAATAGTGGGGCCAGGCAAGTTGGCGAACCGGCGAGACAGCTCTGCCAGCTTGAGGTCATGCTCCTCCAGGCGCTTCTCCGCCATGCGCCTGATGGCTTCGTCCGTGGATCCCTCCGCCGAAGGAGACGGGGAAGGTGACATGGATGCATGGCACCCATGGCAGAGGGTCCTGCTTTTCTTGCCTCGGTGGGATTTGGGAGCCTCCCGCCCAAGGTTTGGTGAGCAGCTCGCTCTGTCAGCAGAGCCGGCCCGTTATCTTTTCGCCGGAGCTTGATGGCCGCCCCGGTTGTCAGTGGTGGCCTGCGGCTGCGATGGCCTTCCTTGGAAGGAGTGCAGGCTGTCACGGGGAGCCGCGGCATGGGTCGCCGGGGTCCTTGGCTGCTGGTGGGTGGCCACAGACCGGTGCTGGTGTTGAAGCTGGCGCACTGCTGTGGCAAGAGCTTGCATCTGCTGGGCAAGTGCAGCCAGCTGGGCTTCTGGAGGAGGTGGCTGGACTAGAGTGGGTGGCTCCACTTCTGTCTCCGGTCCGTTCGGGTTCCCGTGAGAAGGGGATGCCTCCGCACGACTGGGAGAAGCTCCCCTTGCCGGTGGTGGTCACCATCCCCCAAGGGACTAGCTAAGCAGGGTTTGAACTGGATCAAGTGTCGTTCTCCCCCCTTCCTGGCGCGCCAATCTGTTGTCGTCCGGGTCATCGTGGCTCGTAGCTGCTGGTGGTGCGGGTGTTCCGCGTCCGCCCATAGGAGATGCCTCCGGTGCCTCGGGACCTGCAAGAAAGCCAACGTCAGTAACCCGGGTCGAGGATTCCGGCGGGAGCACTTCGACGGTCAAGTCAGTGACGATCCATGAGAACAGATCCTCCTGGTCGAGCCCCTCTGGATGAGCTCTACACTAGGAGGAGTGAATATAGTGTGAGTGAAAGATAAGGATGAGCTGGGAGTGGTGTTGGCCGAGGTGGTCCTGCCCTCCTCTCTGGCCTCCTTCCCTTGTGTCCCTCTGGTTCCTCTTTCGAATTGAAGAGTATATTCTCTCAAGTTAGATGCCGATACCTCTTTTTTCTTATCATGGCGGGGTTCTCTACCTTGGTTTGCTTTGGGATCTCCCCCTGCTGTCGTGTACGGCGAGGTTCCGTGACGTGGACGAGACACCTCTCCTGTTTTGACAGTCGGGGAAGCCTCAATAGATTTCTGACATTCCTTCTGCCTATCCCTCCCCTGGGAACCTGACAGGGCCTCGATCGACGGGCCGCCGGTCTTGGGACCCGCGCTCTCCGATTGTACGGTAGATCGGCGGAGGGTATGGCGCCTTGATATGACTTTCCTTTCTTTCTGGAGTGAGTGATGGCCGAGGGCATTAATTGCGGCATGGTTGGTGTCGTACGGCCCTCGGGAGCATCATTATTGTCCTCGGAGGAGCGGCATGGCTCCCTTGGTGGCTGGTGCGTTGGTTTGGATTGAGGACCGAGCTGGAGGGGTAGGGCCCATCTTCGATGGACTCGCCTCGGTGCTGCTCGGCAGGACGGAGGTGGACCGAGCTCGATTACGGAGGGGCGCCTCGTGGCGAAGGAGGCTGGGCTTGACTCCTGACCATGGGGCCCGACCTCAGACGAGCTCGGCGCTGGGGTGCCGCCGAGCCCAGGGGACCTGAGCTCGGAGGGGCGCCTCATGGCAGAGGAGGCTGAGCTCGACTCCTGACCACGGGGCCCGATCTCGAGGGGTCCGCCTTAGGTGGGAACTCGGACTCGGCTCCGACTAGGCGTCCGGACTTGCGGGAACGGACGTGGTGGAGGACGGAGCTTGCCTTCGACGGGCAGAGGTGTTGCTTTAGGGAAGCTCAGCTTAACAAAGGCGCTCATGTTGAAAGCTTGTCGTGGCATCCGATGGAGACTCCACGTCAGCTGCCTTGTGCCACGTCAGCGTTCTGGCCACGTTAGTAGCCACGCGGCGCCCCCGCACAGGCTCGAAGGACCGCCGAGCGAGGCGCGCCAATATCGATAATTATTGCACTAGATTTTCTCACCTTTCCATGTCAGTGCTGTAGCTACTCCATTCGACTCGAGCGCCGCGCGACAACGGGCCTCGGGAGTGGGGGGCAAATGATGTGACCGGATCGCTGACGTGGAGCAAGAAGCCTGACGTGGAGCTCTCATTGGATGCCATGCTGGATTCCCACTATGGCCCCTTCGCCGGGCCGGGCTCCCCGATGCCAACGGGGCCGCCCGTCGAAGACGGGCTCCGTCCTCCGCCAGGTCGGTCCCCGCCAAGTCGGACGCCTAGGTCGGAGCCGAGCTCAAGTCCCACCAGAGGCAGACCTTCCGAGCCCGAGGTCGGGCCTCGTGTTCCGGAGTTGAGCTCAAGCCTCCTCTGTCACATGGCGCCCCTTCAAGGCCAGGTCCCCTGAGCTGGGTGCGCCTCATCCACCTCTGCCGGCCCGAGCTCGGTCAAAGATGGGCCCTCCCTTGGCCTGGAACCGAGCTTGGCCCTCCTCCGCATAACCGAGCCGCGACGAGGCGGGTTCGCTACAAGCGGGCCCCATCTTCCCAGCTCGGCCCTCAGCATAAATCGAAGTACCAACCGTCAAAGAAGCCGTGCCTCTCCTCCGAAGACGGTGGCGGGCCCCCCAAGGACGTACAGCAGCACCCGCCATGTCGCCATAAATGCCCACGGCCGTCGTCCATACCAGAAAGAAGGAAGCTCACATAAACGTGCCACACCCTCTGCCGACTTGCCGTACAAAAGGGAGAAAAGACCCATCCGAAAAGCACGAGTCCGAGATTGGTGGCACGACAGTCGAGATCCTGCCAGGCTTCCAGGAAGGGCAAACAAAAGGAATGTCAGAGGCATATCGAAGCTTCTCCAACTACCTAATCAAGGACGCGTCCTGTCTACGGCACGATACCTCATCGTACCAGCCTGACAGTGCAGGAGAACCCCGAGGCAAGCCAAAGTGGAAGACTCAGCCAGAGTAAAAAAGGAGGGGAGATATTTTTTCCTTCCAAGCAAGAACAACACAACCACCACAAAAAGAAAGAAGAGAGGGGGGAGAGGCCAGAGAGGAGGGCAAGAGCACCTCGGCCACCACATCTCCCAGCTCACTCATACTCTCATACACTCCACACACTCCTAGCGTGGAGCTCATCCAGAGGGGCTCGACCAGGAGGATCGTTCCCCTGGATCGTCACTGACTTGACCGTCGGAGTGCCCCCGCCGAAATCCCCGGCCCGGGTCACTGATGTTGGCTATCTTGCAGGTTCCGAGGCCCCGGAGGCATCCCCGGCGGGCGGGCGAAACGGTAACACGACACCATCAGCAGCTACGGGCCACGACGATCGGGCGGCAACAATCATTACATAAATTTTGATATCATTCAAATAATATCCTAATCACTTATATCATTGTTCTAAGTGATTAGACTTTAAGCTTCTATATTATTCATATCATGTCCAAATTACTTATATCACAGTTCCAAGTAATCATAAACTGAGCTTCAATATCACCCATGTCATGTCTTAATCACTTATGTCATAGTCCTAAGTAATCATAGCTTAAGTTTTGATATCATTCTGTTATGTCCTAATAACTACCATATGACTTCAAAATCACTCATGTCCTAGTCTCGAATAATCATGACCTGAATTTTGATATTACTTATTTCTATCATAATCCCTTATGCCACAGTCCCAAATCATCATAACTTAAACTTTGATATCATTCTATCACGCCCTGAATCCAGCACTGGAATCGGCTATGCGACTGGTCGCACAAATCCTAGAATATATTCTGGAGATCATGCAAGGCATAAAAGAAAAATCACTATAACTTCAATTCCCTAGAACATTATTGATCACAATCATAAGAAAATAATACAACTCATATAATTACAACTTCAGTCATCCTTCAGTCCATCTGTTTGGTATTAATAACTCTCTAACTACTCATCATTTCTTCATGAACTCCATTCATCACCAAGCTCGAGTACTATGCACAACTCTAAGAAGGAAAAAAATAGGGGGTTGTGAGCTTTACAGCCCATTAAGGTCTCCAAACAGTCACACTAATAATAGTAATATTTGAAAATAACTGAAAAATGATAGTTTATCAGATTATGCAACCAAATCAACTCAAATGTCAAGTATAACAAAACCTTTGATAAACTATATTTTTTCTTTCATGTTTCTATTAGTTATCATTCTTCTTTAGGATCTGGACTAACCACGGTCATGCTTTAGCCCATGACTGGTAGTCTCATTGTCCATGCCTGTGATTGGCAATATCATCATCCATGCTTGTGACCGGTAAAATCATCGTCCATGCCTGTGACTTGCAATATCATTGTTCAGCTTGTGACTAGCAATATCAATAACCATGATCCCATGGCATGCTAGTACAAATACCGTATTCACTTGATTAATACTTTATCATTTCACATCATCATGTCAATCATGTCATTTACAGTTTTTCAATAACTGGCATCATGGTCTAACCCATTCAAAAAAACTTTACTGATAAAACATGGTATACATGAACATAAATAATAATAACAACGATTAATACTAACTATATCATGTAAAAATAATCATGCATGCCAATGTTCATGTGCATGAATCAAATCACGTCATATAAGATACATACATATAACTGGTGATCAAGTCTAGAAATCCTTATCTCACTAGAGAAATAACTAACATGCCTGATACTGGTCCATACCCAGAACCCGCATAATATTCTTTTGCTCAGAAGGCTGTCCCTTACAATAATAATTTTTAACCATACATAATCCTAAGGTAATTTGTAAACCAAAACCTTTTACCTATAAAATCCTAACTTCATGGATTCCAAGAAAAAGAGCTTTTCGATCTTCTCCTTCAATATTTTATATTTTTTCTTTCTCTCTCTCTTTCTCTTTCCTCTTTCTCTCTCTCATCTTCTCTCTTTTCTTTCTCTCTCCTCTTCCCTTTTTTTTCCTTCTCTTTTATTTTTTCATTTTCTTTCCTTTTTCCTTCCTTCTCTTCTTCTTATTTTTTTCTTCTCTTCCTCCGAATCCCCTGTTCTTCCATGGCTTGACCGAATCGGCCTCCCCACGATTATCGACAGCAGCCATGGAGATCACTGAGAAGAAGGGTCGGTGGACCGGAGGTAGACGACGGCGCGGCCATCGACGAGGTACAGTCCAAGACAAATCAAAGGTAAAAAAATCAAACTAAATATGGATCAAATAATGGAAAAGGACTCACCGGCGATTGAAGGGCTCTCCGTCGCTCGCCAAAGAGGAGAACGATGGCATGGAAGGAAGCTTGAAGGGCATGATGGGCAGCTGTGAGGGAAGATTTAAAGGAAACCCCATTGAGCTCTTCTTGCCATTTGGAAAAGAAAGACTCCATCAATTGGAGTCCTAACCTACCCCAACCCCGTCGCTGACAATGCCCCTCTCCTCCATGGCTTCCCTTCAACTCTCCCGGCGAGTTTCCCGACCGGATAAGGAAAAGAATAGGTTCATTGTACTCCACCTCCCCTCCTCTTTTTTTTTTTCAGTGATCTAAGTCGAAGTTGGCTGGGTTTGCCGACTTCGACCCAAAAAGCCCGAAAAAAATGGATTCTACAAAGATTGCAAGGCAATTACTCAAGTATGCCCAGCTAACTTCGACCCAAAAAGCCCAAAAAAAATGGGTTCTACAAAGATTGCAAGGCAATTACTCAAGTATGCCCAGCCAACTTCGACCCAAAAAGCCCAAAAAAAAAGGGTTCTACAAAGATTGCAAGGCAATTACTCAAGTATGATCCACAAGCATATGCAAAGATGTTTGGGGCAATTGAAACTTTCCCGTATATAATTCAACTCATGTCCGGAGATACTGCAAGAAACTAACACTCCTCCAATGTATGACTCACTGTTTATAGGTTTACAAAGTAGTCCTCCCTGCAAGAATCAAATAAGGCAATAGGCATCCACCTAAATGTATAGCATCACTTTCCTAGGATGTAAAGCAAGGAACTTTAGTCATACATGCAAAAAAACTTTCCCAGATCACTCATATGAATAATGCACCATCACGCTTGTGAACTCAAGATGTTCAATAACAACTGATATCACATTTCAGCTTATCACAGCCACTTTGAAAACGATGGAACCAACAATCTTAAAGCACAGGGTTTGGCACTTCAACTACTATCAAAGTCAACTGATCTTATTTAGCAGAACTGCTCAGCACAATAAACGGATGGAGACGGATTACAATAGCTTATCTCAGATCAATAACAAACTAGTCAAGATTACAAAGTACAGCATAAACCCTGGGCAGACACGGATTCACCAGGCCCGTTGGGTCATTTACAGATCAAATTCGACTTCTTTCCTACTCTCCTCACATGATGTTTACAGTATCTGCCTCTTTTTTTTGGGTAAAAATTACAGTATCTACCTTAATTCCCAATGTGTCTTGAAAGTCTCCAAAATGATATTGACAGATAATTATAAATTCATGGGATCGTTTATTGGCTGGACTTACCTGATCACCTATTGGCAGAGAGAATGCACCTTCTTGCTTGCACTCTGCCTAGTTTAGCACAGGAGACTATAAGCATAGATGTATCAAAAGTATGTTAGGCTGATGCTGCTGGTTCCAGCAACTCACAATCAAAATTTGTGTGCTCTAAAAATGGCCCGAGCCTCACCAACTTTGGGATTATGATATCGTTCCTAAATGAACAACCACTGGATTTTCCCACTGCAACAAAGATCCGACAAGGTTTGCTCGAATGGTCAATGGAAATACACGACCCCACCTCTCTTGGGTGTACTCGCTTAGTGCTTGATCTATCAGTTCGCTTCTGCCACCAACCACACCTCCAAGCTTGCTTGCTAAAACCACTGCATCTTCTAAAGCACAGCAAGCACCCTGCCCGAGGTTGGGTGTCATGGGGTGCCATGCATCACCAACCACCACTACACCACTTGCCCATGATGGAGGACTAAAACCAGGCCACAGCCACCGGTCTACTAGGGGAGTCTTGATGACAACATCGTCTGGGGTCTTTTGCATAACATCCAGTAGCTCCTGAGGCCAGCTTCTTACGAGATCAAAAGCTTCCTTCTTCAAAACATATGGATCACTGGTCCTCCGTCCTGTTTCAGAACATCAAAAGTATTTGTTATTTCCATATATACAGTAAAAACACATTGAATAAGAAGTTAAGATTGTAAGCCCAACAAGCCAACAAAAGTTACCAGATTTCACCACAAATCCACCTCCCAGCATACCATTGCAGCAGTTCTCATCTCAACGCCAAGTACACTTCTCACAAGGACAAAGTTCTAACCTAGCTAAATCATATCAAGCATGTGATGGACCACAAATTTTGACTTATATTTTTGCACATGCAACCAAGCAAAGAACAAAATCAATGGTTTCCCTCCAAGTTTGGGGTCCATCACATGCTTGGTTATGGAATGCAAGTTTAAAGGCAATATTGATGGAGCCAGGGGATGCAGTTAAAATGATGAACCAGATCCCAAACGAGTCATCTTTTTCAACCTTGGATTGATTTTATCGAATGATAGGAAGTTGGAAGATATTTTCAATACCCTAATAATGCTAAAGTAAGGTAGGTAAGAAATATTGTGCCTTTAACGTTTACACCGATGTTTAACAATATTAATAGCCCCCCAGTTGTGGGAATTAGAATCTGTGATGATGACAGTTGCTCTCCTTCAGTGAACTAGATATCATATGCGCAACTCTGCATGTCAGATTATCAATGATATCACAACATAAATAAATCACGAGAGCCCAAAACAGTAGATATGAATGTACTGTTGGCTTAGTAGAGTTTCAATCCACAATCTCTGAAAGTATTTGGCACTAGCCTCTGAGGTTTCATAGCAAGCAAGTCTCTTGTCTCAAGTTGCCTTGGCCTAGAATATTGGCATCAATTACAGAAGGAACTGATTCAGATCAAAAAACAGAGGTACAGTGTATTCAATTTTCAATGGATCATACACTGATCCACGATAACAGCATAAACAATGGGTTAATTAAGGATTCTTGTTTATGTTTAAAGTTTAAAGTTTCTGTATGTATATCAATTCAAATTTTCCAAAATAATATACAAACAATGCTCAATAAAGCTGGCCATAAATACTTGGAATAAGGCATCCAACGATCTAAAGGTAATGGCCGATTTAGCCAGTCCTATTAGAAGAGATGATAAGAAAGAGCAAACACCAAACAGGCAACATTTCATTGGTGTTATCCAAAAGAACTACGAAAAAGAATTAACCGGACAACATAAAAATACATGAACAAAAGAAAGTCGTGTCGACAATCATATAACATATGCAAACACAAAACAAGCAACATTTCAGTGGTGTTATCCAGATGAACTACGAAAAAGAATTAACTAGACAACCTATAAAAATGCATGAACAAAAAGAAAGTCGTGTCGACAATCATATAACATATGCTCAATGCTAAAACATTACAGCCCTCGTCTGAACGTCTCCATGATGCTATAACAGCTAGCCATGATGCAAGCACTAACTCAATATCAAATAACTGCAACTTTGATTCAATCATGAGTCAAAAAATATCAGAGACTATCAATTGACTTATCCATCCACCAAGGAAAAAAAAAAGAATTATGAACCAACAAATATTTTTCAGATAATTGTATGATTCAAGATATTAAGGTTGACCAAGATTGCAAAATAATAATATTTGAAACCAGACGGTTTGGGACATTCTAAGCCAAACGGGTGGGCAAATTGAGACAGTTCTCCTTCTAAATCGAAACACCAATGACAATGGACGAGGAAGAGGAAAAGAAAGGAAGATAGAGAGAGGAGGGGATGGAAAGGGTGGACGCCACCGCCGGAGGGCTAAGGTGGCCCATAAAGATCACCGGAGAGCCATGGAGACCTCTGGGACTCTATGTATTACTAGGAATTTTAATTGGGAGAAATAGAGAGAGAAAAGGAGAGAGGGAGGACCGTGGGAGGAGAAGGCAGCGGAGAGATTGCCAGGTGGCCACCGAATAGCAGAAAATCTTCCACGGCTTCCATAGATCAAAACAGGGATGAGAAACCCTATTCTTTGCCTTTTTTTAATGACAATGAATATTGAAGTTAGCAATTAATTTGCCAGCTTTACTTAAAAAAAAACTCGTGAAATAGGGACAATCGTTTTAGTTTCACGCTCGTGGAGCCGTATGCAGTATTTACATAATCCGGTGGCCACGGCGGCCAACGAAGGCCCTCTGGTGGCCTCTTCGCTGCCTTTCCCTCTCTTTTTCTTTCTATCCCCCTTCTTTATATCTATCTCTCTCGGTAGCAATTTCATGGAGAAATCGGAGGCCTTGGCCACCCTCCGAGGGCCCCCATGACCCTCCATGACCCTCCAATCGCTGGCATCTCCATCACCTCCACCTCCTTCCCTCCCCTTCTCTCTCTTCCTCTCTTTCCTTTTCCTTCCCTCTTTTCCTCCTTCCAATTTCATTTTATCATTTCTGTATCAACTTGTACTGTACCGACTCATACCACCAATTGGTTGAAACGAGGTTTGGTTCCGGTTCCATATTTCTTGCTGCAAAACATTTACAACTGCAATGGATATGGAAAAAGTGCATATTCATATTATGATCTAAGCTTTGGGAACAAACCAGGTGATGGGCTATTGAAGCAGATGAACCAATAAACTTTCGTGGAGGAAACTGGAACAAAACCAGCACGCATTCCCCTTCCATAGATGTAGTTCACTTTTGGTTGAATGGCTGACCACCAGGATATAGCCCAAGGCCACGGAAGGCACAATGTCCAACATATTTAGGCTCCGAAAATCCCATCCATTTTGCTACTAGTGAATTCACACCATCACAAGCAATCACAATCTGTTACCAAGCACATGCCCGATATTGTAAGTAATTAGTTCTTTTCTATTTGATCATATCTACAGTAAAAATTAAGTATTTTGCATACCTTCATAAGTATCTTGCTTGTTTAGATAAAACATACTCAGCATAAACAGGTACTCATACATGCACACACACATGTGGGCGCACACAGAGAGACTTGTTTAGGGTTCATGGTCCAAAATAACTCATGCAGAAACAGTTATTTTCAAGTATCTTATGCTTATATCACATAAATCTTGATATCTAAAGAAAAAAAAACCCTATTAAATATCTTGAAAAGATAATCCCCATCCTTACATCATATGAAAAGTTAAATTAGACTACTGGGGAGCTATTAGCAAGACACTGCGAAAGTGCCTTTCCCTTTTTTCTCTTCACTCCATTTCAATCCCATACTAGTCATGTATTTTACCCACCCAATTTCCTTTTGTTTTTCCATTATCCAGCTTATAGAGTTTTTAATTAAAATAACTCCAGAGTTAATTGGATAGAAAACTAAGATGGTGCAGAAGATTAGCAGTTTTTTTTTTTTTAAAAAAAGACATCACAATGCTACAAATACAGAGGGGAAATGTGTGTGTGGTATGTCAAACAGAAAATAATAATAATATATTTGAAACATTGAAAGGTTTAAGAACTAAATGCAGCATTACAGTTTGCAGCAAAGACTTACTTCCACAGCCAAAATTCATGAAAACAAAATTCCAAAATCAAATGTTTAGTAAAAGTGACAACTCTAGATACAACAATATTTTCTCCTCCAGACAAAACAATGAAGAATACCATCCCTATTAACTGAAAGCCGCATGAACAAATTACTGCTGTCAAAATCCCATGAAGGGAACATCATAATTTGCCAACTATAAAGAAAAAAAAAGAAGAAGATTACCAACTCTGCCTAGAAGATTGATGAATGCTTCCTTATGAGCTTTAAAAAAATTGAAAGAAAATTTAAGGCAAGATAAGCCCTGCTAGAGCAGAGAGGGGCAACCAACAAGAACTGATGGACAAGGTTGGGCATTTTGAATATAAAAGCATATTTTTTTTCACTCCCACAAGCTATGGTGCATGTCCATCCAACAGAAGTATTGCCGTTCCATAATGCTACCTTTTTAATCATGAACCAAAAACAACTTCAGATGAAACTATATTTTAAAAATCACAGAAGAGCAATTATCCAAAGAAGCCTAAAATAACTTCATATAAATTCACTATAGATCAGATCCCTTTTCCGCCTATGCTTTGCATACAGAGATCAATTCAGAGATAAAAATTCTATCTCTTGACAATAATATAACTAAACCAAAACATGCTATAAAACAATATAAAATTATTGCCCATGACATGGTATAAGAAAATAACAAAATACCGCATAACAACCTCAAAAAATAATTGTATCTACCATCTATCTAACCAGGGATATTGACCTAACAGTACATATTTAAGCAAACCGCAGAGCATCTCTTACTTCCAAGAATTGCTCTTCCTAAACAATACCTGAAAACGCCATCAATATCATTTTCCAAAACCAATTGTCTCAGCTTTCCAACTCCCAAAAATCTAATAAATTCAGAGTCCAGTGATCTACCTTGGCAAGTAGGTGGCTGCCATCATCAAGCTCCAGTAGAGTCCCCTCACTCCCTTGTCTTTCAATAGATTTCAGTCTTGATGAGAAAGATATCGTGTTCGGTGGCAACCGACTAGCAAGAGTCTCAAGAAGCACTCTCCTTTCCACCGCCCGGACTTCTTGCCTGACAAGATAACGGGAGACTCTTTAATCGAAGCATTCAAGAATCCCTAATCATTACGGGTATTATTAACTCTCTTATTACCCTGGAGCTTCTTCTTCGAATGAAAATGAACGGAGCTCCTTCCATCCTCCGACCTCATCACCAGCCTGCACAGGCGCTCGTACCACCAACGATTTCAGAAAACCCCACATACGATAGGGAGGAATCAGAAAGAAACAAAGAAAGGCAATCCAAGATGGGATCTTTAGGGTTTGCACATACCCTTGGATCCGGAGGAATTGGCTCCTGAGCTCGTCTCCAACTCCAATGACATCCAAGGCGCGCCACCCGTTCTTGAAGAGCGTCAGCGAGGTCCCTCCAGTCCGGAGCGAGTCCCCTTGCTCCAGCACCACCGATCGCACCCCGAGCCTGCCATAAAGTGGCAATTCCGTAAAATCGAGGCCCGTCTGAGGCCAAAGTAGATATGGAAAGGGGGAGAGGAAGAACCTAAGGAGAGAGAGAGCGGTGGCAAGGCCAGCGATGCCAGCGCCGACGACGACGACCTCCTCCTTCCGGGAATTCTCGCTTGGGCCAGCGAATGGAGTGAAGATTCGCCGCTCGGGTCTTCCTCTCATGGTGGGGCGAAGAGATGCGGAGAAGGGCGACGACGGTCGGAGGAGATGGAGGAGAAGAGACGAGGAGGTCGTTGCCATTGCTTTCTCCTGGCAATGATGGGATCGGGGGGAAAGATGGGAAGGTGTGTTTTGTATGCATGTGGGACTGCATGAGCGCCATGAAAAACGAATGGCGCAGGCGCGGCAGAGCTTCCCTGAAGCTTCATCATCCCGGGTGGCGACGAGTGAGAGTTTCGCCCTTTGACTCGACCGCGCCTTAAGCTGACCTGATGACCACGTCGGCGTCTGATATACACGGAACGAAAGTAGTATGACAATATCCTATCAAATCTGATACCGAAATAAATTTAAATATTAAATTAATATTAATTTTAATATTTATTTATAAAAATATATAAATATGATTAAATAATTATCCTATCTATACGAGGTAATTATTTGATTTATGAATTTAAATATAAATAGATAATTATGAATATGGTTATAAATTTAAATATGAATATGAATAGATAATATTTAATTTATATCAAAAAATCTGATACATTTATAATTCTATTAATTTATATAATATTTATTATTTTTAAAATATATATATATTAATATATTATTAACTTGATTAATTATTATTAATATTTTTTGATTTTATAATTATAAAATTTAATTATTTAATTTATATTATTTTTGTGTATATTTTTTATACCTAATTTATATTTATATCTGTTTAAATAAATATAGATATAAATTTTATATCTAATAAATATCTAAAATTATCAAACAAAATAAATATTAATCGGAATTTAACTTGAAATTCTCTTGGATTTTGAAATCCTTCCCAACCCACGCTCCTGATGGCATTGGCTAGCCAGGGCTAAGCACGAAGACCGGCTTCTTTTCCCACTGCTCTTTCGATGCCTTCATTTTGTTCTCGAGAGTTTAAGATTTTGGTGAAGAAACGTTGTAATTCTTCCACCTCCTTCAATAACACCCTATGCTCCCGGGCTTGCCTCGCCGGACCTGTGCCACCCCTGTGGCAGCCACCTCCCCTGAAGACAGACCCATCTATTATCATGGGAAAGACAACAATGCAATCGATTGGACAGCTTTTTGTAGCAAAGCATATTGGTTAAGTGATACGTAAATCCTCTCTGAGCTACCCTAATGACTTCATAATTTGATTGTAAATATTAAATCCTCTCCGTAGAGCATGAGAAAACAAAAAAGACGGTAGTCTAATTGATTGAGGCCTCTTGGTTTCAAAGTATGATTTTGTAGAAGGCTCGAATAAATTCAGAGATTATTTCCTCCAACTTCCATTCTGACCGGCTAGTTGATGCATTCACTCTCAAATGAGAAAAGGAGCCTACATGGTAGCTACACCGGATTCATTCCCTATTTTTTCGTGTTTATATATATTATATAAAGGAGGCAGGGTAAAAGATGAATATTTTATGCCATAAGATTTTTTTTAAGGAAAAATGGATAATACTTTTTATTAAAAAAAATCAAAGATAAAGCAAGAAAAGACAGAATTTTCAGCATCCTGACGAGAAAATATGGGTCAGGTCTCAGAAAATTGCAATTCTTTCAAACTTTCCATTTTCATATTGATCGAGATAAATTGAAATCTTTATATTAATCTCTGAGTACTAACCTAGATAACTGTGATACAGATATATTTAAAAACTTAGAGGGCAGTTATAATGAACAGTAAAGGAAACAAACACAGCAACACCGTAGGAAAACTCAAAGATCTAATGTCGTCGATTATAATGGGCCAAATCTAATCTAATGTCATCAATTATAATGGGCCAACCACAATGTACAACAAAAGCATCAACAACACATCTCATTCGAGAATTGAGATGAACTCAGACCAAGAAAGCATGACAACGTCAAGCATCCTAGCCAACAACAAATATGTTGGCCTAAACTCTCGACCAACAACTAAAAATTAAACTAGAAGCAATGCTCGTCTTCTTGACAATTTCTCGGGTTGCTTGCAAAAACCACCATCCTCTCCGGATCATGGAAAATCGCTGACTAATGAAGGTATAACCAGGCAAGAACATCATCATCGACTTAAAACCACCTGCAAACAGCACAGGAGGTAGTATAATTGAGGTTTCTGCGGAGCTGGTGATTTATCTTATCTCAATTTTTTAGAGATATTGTTCTCAAGTTCCCGAAGAAGATTGTTTCTTCCGTTCCACCATTCAACTCATCCTCAACAGTAACTACATATGGAAAAAAAATTGCATATCGATTATACGGCATCCAGACAACCTCTTAATAATATCATATAAACAGCTATATGTCCGTAGTTTGATAATTGTGAACAATAAAGGAGATAGGGAGATGAGCAAGAGATCCAAGGGCATCACATGACTTCTGTAAATCGCTCAGGCCATCCTGATAGTTTGGATAGTGGAGCTCCATCATATCAAGCATTCAATGATAAGTTTCAACTTTCACACTACTAAAATACTGGCCAGTAAAATTCGGATAAAAAGAAAGATTCATGATCCATCATTGAAATCATGTCTCAAATTCATGACCAGTCGATAATGAAGCAATGCTTCTATTAACCGGAATACCACCTTAGTGGTATACCCATTTTCAATATATTAAACACCAAAACAAAAAGTTCGTCGCACATAATTATCGATATCCCACTTTTAGCACCCATATATATATAATGTCTATGTGTATGATGCCTAATACTGTTGACTCTTGCATATTTATGTTCGGGTCATTTAACCTGACGTGATCCCATGGACTTTTTAAAATGGACGATTTTAAGCAAGTTGATCCATTTATAGTATTATTCTTGCAATTGTCATTATTTCCTTGCATACATTGGAACTAGTCAGTGAAACCTAATATGCTTTTTCATTAAATGGTCTGTTCCTCCCTTCCATCCCCTCTTTCACTCTATGGTAGTGGTAATACTTTATGCGTGCAATATCCAACTTACCAGGGGCGGACCGCCGGAAGGGGCCCTCCTAATTTTTTTTTATAAGTTAAAATTTTTTTATAAATTTTTAATTATATATAAAGATGAAAGGCAAAGGGGTCCCTTGGCCATTTCTATTTTTTTATTATTTTATAAATTAAGATTTTATATAAATTTTAAATATAAATATATATTATATATTTGATTTTTAAATTGGAGATATTAAATATAATTTGAAAAATTTTAGAAAAAAAAATTAAAATAAAATAAATACTATAAATCAGCTTTTTTTACTTGAAAGTTGGATCACTGTCAATTTTATTTTTATTAAATTTTTTTCATAAGTTTTTAGAAGAAGACAGAAATTTTTTTTTGTTACTTGACCGGCGCTCGTCTCCAGAATTCACCGTGGTCAAAGCCACTGCACGCAGTCAGTACCATCCCATTCACCATACTGATAGATAAATGGCGGCCGGACTTATCATATGATACGATCGACAATAACGCTCCCATGATGAGACCAGGCGGTTGCGCACCGATGTGTTGGCCTATGACTGCCATATCGGTGGCCTTCGTCAACATCGCCGTACTGATAAATATTGTGTGTGGTGAAGCTGCACATCGTCTTAGCGACCGGATCCAATGCGTAGCCTAATCGGATCTTGGAGGGCACAGGCAGGTGGGCGCCGGTTATGTCTCGGGCTCCTACCAATGCTACTGCACTCACAACCTATCATTTTGGCACTATCGCTCGATGGATGTCACATCCCGTTGTGCAGCACCAACGGTACTCGGCGCGATGCTGCCACTGCTGTGGCCGATGTGCGCGTATCCTTTACAAGTTCGTGATGCTTATTACTTTTCCAATTTTAGCTACTATTATAGAAAAAAATTTTTTAAAAATAAAATTGTTAAAACCTGATCATGCAACAAGATGGAAGACGATTTTTTTATCGATTATTTAATCACTTCTATCGATAAGGAGCCATTATTAATAAATTTAATATTATGAAACAAGATAATATAATTTAAATAATTTTTATAAAAAATATTTAAATTAATTTTAATTATTTATTAATATTAAATTTTTATATTTTTTAATTTTTTTTAAAAAAAATTGATATGACCGGTCCCTGCAGCTTACTATGCTTCTATGACTCATCCTGCAATATCCTTTTTGCAGTCATTCCCACGAAGAACCTTTGATTAAGCATGCTCTGATTCAAGGAGAAAGAACCCACAATAAACTCTTGCAATCCAAAGGAGGCATCTCGATAGCCAACGGTGGATAGTGATTACACGGCTTTTGCAGAGGAAAAGAGCCCCACACCAAAAATGAGTATTGCACAAGTAACAGCGCTTCATCAAAAGTGGTAATCAGTGCACCACCATTAAGAGTGGAGAGTGGCACCCCAGACTCGCTTGAAGACAAACTTAATGAGAAAGTTGAGATTAACCCGAGGGATAGTTTTAATATTGTTGTTCCCATTCCGCTAACCCTGGATCGGATCGATCCCAGGCGTTCGATCGGCTGACCCTCGCAGGAGGATTCGAGAGGCCATGAGAAGAGAGGTCCGGCCTTCCGGTTCTTGAAGAGGACCCCGCGGCCCCTTTCCCGAAGGGCCGACCCGAAGAACCTCGAGGGTCGACAGGCGCCTCCCTGCACGTGCGTTGGCTTCTTAGAGACCTTGACGGATGCCACGGTCGGCCGGACAACTCCCTTCGGTCGAGGCCGATCCATCGTTGAAGGGGCTGCCCGAAGGTTCCAGAGCCTCTCTCCTTGACAAGTTCTGACATTCTGTTACAACGGACTCCACCGCATAGCCACGACTCTTGCCGCCAGGCCATTACTCTGACGCTCCTGCCACGCCGCCAGTCCACGACCTCGCCACCATGCCAATTCTCCTGGAGGCAAATCCGAGTTTTCCTGGTCTATCCCCCAACAGAATTTGGCGGTACTCCATGCCTATAAAAGACGCCCAATGGATCTTCACGAGGAAGGTGACTCTTTCTTCCCGATCATGAACATCTTTTCCTTAGTTCTTTCCATTCCATTGCTCTGATTCCTCCTCTAACTTAAGCATCGGAGTGTTCTCTGCCGGAGCCCCTCCGGTGCTTAGGAATTTTCTATGGGTTTATCGATCGAGGAACTCTCCAGCGTATCCATCGAATTCGGTCTAGGAGGAGGAGCGGCAACAAATATGATTATTTGTATTAGTCTTAATTATTTTGAAATGAAAAATTAATGGAGATATCGTAGGAACATGCCTCTATCAATTAATGTAAAAGAAAGATTTAAAACTGTATTTTTGTGGCTCTTTTATTTTATAATATTATTTAAAAAAAAACATAAGCTGAGTGGATTGAAAAATTCTTTCTTTCTTTCTTTTTCAATCAAATTAAAGGGACCGGGAGAGTATTGAAGACTCCGAGTGATCAAACATATTAAAAATATATGCAACCAGAGAAAAAAAAAAAAAAACTATATTGTACAAAATATTTTGACAATATAATCCCCTTTGATATTTAATAAACAGCATGCAATTAAAATAAATATGATAAACATCATCAGCCAGATTTTTTTAAAAGCCACCTCAACAAGTCAACATTTGGGACATCACACATGAGGCAGCTCTTCCAGGGAGTTCAGCATACATCTCCAGGGAGAAGTCCCATAAGGACTGGGGGATGGAAAGCTGACACAATCCAAGGGCACATCTAGTCCTGTTTTCTCATAGTTGGTTTCTTCGGCTTGCTTTTTTTTTTTTTTTTTTTTTTATTATTATTTTTTTAATAGAATAAAAGGACAGGAACATGGTATAGCATCCTAATCTGATCCTCAGCTTGCTAGGTCTTTGTTTGATATAGATTATAATTTTTGCATACCTTCTCATTCTTCAGAATTTATTCGAATGGATGAGTATGTCAGCTTATCCTTTTACGAAATCTGAGTTACAGCTGGTCTACCTACCAATTTCGGCTTGTTCTTTTCACCATAAACTTTGGACGGAGCGTTTGCTGACCGAGTTTAGCCAAGAAAATGTCCATCGTCACATCCAAGTCCTGGAGATTATTAGCACATCTGAAATCACGACTTTCAACCATGCTTTATCCATTAAAGTGTGGGGAAGGGATGAGAGATCTGCTACCAAACTTACCCAATAAACTTCTACCGCAGGTATATGTCACGAGCCGTCTATTCTCTGATGGAAGGTGACACATCCAACATCCTCTAGCCAGCCTTTCTATCGAACAACCCTCTCGATTAGGCAAGGATAGAACGGGATAGGGTTAGAGAGTATGGCCTATTCCAGGAAGCATACAACTCTAATTTTACTTTTTTAAAAAAAAAAACAACTCTAAGAAAATTTCTCTCTCTTGGGGAGCTGGGTTTCCTGTCAGGGACCCAATCCCTTTATAAAGCTAAGATAGAAACTAAGATGGCTAGGATGATGCCACTTGTCATACATCTAATTATTATAATATCTAGATGCATGAATATTTACAAGTTATCAAAAATATTTTCAAAAATTTTAAAACAGTCTCGAAAAAATATATATATATATTAGGATACTCCTTTATAATAATTTATAAAATATAGAAGATACATGGACCATCTAAAAAAATTAAAATATTTAAATTTTTATAATAAATTAATAAATAAAAATAATTAAAAAATAATTAATATTTTTTGAGATCGAGATGGCCGTCATTGTTAAAGAGGAAGAGAAGGCGATATCCGTACTCTTGCGATGATCCAACTTTCTTCTATCATAGCCCTTGATGATAACCCATCACCTGCTCCATCTATCGGCCTCTGCTCCACCTATCCCTTGGCCTCTTCCCCTCCCTAACCCTCCATCAGATCTTTTCTTCTCTCCTTTGCAATTGGCCCTCCTCAATTTCTTCACCATTGTGGCCAACACCTCATTTTCCTCCTTTGCATCCAACCTCTCACCCTCCTCCCCATCTATGGCTAACCTACCACCCTCTTCGACCTCCTCCACATTTGTGGCCAACCTCCATCCTTTCCCCATTGCACCTCCTCCTCCTTTATTTGACCTCATCCCCCCCCCCCCCCCCCCCCAACACACACTACTCCTCCAAGGCCGAACCCCCATCATCCTCATCCTTCTCTTAAACTAATCTAAGCCGCCGCCTCCCTTCTCTTCTAATCGATTAAGTCCTTGCCCTCGCCGCCGCCCAACAAGTATCAGGCATTGAAACCAAAAGAGGAGAAGAATATTAGAAAAGAGCTCCTGTAATTCCACATAATTACCAGACCTGCCACCAATTTCACCCAAAAAAGTAGTTATATAATTTTAGTTATTTACTACACCAACCATGCACATGACTGGCTACAGTCGATTGCAATGAATAAATTCAAACCGTTCATATTAAATTAGATAGCTAGTAAAAAGTCAATGATAAAAGGATAAAAATACCCTTAAAAATACTATGGCAAAATCCTAGTTGACATCATTGGGATGTATTGTGCTTGGCTCTAATAGGTGGAGGGGGGGGGGGACATGGATGGGAAGAAAATACGGTAAGAATTTAATATGCTCTTAAATAATTTATCTAAATTTCAAAAAACTCTAAAACTTCCAATGCCTTTGAGCATTATACAGAGAAATCGGGATGGACACATGTTACCCTTGATTAAATCCTTAATAATATATATGTACCTATCATTATTTGAGATACAAGGTCAAATGTAGGCCAAAAGGTTAGCATCCAAAATTTGGTTTTTGTCTTTAAAAAAAAAAATTTTTTTTTTTTACAAAGAGTGTAATAATTTGTCTTTGCCATGCCATGGTGGTTTAATTAGGTGAATAATTACAAGGACTGCATTTACAACTTATATGTAATCTGTGACATTATTGTCATTTTTCTCTTCTTGTCTTTTAGAGATAAATAAGTGACATTATTGTTTAAAAGAATGAATTTTATGTTAGGTATTTCACTTAATAGCTTACTTAATGCCCATATTAACCGGTAGAATCCTTGTTTAACATTAGTTGCTCAATTCAAATACTAGCAATAAATGAGATATAAAATAGAAAAAAAAAATAATACAATAATGAAATATTGAAATATACAAAACAAAGAAATTTATATCAACTGCATGGAAAATGTGGTAAGAAACAAATTTGAAGAGCTCAAAATGGACACATATTATGCTATGGGTTAATCCTTTTCGTTTTATACTGTACTAATTAATTTCTGTCACGTAAAACAAATGTTATTTCTCAAGAGAAACAATCATTCAAATTTCAAAATGGATTGTCACCATATACAGGAGGCCAAAAGTTAAGTTTGGACCAAAATACCAACACTGATCTTGATAATTTAGAAAAGAGTACGATTCGAACACGTTTCCAAAGGGACATCATTTTTTGTTTCTTGTAAAAGTTTTTTTTTTTTTTTGATGAAATGATGTATTCATTGCACGGAATGAAAATGAATACATCCAAGAAAGTCAGACAAGATAATATCCCTAAGTTGTACAGGGAAGACTCGCCAATCAGACCAAAGAACGGGAATCGAATGACGAGCAACATGGGAGGCTATCCAATCAGCAGCCGAATTAGCCTCCCGAAAGATATGACGGATATGAAAAGATGCACAACCTTGTAGAAGAATACCAATATCTCGAATAACAAGGTGAGCTGATGGAACTCCTAGGGCCTGACGAATCCATAAAATAACTGTCAGCGAATCTTCCTCGATGATGAGATGGTCCAAGTGGAGAATCCGATGGGTATAACTGATGTCAGCCCAGACCGCATGCAATTCCTTCGCAGGGACGGAAGAGTCAAAAAGAGGGGTCCCGCTAGTAGCCAAAAAATCTAAATGGGAGTCCTAGATGACGAAAGCCGCACCTTCCAATCTGTGACAAAGACTTCCATCAAAATTGACTGTGAAGAAAGAACGAGGAAATGGTTCCCAAGAGAAGAAAACTCTAGAGGGCGCTCGAAGAGCAAGACGGGAATCCCAAATCTCCGAAAATCTTATAGTCGCTCTCTGGAACTCAACAGCCGAGGCGCTGGCTTGCTGGACAAGAAACCAGGGAGAACATCTCACTGAGCTAAAGACAAACTCATTCATGGACAGCCAAATATGATAGACGATATAAGTCAGGAGAGCAGCATAAGGGATGGCAGCAACCGATCGCAGGATCCGAAAGAAGGAGCCCTGTCTGTCAATATTTTAAGAAAGAAGCTGATCTAAACTTGCCAACTGCCAAGAGAGCAGTACAAAAAATGATAGCAGCCCATCGCAGGATCCAAAAAAAGCCCTATCCATCAGTATTCTGGAAAAAAAACTGATCTAAATCTACTAACCGCCCCACATGTCAAGCTCAGCGACAAGAAAAGCTAGTTAAACGAGATGCGGCACAAAGGGCGACATATCGATCTGGAATTCATTTAGCCTTCAAGAGTACATTGTACGTGATGCCTTATCATAGTGCTGCAGGACGGTGAGGGCAAGCTAATATTTTCCTAAAAAGATTAGCTCAATATCTCCACAAAATCTGAACCGATGGATGGAGGAAACATGCTGCGGACTTCGATGGTGACAAGTATCGATCGATTGTAGCATTTAATGACAAAGAGAAGCGTACAATAATTTTTTTTTCGGTGTTTAAAATTGTTAAAATAAAAGCTAATTGCCCCCCATGAACCACCTTCGTATTTACATCAGATATATAGCAAGTAATATTATTCGTCCAAATTATTACTACCACTTTCCCGCATATTGATGAGGCAATCGACTTGACATGTCAATTTATTGAAGATGGATCTCCTCCTCTCTCTCAAACAAAAAGCAGGAAACGAAATAATTAAAGAGATTTGATTTTGCCAATTTGCCCCGCAATTAAGGTGAGGCTGGATGATTAGAAATAAGAAAATGGCTCCTCTAACATCATGCTAATTGTCATTTAATTAGCTTGTAAAATGCCAAAAATGGTGTAACTAAATAGTGAATTTTGTTTTAAAAAAATAACTAAATTGATAATTTTGCTAGATGAGGTTGGACTTTCTTTATACAAAATAATAGATATTTAGAGATTCTTGGACAGAGGCCTAAAGTGTAATTAAGTAATTGAAGATGGTGACCAAACATGAAATTATGCATTAAACCCAATATAACATATAGAGATGAGATCTAATAATAGATCGCCAACTTAATCAATACATGAGATAGATTCTATTGACCCATAAGATATTGATTCACGAAATATTTTGCACCCTCCTTGATATTGCATTGAAAATGTAGAAGGGTATATACATAAGCAAAACTAGAGACATAGAGATAGAGAGAGGGAGAGGCCATTTTTTAATAATCAAGGCCAAAGTATAATTAAGTAGTTGATGATGGCAACCAAACATGAAATATGCAGAATACTTATATAAACTCAATATAATACATAGAGATAAGATCTATTGCAAACTACCTGCAGTCGTAACCTAGACATGATATAGATTCCATTGGCCCATAAGTTTGGAGACATAATCCAGAAATAGATCATAGAAAACTAAGCAGGCAACTCCATGGTATTTAATTAATGGCAACCATAGAAATTGGCTGCAATCCGGTTACCAAATTAGAAACACGTCTTACCCACACCATTCCGGTGCACACTCCATTAGGTGCATCAGTCCAACCGCTCCCCCCCTACCCCCCAAACTTCTAATTCTTAATATATAATTACCAACAGGTCCCCATAACTTTCCCAGACAAATCACCACACAAACCCAACAACGGCAGTCGTATAATAATTATATATATATATATAACCATCTAGCCGTCCAACAAAAAGCACCAGTGACCATTAACCCTACGATCGAACCAATCCATCTGCCAACGTCCAACGACCAACTAACAAGCACGCAATAACTCTCAAACATTAACAGAGCTTTCATGTCCCCAGGTCATTTATAAGTAAAAACTAATTAATTAAGATCAATTTCTCCTGGCTTTTAAATACCAAAGCAACTTCGTAGCACATCACTCCTTTCTTGGCTTTTAAATACCAGAGCAACATGGCCTTTTTGTACTCCCATAACATCTCAGCACCTTTGCCTTAGCATTAAATTTCTCTCTCTCTCTCTCTTCTTTGGGCTCATGGCAGCTCCCAGCTCTACCCCAACTCCATCCAAACTATTACACATAGATGCCATGCAGACGGTGTCACCGGCAAGGATGACGAAGCCCGGGCAGTCGCGCCGGATCTCGGTTGCCACTCCTTTTGGGCCTGAGATCCTACAAAGCCGCCTTCAAATCATTCTTTACTACAAGAAAGCCAGGGAGGAGGAGTCGGCATTGATGGTGGCGGCGTGGTTCAAGGAGTCACTGAATGCGGCACTGGCGGATGAGCCACTGCTCGCCGGGAGGCTTCGAAGGGACGACGAAGGCGATGGCTGCTGGGAGATCAAGTTCAATGACTCGGGAGTGAGGTTGGTGCAGGCCTCGGCGGAGATGACCATGGCGGAGTTCTTGGGCTCAAAGGAGTGGGATGATGGCGAGGGTCAGCTCGCCTATTGGGCGGACGTGGACATGGAGAACCCTCACTACTCGGCACTGTTTTACATTCAGGTGCATTTACTCGTCTTCTTGTATTTTCCTTTATATAATACGGTTGCACCATCAAAAATTCCAACAAAAAATAATTAATAATAATGATGACGTCGATAACAACGATGATAATAATATGTACAACTTTTATTTTTTAACAATAATATTTAAGTAAAGATAAAAAGAGTATGGATAATATCCGATCAGACCTAATTTCATATCCGAGTCTATTCGGATGTGGATAGTAATTTGAGTATCTCACTGATATCCGTATCTATAAAAAAATGGATATGTATATGGATGGATAACAATCCAATTTGCATCCGAATATGTGATTTTTCTTGTAACCATATTTAATTTATATAGTACTAATTAATTTTTAAAAAATATATAAAGATATTAATATTTTATTAATTTTATTTATTCTCTATTTAATGCTATTTTTGGTTTCATAGTCATAAAGTTTAATTATCCGATATATATTCATATTTGTATATGTTGCCGCGTCTTCTCCCGGACCGGGCTGGGTCGGCTACGCTGGAGCGCTCCTCTCCTGATACCTTCAATAAAGTTTTCAAGGGCCGGTGGTACTCTAGCGGAGGACACTCCGATACTTAAGTTAGCGGGAGCTTAAAGGCAACATAATGGAGGAATCAAATGGAGAAGGAAGAGAGTCCTTGCCTCTAGAGTCCCCCAGTTTACCTTATACAGGTGCGGAACGTATCAGAATCTATTAGGAACTAGGCACAGGATGACTGATCTGCCCCTAGAAGAATCTGGGAGTGGCCACGTGGCGCCGAGATGAGGCAGCATCATGTGGCTAGTGGAGTAGTGGTGCTGATGTATCAGAATTCTGTTGTAACAGAATTCTGGTATCAGCGAAAGGAGGCTTCTGGAGCCTTTTGATTAGTTTGGGTCGTTCGGACCTTTTGATGGGGTCAATTGGCTAGACCTCCGATGGAGTGGAGGGTCTTCGGACATCCACTGAAGAAGAGGGTCTTCGGATCTCTGGAATGAAAGAGGGTCTTCAGACCTCTGAAGTGAAGGAGAGTCTTCGGACCTTT
Source organism: Areca catechu (assembly GCA_021397845.1). NCBI lineage: Eukaryota > Viridiplantae > Streptophyta > Magnoliopsida > Arecales > Arecaceae > Areca > Areca catechu. The sequence continues at coordinate 21,278,345 of CM038049.1, read as the reverse complement.
GAAGAGGGTCTTCAGACTTTTGATGAAGTGGAGGATCTTCAGACCTCCTCTGAAGAAGAGGGTCTTCGGACCTCTGAAGTGAAGGAGAGTCTTCGGATCTCTGAAGAGCGTCTTCAGACTTCTGATGAAGTGGAGGATCTTCGGACCTTCGTTGAAAAAGAGGGTCTTCGAACCTCTGAAGTGAAGGAGAGTCTTCGGACATTTGAAGAGGGTCTTTGGGTTTCTGATGAAGTGGAGGATCTTCGGACCTTCGCTGAAGAAGAGAGTCTTCAGACCTCTGAAGTGGGTCTTCGGACCTTTGAAGAAGTGGGTCGGCCGGTCGGACTTTTGATGGAATGGGTCCAACGGACCTCAGTAGGAACGGGCCGGCCTGGCCCTAACAAGAGTGGGTCAGCTGTTCGACCGGAGGGCTGCTATCTCCGATTCACCTCAGAAAAAGTCGATTGAGTATAACAGTTGCCCACCCTACTCCTGACCTTTGAGGGGGCACGTGACTTCGAAGGACAGGAGCACCATCTTTGTACAGGTCGCGTCCGTCCTCGAGACAACCGCAAGCTTGATCAGGAATGTCGCGTTTGATCGCTTCGAATCTCCCATGATCGGCGTTAGGGACAGGTGTCGACCTCGCATTGGGGGCGTGGGAGCTATAGTTAATGCAAAGGAGGTGTCATGATGAAGGGCTAGGTTGGCCTGCGCAACGGGTGGAATGCAGGGATGAACCGCGCAACGTGGTAGCATCTGAGCGGCCGATGTCACTCCCGAGGCAATCTTTTTGCCGTTGATCCGGCCTTCATGCGGATCACCGCCTGTCAGTTCCCATCATCCAGTCGTCTCGACTCTAGTGGCGTGGAGAATCACACCAAGTGATGGGATTATTACGATGCCCATGAAGTGAAGGAAGGCGCCCCTCCGGAGACCTATAAAAGGGGGGGCAAGGCGCTCAGGAAGGACTTCTTGCTGCGACTGCGCTCCGCGAGAGAAAGAGAGCTTCTCCCTCCTCCGCGATCTCCAGTCTTCTAGGAACCCAGCCTCAGGTCAGTCCCCTCGTCCTTCTTCTTCCTTCAAATTAATGGCGTCCGATAGTCGTGGTCCGATCCACAGATGTAGGGAACCAGGTCCAAGTGAAATCCAGTCGGTGATGATCCAAGAACGGGTTGAAAACCTTAAGGCGGTGTACAACATTCCCTCGACTTTATACTTTTCTGTTCCAGGCCGAGATGGGAGGGTGAATGAACCACTAGGACCGAGGAACCTTCCGATGTACGAAGCACATATTAAGGCTGGCCCGAGGTTTTCATTGCACCCCTTTTTGTAGAAGTCTTTAACTTCTACAAAGTGACCCAGTGTAGCTGACGCCGAATAGCATTCGGGCGATCTGCTGCTTCATAGTGCTATGTCATAGAGTTGAAACCGAACCTAGGTTATCCCTTTTTGGCAACTTTTTCCTTTTAAAGAAGGATTTCAGGAGTCAAGAGTGGTGGATGTTTTGTCTCCGCCCTGGCCGAAGGATCCTGAAGTGCCTTCTGTCAGCCATCCATGGGTGAAAGGCCAAATTCTTCTTCGTAGATAGTCCTCATCCTTGGGGCTTCGAGCTGCTATGGAGAGAGCCGAGGCCGAGGCTCCGCAAGGGGAGGGCGATTCTGATGGCCGACCAGGCTAGCTTTACTGAGATAGAGGGGGCCGGTCCGACCATGGCAAATGAACTGCTCGAGAAAGACATCCTTCACCAGGCAGGGGTTAGCCGCCAGAGATCCCTAGGTAGGAAAACAGGGCCATCATGGTCGACCGACCTTCTCTCTCGCACTTATTTCATTGGCTCTATTATTTCCCTTCTTTTTACTTACCTTGATATTTCTTTGGAACAGGAAGAAGAATGAAGGTCGATAAGATCAAGATGGTCCAACGGGCGGTGAGGAAGAGGGCCGCACAAGGAGCGGAGCCGATTGTCGAGAGGCAGAAGAAGAGGCGAGCGAAGGAACAGCCCGCGTCTGTTGTAAATGTGGACTCCGATGAGGATGCTTCCCCTCCGACGGAGGTATTAGCAAAGAAGGAGCCAAGGTCTTCAACTCCTGTAGAGCGGTCGGCCGTCTGATCGGAGCAGGGACAGCCGGAGTTGTCCGACATGGTGGCGGCCTCAGTCCCAGCACCCACCGAACCAATAGAAGCGGTCTCCCTTGTAGATAAAGGAAAGGGGACGACTGAAGAAGAGGCGGCTGAAGGGGAGGCAACTGAGGAAGTTCGTCAGGAGGCGCATCAGCATTGGCGCGCTCTGAACAACGCAAGGAAGGTGCGGAGTCTGCTCAGAGGGGCAATGACGGACATCGACTGGGAGCTGTCGATCCAAAGGAACCTGAGCGACGTGGCAAAGGATTCCTACCGCGACCTCATGAGGGTAAGATATTTACTTTGCGCCCCTGTGCCTTTCTTTTTACTTGTCTTATGCGAGATTAACCCAGTATTTCGCTTGCAACAGCTCCATGGGATTTCCTTGATGGATAATGGCTTAGGTCAGTTGCTCTTTGCGGCCAAAACCACATCCAAGAAGATCCAGGAATCAGAGACGGATCAAGCGGCAGCAGAGGCATCTCTGACGGCCATGGAGGAGAGGCTATTGGCCGCTTAGGCTGAAGCTGAGTCATCGAGGGAGGCATCGAGGGACCTCTAGAATCAGTTAGCCGATCGGGAGGTTAGGCTGAAGAAGAAGAAGGCAAAGGACAACTCCCTCATCCGTTGGCTGAAGGAGGAAGAATGATTCGCCGAGACCGACAAGAGGGCCCGGGCTGAGAAGGCGTCAACAGGGATGTGGGCGAGCCAGCTGAGTGAGGCCAAGGAGCTGGCGGTGGAATAGGTTCATGACGCCATAGCAACATACAAGGCCTCCACGGACTTTATCGAGGAAGTGAAAGAAGCAGCATCGAGGTTCTACTCAGAGGGCTACGATGATTGCTTGAAGAAGGTAGTTGGAATCTACCAAGGACTTGACTTGTCTGGCACCCAGCTGAGCAGACCAGCCGAGGGAGAGGAGCACCCGACTGATGGTGGGGCCGAACGCCAGGCTGAAAGCGGTGCAGAAGAGGTTAGGGCTGACACCCCAGTGAGGTGGATGCGAGGACGGCGAACGTCCCAGTGGAAGCTCCAACTGTATCGAGTGGGGCCGAAGTCGAGGCCCCTGCTGTACCTTCAGTGGGTCAGACTTAAGGTGTTTGTAAAGGTCTGACCCTCTTTTGTAAAGAGTCCCTTTTGATATAATAGAACTTTTTTGTTATCTCTTGTGCATGTATGTTGATGTATACGAAATGGAGCTCTTCCTTTTTAAAATATTTCTAAGTATTGACGGTCGGCTTGAGGGGACCGTAAGCTCTTTCCTTCAAAAAATCTCCTAAGTGTCGATGGTCAGCTGGATGAGACCGTAAACACTCCGAAGGAGTTGCTAGATGGTAGCTTAGTCCGAACCTAGCCACTTAGGAATTTTTTTAAGTGTTGGTCTGTCAGCTCGTGCGAACTTGAGACCTCCGAAGTGGCTGGTAGACAGTAGCTCAGTCCGAACCTAGACACTTAGAAATTTTTTTAAGTGTTGGCCCGTTGGCTCGTCCGAACTTGAGACCTCCGAAGTGGCTGCCGGACAGTAGCTCAGTCTGAACCTAGATACTTACAAATTTTTCTAGGTGTTGGTCCGTCGGCACGTCTAAACTTGAGACCTCCGAAGTGGCTGCCGGACAGTAGCTCAGTCTGAACCTAGATACTTAGAAATTTTTCTAGGTGTTGGTCCGTCGGCTCGTCTAAACTTGAGACCTCCGAAGTGGCTGCCGGACAGTAGCTCAGTTCGAACCTAGACACTTAGAAATTTTTTTAAGTGATGGTCTGTTGGCTCGTCCGAATTTGAGACTTCCGAAGTGGTTGCCGGACAGTAGCTCAGTCCGAACCTAGACACTTAGAAATTTTTCTAAGTGTTGGTCCGTTGACTTGTCCGAATTTGAGACTTCTGAAGTGGCTGTCGGACAGTAGCTCGGTCCGAACCTAGACACTTAGAAATTTTTCTAAATGTTAGTCCGTCGACTCGTTCGAACTTGAGACCAGACCTCCATGTGGATCGTTTTGAAGCTGTCACCGACCGGAGTCGAATTTTTGGGAATGGGCTACTCTAGAGCCTCTGCCGACCGGGGTTGGACTTTCGGAAATGGGTTGTCCTAGAGCCTCTGCCGACCGGAGTCGGACTTTCGGGAGTGGGCTGCCCTAGAGCCTCTACCGACCGGGGTCGGACTTTCGGAAGTAGGCTGCCCTAGAGCCTCTACCGATTGGGATCGGACTTTCGGAAGTGGGTCAGCAAGAACCTCATCAAGAGTGGGTTAGCTGTTCGACCGGAGGGCCGCTAGCTCCGGTTCACCTCAAAAAAAGTCGATTGAGTACAACAGTATCTATATTTTTAGTATCTGATTTGTTTCTGTATATGTTTAAAACAAATATGAATGTACAGTTTTATATCCAATTAATATCCATATACATATATTTGTCAAATAAAATAAATATAGATATGGATATATGAGTATCTAATCCGGTTTCAGTTCTATATTGAGATACCACTTTATTGCATCAAAATGGTGAAAATATAATTATATTACATACTAAAACATGGTTGAAACATTAAACAGCTCTCGTGAGGAGAATGAAGAAGTTATAGGCTAAAGTTTATTCGCAGAATTCAGTCTTGTATAGTTGAGCTAGACATAAATGATCATGACTTGGCCACATAAGGCAACCAAATTAAGGTTTGTTTGCGTTGGTCTTATTATGGAAAGGAGTAGAAAAATGTCACTATATGCTATAATGGCTCAATCAAAGCGCGTTTGAGTTGTGCCTTTCTCGTAAAAGAATGATGGGTCTTCTTTTATAATAACAACTATTAGATGGTACAAAAATTATTTTAAAAATTACGCATGCAAGAGGAGAAGGGATGTTGTGATACTTTAAAAATCATGAATTTATTTTGAAAGCAATGCAAGATGCCATTTAATGCTTACTATTGCGAAAGAAGAAGGTCGATCATTCATTGGTGCAATTGATCGATACAATCAAAACCCATCAATGACCTATTTTGCAATGTCAAGCCATTTATTAGATTATTTTTGTTATACGATAGCGGCTACCGAGCATGAATGTTCCGATGGAAAGCAATGATAAATTGATATCTGTACTCAACTTTGTCGTCGTTTGTAACATAAAATGCTCTTTGAAATGAGTTTTTTTTTTTTAAAAAAAAAATAAATATATATTTTCTTGGTAAGTATTTCTTAGAATATTTAGCCGATAGCTCCCTCCACAGCCCCGACACCAGGAGAGGGACAGGCCTCGATTGGCAACATATACCCTTTGTTGTACAACTTTTTAAAGGTTAGGAGGGAGTAATCCACACACTCTCTCTCTCTCTCTTTTTTTTTAACTCTCATTCCCGTCCCACGAGCTATTCTATAAGGAATCAAATCCTCAACCTTTTATCCAAATGACAAAAAGTGATATCATTCGAACTGAAGTTTACTGGTATTGTATAATATTCATTATAATAAAATTATGATTAAATATTCCCTTCTTGAATTTTCATCAGTCTTATTGCAACAATAACTATTATAATTATAAGATTATGACTAAATAAATCCTATAGAGAAAAATATCAAATGCAAGAGAGGCAAAATGATTACATCAACAAGAAGTTCTAGCCTTCCTAGGCATCTCAAGTAGAAAAGCACCATTTTCTATGAAAATGTGATCTAGCACACAACATCAAATGCAACAAGAAGCTGAAAACAATACATTAATTGAAGGATATCGCTAAGCCCTAGCTTTATGAGAGGTCCAAGTCTTCCTGGGCATCTCAAATACAAAAGCACAACTTGCTATGAAAATGTGATCCTGGCCAATTCTAGCAATCATTATGCAAGTAAAACTGCAAACCTAAATAGAAAGCATATATTTTCTTGAAAAGTAGGAGGAAGGGGAAAAAAAATAGAAAGAAAGAGGAGGAAAAAGAAAAACAATACGAGGAGGAAGAGGAAGGAAGTAAATGAAAAAGATCTAAAAATTCAATTTTAAATGGATCTACAAAGGGTGCCTAGCATAGCAAAGGTCTAACCTCTTGCAAGATAAAAGTTTTAGGGCAATTTTTCAGAGTTATTCATCTCCTTGTATGTTATTCACCAATGCTTCATTTTACTCATCCTCGCGTTACTCAAATCAATGTCAAGGACAGCTCCACCTGATTAACCTCCAAACTTTCTAATATATCTTTGGTTTGACTAAGAAAGCCTAGCTTAAATTGAAGAAATTGACCTGAATTGGACGTTGCTAATCCAATCCAAACTGCCCATGCCTGTATCTCTTATCCCCAAAACAAAGCATGGACCCACCTACATAAAACCATCACCATCGCATTTGCTCTAATCAACATCTCATCCGTAGCTTATACAAGCTGGGATTTATCTCATTTTCTTGTTGCAGGTGACCCAATTCCAGGGCGATGGATACTCCATTGGAATCAGCTGCAGCCTCCTCCTTGCGGATCCTCTGTTCTTAGCCCGGTTCCTCAAGTCCTGGTCCCAGACCCACACCCAAATGCTTGCCCAAGGCCAACTTTCCGCGAACTCAGTGTTTCACTTGAGCTACTTCCAACGACCTGGCCGGCTAACCCCCATCAAGTCTACTCCACTTGGCACCACCACCACCACCACCACCACCACCATGCTCTTCAAGGTGGCTCGAGCTCGAGACCAAGGCTCGCCATCTTACAATGAGCTCGCCATCCTCTGCCTCAAGGAGGCTACGCAAATGATCGAGGGCAAGGCCGCATCTAATTTTACTCTAATCATTAACGATCACGGGGGTGACCTCAAGGTTGTTGAATCTTGTAGTGCAAAGGGGTCGGCTCAATTCGGTAAGTCCTTCAGAGGTGCATTAAGTGTGGCATGGTGGGATGAGCTTGGCATCGAAGAAATAGCATTTGATCAAGAAAATAGGCCAATCCATGTGTCCTATCTTATCGTGCCGTGCACCGATGAAGGGCATGTGATGGTGATGCTACCCTTGGATGAGGAGGATTCCTCCGATTTGATGATCGGTACAACAATCTCGAAGAAAATTTAGGGTTGCGACATCTTGCATGATTATGTCAACATCTTGTCAATGTTGCATTACAATTGTTTGATGATATTAGTTGAGTGGGAGTTGGCTATATGTTACTATGTATGTACCGTGATAAAGATATCTCTGGTCTTTTGGTTGTGTATTTGATTATTGGTCCCTAATTGGGAACCTTTTATTAATCTTTAACCAAGTAGATTTTGACTGGGTGCATAATGCATTTCAACAAACTACTGTTTATCTACCTGCAAACTTGTAATGTTTGAAAATAAAATAGGTGCTTCATTTTGTAAAGCTTAGTTAATAAGACATTCTTTCAATTAAGGGCCATTGTATGGTTCTTTCATGCTTTAAAAGCAATTTCTTTTGGTTTTTGTCATGCGGATGCCCAAGTTGTCCTGCTTTCATTTTTATGACGTCTTAATGATGCCAGGTTGATGTACTCATTTCTTGATAGAAAAAGGTTACGAAAATCTAAGCATCTTGAATCGAACATTACCTAGCAAGATGGAGACTTGCGGGAGTAGCTACATCGGATTTAATCCCCTATCCCTTTTGCTTTATCTAATAATAATAATAATAATAATAATAACAATAATAATAAAACAATATATCTCACTTTTTTTATCTTGAAAATTTACTACATCACATTAGTTGAATAAAATCAATGAATGATCAATCATTTTTTTATTTATTTATAAATCAAAAGCAATCATATAAATCAAGTAGAAATACAATCAAAATAAATAGACATAAGAACATCATGAAAAGAAATGGGAACCAAAAAGATGTTCGTCTCGAATACTTAACACAGAAACTATATTTTAAAGGACTCGGAGAAACTCATGATTCAATTATCCCAATATTCTCCTTCCGCAATGCACAAAAACTGTAATTTTCAAACTAAGAATATTACAAGAGGCACCAGTCCTGGACAAAACTAACGTGTCTGAACTAACACCGACTCGAAAAAGGAATTACAGTCCCGGGACAAAACTAAGAATATTACAAGAGGCACCTTCTCTTTTTTCGAGTCTTCTTTGTGTCTTGGTTCACGTGCAAGAGGGTTTTGCTTTCCAGGTTCCTAAAGCTATTTCAGATTTTCATGGCGGAAGGAGGGGGGCCGAGTTCTGATGATGGTGGAAGGAGTGGAAGGGAGGGGAAGGGGATGCTGAGTACCGGGGAGGGCGAGCATTCGTGGGCGAAGGTTGTACAAGGACCGATGAGGGGTTTTTTCGACCTCTAAAGCTGCCGATGGATGATCTTGAGCTCTTGCAGGCTTACTTTACTCAAGTCCTAAAGCTACCGGAGACGGAGCTCGAAGAGGCGAGAAGGGAATGGTCTGGCCTTGCAGTGGTGGTTCAGAGATTAGGTTGATGGGTGTTAGCGGAGGCCGTAGCAAGGGAGATCTAGTCGAAGGCTCGCCTCTCGTACGAGCCGGAGGTCATCCCACTGGCGGAAGACCACCTCGTCATCTGTCTACGAACGGAAAGGGAGTGCGCCTCGGTCTATATCGGTGGCTCGTGGTTTGCCGGAGGTCAGCTGCTGGTGATAGAAGACTGGGAACCGAATTTTATGCTGGAACAGAAGAGTATTCGGAAGGTAGTTGTGTGGATGCGACTGCCGGGCCTTCCGCTAGAATTTTGGAAGCTGGCATTGATGATGGCGGTGGTGGAGGTGGCCGGAAAACCCATATCGGTTGATGGCTTCATGTATCACCTGAAAAAGGCAGGGTATGCTCGTGTGAAGGTTGAGTTGGACTCTTCTCTGCCAGTGAAGCCGGGAGTTCTGGATCGAGGGAAATCTAAGGTATTTTGGCAACGTTTTGTCTATGAAAACTTACCTTCCTTATGTTTTGCATGTGGGAAGATCGGCCATGAGGAAGATATGTGCAGTGTCGGTACGGTGGAGTCGGGGGAAGGAAGGAGGAGGAGAGTACTGAATGGGGTTCGAAGGGATCCGATGGGGCGGGCTCAAGCAGGAATACTGTGCTGCATGAGGGGAGGAGCAGGCCGAAGTTTAGGCTATGGCTGCTAACGGCCAAGGTTTGGCAGCCTCATCCGTTGCGGTCACCGGTGAAGGAGCGAAATATGGTTGATGGGGGAAGGGGTACTGGCAGATCCTCTCCGGATTTACCCTCCTCTTTCCCTTTGAGAACCTCTCCCACTGTGGGGACTTCGACTCCCAGCTCACCGCCGGACTCGGACGGCTGGCAAAAACCAACCAAAGTGGCCCGATGGCGATCCCCGGACGCGAGTTCAGGGGAGATATCGGGAGATGGAGCTTCGTTCCCCCTGGGGTTTGGGCCTTTGGCTGGGTTGGCTGATCGAATGGAGGTGGGCCCGTCGGATGGTGGCCCAGTGGACCTCCTCATGGTGAACTTCGATTCTGGGGCCTTAAAAAGGGGCCGAAGCCCGGCGTCTTCTCTTGTGTCCAGCCCAAAAGTCTCTGTCGTTGACCTCCAAGCACATGATGGAGGAGCTTGCTCCCGCGTCTTCGGCTGGCTAGAAGTCTCGCCTGGCAGTCTCGATTTCTCCTCCTTCGGTAAAGGTATGTGCTTCCGATCCTTGCATGGATGGGCTCGGGGGGGGGGGGAAGGGATCTCTCTCGGCTTCTTTGCCCGTGATGGCTGGGTTGGCTACTGTTGGGGTTCAGAGGAGTTCCGATGCGACAGATGAAGGGAGAGGAGCTGGGGATGTGGTTAAGGGTAAGAAGCAAGCCTTGGGATGGGTAGAGGTGGTTAAGAAGGAGACGGGAGGTGGTGCTGGGGTGCCGGGTTCTGTTCATAGTGTGGTGGGAGGGTTTGTTGCTGCCTTGTCTCGGGTGGGCTGGTATGGGATGAAGGGGGGAGGGAAGGCTGGTGCTGGGTCTAAAGGAAAAGGGCTACATCGGGGTGTGGCTGGGGGAGAGATTATAGGAGGGATGGCAGGGGACTCTCAGGGTCTGGTAAGCACAAGGGTGGTGCTACGGGGAGGACATGGGTTGTGGGTTTGCAAGGGGTTCACTGGGGTCTCAGGGGGAGCTAGCAGGGGCTGCGGTGACTCAGGAGGGGAATAGGAAATCTCGGGTGGGCGGCCTGTTGGCTCTGATAGGGTCTAAATGCCCGGTGCTGGGATCCATGGAATCTGGGCAGCAATCAGGGGTGGTGGTTCCGGTGAGCATTAGGGTGGACAGGCAAGCGCCAGTCCATGAAGATGTAGTAGGACGACTGAAGGTTGCCTTATTTCAAGGGAATCTGGAGCCTGAACAGGGTGCAGGGGGTCCTGCACCTGGGGAGGATGTGGTTTTTGGGAAGAGCCCTAGGGAGGGTTCTTCCAGGGGTTAGTCTATCTGTATGAAGATATTATCTTGGAATGTTAGAGGGACAGGAAAACCTTCCTTTGCATCGTCTTTTAGTAGAATAAATTTTCTTAATCATCCGGATGTCTGCTTGATTCTAGAGACCCGACTGGCTGGACCTTCAGTGCAGATAATTCGTCGCTGCCTTCCTAAGGAGTGGGATTTTTATGCAATTGATGCTAAGGGTTTATCTGGAGGTATTATTATTGCATGGAACACATCTGTTGCCAGAATCGATGTGTTTCATCAGTGTTCCCAGAATGTGATAATGGTAATTACTGAATATAATGGTCCTTCTTGGATCCTCTCCGGCGTCTATGCTAGTACCTGCTACTAGGAGAGAAGGTATCTGTGGAATGAAGTATCCAGATTGATCAATCAGGGATTCCCGATGGTGGTTGTGGGGGATTTCAACTGTATTACCAAGGGGGAAGAGAAGAGAGGAGGCAAGGCCTTTACTCATACTATAGCTACCAGGGAATTCAGCCAATTTCTGGACTCCAATGGCCTCGTTGATTTGGGGTTTGTGGGTTCCAGGTTCATCTGGTGCAACAACAGGACTGGGAGAGCCAGAGTTTGGGAGCGGTTGGATCGAGCTGTGGCAACCACGGGCTGGCTTCATCTACATCCCAAATTCGTTGTTCGCCATCTTGACAGGGTGGCTTCTGATCATTGTCCCATTATGCTGACAACCTCCCCTCTTCCTCCCATTCAGGTGCCTTTCAGATTTGAGAGAATTTGGTTGTCTTATTCTAATTCTTGGGAGGTGGTTAGGGAGGTGTGGAGAATTCCTATCAGGGGCAATGCCCAATACAGGATCAGCCGGAGACTGGAACTTCTCAAACGTCGTTTGAGGAGATGGAATAAAGAAGAAGTGGGCAACATCTTCTCCAGACTGGTGGAGATGGAGAAGATCATTCATGACTACCAGGTGAAGGAGGATAGGGATGGTGGCCTGAAGGAAGCAGATCTTTTCTCCTTGCGGGCTAGTCTGGCCTCCTACAATTCATTGCTGGCTCAGCAGGAAACTATGTGGAGGTAGAAATCCAGGATACAGTGGCTGGCTCAGGGAGACAGGAATTTTCATTTTTTTCATCAAGCTACACTGGTCAGGAGACACAGGAATCGGATTGTCACACTCAAGTTCGATGATGGCCACTAGATTGATGATGACCACAGCATTATGCAGGAGATTCTATCCTTTTTTCGGTCCAGATGAAGGTTGGAGGATGGTGATCTACCTTATGTCCAGGTGTCTGCTCCTCAGAGATTACTTTCTCAGGACCAGAATGAGGGCCTTCTTGCCCCTAATTCAGAGGAGGAGGTTAGGGAGGTGCTTTGGTCCTTAGCGGAGGACAAAGCTCCGTGTCCTGATGGATTTCCTCCTCTGTTTTTTTGGAGATATTGGGGTATTGTCAGATCGGAGGTTATTTTGGCTGTACAAGCCTTTTCACCACTGCTCAGATGCTGGACAGATGAAAGTAGACCTATGTCACTCTCATTCCTAAGCGGCCTCACCCATCTCATCCGTCCCACTTCAGATTGATTAGCCTGTGTGGTACTTTGTACAAAATCTGTGCCAAACTTCTAACTAGAAGGATGGCTGGTATCCTTCCGAGTATTATCTCTCCGGAGCAAGCAAGGGGCCTTTATGCTGGAAGGGGCATTTCTGACAATGTCCTGCTGGCTCAGGAGTTCATGCATGATATGCGACGGGCATCTTCCAAGACTGCTCTGATGGCCATCAAGTTGGATATGGAAAGGGCATATGATCGTGTGTGATGGAGCTTCCTCGACCAATCTCTCCATGACTTTGGTTTTTATCCTCAGTGGATTTCTCGGGTCATGTCGTGCATCAGTACTCCATCCTTCTCTATTCTTATTAATGGAGCTCCCTCGGATTATTTTCATTCCACGACTGGCCTTCGACAAGGTTGTCCGCTCTCCCCTTACCTGTTCATTATTATGGCTAACTCCCTCTCGCAGGCCTTACGGGACGTTGTTTGGGCATCGACTATTCACCCCTACGTTGCTGCCCCTATGGTGTTTCCGATCTCGCATATTCTCTTTGCAAATGACTGCTTACTGCTAGGCAAGGCTTCTGAGACTATGGCCCGTGGATTCAGGAGCGTCATTATGTCATATTGTCTTGCTTCTTGTTAGAGGGTCAATTTGGCAAAGTCGGAGGTGCACTTTTCCCCAAAGACTACCGCTTGTATGCATGGTCGGATCATTTCTATCCTGGGGATTGGGGGGCGGGATGGTACCATTCGTTATCTGGGAGTCCCAATTTCTGGAGCTCAGCTCAGCAGGGCGGACTCTCATGTTATGTTGCAGGTGGTGCAGGACAGGATTGAAGGCTGGCAGGGCAGGGTGTTATCGGGAATGGGTCGACTTACTCTCATCAGGTCGATGCTCACCTCCCTACCTATCTATCTGTTGGCCAATGCTGTGATTCCTAGGGTGATGGTGAACAAGGTGGAGCAGATCCTTCGGGCTTTCCTTTGGTGGTCCAGCACTGCTCCCAGGGGTATTAACTTCCTGGGTTGGCAGTCGGTGTGCCAGCCTGTGCGAGATGGTGGACTGGGCATCCATTCACTTGTACTTACGAGGGAGGCGTTGTTGGCTCGGCATGCTACTAGACTATTTTTAGATCCTGATAGTCTGTGGGCTTCCTTTATGCTAGCCAGATACGATGTCCATTCTCTGGGGAGGATTGACTTCTTTTTGCCCTCCAGAGGCTCCGCTATCTGGAGAGAGATCAAATGGAGAACTCCAGATGTCATGACCACATCAGATAGACGGTGGGGGATGGCAGATCGATCAGGGTCTATTCAGATGTCTGGATTTCTGATATTTCTCTGGATAGATGGCCCACCTTCTTCTCCCCGGACCTGTCACCTTCCATGATGGTCAGTGATTTCATTGTCACAGGGGTCCAGACATGGGATTATACTCTGTATCTACCTACAATGGAGAACCCATGATGGAAAGAATCCTTTCGATTCCCCTTCCGGTGATGCCTTGCCACGACATTAGAATTTGGGGGACCTCGTCTTCTTCTGCTGCTCCTCTGTCGGATCTTTATTCTATTTATTGCCCGGTTCAATAGAGAGGAGTCCAGGCAGCATGGATGTGGACCCTTCCTGTGCACCTTCGTGTGCGTCTCTTCATCTGGAAGGTGGCTTGGAGGAGACTACCCACCAAATCCCTCCTGAGCTCTCGTGGCTTGCACCTCCCCACTTCCTGTCCATTTTGTGCTGCTCCTGAGGAGACCGTCGCCCACACCTTGTTTCTCTGTTTCAGAGCCTGGTAGGTTTGGACCCTTGCGGGTTATAGATCCCTCATCTATACAGGCGAGGACGTGGTTGATTCTTTCCTACGGGCCCTTCGCTCCCCTCATGCTATTACATCTCAAGGTTTTATGGCTCATATGGCTTACCACCTCTGGATTACCCGGAATGCTATGATCTTCAGGTCCGATACTTGCTCGGCCAGATTTATTATGGAGAGGGCTAGGGCTTAGGATGTGGAGTATCGAAGCATGATGGTACATTCGTCGGTGAACTGAGTTCAGGTACTGCTCTTCGAGTGCAGCACGCCAGCATTGAGTTCTTGTCTCTTGGGAGCCCCCACCTCCGACCTATGCTACTATTAACTTTGATGGGAGTGTTAGAGGGCCCAATGCTGGGGCAGGCTTTGTTATTCAGGCCTCTGGAATTGGCTTCCTGGCTACAGGGGGCACCGATCTCCTGAAGCAGACTGTTCCTTCAGCGGAGCTTCATGAAGCATGGGATGGTATTAGATATGCCAGGACAATCCTCCACTTGGATCGCCTTATTATAGAAGGTGATTCCTCGACTGTCATATCCTGGATTCAGAGCGTCCTTAGAGCGACTCCCACTATGCCTCTCCTGCGAGACATCGCTCTGCTGCTTCGGGGATGCTCGGGACTTATTGTACGTCATATTTATCGGGAAGCCAACTCGGCAGCAGATTGGGTGGCTTTCCTCGCCGCGCATCACTTTAGATATTTTATCCGCTCCTCTCCTTCTGATATGCCTATACAATTTAGAGATGTTTTGTTATCTGATACTCTGGGTTGTACCCGTTCCAGGATATTTTTTTAATATATTTATCCGGTCCATCAAAAAAAAGAAAAAAAAGGAATTATCTTTTCCTCGAAAGTAAAAGGGATTAGCATTCAATGGCTGGATTTTGTGCTTTTCGATACCAATTCTTAACATTTAATCTGAAATGAGTTAGAGGATGAATCTAACCAGTAGTCATACAAGAATGCGTTTGTTCCTTTAAAATGAATACAGAATCTTAGAACTTCATCTTACCATACTTTAAATCCCTGTCACCTGCCTGACTTGAACAATATTACACCATCCATAGGAAAAAAAAAAGAAGTTCAGCAAGACCTGAATGATAGATGTGTTTCATTAATCTAGCATCTAGATGATGCACCGATCTCCGAACGAGAGTCCATGCATGGCAGCTGTGATAGACGTGCAGGTCCAACATCGCATTTGAACCATGCATGGTAGACCATGATAAGCTGCAATTTATCAAGTAAAACTTGTGTGAACTCACACAATGAATCGGATTGCCATGTGCTCTTTGGAAAGTAAGCTCCTAAGTCTGTCCTGCACTGCACTGAAGATTAGCCCATTGGGCGGTGAATTCATCCATGTTCAATTCCTTTTCCAGATGGGCAGGCATCATCCGTGTCAGGAAGGGATTGTATGCTACATATGAGAAGCTTTTCATCGAGAAAGATTTCATCACTGCTATTAACTGGATACTGGATCAGACGAAACAACACGAAACCTACCCGCTTTTTTCATGATATTTAAAGATTCCTTTGTCCTTCCATGACAGCGTTTGCTCGTTTCTTATTTCGAGAGACGAATGATATGATCGATTGGACTGCTTCTTTTGTCGCTGAGTATCGTAGAGGCTAGACTTGGTATCAGGATAATGATATGTCACAGATCTTGAAAAACAAATGCTTGTTGTTATAAGGGATAAAAAATAAAAATAAACTCAAACTATATAGTTAGGACGACTTCTATCTCTAAAACTGAATTGTAATTATAAAAAAATAAAAAATATTTATATTTATTTAAAAAAAAAATAAAAAAAATTGTTGTTAGAGCTTTAGGAATTAATCTTACACTCAACAAAATTATATCTTTTTTATAAAATAATTATAATTGATTTTAGAAAAATTTCTATTTTTTCTCGATACGCTCCATATCCGTAAAGAATAGTATACCTCCAGAAGGCAAAAATTTCTCCTAATCTTAATTTAATATGAAAGTATATAAAAAATAAATAAATAATTTATAATACTTTAATAATCAAAGATATAATCTTTATTGCATATAAAAAAAATATTAATAAAAAGCTTAAAATAATAGAATATATTCTGCATCATTATATATATATATATATATATATAGGGGCGGACCGCCGGGAGGCAATGAGGGCCAAAGGCCTCCCCCCGCCCCCCCATTTTTCAGTTATCTTTCATTTTTTTATAATTTTTTCTATAATATTTTTTTTAAAATTTTAGATATTTGGCTTTCCTGAAATTTTTTCTTTTCATTTCAAAAAAAATTTAAAGAATTGGTGAAAAAAATTTCAAAAAAAAAATTGAATCCCATGTGTTGCCACCAAGATCGTCGTGACTCGTAGCTCTGGTGCGACGGGTTCTCGTCGTACGCTTGGCTCTCCTCTCTCTCCTCGTGATCGGCTCGCTGGCCCCAGGAGTCCTGCAAAACAGGGAAGACCTTGGCCGGGGATTCTGGCGAGAACACTCCGACGATCAAGTCAATGGGACGATCGAAGGAAACAGAACCTCTAAGGCGGATAGCTTGAAGGACTCTCCGCTTCCAGAGGATGATAAGAATTCTATGAAGGAAATCAAGAACAGAAGGCATGTCTGTTGCTTACCTTTTCTTACCTCTATCGAAGTTCCCTTTTCTTTCTTCATGAGGTTACTCTGCATCGTCCCTGCGGAGCGTTGCTTGGCCTGTGAGGCTCTAGTAACCGTGTGGGGCAGTGATAGGCCTTGGAGGTTCATCCGAAGGATAATGGAGTGGGGGGTTAGCATTGAGGAGGAGAGCTTGAGCCGTGGTCGTTGTCCGTTGGGACTCCTCCCATTATTCTCTTGGTAGCTTCTAGATTTTTCTCTTCTTCCTTTCAAATGGAAGTTTGACCTCAGCAGAGAGCTTGGTCTTGGATATGAGTTTGACCTTAGCAAGGAGCTCGGCTTCATTAAGGAGCTTGACTTTAGTGAGGAACTCGGCCTTAGTGAAGAGCTTGGCTTCAGTGAGGAGCTTGACCTTAGCTCTTGGTTTGAATACAGGGCTTTAAGAGCTTCCTGGCTTTGGGTGCCGGGCTTCGAAAGTTTCCGGCTTTACTTCACCGTACTTGGAGTCAGATGGACGAGCTCCTATATTGGTGAATGTTGCCGCCTAGAACGTCGTGGCCTGTAGCTCTTGCGTGGCCTAGGTGAGTGGGCTCCGTGCCGGCGTCACTGGCTCGTTGGTCGGAGACGGTCAAGGGGAACATAGTTGTAGTTGGGAGGAAAGGGGCTTGGTACTGTAGTGGCCCTCCTGTGGGCCTCTCTGGTGAGGAATAATCTTCCTCCTTGTTGTCCCTCCACCGGGCGATACCTGCAAAACAGGGGAGACCTGCGCCGGGGATTCCGGAAAAGGCACTCCGACGATCAAGTCAGCGGGACGATCGAAGGAAATAAGAGACCTCTGAGGCGGAGAGCTTGGGGGACTCTCCGCTACCAGAGGGTGATAGACAATGCCAGAGTGAAGAGAGTGTGTTGTCTCTTACTTACCTCTCCCCTTTCTTACCTCTTCCCACTGCTTTTATATAGACGAGCGGCTCTTGGTGTTCAGAGGGGCACGTTCTTCTTGGTATAGGCCTGTGAAGCCTCTGCATGCCTGGGAGGCTTAGGTAGGCTGGCCAGCTTCCCCTGTCTTGATGGCTCAGAAGATTGGCAGAGGAGCCCAGCGCCTCGGGTGTGGCACTGTTCACTAGTTAGTATAAACGGTAGCTTAGGAAACTTAAATGCAAACCTTTCTTCGCAGGCGGCGTGTCCAGGACCCACGTGGAGGGGGATCCATGCAAAGAGCACCAAGCCCACGTGGATGGGCCCCTCGGGAAACGCGCCGGGCCCACGCGAGTGAGACCGCTTTGCGTGGTGCTCCCAGTGACTGAGTCCGTGACGCCGCTTCAAGGTGCCATGCGGGCACGCGGACCGAGAGAAGGCCCTGTGCACGCTGATCGAGGCGAAGTGCAAGGCTCTAAGCGCGTGGGTGCGAACCCACACGTTGCGGACCCATACGCTGCTCCTGGCCGGAACCAGACCGCGAGAGGGATAAGCTGGACTGTGGGCATTCTAGGACGCGGAGCGGGTGCGGATAGAATTGGGCGCCACACGGGCGCGCCGAACCCGGCGCCATAGGGGCATGCCGAACTGGGCGCGCGGGCACGTGGGCATACCGAGCTGGGCGCGCGGGCACGTGGGCATACCGAGCTGGGCGCCGGACGGAAGCATGCAGGGCCCGTTTAGGTGGGCGAAGCCGGAGAAGAGCAGGTCGCACCCTAGCGCGAGCGGAAGCATGCGGGCACGCCGGAGGGAACCGGGTCGGCCGTCGCGCCGTGGGCGAGGGCGGAGCCGGACAAGAGATGGGTGTGCCGCAAGCGGAGGCGGAGCTGGCCGGGCATGTCCGTGCCGGGCTGGGAAGCTGAGCTGGATCGTGCGGAGCCGAAGAAGCCGGCCTACTTCCCCGCAGGCGGAGCCGACCTGGGATGAAGAGTGGCCAGGCTCGGGCGTGCCACGACCGGATGGAGCTGGACGCGGACGGAGCGGGGCGCGCTGCCCTAGGCGAGGTCAGGCCGAGCTGGACCCGGAGCATGGCATCGCCGAGCTGGAGCTGCGCGGAGGGCTGCCTTGACTGTAGGCGTGCCGGACAGCTCCCCACACCGGGCGGAACCGGACAGGGGTGAGGCGGAGGCCTCCCGCTGGCGAACTGGGCGTCGGACGGGGAGCCGGAGCCAGAGCGAGACACGCAGAACCGGAGCGGGGCGCGGGCACCGGAGACCGGGCCATCGTGGGCCGAAGAACCCCATGCGGGTGCTTCGCGGGTGGTGCAGGTGCAGACCGAACTGGGGTCCTACGGGCGCGCCGAGCTGCGCCGGAGCCGGAGGGGGTTTCGCTCGTTGGAGAACCGTCGGGAGGGGCCAGAGCCACGCAGGATCGCCGACCTGTCGCGGGGGAGCGCCATGCGGGCGAGATCGGGCGGAGCCTTGCTACGGTCGCACGCCGTGCGGAGCTGGAGAGACCGGACGTGCCGAGGTGGGTCCAAGGTTGCCAGGGGCGGAGCAGGACCGCCGGCGGAGCAGGGGCAGCCTTGGGGGAGGCGAGCCGGGCCGTTGGCGAGGCGCTGCTGGGGTGCCACTCGGGCCGAGCCGGATCTGCTGCCGGGCTGGAGCAGGAGGGCGGAGTTGGCGGACGCAGACTCGGAGCGCGGCGTCGTCGAGGGGAGCCGTGCGAGTACACCGGCACGGTCAGGCAGACGGGCTCCTCCCCTGTTGCTGTTGCACGAGCCGAGGGAGCTGGTTCAACGTGCGGGCGGAGGCAAAGCACGGCCACGTCGAGCTGGGGGCCGAACCGAGAGGTGCCGGGGCGTGCCGCGCCGGGGTGCCTGCGCCGGGTCCGGAGGCGCCGATCCTGTCGTGCCGGAGAAGCCGGAGGCACCGGGCGCGCTGGGGCGTGCCGTGCCGGGCTCGGATGAGCTGGGGGACACCTCACCGGGCTCGGTGGCGCCGGGGGGGGGGACCGCGCCGTGTCAGTCACGGCAGCGTCGGGCAGCGCTCGGGCGGTGCATGGCCGGAGCTGAAGCCCGGGGCGGTGCATGGCCGGAGCTGAAGCCCGGGGCGGTGCAGAGCCGGGCTAGCACGGGCTCGCGCCCTCCTCGCACGCAGACCGAGGTGCGAGGTAGGGTGCCAGGGACGTGCCTGCGGGCGGAGGCCTGGGCATGCATGCAATCTTGCATGGACGTTCGTCGACGTGCTCGGCTGCGGCGAGCGGATCCAGGGAACCTTTCGCCCTGTAGGCAGAGCCGGGGAGGGCAGAAGTACCCACGCAGAGCCGACCTGTGGCGCAGGAGCGCCAGATTGAGGGGGGTCCCGCCGGGCTGAGCCGGGGAAGCCGGTGGGCTTGAGATGATCTGGGCACGCCGTGGGCTTGCCGAGTTGGAATTGGGCACCTGCCGCGGGCGTGCCGAAGTTGGATTTCTCATGGCCGAAGTGAGGCCGAGGTACTGAGATTCCTCGCCGAGGTGGGACCGAGGTGGGGAAGTGCCACGCCGAGTTGGTGGAGTGTATGGCCGAGCTGGGGCCGAGGTGGAGAAGTACGTTGCCGCGCCCGCCTCCAAGGAGGATACGTGTCAGGGCCGAATGGATCTTGTTTACTACTGTAACAGTGAAGAACAAAGTTGTACCAAAGAGGAACTTTAATTATTGAGGAGGGATTCTTACATCCTTGAAAAGGTGGCAGGCCTGTTGGTTCACCATGCCAGGAGGCGAGCTATAGACAGTGGGACCTCCAGAGCTTCCCATGGACATCCCGGACTGTGAGTACAGTAGATGCCAAACTATGAGTTTCTCGGTAGATGGCGAGACTTCTTGGAGTCTCCGTGGACATCTCCAGACTGTGAGTAAGGCAAGAGTTGAACTGAGAGTCAAGCGGTAGATGTGAGGCTCCGAAAGTTTCACAGCTTAGGTGCCGGGCTTCGAAAGTTTCTGGGCTTAGGGTGCCGGACTTGGAGTCGGACAGACGAGCTTCTGTACTGGCAAAGAACAAAGTTGCACCAAAGAAGAACTTTAATTATTGAGGAGGGATTCTTACATCCTTGATAAGGTGGCAGGCTTGTCGGTTCGCCATGCCAGGAGGCGAGCTGTAGACAGTGGGACCTCCGGAGCTTTCCATGGACATCCCTGGACTGTGAGTACAGTAGATGCCAAACTATAAGTTTTTCGGTAGATGGCGAGATTTCTTGGAGTCTCCGTGGACATCTCCAGGCTGTGAGTAAGGCAAGAGCTGAACTGAGAGTCAAGCGGTAGATGCGGGGCTCTGAAAGTTTCGCGGCTTAGGTGCTGGGCTTCGAAAGTTTCCGAGCTTAAGGTGCCGGGCTTCAGGAGTTCCGGGCTTGAGATGCCGAGCTTTGGAAGTTTCTGGTCTTGAGATGCCGGGCTTCGAAAGTTTCCGGTCTTAAGGTACCGGCTTCGGAAGTTTCCGGTCTTTGGCTCTGCCAAGAAACCTTGCGGGCAGTGATAGGCTCTGGCGGACTATAGTGCATACCCTTGATGGTAGTACAGGAGCTTTTTTCCTGTAGAACTGAAATATAATTTTGCAAATATAGTAGGGAAAGGAGTTACCTGTTGAGCTCCGGTCATATGAATAAATAAAAATATATTTCTTCCTTGAGAAGGCCAGAATTAAATTCATCGACCACCCTCTTAGGAGAGAATGGAACTCCGTTACATAGGAGAATAGGAGTCCGTTGCATGGGAGAGCAGGGCTCCGTTGCATGGGAGAAGAGGAGTCTGTTGCATGGGAGAAGAGGAGTCTGTTGCATGGGAGAAGAGGACTCCATCGCATGGGAGGAATGGACTCCGTTGCATGAGAGAAGCGGAGTTTGTTGCATGGGAGAACATGGCTTCGTTGCATAAGAAAATAGGACTCTGTTGCATGGGAGAAGAGGAGTCTGTTGCATGGGAGAGCAGGGCTCCATTGGGAGGGAGAGCAGGGCTCCGTTGCATAAGAGAATAAGACTCCATTGCATGAGAAAGGAGGAGTCCGTTGCATGGGAGAAAAGGACTCCGTTGCATAAGAGAATAGGACTCCTGAGAAGTGACAGGTGTTTGAAAAGACCACGAGTATGAATTTCTTCCCCACTACGGTGGTCAGACCCTTTCTCCCTCTCTTCTTCTCTTCTTCTTCTTTTCTCTCTCTTTTTTTTTTCATGAAACTCACGCAGCCAACCATCCATGGCATTGGCACCGGTTTGGGTCTTCTCTGTCAATAGAGGTACCATCGACATCTGCTTTTGGATCGGCTTTGGTGCATTCCCTGTCCGATCTAGCCAAAGATCGAGGGCAGCATACTGGAAGGTGGCATCTATTGGGGATTATCCGTCTTCGGTTTGCCGCCCACTGCCATGTTGAGGACAACGATGCCCCCTTCACATCTCAGGATCTTTTTTCGAGGCCACTCCATGGAGCCCCGAGAGAGAGGGGAGCTCTCGTGCCCTCACCCTCGTGCCCCAAGTCTACCCCCGGGGACCAAGGACAAAGGTGGCTACTGTTGTCCCACCATGTTGAGGAGCTTTGATCTGCCCCCCTACCTGGCACGCCAATCTGTTGTCACCAAGATCGTCATAGCCCGTAGCTCCGGTGCGTCAGGTCCCGTCGAACGCTCGGCTCTCCTCTCCCTTCTCGTGGTCGACTCGCTAGCCCCAGTGGTGGGGACACCTGAGGCACCAGAATAAGACAGAGGCTTTTTCAACCCTCTGTAAATTGATCAATAATTTATGAGTTCATCTTTAATAAGGGCTTAGCTCATCTGAGTCCATTTTAGTTGTTATTTGAGTATTTTTAGTTGTTATTTCAGTTCTGTACTAGTCAGCTCATGTTGAGCTAGTTCAGTCCAATGCTAGTCAGCTCATGTTGAGCTAATTTTATTTTTTGAGTCCTGTCCAAGCATACTGAAGACTCAAGACTATATCATACAAGTGAAGACCAAGTCCAACTAGATTGAAGACATGGAAGTATAGCACAAGTCCAACCCAGCTTGAAGATTTGAAGACCCCGGGAGGAAAATTCAGAAAACCCTGATTTCTTGCAGATGCCCTCCAGATGCCCAGATTCCCTTCTAGATGCCAAAGTATATTCATAGATAAGGGCATCCATGATTCTAGAGGTCCATCTGCATCCTAGCCCAAAGAAATCAAGCCCAGGTGCCAAGCCCAAGCCCCTAAGAAGCAAGATACCAGGGAATATTCCTGCTACCTGGCTACCAGGCCACCCCAGCTTCCAGAGGCCCAAACCCATGCACCCGAGCCCCTTTGGGCCGGCCTTTTGCTACTCCTAGAAGCCCAACACGCCCCCCTAGGCATCCTTGGAGTCTTGACCAAGTCAAGAAAATTTTTAGGGATTTTTCTACCTAATATTTCCTTATTTTCTAGCTAGGGTTTGAGAGGGAAAATGATTCTTATGTAAAGACTTATGTACCCTTACTTGGAGCCCAAGGTTAAGGGTCTATTTAAGGGACCCTAGCCTCTTGTATGAGGAGAATTTTTGATGAATGAAAACCTTGAGTTCTTCTATTGAGTGGTGTGATACCCTGCTGTGTGCATAAAGGGGTTTGTGAGAGTTCTTCTTCCCGGTGTTTGCAATCATCTTCCTGCTGCCAACAAACCCTCCAGATCCCTGGACGCCCACTCCAAAAGAAGCCTTCCCTTGCTGTTTTTACTTTGTTTTCTTGTTCCTTTGTGAGCTTTCTAACCCCTGACAGGTTGTTTACAGGTCCCTGAGTTCCTACGAATCCAACGACTCCAGCCAAGCCTCAATCGGATCACCGAGCAGAAAGCGGGGTATCCGCGGATCTTTGGCTCGGTTTTCCAGGCCGCATCCGTCGAGGAACAAGAGACCCCTTCGCTGTGATCTTCACAGACGTTGTCAGGTACACCCCTCTATCTCCAGTAGTTTTATTGTAGGAGAACTTGCCCTAACCGAGGCTTCTCAGCTCCGGCGGTCCTTCTTTGCTACTTTTCTAGGTCCTAATCTGCATGCTGATCTTCAAAAATTCATACAAAATTCCCTACAAATAATTTTGATCTGAAATTTGGGAATTAATCACCTAAATCAACATGTAAAACATACAAAAAAAAATTGCATGCATATTAGTTCCCCATCATTTGGTATCAGAGCTTAGATTAGGGCTTGTTTTCTGCAATTTTTCAGTCCGTATATACTCTGTTATATTAATTATTTCTCCCTGTTAAAAACTCCAAAAATTCTGAAATTTATTTTTCTGGATTTATAATAATTCACAGTAATTTTAAAATTTTTCCAGATTTTATTATAGCCTTTGAATTTTCTGCAACCCGAAATAGGGCCTGCAAATTTTCGGCTCTGTTTTTTTAGCAAGACAAGTTTGGAAGTTTTAGGGTTTTGTTTAGGAGTTTTTGCATATTTCTTAATTTTAGTATATTTCCAGTATATTAGGCCATGATTTGCAAGGTTTCTTCTATTTAAAAAAATACCAAAAAAAAATATATTCTCCAAAAATACCAAAAAAAATATCTAAACCCTAATTTGCATCCTCATCTGCCTGCCATCATTGCATAATTTACTTTTAAGGGCACTCTTGCTATATCAGATGGGGGAGGATTTGATCACCTCTCCTTAGCCCAAAACCACATCCCTTGCATTCAGTCCCAAGCCTTAACCTAAAATTAATTAGACTTAATTTGCCCTAGTGGGCTAGGGACACCAACTGGTCGGGTCCGGGCTAGTGTTAGATCACTGTGTCAAGTTAACCTGTGTGTGCCTTGTGCTCAGTGTCTAGAACGGTGGTTTAGGGATTCAATCCCGAAGGGCTTGTGTGCTGGTCTGCCTACCTGGCCAATCTCTGATTGGTGTCTAGGATTGGCAATCAGGGACCTAACACTCCCTTTACACCTGCCTGGTTGAGTACAGGGTTACTATAGGCTAGTTTGCCATCCTGATTGAGCATCTAGTTTGGACTCCAGGTCTAGTCGGCTATAGTCGGTCTGATCGAGTCTTGCATGAGCACTAGATCAGGAGTTTCATATCACCCACCTCCTTCACAAATGTCTGAATCCATGGAAAATTTACAATCTCAAATAAAAGCCCTAGCTGATCAAATGGCCCAAATGGCTACCCACATAACTACCCAGATAACTACCCAGATGACCCAGTTAACTCAGTCTCGTATTCAAACCAATGATAGAATTGACCATCTTGCCAATAGGTTTGATCAGTTAAAAGTCCGGGTAGGGACCCCAGAAAAAAACCATGGGTCACAGTCTGAGCCAGATCCTGATTCCCCTCAACCTAGGAGGACCCCAAACCTTGATCCATACCTTGAGGCTGAACCTAGGAGAGCCCATTATCCTGACCCAATCCCTAAGGTTAGTCCTAGAAGACCCAATCAGGATTTTGTAGACCAGGAAGATAGATCCTATTTACCCACATCCTCTAAGCCTAGTATACCCACAACCTATAGATCTTATGACTCCAAATCCTATGAACCTAGAACCTATGAATCCAGTACCTATGAACCTAGATCCTATGACTCTAGATCCCATGATCATAAATCCTATGCACCCACACCCTATAAGCCTAGTAGACCCAACACCCAATATTCTGATCCATATAGGGAGTCCAACCCTAGGAGAACCCAATATTTTGACCCATATAGGGAGTCCAACCCTAGGAGAACCCAGTATTCTGACCCATATAGGGAGTCCAACCCTAGGAGGACCCAATATCCTGATCCATATAGGGAGCCCAACCTCAGGAGGACCCCATACCATGATCCATCCTTAGAACCTGATCATAGAGCTGACCCAAAATGCTATGACCCCAGATCCTATAATCCCATGACCCATAGATCTGCACCCTTGTCCTATGAGCCTAGAGAACCCATAACCCCTAAGTATCAACCTAGTACTAGTCATGCTTCCCCTAGTCAACTTGAACCCCATAGGATTAGTATCCCTAAATACGAACCTAGTAGTGAGCCACTACCCCTTATACAACCTGAACCTACTAGGAGTAGTACCCATAATCAGAGACCAGAACCTAACCAATTTCCTGCTAGCTGACCTTCTCCAACCATTCCTGAGATTCACAAGGCTTACATTAATGCGGAAGTGTATGAAGCTGATGTGAGCCTAGTGGATGAGTATGAGGGAGAAGAGGAGACACCTTTAGTAGACCTAGAATTAGCTGACCCAGTAGATGCCTAGGTAGAAACCAATCCAGAGCTAGTTGACCTTGACCATATCCAACCTAAAGCTATAATGGAAGAACAAATAGAGGAAGAGAACCTAGGTACTGCTACTAGAGCCCTACCTGAGGAAACCATAGAGGAGAGCCAAATTATAGAGTATAGTCCTAAAATACAAGAACCAGAAGAATTTATTAAGGACCTGATCTCTTTGAATCAGTACCCTCAGGATGAGTCTCCTCCTATAGTTCCCATTAAGGACCTCTTTCCTGAGATTAATAACCCATCCTTCCATTATACAAACCCCGTAGATATATCGCAACCCCATAAGGTTAACCTCATTAGTCTAGGATTAGTCCCTGACATGCCTTCTTTGATTCTACTTTATCCAACTAACGCAGAACCTTTTTCTCCACCCTACCAGAGTAATTCTGAACTCACTTCCTATTTTCTACCCTTTCCTGAGTTTTCTCATGTGTCTAGAACTATTAGGTTACATTTTGTTGAGGTTACTAGGTTGCAAGGATCCATAGAGCCCATCCCATTTTCTACCTACTTTTGGCAGACCCTCTGGCACTTATTAGGAGTTACTAGCAAATTTTCTTCTGCATGTCATCCATCAACCACGACTCATGCCCCCATGCCCAAGTGGTAGTTAAGACCTAATAAACCTCTTCAATCGAGTCTGTTAGGTGTAGGTTTGAGTCCTTTGCATCATCTTGTTAGGAGTCTGCATGTGCCTAGCATGTTCACCACCCGCACTAATGTTAAAACAACTGGCTAATTCCCGAAGATGGATCAAAAAAATTTGATGTAGTGGATTTTATCTTGGTTAGGATTAGGCCTAAAAGAAGCTTCATGCTCGCAGAGCCGGACCTTTTAAAGTGATAGAGAAGGTTGGATCAAATGCCTAGGTGTTAGACTTGCCTTCGAATTTGGGCATTAGTTCTACCTTCAATATTACAGACCTGGTTGAGTATAGGGAACCGACAGCGCTACCTAGTGAGGCCTTTGGACCTATTCCTTTTCATTGTGAGTGACCCTAACCTAGAGTGTCCACAAACAAATTTGGCCTGAGAGAGGAGAACGGATCGAGCGTATCCTGGATGATCAAGCCATCATGACCTAGGGCCATGACTATCAACGCTTCCTGGTCCGATGGCAAGGCCGGCCAGAGTCGGACGATTCGTGGATTTCTCGAGATGACTTGCAACGCCTCAACCCAGACCTTCTCGAGAGATATGTGAGCCAGTCTAACCTTCACTCGACAGGGTCGAGTTCCTCCCACCCCGGGAGAATTGGTGGGGACACCTGAGGCACCAGAATAAGACAGAGGCTTTTTCAACCCTCTGTAAATTGATCAATAATTTATGAGTCCATCTGTAATAAGGGCTTAGCTCATCTGAGTCCATTTTAGTTGTTATTTGAGTATTTTTAGTTGTTATTTCAGTTCTGTACTAGTCAGCTCATGTTGAGCTAGTTCAGTCCAATGCTAGTCAACTCATGTTGAGCTAATTTTATTTTTTTGAGTCCTGTCCAAGCATACTGAAGACTCAAGACTATATCATACAAGTGAAGACCAAGTCCAACTAGATTGAAGATATGGAAGTATAGCACAAGTCTAACCCAGCTTGAAGATTTGAAGACCCCAGGAGGAAAATTCAGAAAACCCTGATTTCTTGCAGATGCCCTCCAGATGCCCAGATTCCCTTCTAGATGCCAAAGTATATTCATAGATAAGGGCATCCATGATTCCAGAGGTCCATCTGCATCCTAGCCCAAAGAAATCAAGCCCAGGTGCCAAGCCCAAGCCCCTAAGAAGCAAGATACCAGGGAATATTCCTGCTACCTGGCTACCAGGCCATCCCAGCTTCCAGAGGCCCAAACCCATGCACCCGAGCCCCTTTGGGCCGGCCTTTTGCTACTCCTAGAAGCCCAACATGCCCCCCTAGGCGTCCTTGGAGTCTTGACCAAGTCAAGAAAATTTTTAGGGATTTTTCTACCTAATATTTCCTTATTTTCTAGCTAGGGTTTGAGAGGGAAAAGGATTCTTATATAAAGACTTATGTACCCTTACTTGGAGCCCAAGGTTAAGGGTCTATTTAAGGGACCCTAGCCTCTTGTATGAGGAGAATTTTTGATGAATGAAAACCTTGAGTTCTTCTATTGAGTGGTGTGATACCCTGCTGTGTGCATAAAGGGGTTTGTGAGAGTTCTTCTTCCCGGTGTTTGCAATCATCTTCCTGCTGCCAACAAACCCTCCAGATCCCTGGACGCCCACTCCAAAAGAAGCCTTCCCTTGCTGTTTTTACTTTGTTTTCTTGTTCCTTTGTGAGCTTTCTAACCCCTGACAGGTCGTTTACAGGTCCCTGAGTTCCTACGAATCCAACGACTCCAGCCAAGCCTCAATCGGATCACCGAGCAGAAAGCCGGGTATCCGCGGGTCTTTGGCTCGGTTTTCTAGGCCGCATCCGTCGAGGAACGAGAGACCCCTTCGCTGCGATCTTCACAGACGTTGTCAGGTACACCCCTCTACCTCCAGTAGTTTTATTGTAGGAGAACTTGCCCTAACCGAGGCTTCTCAGCTCCGGCGGTCCTTCTTTGCTACTTTTCTAGGTCCTAATCTGCATGCTGATCTTCAAAAATTCATACAAAATTCCCTACAAATAATTTTGATATGAAATTTGGGAATTAATCACCTAACTCAACATGTAAAACATACAAAAAAAAATTGCATGCATATTAGTTCCCCATCACCCAGGAGTCCTACAAAACAGGGGAGACCTTACTCCTCAGGTCGCTGGGAGCCGTGCATGGATGCTTGGCCTCCAGAGTCTGGGATCACCCCTGAAGGTGAGACATCTCCACTGCAGACTCCTCCTCGTGGTGCCTCATTCGCGCTTTCTCCTCGGCCAGGGAGGCCTCGAGATCCCTGATGCACCCCTCGGCTCGGGACAAGTCACGTCGAAGGATCTAATTGGCTTCCTTCATCTCTTGTCCCTTCTCCATCAAGTCCTTCATGTTGGCCGCGAGGTTTCCCAGCCGTTTCTCCTTCTCAGCATCTTTCTTCGCCCATTCGGTGTAGAATTCTCGAAGCAGGAGTATGTCGGTTCTGATCTGTACCAAAGAAAAGAGTCAGCCCCAGCAACCTGACTTAAACACCAAAAAAAAAAAAAGAAAAGAAGAAAAAGAAAGGAAGGATCAGCGACTCACCTGCATATCTTGAAGGGGGCAGACAGCGAAAAAAGAAAAAAATTCTAAAACACTAGCGAGCACGAGCAGTTCGAAAGTGTAGGATTGAGGAAAGTCCTCTCTCCTTTCAAAATCGATAGATAGTGACCGTACGAATTTTAACTCCCCTGCCATCGGATGCGTGCCACATATGGGGTTCAACCGGCGGCGATGCTTCGGTGCGCTGAAAATCGCCTCGAGTCCGGTACCAGCAATTATGGTTCCTCAGACTTGCGGATGTGGCGCCCGTACATTGGGTCTTGAAACATGACCCGTGGAGTGGCGGAGATCGTGGCAATAATGACACTAGATATTTTGTCCTTCCATGTCAGATCTGCATTAACTCCCTCGCCATAGTCGTAACGTTTCGATGGGACTCGAGAGTGGGGGACAAATGATGTGGCTAGACCGCTGATGTGGAGTACACCTCAGTTCCAGTAGACAGCAAGGCAAGCAGATGTCGCCACATCAGATTTCTCTCCGAACTCCTTCCCCAGGTGGCTCCCCAAGTGCGAGCCCACCTCGATCGAAGTCGAGTTCTCTCCTGCTCCTTCGCCAGGTGGCTCTCCAAGGGTAGAGCCCACCTCGGTCGAAGTCAAGCTCTCTTGCTCCTTCGTCAGGTGGCTCCCCAAGTGCGAGCCCACCTCGGTCGAAGTCGAGCTCTCTCCTGCTCCTTCGTCAGGAGGCTTCCAAAGGGTCAAGCCCACCTTGGCCGAAGTCAAGCCCTTCTTGCTCTTTGGCTAGGTGGCTCTCCAAGGGTCGAGCTCACCTCGACGAAAGTCGAGCCCCTGCCAGCTCTTTCACCAGGTGGCTCCCCAAGGGTCGAGCCCACCTTGGCCGAGGTCGAGCCCCTTTTTGCTCCTTCACCAGGTGGCTCCCCAGGTGCGAGCCCACCTCGGCCGAAGTCGAGTTCTCTCTTACTCCTTTGCCAGGTGGCTCCCCAAGGGTTGAGCCCACCTCGATCGAAGTCGAGCCCTTTCTGTTCCTTCACCAGGTGGCTCCCCAAGGGTCGAGCCCATCTCGGTCGAAGTCGAGTTCTCTCCTACTCCTTCGCCAGGTGTCTCCTTAAGGGTCGAGCCCATCTCGATCGAAGTTGAGCCCCTTCCTGCTCCTTCGCCAGGTGGCTCCCCAAGGGTCGAGCCCATCTCGGCCGAAGTCGAGCCTTTCCTGCTCTTCCGTCAGGTGGCTCCCTAAGGATTGAGCCCATGCCTGCTCTTTCGCCAAGTGGCTCCCCAAGTGCGAGCCCACCTCGATCGAAGTCGAGTTCTCTCCTACTCCTTTGCCAGGTGGCTCTCCAAGGGTCGAGCCCATCCCGGCCGAAGTCGATCTCCTCCCTTTAGAAGCATCGCGAAAGCGAAGAGGACATCAGCACCAAGTCTGCGACAGAAGTCGGCGTGCATAGTACGACGCGTCCAGAGCGGTGCCCCAAAGCTAGAAAAGCGCGCCTACTATCGTTTGCACCATTCAGGGAAGAGAGCCCCGATCGAGGCAACCCGGTCTTGCAGCCGACCACCTGCACCACCCACAAAGAGAAGGCCATATTGGGGACCTCAGATCCAAGGGCGGCTGCACCCGGATCATGGCCTTGCTAAACTTTCCCAACCATGATAATCCACCGGAAAAATGAGGTTTGCAACATAACTTCCTACTATAAGAAGAAATGACCTCGGATGCCATTGACCCTCGAGCACCCCGAGAGGGAAAAACCAAGGCAAGAAGAGGGGAGAGCCAATGATTTAAAAGGAGGATCCAGCGGGCGAGAAGGGGGTAAGCACGAAAAAGGGCGAAGGAGGAGAGACAACGGGAGAGAGATCATGAAGACCTTCCAAAGGCTCATGGAGAGAATCCTGACGAGCGCAGCCATCTTAGCTCGAGTCTTGATCCCCTCCTACCATTCCTACTCTATCTTTTACTAAACATTCTCCTCCAAGCATGGTGACCGAATAGGGATCCGACTTGGGGGATATGTTCATCTTTACCATCCGCTGACTTGATCGTCGAAGTGCCCCCATCGGAATTCCCGGTCCGGGTCTCTAACTTTGTCTTGTAGGATCGGAGGCCGTTGGATTCGGGAAAGACGGGGTTGACGTCCGGCGCCACATCGGAGCTACAAGCCACGACAGTGAGGACGGCAACACCATGAATTTATAAAGAAATCAGTCCCAAAGAGTCTTAAAAAAAAAAAGGTGAAGAACTCACCTACATCAACCCAATCCCAAATCCAATCTATCGTGCTCCTGCACTAAAGCTTTCCTCAATCCCCAAACCCCACCCGTTGGCTGCCGCTGACTGAAACCTCCTCTCTTCCCCAACCACCAACCTCTTCACGCCATCTCCTTCACCTCTTTTCCTCGCCGAGTCACCAACTCCTCCTCTCTTCCCCAACCGGCAACCATCGCGATGCTGCCTCCACCCACCGCTGCCCCCGATAGGCCACCCGCCACCGATGGTCAACCCCACCCGCCGTCTCCTTCGCGGCTTCACCTCTCTTAAAGTCAACTCCTCCTCCCTTTCCCAACCAGCAACCATCGCTCCTATCCAGCTACCCGCCACCGGCCGCCAGCTCCTTTTCTGTCCAGAACTCCTACCCATGGTCGGAGCTCCATGTCTCGTTTTATCTATATTTAGCTTAGTAGGTATCATAGTATGTTTTCTAACTTCCTATAATATGGTATCATATTTTTTGACTCCTTAAAATTTGGTACGATCCATGTATATATATATATATATATATATATATATATATATATATATATATATTATATATTCGCGAACCGTTGAACTAGCTGTCCATGAAATAATCTTAATAGAACTTTTTATTTCTAGAATTTTTATTTTTAGATAGCTTTTGCAGTAGAATTGTGGCCGCTCGTCTGTAAAAATATATATATATATATACATATTCGCGAACCGTTGAACTAGCTGTTTATGAAATAATCTTTATAGAACTTTTTATTTTTAAAATTTTTATTTTTGGACAGCTTTTGTAATAGAATTGTGGCTGCTCGTATGTAATATATATATATATATATACATATTCGCGAACCGTTGAACTAGCTGTTCATGAAATAATCTTTACAGGACTGTTTATTTTTAAATTTTTATTTTTAGATAGCTTTTACAGTAAAGTTATAGCTGCTAGTCTGTAAATATATATATTCGCGAATCGTTGAACTAGCTGTCCATAAAATAATTTTTATAGGACTTTATATTTTTAAATTTTTATTTTTAAACAGCTTTTGCAGTAGAATTGTGGCTGCTCGTCTGTAGAAATATATATATATATATATATATATATATATAAACTTCTATGCATCCGGTTTGATCATTGTTTTGGTTTCACCAAGGAGCTGCACCAAATTTAGGCAAGTGAAACGAGATTCCCTTGCCCTGTTGGCTGTTTGTATTTTTGTTTAGGGTCTCTGACCCCGTGCATAAAAAAAAAAGAAAGGGCCAGGGTAACGCTTGACTCATTCCTTGCTTCCGGCCGGCGACATCGGCACGAGGCCCGAATGAGTTTTCAGCTCGGTGAAAGTCTAATTCAATGGAGAACGCCATCGGTCCCCGCAGAAGCTTGGCTTTTCGGATGGAGAATCCCTTCAGCCTCAAGGTTTTCCAGGTCTTTACGGGATTCGGCGTGGGCTGTGGGATTGGTATCGGCGTTGGCCGGCCCATATATCTAGGTAAAGCACTGTCCCCACCCCTTAAACCCCAGCAAACACTTCCATTAGGTGATGGAGTCGGGAATTCTGTTCAAAGGAAAGGGCGAACAAGACTCGGCCAACCATACCGGGATGCCAATGTATTGTTTGAATTGGTGATTGTCCCGGTCTTTTCTCTGTGAGGCGATTTTTAGCGAACATGTTATGTGCATGAAATGAAGCTTGACTTACATGACATTTTGTGATGTTTAAGTATGCATGTCAGTTCATGGACATGTATTTTGGATTTATACTTTATGGCTCTCACGAAGTTGATAGATGTAAGCCAAGATTTCTAATATGCAGGCAATCCCGTTTGTTAGCTTCATTGTTTGGTATATCTAGGCCATTAGATTATGTTCAACTGTTATTCATTTCATGGACACAATGTAATTATCACTAACTAGCTTCAGATTGATCTCATGTAGTACAATGCAAGCAGAAGTAGCTTATTAGTTGAATTTTGTGTTCAAATTGATGGTGACTACTATCAAAACTATATAAATTTTGACTCAGTTTTAAAGGTCTTGCATCACTTTAAAAAACATCATAAAGTTTTTCTTTATTTGCAGTTGATAGCTTCTACAAATATTGTTATATTATTGAACTATAAAAGGCTGTTCTCTGCTTTTGAATCATGGAAGGACGCCAGCTTGACAAGACTGGCAATAATTCACAATGGTGTCAAAATTAAGTGCTTATTCAATTATTGGAGGAAGCACTGAAGATATACTTGAAAATGTAGGCATCTTTCAATTCAAATCCCCTGTATCTTCTGGACATTCCACAATTACAAATATATTAAAATAGATAGCAATATTTTTTTTCTAAGTTTTCTGTTAATTTTATCATACCTTCTGAAATATTGAGAGCCATTGTCATTCATTCTGCATATATATTGACTGTAGCTTACACCATGGAAGGCATGGAGTGTTTATTTTCCATAACACATTATATTGCACTAACAGTAATTCCAATACTGATTTTACTTGGACATTCTCCACTTGCTTCCAGTAATTGCTCCAGAAATTTTAATTGTCGAAAAGTTCCTACAATTTCGCGATAACTTCTCATTTGGTATCCTTTGTGTAGATTGGGTTTCTGTAAGATCTTGTGAATATATCTTATTTTTGTCATCTGCATGACTGCATCTGCCTCTTCGGCTTATAGATTGTGTCTGTGAAACATTTTCAAATTCTGATATCAAAGCTTACATTCTTCTTCACCTTCTGGATTATTTCCAAGTTCAGAAGAAATCTTAGAGGTTAGCTGCTTGGTCTCTAAAGCGCAAATTTACTACCAATAAATTACCATCCATATAACTTTAAATTTTAATATGGTTCCTGGTGTCACATCTCTTAAAATTATACACCAATTCATAGAGGGTTGACATCAGGTCAGTCTGTCTCAGAGGTCTGTTCAAGCCTCCGTAGAACCTTCTTGATCTTGACTTTTGCACCATGATCATTTCATTTTTACAGAAGCCATTTGGTTGGTTCATGTTTGATAATTAACTATATATTTTCCTGAAATTATGTAGTTCTCCAATTTTTTTGCATTTATATATATATCAGATACTTGGAAGTAGTTTCTTCTCTATTTTTTCTTCACACAGAAATTCTTGCACTTTCAATTAACCTTTTGTTCTATGTAGTAAGTTCTGATTATTTATCAATTCTATCTGTTCCAAAAAAGCAGGTATTTAGATATTGTATTTGATTAGCAGTCACATTTCCACAAACATATCAATGTGTTTATAATTTGATATTTTGCTTTATCATTTGGTGCTGATGTCATAGTGTTCCTGCAAATGAACATTTAACCTGCTTTGATCAGGTGCAATACCGGTACTGCAGCAAGTCATGAGTGCCACAAGAGGTGCAACAGATGCTTTTTCTGGAGTCGGGAGACATGTTAATGGCTCTGTATGCGCATTGATCTAGTTCACATTTTTGTTCTATCTTGTGTAGCTGAAATCATACAATTTCTCACCGTCTGCTTCTTGTTAATCAGCTAAAGAAATTGGGGATGAAGAACATTGAAGTGGGTATTGGATGTGGCGTTGGTGTTGGCTATGGCTTTGGAGTAGGTATGTGTTATACCAGGACTTTTGGTAGTCCATAAGTGCATTGTAGAACTTTTCTTTTAATCCCTTTTTGCCCCTGTTCCAACACAGTTGTTCTGCACGTGAAAATATTCTTTTCCTTCTATAACATGCACACTATCAGTAATCTTAAAAAAAGAATAACTAAGGCTTTTCTGTGAATATATTTGTGTACATTTGTTGTGTATTTGGTAAGTTAGAACTGAGTTGCATGGTACCAAGCATGCTTTCTAGATAAGGGAAATTTTTATTTAGACTGCTTTTTGCACTTCTCCTACTTGACTAGTGGCTCAAAGAATATATCATTTGCAGCACAGTTTGGACTTTAATGAGAAAGAAAGTACTTCTAGGTTTGTGAATCATTAAATGCTTTTGTTGTTTTTCTGTGGATATAACATGGATTTGGAATAAGCTTAGGATTTTCTGTTTTGCATATTTTGCTATTTCTGCAGTTTTAAGGTCATCATGATATCAACTAAAGACTTCTCAATTTGCTAAAAACAGATCAGATGATGCACAATAATGAAACCATTGCAGGAAAAAAATGGATCAAGCACATTTGATGTGAACCAACCAAAAATACTGGTCTAACTCTATTACTAATTGATTTTGACTCTCTT
This sequence comes from Areca catechu, assembly GCA_021397845.1. NCBI lineage: Eukaryota > Viridiplantae > Streptophyta > Magnoliopsida > Arecales > Arecaceae > Areca > Areca catechu. The sequence continues at coordinate 21,243,149 of CM038049.1, read as the reverse complement.
GAGATGAACACTTTATGTTCACATGACAAAATGTCTCTGTTTTGAATAGTGAAATTTACAGGCAATGTGGGCTGCTAGTGGGGAGCCACACAAACTATATTTATGTAAGATATGAGTTCGTAAATTAGAAATGGAGTTAGAAAAGTGGAAAAAAAATGATGAAGTTTGAACTACTTGAATCATTATCAGGAGTGACAAACAAAAATAGGACACAAGCTTTAATAAATCTGTGTTTGAGCAAGGGCTGTTGTTTTTCTGGATTCAGAAAAATATTATCTTGCCCAGTTTTGCTATACATGGGACATTAACATGGAGAAAAGTATTTTGATTTAGATAAATAAGAGGTTACTTTACTTCTTGATTTTGGGAGGAGAGGAACGAGGCACCCATTCAAAACAATTTTTGTGCTTCTTGGCCAGGAATCTGTCATGTCCTTATAATTAGTAAAAAGGAGAAAGAAAAATGAAATAGGGGAGAAGGAAAGTAAGAAGGTAATAAGTCAGGTGAAGATGGAATATTTATTTCTTTGAGTGCAAAGAGATGGTTGAATTTAAGTTTGCAATTTTAAACTTATGTATATTTTTACTCAGTGGAATCTGGTCTCAGAAAAGATAAATAATGGGTATGTCTGAGAAAACCTTTGCAGAATAATGCACCCCTCCCCCACCATATGATTATCATCAGATTTATTTTCAAAAGCTTCACAATTTGCAACATGCACTTTGTGCAAGAAAACAGTACAATGTCCATAATTGTTGCATGTAGAAAGGAGAGATATGAGAATGAAGAGCTTATTGTGGCTCATCTTATTTCTTATTCAAAATGCAGAATCTTTTCTTTTATTATTATTATTATTTTCTGGCTCTTTGCAAATAGATAATGCTTAATGTAATGAATCAAGGTAGGTATGCTAGACTTGAGTCAAGGGGTTTTCAGATTTTAAAGGACCCATGTAAGAGGAATGCTGAATAATAATACCTAACATTTTGCACCTCCATTTTTAACCAGAATTTGATTGCTGAATGCAGAGAAATCTGTGTCTTAGTTGTCCCCATCTTATATGTTTCAAATGTGGGCAAAATGCCCTTGAAGTTCATGGCACAGTCAAATCTACTAGGTCAATAAGAGGAGGAAGAAGAGAGAATGATTCTGAATAGGAAGAATATCCAGTGGATGATGAAACAGAACTCGAAAAAGATGTTATTGTGCACGATCGGTGACCAGGTTTATAATGCCTATCAAGTTATGACAACTCCTGGGCCTTGTACAGTTAACTGAGTGTTGAGTTGTAACAGCTGTTGTCTAATCTGTATGACTTGTATATTTTGGAGGAAGTTGTATTTAGTTGTCATGGACAGTTGAAGAACTGAGATTTCTCTTTCAGGAGATAGTGGACAAGTTAGAAAAACTGAGAAATCGGCACAGCCATACAAAGGTAAAATGTTTGAAAACTGGAGATGAAATTTCTGGTACAAGTCACTGCTTATTAAAATTTTCCATTAAGAATTTGTATTAAAGGATTTTGAAATGCTATAGCCTTGTTAGAGGTGTGTTGTATGCACTGGAATCTCTCTTTTCTTTTCCCCTTCCACTTCCTTGCCATTCTTCGCCAATAGCTCTCCTATTTTTCCTGTTCTTGCAGCCTTATGTTTATCCTCTCTCTTCTTCAGGCAGTGACATTTCTCTTCCTCCCTCCCTCCATCCCTCTCTCCCTCTATGTATATATGTATGTGTAAATGTACATATGTACATAATACATATATGTATATATGTACTCGTATGTATGCACATATGTACATATATGCATGTATCTATTTATGTAGGTATGTATGCTATTGTCTTTCTTCTGCCAATGCACCATCTGTCATTTGAGCTTTAGCTGTAGACAGGAAGGCAACCAACAATTTTTACTCCTTTGTCTTTCTATTATCAATGACAGAATTCTTAAACATTTTTCTTTTTGGTGACTTCTTTGTTCCCTCCTTGCTCTTCTTTGTTTCTCATTGACATGAAATTTGTCTAACAATTCTTCGATCTATTACTTTTCTCACAGATCTGAAAAAGAACTCCAATTCTGTTATGTCTCGCTGAGCCTAATCTCTTCTCTTTTTTCTATGCTCTTTCTTATCTCATTTTTGCTCGTGACACTTTAGTTTTCTGAAATCCTGACCTATAATCGAGTACAAAATTTAAGTAAACAGGATCATAGACTTTGTTGGCCAAAACTCAAGCATCTGATATAGAACTTGTTCCTTCAGTTTTTCAGAATTTAAAACATCAGGGCCTGTTTGGTTGCATGTGTTCACCAAAGAAGAAAATGAACTAGACCTAAGAACGTGTACAGTCAAACCTGTTTCTTTTCTTTTCTTTTTTGAAGTTGTCTGTAAAATCTTTAAGAGCCTTCTGGTTCCAGGACCAATTTCATTGTATACATGAGCTATGTATCCCAATTTGTTCATTTCTTTCAATATTGGGAATATTCTCTCTAGATTAAACTTAAGATTCTCTGGTTCTACAGAGATCTAAGTGCATCAAAAGTTAAAACATTTACTTTCCAGCAAGATTTGCAGGAAAATATAGTTTTGACATAGGTCTGGTTATTCTAAAATTCAAATCTCATAGGCTTATCTTAGATTGCCATCACAACAGAAAGTCATATGTTATATTCTAAGTGTTTGTTAAATGCATTACATATTTTTTTAAAAAATATTTTCTCATTGCAAAACTTGTGAATTAGTGATCTAGTGTATCCAAAATCTAAGACAAGATAATACGTTTTTAAATGATTTCAAATCTGTTCTGTTGAGCTCTCAAAGATTGGTATGAGATTAAGCTTCAAAATCATGATCACCATAACCATAAAGCCTTATCCCAACTACATGGGCTGGCTAAATTATGATTTCTATGACTAGTGATATTTGGGGTCCTGCAATAATGTCTATAATGCCAGCCCAAAAGGATCTTCAGCTAATAAGATGTCAGCGGTCAAATGACCAAGGTGACAGCCCTGTTGTTAACCTGATATATATTAATCCACTATCCATATAACCTGAATTGACATTTGATAGTGGCTCAGATGCAAATGTGTTTTATTGTTTGCATGCTTGGTAATACTTGTTTGAACTAATGAACCAGATGCCCAAGAAATTGTACATGTTTTACAGTTTGACAGTAACTCTTCATGTGTTCATGACAGGACTTGCCTTGAAGCCTGGAGTGGTTCATCTGATCCAATCTTCTCTTGAGGTGTCTACAATTTTCCTGTGATGCATTTCTAAGTGGTCCTCTTTATGTTTCTATTAACATTCCTTTCATGTTTTTAGCAAATGATGTCTAAGATCATGATGAATGTGGGTTCTATTCCCGGTTTATCTTCTGCCTCAAGTGTCATCCCAGGATCTGCTCAAAGCAGCATTACTATGCTAAGTGGGACTTTTGATAAAAAAGTGCAATCCTCAAGTGGTAGTGTTTTGGATGTGGAATCTAATACTACAGGAAGCACCTTTCAACATGCAAGATCTGATGAATCTCCCCATCAGGTTCCCACATATAATTCTTATGAATCAAAGGGGACCCAGTCAGAAAAATCAATTGGAAGTCACACTGAAAAGGTTATTGACAATTTCTTGCAGAATCCACTTTTCAGAAATGATGAGGAGATGGAGCTAAATGAGGTGGTATGTAGGAGATGGCGTTTATAGTTTTCAGTTTACATGCAATTTTCTATTAGACCAATGGTTTTAACTCAGCTTTTTCAGTTTTATTTCCTGTGGAATCTTATGCTGAAAAGTTTGATAAATTAAGGGCATATATAACAGAAAGTAGGAAATATTTATCATTCTGGTAGATGAGGCCCATGGGCAATTTTGTGCTGCAAACTTGGGGTATCCATTGACTTACTACATCTAGATTTCCTGAACCCCTACCGAGGCAGTAATTGCTCCCAGATCTCTCATATGACAACCAATAGCATTTTCCAGCAAACTACCTGAAACCTTTAGGAAAAGTATGGTCATCTTAACATTATGCTTTAGCTTGCTGTGTTCCTTAAGCCATCAGATAATATGTGGGATAGTTTATTTGTTTTCTTTGTCCTGGGTTTAGCTGATAATATTTGCCTAAGTTGTCCTTCACCAAAAAACAATGTTTGCAATGTCTGAAAAGATTGTATTCCAAGTTCATTTAAACTGACATAAATTGATCAATGACAACTTGGTATTGAACATGAAATACATATTTAGAAAACGATGAAGGTTTTGCTCTTGTAGAACAAGTTAAATATAAAACACTTATTTGATGAATATATGTCTTAGATCAATTTGGGTACCATAACCATATGTACAACCAGAAAACCTTTGTTTGTTTTCTGAGTTTATATGTTACTAATTGAGATTTGAGTATAATATTCTCTTACTAGAATGCAATGATCATCAGTAATTTTCTTCTCATTTACCTTTCTCTAGTTACTAATGTCCAAATTTGCTCCACAATTTTGGAAAAAGACCACAAAAGCTGTTGGTTATGCTAAATGAAAGTATTCATTCATGTAGCTGTAGTGCTTCTTCGTTGATGTCATATCATGGAACAAATAAAAACCCAGCATTCATTCTATCATGACGTTCTAATGGTAATCAGACCCAGCGCATAACTTCTTGATGGGTACCACCTCTTTTTTTTTTTTTTTTGGTTCATCTCTATTTACCTTGTTTTCATTGTTGATTGTTCTGCAAAAAATATACTCGGCACCCTCTGGTGGTTGTATTATCTGCTACCATCCTTGACATATTATATAAAGCAATATCAATCTAACAATTTTTTATTTATTCTTTTAAAAGGAAAAGGCAGTTCCCAAGGAAAGGATAAATCTCTTTTATTGTTTAAACAGTCATTACACACACAAAAAAGAAAAAAGGAAAAACTACGCTGGTGATTAAAACTAATGAAATAGGTTTCCACTAAAATTTGACTACTTTAAACTAAGTAGACACTTATTTTTCTTTGCTCGTGGGATAACTTTTAGCTGCTGTACAATAATTTAGTTGATCTGTCTGAATTTGCGAAGTATCCATGCTGCATATGAACCTCACAATTTGTCCTCTATTGCTTGCAATTGGCATTTTTTTTGGATAAACCATCACTGGTAATTCTGGTGTTGAATGTAATTCGGTAATTCTGGTGTTGAATGTAATTCAACTTTGTTATGGATGCAACATAATCTGACCAATGTTCTTTTGTAGGCGGGAATCTACGGTCAGAGAATAATGTGCTACAAATTGTAAGTTTTTTTATAATTATGATTTTCCTTATAGTTATTAGTAGGCACCTACTGGTAATAAACTGGATAAGATTTTCTAAAGTCCCAGTTTCAAATACATCTTTGCCCCCTCAAAATCTGTAACAGAAGAAATACTTTGTTTTCTCAAGACATTTGACTTTGCGCAGCCCTTTTTTAAATCTTGCAAGTTTGGTTTATATTGTGAGATAACCAATCCATTGTCTCACTTGATATTAAAATTCCCTGGTAGATATTATTCAAGTTCTGCCCTTGGTTGTGAAGAAAGTTTAGTTTCTTTTAGTTTTATAAAAGGAGCATATGCTAATAAAAAACTGATGATGGTTATTGTGATTCATTTTTGAGTCATTTTCTTCTTTCCATCTGGACTTATTAATGGAAGCTCAATATATCAAGCTTTCTTTTGCTATCAGTTACTGAAACATCAACAAGTCATCGAGGAATTGATGGAGGATAACCAGAAACTGCGCCAAATACTCATGGAGGACCTCAATGTTCCACCTAGCAAGCTCCAAACAAACAAAGAGAGCAAGATCAAAACCTACTACACATGTTTAGACTGCTTTGAATGCCGTAGAAGAAATAGAAGAAGAACAAGATGACATTATTATCCCCATGGTTCGTGTCAGCAAGTTTTCTTAATGTTTTTCAAGTCCCTGACCACAGAGGTGAGATTATCATCGCTAGCAGCCAAAAGAACGTGTGGATATTTGATAACGTTTATTCTGATGAACATTCCTAGGTTGCTTTTTTGAGTTATATTTACCTTCCCCGCTTTCTTTGCTTTGTGAAAATTAAATATCATTGTCTTCCTTCTCTGATTACAAGGTTCATGTTTTCTTTTTCTTTAACATGAATAAAATTTTCACCTTTCAAATATTTTGACTCATTCCTGGGTGATCCGAAGTCAATTTTTTATATGGTATGCTCATTCGCTCATTATAGTATGTCCATATTAATGGGAGCGTGTATATAAATCTTATGCTTATATTTGATTATCTAGCCATGAATGGTTCTGTCGTCAGAGTAAGCATTATAATCGACTCTTGATTAGTCTCTAGGAATATTAGATGCCAGTTCTGGATTTGCAAAAACTTTATTGCCAAAATGAGTAATTCTTGGATCTAAGGAAACTGGAGTAGTTCACTGAGGTTTGGGTGGAAGGAGACATGATCATGGTGACTTGGCTACAATCTATCTGTTTAGTTTAGTGAATGCATTTACCATTTTTGGCTGCCATATATAATATATTAACAGATCTACAACTTTTTGTGGTAAACAACTCCTTCAAAGATGCATAACACCTAATCAAAAATCCAGTCAAAATTTAAAATTGTATGCTTCCTTGTCAACCAAATCCAAATGATATAGATAGGAAAATGTTTTGTGGAGCTAGTTTGACCATGCATCTCAATCATAGTTTAAAATTTAGGCCAGAGGAGCGAAAATACAAGACCTAAGTTATTTTTATATCCAAGTTGGTAGATTCCTTTGAAATAGGTAACCATGACCAACAAAACAGTGCACTTGAATCAAAGTAATAAAGAATGGATGAGGCGATACTCGTTATTGTCACGACGAGTGTTGGTATTCTTCTTGTGCCAGTTCGGCCAGCAAACCCTACCATTTAACATGTTTTTTCTTTCGATGCCCAACAATCACTTTCTAATGGTAGTACTACTCCGCTGGGAACCCTGTATGCATGCAGAGTTGGTTGCGTAGTGCTAACTAACCCATGGTAGTTGATGGAGGCCATAAGATACTATTAATCTTGCATAGTCTACTTTAGACTTCATGTTCCTAACCGTGATGATTGAAAAGCTTCTTTCAAGATATAGGATTGCTTGTAGTGATTTCCTATAAACGAAACAACGAACTGGGCACGAATTGAGACCTAGCAAGTGGCTGATCTCAAATTGTTCCGTACTGATTGCCAAATAAATAGCATGACAATTGGTTGGGCAAGTTAGATAACTAATCAATGTAATCACTATATTTGAAAGGGATGTATATCCTTCTAAATATTTAAATTTATATGAATATTTTTTAAAACTAATATTTACATGTATATCATAATAAAATATTTATTTTACATATATATATATATATATATATATATATATATTAATATATATATATATATATATATATATATATATTATATATATATATCACTGTTAAAAAAATTAATGGTTTAAAATTAAAATCATTGAAATAATTTTATGGGTAAACGTGTAAAAAGAAAAATTTATTAGGTATATATGTAAAAAAATATATATAAAAATATTCATACAAATTTAAATATTTAAAAGGATATATACATTTAAAAATCTAATTTTTATTTTAATAGATTTGAACTATCTTACTATATAATATAATAACATATTATATAATATATTATATATCATAATGTTAAAATATTATATTATATTATATTTTTAGATAAAAATGGTTTGATTTATCATAATTTTATTCATTCAATAAGTACAAAAAAAACTTTTAACAAAAAAAAAAAGAAGGTAGTGGGAGTGAATAGAAAAATAATCACAAAAAAATATTGTAAACTAAAATTAGCCTACTAATAATAAAGAGATTAACGGCTAATATAGTTTTCTCCTATTAAAATTTTTCATATTTTTTAAAGGAGCAAACTTAGGGTTGGAAGTGGGCCGAATCGGGCCATACCCCTATCCGAGCCTGGCTCGAAAAAAAATCTTGGACTTCGGGCCGGGCTTAGGTCCGAAATTTTTTAAAACCTCATGGAGCCCGAGCCCGATCGGGTTGGTCCGAAAAAAGCCCAAATGACCCAAAAAAAATTCAGCCGAAGCCCGGGGGCATGAGGGTGCTGGAACCGGTGGAGAGATGAGATCAGAGATCGGAGCCGCCGTGCCGGGGAGGGGGGGCCTGCAACGTCGCACGGGGGGTAGGGGGTGTCGGGTGGAGCGTCGGGACCGGGAGAGGGAGATCGGTGCAGACAGAGAGGTGGGCCGGGGTCAGGAGACGGAGAGGGAGATCGGAGCACTGGGCCGGGGCCGGGAGAGGGGACTGCGGGGTCGTCTGGTATGGGCGTGGGGCCGGGGAGGGGAGATCGGAGTTGCAGAGCTGAAGGGGGGCCACGGGGTCAGGTGCGAGGAAGCGTCGGCTGTCGAATGTGAGGGGGCGTCGGCCGTCGAGGGCTGATTGGGGAAGAGAGATGGAAACAAGAGAGAGACTGAGAGAGAACGGAGACGATGAGAGAGGGAGACCAAAGAAATTAGAAATAGGATTAGCAATCGTGCTTTTTATGGGCCGGTTTCGAGTCAGTCCATGTCGGGCTAAAGGGATGCCTGGGTTTGGCCCGAAAATCAAATGGACTCTATTTTAAAGCCCGAAGCCCGGTCCGATTTACTTAAAATCTGGTCCGAAGCCCGATCCAATTTTTGGCTGTTTAGACCAGTTTTAGCCTTAAGCAAGCTTTATATATACCACTACCAAGTCGCATCCTCCAATAATCCTTTCTTGATTGAAAGGAAGTAAGTTTTTCAAGAAATTAAATATGTTGGTGATCATAAAAGAAATCATGTATGATTCGAGAGCCAAGTAGAAGATAACGGAATGGATAGATTTCATAAAAATATGTTAATCCATTATCTATTTTCAGATATAAAGATATAATTTCATAATTCTTATTAATTTTTAAAATTTTTAATTATGTTTTATCTAATGACATTGTTTCATTATGTAAAGGATATGTATAAAAAATAAAATTTTATAAGAAAATATATACAAATATAATTTTGAAAGAGTATTTTGATCATTTTGAATATTTGAAATGATATAAATATTAAAACTATAAAAATTAAATTTTTTTTTTTTTGCATGTATACCCTTATAAATATTCTAATTTGTATAAATATTTTTGTAATTTATATATATATATACGCTTATAATTTTTTCTTTTTGCATATCTATCTATAAAGATATTTCAATCGCCACTATGATAGCAACGCGGTCGGTTAAGGCGCGGCTTAGCTCTTGTGTATAATCCACTGGTCACGGGTTCGAGGAATGATCCCGCGGGTGACTCAATTAAATTCCAGATTAATTCTGGGATACGTGATTAGAGAGCTGAGCGGGTGACTCAATTAAATTCTAGATTAATTTGGATACGTGATCAGAGAGCTGAGCGGGTGGAGGGCACTCAATTAAAATTGAACAAAGATTAATTTTGGCGGGATACGTGATCAGGGCAGAACTGACGCCCGAACAAAAAACGGGTTAGGACCTGAGCGGGAAGCTATACTGGGAGGTCGCCCCCCTCCCCTCACCATTTTCGGTTCACCAAAAAAAAAAATATTTCAATCATTAAAATTTTAAATTATATATATATACGAGGATATACATTTAAATATCAGTTTTAAAAAAATATATTCATATAAATTTGAATATTAATGGATATGTATTTATAATTTTATAATAATAAGCTGTTTGAAAAGGGGCAACATCCGTCCGGTAGCCTAAAAAGCGATGCAAGCTAGAACGGGACACTTTGATCTGAGGGAGGCTTGCATTGCCTTTGTTTTGTAAAAAGAGAGAATACTGAAGTTGGACATTTAGGTTGAGTTCGAAAATTTCCTGTCTTGCATGTCTTCAACGGTCTGAGTATGATCGAAGAATGACCATCGCAAAAACTTCTTAATTATTTATCAGATGAAAGCCTTCAATCTGGCTGCTGCGGCATCTATCATCGTCTTTCTCTCTCTCTTTTTTTTTTTTTTTTTTTTTTTTTCCTGTAACATAAATTTCAAAGAAAAAGGAGGTGCCAAGTCCCCTGTGCATATACCCACCTACCTACCTCTATATTACTTTAATTTTCTTACTTCTTTTGTGTCCAGGAAAGAAAATCAAAGGAAGAGTTTCTCCCAAAAGTTGAATCGTACGTAAGAAGTTTTGTAGATCATGGATCCTTTTCTTCGTTTCTTTTCCCTCTCCACTTTCCACAATCACGATAGGCCGGAAGTCTAGCCAATTATATCAGAGCGATCGCGAGATCAAACTCGGACTACTTGTATCGAGAGCAAGAGATTTTATGAAGGGAAAGTCGACGTCTGGTCCATCTTTAATTCGAAAGGTGCCTGAATTTTTTTACTTGTGTGGACTGGTTTCCGGAGAATGACAACGCCCTCCAATCCCTTGTCCCTTTTCTCTCGCTTCATCGGACTCTTTTATCTTTACCTCCTGCACTCCACCACATGTCCGTCTCGCTACGCCACATCTCTCCGCGGAAAACCACCTCCACCATCTTAGGTTATAGCTGAATTCATATTACAATTCTTTATATATATATATATATATATATATTGTTCAAAACCAAATGGAGAATTCCCACCCTGTGCTCATTGACCTATGGATGAGCACCAATCATGGCAAATTGCCAATCCCCTCCAATGCTTTATGCAACGTACCAAACAAGGTGAAAGCCAAAAACTTTTGTATTGATGCTAAATTCTAATTAGGGCTGCTAGGCTCTCGCAACAAGCCATGGTACCTTCACCAACTTTATCAATTATATGTTTCTTGGATTCTTCCCGGTTAGCATGTCTTTTAGTTCTGGATTCCATTAGCCAAAAGATTCCATTACCCAAAGTTTGCATTTTGGTTAGACTAGAATTATCTTCGGTCACTTTACAAGAACAATCAATGGGGTTGATTCTTTGAAGCAGACCGGCAACCAGAAGCAGAATGATCAAGCTAGCCGGAGAGCATCGATCCCCTTGGAAGTGGGGTAACCCAGACTGCTTACAAAAGGAACTCCCACTTGGCCACTCATCAACCTTACCTACCCTGAAGGGAGACACCCAGATATTGATCAAAGAACCCCCCAAGGCAAGCAATCAATCAATCGTGTGTTCTTTCGAGTACTTGATGTTATAATTGCTTTTGCTATTACCATCAGATGCCCCGATCTTTAGAATCTATGAAGATCTCTTTCCTTTTTCCTACTCTAACAAATCCCAACAATGATGACTCGTGAGAAGATGGAAAGTCAAACATTAAGCTCGTCTCATTTGAATCATTTCCAGTAGTATCAGGCATCTTTTACCTCCACCGCAACTAATGACACATACCATACCCCTGGATGGATGTTTGAGTGTACTGGGACCCCACTATCACAAACGAAGCACATTTTTTTATCAAGCGTGACCATTAATTCGATCCGTTTCATCATGCCACATCACTGGTCCATCGCATACTAATAACTCCATGGGAAATAATTGAGATAGCATAAAGTGTTATGTATTATTAGGTGGATGGTAGCAAATTTTTCAAATCAGTAGGTGCACCAAAGATGCGGAGCTGGTGGTGAAATGTGACTGACCCAACAACATGATAACAAATCCACCCAAAACAAACATAAGTGGGGTTAGTTTAGTAGGGCATGTCTGTCTATATAGCATATCATAAGTCTCCCATCATTTCTCCAGACCATTACCCTAGACCGTTCACCAAGAACTGGAAGGTTGTCAGGAGTGTTGCAAGGATCATGGCTGGTGTAACAGCTCTCTTGGTTCTTCTCATGGTTGCTGTTCCGGCCTATGCCACGGAGTACACGGTTGGGGACTCGCAGGGTTGGACAAGTGGTGTGGATTATGGCACCTGGGTTTCGGCCAAGACCTTCATGGTTGGCGACACTCTTTGTAAGTCTCATCTTCACCAATATCCTATATTTAGTATTCATATTCTTCTTCTTGTGTTTTAAGAGCCTATACTAAAATGCTGCTTTAGGAGTAATGTGATGGCAGGTGGTTTAAGAGCTTCTTCTTCTTCTTCTTCTTTTTTTTATTTTCTCAACACCCCCCCCAACCCCCCCCCCCCCAAAAAAAAAAAACTTACTGCTGCTGTTGCTACTACTATCTGGATGGTAAGCATGAAGCTTTATTTTTGATTTACCGCTAGTGGTTTGCATGCCATTGTTTGTATATTTGGACGTTGTCTACCCAAGGTTCTGTTTAATTGAGATCTGTTTACAATTTCCCGCGTTCTTCAAGTGCGAGGAACAAGCTACGTGTCTTTTTGTATATGGTTAGTTCCAGATGGAGCTTAATTACTTCTTATGGGAACATGAAAGGATATCGCGATTTCTAATAAAAAAAAAAAAAACACGATGTGCATGCCTGGATCTTACAGTGATCTTCTCGACATTTCTCAATAGAAGCATATCTTAGATGTTTACTCTTTGTTAGAAGGATTCAGTTGATCCCCCTCAAAATTAGTATTTGTTTCCCCTTGACTTCGAGACAAATCTTAAAGTTTGGTTGGTCAACAGCCTCAACAGTGTGGCCGGGGTAGCGTTCCCGAACAATAATGCTTACGTATTGGAAATTGTTGGTCCAAAAAAGACTGATCAAAGCTAGTAGAATTTGTCGATATTTCTCCAAAGAGCTCTCAAGCAAATAATGGCTCTTTGTAGAACCAAAATTACAATATTTTCTGTTCAAAATTAGCCACTTCTATAGATTAGGTGACTCCAATAGCTACATCAAGAGGCTCTACAAGATTTATAACTGCAAAATTAAAACTCATAAATAGTAGATTAATTAGATGTCCCTAATGCCGAGTGAGCATTGACGAGTCCACTTAATTTGCACATTAACCACAGTGTTCCAGTATGGCTTCCTCCATAGCGTGGACGAGGTGAGCGAGTCCGACTATAAGGCCTGCTCATCAAGCAATTCCATTCAAACCTTCAGCGACCAGAACACCAAGATCACTCTCTCCAAGGCCGGGAGCCGATACTTCATCTGCGGCACCCCTGGCCACTGCTCTGGTGGGATGAAGCTAGCCGTTACCGTCTCGGACTCCAGCACCAGCCCCAGCCCCGGTACCCCATCCACACCCGAGGGATCGACTCCATCTTCATCCACACCGTCCACTCCTTCTAGTGGTGCTCAGCCTTCCTCCACGACCCCATCAACCACTTCGACCACCAAAATCAATGGAGCAACGGGCGATGGACTCTCCAGTGGGAATGCTCTGTTGCTTGGATCCATGTTGCTAGTTCTGGGCCGTGCAATTGTTATGGGCTAGGCGAGAGGCAGTGCCTGAGTTTAGATATTTTATTTATTGGGGATTGTTGGGTTGGGTTTTTCCCCTCTCTGTTTCTGTTAATTATTATTAGTGGATGGCCCGGTTGGGGCTACTTTGGGATGTTATGTGAATTTTGATGTTAGAGTGGTCGTGTAAGATAATAATAAGATTTATGGTTCTTGTTATTACGTTTGGAATTTGTTAAGTACGCTGTGTACTTTGAAACGGAAAAAAATGTCGAAACGGTCACGTCAATTTGAAACCACCGCCAAGCTAACTATAGTGCGATGCCAACATTGTAGCGATCCCATCGATCCAATGACCTCAGCTCATAAGAAAACAACAGGCTCGACCAGCTTTCTTGGTTGATTTGGGTCAAGCTAATGTTGTCCAAGTGGTTGGAAAATTAGGACTAGTTTGGTCTTTTCGAGGAACCAAGTCGACCCTCGTTTTGTACAGTGGCATCGGAGTCCCATGCTCGTTTCTAAGTTATAACCACCCCTGTTGCATGCTTCGTTAGATCAACTTCGAAGGTTAAAATATGTGTGTTGACCGCCTACCAACCGACAAACCCAACAACCCCCCCACCAACCCTCTTAAAACCTCCTCCATTTTCCACCAGCTTCCTATCCAACCTCTTTCACCGATGGCCCAAAATAACGAAGAGCCAGCATAAAAAATGGAACAGAGAAGATTGCTCTGGATCAATTTGGTTAACCAACACTTAATAAAGCTTTGGAAGTACACTTCTCGAGTATTCACTGACTTATTAAAAATTAAACTCGAGTATTCACTGTTTTTTTTTTTTTTTAAAAAAAAAATCTTTAGCCGAAGAGAATCAAATTAATCACGATTTGCTCACCATTACTCAACGGAATGGCTACGAACTATTATTCTCACGTAATGCATACCTGTTATAGTACGAATTATAAAGTAGAAATATATCAATAATTTTATATTATCGTTTACATGCGCCGATAGAAACACTTCCGTTCCTCTTACCACCAGCAGCAGTGGGTGCTTCATCCGTGGTGTCTTGTTACATTGTTTGGATGGTATATGAAGCTTCAAGCAAGTTGTTTCGTCGAGCTCCTTTATCTCCAATTTGGAAGCCTTCAACAGACAGCGATAACTTCTTGCCTCCCTTTGCAATTGATTCCGATCATGTTGCAATTTAAAGGCTTCCTTGTTTGCAAGTTTGTTCATTGTTATGCACCTTTGGAGCTCTTTTATTATAAGAGTATAAATGTAACAGCCATGCTGCTATGATCTTTACTTTAATTTTCATATTAAAAATATATATAACTTCTATTTGAAACCATGGGGAAGAAAAATTGGTTCTTCGTAGCAATTTGGACAAAGTAATGGTGAATTTATATTAGTTATATTTTTTTAAAAAAAAAAACTTTGATAAAACAAGGGTCTATAATTAATGGATTGTGATAATATGATTGGATAAGATACAAGTTAGATTGAATACAAATTAATCAAAAAATACATCATCTTGAATCCAATCTATTTATTAAACTGAACAAAAATTCGAATTCATGTTTGATCATTTTATTAAATAAATAATCTCATCTAATTTATAATGAAAAAAAAAAAAAAAAAAGGAGAAGAAGAGGAGGAGGAGGACGACCACCACGAAGGAGGGATGAAACATTCCCTCCTCAAAAGCACTTTTATCTAGACTTTTTTACAACCTATCCAAGCTCAAACCATTTTCGCTTTTCTAGCCTATCGTGTGGCCTAACCACCTTCCATGAAAGCAAGGAATGAACAGGGTTAGCTACGTGCCAGTGCCACGGACCCACTAGTTCTTAGGACCGAAACTAACAGCTAGTTACTTAAAATTTCAGGAGGTATATATATATATATATATATATATATACATATCAGCTATTTAAGCTGACATTTAAAAAGTAGCTAAAAATCAAGGAACCCATATAGGAAGGCAAAAGAGAAGAAAAACTGAAATTGGGATTTCTCCCTCATTTATCGCATCATATCTGGGCAGAAAAGAATTTCCTACATCCTGCTTAGATTTTAGGATTTGCAATGGGCCTGTTTGCTTCTTTGCCGGTATGATGGGCTGAGTCCAGAAGATTGAGGATCTGCAAAATTTTCATAGAAGACAGGCCATTTGCATTCCTACCTTTTATGCCCAAGAAAAAGGCCACCAGACAGTGGAAACGAAGCATGAATTTTGTCCATATTGTACAATAACCTAATTATATCCCAAAGCTAATATTTTATTAAAAAATAATATTACATGTTTTTGGCAAACTACTAAATCCATTCTGGGTCACGAGAACGATCGGTGTAATTGGTCTTGCCATTTTAAATGTTGTAAACCGGTGGGTAACAAAGTTTACTTCTTACCATATAAGAACCACCATATATTTCAAAAGTCCAAATGAAAAATAATATCGGTGGCTGCTCAAATCGAATATAATACCTATAGTATAATGTTATATAATAAAATAGAAATAATAATGCATAATATTTTTTTTGTATATTGTAAGTAAATGTTTATAAATTTAGGTGTGATCAGAACAGCAACCACACTAGCATTCTTGCAAACTACTTTGCAGTTATCCCTCTGCCAGCAACCTTTTATGTAAGATATAGATACATTAAGTATAGGGTCTATTATCTTACCAAAAACATAAAAATCTATAGGTGATACTGTATCAGATCAAGTTGTATGATCTCCAAAAAAAAAAAAAAAAAAAAAAAAACTTGGACATCTGACGGCTCAAGTTTGAATTCTAGCAGGATGGGATTTATTAGATTTGTTGGGCTCATTGTTTGGGTCCAAATGTATATGAATACCAAACTAGCACTCATCATCCAAATTACATCACGAAGAAGTTTGAGGACCCACGGTGCCATTAAGCCCAATGTCATTTATGACCTCAAAATAATTCCTAGTGACATGATGAGTGCTAGTTACGGGTAGTTACGTACCATTTGATTCACCATTCGGCCCCCTGCACACGTGCAGCACGTTATCCCACACACGTGCCAGTCACTTTCCCTTCATCCTGTTCTTTGCTCGTTCACGTGGCATGCCTCCTTCTTAGCCATAATTTTTTTTCGTTTTAAACAAGCTGAGGGTCACACAACTCTAGCATGAGTACTGTTGACATGAAATTTTTGTCGATCGAGTGGAGTCGTTGGATTACCAGTTCGCTTTCCTGAATACTTGCAAAACAGATTCCTGACTGGATTTTCTCCGGTAGGAGACACTTCGATGCCTAAGTTCGAAAGGGAGGTTCCAGCAATAGAATGGAGAGTCTCTGAAGAGGAAGATAGTGAAAGTATTCTCTTTTCCAGGCTTGCGTAGCGTACCTTGGGTATTCCCTCTTACCAGTATTTATAGTTGTCGTGTCAGAATGTGGTTAGGCTCACCTATCTATGGTTAGGATGGGGTTAATTGACTTTATCCCACATATAACCATAGGTGGTTGCCAACTAGTTATAGCTAGTCTGGAGTCGTTGGAGCTGAAGTTAGTAGCCACGTGGCCACCTCGATATAGTTACGATTGGAGGTAATGGCCATGCGGTTGATCATAACAACCGTATCCATGTTCAAAGATTTGGGATCAACCGGAGATTTGCTTCGAGCTTCTTCAGGAAGGGCTGACGTTGAATCGACGAAACGTTTTCGGGCTTATCTCCCACAGAACAAGCCGAAGACACCTTTGTCATTAGCATCGATGTTCCTCCCTTCGGAGTGGGTTGTGAAATGAAGCTGATGTTGTCTTCGGATCGATCTTCTTCAAACCGGCCTTCTTTGGCTGATGTGCAGAAGACTGGTCGGGAGCTGGTGGTGGTAGTCTTCGGGACTAACGCCTTCGACTAGGTCGAAGACTGATCCCATGTGACTCCCTCCAGGTTCTCCGACTTAGATGCTCGGTTCAGAAAGAGTTTGGTGGGCGGTTGAACCAATAATTATTCCGTGTTGCATTGACATATCATAACAGTTGCCCCCCACTCTTAATTTTCAAAGTAATGATTTGCCTTGAAGAGTAAGAGTATTAATGGATTGTCGCTTTCTGCCAAGAGGAGCGCAACCAATGATGGTAAATCTTTGATCTGGTTGCCCACCATAACTGATATCTAATTCAAAGATCAGGTTGAGGACAGGTGTCGTCTTCTTATTGAAACATGAAAAGGCAAGAGATGGTCGAAAGGTTGGGTCTTTTCCTTTTATTGCGACAATTTGGCCGATCTTTTAATTAGGATCTGGGTAGAGGATGTGGCCTCACCCTGTCCCTTGGAGAAAAATGGGCATCTTCTCTACTATTAGATCAAGTCATGCGGATTAGGGCTCTTGGCTTTTTCCCTGTCGAATCAGCCTGGTATCGCTTGGAGTTGCGTGGTCGTATCTGGCGCATGTATATGTGGCACAATTAGAGGAAGGACGCTTCTTCTCTCAAGGAGGCGTACTGAAGTGTCTCTTGTCCCCTTATAAAGGAAAAAAGAGGACCTGTAGAAGAAGCTTCTCCACTTCTGTTTGCTTGTGCTTTTTGTTCAGCCTTTCTTATTCTAGTCCCCAGTTTCTCCCACATGTAGGGTTTCATTGCTTCTCCGTCTCTTTCTTGTTTCAGCATGGTTAGGTCTTTAGAGATCAGTGTTACTGGCAGGGTCTCCTATGGGGGAGAGGCCGGGCGTTCGAGCACTTCAGCTCCTGTTAGGGATGTTGCCATTGAGATTAGACCGAAGCTGATCCCCAGTTCTGTTTTCTTTAGGAAAATAGCCCACCTTCGAGAACGTTATTGCCTTCCCGAAGACTTCCTTCTGGTACTCTCTAGACCTGAGAACAGGTAAATAGGCCTCCCTCTGGGCGCATTGCTATATACGAAGACCATTTAAAAGCCGGTCTTCGCTTTCCGTTATACCCTTTTCTTCTAAGGATCTTTAATTTGTATCAGATTGTTCCTGCGCAGTTGACTCCGAATAGTATTCGGAACATCTGCGAGTTTCTAGTCCGTTGTCACATAGCCAATATGAGGCCTAGGACCAATTTGTTCACTTCCCTCTTCATCTTGAAGAGGGATATCCATGGCTACGGATGGTGGGTCATCGGCCCTCGTCCCGGACGCAAAATAATGAAAGACATGCCCAGCGCTATCCATGGGTGGAAGCCCAACTTTGTCTTCGTCTCTTCTACTTAACCATGGGATTTCAAAAGTGAGTGGAGAGAGCCTTGCCTGGATGCTAATGATGGCAAGAAGGTTCTGGCGGCCGACCAACCTGACTATAATTTATTGTTTGGTTCGGAGGTCGTCTCCATCCGAGAGCTTTTAGAAGAGAGGAACCTTTATCTTGCTGGGATGAGCGGGTCCCCCACGTTAGGTATAATTGATAGAAGACTCCGGCTTTTCCCCCATTTTATAGCTCTCTGATTTGGCTGATTTTGTTGTCCGCTTTTGTCTATAGGTGGCAGGATGAGGCCCGATCTGAGCCTGCTCCGAGAATCTGCCAAGAGGAAGTCAGTTCAGGCCTCTTCTTCAGGGTCGGAGGTTCGGAAAAAGGCCTGAGAGGAGGGGCCTAGTAAAAGTGCCACTTCCTCCAGGGGGATGTCTAGAGGGGATGAGGTCCCGCCAATGGAACTCCCGGCAGCTGACGTATTATCGCCTTATCCCCCTGCAATGGACAGGGGCAAGGTGCCTCAAGTTGAAGAGGGGTTTGTAGGGAATACCTCTCTGGGCAGGGACTGCGAGGTAGATCTCTCAAAGTTTTTTGATGCGAGAGGTTTCGTACTCCCAGACATAGCTAGGCGGGTGCTCAAAGGTATCTTGCTACCTCATGATTGGGCGGTCACCCAGAATCGGTGTCTCGCCAAAGTATCCGACTCCGCATTTTCCTCCCTGCTCCAAGTAAGATAGCTGTAGCCTCTCTTGTTCTTGGTTGATTGTTCATATCATAATCAATCTCATGTTTTGATCCCATTGATGCAGTTGGTCCACGATGTCACCTTTTTAGAAGAGGGCATGGAGGGTATCGACAACTTCCTCCACAGTTTGAAGGAGCTTCAGATGGCCAAGACCGAAAAAGAAGTGGTCGAAGAATTAAAGCTGTCCATGGAAGAGAATCTCATCCATAAAGATGCCGAGGTTCAGGATCTAAAGGGCAAGCTGAAGAAGGCTCAACTGAAGATCTCTAAACAGGAGGCGAAGCCGAGAAAGAGAAAGAAGCATATTTGTTCTTGGGAGCATTCTGCCAAGGAAAACCAGAAGAAGGCTGAAGATATGGCCAAGACGATCGACGGGGCAGTCAGAAGGGCTGAAGAAGCGACTCTAAAGGTCGAAGAAGCAATTATGAAGGCCGAAGCAGCAGTGCATGAGTCCGAAGCCTTGAGAGAACGGGTAGCTAGGGCAGTCGAGGACTTCAAAAAGTCTTCGTAGTATAAGAAGGATGTAACTGAAGCAAGCCTGTTCAATTACAAATTTGGCTTCAATGATGGACTCATGATGATTGGTGAGATTTTTCCTGACCTCGACTTTTCCAGTGTCCCAGCATATGAGATTGAAGAAGAGGAAGAGATCGTGGCTCCTGCTGAGATTGAAGAAGTACCGAGTTAGACGAAGGAAGCCCCGATTGTGGCGAAAGAATCAGCCATGGCAAGTCCAACAGCCTTGACTCAGCCTGAAGAGGCCTTGGCCCCAGTTCAGATTGAGGAGATTCTTCCCTCTGCTAACCCAAAAGTTCATCCAGCTGCTTGACATAGTCTAGCAGGCCCTATGCCTTATAATTTTTGCCTTTTCTTTTGTAAGAAAGACTATGTTGTTAGCATCCTCTTGAATATCGATGAAAGTCGACATTCATACTGACAATCGGTAGTTTTTGAACTGAAATGTCCAATGAAAAACTTTCTAAGTGTAGAGTCTTTGAACTGAGCTTTGATAGGGCCGTCGATCGTAGTCGTAAGCCGAATCGATGCAACTCCCCATTAATTCAACATTTTCTGATTATAAATTCATCCCCTCGACTTTGGGACTTGCAAGAAAGGAATCCCATTTTCAAGAGTAACTTTTGGTTTGCCAATAGCATGACATTTTGCTTCTGCATGTTGTCATGTCATCATTGGGGAGGCAATTATTGCACAGATCGTGGGATCATGGCAATCAAAATTATTAAGGCCGCATGTATCAGAAATCAGATCGGTCATAGCTTTTTAGCTTCCAATGGTCCCCCACCATGCAGATCGAGACCCTTGTTAATGAGGGCAAGGGTGCATGGCATGATCAGAGACTCACTTGAAACCTGAGTGTTTAATCTGAGCCTATGGCAGTCCTTATGTAAGAAAGGGAGGCTCTTAGAGATTAAACTTTCACCTGCTTTTAGATAAAATTGCTCTTCACGCCTTTTTCCTCTTTCTTCCTTTACACCACCTGAGAAGCTCATCTAAACATGAGGCCATACGTAGTGAGGCTTAGACAGGCGGCGAGGAAGCGGCCGGCGATGGGCCCTCTGGTGAGGAGATCGGATTGATGGCGGAGCTATGTGTTGGTGCTGCCACAGGTTCAGGCTGGGGGAGACACCCTTGTTGAAATATGCTCTTCTTCAGGAGAGGAGCGAGCCTCTCCGATGAGAGCATCGTCCAAGGGACCAGGCCTATCAGGCACCGGCGAGACCCCTTCATGTGCCGGTGGTGTCAAACTCGCGATCCCAGTCACAGAAGGGAGGAGTCCTGGAGGGTGTAATACATCCACCACCTGGACTGCCCCCTTTGACCTGGGATGGGTGAAAGTTTCATCCATCGTTCCCGACGATGGGAAAAAAACTAAGGGACAAGGGTCCAAAGACCCTCTTTCCACCATCCTTCCCAGGATATTGCAGGTAAATGTTAATGTACACACCATATTGCGTATCAGTCAGGCTGACTTGGTGCATGCTCTTCCTTGGTAGATTACTCATGATATTTCCCTATTGGAGGAAAATATTCGTGGGTCTATTGATTTCGGTGATCTTCGGAGCCAGATGGCTTCAGCCATAGCCGAAAAATATGTTGCTAAGGGGCTTCGAGCTGTCGCTGAAGAGGAACTGGGCAAAGTTGTAACCTCCAAGAGTGTCTTGGAAAGGCAATTAAAGATGCTGGAGGCGCAAGCGGTCAATGTAGTGGCTGACTTGCAAAAGAAGAAAAGGAAGGTAATCTCTGCTGAATTGCTATTGAGAGATTGCCTTCGAGAAACCGAGGAGCTAAAAGCCCAAAAAGCTAAATTGGAAAGGAGGATCAGCAGGCTGGAGATGGATCTCTCATCGGCCAACCAAAGGGTGGCGCAAGTTGAGGAAAGCTCTTCCCAAGCTATTGAGGCTTACAAGAGCTCCCAGGCATTCAAAGATGAAGTACATGAGACAGCGATGGAAAGCTACCTTCTTGGCTATTCTGATTGCCTGAGCAAGGTTGTGAGGCTTTATCCCAGCTTGGATTTCTCTCCAGCTGCCATCCCAGGTGACGAGATGGAAGAAATAAAAGTTCCGACTGAAGAGACGTCGGCACCTCCCGTAGACGAAAGTGGGGCGATCGCCAAAGAAGCCTCCTCCTCTGCTCTGGCTGCCGAACCAATCGATGAAGAATAAAGTTATTATTTTT
Source organism: Areca catechu (assembly GCA_021397845.1). Lineage (NCBI taxonomy): Eukaryota > Viridiplantae > Streptophyta > Magnoliopsida > Arecales > Arecaceae > Areca > Areca catechu. The sequence continues at coordinate 21,221,184 of CM038049.1, read as the reverse complement.
CTTCTTCTCTTCTTTTTCTTTCTTTTTGGCCAACCAATTGTAATGTTTTCTTCTGAAATGAAAGCTTTCACTTTTTTGGGAACAATTGGAAAAACGAAGTGATCATCTTCTTGGAACTAACTTTTTTCAAATTGGTCTTCTTCGAATCAGTCATCTTCAGGTTAAGTTGAAGATAGGCCCTGAAGTGATGCTGTAGCACCATTGAATGATCTCTGATTCCTTTAGCGCTAATGGATGGTTCAAAAAGGACCCGATCGAAACTTTGAATCGGGGGTTAGCCTTAATTGAGCTGGCATGTCTTAGTTGTCAATCATCCATCATAACTGCCCCCCTGATTCGATGATCATGCAGAGGATAGATGTCACTCTGTTATTGGTGCCTGGATGGAAGATTTTGAGTACATTTTTTTATTGTCAGTGCCAAACGTGCTGGTATTCGAGTGGCTACGCTTCCGCACTCGCTGGGTGGTGTCCAGTCTTCTTTTCCTAAAGGTGGTCATTAATGCCGTATTGGCTTCAATAAAGCTACTCTAGATTCGAAGCGTTGACTTCTTTTTTCGAAGGCGATTATTAATAACCGCATTGGCCTCAGGGAAGCTGCTACAGGTTCGAAGCATCATTTTAATACGTGGTGCTTTTCAGTTGGTTGGGCACGGGACATGGGACACGTCCTTCGTAGGCACAAAGCGCCATTAAATAGGATTCATCTTCAGAGTTTCTGAAAGCTATTCAAGCAGTAGAAAAGTGAGTCCTTTGCTTCAGAGCTACTCTTCTCCTTCCTCTCCTTATAGTAAGGCTGAAGTTCAGTCTTAAAGACCTCCAGGAGATGGCACGAAAGAGGAGCACCATCGCGGAGCCGGGAGAGGGACCTAGTACAAAGGTCCGTAGGGATAACGATGATTCCTTCTGGTCCAGAGAAGTAGCCCGTTTGGAAAGGAGGGTGCAGGCTCTCTAGACCGAGCTGGAGAAGGCGGTCATGGCGGCGGAGTTGGCCAGGAAGGAGGCGGTGAAGGACGTCCCCAAGTTCCTAGCATCGCAGGCCTTCAAAGATGAGATTGCTGAAGCTATCTTGGACTCCTACCATCGGGGGTTCCCGGAGCACAAGAGCAAGGCCTTCTGCTTCTATGACTTGGAGGGGCTGAAGAACATCAGGCCTTCTATTCCTTACCCCGGAAAAGAGGACGAGTCTGACTTCGAAGAGGAATCGGAGTCTGAGGAGGCGAAGGCAAAGCCCAAAGCCTCCCCATGCACCTCATGGGGCCTAACATCGCTCACCGGTCTGGAAAGGGGCCGACGATCGATCTTTAGTTCTTCCTTTCCTGTTATCCCTCTCTTTCATTTTTCTTCTTTGTTTTTGATTATACAGTTCTTTTTTTATCAATGAATGGATATACCTTCCTTTTGAAATGATGTTGAATGTGGACTCTTCGACATAATGATAGTATAAGAGTCTTTTCGCTCCCTTGGGTTGGACTTGCCGCTAGGATAGGCCGATTAAGCCATCCACAGGCCATCTTATCAACAACAGGATGAGCTGTTTGGACCCACCTTGGCACGTCTGCGGATGTACCGTGGGGTAGGTCACTTGGACCATCCCTGTGCCTTCAGTCGATGTTAAGGTAGGCTGATTAGGCCCACCCTGGCGTGTCTTCGAGTTTATCATAGAGTAGGTTGTGTGAACCATCCTTCACCTTCAGTTGATGTTAAGGCAGGCTGATTAGGCCCACCCCGGTGCATCCTTGGGTTTACCATAGGGTAGGTTATGTGAACCATTCCTGCGCCTTCAGTTGATGTTAAGGCAGGCTGATTAGGCCCATCCCGACACATCTTCAGATTTACCGTAGGGTAGGTTATATGAACCATCCCTATGCCTTTAAGTGATCATAGGGTGGCCCAGTCAGGGCTTTCTCTTGTGCTCGTCGGACACATCGATAAGGCGAGTGGATCAGACACATCTTTGCACTTTTAATTGATCATAAAGTGGCCTGACCGGGCCTCCCTTATTAATGGCTGACGAAACAGGCAGGCCAGACCCATTTTAAATAAATTTTATTAAAATCTTCCCTGATGGGACATCTCATTGATAGTACTTGCGAAGGTTTTGTATATTTCAAGGCCAAGGTAGCATAACTCCATCCAAAGTCTCGAGCTGATCATCCCTAGATGTATGACTTCTTTGATTCAGTATGGGCCTTCCCAATTGGGGAAGTGTTTGCCTTGCTCCGTTGGCCTAAACACTTCGGACCTTCACAGCACCCAGTCTTCAGGATGGAAGATTCACTCTTTCACCCTAGAATTGTAATATCTAGCGACTTTTTGCTGATATGTCGCCATCTTCATCTGAGTCTAGAGTCTGGTGCCTTGTAGCAGATCCAGGTCCATCCTTTGGCACTCCGAATTTTCAGGTTCCTTATACCCATCGATCCTTAAGGATTGAAGTGTAACTTCTATGGGGAGGACTGCTTCAGTACCGTATGCCAAATTAAATAGGGACTCACCGGTAGCCATTCTAGGGGTTGTCCGATATGCTCAAAGAATAGAATTTAACTCTTTGGCTCAAAGTTCATTGGTATCATTCAGTCGAGTCTTCAGACCATGGAGAATAGTCTAATTTGTTACTTCGACTTTTTCGTTGGATTGCAGGTAGTCGATAGAAATCAACTTATGGAGCACATGGTACTGAGCACAGAAATCCTTGAACTTTGGGTTGTTGAATTGCCTCTCGTTGTTAGTGACTATGGCATAAGGGATTCCAAATCGAAAGATAATATAATTCTTCACAAAACTTTCGACTTTTTCCTCCATAATGTGAGCCAGTGGTTCGGCCTCGACCTACTTGGTAAAGTAGTCGATGGCAATGATGACAAACTTTCACTGTCCAGATGCCGGTGGAAATGGACCAAGAATGTCCATGCCCCACTGGGCAAAAGGTTGCAGTGCTATCAACTGGGTTAGCTGACTTGCAGGCTGTCACTGTATGTTGGCATACCTCTAGCATTGGTCACATCTTCAGATAAAGTCGGTGGAGTCCTCTTAGGTGGTCGGCTAGTAGTAACCCTAGCATATTATTTTATACGCCAGGGATCTACCCCCTAGATGGTCTCCATATATGCCTTCATGCACCTCCTTTAAGGCATAATCGACATCCATCAGTCCTAGGCATTTCAGTAGAGGCTGTGTGAAAGATCTCTTGTATAAGGTTCCGTCCAAGACAACGTACTGGGATGCCATCTAGCGAACTCTCTTGGCCTTTACTTTGTCTTCCGATAATGTGCCCTCATTCAGGAACTTGAGGATGGGGTCCATCCAACTAGGCTCATTCTCAATTTGATGTATTCTTGGAGTCTCTTCAGCTATACTTGGGACCTCAAGGTGTTCTATGAAAGTAGAACCAAGGGAGTCTAGAGCAGTAGTGGCGAGTCTAGATAGTGCATCAGCCTAAGAGTTCTTTGATCGTGGCACATGAGTGATTTCAAAGAACTCCAACTAGGAGGACAGGGCCCGCACTTTCTCCAAGTACTAAATCATTACATGGTCTCGGGCTTCAAATTCGCCTTTAACTTGGTTCACCACCAATTGGGAGTCCAAAAAGATCTGGATCTTTCGAACGCCTAGATTTTTGGCGATTCGGAGTCCTGCAAGGAGTGCTTCATTTTCAGTTTGATTATTTGAAGCATGAAAGGAGAAACGAAGCATGTACTTCATGGTATGCCCATCTGGTTCATCTAATATGAGGCCCGCTCCACACCTAGTAGAGTTAGAAGCTCCATCCACGTGAAGTACCCAGACGGACTCTACATCCTTCAAGTCGGCTCCATCCTCTTCGGCCGGCTATGCGCTGCCTTCGAGCTTCCATTTTCATTTGGCTAAGAAATTTGATAGCACTTGTGCTTTCATGGCCGATCTGGGTTGAAAATTGATATCAAATTCATTCAATTTAATAGCCCACTTGGCTATCCTTCCAGAAGTGTCAGAGCAGCAAAGAATGACTTTAAGGGACTGGTCAGTCAGGACCACGATGGTGTGGGCATGAAAATAAGATCACAGGCGCTTCGCCGCAATCACCAATGAGTAGATAAGCTTTTACATCTTTGGTTACCTTACTTCAGCATCGTGCAAGACTTTGCTGGTATAGTAGATCGGCTTCTAAAAATTATTCATCTCCTTCTGGACGAGGACCGAACTGACGGCCTCATCTGTAGCAGAAAGGTACAAGTAGAGAGTCTCTCCTTCTTAAGGTTTACAAAGCAGTGGTAAGGCCTCCAGATATTTCTTTAATTCTTCAAAGGCAAGATGATAATTTTTCGTCCATTTAAAGCTTTGGGACTGTCAGAGCACCTTGAAGAAATGGAGACACCTTTCAGCCGATCGGGAAATGATTCGACTTAAGGAAGTGATTCTTCCCATCAACTGTTGCATGTCCTTCTTGCAGGAAGGGTGTCTCATATACCTAATGGCCTGGATCTTTTTGGGGTTAGCTTCGATCCCCTGTCTGGTCACAAGAAATCCCAAGAATTTGCCTGGCGTTACATCGAAAGCACATTTTGTTGGATTTAGCTTCATTTGGTAACGTCGCAAGGTAGCAAATGATTCCTTCAGATCTTTAATATGATTACCTGTAAGGAGACTCTTCACAATCATGTCATCCAAATAGGCCTCCATGTTCCTCCCTAGTTGTTCTTTGAACACTTTATTAATTAGCCTCTAGAACGCTGCCCCGGCATTCTTTAATCCGAATGGCATCATCTTGTAACAGTAGAGGCACATTTCTGTAATGAAGGCCATCTTCTCTTCATCCTGAGGATCCATGCGCATATGGTTGTATTCAGAAAAGGCATCAATGAAGCTCAATAATTGATGGCCTGCTGTGGCATCGACCAGTTGGTCGATCTTTGGCAGGGAAAGCTATCTTTTGGGCAAGCTTTGTTGAGATCTGTATAATCAATGCAGATCCTCCACTTACCGTTAGCCTTTTTTACCATCACCACATTAGCGAGCCATTTAAGATAGTGTGCTTCTTGGATAAATCCAGCTTTGAGGAGCTTGCTCACTCCTCGTCTATCATCTTTTACCTTTCAGGGGTAAAATTTTTTCTCTTATGTCGGACTGGCTTATAATCAGGGGCTACTTCAAACCAATGAGTAATTACTTCGACTGAAATCCCAGGCATATCCGAAGCTGACTAGATGAAGACATCGGCATTATCCTTGAGAAAGCGAATCAGCCTTGATTTTGCTTCTTCATCAAGCAGACTTCCAATCTACACGATCTTGGTGGGGTCTTCTTCGATTAATTATACCGAAATAGTTTTCTCCATTGGCTCACCATAGTCTTCGACCGAGTCCCTCGGGTCTAATTGGTCCAGAGTCGTGGGATTAGCTGATTGTCTGTCTTATATCATCAGACATTGTCGTGTAGCTCTTTGGTCTTCCTTTGTTTTCCCAACTCCGTTCCTGGTGGGGAAACGTACTAGGAGGTAATTTGACACTATGGCCCGGAATTTGTTTAAGAAGGGCCATCCCAAAATTATATTATAGGCCGAAGGAGTTCGGACTACTATGAAGTAGATGGGAAGTGTCTTCTATCCAGATTCGGTACCGAGGGTCATGGGTAGCACTATTTTGCCCTCGACATCAACTTGATTGTCCCTAAACCTGGTCAGCGGCATAGGGGATCTTCGTAGCTTATTTTTGGGTAGACACATTTTAGAAAATACATAATAAAGTAAGATGTCTGCTGAGCTTCCATTATCAATTAAAATGCATCTTACATCATAATTGGCTACAATGACCGAAATTACAACTGGGTCATCATGTGGGAGCTGAACTCCCACAAGGTCATCATTAGAGAAAAGTATGGAGTTATTATCCTTGAGCCATTTTGGAGTATCGTCTTTGGCTCTCCTCCAGTTGGTTGGCCAATGTAGCATTCCCACCCTTCCGTCAGTAGGTCTTTGGTTAGGTAATTCAACTTCTTCAAGGGCCCTCTAGGGGGTCGTGGCCTCAGGTCAAGATTCTGGACGACCGACGTATCATCCTAAATAACCCCTCTTAATCGGATCATTAATGGCATCCTTAAGTTAGATGAAATCCTTAGTGTTATGGCCGTGGTCTCGGTGGAATCTATAATATTTATTCCTGTTCCTTATGGAAGATGATGCCTTCATGGGACGCGGTTGTTGGAGATAGCTTTCTTTTTCTATCTCCATCAAAATCCTTTCTCTGGGAAGATTGAGGGGGGTGTAGTAGTCGAATCTTCCATCTGGTGCTCTGGACTTGGGACTCCATCGTTGGGTAGAGTTGTTGTTGTTGTTGGGTGCAGGAGGATCCAATCCCTTGCTGTTCTTCTTTTTCGGAATAGACTTCCCTTCAGCCAATTGCCGGTCTGCCACTTGCACTTCAGCATCGGCATATTTCTATGCCCTTGACAGGAGCTCAGCATAGCTTGTTGGAAATCTTTTATCCAAGGAGAAGGTGAGCCTAGATGATCGAATTCCCTTTTTGAGAGCAAACATGGCTACGTACTCATTAAGATCGAGGATCTCGAAAGTAGCCGAATTGAATCTGGAGATATAGTCTCGAAGGCTCTCTCCCTCATTCTGATGAAGGAGGAATAGAGTGTCCATGTTCCGGGACATCTCTGGTAAGTCCTAAAATGCAGGATAAACAATCTTTTTAATTCAGAAAAAGAATCGATGGTACCTGGGCGTATGCTCGAATACCACATCCAACCCGCCTTCTTCAGGGTAGCGGGAAAGGTGTGGTAGTGCAGTGCGTCAGAGGCCCTTTGAATCATCATGTGGGCTTTGAAGCTGTCTAGATGATCCAGCGAGTCAGTAGTCCCATTGTAAGGCTCCATTTGAGCAACCCTGAAATGCCGAGGGACAATTTTGGCCGTGATGCGAGGGGTGAACAGGGGATGCGAGTCGTACGCCAAGAACTCGCTGTCCTTCTTCTGATCATTGAGCCTCGCATCTTGGGACTCGAGGGCCTTGATCTTTTCATCGAAGTCAAGGCGGGCTTCTTTCAGTACATCCTTTTCGGGAGTATAGTCTTTGGAGGAGATAGAGAGAGATCGTCTATATCTCTTTCCCCTCCATGGGGCATTGGTCGACTTCAGATATTGAGAGCTTCGACCTTCGGGAGAAAGCCAATCATGGGAGGAAAGTCAGGTAGACCCATGATGCTGGTCTCCCTTCCCTCAAGATCGATGACTGTGTCTGGAGGTGGCTGGTAGGTGCCCCACTTGGAAAGCTGCATCCTGGACATTCTGAACTATGGTTGTCAGAGCGTCAACTCGTTTCAGAAGAGACTCGAACTGTTGTTGTCCCACCATAAGTGTGGGAGGTGGAACATTGTTCTCCATTGGGGGGCATTCCTCTGAGAAGGAGGATGGCCCCTACTTATCGAAGCATTTTGAGTTTTTCATTTCGCCATCAGAGTTTCTTCACACTCGCCTTTTTAAGGAGGGGAGCTACCAGTAGGTGGTAAGTCCAAGCTACTGCACATTGTCAACACCTGCTTGCCTCGTAGCCCCTACATGGCATGCCAATCTGTTGACGTGGAATCTTCGTCGACTGGACGGAGCTACTGGATTGCCGATTCGCTCCCCTGGATACCTACAAAATAGGTCCTTGACCAGATTTTTTCCGGTGGGGGACACTCCGATGTTTAAGTTAGAGAGGGAGGTTCCAGCAACAGAATGAAAATTTCTAAAGAGGAAGATAGTGAAAGTATTCTCTTTTTCAGTCTTGCATAGTATACCTTGGATGTCCCCTCTTACCAGTATTTATAGTTGTCATGCCAGAATATGGTTAGACTCACCTATCTATGGTTAGGATGGGGTTAATGGACTTTACCCCGCATATAACCATAGGTGGTTGCGAACTGGTTCTGGCCAGTCTGGAGTCGTTGGAGCTAAAGTTAGTGGCCATATGGCCATCTCGATATGGTTACAATTGGGGGTAGTGGCCACACGGTTGATCATAACAACCGTATCCACGTTCAAAGATTTGGGATCAACCAGAGATTCGTTTATGAGCTTTTTCTTCAGGAAGGGCTGACATTGAATCGACGAGGCATCTTCAGGCTTATCTCCCACAGAACAAGCCGAAGACACCTCTGTCATTAGCATCGATGTTCCTTCCTCAGAGTGGGTTGTGAAATGAAGCTGATGTTGTCTTTGGATCGATCTTCTTCAGACCGACCTTCTTTGGCTGATGTGTAAAAGACTGGTCGGGAGCTGGTGGTGGTAGTCTTCGGGACTAACGCCTTCGACTAGGCCAAAGACTGACCCCATGTGACTCCCTCCAGGTGCTCTGATTTAGATGCCCATTTCAAAAGGAGTTTGGTGGGTGGTTGAACCAATAACTAGTCCGTGTTGCATTGACATATCATAACAAGTACAATTCATAAAATCAAAATATAAAAATTTTACAAGCCTTATGGGTGAACCTTGCTCCGATGTCAAGTCCAATCTCCAGTATACTCAGCAATGAAGGAAACAATCCAGTCGACTATACTGTTTGCCTTTCAGAAAATATGACGAACAGAGACATAACAAAGTTATTTCGATAAGTCTCCAAATATCATGAAATGGTGGACGGGCCTCCAACTGCTTCGTCTCATCCTGGATCCAAATGATGACAGTAACCAAGTCTCCCTTAATAAAGATCCTCTTTGCTTCCAACTCCTATCTGGCATAGATAATGCCTGCCCATTCTGCTTTAAGCTCAGCCTTAGAGATGGAAGGCTCAAAAAGTCTAGAACCTCTCACTGCCAAGAAATTGCCGCTCGGATCCTGGATGACATATCTAACACCATCCATGGTAACCTTAATACAGCCATCAAAATTTATCTTAACAAACCCTAAGGGAGGGGGCTCTGAGGAAATGAAAAGCACCCTACGAATCATTACCGGGGTAGCATGGGAGTTCCAAGATGGATTTCCAAGACTCTGGGATATGAAGGGGCATGGTAGTAGTGTTAAAGTGACAATACTCGATAGCCAGACAGATAGCTCTCTCCAGAACCCAATCGGTAGAAATAACTTTAGCATCGAACACCAAGCTACTCCTGAAAAGCCAAATCTGATAGGCAGAATATATTAACTAGACACCCGCCTCAACTAAACACTATCAGACCGCATTTAGGAAGGGACCAAGCCATGAGCCGCTACCCTCTTCCCAGGCTAACTCCCTACCATTCTCCAAATTAACCTCGCCCTCAAATAGCACATAAACGCATGCTTAGTAGACTCATCATCAAACTCGCAAACTGGATAAGAAACTGACATTTCCATATCCCTGTCCTTGGATAATACCGTGCTAGAAGATGATTCCATGTAAACTTCTAGAGAAACAACTTCATCTTGGGATGAGTAGCCACTCTCTATATCTAAGTGGCCTAAAGTCTGCTATACATAGGACTCCTATATAAGTCAAAGAGGGACTTCGACAGAATCTTAGGGCAGCACGAATGGCCCCACACTTTCATGTCCTGGCTATAATGGACAGAAATTAGGATGGTAAGAATCTTTTTAGCAAACTGACCTTTAAAGAGATGGGTGACATCCTGAGCTTTCCAACCCATGCCATCAGTAGTTATCAAGTTACAAACTTCGAGATGGTCATCCGGCTCTATATTGACATAGGTTGGCCACCAGGAAAGAGATAGACTAGAAAACCAAGTATCCTTACTCACATGAACTGAAGTTCTATCCCTAATCAACTAATTGACCTAGGTCAGCATAGCAAGACCGCGGGTGTAGATCTCCTTCCAGATGAAGGAACAGTCACATGGCAACAAAATTTGAGATCCCCTTGGCTCTATCCCATGTTGAGCCCTCATAGCTCCAAAGATAGTTAGGCTGAGAAAGTATCTAGCTGTATGTTTAGCAATCAATGCCTCTCTCTTGACAAGCAAAGATTAGATCCTAGGATCTCCATCTCTAATAGGCTAGCAAATAGTCTCTCAGGATAGAAGGTGGAGCCCTTGATGGTAATGCCCTAGTCCCTAGAGGAAGTTTTGGAATAGCTACTCCAGACCGCTAAGACAAGAACTTGGCACAATCGAGTTAGCCAAGAAGTAGACATGAATAGAACATAGTACTGATTTAACAAGGGTAGCCCTATCTATCATGGAAAGCATGTTAATCTGCCAACCCTCGAGATGATCCCGAACCATCTACTCTATGGGCTTGCAATCCACCTTCTGGAGTCTCACCCTATTATAGGAACTACCATATAGGTCAAGGTCCTAATCTGCTCCAAAATTCCTAGTCTGGCTCGAATCACCTGCTTCATATGGGTTTTTGTTTTAGGACTAAAAAAAACCATTGATTTTTGTAGGTTCACCCGTTGGCCAAAGAATCGGCAATATGCCTCAATAATAGTAAAAAAAACTTCGCATTTTGAAGTGAGGCTTAACTTATAAGTAAGTAATCAACTGCAAAGAGAAGATACGAGAGTAGTTGTCTCTTGGGGTAGGCCAGTAGAGCTCTAGCTCTAACCCATGAACACAGCCATCAAGGCATGGGACAAAGCATTAACACAAAATGAACATGTAAGGAGATAGAGGCAACCTTAGTGAAGCTCGATAGATGATTAAAAAAATACTCCATCGAGGCTTCATTGATCATAATAGCAAAACTTGGAGACTCCATACATGCCAAAATCTACTAGATCCACTTTTCCTGGAAACCAAAATCTTGAAGCATCTATCATAAGAAATACTATCTCATCTAGTCATAAGCTTGCTCCATATCAAGTTTGATCATCCCAAGGCTCCGTCGGACAAGGACATGCCACAAGTCATGCATAAATCCCTGAGCAAGTAGGACATTATCAGTGATGAGGCAATCACTGACAAAAGTTCCTTGCTTAAGACCGATCAAACGAGACACAATCAACTTCAGCCATCTAACCAAAATCCTAGTACACACCTTGTAGAGGGTAGTACACAAACTGATTGATATGAAGTGTCCAGGGGTAGAAGCATCAGGTTTCTTAGGAATGATGATAATCAAGATCTTTTCTACTCCATCGGAAGGTTGTTGAACTCAAAGACCAACTACATCGCATTGATTGCCTCCCCCTGATGATGGTCAATATCGATGAAAGAAAAGAGGGAGAAATCCATCCAACCCAGGAGCCTTGTCTTCTCTAAGAGACCACAGGGCCTCATGCACCTCCATAGTAGACACTAGATGAGTGAGGGCCATATTTTCCTGATTATAGACTTGTACTACCATCTAGGCCCCCTAGAGGGGAAGATCCCTACCAAGAGGCTAGCTCGACCATGATCTGAAAAAGTGGAAGATCTATCCCTTGATTTGGTCAATATCAATCACTACTCTACCATCACTCTTCCTCAACTACATGATGTGGACCTCTGAATTATGGTAGACTGGTGGAAGAACCTGGTATGCCGGTCGTCCTCCTTGATCCATTAGATTCTGGACTTCTATCTCTATAATGTCTTCTTCTGTTTTAACAATGAGTGATGCACCGAGAGCTTGTGCGAAGCTCCCCTAACTCAGACTCCTAGAGACCCCCTCATGGTCCTCTCTCAACTGCATATCCATAATCTCTGCCTCCACCTCCTTGATATGTCTGAAGATGTCACCAACTTCAAGGCAGTTCCATTGAAAAAGTCTGCACCAAGTAAGCTCCAACCTCTGAGTCATCTAATACCTTGCATCCCCTCGTATCAACATCCTCCAAACCTCCCTAATGAGATTCCAGGACTTAGGATACATAGTCCAGAACTTCTCAAACCTAAACGAAGGCCTAGGCATGCACAAACTATTAGTGGTAAGAAGGATAAAGCAATGATAAGTGCAATCCTCGATAGGTGCTAAACCTGATATCTCAGAAAGCATTGGAGCCAATCGGCAATGGCAAGCACCTTGTCAATCTTTTCCCAGACCCTAGCTATCCCTAGCCGATTCTTGCACCAAGTAAATTCAGGTCCTGAGTAGCGAAGATCAATCAGGCTCGCATCATCAATAAACTCCATGAATTTCCTGGAATCAATAATATCAGTAAATCGCATGCCCCCTATCTTCTCATGAGTCCCCGTAATGCAGTTAAAATCCTTGGCAACAAGAGAGGATAGACCCTAGGATCTCAGACCATAGCACCCTCCACTCCCTGTACTTTATACTTGCATACACACCAAAAAAAAGACGAGGGCCATCAATTTGCTTAGAGATAACTGTATCCACCTATAGGTCATACCCATGGAAAGCATCCACCCTAATCGAGTTATATCTTCACATTACCAAAATTCTCCTAACAGGCTAGTAAACTCTATTGCATACATGTTCCATGCTAATTGGATCCACCACCTGACATGAGCAAGACTCGTCCTCGATAGCTGGGTCTCGAGTAAGATATAGATGTCAAGACTGTGCTATTGAATGATTTTATCGAAGGATATCCGAATGAGAGTTTTCCCATCCTTCGGGTATTCCATATTGTTACAGCCGTGACAGTGACGTGGCCAGGCTCAGGTATCACCGAATACGAGCGAGCCACGTGTATGTTTCCCCAAACTCAGAAGGACGCGTGGCATTTAGCTACCAGCAGGCTGAATTCGTCTTTTGAAAAGACGAATTCTAAATGAATTCGGCTTTTCAAAAGATGAATTCATCTCAAAACCCTCCACGTGTCGTCCTTCTGAGTTCGACTTTTGGAAAGACAACTTAAATTCGTCTTTTCAAAAGCCGAATTCAAGCCACATGACCGATCAGCGGCTCGCTCGTGAATCGTTGACGCGTGGCGATCGTGGCGTTCTGGTGATGACGTGTGGCAAGTGGATTCTGAATTCGTCTTTTCAAAAGATGAATTCGCTTGAGAATTCGTCTTTTAAAAAGACGAATTCATGCAGAGACCATTTTTACCCCATTTTTTTCGTCCTGTTTTTTTTTTTTTCCCTGTTCTTCATTTTTTTTTTGCTTCCTCATCTCGCTCGTCCAGTTCCGTCGCGGGTCCCTCCTCCCATGGTCCCTGTTTAATTTTTTTTTTGCGTGGGGTCCCGAAGTCTTCGTTATTCTCAGTCATTCCCATTCCGGTGAGTATATTTTATTTACTTTTTATTTTTTTACTATTTAAACTCTTTTTTGATTAATATATATATATATATTTTGTTGTCTAGATCTGATTTCTGGCTTTTATTGGATGATCTAGATCTCGTTCTTCCATATTTCATTATCCCGATTCAAGATAGTTTTTTTACTGATTTATGATTATTTGATTGTTTAAATTAAATTTTGTATATATTAATTTAATTTCAAGAATTAAATTAATTTAATTTATACTTGTTTGAATTAATTTTTTTATTACATATTTGAGTAATTAAATTTTGTGTTTTAAATTTTCTGTGATAAATTTATTTAGTATTTATTATTTAATAATTTACATTATTACTTTTATATTAGAAATTAATATTGAAAAATTGATTTTACGGGAAGTTAAATTAATATGTTAATTATAAAAATTGATAAAATATTATTAAAACTTGAGGGATGATTAGAATAAATAATTTATATAAAATTTTTAGTAAATAATAAGATGTATATGAAAATTTTAAGGTATTTAAAATTTATTAAATAATAAGAAGATTTGATTATCGATTTTTTTTTTAATATTTATTATTTTAGGAATTAAAAAAATAATATATATTGATAATGATAATTAAATAATATGTAGATCCAATTATTAAATTTAAAAATTAGTATTATATTTCAATAATCAATTAATGTATTAATTAATGTAAAAAGAATAATGATATACTAATAATTTTTTATTAAAAAAATATTAGAAATATGAACTTATTTATGTTAGTAAATGGATTAATCATTAAGATTATTTTGTCATTAATTAATTGAAGTAATATTTAATTATGAATATATAAGTATATAAGAATAATATATGATTATGTTTATCTTGTAAATAATTATTTAGTTAAATAATTATTTAGTAATACGTAATTATGAATGAAATTTGAAGTTTATGTATTTGTAGTTATATTTTTTATTATATAAATGTGCAGCATGAATTTTTATAGCATGTATTGTGTATATATTGATATCAGTGATGTAATTATGTTTTGAAATAATTTTTTAGGTTAATCATTTAAATTTTTATTTATATTTTTATAAAATTTGCATTTCATTGAACCGTAGACCCGTCAATTGCTTGATATGCATATTCTGTAATATCCGTACATTTTTCTATACTTGTATGGATATGAGAATTATGCATATTAATCAATTGATTGTCCAGTTTGGACAGTTTGGGAATTGCAAATAATTTTACAGGTCAGTTTATAGTAATCAAATGATATGCAGTCAAGGCCGAATGAAATTTTGATCATCATTTTCTTTTTGTTCTTTGCATACATAAATATTTGTATGTGGAGAACTAAGGGAAATGCTGCTGAAATTTTATTCGGTCTTCATTGCATATCGTTTGATTACTATAAGTTGACCTGTAAAATTATTGCAATTCTTGAATGGGATAGGGCCTTTACCTAGTAGTTATGATAGGATGCATTCATCGTAATAGTAAAATAATTATATTTTTAATTTTATTGTCATATTAATTATGTAATTTAATTAGTTTATTAATGATATCAATATATGAGAAAGTTATTTCTAAATATATTTTGTTAATTAAATATGTAGGATATAATGGGAGAAACAATCACAGCATTATGTTATATGGGTGGTTCTATGATTAATGGATCAAATGGAATTGAGTACAATCAATGACCAAAAAAGGTAATTAGAATCGGTTCTGATATGACATTCCAAGAGTTGGAGAACAAAATATGTAGAGTTCTCCGTATTGATAGAACTGGAAAAAAAAATTTGATTATCTATAGATATCCACAAGTTGTCCAGCCGACATTTGTAAAGTATGACATGTTCCATTAACCGATGATGAAGACATGGAGATAATATTTTCAACTATCGGTTCATATTCATGTATATCGGGTGCAGAGTTATATATAGATATCCAAACCATTGAAGCTCCTGAACCTGATTGCGAACAGGATGATTATGAAGAAGCTGTTCGAAACATAGCAACAACTCATGTAACTAAACAGGTTCTATCATATAGTACTCTGAATATTACAGATAATGAAGTGAAAAATATTGGCTCGATTTTTACTGTAAATTCGTTATATACGGTGGACAGTACTATACTAGAAAGTAATATTAGAGGAGCATCAATATATACAGCTGCTGATGACAGGGTGCATGTCGATAATCAACTTTTTAGTGAGAATGATGACGAAAGTGAACATGATTTGGCTGACGAAGGTGACGAGGCCGGTACTTCACATCCAGTACGAAGTCCAGAGGATACCACTGTTCCAAATTATTCTATATTTGAAGCTCCATCTAGAACATTTACCCAGATTGATTGGAATGCTGCAAATATGTCAATGTATTCTTCAATGCAGGAACAACATGTTATATGGCAAAGGAATGAGGAGTTACGTAAAAGACTCCGCTTTATAGATAAGGCAGAATTGCAGACTGCAGTAAAATAATATTCTGTTGAAAGACATCATAAATTCAAGGTTATTGAATCAAATCCAAATCTATGACATGCCAAATGTAAGAGCAGAGATTCTGGTTGTCAGTGGATGCTGAGATGTATTAAACGACATAATTTTTTTGAGATCTCACGATATACTGGTCCTCATACATGAGAATCTGCAATGATGTCTCAAGATCATTCTGGTTTGGACTCCACTTTAATTGCTAATGAAATTCGAGACCTAGTTAAAGAAATTCCTACCATTGCTATTTCTGGACTTGGTGCATTCATAAAGAACAAATACAACTATACACCAAGTTATAGAAAATTATGGGATGCCAAACAGAAGGCGATAGCGATGTTGTTCGGAGATTAGGATATGTCATATCAATTGCTTCCGAAATGGTTGCATGATGTACAAACATTTAATCCAGGTACCTGGATGAAATTTATCAGCACTCCAACTGGTATACCAAATTGTGCCCAGTTTAATCATGTATTCTGGGCCTTTGCACCCTCGATTGAAGGGTTTAAGCACTGTTGTCCGGTCATAAGTATCGATGCTACTTTCATGTATGGAAAGTATAAGGAGAAGTTGTTGATTGCAACTGCTATTGATGGAAATAATCAGATCTTTCCACTTGCATTTGGTTTTGTCGATGAAGAGTCAGCGGACACCTGGGGTTGGTTCTTAGCTTGTATCAGAAATTTTGTTACAACACGTCAGGAAATTTGTCTAATTTCTGATCGATATGCTAGTATACTTGCTGCAGTACAGAATGAGTATCTGGGTTGGCAGCCACCACATGCTTATCATGTATATTGCTTGCGTCACGTGGAAAGTAACTTCAATTCAAGATTTCGTGATCCCAAACTAAGAGATGTGGTGAAAAGAGTTGGAATGCAAATGCAGCCTAGAAAATTCCAGAAATACATGAGGAATATTGAGAAATTTAACCCAGAAGCTGTTAAGTGGTTGAATAAAATTCCTTTGGCAAAATGGACACGTTCAAATGATGACGGACGACGGTATGGGATGATGACAACTAATATATCCGAGTGTTTCAATGGAGTTCTGAAAAATGCTCGATTTCTTCCCATAACAGCGTTGGTACAGTTGACTTTCTTTCGGCTTGTGTCATATTTTGAAGGCTGGCGTGTCCAAGCAACAGAGGCAATGGACAGAAATGAAAGGTTTACTCCTTTTGTTATGGGACATGTCATCTCTAACCAAGCCAAAGCGATATCGCATACCATTACACGATTTGATAGAGCAACTGGCTTGTTCCAAGTCCAAACTGCTAGACGTGGACCGAACATGAACAGGGGTGATAATACACAGGTACTTACGATCTTTATGTATCATTGAAAATATATTATTACGTTGTGTATATGCTGAATTATGATTTTTGATGCTGTAGGTTGTTCATCTTTCCCAGCAGACATGTACATGTCAGAAATGACAATGTTTTCATTTACCATGTTCTCACGTCATGACTGCTTGTGCACATGCTGCCATCGATTTTAAAATATACATTGATCGGTACTATACATTACACGATTATCATCGAACTTATGTGCCACAATTTCAACCAATTCCTCATGAAGAATATTGGCCCTAGCAAAATGAACACGGTATCATTATACCTGATGTAAATAGGCTGCGACAGAAAGGTAGGCCACGATCCACGAGGATCAGAAATGATATGGATATAAGAGAAGCCGGCAACAGATACAAGTGTACAATCTGTAAAGAAGAAGTGCATGATAGGCGGTCAAGTCCAAGGCTTCTACAAGTAGATTAGTTAAATTATATCAGTCATATTTTACAGATGTTTTAATATATGGATTGTAATGTATTAGGCTAATCTTGTCATTGCTTTGTATTTTATTTGATGGATTGTAATATATGGATATGTTTTATTGTCTGATGTTTATAGCTTGTATATGGATTGATGTCCTTACTATGCATTAAATGGGCTTTGTGATTGATTTTCTTTGAGTTATCATAGTTATGGATCCTGGTCCTTCTGATAGTAGTGTACTATACGGTCAGCCTTAATATAGATCATCTTTGGTCTGGGAGGGACAGGATGTTATTTTGCACTGTCGACGTCGAGAGATGGTTATGCGCAGATCGATATCGCTCGATCGCCATATTATGCCATTGCTGATGCAGTCCAGATTCTATGGTCTGGCACGTATTGGATTTATTAGATTGGACTGGCATTTGATCACTGCTCTCGTCGAGCGGTGGCGTCCAGAGACGCATAATTTTTATTTACCCCATGGAGAGGCTACCACCACCCTACAGGATGTTGCTGTTCAGTTATGTTTGCCAGTAGATGGTCTACCAGTGATGGGTAGTACACGGGTAGACTGGAGGCAGCTTTGTCTTGAGTTATTAGGGGTCGTCCCACCAGATGATAGATTGCATGGATCACGATTGAGCTTGGTCTGGCTTACCGAGCACTTCTAGGCTTTAGCATTCGAGGCGGACGAAGCAGCCATACAGTGCTATGCTCGAGCATATATTTTGCAGTTGATGGGTGGGTGCCTTTTTATGGATAAATCTGGGAACAACATGCATCTCTTGTTTCTACCTTTATTAGCGGATTTCGAGACGGCCGGACAGTATAGTTGGGATAGCGCCGAACTCGCTTGGTTGTATAGAGAGCTGTGCAGGGCGAGCCACAGAGATGTTTCTGATATTGCTGGTTCGCTGTTGCTACTACAGCTGTGGGCATGGGGTAGAGTTCCAAATCTTGCACCCCACAAATTACTTCGACAGGCTCCAGATTCGATGATCGATTTTGATGATGATGGAGCCGGTTTACCACAGGGACCATTAGGGATGAGGTGAGTTTAGAATTTACAAAATATTTTTATGCCGTGTATGATAGAATTTTTTTTTAAAAAAAATTATGGAAGTAGGTGGTTTCATGTATATTTATCGAAATAGGTGATTCGGCTGACGTGGCAACCTGAATTCGTCTTTGCAAAAGACGAACTCAAGTTCGTCTTTTGAAAAGACGAAAATCGTATGGCTATCAATTTTTTTTAATTTAATTATTTTTTTAAAACTTAATTATAATCCTGATGTGATGTTTTAAATTTGATGTGACATTTTATATTCGTCTGGTGGAGAGACGAATTTGTTTGAATTCGTCTTTCCAAAAAACGAAACCAAACTTTTTTTTTGAACATAAATATTATTTTTTTAAAAATCTGATTAATAAATTTTAATTTTAAATAAATAAATAATAAATTAAAAATTAGTATTAATTAAAATTTTAAATATTATTTTTTATAATATTAATTATTATATTATTTTAAAATAATATTAATTTAAAATTAATAATAAATTAACTAAAAAATAACATTAATTAAAAGATATTATAATAATATATTATAATATATTTTATATTATAATAATTATTTTATATTCTAAAATATAATAAATTATTATAATTTATTATATTATACAATATATATTATAATATAGTATAAAATTTTTAAAAAAATTAAAAATAATCACCAGGGCGATACTATTCGATCGCCAGCCCGGTACCAGTTCGGTCGACAGCCCGGTATCAGTCCGATCCCTTACTCAAGACCGGTGGCAGAACCCGATAACCGGACTGGCGATCGAATCTATGGCATGACTGGAACTAGACCGGTGGCAGGATCCTGGCGGTCGGATCAGTAGTCGGATCCTGGTGGCCAGACCGATATACGGATCGACGACCGGACCAACGATTGGACCGGGGTTTGGACAGGCGACCGGACCGGGGGCCGGACCGATGGCTAGACCGGGATATTATGGAAATTAAATAAAAATCCCAAAATGCCCTTTTTTTTTAAAAGGATATTATGGGAATTAAATAAAAATCCCACCCTAAGCATTAAATGCACCATTAAATGCCTCGTAAATATTATTTATTGCTGCATTTAATGTTTACCATAGATTTTTATTTAATTCCCATATTATCCTTTTAAAAACGAATTCAAATTAACTTTCAAGGGTATTTTTAAAATTAACTAAAACATTACGAATGGCAATTTTGTAATTAAACCGAAAATTATGAAGGGCATTCTGGGAATTAAATCTTCATCCGATTCATTTTAAAAATTTAATTTCCAAAATATCCTTGATAATCTTCGATTTAATTAAAAAATACCATTCATAATATTTTATTTAATTTCAAAAATGCCCTTCGTAGTTAATTTGATTTGGTTTTTCAAAAGTGTATTATGGGAATTAAATAAAAATCCCACCTCAGCATTAAATGCACCATTAAATGCCTCGTAAATATTTGAAAAAATATTGAAAAATATATAACAAAATCTAATTAAAAGATATATTTTTAATTAAATTTTAATCTAATAAAATTTTAAAAAATATATCAAAATTTAAAAAATATTATAACATTAGTTGAAAATAAAATTAATAAAAAGTATTATAATAATATATAATAATATATTTTTATTTTATAGTAAATATTTTATATTCTAAAATATAATAAATTTATTATAATTTATTATATTATATATTATATATTATAATATAGTATAAAATTTTTTAAAAAATTAAAAAAATAAAAAATAATCACCATGGCGATACCATCTAGTTGCCAGCCTGGTATCAGTTCGGTCGACAGCCCGGTATCAATCCGATCCCTTGCTTAGGATCGACTGCCGGACTGGTGGCCAGACCCCGGTCTGGCCGTTTGTCCTGCCATCGATCCGGCCCCCGGTTCGGTCACCTGTCCGGCCACCGGTCTGCCCCCGGTCCGGTCATCGATCTGGGTATCGGTCCAGTTACCAGGATTCGGCTACTGGTCTGATCGCCATGATCCTGCCACCGGTCTAGTCCTAGTCATGCCACATATCCGGTCGTCGGGTTCTGCCATCGGTCCTGAAAAAGGGATCGGACTGACACCGGGCTGTCGACTAAATTGGTACCGGGCTGGTGACCGAATAGTATCGACCTGGTGATTATTTTTATTTTTTTTAAAATCTTATACTATATTATAATATATATTATATAATATAATAAATCATAATATATTTATTATATTTTAGAATATAAATAATTATTATAATATAAAATATATTATAATATATTATTATAATATCTTTTAATTAATATTATTTTTTAGTTAATTTATTATTAAGTTTAAATTAATAATATTTTATATAGTTAATTAATGCTATTTTTAAATTAATATTATTTTAAAATAATATAATAATTAATATTACCAAAAAATAATATATAAAACTTTAATTAATACTAATTTTTAATTTATTATTTATTTATTTAAAATTAAAATTTATTAATCAGATTTTTTAAAAAAATAATATTTATGAAATTCAAAAAAAAAGTTTGGTTTCATTTTTTGGAAAGATGAATTCAAACGAATTTGTCCTTCTAAGAGACGGATATAAAATATCACATTAGATTTAAAACATCACATCAGGATTATAATTAAATTTTAAAAAAATAATTAAATTAAAAAAAATTGATGGTTGTATGAGATTCGTCTTTTCAAAAGACGAACTTGAGTTAATCTTTTGAAAAGACAAATTCAGGTTGCCACGTCAGCCGAATCATCTATTTCGATAAATATACCTGAAACCACCTACTTCCATAATTTTTTTTAAAAAATATTATTTTAAATAAATTCATGTATGATATATACTATTTTATTTAATTAATTTAATTAATTTATTTTGTAGATGGAGAGATCTTTTTTCTGTTATACAGGTACCTATGCATGTGGTCTCTTCGTATCGTTATTTACTTGACCAACTGCGACCCGACGAGGTAATGAATATTGAATTTTTCGTAATGATTGACTTATTTTATTTATTCTTGTTTAATAAATTATGCTTTAAATTATTTATAAACAAGTTATATGGCAGCCATATACTGCCGCTATGATTGCACAGTTACCAGACTACTATCTATAGGGTCAGGAGATCTGGTATAGTCGAGTGCCACTAGTATGTTTTTATATAGTAGAGTGGCATTTATCCGATAGAGTGATATGCCAGTTCGGGATACGACAGGTCATGCCAGATCAGTTCGATACGTTGTCTGCACTATATCGTATTGATATGAGAGGACGATCTGATCAGGATTGGTCCACCATTCATCAGGATTATATACAGTTATGGATGAGTCGTCATGACTATGTTATACATGGTGATCCGTTCGATGGTACCATGGATTATCACGATCCTTATATGCAGTGGTATCGTAGGATCACTCGTCGATTCATCAGTCGCAATGGTACAGTATATGATTACATGGTAAGTAATTTAAATTTTATTATTTAAATTATAATATATGTTTAAATTTTGTCAAACTAATTATTTTTTTATTTACAGGGTAGTAGTTTTGTGACGATACTTGAGCATGTGACGTCCTCCCCGGATATACAGGATATATGTCATTCTGCCCTCCATACTCTTGGCGAGCATGCATGGATTCCACTACGTGAGTTTTATCATGAGGGAGACAGGGAGGACGAGACTCCTTCGCCTTATTATCTATATGCACCTTCATCCGGAGCACCTCCGCCAGCTCATCACAGACGAGGTACGAGACAATATAGCACCTCTCCACATCCGATGCACGAGTTCACATCTACAGAGGATGTGGCAGCACATTTTGATTATACTACTGCACCAGATTTCATGGGCTGGCAGCATGATTATTCCGGACATGGCAGCATGATTACTCCGGACATGGAGGATCGTCGTCATATTATGTATCTGCACAGCAGGCATCACATGATGTAGAGCATGCTGCATATCAGGCATCACACGATATAGAGCATGAGACAAAGCAGCATCAGCCACCTCCGATCCATCGTCGTATACAGCCTGCATGTACTAGGAGATGGCCACCATGTGGGACCGAATAGTCATTTATTTTAGAATTTATTATAATCCATGTTTTCTTGTTAATTTTAAAAAATTATGTATTTTTAATATATGTGTTTATTTATATGTGTTGTGGTCCAAAATATATAAGAAATATTTATATAAGTGTTTATTTATATATGTGTTTATATGTTCTGGCCTAAAATAGACAATAATCATTTATTTGCTTAACTAAATTTAAAAAATATAAATTATAAAATTCAAATTATGAAAATAATAAAAATTTTATTTTCCGTCGATTCTGTGATCTATTCGGTTCTCAATCCTGTCATCGTTCCGATCACCAGTCCGACTACCAGGATGGATCATCGGTTCACTTACTGGTCTTGCTACTGATCCGATCATCTGTCCACCTACTGATCCGATCATCAGTCCACATATCGGTCTTAAAATGATAAGAATCATTTATTTGCTCAAGTAAATTAAAAAATATATAAAATATAAAATTAAATTTATGAAAATAATAAATTATTTTAGAATTTATTAAAATTCATGATTGAGTTAATTTTTAAATTTTTTATTAAATTATAATTAAAAGAATATTATTTGGTGAAATCGTAGATACAATCGACGATTTATCATTATTTTATTTTAAACAATTTTTTAATAATTTTTATTTTTTTAATTTTTAATATAATTTGGTAAATAATATATTTAAAATATTTTAATTTAATATATATTAATTATTTAATAATAATACTAATAAAAGTTTTTTTTTTAGTAAAATCGTGGAAGGATCCGACCCTCGGTCCTGTCACCGTCCCGATCGCCAGTCCGGCTACCACCAGGATCCGACCATTGATTCACCTACCGGTCCTGCTACCAGTCTGACCATCGGTCCACCTATCGGTCAGACCATCGATCCACATATCGGTCAGACCATCGATCCACATATCGGTCCTGTAATTTTTTTATTAATTTTTATTTTTTATAAAATTTTGATACAGAAATATTATCATGTATTATAAGTGTTCACGGGTTAATTTTTTTCAAATTTTTTTTAAAAATTTTTATTTTTAATAAATTTTTTTTAATATAAATCAATATTTTAAAATTAAAATTTCTTCCCTTTTAATAATTTTTTTTATGTAATTTATCAAGAAT
Source organism: Areca catechu (assembly GCA_021397845.1). Taxonomy (NCBI): domain Eukaryota; kingdom Viridiplantae; phylum Streptophyta; class Magnoliopsida; order Arecales; family Arecaceae; genus Areca; species Areca catechu. The sequence goes on along the minus strand of CM038049.1, from coordinate 21,197,577 downwards.
TCGTCTGTCGAAAAGATGAATTCAACTTAATTGAATTCATTTTTTCGATAGATGAATTCGTCCATGTCAGCCCGCTCACCTAGTTAGGTAAATAAATTTTGAAACACCTATTTTCATAATTTTTTTTTTAAAAAAATATTATTTTAAAAAAAAATTCAAGTGCCAAGCCTTGAATGCCACGCAATCCACAAACAATAATGACCTCATTTTATTCATCTAAGTCAAATTGATGATACAAAAATATATGCGGCAGTCCTTAGTCCCCCTCTCAAATGACCTCCTAAAGGAAAGACAAAAAAACTAAAGAAAAATATAAATGAGGGCTAGTACAAATAGGATAAAATTCATTAAAAAAAAGCATATAGGATCAAATTCGAATCGACGGTAGTGGGACCATCCCAGGTTGCAACGTGTCGTCTACAGGAGCATCGCGGCAGCCCCAACCAATGCAAGCACTCCCATGCTGACCCCATGCATACCGGCGCTTGAATCAGCTGTGGTGGACGACACTGGCTCCGCCGCCGGAGTCAGCGATGTCGGACTAAGGGAAGCCAAGGGGGCCGGAATCTTTGACGGAGTCGGCGCCGAGGTGGTGGGAGCCGGTGCAGGGGTTGCCTTCAGAGGGGAGGGAGCGGGCGGCGATGCTGGGGGCACCGGAGCCGGTGGCGGTGCCATCGGTGGCGGCGGCATGGCCGGTGGAGGGGTGGCGGGAGGTGGAGTGGCGACTGGAGGAGGGGTGGCTGGCGGAGGAGTGGCGACGGGTGGAGGGGTGACCGGTGGCGGAGTGGCGACGGGTGGAGGGGTGGCCGGCGGCGGAGTGGCGACTGGTGGAGGGGTAGCCGGCGGTGGCTTGGCGACGGGCGGAGGGGTGGCCGGTGGCGGAGTGGCGGCGGGCGGTGGGTTGGCAGCGGGTGGAGGAGAGGTGGTGGTTGGAGGGGGTGCGGCGGGGGGCGTCGGGGTGGCTGGCGGGGGGTTGGTGGTGGCCGAGGGGGGGGAGGCCGGTGCTTGGGCAATGCAGGTGGAGAGGAGGGCAAGGGAAATGGCTAGAGCTAGAGTTGGTCCATGGAAGGCCATGGCTCTCTCCTTTGTTTCGCTTCCTCTCAACTGAGGAGAGGAAGGGAGAACTAGTGTTTGTTGTCCTTTGGATGGAGTGGGAGAATGAGAGAGTTTGGTAATATATAGAGTGGAGCGTAGAGATCTACAAAGAAAGAGACCAAGGCAATAAGTATTAGACAGTGGGGAAGTCAGTGACAGCTGTAAGGTTTTTTTGGTGGAACCCTCGTCTGTTTTTTTTTTTTTTTTTTTGCTTCTCCTTGGATCGGTTTAATTTTAAGAAAAACATTAAAAAAAATTCTATAAATATATAGTTTTTACTTGTAAAAAATATTCAATTTAGAATTTTATTTTTATTTTTATTTTCTTAGACTCCGGACAGATCATTTGTCACACAAAGGATGAGAAAAGCTGAAAAGGTCACCTGCATAGCTTTCAAAGTTCATTCCCTTTTCCGCATCCTGAGGCTTTAATTTCCTATTAATGTCGCGGGGATCGGTTGTGCTCACAGCTTTATACGTCCTGTAGTTGTTTTCTGTATTATTAAAATAATTTTATTCAGTTTTTTTAGTATTTATAGTAGAGAGTACCACTTTTACGTTGATAATATATTTTTTTTTTTTGAGTTAGAATATGTTCTATAAATGATTTACGTGTCAAAATAGCATGCCCGGTAAACAAGCTGTGATTGAGTTGGTCATGAATGAGAAAAAACAGAGAGAGAGAGAGAGAGAGAGAGAGAGAGAGAGAGAGAGAGAGAGAGAGAGAGAGAGATTGGTTACATGTGATTAAAGTGCAAGTACTAATAAATGTTGCAATCCTTTTTTTATATCGTGACAGCTTTGCATTTATTGATGTTGACACATTAACGTGTCTCCACCAAAATTTTAAAAATATAAAATTGAAAATCGACACTATAATTCAAGAGGCATGGACCAAAGCCATTGCATTTGATGGAGGCAATAGCATATCGAAGTTGTAAGTCAAGATTAGGAGCTAATTATGTATCAAAGATGAAATTAAGGGTTCATCTGTCTCATCAATCAAATAATTAAGCAAACTTATGTTTGAGCCAAAGTGAAGTATAGTTAATGATTCCAAGTTTGTCCAGCAACCTGTCATCATGTCAGCTCACCGACCAGAAGTATGACAGCTTCGACTCAACGCAACGCCATTCTTTTCAAACGAGTGGCAACTCATCTTCTCTATTCTTAAATGACTCGGGGAAAGGCTTTGAAAACAGAGGCCGACCTAACAGTGGAGAACATTTTGGGATCTATATGTGATGGCGTCTTTCTTTCTGTTATTTTGGCCATCACCTTTTTAGCTGTGTTTCAATTATTTCTGTACATTTGTGTGGAAGAATGTGGACACATAACATGTTAATTTGTGGTGCACATAGGAGGGTGGGACCTTTCACTAGAAGGAAAGCAAGATATAGGCCTACCACCTTCCCTTTACCCACCCACCAACATCACTCGAGCTCCTAAAGGATTGACAATATGATGTAACAGGAGGTGGTTGCGTTTTATATGAGCCTCAAAGAGCTTAAACATGGCCTCTAGCAATTACGTCATAGAATTCTTACACTTGAAGAGATAGATAGATATATGATTATTATTTCCAATTTGTATCCCATAAGCATCCGTTAATGTCATTTCAAAACTCTGCCCGCATGTTTTTGTAGAATTCCTTAAGCTATATGTTGAAGCCCTGCACGATTCTTTTGAAAAAAATGATCATATTAGAATTGCTCTATTTACGGTGTATTTAAGGTCAGATAAATTGCATCGGTTACATGTATCGCAGTCTCAGCAAATAAGGATCTAAGTCGATTGGAACTTGATCGCCGATAAGATCGTTTTATTTTCTCAATCCTGGTTCTGATCATAACCACGATAACGAACAAGTTGCTTGGAACTTTGCACAGATTCCAAGGAAGGACTGGTTTTTGGTGGTGCCCGGTTCTTTTATTCCGGATGGGATAAGAATTTATTCTACTTATTCTCTACGTTGAGTCATCCACGTTTAGCTATTCCAATCAACCCTTCATATTCTAAAATCGATATTACATGATGGATCATTGAATAGTTTATTCTAGATCATTTTATTTTTAATATGATGAGCCATGCTGTATTTATTGTATTAGAATAAAGTTATTATTTCAGATTTCTATTTGGTTAGAAATAACATGGATGAATAGTAGTTCTCCAAGAATTTGTATTCATATTCCAGGATAAATTTTGGATATCCAAATAAAATACTGATCCACTTGTCAAATTAAATATTGCTTTTTGTTTTTTGTTATTTTGTTTTCCTTTTCACGTTTATACGAAGCTCAAAGCTATATCATAAGTTTGTTCTAACATGCAGGTTGCATTTGTGAATTTAAAATCCAACATGCAAAGCCAATTTTGTCAGGTTGTTTTTTGTGATGCACTCGGTGGATCTCTAATGATATCTACCATAAGCAAAGAGAAACCAAAAAGAGTTTCATCCTGCTCCAATCAAATGAGATATGGTTAATTAGTTATCACTTCAACGGAGTGCAACACCAAGTTATTCACGGTAGTTCTTGAAGATATAGCTTCTTTAGTAGATACGGTAGAGGCAAAAAAGCAAACCTGGGTAAAGGCCATGAGGTCACGGTAGTCTCTGTTTAATTGTATGGGAATCATTTTCTTTACGAGAGTAAGGATCATTGTCGTATGTCCGACTGTCTTGATGTATCCTATTTGAGTAAAACTTAGAAGAAGATACGTACTAAATAAGCATCCATGGTATTTGGTAGTAGTACGTGGAACAATGAAGCAGATTCAATACAAATCTTATAAGATTGCCTCTTACCTACCCTGAGCATCCGATGGCCAGCCCACTCTATGTAAGGCTTCTAGACCAGCTGGAAAATTATAATCTACGCAATCCTTTATCGGAACAATTTGTCTCACAAACAACCAATCGTTCCTTGCAATAAGGAATCGCAGGAGAATATCATGGGATTGCAAGAAACTTTTCCCTGATAACTTACTTGGTGGCTCGTGAATCCCATAGGTTAAATAGATAGCGATTTGACAGAGAGAGAGAGAGAGAGAGAGAGAGAGAGAGAGAGAGGTTTGTTGTTTTTTTTTTTTTTGATGGAAAGAGAGGTTTGTTGTTGGGTGCCAGGCAACCTCTGCCCTGGTGTGCCTTTAAAATGGCAGAGTCTTGACGTCCCAACTAAACTGGTACTGGGTCTATGATTTGGACTTCAGATCCGAGCTACCATTTGGTGGATTTGGACCAAGTCTAAGTCCAAAAGGATGTATTAGATATTTTTCTCCTGTTTCATCTCATTAATAAGATGCATACCTGCTCTGATTGGAAACCTTTGTCTTACTTCGAGACAATCGAATTTTAGCTTGTGACATGCCTTTTTTTTTTTTTTGGTAAAGATGATATGCGTTGGATCTAAGCCGGGCTAGAAGAAATTTGAGCCTGGTGTACCTGAATCACCTGTAGCACTACATTTTGCTAATCCTTTGCTCTAGTGGCCGTTCCTTTAGTCCCACTACAGGAGAAACATATCTAGATACATGAAGGTTGATTAACAGCCATCAATTATCATGCATCATTGTTCGCTTCTGCGATAACTATGCTGTGCCTTGGAAAGCATGCTAGAGGGTTTGGTTTCCATGTTCTTGAAGCTATCACGGATAGCCATGGCGGAAGCGGGCGGTTCGAGTGGGAAGGAGGGGAAGGAGATGCTGAGTTCGGGTGATGGTGAGCGTACTTGGGCGAGGATCGTTCAGGAACCAGGGAGAGGCTCGTTTTGGACCTCTTCGAAGCTTCCGCTGGAGGACTTGGAACAGTTACAGGCGTACTTCACTAAAGTGCTTGAGCTGTCGGAGATGGAGCTCGAGGAGGCGAGGAAGGAATGGTCCGGGCTGGTGGTGATCGTCCGGAGCTTGGGCAGGCAGGTGTTAGTGGACTCTGTGGCTAGGGAAATTCGGTCGAAGGCAAACCTGTCTTACGAGCCGGAAGTCATTCTGTTGGCTTTGACTCCTTAGTTTTGATGATTAACAAAAGGTTGAGTATATGTTTGGACTAATGTTTAATCTCAAGATAAAGTTTCAGGACTTAGGTTATTCAAAAAGAGTATCAAAAGGACAATGATGAAACTAAGTTTACCTGATTTGGAAATGAGCTATTCTACCTTGGACAAGATCAAAATTCTCATAATGGACCTTCTTGTTAAGAAATATTTGACAAAAGAAATAAAGGCTTAAAGAAACTCAAGCATGGCACGCAAATCTCAAGAGTTTCAGAAAGATTCAGATCAGAGGTCGACCCCCAGAGGTCGACACCTTGTCAAAGGTCGACCACCAGAGGTCGACTCATGAAGAAAAAGAAAAGTTCAGCATGGCCGGCACGGCAAAGTCTCAGTGGCACGCTTCAGAGGTCGACCACCAGAGGTCAACACCTGTCCAGAGGTCGACACCAGAGGTCGACTCATAGCCTGAGAATTCAAATGGGCAGAACTATGGTATTCTGAACTTTTGCCTAAATTTTACTGGAGGTCGACTCATGAGGTCGACACTTGATCCAGAGGTCGACTCATGAGGTCGACTAATGGCATAACGGCTAGTTTTTCTGAACTTCTGATTTGATTTTCAATGGCCATAAACGGCCATATTTTTGAATCTAACGGTCTTGTGGAGTTGTTTCAACATGAATGAGGTATTTAACCTCCACCAAACTTCAAAAAAGATAAGGAGACAAAGTGAAAAAGTGTTAATTCAAAGTACAAAGCCTTCAATCACTTCCAAGCCAAAAGAGTGAGAAAACCAAGAGATTCCCTAGCCAAAAAGTCTTCCATCTTTGAGGAATCCAACATTCAAGTGTTTGGCATTTAGTGAGGTCCAAAGATTCCAAGGGAAAAGGCTTGAAGAGTCTCCATCAAGAGCTTCAACGAATTTATTATTGCTCAAAAGGAGTTTATTTAGTTTTAATTCATTGTATTCATACTCTTTTGTCTTTAGCTAGTTTCAAGGGAATTTGAAACTAGAGTGAGGTTTGTTGGTGAGCCAATTGATAAAACCAACTAGGGTTGCTTGTTAGCCCGAAGCCAAAACAAGTGAGTGAGGTTTGTTGGTGAGCCAATTGATAAAACCAACTAGGGTTGCTTGTTAGCCCGAAGCCAAAACAAGTGTGTAAGGTTTTGACTTGTGAGCCTGGTAAAACAAGTCGGCTGTAATCTAAAGATTATAGTGAAATTCCCAAGTGGAGCTTGGGGAGTGGATGTAGGTGCTAGGTGCACCGAACCACTATATTTCTTGTGTGTTTGCATTGCCTTTCTCTTTAACTTTTTTAGCTCTTTAATTGCCACTTTATTTCATTGCTTCCGTTGCACAATTCTTAAAGCACTATCACTCTTCACCTTAAAACTTGATAGCACATATATTGCTTTAAAATTTTAAATACTCAATTCACCCCCCCCTCTTGGGCACCATATCTGGGCAATACATTCCTTTGGCTGAAGACCACCTAGTGGTTCGGCTAAAGACGGAAAGGGAGTGTGCTTTTGTTCGTGCTGGTGGGCCGTGGATTGCCAAAGGCCAGTTGCTAGCTATGGATGACCGGGAGCCCAACTTTGTGCCCGAGCAGAGGATGATTCATAAGGTGGTTGTGTGGATGAGAATGCCAGGACTACCGCTGAAGTTCTGGAAGCCGGCATCAATGATGGCGGTGGCAGAGGAGGCCGGCAGACCTATCTCTGTGGATGGGTTTACTGATTACTTAAAAAAGGTAGGGTACGCTCGGGTGAAGGTGGAGTTGGATTCTGCCTAGAGTGTCAAGCAGGGGGTGTTGATTAGAGGTAAATCAAAGGTTTTTTAGCAGCGTTTTGTTTATGAAAATCTGCTTGCCCTCTGTTTCAATTGTAGAAAGATTGGGCATGAAGAAGCTGATTGCAGTGCTGGTACTGTGGAGGAGATGGGGGGGAGGAAGGAATGGGAGAGCAGTGAAGGGGGATCGGAGGTGATGACTGGGGAGGGCTCTGTTAAGAATATGGAGGTTGAGGGGAGGTGTCGACCGAAGTTTGGGCCCTGGATGCTTAAAACTCATTCTCGGTAGCCTCGACTGGCAAGGTCTCCGGTGAAGGAGAGGAAGGAGGTCGACGGGGGAATGGTTACTGGCAGATCCTCCTCGGATCTTCCCTCCTCTTCTCTTTCCAGAACCTCATCAATGGTGGGGACATCGACACCCAGCTCGCCACCAGACTTGGACAGCTGGTAGAAGCCAAGCAAGGTGGCACGGCGCCGCTCCCTGGAGGCGAGCTTGGGGGAGGCTTCGGGAGATGGAGCTTCACTGGCCCCTAGCTTTGGGCTGTTGGCTGGGCTGGGGGACTGCATGCAGGTGGGCCTTTCGGACTCTGGCCCAGTGGATCTTTTGATGGTGGACCTGGGCTTTGGTGCTTTGAAAAGGGGTCGAAGCCCGCCATCTTCCCCACTTTCCTATCCTAAAGGCTCTGCCTCGGTGACCTTCAAGTCGATGGTAGTGGAGCCTGTTCCCTCTCCTTCAGCTGGACAGAAGGTGCGGGTGGCGATGTCGGCATCCCTCCCTGTGGTAAAGGTTAGTTTATCTGAACCTTGTATGGAGGAAATTATGGGGGGTAAGGGCACTGTCTCGGTCTCTTTGCTTGTGGATGCTGTTTCTTCTGCTACTGGGGGTGAGAGTGGATCAGGGGAGAGAGTTGGTGGGAGAGTGGGGGGTGCTGTTAAAGGGAAGAAGATGGTAATGGGTCGGGCTGAGGTTGTGAAGAAGGGTTCTGATGCTTCTAGTGTTGCCCAGGGGTCTACTCAGGGATTGCCTGGGGTATCTTTTGTTGCCTCCTCTGGGGTGTTTGGGGCTGGGACTAGGGTGGGAGGGAAGGTTGGTGGTGTGGCGAAGGGGAAGGTGTTCGTTGGGGGTGTGGCAGAGGAAGGGGAGTTGGGTGGAGGGCTAGCAGGGGGTTCTCAGGGGCGTGCTCAGGGGGGTTCTCAGGGGTGCGGTCAGGGGATGGTCGGGTAGTCTGGGGTTTCTGTGCCTCGGGAGTGCAATCGGAAGCTTCAGGTGGGAGGTTTGTCTACTCTGATTGTGGCAAATCGCTCTGATCTGGGTTCGGGTCAAGCTGCAGGGAAAGTGGTTACTGTGCGTATCGGGGTAGACCAGCAAGCTCTGGAACATGATGATGTGGTGGGATAGGTGAAGGTGGCTTTATTTAAGGAGACTATGGAGGCTAAGCATGGGGGAGGGGGCCCTATTGCTGGTTTGGATGCTGTATCTGGGAAGAGCCTGGGGAGGGTTCTTCCATGGGTTAGGGTTTCTGTATGAAGATCCTATCTTGGTTTGGATGCTGTATGCCCTCCTTTCCTTTCAAAATGGCCTGATGGATTCGTACCGATCCAATCCCTCAGCCAACGGATCCACGCCACGTGCTGCCCATCGATGAAAATGGCGTCCCGGTCGTTCTGGATTCTGCGCAAACATTAACTACTCCTCGGACATGGCCAAGCGGCACCCCCGCATTGGTCCGCAGGGCCGTCTCTCGAAGCGCCAGCAATCATGGCCATCATCGTGCCAGATTTTCGCCTTTCCACGATAGCACCGTAATTACTCCCTTTGGCCCGAGCGCCGTGCACTAACGAGCCTCGGGAGTGGGGGGCAAATGATGTGGCGGAATCGCTGACGTGGGGGAACTGACAGGCGCCACGTCAAGGAAAGACGCCGCGTCGGATGCCGCATCAATTCTCCAGCCCGGACTCCACTATCGAGCTGAGCTGAGCTCTCTCGAGATGGTGAGCCGAGCTCCGTCCTCTGCCAGGTCGGGCCCACGAGCTCGAGATGCCTAGGCCGGAGCCACCCTCTGTCCTCCAGAGTGAGACCCTGGGAGGTTTGAGCCCTGTGGTCGGAGTCGAGCTCAGCACTCCTCCGCCAATGTGGAGCCTCTCCGAGCACGTGCCCTCTGGACCGGGCCCGCCTCCTACCCTCCGGAGCGAGACCCTCGGAGGTTTGAGCCATGTGGTCGGAGTCGAGCTTAGCACTCCTCCGCCAACGTGGAGCCTCTCTGAGCGCGCGCCCTCTAGACCGGGCCTGCCTTCTGCCCTCCGGAGCGAGACCCTCGCAGGTTTGAACCCTGTGGTCGGAGTCGAGCTCAGCACTCCTCCGTCAACATGGAGCCTCTCCGAGCGCGCCCCTCCGGACTGGGCCCGCCCTCTGCCCTCCAGAGCGAGACCCTCGGAGGTTTGAGCCCTGTGGTCGAAGTCGAGCTCAGCGCTCCTCAGCCAACGTGGAGCCTCTCCAAGCACACACCCTCTGGACCGGGCTCGCCTTCTGCCCTTCGGAGCGAGACCCTCGGAGGTTTGAGCCCTGTGGTCGGAGTCGAGCTCAGCACTCCTCCGCCAACGTGGAGCCTCTCCGAGCGCGCACCCTTCGGACCGGGCCCGCCCTCTACCCTCCAGAGCAAGACCCTCGGAGGTTTGAGCCCTGTAGTCAGAGTCAAGCTGAGCACTCCTCCACCAACGTGGAGCCACTTCGAGCATGCGCCCTCTGGATCGGGCCCGCCTTTTGCCCTCCGGAGCGAGACCCTCAAAGGTTTGAGCCCTGTGGTCGGAGTCGAGCTCAGCACTCCACCAACATGGAGCCTCTCCGAGTGCGCGCCCTCCGGACCGGACCCGCCCTCTGCCCTCCAGAGCGAGACCCTCAAAGATTTGAGCCCTGTGGTCGGAGTCGAGCTCAGCACTCCTCCGCTAATGTGGAGCCTCTCCGAGCGCGCGCCCTCTGGACTGGGCCCGCCTTCTGCCCTCCGGAGCGAGACCCTCGGAGGTTTGAGCCCTGTGGTCGGAGTTGAGCTTATCACTCCTCCGCCATGTGGGGCCTCTCCGAGCGCGCGCCCTCTAGACCGGGCCCGCACTCTGCCAGGACGACCCTGCAAGCTCGGAGCGTCTAGGTCGAAGCGACCCCTGCTAGCTCGGCTCCAGCTCGGACGTGGATCCCACCGACCTGGGACACCGGCGAACCGCCCGAGGACTACACTGGGCCACCAGTTATACTAGAAAGGGGAGATGCACACTGACCGAGATGCCATGCTCCTCACTAACCACTCGGATCATCCAAGAGAGGAAGCCAACCGGGAGATTTGAATCCTGGGGACGGCGACACACCATTCGAGGTACAGCCAGGCTTCTCGGAATGAGATGACCAAGAGGAGTGTCGGAGCGCATGACAGCTCCCCTTATCACGAATCAGGAAAGATTTCTCGGGACACCGTCGCACGTGCCTGACAACCCGGCGGAGATCCCGAGGCAGATGCCTAACGGTAACCAAGTTTGCAACAAACCCGGAGGTAACACAACAACACCAACACAGGCAAAACACAAGCCAGAACACAAGAAAAAAAAAAATAGAGAGGAGAGTGCAACCCCCACCAGGAAGAGGGGCATGACACCACTAGCATTTCAGAGCAAGGTCGGGAGGAAGGGCCACACAGGGACTCCTCCTAGCCAGGCCACACTTCCCCCGACACACCTGCTACTCACATTCATGCAACACACTCCTCCTTGTGTGGAGTCCATCAAGAGGGGCTCGACCTAGAGGATTTGTTCCCTTGGATCATCACTGACTTGACCATTGGAGTGCCCCCGTCGGAAACCCCAGCCCGGGTCACTAACCCCTGTTTTGCAGGTCCAGGTCTGCCGGACGGCGAGCCGGACGAGGAGGTGCGCTCCGACACCGACAGCAGCTATGGACCATGGCGATCCTGGCAGCAACAATAGTGATTACTGAAAACAATGGTCCTTCTTGGATTCTCTCCAGAGTCTATGCCAGCACTTGCTACAAGGAAAGGAGGTATTTATGGAATGAAGTTCCCAGTTGATAAATTAGGGGTTCCCGACTGTTGCTGTTGGGGATTTTAACTGTATTACTAAGGTGGAGGAGAAGAGAGGGGGTAAACCCTTTTCTCAGAATATGGTGACTAGGGAATTCAGTCACTTTTTGAATTCTAATGGTCTGGTGGACCTAGGGCTTGTGGGCACTAGGTTTACCTGGTGTAATAACAGATATGGAAGGGCCAGGGTTTGAGAAAGGCTTGATAGAGCAGTGGCTACCACGGGTTGGCTTCATCTGTACCCCAAATTTATGGTGCGGCACCTGGACAGGGTGGCTTCTGATCATTGTCCTATCCTTTTGATCACCACTCCTCTTTCTCCTATTCATGCGCCTTTCAGGTTTGAAAGAATTTGGCTTTCTTATCCTAATTCTTGGGAGGTGGTTAGAGAGGTCTAGAGAATTTGGCTTTCTTATCCTAATTCATGCGCCTTTCAGGTTTGAAAGAATTTGGCTTTCTTATCCTAATTCTTGGAAGGTGGTTAGAGAGGTCTAGAGAATTCCTATCAGGGTAATGCTCAGTACCGGATCACCCGTAGATTGGAACTTCTCAAACATCGTATATAATTATTTAAATCATCGACGTAGAACCTTCATTATAAAATTTTAATCTGATCGTACATTCAAATGTAACCAAGTCCATATTGATATGGCGAGATCGCTGACGTGGAGTCCCCCTTGGATCCAGTTGGCAGTCGTGCTGGCAGATGTTGCCACGTCAGCCTCTCTCTTCAAGCTCCTCCGCTGGTGGCTCCCTCGAGGTCGAGCCCACCTCGGCCAAAGTCGAGCTCCTTCCCTTCGAGCTCATCCGCCAGGCAGCTCCCCGAGGTCGAGCCCGTCTTGGCTAAAGTCGAGCTCTCTCTCTTCGAGCTCCTCCACCAGATGGCTTCCTCAAGGTTGAGCCCGCCTTGACCGAAGTCGAGCTCGCCTCGACCGAAGTCGAGCTCCCTCTCCTTGAGCTCCTCCACCGGGCAGCTCCCCCGAGGTTGAGCCCCCTTGGCCGAGGTCGAGCTCCCTCTCCTCGAGCTCCTCCACCGGGTGGCTCCCCCGAAGTCGAGCCTGCCTTGGTTGAGGTCGAGCTCCCTCTCCTCGAGCTCCTTCGCCGGGCGACTCCCCCGAGGTCGAGCTCCCTCTCCTCGAGCTCCTCCGCCGGGCGACTCCCCCGAGGTCGAGCTCCTCCGCCAGGCGGCTTCCCTGAGGTGGAGCCCGCCTCGGCTGAGGTTGAGCTCCCTCTCCTCGAGCTCCTCCGCCGGGCGGCTCCCCCGAGGTCAAGCCCACCTTGGCAGAGGTCGACCTCCCTCTCCTCGAGCTCCTCCGCTGGGCAGCTCTCCCGAGGTCGACCTCCTCCGCTGGACGGCTCCCCTGAGGTCGAGCTCCCTCTCCTCGAACCAAGTGCCCTTCGATGAAAAGATCTACCAGCTCGAGGCTGTCCCACTGGCCAAGGTCGATCGCATCTCAAAAGCCCCCAAGGTAGAGAGAAGGAAATGCCGTTAGGTCCATTGGGTGGCGGCACGCCACCCAAGGCCTACGAAAGGGAAGTGCATCGACCTACGAAGGAGCATCTCCCCAGAGCACCAAGATCTCTTCCACCGTTGTTTACATTAGTTAGGAAAAAATGCTCCAATCGAGGCACTGCATTCCCCAGCCGACCATTCACACCACCTGGAAGAAGAAAGCCATGCTAAGGGATTCAAATCTAGGAGCGGCTACCCCCGGATCGAAGCTCTGCCAAACTTTTCCAAGCATGGCAACCCACCAGAAAGTCAGAGTCCACGACATAACTCCCTACCATGAAGGGAGGGGGTGCCAGAGCATGACCCACGGGGCACTGCCGATCGTTGACATTCTAGCACCCCCAGAAGGGTGAGAACCCAAGGTGGGTAACAGAGAAGATCCGTGGTCTAAAAAGGATGTCCTAAGGGCCTTCGAAAAAGGTAAAAAAAAGTAGGCAGAGGGAGAGCAAGCAAGCAAGAGCGCTCTGAGACTACCGGAGAACTCGTTGGGAGAGTCTCAACGGACATAGCCACCATTGCTCAAGCCTCCCTTCTTTGCTAAAACTCCCACTCTACTCTTTCCTTAAAAACTCCTTCCTTAAAAACTCCTCCAAGCATGGAACCGCATAGGGATCCACAGAGGAGAATTTGTTCCCCTAGATCGTCCACTAACTTGATCATCGGAGTGCCCCCATCCCCGGCCCGGGTCTCCTTTCTTTTGCAGGATCGGGATACGCGTGCTGAATTCTAGGTAGGGAGGCCGACATCTGGTGCCACGCTAGAACTACAGGCCACGGCGGCATAAGCGGCAACATATTAGCATGCCAGGTAGGGGGCAGGACACAGTTTGATTCAAACTAGTCCCCTTGCAAATGACTTTGCCCAAGGCGTGGTGGTGACACGTGCACGGGAAGCCTCCACCAGCCGTGCGGGGGACCCTCCTTCTCGCGGGGGGCCACACAGCCCAGAAAGGGAACCTCCCGCTCCACTACAATCACCCCCGGTGGATGTCCAGCTCGCCATGCTTGCCCAGTAGATGCAGGTTCTGACTACGGTAGTGTGACAGTTGCAGCATCAGCACCAGTCTCTAACCACCCAGCAGCAACCAGGGACCCCCACGGCCCAAGCAGCCGTACCCTGCAGTAGCCTGTGCTCCCTCCAAGGAAGGCCATCGCTACCGCGAGCCGTGACTGATCCCCGGGGAAGCCATCAGACCCCAGCGAATAGACAATGGACTGGGTCAGTTAACCAAGAGAGCCGATCTCCGGTCTTCAAGTGTGCCACTGTTAAGCACCGTTGAAGCTATCGATGCAAGGCTCCCCGTCGTGATCCTCCTCAACTGTCATCTTCATCTCCTCCGACGGGCTCAGTGGAAGGTTCCACCGAGAAGGCCATCAGGCGCATAGCTAAAAAGTGCCTGGAGGAACAAGAGCGTAAGTTGGCAAAACTGTCCCGTCAGTTTGCAAACATGCAGGGCTCCTCCTGTGAGCCAACAGGCCATGACGCCCATCCCCCCTTCTCCCGAGAAATCCAAGAGGAGTCGATCACGAGTCGATTTCGTATGCCTCAGGTGGATCCCTACGATGGGACCACCGACCCCCTGGACCACCTGGAGAGCTACAAGGCTCTCGTGAGAGTTTATGGGATGGCCGACGCCCTTCTCTGCATCACCTTCTCAGCCACTCTTCGAAAGGCCGCTCGAGTCTGGTTTATCCGCCTCGAGCCTGAAAGCATCAACTCCTTTGTACAACTATAAATGAGATTTATGGCCCACTTCGACGCCTGTCAGAAGGTGTCACAAGAGGTAGACAGTCTTTTCTCCATCAGGCAGTAGGACCGTGAGTCCTTGCGGGACTATGTGACCCACTTCAAGGTTGCCGCACTGAAGATATACAACCTGGATGAGCCCGTCTCCATGCTGGCGCTGAAGAGAGGGCTCAGGACCTCCCGCCTGACCTACTCCCTAGATGAGAAGCCGTCGAAGAGGTACTCCAACCTCCTCCTCCGAGTCCACAAGTACATCCATGCTGAGGAGGTGGACCGCACCAGGAGAGAGTTAGACATGAAGCCACTGAAGAAGCAGCCTCCAGGAGAGGCATCCAGGATGCAGAGGCCTGACCGACCCCGAACTTCCGACCAGGATCGAAGCCGAAGAGCGATCCCATCCCAAAAGAAAGATATACTCCTCTCCTCGCCCCGAGGTCAAAAATTCTCATGGAAATTGAGGGCGAGAGCTACCTATGCCGCCCTCCCTCACTGAGACCATCCAACGATCGCGATAAGATAAAGTACTGTCAGTTTCACCACGACCACGACCACGACACCGAGAAATGCCGCCATCTCAAAAGAGAGATTGAAGATCTGATAAGAAGGGGCTACCTCGGAAAGTTCATGGGGGGCAAGGTCCCGACAGAACCTCAAGCGCTTGCAGCTCTTCCTCCTGTACCTCCAGTCGACAACCGGCCCACCGAGAAGCCTATGGGAATGATATGCTGGGGAATAGAGCGCGCTTCTAAAAGAACCCAGGAGGGGGAGAGGTCAGAGAATGTACTCCCATTTATGAGGGAGGAGGGAACTGGGAGTGGAAATGTAAATAATGATACCGTGGTTGTTGAGATGATGATTGCTAAGCATTCTGTAAAGCGAATTATGGTCGATAGTGAAAGTTCGACTGATGTTCTTTTTTACGATGCCTTCTCCAAGATGAATTTATCCTTTGCTCGACTGAAGCCAGTGCATGCCCCCCTTATCAGTTTTACTGGAGATTCTGTGAGGGTTGAAGGAGAGATCACTCTCCCTGTTACTGTCGGATCACCACCTCGGCAGAGCACGGTCATGATGACCTTCATGGTTGTTAGGCTCCCTTCAGTCTACAACGTGATTCTTGGCCGTCCCGGGCTCAATTTGATCAACGCGATCATCTCCACAAAGCGGCTACTGGTACAGTTTCCCACTCCTTATGGCGTAGAGGATATGAGGGGGGCACCTCAACCGATCCAACAATGTTTGCAAGCTATCCCAGGGGCCAGAAGTGCCAAGGAGGATCTCAGCATCGACGACCTCGATCAAAGGGCACAGGACCCCAGGGGTGGCCCGGTTGAGCATCTGTTGACATATCCCCTCGCGCGACCCGTCAAAGACGGTGCTGTTGGATCGATGCTCCTAACCATTCTTATAAAAGGAACGTCCCTATTATAAGAGGCATGTTTATCTCTCTTAAACTGGCAGCGCAGCAACCCCGGGGTACTCGAGTCGACTCCCCGCCGACCCCCGCAAGAGCAACTCAGGGTACTAAGCCTCGAGTTGGCTCATGGGGCCAAGCACCGCAGCACCCAACTAAGAGGAGTTGACCTGAACCTAGATAGGACCCCACACTCACCTAGCTGGCATCGCATTACGCGACCCATACCTCCGGACGAACCGAGACCGTAGCCTCGAGGTGTGAGCTGGCACCTGACTGGCATCTAGTCCCCTGATTGGCATCTAGTCAACAATCCCCTCCCAGTGAAACGACCGAGTTTTTTTCCTGTGGAGACTCGAACCCGAGACCTCGGCTCTGATACAGTTGTTGGATCAATGCCCCTAACCATTCTTACAAAAGGAACCCTATTATAAGAGGCAGGTTTATTTCTCTTAAACCGGCAGTGCAGCAATCCCGGGGCACTCGAGTCGACTCCCCGCTGACCCTCGCAAGAGCAACCCAGGATACTAAGCCTCGAGTCGGCTTGTGGAGCCAAGCACCGCAGCACCTAACCAAGAGGAGTTGACCTGAACCCAGACAGGACCCCACACTCACCTAGCTAGGATCGCATTACGTGACCCAGACCTCCGGACGAACCGAGATGGCAGCCTCGAGGCGTGAGTTGGCACCTGACTGGCATCCAGTCAACAATCCCCCCAGTAAAACAACCGAGTTTTTTTCCTGCGGAGACTCGAACCCGAGACCTCGGCTCTGATACCAGTTGTTGGATCAATGCCCCTAACCATTCTTACAAAATGAACATCCCTATTATAAGAGGGAGGTTTATCTCTCTTAAACTGGCAGCGTAGCAACCCCGGGGCACTCGAGTCGACTCCCCGCCGACCCTCGTAAGAGCAACCCAGGGTACTAAGCCTCGAGTCGGCTCGTGGGGCCAAGCATCGCAGCACCCAACCAAGAGAAGTTGACCCCACACTCATCTAGCTGGCATCGCATTACGCGACCCAGACCTCCGGACGAATCGAGACCGCAGCCTCGAGGCGTGAGCTAGCACCTGACTGGCATCCAGTCAACAGGTGCAGATCAGGGCCCAGCTACAGGAAGAAGAGCGGGCTCACCTGCTGAATTTCCTCCAGGTGAATGCGGAGTATTCGCCTGGATTGCGGTGGACATGCCAGGGATTTTTCTCGATATCATTACTCACAAGTTGAACATCGACCCGAAGTGCCTCCCGATCCGGCAGAAGAAGAGGGGCTTTGCCCCAGAGAGGCAGCAGGCAATCAACGAGGTGGAGAAGCTCATCGTGGCCTGGTTCGTTCGCGAAGTACAGTATCCTAGCTGGCTGGCAAACATTGTCATAGTAAAAAAAAAGCAACGAGAAGAGAAGGATCTGTTCCCTTAGATCGTCCACTAACTTGATCGTCGGAGTGCCCCCGCCAGGATCCCGGCTCGGATCTCCTTTCTTTTGCAAGACCAGGGTACGCGTGCTAAATTTCGGATAGAGAGGCCGACGTTCGGTGCCATGCTAGAGCTGCAGGCCACGACGATATAGACGGCAACATATACATATATATATATATATATATATATATATATATATATATATATATATACATATATATATATATACATACACGTATATATATATATACATACACACATATGTATGTATGTGTATGTATATATATATATATCAACATGACGGGGAACTGAAGGTTATCCCGTGGGGAGTCGGAGAAAAAATATAGGTTATGTCGGAATATTCATTACTAAAAAAATTACTACACACGATTCCTCTCCCATGTTTCTTCATACAATTTTTGAAACCTGACCTTTCTAAGCCTGGTTCAGAATTTCAGATCTCTCTTGCTCATCGGCCATCACAAACAAGAAGATAACCCCTTAAGATGGGATTAAGAGGAAGATGAGTGCAAGAACACCGTCCCCCCGTCCCCCTACTGAATATCTATGGAACTTAGACTAACATTAAAGTTCTAGGTGGTCTTAATGCAAGGCCAGATAACAATCAAACCTTGCTCGACAAAGAATTTTAGGATGCATAACTTACACTATCAAGTAAACTAAACAAAGATTATATCGAACCCAAGAGTTGACTAGTTGCTGTTCAGTTGAAATCAATAACACAAAACAGTTAGTTGCTTGTTTCAGAAATTAGCCTTGAAAGGCTTATAAATTGTTTCCAACGCAGGCAAGCTGATTTGCAAATGTCGGGTACACCATCTAGAATTTAAGTATCCATCTTAACCAAAGAAAAACAAAAGGCGTGTTACATTGATTTGAATGAGAAACCAATACAGGACTAGTGCCAACTAAAGAAGCTAAAGTTCTAGCCAGTATTATAGTGCTGAATTTGATTATGCAAGCACCTAACCCAAGCCTAGCACTACTAAAGCAAGTAGCGCAGGTCTTATGCCAGCATTCAAGTGATGAGCTTGGGAGACTATATCTGCCGTAGAGACGTCAGTTGTCTGATAATATTCAGGAACTGAATTCAAGAGAATGCTCAGATACCATGTAAGCAAATACACAGTCCCAGACTCCGAAGTGGTAATCACTCCAATCTAAGATTTAGGAAGCAGAAGCACAGAGAATGAATAAATAATAAAAATTTAAAAGGGATATGATGCTGATTAATTTAGGGCCTGTTTGGTATTGGTTTTGTTTTTTATGTTCTTGTTTTCAAAAACCCAAGAAGAACAATGTACGAGCTTGTTTGATAAAACCTTTTTAGTTTTTGTTAATTCTTTGTAAAATATTTAGAGCTCTTGAAAGCAAATATTTGTTGTTTTCTGAAAATTGTGAAATTAAAAGCAAGAGATAGCAAAAGTTTTTGTGCAAACACTATCTTCATGTGGTATTTCACTAATTTATAGAGGGGGAAAAACCTAATAATAACTATGATGCCAAATAGACACTTAGTTACTGGTTTAAAGAGCCATCATTCCCCTACATGGCAGAAACACAATTTTAGGGAATAAGGCCCCACAAAAACTATGTCAATTTTGTGCTCAAAGAAACAACAGTCCAGATGACACACTGCTTAACATCTTTGTGAAGATGCAGAAACTATAACTGCAACACATTACGTATCTGATCACTGCCAGCTTGATGACTTGTATATCTGATCATCCTATTTTGCACCTGTCTGTCTCAATAATTGTAGGACTGACCTTGTAGGGGATGAGAGCAATGCAAGGATCAGATGGAGCAATCAGATAGTCAATTTAAGAAACCTAAAACAAACATATCTCTGAGCAGTGAAGTTTATAGCACCAGTGCTTATCCCCCCACCCCCGCCTTCCCCGGGGCCCTGGTGCACAACAGAAGTCAATTCTGAATGAGTGGCTGAATGCTCAATGAATGCAACAATAATATCTATTTGATACTAGCGACAATTGTAATTGACTGTGCATGTTTCTTTTTTCCTGTTGACTTTTCTTTTGATTTTGAGTAAGATTAAGTACAACTTTCAGCTGAAATAGAGAAGACAAAGCTGAGAATTGTTATTAAAACAAAGACGAAAGCACCAATTCATAAACTATAACATATTTTGATATGTCAAAAAAAAAAAGGATACAACGATAAAGTAAAGCGGGAAATCTATCAAAATCACAATAACATTTGGCATGTATAATGATACAGCATGACTATAGCACAAAAAGAGTCCCCATTCCCCTAAGGGGAAATCAAAAGTCAAAAGGCATCTTTTCTCTAGTCCCAAAAAAAAAAGGTTCAACATTGTACAAATAGATCTGCCCGGTAAGTACTCCTTTGATTCCCATACCTTTTACTTTGTTTTGCTTTCTGTAGCATCTTTTTTTTCCCTCTCAATTTGAATGAATGTCTAGAAGTTTGAAACTATATATCTGATTGATTAGTCTGGATGAACATCATTCTTGTCGAGTGACCCCAGCTAGAAGTGGTGTGACAACAGAACCTGAAGAGACATCACCAATTTGAGAAACTTAAGTGGAAAGAATTCAAAAGCCAATGTAGGAATGCATGATGTAATGGGAGAATAGAAAGCTAATTATGAGAACTTGGGTTAGCTCTGTTACCCTCAGTTCCATGGTGCCTTGAATGATCAGATCTGGTGTTTCTCCAATACTGGACCAACTGTGCAATTTCTGCTTTAACTAGAATAGACAGAAGAGCACCAGCAATGAATGCCCCGAACATGAGCATCTTGAAAACAGAACCCCATCCACTACTTGATAGAAACCCGGTTAGAAGTGGCCCTAGAGCTGCGCCAACTGATCCTGTCCCATCTATGATGGCAGTAACAGTTGCCAATGCTCGAGAATCTCCCTTAAGTGAGCTATGGGTTCCAAGGTCAGCAGAAACAGCAGTTGTTATGAGAGCATAAGGCCCATTAACAAAAAAGCCAGTAATCACCATCAGTGTAATGTTCACAAACTTTGAAATGCTCCCATATCTGTGATAGGCATAAAGGGAAGGAATAGCCAGATACATGAAGCTGGCTGCTGTAGTGGCCCTAGCTTTGAGTTGGTCCGATATGAAACCAGCAAGGATCCCACCGATGATTCCACCCACATCAAAAAGAGTTGAAAGGTTTCCTGCAGACTTAACTGACATGTAATCTCCCCCTATAGCTGCAATGCAAGATCAAAAAATCACATCGACCATGTGTCCAGCAGCCAAAAAATATGTCAATGACTTTATATAGTCATTGCTTGGTCAAACAACATTCTGATATGAATCAACTCATGGACACTCATGACTTCCAGATAACTTAAGTCTGTTTTCAATATTGCAAGTGAGGTAGTTAGACATGGAGACAATCGAAACCATTGATAACACTTCAACTTGACATGTGGTAATAGAAGGCATGTAATTTTGCAGTTTTTCATCTGTTTCCCTTGCACCTTGCAGCAGAATGTGAAGACAATACAATACATTCAACCACAACAAAATGAAATGATCTTAGCACTGTAAAATCAACAGAGAACTTGTTTGGCATTAGAAAGCCAATGGTTTCACAACTTCAGAACTAGTCTAGTCTCAAAAGATGAGCTATGCCATTTCGATTCCAAAAACCGTTAAATGTGACATGTCAAACAGCAACAATACTTTACTCGGGAATAGAATAATTATACTTCCAAACAATTTACTATTAGCCTCTTGGCCTAATGAAGAGGAGACGAAAGAAGAAATTTGAAATTTTATATGACTGAAAGCCAAGATACAATTTTTAAAGTAATACATTTAGATTTTCTTCTCCTTTTTGTTTTTTCTTTTTTTATTCGCTAAAGTCTAAATGTTAGGATTAAGTCTTGCTAAACAGCCACAAACTAGCATGGTACAGTATGCCAGCACAACAAATAGTACCAAGTGTCAATATAGGGGATTGCCATTCTCATTCACTGGTATAAGTACCATACCTAGATGGAGATGATACATTCACCCCGTACCACCTAGTCATTTAGAGGGTATCAAGAAAGAAGGTTTAGAATGCTAGATCCGCAAGACCAAGTATGTCCGTTTACCAGATCCTTTCATCAAAGTCCCTTCCCTTCCTGTCCAACAATTCTGTGGCAGACTCAATTATACCAGATATCCTAACAAACTCAAATCTTATAATAACTTATAAGGCACTCCTTTAGCAACTAAGATTTTCCAGAATTCATGCTCTCTGGAATAAAATAATTGATGAATTGACTTCACTTAAAATGGTAATGGACTGTGATTGTGATCCATTTATCTTATTTCTGCAAATTCTTCTAGATGCCTTCAACTTGTTCATTCATTGTCTTATGTATTGAGTAACTTCATGATTGCATTGAAAAAATTACAACTTGAATAAAAAAGGGAATATGATGCCCATGCCAATTAACTGTAACCCAATGAGAGCATTGCAACCTTGGAGAGCCACATTTGGGGGGAAAGGGGTTTTGCCATTCAGACTGCAAACATAGGAAGATAGCAAGGAGCTTCAGGATCAAAAAGGTTCAAGATAAGTATAACGTTTTTATGCAAGTTTGGTGGTTAACCTTGTGGAAGAAAAAGAGAGAAAAAAATCTAGAGTTTATTATAGTTTTGCAGCTTTGCTGGTGTAAATCAAAATCAGAATTCAGATTGTATTTTTGATGACCTACTTGATGGATGTTGAAGTTCTATGCATGCACAAATTGAATAAGCCAAAAATGGAGAGACAAATTGTAATACCCAA
This sequence comes from Areca catechu, assembly GCA_021397845.1. Lineage (NCBI taxonomy): Eukaryota > Viridiplantae > Streptophyta > Magnoliopsida > Arecales > Arecaceae > Areca > Areca catechu. Next base: position 21,175,718 of record CM038049.1, on the reverse strand, counting down.
ACAAAAAAAAAGAAAGGGGGGGCGCGAAATCGGAGTGGTTGGCATCGCCGAAGGAAGAGGTGAGCTTCGACCCCTCAACTTCCGACAGGCAATCACCGGAGTAACCCATGAAAGAAAAAAAAGAGGGAGGGGGGGGGGGGGGGAAGGAACCATACTTTAGTTCTCCGCCACCTTCGTCGAGGGATGCCGGTTAGGACTGAGAGTCAAGCCGCGGAGACCAGAGAATGAGGGAAGGGGGGGAGGACCTCCCTTGTTCGGCCGAGCAAAAGAAGAGAAGAGGAAAAGAAAAGAGAAAAGACGAAGAAAAGAAAAGAGGAGAAAAAGAAAAGAAAGAGAAAAAGAAAAGGAAAAAAAAGAAAAAAAAGAAAAAGAAAGAAAAAAAAGAAAAGAAAGAGGAGGAAGAGAGTAGAGGAGAGAGAGGAGAAGAGGAGAGAGAAGAGAAAGAGAAAAGGATGAAAAAAAATAAGAGAGAGAAAGAGCAGAAAGAGAAAGAAGAGGAGAGAGAAAGAGGGGAGAGAGAAAGAAAAGAGAGAAAAAAGGAGAGGAAAAGAGGAGAGGGAGGTGAAAGAAAAGGAAAGAGAGAGAAAAGGAGCAAAATAAATAAATAAATATTGAAAAAGAGGGATCTAAGAATTTCTCTTCTAGGAAAGTTGTGTTAGAGTATCAGCGGATGGATCGCAGATGGAGTCTGGGTAGAAAATTTTGGAGTTATAGTTGTTGTGCCATAAAGTTATTCATATTAAAAATAAAAATATTATTATAGAAGGATAATTTTTGGGCATGAGGGTATTGAACGAGTTTCGTAGCATCTAGGTCGAGGATTCGTGTGCAGACTGATATCGGGCATGTTAAATCTGTCTCCAATAAAGGTAAGGATTTCTGGATACGATTACCAGTTTATATATATATTTTTACATTGCATGATTTAATCCTTGAATACGATTATTGGCATAAATGATTATTTATATATGGTATGATTTCAGTTTCTCGTGATGTATATTCATTTTATAAATTACCAACATGATTATTCATAGTTTCGTATAATATGCTTGTATCAAACATGATTATTTTGAATGATTTAGATTGTGATACCGATTAATGTAAATCTTGAAAAAACATGATTTGATATTATGTTTGTAATTTGATAAAATAATAATCAAGAAGAAAGAGTATTTGGACTAGCCACATTAAATAGAGAATCGCCGAGCCACGAATAGATAATACGTGGAATAGCGAGCTACGGATAGATAATACATGGAATAGTCGGCCACGGGTGGATAGTATGCGGAACAGCCAAGCCACGGGCTTAGTACATGGAATAGCCGAGCCACATACGGATAATACGTATAATAGTCAGCCACGAACGGATAGTATGTGGGAGACCAAGCCACGGACTGATAATACGTGAAATTGCCGAGCCACGGACGGATAGTATATGATCGATCTTAAGATTACCAATCACAGGCTGGAGTGTGACAATGATTAGTCCAAAATCCTAAAAGATAATAGTGGTTAATTCGGATCATATTAATGAGATGTGAATAATAAAAGGTGAAATCATAATTAAGTAAAAAGAGTGATTTTACTTAATGACATACATGGTATTTCATTTTTGAATGAGATGGATATTTGGTATTAATTAATACATGTCTTTGCATTTATCGATATTAAGTTATCTTAATTACTTGACATGAGATTTTAAGATTTGTGTTCTATTTGATATTGTTTGCTATTATTTTGAATTATATTATATTATACTGGTATGAGTATGTAGGGATCCTTGGTGGACTGTAAAGCTCACACTCCCTACTTTCTTTCCTTCTTAGAGTTATGTAGAATATTTGAGCTTGGCGATGGATTAGTTTCGTGGTAAAGTGATAAATCGATAGAGAATCATTAATACCGATCGGACAATTGAAGAGTAACCAAATTGGTAATTACATGAATTGTATTATTAGACATTCTCTTATGAAATGTGATCTGTAATGTCATTGAAAATCGAAGTGGTAGTGAATTTTTAAAAACCTTAAATGATCTCTAGGATGTATTTTAGGATTCGTGCGGTCGATCAAATGGTCAAACCGGGTGCTGAGTTCGGGGCATGAGACAAATACTTGGAGGGGCAATGTGCACAAAGAAAGTATTTTAGGAACTGTGAAGAATTTGCCCAACTTATACATAATGTCATATTATTATCCCTTATGTCACCCTACAACTTTCATGCTTTACACATTCCAGAATTCTCGGAGTTTTCATGGTATTCAGTAGGATTGCAGTCAAAACCAACTATATTGAACCAAACACATGAGATGTGCTATATATCCTAGGGAGAGGGATATTCAACAAAGTATATTATGAATAACATAATTTAAAGAAACTAATTCAGATTGTGCTACAGATGTCAACCTCTAAAACTTTCTTAGTTTGATAATAGAATTGACTATCGAGGAAAAAAATTACAGTTGCAAGAAACAACCTTCACCTAGCAATTTGATTGCCAGGTAAAACTCTGAAGTATAGAAACAATTTAATATTATCATTAAGACTTGATAATGTGCATACTGGAAACAAATTTGAAGTTCAGAAACAACAATGGATAATCAATTTTCTCGTTTTACACCTTGTTTAAACCTTGACTAATACATTCGTTAACCACTCCATCACTACAAGTATCAGAATAGCTGCATCTATGCTGTATCAACACCCCTCGGGGAGTCTAGTGGCCTTAAGCACCCTTAATTGGTGAGTTGTCACATCTCATCAGTAACATCCCATCATGGTACCAGCGTTCTTCCTTAATTTAACCCAAATTTATGTCACTTGAAGCACTTTCAGTAAGTTTTTCCACCTCCAACTCTTGGAAAGTCTTGGAAACAGTAGGCGAAGCATATGTTTAGGTCACCCTTCTCTACTGGCAACTTTAAAAATTTGAGGATTATTGCATCTGATGGGACAGCTGCCCTCACTTATTTAAGTGGCAGTAGGGCCTTTCATTCAATTTTTATTGAGTTAGCAACATCCCACCCAACGAGCTCGATCTCACCAACTCAACCTGGTCCATCCCAACTCAGTTTCTCCCAAAACTCAAAATCGAATTATTTCAGTGGTTTATTCCTTAAGAATGTTACAACTTCCCTTTACAAAAATGCCACAATGGTTGTGCGGTCATGCATCACCCTATACTTTCTCAATACTGATCCTTCTTCATTTTTAGGAGCTGATCATTTTGTGGAGCCAGACTGCAATATTTGTAGTTCACATAGATTATGGATCAAGTCCACTCTAATACCATTACGTGTAATGATCCAAGGCCTCATTTAAAAGGACTAGCTGAAAGGTATCATTCTTGTATTCTCTGATCCTACCAAGATCTTTTCAATGAATGATCAATATGGGACTAAATATACCCTCACACGGGTCCTTAGGCTACCTGCATTTCATTATCTATCTGGTCAATTCCATACACCGAATATATCATTGCATACGGAATCTGAATCAAGATTGTAGCTTTGATAGAAAGATTGGAGCTTTGCAGAAGTACTGAAATGCAAACAGGGGAGATACAGGAACAATTACCAGTCTGGCTAAGGTAAAATGGCAGCCAGTACAAGAACGTATAGGCCACGAGCTTTGCGAAGAAGAGGCAGAGTGCGAATGGTATCACTCCGGGGATCAAAAAAGCGTCCACAAAGCCCACAGCACTGCTCCTCTCTTCACTTCCTCCATCATGCACTCGACCCTCCTCATCTCGCCCCCCTTGGGCCTTCTTCCGAGGGATAGAAAACCCGAGATCCTCCGGGTACGCCGCCAAGAACAGAAATACCAGAACCCCAGCAAGAGCAATCAAAGCCCCCGGAAGAACGAAGGACCAACCCCACCCGTACTGGAGCACACTGGCGGCGAGTAGCGAGCCGCCGATGTTCCCGACTGAGGTATGGGCATTCCAAATTCCCATTATGAGTCCTCTCTTCCGCTCGCCGAACCAGTTACCGACGACGGCGACGACGGAGGGCCAGCCAGTGGCCTGGAGGAGGCCGGCGAGCATCTGCATGGCGAGGTAGAAGCCGAAGAGGTGGAGCTGCCAGAAGTAGCCCATGCCGAATAGGCCGACGAAGGCGCCGCTGCCGATCATGCCTGCGGCGAGGAAGAGGCGGAGGTCGAGGCGGTCGCCGAGGTGGCCGGCCGCGTACATCCCGAGGGAGTAGCAGGAAAGGAAGGCGACGTCGATCTCGCCGAGTTTGGCGGTGCCGTCGGTGCCGTCGAACGGGGCCCACCCGTGGGAGTGGGTCCTCCAGAGGGGATTGGAATGGAGGAAGAGGGGGCCGAAAGGCCAAGGGAGAGGGGAAGAGGAGGAGGAGGAGAGAGGGTAATCGTTAGGGGAATGGGAGTCAGGGTCGAGGACGGATTTGACGATGCTGGTGGGCTTGCGGGAGGCGTGGTAGCAGGCGTAGGCGACGAATGTGAGGACGAGGACCAGGCAGCGGTGGGAGTTGCGGCTCCACTCCTTGGCCCCCAGGATTCGTGCCAGTCTCATCCCCGGCGGGGTCGTCCTCATTTTTTTTTTTTTTATTATTTTTACCTTTTCCTTCTTGAATCGAAAAACCGGAGGCCAAAAAGGTATAGAAACTGAGGCTAAATTTTAGCTAGGTTCTGCCCTGCTAACCGCTAAAAGCTATCGAGGCGGGTGGGGGGCGCACTGGACGAGATTTGTGTCGGAGAAGAGAGAAGGTACGGAGGAGACTTGAGGATGGAGAGAGGGGGAGGGGGATCGCTCATCGTGGCTTTCAGGAAAGGACGCGGCCAGCGAAAATAAAGGAAGAGAGAGAGAGAGAGAGAGAGAGAGAGAGCGTGGACCGGGCTGGTGAGGGAATGGACGCGGCCAGCGAGAGTTTGGGGATGGGACGACGTGGCGAGCCGCGAGGGCGGGACGGATGAAGTCTACTCCGATGGAACCGTGTGATGCGGAACGTTCCGATGCGGCCTCCAAATATCGGGAGTTTTTTTTTTTTTATTTTAATTTTATAGTAGCAGTGGAAATTGGCAAATTGCAGCGGCCGGCTGGCCGCTGGCTCGAACTGGTTCGAAGCGAGGTCAAAGATTCGCTGCATTAGTAGATGGGCCCTTTTAACCAGCGCCATCATGGTGCTGGCATTTATTATTGATCCTTCTTGGTTGCTCTAAATACATCATTTAATACAGATTTATCAAGTGCCTGGCCAATGCTCATTAAAATAACCTTTTATTGTTTTGATTTTGTGGTAAATACCGTGTCGACATGATAATCAAAGCTTTGCACGGTGGTTCACCGGGTCGGACATGGTAGCATGGATAGGGCTTATTAGATTAATTGTTTGTTTGCCCAATTGATTTATAAAGTAAGGTCTTGTAGATTAGTGATCATTTTCTCTAAAGCAATTATAAATAAACAGTGCCTCTCAGGTTAAGTGGGCTTCGGCATGATTTAATCTGGCACTAAACCTGATTGTTATAGTACTTGATCCTTTTAGGAAATTTTTGTTAGCATTGTTGTTAGTTTAGCATCGTGTTTTCTATATGGAGCTGGATGGGTTAGAGTAAGTAGAACCAATTAATACAGATAAAAAAACCTTGTGTTTATCGAAATCAGTTCTTAATATTATTGTGAGGGATGTTACAATCCGGGAAACAACATGGTGCTGGTGATAATTAAAGACGATGAAATCGATGGTCATTTGTGGAGCCATTCCCGTTCGTGTTATCTAGTGTTTTTTTTTTTTTTTGGGACAGGATAAGAAGGGAAAGCTTATAGGTAGGCTTGCCAACAGGTATGGAACAGCAACAAAACTAAGAAAAAACTCAGCCTCAAGCATCCAAAATGCAGCCCCTGTCAACATTTTTTTTTTTTTTTGTCACGTACTCAAGTTGATGCAATATCAAAAGTATCCCTAAAACTTAATTCTATCTAAAAGTTAATTCTATCCAGTGAGCTGTGCCCTTATGAGAATGAATTTTCTTTTACACCATGTTCATTATTTTGGACAAATGATATGCTCATCATTCTTTGTAAACAAAGAAATGAAATGTTTTACCTCCTAAAAGACAATATTTGTAATTGAAACATGGATCGATAATGGAAAAGCCACTAGCCACCATAACCAAATTTTCTGAAGGTAGAGACATCCATCTTAAGTTTCAAAATTGCCTTGATATGTTCGTGATGTACCGGGAGTGAACTATTGCATTTCAGAGTGGTCAAAAATTAGATTTTTTAACTTTGCTAATAACTTTTACTTCAAGTGTGCATCCTCCTCATTTTGACCGGTTTATCCTTTAGCAAAGTGAAATTTAATGTTCATGTATTTATTTTGCAACTTTTTAATCCAAAACAATTAATCTCAATATGCACAAAGATATTATGTACCATGACTCTACTTCACAATGAGAGAGGTTCCATTATTTTTGCTTATTGACATGAACTTGATTTCCATCACTATTCATTTAGTGCGGATTAAATAGAATCCCACATGTTTTTAATCGGAAATATAATATCCATATTTTTTTTTCACATATATGAAATATGTTAGATACTACTGTAGCTTTGCAAGACTCGATCAATTGAAACACCATGGAGTCATGACTTTGCTAGGAGTAAGAGAAAATTTTGTTCTCGCTAAACCAATTAATTCACCCAAAAAAAAAAAAAAAAATCCATTTGGTGTATTTTCACAAATCATATATGTACCTTCTATGGATCAAATAGAAGACACAAATAGATCTAAAGTAGGTGGGGGGAGGATTCGCAACCCTAAGCACTTTGCATGAGCCTATTACCTGCATAACCACGTTAGCACGCTGCTTAGATGACTCAAAACGACAAGAACCGTCTAAACCTTTAAATATATACCTCTAGTATCTGCTATATATAAAGGCTCTTTTCAATATATATATATATATATATATAATTAAAAAAGAAAGCTTCATTACTGTGAGACAAAATAACTACACAATAAGATAGGGGTTTGAGAGACACCAGTATACAACCGAAAAAGGAATAAGTAATGAAAGTATAAAGTATACTAGATGTCCCCTGAAAGTACACCAAAGGATAGTATAAAGAGATTGGCATTGCAAGCAAGCATCCTAAAAGTTAAAGCAGCAAAGCAGAAATAGACGCTGCAAGTATTGACACTTCATATAGGATGCAAAAAAAAAAAAAAAAATGTGTGATGGCCACTGAACAGGGAGTGGAGTGTCATCCCATAACTTAAGAAGTAGTTTGAGCAGACGAGGATCCATGTAGAGAGCTAGACATGAAGATCCATCTGCTCTTTTAAATGTTTATATAATCAGGAATCGTTAAGCATGTCTGCAGAAATTTAAATATTTTATTATCAAATTCTTTTCTTTGAAAAGTAATTGATTTACGAGAGATCAAATGCTTTTATCTAACAAGTCGTCACCATGATAATCTAACAACTATCACGAGCTGATAGCATTCATTAATTATAAACATAATACAAGAACTAGTCCAGGAAAGTCTTATACCAACCAACCTAATAAGAACTTAAGTAATATGACCACGAAAGCTGCCAACCATTCACGAGGCATAAACTCTGGATGGATTGTTTATTATTAAATATAATCCTGATGTTGAGATATTCCGGTTCAGCTACGAACCGAACTTCGATTCAACTAACCGAAGCCCTTTTCTCCGGATCACGAACTTTGGACCAGAGAAAGGTCAGGCCAATTGCAGGCTACCCAAGACTTCTCATCGGACTACAACCTCCGAAGGCCAACCCTTCAGATAATGTCTTCGGCGTTAACCGAAGACCAAGTTTCTCATCGACTTCCGAAGACATGCTCTTCGGTCCCTGCCGTAGACACGATCTCCGGCCCCGGGGGAAATACCAAGTCTTCGGCCCACGCAAGGGAAAACCCGAAAATTGGACCACAATTTGGTTCAAATAGGCAACTGTAACCAACGATTATAATTGACACTCTCCATGACACGATCATAGCGCGCAACTCCAGCTACCACGCCTCCGATCTAGCCGGAACCGCTCAATGACAACCCACGATCGCCAATCATGGAAGAAATTAACTCCCCATAATCACTAAAAAAAGAGCGGGCCACAGGGCCGAGGCCCTCTTTTAAATAACGGTAAGAAGGATGGCTAGAGAGGTACGCTCACAGACACTCACATATACTTGAAGAGCTTTTCTCTCCACTCTCGACACCCTTTTCCATTATGTGGCTGGGATCCGCCACTGACTTAGGTATCGGAGTGTCCCCCACCGGAACAACTCCGGCAAGGGACCTGCTTTGCAGGTGAACCAGGGAGCGGTCCTGCAGTGCAGCAGCTCCGACCAGCCGATTCAGGGACTCCACGCCAACAGATTGGCATGCCAGGTAGGGGGGCTCAGCACTCTTTAGGCTCCCTCCTAGACCAAGGGGAAGTAAGAAGTTCTTGATGGCGAGAGAAAAGGCTCAAGTAGCTTCTACAAGCCGAAGTCGTGCTCCGTTCCAAGGGGGCGTACCTCTGGGGGAGAACGATGTCCCACCTCCCACAGTTGTTGTGGGACTACAGCAATTCGAAGCCCTTGTGAACCAGGTCACCAACCTCACGGTCATGGTTCAGGACTTCCAGAGCAGAGCCTTTCTGGTGGGAAATCCACCGGCCGCCTCCAGACATAGCTCTCGGTCTCGAAGGAAGAGAGCCCCACGAGAGGATTTTACGCATCCTTCCCCCCATTCTCGGCCCTCTTCCGAAGGCCGAGCTTCGAGATTGACTAGGTCCGCCAATTCCCCACAAAAAGGGAAAAGGTCTAGGCAAACTCCCTCACCCTCCTCCGAAGACTCCACTTCTATGGAGAGAGCGCCGAAGCAGACTCCCGATTATGATGGGAGATTCAGAGCCATCGAATCAGAGATGGCGAAGGTACGAGAACAGAGAATGCGGGATCTGAAGGATCCCGATGACTTGATTGTGGGTGATCTACGCCCACCATACACCGACCGTATCTTGGCCGAAGTTATTCCTCGGCACTTCAGGTTTCCCAGATGGAATCCTACGATGGCACCTCCGACCCCCTCGACCATTTGGGTAGCTTCAAGGCCCATATGATGATCCAAGGAGCTTCGGATGCGATATACTGCCTAGCATTCTCGATTACCTTGAAGAAGTCCGCTCGGATGTGGTACTCGAGCCTACGCCCAGGTACCATCGACTCTTTTTTCGAGTTAGAAAAACTATTTGTCTTGCATTTCAGGTCCTGCCGCAAGACTCCATGGAATACGGATACACTGTTCCTCCTTCACCAGAATGAAGGAGAAAGCCTGCGAAATTACATCTCCAGGTTTAATGCGGCCACACTTGAGATCTCCGATCTCAACGAGCACGTAGCCATGTCTGCACTGAAGAAGGAGCTTCGTACCTCCAGGCTTACCTTTTTCCTGGATAAGAAGTTCCCTAAAAGCTGCACTGAGCTCTTGTCAAGGGCTTAGAAATATGTCGATGCTGAAGAGCAGGCGGCAAATCGATGACTGATTGAAGGAAAATCCCCTTCAAAAAAGAAGAATAACAGGGGACAAGGTCCCCAAACTTCCAATAATAATGGCGGCAAATATACAGACCGTCGAAGAAGTCCTCCCAGGCCTAGAGCATCGGGGGGAAGATTTGACTCCTACACCCCCCTCAACCTCTCTCGAGAAAAGATTCTCATGAAGATAGAGAAAGAAAACTATCTCCAACGACCCCGTCCCATGAAGGCCTCCTCTTCCGTAAGGAATAGGAGCAAATATTATCGATTCCACCGGAACCACGGCCATAATACTAAAGAGTGCATCCAACTGAAGGATGCGATTGAGGATCTTATCAAGAGAGGGTACTTGGAGCGGTACATCGGTCGCTAAGGACCTCGGTCGGAAGCAACTATTCCCCAACCACCTCCCGAAGAGGCCGAATTGCCAAATCAAAGGCTCACCAACGAAGGTGTAGAGATGATACACTGACCTACCGACTGGAGAAGGGATGAGGACGACGCTCCAAAGCTACTTAAAGACAACAACTCTATCCTCTTCTCCGACGATGACCTTACGAGAGTTCGGCTCCCACATGATGATCCCCTTGTAATCTCGGCCGTAATGGCCAATTATGATATACAGCGAATCCTTGTTGATAATGGAAGTTCGACTGATGTCTTGATTTACGATGCATTCTCCAAAATATATTTGCCTAGATATCAACTACGAAGGTCCCCCATACCGCTCTCTAGTTTCGGGGGCAACCAAGTTTATGTCGAAGGAAAAATAGTGTTGCCTGTAACCCTCGGCACCGAACCTCGACAAAAGATACTGCTGATCAACTTCACGGTGGTCCGGATCCTCTCAGCATACAACATTATTCTGGGACAGCCTGCCTTGAACAAGTTTCGAACCATGATCTTCTCTCACTACCTCTTGGTGCACTTCCCCACTAGGAACGGTGTCGGAGAAGTTAGAAGAAACTAGAGGATAGCACGGCAGTGCCTGATGATCGAAGACAGGCATTTCAATGATTCAACAACTCTGGATTAGCTGGATCCGAGGGATGCAACCACAAACCTTGGTGAGCCCATGGAGAGGACCGTCCCAGTACCTTTGACAGAGAAAGACCCCTCTAGAGTTGTGCAGATCGAGAGCACACTTGATGAGGAAACCAGAACGGAGTTGATCCGTTTCCTCAGAAACAACGCCGACGTCTTCGCCTGGTCGGCTTCGGATATGCCGGGGATTCCTGCCGAAGTAATTACTCATCGGCTGGAAGTAACCCCTGGGTACAAGCCGGTGCGGTAGAAGAAAAGGAGCTTCGCTCCTGAAAGACAGCAAGCCCTGGACGAAGAAGTTGGTAAGCTCCTTAAAGCAGGGTTCATCGAGAGGCCCACTACCTCGAGTGGTTGGCCAATGTGGTAATGGTGAAGAAAGCCAGTGGCAAGTGGAGGATCTGCATTGATTATACATACCTTAACAAGGTTTGCCCAAAAGATAGCTTCCCTCTTCCGAAGATTGATCAGCTGGTCGACGCTACTGCCGGCCACCAGTTGCTAAGCTTCATGGATGCTTTCTCCGGCTATAACCAAATTAGAATGGATCCGTTAGATGAGGAGAAGACGCCTTTCATCACTGATAAAGGTCTTTATTGCTACAAGATGATGCCGTTCGGCCTCAAGAACGTCGGAGCAACGTTTCAAAGACTGATCAACAAGGTATTCGAAAAGCAACTGGGGAGTAACATGGAGGCCTATGTTGAAGACATGATCGTCAAGAGCCTCCTCCGGAAAACCACATCCATGACTTGGAAGAGTCATTTAGTGCTCTATGGCGCTACCGCATGAAGCTAAACCCAGGAAAGTATGCCTTTGGGGTTACTTCGGGTAAATTCTTGGGCTTCCTTGTCACCAAACGGGGGATTGAGGTGAACCCTGAGAAGATTCAAGTCCTGAAGGATATGAGATATCCCTCCTGCACAAAGGAAGTCCAGCAGTTGACAGGAAGAATTGCCTCCCTAAGCAAATTCATTTCTCGGTCAGCCGAGAAATGCCTTCCATTCTTCAAAGTACTTCGGCAGTCAAAGGGCTTTGAATGGCCCGAAGACTGTCGCACTACCTTTGAGGAGCTGAAGAAGTACCTAGAGACCCTACCATTGCTCTCCAAGCCACAAGAAGGCAAGGTCCTCTACCTATACCTCTCTGCTTCAAATGAAGCAATCAGTTCAGTTCTTATCCGGAGAGGTGAAGACGGATCTCACAAGCCGATCTACAATATCAGCAAGGTCCTGCATGACACTAAAACGCGATATGTAAGGATGTAGAAGATGATCTACTCTTTGGTAATTGCGGCAAAGCGACTACGGCCATATTTCCATACCCACGCTATTGTGGTGCTAACCGATCAACCTCTTAAGGCCATTCTCCGATCTCCGGACACCTTTGGAAGGATAGCCAAGTGGGTTGTGAAGTTAAGTGAATTTGAGATCAGTTTTCAGTCCCGATCGGCTATGAAGGCCCAGGTGCTCTCCGATTTCTTTGTTGAATGCACCTGGAGGTCCGAAGATGAAGCATCTTCGGTAGCAGAAGAAGTCGCGAGGGAAACAAAGTCCGTTTGGGTGCTTCATGTGGACGGAGCTTCCAATGCTACTGGATGCGAGGCTGGACTCATGTTGGCCGAACCTGATGGCCATGCCATAGAGTACGCACTCCGGTTCTCCTTCCATGCCTCTAATAACCAGGCCAAATACGAAGCCTTGCTCGCCGGACTTCGGATTGCCAAAGATCTGGGAGTCCAGCAACTTCGAGCCTTCTCGGACTTCCAATTGGTTATGAATCAAGTTAACGGAGAATATGCAGCCAAGGATCCAACCATGGTGCAGTACCTGGAGAAGGTACGGGCTTTATCCTCCCAGCTAGAATATTTTGAATCATCCATGTTTCACGATCAGAGAACTCCCGGGCAGATGCGTTGTCTCGACTGGCAACTACGGTACCGAAATCTCTCGGGCGCACCTTTGTTGAACATCTTGAAACTCCAAGCATAGCCGAAGAGGCTGCAGAGGTACTCCAGATCGATGCTGAACCAAGCTGGATGGATCCCATCATCAAATTCCTGAATGAGGGAGAGTTACCAGAAGATAAGGTAGAGGCCAAGAAGATTCGCTGGATGGCATCTCAGTACGTCATCTTAGACGGAACCCTATATAAGAGATTATTCTCTCAGCCACTACTAAAATATTTGGGACCCATAGATGCAGATTATGCTCTGAGAGAGGTCCACGAGGGCATCTGCGATGATCACTTGGGAGACAGGTCCCTGGCATACAAGATCATTCGACAGGGATATTACTGGCCCTCCATCCAGAAGGACTCGACTGATTTCGTGCAAAAGTGCGACCAGTGCCAAAGGTACGCTAATGTACAGAGACAGCCTGCGAGTCACTTGACTCAACTAGCAGCCCCATGGCCTTTTGCCCAGTGGGGAATGGACATTCTTGGTCCATTCCCGCCAGCATCAGGGCAAAGGAAGTTTCTCCTTGTGGCCATCGACTACTTTACGAAGTGGGTAGAAGCCGAACCACTGGCCCAGATCACAGAAGGCAAGGTGAAAATTTTTGTAAAAAATTATATCATATTCAGGTTCGGTATCCCACATGTCATTATCATGGACAACGAGAGACAGTTCGACAATCCGAAGTTCAAATACTTCTATGCTCGGTACCATATCCAACATCGGCTGACATCTGTTGCTCATCCACGGTCCAACGGAGAAGCCAAAGTCACTAACCGGACTATTCTCTATGGTTTGAAGACGAGGTTGAACGCCGCCAAATGGCTTTGGGCCGAAGAACTGACCTCCATTCTCTGGGCATACCGAACTACCCCGAGAACGGCCACCGACGAGTCTCCGGTCAACCTGGCATATGGTACCGAAGCTGTGCTACCTATTGAAGTCTCCCTACAATTCCTGAGAATTGACAACTATGAAGAGCCTGGGAACTCCGATCGTAGAAGGATTGATCTGGACTTGCTATCAAGCACCAGGCTCCAGGCCCAGATAAGGATGGCGGTGTACCAGCAAAAGATCGCCAAGTACTACAACTCAAGGGTGAAAGAGCAAACTTTCCGCACGGGGGACATGGTATTGCGAAGGGCAGAAGTATCCAGGCCAACGAAACAGGGTAAACTCTCCCCCAATTGGGAAGGCCCATATCAAATCAAAGAAGTCATTCGACCAGGAACATATTGACTCAAGACCCTGGAGGGGAAAATCCTATCTCGGCCATGGAATGTACAAAACCTTCGCAAATACTATCAATAAATGGGTTCATGAAATTTCTGTGCAAAGTTACTCAACCCTACTCAACTCAGAACGGCTAGTTGCATCGACTGAACAACAACAGCCAGAGTGACCTAATCTGAAAAATTGGTCAACTGCACAAAGGAGAGTCTAATCCACTAACCTTATCGGTATGCCTGACGAGCACAACGGATGGCCTAACCAGGCCACCAAGAAGATCAAAGGCTCAGGGATGATTTTCGTAACCTATCCTATGGTGAATCCGAAAATGCACCGGGACGGGCCTGAACAGCCTACCTTAATCACGATAGAAGTGCACAGGGATGGTGTAAACACCCTACCCTATGGTAAATCCGAAAATGTGCCTAAAAGGACCACTATCGTCCTTTCTGTCGACAACAGACATTCCAAGAACGGTCCAACCGACCTTATTTCTTCCCTATAGACCGAAAATGATCCACATAGTCTATTTCAGACAAAGCAATGATACAACATATCATAAGAAATGCATGGAAAGAGGTAACAGAAAGACACTTCATTTCTTTTTCGATTTTTTATAAAAAAAAAGGAAAGAAAAAGAAAGAAGAAACTCTCACAAAGAGAGAACAGAAAAAAGAAAAAGAAACTCTCAGAAAGAGAGGCAAAAAAAAAAAAACAGAGAGAGTAGCATCGGAAAGATGCGGAAAATTTTCAATAACCTCCTGCCGGATTTTTTTCGTACCGGCGAGAGGAGATTTGGAGGGACGATGAAGGGTCCCCGGGGTTCCCGTCCGAACCAGAATCTGACCACTCATCGGAGTCGGAATCAAATTCATGTCCAGAAAAGGGAACGGAGGGCTTAATGTTGTCCAGGCCCTTCAAGTTGTAAAACTTGAAGGCCTTCCTCCTACAATCCCGGAACCCCTGATGGAAGGAGTCCAGAGCTGCCTCGGTGACTTCTTTCTTGAAGGCAGTAGATGCCCTGAAGTCCGAGACGGCATTCGCCGCCTCCCTCCTGGCTTCCTCCACCTTCGTGTTTGCCACCGTGACTTGGGCCCGAGCCTCCCTCAATTGGGCCTCCAACAGGCGGACCTTCTTTTCAAGACGGTCCATGAGGGCTCCTCATCGTCATCCCCCGGTCCAAAGGACTCCGGACTTCTCTTCCTCTTTGGATCAATGGCCCTTCTTTTTGCGGCTCGGTGGAGTTCAGAAGTGCTGAACCTCATTTTTAATGGAAGGGAGGAGTTTACAAAAATGATGGCCCTTGATAGCAGAAGGCAGGGTTCTATTTATAGAGACCCTGCACCCACGACCGACTACGGGGTGGCATGCTCCACGTCCTTTATCAGCCGCATCAGAAGGCGCCACGTGTCCGGGCGACGCTTCGAGAACCAGAAGGTTGCTCGGGGGCCATCCCCAGGACAACAACCGCCATCGCTTCGAATCTGGAGAAATCCTAATCATGCGATGGCAACAGTAATGGCTTTCTTTTGGAAAAAGGAGACCTGGCGGCTCACAAGGCGTAAGAAATCGCGACTGTATGAATATCGACGTACCACGTGGACAACAAAGATTACAATCAAACTTTCCTAATCACTGGTTGACTGGGTGTTGACGCTTGTCCGCCCCAACGAATAAATTTAATATCAAAAGAAAGGTGACACCGGCCTGACCAATCGTAGATGGTCTTCGGCAACGGAGTTCTGGTCCGTTTCAGAGTTCGTCTTCGTCAACTATCAACTAAATGGCCTTCGGCCACAATTGTTCGACCAAACAGAGGAAAGGGCGGTGAAACCAGTTCAGGCTTCATATGAAGCATAATATTGCATATGCAAAGAAGGAAGAAGTCATTTCAAAATATGAAGAAATTATCATACAAAATCCATTAATAATACAAAGGAGAAAGAAAGAAAATACATCCAAAGAGACTCGAATCACTCAACATCAATAGGAGGAGACTCCACACCATAAGACTGAAGCAACTTATCGACTTGTGCTGAGAGGACCTCATCAATCTGTGCCGGGACCAGAGAACCTTCGGCTTGGACTCCTCCAGTCTGAGCTTCCTCCTGAACCGGAATCAGAATTGGGGTCACCTCTGGATTTTCAACTAAGGTAGTGGCCTCCTCATCCAGACATGGCACCTCGTCAGCCTCTACTATGGCTTCGGCCTCCTCCACTTCCTCTTCTTCTCCAACTATATCAAAGGAAGGAATGCCGGAAAGGTCGAGGTGAGGGAAGGCCTCCTTTACCTTAGAGAGTCTATCGTTAAAGTCATGCTGGTAGTTGTACAAAGACGCTTCATCTATTTTCGCTTGGAATTATGAAGACATTTTAAAGTCTGTCGCGGTATCATCTACCCGCTTCCTCAAAGACACGGACTCTCTCTTGGCGGCTTCGGACTCCAGGATCGCCTCTTCAGCCCTCTTGGAAGCCTCCTCCATCGCCTTGGTCAGGCTCTCTATCCTCTCCTGATCCTCCCTGGCAGCCTGCTCCAGGGAGTCGACTTGTCTCCTGCTCTTTCTCCACCCTGACTCTTGCCCCGTCATTGTCAGATGGGCACTTTTCAATTCGCCCTTCAGTTCGCGAACTTCATCGTTCACCCGGACAAGGCAGTCCTCTATAGACTGCCTCAGCTCTTTGGCTACTTGCTTTGCAGCTCTGGCAATATGAAGCTCCTCCTTGAGGCCATGGATAAGACTGTCAACGTTCCCCAGGCCCTCCTCCATGAAGGTGAGGTCGTAGACCAACTGTATCAAAAACGAAGGGTCATCGATCGGACAATTCTCAAGACAAAGAAAATGGCAAGGATCATACCTGTTGCAGGGCAAAGAAGGCAGAATCAGACATCCTGGGAAGTTTCCAATTCCGAAGAACTGCCAAGTCACAAGGCAGCAGCATACCCTTCAACGCCTGCTTGGCTACGGCCGGGACTAGCAGTCCCCCCGTAGGTGAAAGCTCCGAAGAGTTCGTCGAACGGCCTCCAGCTGAGGAAGCCCCGCGGGCGAACTCTCTCTCGACTTGCCGTGCTTTGCCCCTACCAGCTACAGGGGGGCAAAACAGTGGCACATCCACTCTCTGAGGCGGACTCCTCGCTGTGCGAACCGGGGAGACAACCGCCGGTGGAGTTTTGACTGGACAGGGTCTCGACGGAGCTCCTTCCGCGGCTGCTGCGTCTTCCCCTGAGGTGCCCTGGGAAGACGAAGTGCTTTGGTCCCCCTCGGGACCGTCCCTTTAAGCCCTCTTCCAAACTGCAGACCTGGTGAGAGGGGCCTGTGCTACCCTCTTCTCCGAAGTCTGACGAAGCCAGCTCACACCGGGCTTCATCCCGCCACCTACAAGCAAGAGAGTTCATTTCAATTAACTGAGCTACAATAAAACCGGGACAGAGGAGCAGAAATTCCCATCGCTATACCTAATGAGGGGAACCTGCTAATTCCCGCCCGATGGAGATTTCTCTCCTCTAACAGTTCTCGAATGGGGGAAACTTCGGAGTTGACCAAGCGATCGTAGTCCGATTGATCGGCTACCAAGACCTTCTTCCCGTCATTGGCGGTTAGGCGAGGCTTCTTCCACACAGTGTCGAAGCCCCATGAATTAAAAGACAACACAAATACAAAAACAGGTTTCCACCCATGGATGGCGCTGGGCATATCCTTGATAACCTTGTGGCCTGATCTAGGACCAATCACCCACCATCTATTGCTGTGGAAATCCCTCTTGAGAACGAAAAGGGCCATGAACAAATTGGTCCTAGGTTTTATGTTTGTGATGCTGCACATAACCAGGAACCCGTAGATGTTTCGGATGCTGTTCGGGGTCAACTGTGCCGGCACCACTTGGTACAAGCGGAAGATCTTGATGAAGAAGGGGTGCAGGGGAAACCGAAGACCAGCTTTTAGATGATCTTTATACACGACTAGGCACCCAGGGGAAGGTTTGTTCACTCGTTCCTCGAGTGCGGGGAGGACGAAGGGGAACTCCTCGGGAATGTGATAGCGTTTCCAAAGAAGAGCCGCCTTACCCTGAGAAACAGAGCTGGAAATCGACTCCGGACCTACTACGTCATCGGCCCCCGAGGGCCCAACCTGTTTCTCCTGATTTTCTACGGTTTCTTCAATGACAAAAGAATGAAGCAAGGGAGCAGAAGGAAGATTCTACCTGCGAAATAGACTGGTAGTCCAGAACAAGTTGGATGAAGGATGAGATGAGGTTGAAGAAGCTTCCTTAGCCAGACCTTCACCCTTCCCCAAAAGAAAAGCAAGGGTCTCTGAAGCCCTACCAGGTTGATTTGACCTGAGGTTACCCAGGGAGGTAACCTGCCTTCAACCAACCACCAGGATGAGGCGCACCCATCATCCAACGGATGGGGGAAAGCCACCACAACCATCCGAATCTCAACCAACAGATTGGCTTAACCATCGTGCAATAGAAAAAGAAAAGACGGTCCTAAGGCCGCCCACTTTTTCTTTCTTCCCCAGCCTGGGAGTGACAGTTGTTCACCATCTGATTCTCAGATCATGACGGGTAGTCCAATCAGAGATCCCGTAATCATCCACTACACTATCTCCCGGGAGGAAAATGACAAAGCATTAATACTCTCACTTCTCGAGGCAAATCTCCACCTCGAAAACTGAGAGTAGGGGGCAACTATTGGGATATCCCGATCCAGCTACGAACTGAACTCCAGTTCAACTAGTCGAAGCCCTTTTCTCTGGACCATGGACTTCGGACCAGAGAAAGGCCAGGCCAACTGCAGGCAACCCAAGGCTTCTCACCGGACTACAACCTCCGAAGGCCAGCCCTTCGGATAACATCTTCGGCCTTAACCGAAGACCAAGTTTCTCATCGACTTCCGAAGACACGCTTTTCGGTCCCTGCCATAGACACGATCTCTGGCCCCGGGGAAAATACCAAGTCTTCGACCCACGCAAGGGGAAACCCGAAGATTGGACCACCATCTGGTCCAAATAGGTAACTGTAACCAACGGTTACAATCGACACTCTCCATGCCACGATCATGGTGCGCAACTCCAGCTGCCACGCCTTCGATATGGCCGGAACCGCTCAGTGACAATCCACGATCGCCAATCATGGAAGAAATTAACTCCCCATAATCACCAGAAAAAGAGCAGGCCACAGGCCGGAGGCCCTCTTTTAAATAACGGTAAGAAGGATGGCTAGAGAGGTACGCTCACAGACACTCACACATACTCGAAGAGCTTTTCTCTTTACTCTCGATACCCTTTCCCATTCTGTGGCTGGGATCTGCCACTGACTTAGGCATCGGAGTGTCCCCCGTCGGAACAACTTCGACAAGGGACCTGTTTTGCAGGTGAACCAGGGAGCGGTCCTACGGTGTAGCAGCTCCGACCGGCCGATTCAGGAACTCCACGCCAACACCTGGAATTAAATATTATCAGGATAAGAATTTTATTATCCTGTCTGTCTGTCTCACGCTGTATACCATCTGTCTCACGCTTTGTGGTTGCCAGTCATGGGCTGGTACATGATCGTGGCTAGTCCAGAACCCTAAAGATAAAGGTGCAATAATGAGAATATTAATAAAAAAATATAAAAATATTAAGGTGTGTAATACATGAGACCTAAATCATTTGATTGCATGACATAACATACTGGCACTTTATTATTTCAGAAACTTATATTGGAATGATCATATGGATACCTTACTGGGTTGTTAAGCTCACTTCTTACCCTTTTGATTTTTCAGAGACTTAGGATGCGTGACAGGATTTGGGCTGGGCGTGAGACAAATTTCCATATATGCTGAGTTAGTTAGAGTTAATTTTCGGTTACTGATGTTTGTGAGTCAGTAGACCATTTAGTAAGGTCGACTAAATAATTGGATTGTACACTTGTTACTTGTTTGTTTATATAATATTAATTTTTATTTGATATGGTAGACTTTTGGTGTACCTAGGCCTTGCATGATCTCTAGGGTAAAACCTAGAGTTTGTGCAGCCGGTCACGTAGCCGACTCCGGTGCTAGATTCGGGACGTGACAAGGGCATTGTCAAGAGGTCGAGGGTTGAGGAGCAGACGATTGCCGGAAGGAGCTATGGTCGGAGATTGATTGTCGATGATGGCGAGGGATCTATGGACGAGAATTGAAACAGAGGAGACAACAGAAGCTTTAGGAGGGATGATCTCGAGAGTTCTAAGCAATGAAGAGGATAGGATGGAAGAGAGGAGGAATAAGAAGGGAATTAGGAGAGGAGAATAAGAAAAATAGGGGAAAGAGAAAGAGGAAGAGCGAAAGTCTAGGGAGAAGAGGTAATATGGAGTCTCAGAGGAAAGGGAGATGAGAGGAAGAAGATGCAGAAGAGAGAGAAACTAGGAAGAGAATAAGGAGAGGTAGAATAAGAAGATTAGAGGAAGAGAAAGTAGGAGAAGAAGGAGAATCCAGGGTAAGGAAAGAACCAGAAGAGGGATAGAGGAAGAGAGAAGAGGAGAAGGGAGGAGGCGAAGTCGGGATAACAGAAGGAGAAGAGGGGGAGGGGGGAGAAGTTGGGATAACACCAAGCTCTTTCAATAAATTTCTTCAATGCTTTTATTCAAATGACAAAACATCTTAAATAAACTTTAGTTCCTAGTAGTTAGTTGAGAACCAACCTATCCAAAACTAACTCTGGACAACCAAACAACCAGAATCACCGAGAGATCCCGATAAAACAAATTCTAAAAAACTCCGATATCCTAAAACAACCTATTCGAAACAAAATAATCCTGAAAACTTCGATTCAAATGAGTCGGAGATATCCCAAACCCCATACACCCATAAAAATATAAAAATATTATATTTATATGCATCAGGATTCATGCTAGGTGTCATCAAGATCTATGTTGGCCGATGTCCCCATCATTCTCTTGAAGTGGGGAGAACTCGACTCCGTCGAGTCAGGCTTAGGCTCCATATTTCAGGTATCTTCTGACTCCAAGTTGACTCGTCAATAAACCACAGCCCTGAAATAGATATTTTCTTAATGTAAACAATTCAAATGCAAAAAGCAAATAAAATCCTAACCTAACCTAAACCAAATACTTAAGTATATTTAAGTACTAACTGTGTGTTAAAAGTGTGTTTATCAGAACAGGGTACTCATCAAAGTTAAAGTATGTTGAAAGATCAATTTGCTTGTCAAACAGTTGAACAAATTATCTAAACTAATGGAATTTCAAGTTATATGGACTTTGGCATATAAGAATCACTTTGAAGGACTTAAATTTTGAAGTTTGACAAGTTTCAGCAATGTTTTAGCCAAGTATCGACTCATGAAGATCAAGTGTCGACTTAAGTTATTGACTCACAGAAGCTTGAGCTAATACGTAGAAGAAGTTTCAGCTGGCACGTATGAAGTATTGACTTATGAAGACCAAGTGTCGACTAATATGTCGATTCAAGTGTCAACTCAAGGCTTGAGACCAAAAATGATACAAAACTTGCTAATTTCAAGGTTTTGCTCAAGTGTCGACTTATGGA
This sequence comes from Areca catechu, assembly GCA_021397845.1. Taxonomy (NCBI): domain Eukaryota; kingdom Viridiplantae; phylum Streptophyta; class Magnoliopsida; order Arecales; family Arecaceae; genus Areca; species Areca catechu. Next base: position 21,154,428 of record CM038049.1, on the reverse strand, counting down.
GATGAAGTGTCGATTCAAGTATCGACTCACCACAAGAAGTGTCGATGCACCAGTGCATTCCAGAGAGCTTCAAAAAATATTTTTGATCTAGTATCGACTTAAGTGCCGACCATGTGTCGACTTATGACTTGAAATGTCGACACCTGCAGGTCTAGATGAACATTAACAGGTAATTTTTTGAAGCACAGAATTTATCCTTTTTGTGTCTAACGGTTATTTTCTCTTCTCCAACGGTCATAAACTATCATTTAAGTATTGGAAAGGTATTTAAAGTGAACCAAACACACGAGGGAATGAGTTATGAGCATTCATTCAAATATTCATTGAATAACTATTACTTTTAAGTGAAGTTGAGTCTTTAAGCATTCAAGAATATTCAAGAAGCATTCAAGTTTAACTCTCAAGCATTGATCAAGGCTTCAATAACTTAGAGACAAGCTTTCTCAACTGCAATCAAGAGTTTCAAAGATATATTTCCTTTTTTTTGAAAGCTTATTGTATCTTTACTTTGTACTTAAATTTATTGTTGTTCCTAGTTTTAAGTGGATTGAAACTAGTACTTGGGTTGTTGGTGAGCCTTGTGAAAACCAACTTGGTTGTTAGTGAGCCTTGTTTGAAAACCAACTAGATTTTTTTTTAGCTTTATGAAAACCAAAAGATTTTGATTAGTGAGCCTAGAAAAACTAATATACTGTAATCAAGGAAGGATTATAATGAAATACCAAAGTGGACCTTGGAAAGTGGACGTAGGTGCTTGGCGTGCACCGACCACTATAAACTCTTGTGTTTGTGATTGCTTCTCTTTCTTCTTGTATTTACATTTTTACTTCTGCTGCATACTCTTGTTAAGCACACAAACACTTTACAAACACTCTAGCACTTGCTTTTAATTCTTGCAAAAAGTTTTGAAACCCAATTCACCCCCCCTCTTGGGTTGCTTTAGCTGGGCAACAAAAAAGCAAATAAAATTTTAACCTAATATAAATCATGCTCTGATACCAAAAATTGATGGGTATATCATCATGATCAGCACGAATCCTGAAGACATCACCCAGCACGAATCTTGAAGATATCGCCTAGCACAAATCTTGAAGCATAGATGTATTTTTTTTATATTTTTAATGGGTGTATGGGGGTAAGGGATATCTCCGACTCATTTGAATCGAGGTTTTTTAGGATTAGTTTGTTTCGAGAATAAATTTGTTTAGGATTTGATTTTATCGTTGTTTTAGAATTTGTTTTAGGATTTGTTTGGATTTCTTAGTTTGTTGGGAAGTTCCGATCTTTTAAGTCTATTTAAAATATCTTTTATCTTGGGAATAAAAGGATCGAAGAAATTTATTGAAAGAGCTTAAGTGTTATCCTGACTTCTCCCCCCCTCCTTCCCCTCTTCTCCTCCCTTCTTCTCTTCTCTCTTCCTCTATCCCTCTTCTGGTTCTTTCCTTATCCTGGATTCTCCTCCTTCTTCTCTTTCTACTTTCTCTTCCTCCAATCTTCTTATTCTACCTCCCCTTATTCTTGTCCTTCTTCTCTTCCTAGTTTCTCTCTCTTCTGCATCTTCTTCCTCTCATCTCCCTTTCCTCTAAGACTCTATGTTACCTCTTCTCCCTGGACTTTTCCTCTTCCTCTTTCTCTTCCCTTTATTCTTCTTATTCTCCTCCCTAATTCCTTTCTTATTCCTCCTCTCTTCTTTCCTATCCTCTCCGCCGCTCAGAACTCCCGAGATCATCCCTCCCAAAGCTTCTGTTGTCTCCTCTGTTTCAATTCTCGTCCACAGATCCCTCGCCGTCGTCAACAATCGATCTCCGACTGTAGCTCCCTCCGGCAATCGTCCGCTCCTTAACCCTCGACCTCTCGATGACGCCCCCTTGCCATCAGATTCGCCGAGTCCGTCGACTCTCTTCTGTCCGGAGAGATCCACCGCCAAGCCTCTGATCGATGTCGTGCCGTTTGAGAAGCCCTCTATCCCTTCTTTCTCCACTGGATCCCGCCAGATCTCCTGCTATCTGAGATGTCGACTCTGCCTCCTTCCTCACCGCTTGCGTCGTCGCTACGCCTGCTATCTCCTATGAGACTTCCTTCCTCTGCCACCAACCGTCCGAAAATCTCCACCGACCGTCGCCCAAGTCGTCTGCCTGCAACTGGGGACACCAAATCGACATGCCTTCCATCAGATCTTCTCCCTGTTTCTCTCCCACAAGTCGGCCTTCCTCCCGTCCATGCCGCCTTTCTTCAGCTGGATCCACCAAGCTTTTCCTCCCATGCCGCCGTCTTTGACCCCAGCGCCATCGCTGACGAAGCCTGCCGGGAGTCCTTCCTCTGTTCCGCCCAGTCTCCATCCGTGGAGAAGGAAGAAGACGCGCATGATCGTAAAAGCTATCCCGGTCCTTATTATCGACTTCAAGCTCTGTACGGATCTCAGAGATGCATGGATCTTAAAGCTGCATGATCTTCAGAGCAGAGCCTCCTCTTTGTTTCAGGCCTACTTGGATTTATTTGATTGGATCTATTTCTGAGTTGACTAATCTAGCCTGGCAGTTATTTCTTAACGACCAACGATCCATCATCTTAAACTAATTTTGATCGAGTTGTCCCGCATCAACACTACAAGATCAGGACAAATTACTTGTCAAAATTTTCCGAGGTGTATGGCCCTCTTTCTCAACATAAATGGGAGTTTGGTAGCAGGAAAGATGGTTGGGATGTATAGGCTAATGTATCAAGGGCAGAAAATAGAGGGACAAAGCAAAGGCATCATGGAAATTTTTGTTTTGGTTGGTCAAAGAAGTGGTTATTTTGAGAGTCCATGATATTGAAACATGGTAAGTTTGCTGTATGCTAGGAGGGAAAGCCATGTCTTGAGGACTGCCGGTAAAAATGTACATTATTTGTGTTATACTGAGATGAACAGACTTACAGCTAACCAAGGGTAAGGTGGACTCAGCAAGAAGTCGAGTGCCATTCGGAAGTTACAAAAGGCTACCATGCCTCGCAACAACAACAACGATGATGAAAATATTTATAAGGTCGTAGAAATAAACCTGTTTACGAATAAAACTGTTTGTGTGATGGACTGGTTGCAAAACTCTCAATTAAGCAGTTGCTTGTAACTACATGTCCTTTATGATCACCGAGGATTGCGTAAAATGCTTTGATGCCCTTTTTTCAGTGAGCATGTTCTTCGATACTGTTTTTATAGCAACAGGTGCATGAATACATTGCCCTTATCATTTTACTGTACGTATTACAGTGCAGTGTGATTAGATTTTTCTTTTTTTTTTTTTTTTGCATATGTGGTATGAGAAGCTTTCTGTTTCCTGAAGAGTCCAATTCATGAAGTACTGGTGGATGGTGTATACTTAAACTAATAATCCATATGGAGGAAATTGAGCGCTTGAATGTATGTGATCCTTGTGAATCCAGCTACTCAGTCAGTCATCAGTGCATCATGTGAGAGATTGCTTCCAGTAACCATAGATATATCAGAATTCAATAAAGCAAAACGATGGTTTATTGGTGAGAAAAGAAATAGTAGGATAGCCTGGATAGGTTTAATGTCAGAGAAATTCATTGGTTTCCCTCTTCTTCTTTTTTTCCTTCTTTCTTTCCATCTCGTCATCATACTTGGACATTAGCCGATACAATATAACTAAACCATAAAACCTTTTTTTGTACCATTCCAATCATTTCCACAAATTTTTTGGAACGGATCCTTTTCAGAACCCTGAAGAAAAAAGGTTTTCAATTATGATAAACCAGCCACCATAGCAAGCTCGATCGAACCATGAACTTACGAAGACCAAACATAACACATAGAATTCTCCATAGAGATGGATTTTTGTCCATGCAATGACTCAAAAAAATTGGACCTAATCCATCTCTATGGAGAATTCTATAATAAGGTATCATTCCCATGGGAGCGGGATGGTGATTCTAGAGATGGAGAGCATTTGTGTAGGAAGATTAACACTGAACTGGCAGAAAGGACCATCCCAGAGCCTGAGCTACGGAGGCTTAGAGATGCTGCATTAAGGATCAAAGAGAGGATGAAGGTTGGGCCAGCAGGGGTTAACTGAGGCTGTTGTGCAAAGGATTCATGAGAAGTGGAAGGAAAATGAGGTGGTCAAATTGAGGTTTGAGGGACCGCCGAGCCTGAGCATGAAGAGGACACATGAGGTCTTAGAGGTCAGTTTTGCTAGCATCCACTGCTTTGCATCCATGTCTTTTAAGAGTAGTCATGGTATTGAACTGCAACGAATACTTTTTTCTATAAGTTGGATTCTTTAAATGTGTATTCTTTTATCATGAGGTTATTGCTAATATCCTAGTTGGACCTATAGTTCATTCTATGCCTTCTGGTCTGGAAGGACGATGGAAGGATTATTTACTTTCTGATGAAGACTTACACAGTTTTCCATGTACAGTTTATCATCTGAGTATGAAAATAATATCAGATTTTTACAATTTTTAGCCTGGGATTATTTACTTTCTGACGAAGACTTATACAACTTTTCCATCTACAGTTTGTCATGCGAGTGCGAAACTAATGTCAGTTTTTTTACCATTCTTGGCTTGGGAAGATCAAATTCTTTGAGATCCATAACTTGTGTAAATCATGGTTCTGCCACCTACTTAACTTCATCACATGATTTGTATTTTGAGTCCAACAATAAGGGCCTTATTTGCTTATCTAAATGATAGACCACAAAGTCACACGATGTTTCAGTACATAGTTTCATGAGATGCACAGCATGCAGCCTCTTGTAAAGTTACTTCTATGGTCTATTCATGGTTTGAGTGAGTTCCTTTTAGGCAATTACCTAAATCAGATAATCTTAAAACATGATCTGTTGTAGAACAAGTTTTATGAAAAACAGGGGGAGAGCTGTTTTTCATAAAACCAATTTTTCAGGTTTTATGACTTGTCAATTATGGCAAAACATGTTTATGGAAAACAACCGAACAACCATTTTTTTTAAATAAAATTATACATTTTGGTTTCTTTTTCTTTTTTTTAATAAACCTGTTGTACTAAAACTTGTCAACTAAACAGCATCTTAGTTTAGTCTCAAAATACTTGTTTTAGTAGTATTGATAGTTTCTAAGCCAGTTCTAATTAGTTGGGATGAGGCTGGATGTTATAGCTGACTAGTAATGTTTAAGGTTTTTATATATAAATCCTTCTATCTGTAATAAAATGTTCTCATCACTGTCATGCTCAAGTAATTGTTTATCTTGGTGCTAAAAGAATTAAAAAAAAATACTTTTCGTCTTTCAAATTTGTCTGTATGCAGTCTTCCTACATGAAACTGTATGTATGCTATTCAATTGATATTTATTATCATCATGTGTTAACCAGAGGAAAACTGGAGGTCTGGTGATTTGGAGGTCTGGAAGATCCCTTGTGTTATACCGGGGAATGACCTATGAACTTCCTTGTGTGCAGTCGTATTCAAAACTTGTTACTACTAAATCTGATTCATATTTGATGACTTCATCTGCAAATCCATCTGAAGGGTCTACAGATACATCCGATATTGACAGTCTGTTAAATCAGTTGGGACCACGATTTACGGATTGGTCCGGTCGCAACCCCCTTCCTGTCGATGCTGACTTGCTTCATAGTGTAGTTCCTGGTTACAAACCACCATTTAGACTTCTTCCTTACAAGACCAGAAATTCTCTGAGAGAAGGGGAAATGACATTTCTTCGTCGGCTTGCTAGAAAAATGCTTCCTCATTTTGCTCTAGGTATGATTATCAAATCTCTGACTAAAAGGCTTCAGCATAATTTATCCCTGTTTTTATTATTGACATGTCATACTATTTGCCCATGCTGTAGGAAGAAACAGGCAACACCAAGGGTTAGCTACTGCTATTATGGTCAAATTATGGGAGAAAAGTGCTATTGCAAAGATAGCCATCAAGCGTGGTGTACCAGATACATGTCATGAGAGGATGGCTGAAGAAATCAAGGTGGACAATATGACATGATTTATATTGGTGGAAGTTAGTGATATAATATTTTGTCTTTTTTATGTGAAAATGATACACATTATGAAAACTTTCTGATGTTCTGTCTGCATGTTTTAGTTTATTTTAGTTTAATGCCTTTGCCTCATTATATCCTCGAATGATTGTTGTCTCTGGTAATTGTTTAGTTCCTTGTACATAATTTTGATGCTTGCCATACATGATCTAAGTTGTGCATGAATATTTAATATTCTACATCTTCCCATGAAATTTGTTAACAAATGCCATTTAGTGGAATTGTTTATCATGTTTTTGGGCTCCAATTCCAAATCATTTAATTTGTTTGTAGCTATGATTTTTCTATGAGTCCCCGTTGTCTAGGTAGTCATACTTTTCATGATAGTAACGAACCATGCTTCAAAACTCTCCTTTCTCTTAAAGAAAATGGCATGCTGCTTATTTTGTAATTGTGAATTTAGACAGACTTCTCTTTCATGAGAATTCTTAACCTATCCCATATAAGGCTATCATTCCCGAGCATCCTCTCCCGTTCTCATATACCTCTTCTTTCATTGCTCCTAAACCTACCGCAGAAGCTTCATGACAGCATTGCATCCATTCCTCGCCTTCCCAAATATGGACTGCTTACTTCAAGGTAAACCTCCTCTCTGATTCTCTCTCTCTCTCTGCCTTGGTCAAAGCATAAAATGCAGTTGTTGCAGAAACTGGGTGACCAAACAGGTGGGAAGAAAAGCAAGAACAAAATACGATTCAACGTTCTTTCCACGAAGGAATTTGTGCATGAATTAAACCAAACTGGTGATAGGCTTGTTATTTCTGAATTTTATGGCCCTTGGCAGGCCTCTTGTCAAGGCTTCCCTCCAAGAGGAGACTTACGTTCTCTTTTGCATTTACACGCTACTAACTACTCTAAATATTAACGGTTTGTCATTATTGTGCTATCTATTATAAGAAGCAGATAGTTTGTTGTGTGAAATTATTTTGCGTGATATTATGGTAATCTAGTTTAATATAAAATAATTATCGGTTCATCAGTTGGATCGATTTTAATTTTGATCCGTCAACCAGATCAGTGCACCTGAAAATGATATTTTCTTAATTTAACGAGGGCTACAGTCCATTTCAATGAAAATAATATATTATTACGTCATTGATATAATTATTATTTCATTCGGTTTCATGTCTTCGGCATGATCCAAAGAAGACGCCTCTGAAATATATTATTATTTCGTTCGGCTTCATGTCTTCGGCCTGGTCTAAAGAAGACGCCTCTGGAATATTTTATTATTTCGTCCGGCTTCATGTCTTCAGCCTGGTCCAAAGAAGACGTTTCTGGAATATATTACTATTTCATTCGGCTTCATGTCTTCGGCTTGATCCGAAGAAGACGCTTCTAAATATATTGTTTATTCCTTCGGCTTCATGATAAGCAGTTATTTATTTTCTGGTTCACTTCGAAGGAAATAAATCCGAAGTATGCAGCTAATAACTCTTTGGACCATTCCAAGGAAGACAGTCCAAATAGGTAGTTAGGTTCATTTTGGATCTACTCTAAAGAAAGTATATCAGAAGCTTGTGAATAATCTTTGAACCTAAAACAGATGAAGGTTGTTCTGGTTGTTATAACCACCCACATGGTCGATAGCTCCAGCTTCAATAATCATGAAATAATTAATTTCCGACCGCCACTACTTACTGTTATGAGGAAGTTACGTTAACTAATTTTCATAACCGTAAGTAGTTACACCCATGTCTATAAATATCGGTAGGAGGGGACACTCGAGATAAGCCAACTCCAGGCAAGTTAGAATCAGTCTGCAACTAGCTCTCTCAACGCCACTCCACTCATCTTCTCCTTTTTCATTTTTCATTTAATTATGTTTTCAAGTTCTCCATTCTGCTACCTAAATTCCGGCTAACTTTGGTATCGGAGTGTCTCTCACCAGAGAAATTCCGGTCAAAAAATTTGTTTTGCAAGCTTTCATCGACGATGAACCAGCAGGCAGGTCGTTCCATCCGGTCATCGAAGATTTAGCGCCGACACATGATTTTGTTTATAACAACCCAGACATTATAAAATGAAAACTTCCTCTTATAAGAGGTAAAGGTATCCCCTGACAATCCGAAGATTCTTTACTGATTGCATTTTTTTGATAGGTAGAACTTAGACTTTATTGTGGTCAATAAATATTTCGCATCCAAAGTTTTCCCAACAGCCAAGAAGCCTGAGGCAGTCTGACATTATAACCACCAGGCATTGGTATGTCAAAACAAAGGTGAGACAGCTTTGAACATAATTTCCACCTACATAAGGAGTATAATCATGATTTTCTTAAGCCATAGACATTTTGGGCATACGTCCAGCGTTGGTTCATTTGACCAACTCATAGTGCATGGTGCAGAAGCCAGAAAGGGAGAAACATGATTCCGATGATTGTTAAGAAACACATAAGCATGATATCAAATTATTTTGGTCAGTAATCATATTTTCACCTTGCATTTTTTTTAAAATGGAAAATTTCAATAGTTGGGAAAAAAAAAAAAAAAAGCTGAAAAAACTATTTACCGGCAAGCAACTTGCGATTCAGGAACCTGAAATTATATTGCAGCTGTATGAGGGGGCCAGGCCAGCACACGGTTAACTCCCATTTGCAATCCAGCTTGCGTAAAGTCGGTGAACGTGGTTGTCTTCCCACACAAGACGAAAGTCTGCGGACTATATGATATGCGGCAAGGATTCACCTAACATCGTTTATTTTCCTCGCGTCAAACCCACGCTCCGACCAGGAGAAACAACGACTCACCTCTACAAATATGGGGGCCCACAGCACGCGGGAAGCCCACCTTCCCGGCTCTCCTGAGCCCGAGCCACGACCCACTTCTGCCTCTTTCTCGCTTTCTCTCTCTCTCCTTTTCTTGGTCGGGCCCCAAAAGCCCAGGCCCCCTCGTCCATCTTCTTCTTGGTCTCGGACTCCCTATTGCACATCGAGCGTGAGGGCGACGCCGTGGTGATATCAGATCCGGAGTGGAGGTGGAGCTATAGTCGAGCGGAGACGGCGGCGAAATAGGAGGACGAAGAGGAGGGTGAGAGATCCGTGGCTGCTGCTCCCTCCTCCGCCGCGGATTTGAGAAGATGTCGTCGTCCCGGATCTTCGAGTACTTCGTGGTGTGCGAAATCGGGCCGGAGATCCGGTCTCTGGACGGGAACAAGGGCTTCCAGGGGATGGGGGTCATGTACATGCCCTCCCTTCTCGACCAGTCCCCTCCCTCCAACCACTCCCTCTACCCCCCTCCCCCGCCCCAGCTCCCCACGGTAAGCCAAGTTGCCTCTTTTTCTTGGTCTCTTGCTTCTGATCCGCTTTCTTGGTTTATTGTCTTCTTGAATCCTCCTCCTATTTTTGACTTCTCTTCTTAAAATTCGTGCTCCAAAGCAATGGCTAACTTTGGAATCCGGTTTCTTGGTTTATTATATTTAAAATAATATATTTAAAATAATACAATAAAATTAAAAATATTTAAAATAACATATTAAATTTAAAATATTTAAAATTTAATAAAATTAAAAATATTTAAAATAATATAATAAAATCTAAAACTTCTAAAAAAATTTAAAAAATAAAAGAAAAAAGTTACGGGGCACCCGAACTGATACCGATCACTGATCTAAATTTTTAAAAAAAAATTAAAAAAATTTAAAAAATCTGGCCACTGCCCAATTACTGAACTGATTGGGTACTGATGCCGATCGAACTGGCAATCAGACTGGTATCGACTTGGTGATCAAACTGGAGATCGGATTAGCACTGGGTTGATGGTTGGACTGGTACTGCCTCAACAAGTAAATTAGCGATTGGACTGGCAACTAGATCGACACCGACTAAATTATAAATTTTATGTTGTCTTAAAATATTTATTATATTTATTATATTTTATAATATAATATAGTATTTATAAATATAAATTATAAATTATAAATGTGTATTATAAATTATAATATATCATTTAATGGTGCAGGAGGGATTTTTGATTTAATTTCTTAAATATATTTTTAAAATTAAGCTGGAAAGGATATTTTTGAAATTAAATCAAATATTATGAAGGGTATTTTTAAAATTTTTTTTGGGTGCCACGTCTTCTGCTGCCGTGGTTTTTTTTTCATTCATTAGGAGAAGATACGGGTTCGACCTGCACCTTCTTTTTTTTTTTTAATACACGGATTTAACTCGCGATTTTGATATCCGGGCTCGTTTACATTGAAAACGCGGGTTGAACCTGTGTTTTCACTTTGAATTCACGGGTCCAACCCACGTTTTCAGATGCCATGTGGGCTTTCTGGGCTAAAATCGCGGGTTCAACTCGTGATGTCGTACAAAATTCGCAGAACCAACCGCATTTTCACCCTCCTGCCACGCATCCAAATAACCTTGCCACGTGTCCAAATAGGGAAGACACGTGGCCAAAATCACCTAGATCCATAAATAAAAAAAAGGATAGCGGTACTTTGATAAATAATTTATTTTTATATTATTCCGATCAAAAACCTAAAGATACTGCATCTCTGGGCTAAACGTGTAAATAAATTAAATTAATAAAAATTGACTTAACTCAGTTATTGTCGAGGCCAAATAGTTTAAATATTTTTTTGAAGCCGGGTAACCGTTTTAAACATTTTGCATTTCAAACAGTGAAAGATGTCAGTTAGCTAATCATGGTGTTACGGTCGTAATGATGACGTGGTCGGTCTCAGATTTCGTCGGGTATAAGTCGAGCCGCGTGGAGATTTTTCGGCCGAGTCAGCTGCGGATCCCACACGTCTGAAGTCGAGCTCGGCCCAGGCTCCCCGGCCACTTCGCTAGATGGCATCCTGAGACATTACCGTCCTGGCCGAAGTCGAGTTCGGCCCAGGGCCCTCCTGCCGTTCCGCCAGGTGTCAACCCAGGAGGGGTCCACCTCGGCCGAGGTCGGCTGCTCCCCCGCTCCCTTGCCAGGTGGCACCCTGAGACGGTCCCACCTCGGCCAAGGTCGATCCGGGCCCCTTCTTTCCCTCGCCAAGTGGCGCCCGGAGGCGGGACCACCCCGAGAAAGGCGCCCCGTTCGGATGGCGGCAGCACGCGAAACATCACTTACGTCGGCCCGACAGGTCCCGCAGTCGAGAGACGCGGCTCTGACAAAACAGGATCCAATAACAGACAACGCCGGTGCCTGGGGAGGAGAACGCTCACGCTCGGCCCGAGGTCTGGTTGGTAGCCTGGCCAGCGCCCCCCTTCCTTACTCTTTCCCCGCTGGGCTCAGCAAACGAGACCGGAAAGCCGCCTGGCCCTCTGAACCCGAAGGGAAAAGAGAAAGGGATGGAGGGAAGGAGACGAGAGCGACAAGGGAGCCTTCCGGGAGCGGAAAACGAGCAGGCAACGGGAGGAAATAAAAGGAAGGAGGGAAGAGACAACGAGAAAAGGTAAAGCAAGCCAGAAACAAAGGTTGGAAAACTCCGCCCCAAGAGTGAGATCCAAGGTCCCAAGAGTGATCGCTTGGCGTGAGCTCGGCAAAGGAGCCCAGCCGGGTTTCTGGTCTCCCTGGCACTTTTCTTACTAGCATATTCTCTGAGTCTGGGACTCCTTCGGGGGCCCGTCCCAGAGAATCTGTTCCCTCTCGCCGTCTACTGACTTGATCGTCGGAGCTCCCTCGCCGGAATCCCCGGCCAGGGTCTTCTGACCTTGCCTCGTAGGTTCGGTCCAGTCAGGAGGCCCCAGGGGCGAGGTGGTCTAGGAGGATCGGCGGTTCCGAAGCACGGGCGCGGCGGCGAGATCGGCAACAGATTGGCGCGCCAGGAAGGGGGGGCAGGACAACGCCCCTAGTGGGAGCTAGCTTTATGCAGACAAAGCGCTCTCCGATAATGGTGGTCACTCGTGGGCGCGAGGCGTCCACCAGCCGTGTGGGGGAGGTTCCCTCCCCTCAAGGGGCCCACAGCCCGGAGAGGGAGCTCCCGGCTCCCCCTCCTCTTCCACCACAGCCGACCTCGGCGGACGGGTCTCTTGCGGCCGTCATCCAACAGCTGCAGACCTTGACCTCGGCGGTCTGGCAGCTACAACACCAGCAGCGCTCCCTGGCCACGCAGCCGCAGCCAGGGACCCCCGCGGCTCGGGCCGCGAGGCCGCGTGGGAGCCTGCGCTCCATTCAGGGCAGGCCATCCCAACCGAGGGCAGTCTCCAACCCCCGCGGGAGCCACCAAACTCTCGCGAAAAGAAACTACTCTGGTTCGACGGATCACGAGAGTCGATCCCCGGCCGATGAAGCCGAGACGGCGCATCGCAGCAAGCGACGCCGAGGCGTGACTCTGCGCCGAGACCGATTGGCGCCCCCTTCACCAGCGGCCTCGGTGGAAGATTCCACCAACGAGGCCATCAGGCGCCAGGCCGAAAGGCGCCTGGAGGAGCACGAGCGCAAGTTGGCAGAGTTTGCCCGCCGATTTGCCAACCTGCAGAACTCATCCGCGGACCCTGCGGGCTACGACTCCCGTCCCCCTTTCTCTGAAGAAATCCAGGCGGAGCCGATTCCGAACCGGTTCCGCATGTCGCAGGTGGATCCCTACGACGGGACCACCGACCCTCTGGACCATCTAGAGAGCTACAAGGCTCTCATGAGGGTCCAGGGGGCCACTGACGCCCTTTTGTGCATCGCCTTCCCTACTACCCTCCGGAAGGCTGCTCGAGTCTGGTTCACCCGCCTCGAGCCCGGATCTATTTGCTCCTTCCACCAGTTGGAAGGGAAGTTTGTGGCGCACTTCGATGCTTGTCGGAAGGTGCCGAGGGAGGTGGATAGCCTCTTCTCCATCCGCCAGCAGGAACAGGAGCTGCTCCGAGACTACGTCACCCGGTTCAAGACCGCAGCCCTGGAAATCTACAGCCTGGACGAGGCCGTCGCCATGCTGGCCTTGAAGCGCGGGCTCAAGACATCCTGCCTGACCTACTCCCTGGACAAAAAGCCCCCAGGACGTACTCCGAGCTCCTCCTCCGTGCCCACAAGTACATCCGAGCGGAGGAGGCCGACCGCACCCGTCGAGAGCTAGACGGGAAGACTCTGAAGAGGCCGTCGCCGAGGGATATTCCAGGAGCTCGGAAGCCCGGGCCATCTGCCGACCCTCGCCCGAATCCGAGGTCAATGGGCGAGGCCACCACGGAGCGAAGGTTCACCCCTCTCCTCGCTCCCCGAACAAAGATTCTCATGGAAATTGAGGGCGAGCACTACCTCCGCCGACCTCCTCCTCAGAACCCGAGAAGTACCCGGGACAAATCAAAGTACTGCCAGTTTCACCGCGAGCACGGCCATGACACGGAGGAGTGCCACAACCTGAAGCGGGAGATCGAGGAGCTGATCAGGAGAGGCTACCTCAGGAAGTTCGTCAGGAATGAAGTCCCGACGGAGGGACAACCGCTCGCGGCCTTATCCCCGGTTCCTGCAATCGATAACCGCCCGACGGAGAAGCCGGTGGGCATGATCTCACTGGGGGTCGGGCGGGCAGCAAAGAGGGTCAGGGAGGTCGGGAACCCGGAGAATGTACCCCCTTCTGAGAAGGGGAATGAAAATGAGAATGTAAACAATGATGTCGTGGTGGTCGAGATGACCATCGCAAAGCATCCTGTACACCGGATTATGGTAGATAGTGGAAGCTCGGCTGACGTGCTTTTTTATGATGCTTTCTCTCAAATGAATTTGTCCCATGATCAGCTGAAGCCGGTGCACACCCCCCTGGTAGGCTTTACTGGGGACTCGGTGCGGGTCGAAGGGGAGATCACTCTCCCAGTCACCGCTGGATCCCCACCTCGGCAGACGACCGTCCTGATGATGTTTACCGTCGTCAAGCTTCCTTCGCATTACAACGCGATTCTCGGGCGTCCCGGGCTCAACCAACTGGACGCCATGATTTCCACAAAGAGGTTGTTGGTGCAATTCCCCACGGCTTCCGAGCTCGGGGTGATGAGTGGGACGACCCAGCCAGTCCCGCATTGCCTCCAGACAGTCCCGGGCGCCCGGGGCGCGGAGCTCGGCCCCGACGTTGACGACCTGACCTAAGGGAGAAGGAACCCAGGGGAGGCCCCGTAGAACATCTGTTGACTTATCCCCTTGGTTCGGACCCGCTGAAGACAGTGCAGGTCGGTGCGCAACTCCCAGAAGGAGAACGGACCCGCCTGTTGGAGTTCCTCCGCACGAACGCGGACGTGTTTGCCTGGTCAGCGGCCGACATGCCGGGCATTCCCCCCGAGGTCATTACGCACAGGCTGAACGTGGATCCGAGCTGCCGCCCGGTCCGCCAGAAGAAGAGGAGCTTCGCTATGGAGAGACAGAGGGCCATCAACAAGGAGGTGGAGAAACTCCTCGCCGCCGGCTTTGTGCGGGAAGTCCAATATCCCAGCTGGCTGGCGAATGTGGTCATGGTAAGGAAGAGCAGTGGTAAGTGGAGGATCTGTGTAGACTACACCGACCTCAAAAGCTTGCCCGAAGGACAGCTTCCCCCTTCTAAAGATTGACCAGCTGGTCGACACCACCTCGGGGCATCGCCTCCTGTCCTTCATGGACGCCTTCTCCGGCTACAACCAGATCCGAATGAACCCGGAGGACGAAGAGCATACCGCCTTCATCACCGACCGCGGAACTTTCTATTACAGGATGATGTCGTTCGGCCTCAAGAACGCTGGGGCCACGTACCAGCGTCTGGTCAACAGAATCTTCAAAGATCAGATCGGCCGCAACATGCAGGTGTACGTGGACGATATGCTGGTGATGAGCAAGCCCGATTCGGACCACGTGGCTGACCTGGGGGAGACATTCAGCAACCTCCGACGTCATCAGATGAAGCTGAACCCGGCGAAGTGCGCCTTCGGCGTCTCCGCCGGGAAGTTCCTAGGATTCATGGTGACCCAGAGAGGGATTGAAGCCAACCCGGAGAAGGTCCAGGCCATCCTGGACATGGAGCAGCCCGCCTCCAAGAAGCAAGTACAGCAACTCACCGGCCGGGTTGCGGCCCTTAGTCGTTTCATCTCCAGATCGCTGCCGACCCTTTTTCAAGGTGCTGAGGAAGATGAACGACTTCGCCTGGACCGAGGAGTGCCAGGAGGCCTTTGAAGAGCTGAAGAAGACGTTCGCATCGCCACCACTACTTTCCCGACCCAAGGAGGGGGAGGAGCTCATCCTCTATCTGGCGGTCACCCCGGAGGCCGTCAGTTCGATCCTGGTTCGGACCGACGACCAAGGAGTCCAGCGACCGGTGCACTATACCAGCAAACTTCTCCACGATGCGGAGCTTAGGTATTCTCGGCCCGAGAAGCTCGTTTTTGCATTAATAGTGTCTACTCAGCGTCTCAGGCCCTATTTCCAAGCACATCCCATCGCCGTCCTGATGGATCAGCCGCTGAAAGCGGTGCTCAGCCGACCCGACACATCGGGGCGATTGGCGAAGTGGGCACTGAAGCTCAGCGAGTTCGACATTGCGTACAGACCGAGGTCGGCCATGAAAGCGCAGGTGCTAGCCGACTTCTTGGTCGAGTGTGCAGGCTTAGGCAAGGAGCCCGAGGAGGACCCCTCGCACCAGCAGCTAAAAACGGGCCCCGAGGAGCCCGGAGAGGACGCGTGGATCCTCCACGCAGATGGAGCCTCGAACTCTGGCGGGAGCGGAGCCGGACTCATTCTCGCCAACAGTGATGGGGTCGTCGCCGAATGCGCGCTCCGTTTCCAGTTCACCACGACAAACAATCAGGCGGAGTACGAGGCGCTCCTCGCCGGGCTGAGGGTCTCTCGCGAGCTGGGCGTGGCTAACCTCAAAGCCTTCATTGACTCCCAGCTCGTGGCGGGACAGGTCTCCGGAGAATATGCCGCGCACGACCCTCAAATGGCGAAGTACTTGGAGCTTGTCAAAGCGGGCACGGCCGGTTTCCGGCGCTTCAACATCTTCCACATCCCCCGCGGGGAAAACGCCCGTGCGGACACTCTTTCCCGGCTGGCGACCCTACCGGACTCAATGCTGGGCCGCGCTCATGTGGAGCGCCTCAAGGCCCCGAGCTACGAGGTCCTAGTGGAGGTCCATCAGGTCAGCCGCGAGCCCAGCTGGATGGACAAGTATGCCGAATACATAACCAGCGGTACCTTGCCAGAGGACCGTGCAGTGGCCCACCTCATCAGAAAGAAGGCCGCGCGGTTCGTCCTGATGGATGGGCAACTATATCGAAGATCCTACTCCTACCCCCTCCTTAAATGATTGGGACCCGCGGACGCCGGACTCGTGCTCCAGGAGATTCACGAGGGCATCTGTGGGAACCATGTGGGGGGCAGAGCGTTAGCCTACAAGGCCCTCCGTCAGGGCTATTTTTGGGAAACGATGAAGGACGCCGCCGACTTCGTGAAGAGGTGTGACCGGTGCCAGCGGCACGCCATGGTACAACGGCAGCCCTCCAATCCGATCTCCCAGCTCTCAGCCCCGTGGCCATTCGCCCAATGGGGAATGGACCTTCTAGGCCCATTCCCACCGGCGTCCGGACAACTACTTCACAAGTGGGTCGAGGCCGAACCCTTGGCGCGGATCACCGAAGCAAATGTCGCCAAGTTCTTCTGGAAGTCAATCATTTGCCGCTTCGGTCTCCCCCACACCGTGATCACTGATAACGGGCGCCAATTCGACTGCCGGGAGTTTGAAGAGTTCTGCGGCGACCTCGGCATCCAGCATCGCTTCACCTCGATGGCGCACCCTCAGACCAATGGAGAAGCTGAGGTCACGAACAGGACTATTTTGCAGGGCCTCTGCACGCGGCTGGACCAGGCCAAGGGCAGGTGGGCGGAGGAGCTCCCCAGTGTCCTTTGGGCGTACCATACCACCCCGAGGACGGCGACCGACGAAACCCCGTTCAACCTCGTCTTCGGAGCCGAAGCGGTCATCCCGATTGAGCTCAGCCTACCCACACTGCGTGTAGAGCAATATGACGAGACGGAGAACCCCGCCAGAATGATGCTCAACCTTGATCTTCTTGAAGAGACGAGGGACAAGGCCCGAGTTTGGATGGCGGCGTATAGGCAGCGAGTGACCAGGTATTACAACTCCCGAGTGCGGCCGAAGTCCTTTCGTCCCGGAGATCTAGTCCTCCGGCGTGCTGAAGCTTCTCAGCCACGAGAGTGTGGGAAGCTCTCACCGAACTGGGAAGGCCCGTACAGGGTAGCAAAAGCCCTCCCTCATGGTGCCTACTACTTGGAGGAATTGGGAGGGGCCAGGTTCCCCCGGACGTGGAACGCCTCGAATCTAAGGATGTATTATCAGTAATGTAAGGTTCTCCAACTCCTGCAATAAAGTTTATTTGCTTCAAACGCTCTTTCTCACCTCGTAGGGAAACCGGCGCATGGCTCTGAGTTCGGCATACACGACTGTGGCCGAAGGCCAGAGAAGGCGAGAAGTCCCGGACTTCGGTCTGGAAGGCGGGGCAGAACCCAGTTCGCCCACGCGAGCATGGAGAACAGCTCGACAAGCCGCGCAAGGCTTGAAAAAGCCTGCGGCCCCGGGGTTCAGTCCGGAAGTCCCGGACTTCGGTCTGGAAGGCGGGGCAGAACCCAGTTCGCCCATGCGAGTGCGGAGAACAGCTCGGCAAGCCGCGCAAGGCTTGAAAAAGCCTGCGGCCCCGGGGTTCAGTCCGGAAGTCCCGGACTTCGGTCTGGAAGGCGGGGCAGAACCCAGTTCGCCCATGCAAGCACGGAGAACAGCTCGGCAAGCTGCGCAAGGCTTGAAAAAGCCTGCGGTCCCGGGGTTCAGTCCGGAAGTCCTGGACTTCGATGTGGAAGGCGGGGCAGAACCTAGTTCGCCCACGCGAGCACGGAGAACAGCTCGGCAAGCCGCGCAAGGCTTAAAAAAGCCTACGGCCCCGGGGTTCAGTCTGGAAGTCCCGGACTTCGATCTGGAAGGCGGGGTAGAACCCAGTTCGTCCACGCGAGCACGGAGAACAGCTCGGCAAGCCGCGCAAGGCTTGAAAAAGCCTGCGGTCCCGGGGTTCAGTCCGGAAGTCCCGGACTTCGGTCTGGAAGGCGGGACAGAACCTAGTTCGCCCATGCGAGCACGAAGGCAAGCCCAAAGAAGGGCCCGCTCAAGTCCTACTCTGCTGCCACCCAGTCCGGAATGCCCCGAACTTTGATCTGAACGCTGGATGGGACCAGGTCTACCCTCGTCTCGGCACTCCACATCAACATCTCAAAAAAAAAAAAAAAGAGTAGAAGAAAAAATGAAAAAGGAAGGCGAGGTCGAGACATGGCTAAACTAGATCTTCATTGATTCAAGAAAAGGAAGTACAAACAGGGAGTCCCGACAGGCCGGGAGTCCCCAAGAACAAAAAGAAATACACAGCTCAGTTTGGCGCGGTGGCGGGGTCCTCAGCCTGTGTCGCGCGCTCCATATCCTCGCCGTCGGCGGCTGCTGGCTCAAGGGGCCGCTCCGGAGCTACGACCATGTCGCTCGCCGGGGCCGCAGCTATGACGCCGGCCGCGCCGAAAGCCCTGCTGTCGGGTCCTTGCCTTCTACCTCCGAGCACCACCCCACTGAGGTCGATCTCAGGGTAGAAGGACCCCACCTTCTACTGGCACACTTGGAACCCCTTCAAGAAGGAGTCCACAGCGGCCTCCCGGACCTCCGAAATGTACTCGTTGGAGGCCCGGAACCTCGGGACGGCTTCCTGCACCTCCCGCTTCGCGGCTTCCAAGAGCTCATTGACGTAGGCGCTCCACTCCTTCGCCGCACTTACCTCCCGCCTAGCCTCCTCCAACTAGCGCTCCAGCCACTGAGAATGGGCCTGGAGGCGGGCCCTTTCAGCCGCATCCTCCTCTGTGCGGCGCTGGTGGGAGATCCTCTCATTGGACAGAGAAAACTCCAGGTCCTTGATGCGCTCCTCGGCACGTGCCAGGTCCGCCTGGAGGGCCTGGTTGCTCCCTCGCAGCTCGACCCCCTTCTCCACGAGGTCTTTGACGTCAGCTGCGAGCTTGCCGAGCTTCTCCTCCTTCTCGGCATCCTTCTTCGCGTACCCTGCGAGGAAATTCCTCAGCAGGAGCACGTCGGTCCCAATCTGCACAGCAAAAAGGATCGGGTTAGTAGAAAGGCTAACCGAAGTCACAAAGGACGGAAAATTCTGAGTTCGGACTTACCGTGAAGAGCTGCGGGAGGATCCCGAGCAGGGCGTCGGCGTAGTCCCGGCCGCCTCGAGATCGGCGGTCCCGAGAGGTGGAAGCGTACTCCATCACTTTCTCCGCGAGCCCCTTGTCGTGGATTACTGAGCACCGGTTGGTGATCACCGGCGGCGGAGCCGTCAGGTCGGCTGCGATGGTGATTGACCCTCCAGGAGGAACCGTCGTCGACGGGGCGGCTGAGGTCGCGGGCGGCGCCGTCGGCTCTGCGGCAATGATGGGGCCGGCGC
Source organism: Areca catechu (assembly GCA_021397845.1). Lineage (NCBI taxonomy): Eukaryota > Viridiplantae > Streptophyta > Magnoliopsida > Arecales > Arecaceae > Areca > Areca catechu. The sequence continues at coordinate 21,135,008 of CM038049.1, read as the reverse complement.
GAGGCGGAACTGCTGACGGTGGGGCCCCCTCGTCGGCAGCACCGCCGAGTCTGATGGCTGGAGCATCAATGGCCCCGCCCCGAGGCAGCCTGGGCGGGGGAGCAGCAGCCACCGGGCTAGGTATGGTCGCCGGCACGACCTCCTGGCTCACCTCGGTGCGAGCCCTCTTCGCCGCAGGTTCATCCACCTCAACGACGTCCCTCTGGGCCGCGCCCTCCAGGAGGTTCTCCAACAAGAATTTCATGCCTGCAACACAAAAGTAAAAGAGGTCAGTCAGCTCGGCTAAAAAGGAGGAAGAATACAAAGGTAAGGGGAAGACTGAGTCTCACCCGGCTCGCGGTTGGGACTGATCCCAGCCTCAAACAAGTTCTGCTCCGAGAGCAGAACCTCGAGCGCCGGGACCACATCGCTCAGGAGCTGGGAGTAGGCCTCTTGGTCCGCCGACTCGACCTGGGAGTTCCGGTTCGGAGACCGATCCGGTTCACTCCAGGCCCAGTCAACGTCCTCGACTGAGGCAAAAAAGAACCGGTTCTTCCAGTCCTTGATAGAAGAAGGGAGGTCGAACCGGAGACACCTGGGCCGGGGCGAGATGTACCATCAGTCATCATCAGTGGAGTACCTCTTCAGGGTAAACAGAGCCCTGAAGAGGAAGAAACGGGCAACAAACCCGTGGAAGTGACAAAAGACAATGAATGAGAAGATGACCCGGATGGCATTGGGAGCCAACTGGGCCGGAACCAGACGGAAGTGGCTGAGGAAGGAAAGGAAAAAGGGATGCGGAGGGAACCGAAGACCCCCGAGAAGGAAGTCCTCGTAGAATGCTATGTGGTCGGGGCCACTCATGGTGACGCGATCCCCGGGCCACGGAACAAACAGACGGATTGACCCCGGGATGCCATAGACCTCCCGGAGCAAAGAAAGGTCACCTTCGGTCATTGTGGAAGTATGACCGGAGGGACCGACAGAAAGAAGAGTCGGAGGAGGAAGAGAAAAAAGTGGAAGAGCAGAAGCAACGGGAGGAAACCTGACACCCCTGGGGATGCCAATAGTGATACCCCCAGGTTGCAGTCGCCTGCGGGTCTCCTCCGGGATCACTTCCTCCTCTGAGGAGGAAGAAGATGGAGTCCTCGACTGGGACGGACCGGCCTCGTCCGGATTAGAGGAAACATGGCGACGACGCGCCATGACAAAGAAGAGAGTGAGAAAATTTCACTGGAGGAAAGGAGAAGGGCGAAGAAGGGAATGAGGGCACTCACCGAAAATGCACTGTGCAAATGCGGGGCAGAGGAAGTTAGCTTGCAGCAAACCGCCCACGGAGCAAGGGAAAAGGCCTCATTCCGGAAAGTCCCCTCCTTTTCAAACTCAATCGACAGTGGCCGTACCCGTCATTCCGCTCCGGGCCATTGGATGATCGCCGCATGGACGCACGCCCGACACCAACGCCTCGTTAGCTGGGAAGCGGCCTCTGCTTCGAAGCGATGCATTTATTGCGGGCGAGTGGGCGATGCGTGGCGGCCTCCTATAGGGCTTCGGGCGCACCGAGAAACGGCGACGAGGATCATGGCAATTATGATGCAAGATATTCGCCTCCCCACGTCATATCCGTATTTAATCCCAACGTTCCGTTCCACGACGCCCCAACGGAACGTCGGGTTGGGGGGCAACTGTTACGGCCGTAATGATGACGTGGTCGGTCTCAGATTTCATCGGGTATGAGTCAAGCCACGTGGAGATTTTTCGGCCGAGTCAGCTGCGGATCCCACACGTCCGAAGTCGAGCTCGGCCCAGGCTCCCCGGCCACTTCGCCAGATGGCATCCTGAGACGTTACCGCCCTGGCCGAAGTTGAGTTCGGCCCAGGGCCCTCCTGCCGTTCCGCCAGGTGTCCACCCAGGAGGGGTCCACCTCGGCCGAGGTCGGCTGCTCCCCCGCTCCCTTGCCAGGTGGCACCCTGAGACGGTCCCACCTCGGCCAAGGTCGAGCCGGGCCCCTTCTTTCCCTCGCCAGGTGGCGCCCAGAGGCGGGACCACCTCGGCCGAGGCCGAGCGTCCTTCTGCCGCCCCGCCAGGTGTCCACCCAGGAGGGGTCCACCTCGGCCAAGGTCGGCCGCTCCCCCTTCTCTCCCTCGTCAGGTGGCGCCCGGAGGCGGGACCACCTCGGCTGAGGCCGAACGTCCTTCTGCCGCCCCGCCAGGTGTCCACCCAGGAGGGGTCCACCTCGGCCGAGGTCGGCCAGCTCGTACAGGGAAGGTCCCGAAGTGCGGAGGCGCAGGCTCCGAGGTTAGCCCTCGAGCCGTGCGCGCCTCACCCCGAGAAAGGCGCCCCGTTCGGATGGCGGCGGCACGCGAAACATCACTTACGTCGGCCCGACAGGTCCCGCAGTCGAGAGATGCGGCTCTGACAAAACAGGACCCAATAACAGACAACGCCGGTGCCTGGGGAGGAGAACGCTCATGCTCGGCCCGAGGTCTGGTTGGCAGCCTGGCCAGCGCCCCCCTCCCTTACTCTTTCCCCGCTGGGCTCGGCAAACGAGGCCAGAAAACCGCCTGGCCCTCTGAACCCGAAGGGAAAAGAGAAAGGGACGGAGGGAAGGAGACGAGAGCGACAAGGGAGCCTCCCGAGAGCGGAAAACGAGCAGGCAACGGGAGGGAAGAGACAACGAGAAAAGATAAAGCAAGCCAGAAACAAAGGCTGGAAAACTCCGTCCCAAGAGCGAGATCCAAGATCCCAAGAGTGATCGCTTGGCGTGAGCTCGGCAAAGGAGCCCAGCAGGGTTTCTGGTCTCCCTAGCACTTTTCTTGCTAGCATATTCTCTGAGTCTGGGACTCCTTCGGGGGCCCGTCCCAGAGAATCTGTTCCCTCTCGCCGACTACTGACTTGATCGTCGGAGCTCCCTCGCCGGAATCCCCGGCTAGGGTCTTCTAACCTTGCCTCGCAGGTTTGGTCCAGCCAGGAGGCCCCAGGGACGAGGCGGTCTAGGAGGATTGACGGTTTCGAAGCACGGGCGCGGCGGCGAGATCGGCAACACATGGTTAAGCTATATTTTTTAATTCAAAATTTTCAACCAAATTTGGATGATACTAAGTTTTTATAATAATAAATAATATATTGATTTTAATTTGATAGCTCAATGTATATATTAAAGGAAACCTTATCCTTCTTACCCAAAAAAAAAAAAAAAGGAAACCCTATCCTTTGGATAAAAAAGAAAAAGGAAATCCTATCCCCCCTCGATATCAACACCCATCCTTTTCCGTTGTCGTGGATAAAAAAGAAAAAGGAAATCCGAATCCCCAGATATGCACCGTACACAAAATAGATTTCCTTCCCTTCGCACCTCGACTACGTTCCATATAATTATAAAATATAAATTATATATATATATATAGAGAGAGAGAGAGAGAGAGAGTGTGTGTGTGTGCGCGCGAGAGAGGCAAGCTCAGACATGGCCAATGCCCCAAGCCAGCTACACAATTCTACACTAGCTGCCACCATGTTTGTCCTCCTTCACCCTCTTACACTATCACTCCTCATCCCTCTCTTCCTCTACCTCTACTTCCATCGTATCTTCGGGCACTTCAGAGGTTCTAAGCTTCCACCGGGATACTTTGGATGGTGCCCATTCCTTGGTGACACCATATCTTTCATCACTCCCCATTTCTGCTTCACCAGAGGCAAATTTCTCGACGAAAACATCAAGCGGTGAGCATCCTGTTTCACCAAAGAAATGAGAGAGAACTATCGCTATTTAGATCTTCATTAGTTTACATCTTTCAAGGACTAAAATGTGTTTATTATTTTGTTTAAATATTACTCTTATTGGAAGGTATGGGAATATATTTCGGTCGCATCTCTTCGGGTATCCGACCATCGTATCCTGCGATGCAGAGTTTAATTCCTTCATCCTCCAAAACGAGGAGAGACTGTTTCAAAGTAGCTATCCGAAGAACATCCCTGGAGTCCTCGGCGAGCTCACGTTGCTCTGCGTGACGGGTTCTGAACACAAACGCCTGCGAGGGATGGCTCTCGAACTTTTCGCAGGCATGAGAACCAAAGACGCCTCCATCATCTCCGATATTGAAGACAACGTCCTTCAAGTGATGGACTCTTGGAAGAACAAAGACACTTTGGTTTTCTGCGAGGAAACCCGGAAGGTTTAATTTAGATCATAATCTTAATTTTTGTCTCCTCTCTCTCTCTCTCTCTCTCTCTCTATATATATATATATATATATATATATATAGGATCAGGTAGGTATAACGGTGGAAGAGGAGTTTTAACATAAATTTTAATTTATCTTATAATACCCGCATATCCTTTGATCCATTTTTGGAATTTTTTCTTAAACCTATCATAAAGTGATTTTGCTGTCATTCTCAAAATTTTCAAATGATATAATTTAAGCTTTCTAAATATTTTTATAATTATTTTTTATCTAAAATTATATCATGAAATCCGTCAGCAAAGTCTATACTTTTATTGATAGATTTAATTATTCCTTGAAATAAATCATGACTAAAAAATTTTATTTTGTTTTAGAAAATTTTCATTGTGGATTGAGATGATCAGATCAGACAATTTGTAATAACTAAGTTTAAAAAATATGGAGATGTTTAAAATGCTTTTAATAGAGTTTGAGAAATCTAGAATATCATCAATATAGATGATTATAAACTTAGTATATAGATTAAAAATCTCATTCATTATGTTTTGAATTTCGGAATGAGCATTTTTGAATCTAAAGGCATGACATTCTATTCAAATTGATCAAATGGGATGGTAAAAGCTATCCAATATTTATTTTCATCTTTGATTTGAATTTACCAAAATCCTGATTTTAAATCAAATTTTAAAATACCTTTGCATCAATTGTTCTGTTTAATAGGTCTTTTTTAGTAGATAAAGGATACCTAATCTATCTTAATGTTTTATTTAGGAGTTTATAATTTATTACTAATCGGGGCACTCTATTTAGCATTTTTTTTAATATAAAATGCTGCACAGCTCCAAGAAGATTTGCTGGGCTTAATTAGTTATTTTTTCAAGAGATCATTGATTTCCACCTTATAATATTCTAATATATTTTGGTTCATTTGAATAGGTCAACTTTTGTAAGAATTTTTCTTTTGTCAAAACCTATTTCATAAGGAAGACTGACAACATATTTTTTTTCTAGCCCAAAATGCATTAGGAAGGTCAGCACAAACAGTTTGATTAATTTTTTCTTTTAAGTTTTGTTTTTTTTGAATGATCAGGTGATCATGCAATTGGCTTTCTATTTTTTTAAGGCGTTACGTCTTTTTTTAAAAATTTTAACTGATGGGTTTTCCTAGTCAATTCATTTAATATGGTTAAATTTAAGTCTTTGATATATTCTTGGATAATAAATTTTATTTTTAACTCTTGTCCCGATGTTAGTTATTATACCTTCAGCATTAACCATAAAGGGCTTTATCATATCGAGAAAGGGAGTTCCTAGGTTTATTGGCCAACTAAGATTTTTCACTAGAATAAATTGGGTTATAAAATAAAGTTTTTGAAATTCTATCCTTGCTTCTGATAGTTTATAATTTGTTTTTAATTTAGATCTCTGGTCATGTTTAATTTTTTTTTTATTTTTTTAAAATATTTTGTGGGAATAAGATCTCTTGTATGCAATCCAGGTTAGCTTCGGAGTCAATTAAGGCAATCTTTTTCTTTGGAAGATGAATCATTTTTTTTGGAAGATGAATCATATTGAGAAAGGGAGTTCCTAGGTTTATTTGCCAATTAAGATTTTTTATTAGAATAAATTGGGTTATAAAATAAAGTTTTTGAAATTCTATCCTTGCTTCTGATAGTTTATAATTTATTTTTAATTTAGATCTCTGGTCATGTTTAATTTTTTTTTTATTTATTTAAAAATATTTTGTGGGAATAAGATCTCTTGTATGCAATTCAGGTTAGCTTCGGAGTCAATTTAGGCAATCTTTTTTTTTGGGAATAAGATCAACTATCTAAATCATTTTCTACTATTGCTCCAAAATAATCAGTATCTTTTTCTTCGGAAGATGAATTACTAAAGAAAGATTTAGATACTAGATTCATTTTGGGAACTGAAATTTTCTTTTTTAACTAGTCAATGTTTTATGCCAAAATGCCTACTTCTGGCTTAAACCGGCTACCCAACAAGTGTCGATAGGATAAATTCCTAATAGCAAAATGAATCAAGTATTCCGATCTTCTTCTACTACCCCTCCTCCTCTGGCTCCGATACCAGCTATTCTAGGCACATCAGTTTGTATCATCAATTCTTATTAATAAAATATTTTCTTTATGCAGTTATTAATAAAATAGTTTCTTAATCTTTTAATTTTGTTATGCAGCCTTTGAATTGAGATATTTGAAATTACGAATATGGGTACCTCCCAATATTTTCTTAATTTTATTTCCAAAATAGCTAGATAACTATTTGTTTTCTATAAATTTATCATTGTTTTATTGCTGGGATTTATCACTCTTGCCTTTAAGATTATCTTGGTATAGCTATGAGTGGTGAAAGTCGGCTATACTCAAAGGGTTGTCCTAGGTTGAGAGTTTGATAAGTTTACCTTCAATGTTTAAATTTTTTCTTATTTTCTAAAGACCATTTCATTTCTTATTCTTGCTTTATTGCAATTTTATTACCATGTTACTATTTATTACCTTCTAATCATGTCAAAACTCTATAATAGAGGTCCTATATCAACGATCCAAGCTATTAGATGCGATCTGCTATCTCAAAATCATTTATACATAAAAAAATATATGATCCAGAAATTTTTAGCCTATATATTAAATAGTCAAGAATTAGATAACCAAAATAAAATAAAATTAGATATATTTTTTGATCGCTTGATGATGCATAGGATATGAATTTTTAAATTATATGATTTTTGATATATAAGTAGTTTTGATGTGATAGATTATATTCAATAACTTGGATCATCGATGTAGGATCTTTATTATAAAATTTTAGCATGAAAGGATCGATCTAAGTCCATCTGTCTCTATATATATATATATAAACCGATAAACATAACTAATTAATTATTACTGATGATATGTTTAATCCTGTATCTGTTGCAGTTTACGTTCAGCGTGATCGTCAAAAACATTCTGAGCATAGGAGCGGAAGATCCCGAGAAACTAGAAATCCTCCGTAATTTTAAGACATTTATGAGAGGGTTGACTTCATTCCCGATCAATATTCCGGGGACACCGTATGCCCAGGCCATACAAGTAATTAATCAAGACACATATGTCAATATACGAAGGATAAATTACAAGTTTTCATGAAGATATATTATAAAAGCTTTGTAATTAATTAAGAGTTTTTATCACCAGGCCAAATGGCGGATACGGAAAATCGTGAGAAACATCTGGCAGCGGCGAGAGAAGGGAAAAGAGAAGGTCAAAGGGAGGATGGATTTCCTTGATGTATTGATAGATGGTAATAGGATTCCGGAGGAAGAGGTGCTTAGCTTGGTGCTCGACCTTCTACTTGGAGGATATGAGACTACTAGCATGCTGATTGCGATTATTGTGAGGTTTCTCAGTGTCAACCCAAAGATTCTGAGTGATCTCAAGGTAAGTTTAATTTCTTTCCTAATGCATGCAATTGATCCCCCGCTTAAACTGTGTACTAATTCTGATGTGGAATGGATCGATTTCATGACTAAAGATGAATGGTGTTGGCGAGCTTGTAGGAAGAACATACCATGGTGAGAAGAAGCAAAGGTGATCAGAATGAGCCTATTGAATGGGAAGATTACAAGAAAATGGAATTTACTCGGTGCCTCATCAACGAAGCGCTTCGAATAGGGAATGTGGTGAAATTTGTGCACCGCAAAACCCTCAAGCCTATTCAATTTAAAGGTAAGATATGCATTAAAACCACATATGATCATAGGCTTGATGGGGAGGTCATATATATATATATATATATATATATATATATATATATTCACCTCTTCATTTTACTTTTCAAAACAAAAATCCCTACAATAACTAATGGCACAGTCAAGAAAGTTGGTATCTCGATCTACTTGTAACAAAATTCTCTCATGATTGCTGCGTAAACTCAAATTCTCCGGGGAGTTTATTTTGTACGTTTTTTTTTTTAAAAAAAAAAAAAAAAAAAAAAAAAAAAAAAAAAAAAAAATTGAGGGAAAAGGGGTTTATAGTTGACACCAACCAAACAGTGGTCCAGACAAACAAAAACTGCACAGAGATATAAAAACAAAATAAAAAAGCATCTAGCTGAGTGTCTCAAACAAGCCAACAAGAAAAATAGATGCTCCAAATCCGGGAAGAAAACGACCCTCATCCCACTGCGTACTAGCAACACCAGCTATGTACAACACATTGCTTATTTGTACTCTCCAATCTCTCTCTTAGCAGCCAACAGACAATATGTAGCCTATAACAAGTACAGCCAACCATGGATAATGAAGTTAATTAATAAGCTAATAACTATGCATTGCAAACCATCGATCGTTAATATTATCCTGCAAACAAGCATGCTAAGTACCAAATGCTGATGAAACTCAGTTATGATTAGTTTACTAAAAGATCCGATCCACGGTCAAATTTCAATCAAGAAGAGCACGATATGGTGCATGATTGATTTTTATATATATATAGTCACGTTGCATGATGAATCAGTATTAAATCACGAGAATGTTAGGTAAAGAAAAAAAAAAAAAAAATCACAAGTCATCAGTTGGGGAGACAAAGATGTACATCCAAAAATCAAATAGAACAAGCTAATTAAATCCATTTTGGACATGTCTCTTTGAAGGGGGACCATCGAAGGGGGGATTATACCATATTTCTTAGCTCTTGGTTTTATTTCTCCAACAAAGCATTGATGATGAGAAGCCACTTTGGTGTTTAAGTCATACATATATCTTGTATAAACCTCGCGTGTCAAATTTTTATTTATTTTTTTAATTTTCTCTCAACTGATTAATTTTTGTTTTAGAAAGGTTCTCTGCTAATTAATTATATACTTGAAAACATCACATGAGATTTTAATATAAACATCTGCATTACTTAGAGACTCTTCTTCTTATCTCTTCATGGTATGTTCAATGAAGGGTACCACATTCCTGCCGGGTGGAAAGTTATTCCAATACTTAGCGGCGCTCACTTGGACCCTGACCTCCACCCAGATCCCTTCCGCTTCGACCCATCAAGATGGCAGGTTTGGTCTCATCCTCTCTCTCTATACTAACTTTTTTTTGTTTTATTTGTTTTATAAAAATGTATCTTTTAGTAAAAATGTGTTATTTTGTTTGCTCTAGATACCAAATAATTGAAGGCTTTTCCACAAAAGGGATATAAAAATCCATTGTATCAGGCTTCTTTCCAAGAGTATCTAGGGATGAACACTTTGATTTCATTTGGATTTCTTCTTTTTCGAAACATCTATTAGGATAGAAAAGCTTCTTTATTTAGGATCCTTCTTCTACCAGACTTCTTCATGGATTGGTTTTGGAAATCGATTTTCTTGTTCACTAAAATTTTGGGATCATGTTCTTTGAAAGGAAGTTCTCCTTCTCCGGCAGAAATTGGAAACAAGAGAAAAGCATCTTCCATTGGAATTCTTTTTCGATAAATCCGGATCTCTTTCTCTATAAGAAAAACAGAGAGACCCTCGATTCATGATGAGCAGTCCCGATTGTTTTAGTTTATCTCTCTCTTTTAGTCTTGATTGGCTTTCTCCCTATTCTGGCTATTTCCTTACTTCGATCACCGAAAGGTTCTGTTCATTAGCATGCTGGTAAACCTTAGTTCCTAGGCAGCCTTGTTATTTGGTTGCTTTGGTTTTGTACTTCTCTTTGAGTGCTTTGTTTTTCCCTTTGATTTTATTTCTTGCCGAAAAGGAACATCTTCCTTGATTTGTTGCCAAGGCCGACAAAGTGCTGGACCATCCCTATCAAGTATTTTCTTGATCTGTCTCAGAGGCCGAGAAAGATCTAATTCGACTTATTGTTTCCTCTGTTTGATTTATTTATATATCTTTTATTATTATTTTGGGATCCTATAATTTAGATATTTGTGTCATTTTTGTATCCAATTTTGAGATAATTATATGTGGATTGCTCTTCCTTTGTGTGGATGTAGGCAGGTTTGTTGAACCATGTAAATTTCTTGCCTTTCTTGTACTTATTATTTATACATGTGAGGTATTCAGTGAAATGCCTCAATGAGATAGAATATTAAATTAGAAGTCTAAAGTGATCCAATTCGCTGCACGCAACTCTAATAACTGGTATAAGAGTATTTTAGATGACAAGTGACGGGCAAAAATAATTTTCAATGGCTCATGAGGCAGTTATTTTTCATTCTTCATATCATAAGATATGAAGTAGTGGCATTTGATGACACATCCAAGAAGTGGAAGGCTATGGTTGAGAGGCAAACTGAGAGAAAGGTGAAAACCTTTCAGACTGATAATGAATTAGAATTTTGTTCTACAGAGTTTAATAATCTTTACAAATCAGAGGGCATTGTTAAATACAGGATCGCAATGGATATACTTCAACAGAATGGTGTGGCAGAATGAATGAACTGCATATTATTAGAGTGTCAAATCTATACTATTAAATTCTGGATTGAGTAAAGATTTTTAGACAAAGGCTGTACATATAGTCTGCTATATGATAAACATATTTCCAGCATCAGCATTGAGCATGAAGACTTTGAAAGAGATATGGACAAGCAAACCTGCAAACTATTTGGTATTTAAAGTCTTTGGGTATTTAGCATATACACATGTCAAAGATGGAAAGCTGGATCCGGGGACTAAGAAATGTGTATTTCTTAGATATGTATATAAGGTGAAGGACTATATATTATGATACATAGAACTGGATTCTAAGATTTTTTAGTCAGTAGGGATGTAACTTTTCATGAGATGCCACTCCATGGCAACTATAGTCTAGTTCTTCACAGGAACATCAGGTTCAAGGTTAGTAAGATAGGATTGTTGTGGACATTGATCAACTATTAGATCACAGTAGTAACAGCCAACTAAAGATGCTCATGTTCAGAATGAGTAGCAACAGCATATAGATGCAGAGATAATGATTCAAGAGAATATTACCATGCAAGGTTAGGTTCAGATTGATAGTATTGTCACTCAAAGATCCAGCTGCCAGATCAAAGCATCTCAAAGATATGATTTTGAGGATTCTACTTATATTGGGTTAGTTTATTATACTCTGAGTATTGCAGATACTATTAATGATGAGTCGACCACATATCAAGAGACTATTGGTAGCCCACAGGCTGAGCAGTGAACCATGGCTATGGTTGAAAAACTTCAATCTTTGAAAAAGAATCAAACTTGAAAATTAGTTAAGTTACCAAAGGACAAGAAGGTATTGAATGTAAATAGATTTTTAAAAAGAAAGAAAGAGTCAGTTCTTAGGATATAAAATATAAGGCTAGGTTGGTGGCTAAAGGCTACAGTCAATGAAAGGATATTGACTACAAGAAGGTATTTTCTTTTGTAGTCAAACACTCCTCTATTCATATGTTGCTTGCTTTAGTTATTTCTCGGGATTTGGAGCTAGAATAGCTTGATGTGAAAATAGCTTTTCTATATGGTAACTTGAAGGAGCGGATTTATATGCAACAATCACATGGTTTTGAGGCTCCAAATAAAAAAAGATGATATATGCTTGCTCAAGAGATCATTGTATGATCTCAAACAGTCTCCAATATAATAGTACCATAAATTGATAAGTCTATGGTCGACCATGAATTCAATAGATTTCCATATGATAGTTGCGTATATCATAAGCAACTTTCAGATGGATTCTTTTGTTACTTATTACTATATATGGATGATATGATGATTACAGCCAAGAATACGCTAGTCATCTAGAAGTTGAAAATTAAGCTCAGTACTGTATTTGAAATAAAAGATCTTTGACTGGCAAAGAAGATACTTGAGATTAAGATCATTCATGATAGGCAGTCAGGTAGATTTTTTTTACTCAGCATAGTTATATTCAAAAAGTCTTTGAATGATATAATATATCTACAACTAAAGCAGTCACTACTTTCTTTGCCAGTCATTTTAGATTATTTGACAGGCTCTCTCCTCAAACTGAGGATGAGGAGAGATATATGTCTAGAGTATCATATGCGAGTATAATTGGTAGCATCATATACGTGATGGTCTGCACTCGATCTGATATTTCATAGGTAGTAAGTATGGTGAGCAGATATATGGATAAGTTTAGAAAGGCTTGCTGATCAACTATGAAATAGATACTTAGATATCTGGCAGACATTTTTTATTTGGAATTGGTATTCTTCAAATAGAGTAGTTGCACTATTACAAGATTTTGTGATTCTAATTATGCTAGTGACTTAGATAGGAGAAGGTCATTGACAGGATACGTATTTACTCTCTTTAATTATGCAGTTAGTTGGAAGGCTACTTTAAAATCTATAGTTACTTTACTTACTACAGAGGCAAAGTATATGGCATTGAAAAAGACCGCAAAGAAAGCTATTTGGCTAAGAAGATTGGTACATGATTTAGATCTCAAGCAGGATTGTTTGGATATTCATTGTGATAGTCAGAGTGCTTTACATCTGGCTAGAGATCAGATGTATCATGAACGTACTAAATATGTGGATATCATGTATCATTTTATCAGAGATTTGGTGGAGGATGATAATATCTAGTTTCAGAAAATTTGCACTACTCACAATCCGGCTGATATGCTCACTAAATCAATTTCGACAGTTAAGTTCAAGACATTCTTGAACTTGATTGGTATAAGTACTTGGTGATGTCCTTTGGGGCTTGTGGTGAGAAGGTTTTATAATCCACATCTGATTAAGGCACATTATTTATCACAAGGAGGATTGTTATTCTATTTGCTCCAAATACCAAATAATTGAAGGGCTTTTATGCAAAAGGAATATAAAAACTCTTTATATCAAGCTTCTTCTCGATAGTATTTGGAGACACACTTTGGTTTCGTTTGGATTTTTTCTTTTCAGAAATATCTATTGGAACAAAAGAGCTTCTTTGTTTGGGATCCTTCTTCCTCCAAACTTCTTCACCAATTGGTTTTGGAAATTGGTTTCCTTCTTCACCAAAATTTTGGAATTGTGTTCTTTGAATGGGAGTTCTCCTTCTCCAACAGAGATTGGGAACAAGAGAAGAGCATCTTTGATTAGGATTCTTCTCTAACAAATTCAGTTCTCTTTCTCTATAAGAAAAACATAGAGACCCACGATTTATGGTGAGCAGTCCCAATTATTTTGGTTTGTCTCTCTCTCTCTCTTGGTCCTGATCGGCTATCTCCCTATTCCAGCTATTTCCCTACTTCGGCCATCGAAGGGTTCTATTCATTGGCATGCCGGTGAACCTTAGTGTGAAGGCAAGCTTGTTATTTTATCGATTTGATTTTGTACTTCTTTTTGGAGTTTTCACCGAGTACCCTATTTTTCTTTTTGGTTTTGTTTATTGCTGAAAAGGAACCTCTTCCTTGATTTCTTGTCGAGGCCGACAAGGTGCTGGACCATCCATATCAGGTATTTTCTTGATCTGTCTTAGAGGTCGAGAGAGGTTCAATTCGATTTATTATTGTCTCCATTCGATTTGTTTGTACATTTTTTGTTATTATTTCAGGATCTTATAATTTAGATATTTGTATCATCTTTGTACCAAATTTTGGAAATGGTTATATAGTGCATTGCTCATCCTCTATGTGGATGTAGACAGATTTGCTAAACCACGTAAATTTCTTATGCTTTTTATATTCATTATTTATGTTTGTGATATGTTCGGTAAAATGCCTCAATGAGATAGAATATTAAATTGGAAGTCTAAAGCGATCCAATCCGCTGCGCGTAAACCCAACAATATAATTTGGTAATTTATGTATTTTGAATTGAATTAGCCAATAAAATGTGAGATGTATAATTTGCCACCATTTTGCTTAAAAAAAGAAAAAAAGAAAATCTTTTCTTTTTATGTCCTTTTAGCTAGCTTTTTAGTGAGAATTGACGGTGAAATCAGATTGGCAGAATCAACTCAGACAAACAATATTCCTTGTCCATGTTTGCTAGTGGTCCATTCATATGCATGCATGCATCTTAAATCACATGAGGAAGAGACTAATGTTTTGCGCTTTGCCATGTTGCAGAAAGAGGACACAAGCAACACAAAGAAGTTCATGCCATTTGGAGGAGGCACGAGGTTGTGCCCTGGCTCCGAGATCGCTCGTTTAGAGGCCAGTCTCTTTCTTCACCATCTTGTCCTCAAGTACGCATGGACTCCGCTAATAGAAGATGAATGGCCCATGTCCTTCCCATACATTGAGTTTAAACACGGGTTTCAACTCGCAATACGGCCTCTACAGCCATCCAATTATGTCACACCAACTATCAATCTTTAGCTACTAATGACATTTTTTTTTTTCCATAAATACTTGTGAAATAAAGCTTTCAAAGGCGTGCAAGAAAAAAAATTAATAATGGCATGGAAAATGACCTTAGGGCGACATGGATATGGAAAGAGTGGTTCAATAAGCCTTCTTTTGAGGCTACTCCCGACTAACTTTTTATGCTTTACATTTTTTTTTTCTTTTTTAAAGAAAGCTTTTTAGGCATTGGCATGTACATCTGAATGAGGGAGTGGTTGAGAAAGGCTGGATCCTTCGGTTCTCACAGGAAGTTGTCTTTCTTAAAAAAAAGGTGGCAAAGGATTTTTAAAATTTTTTTTAAGGCAAGTGACTTAGAAAATTAGAGAAAAATATAAGTGAAAAAAGAAGCTACTACGGAGGTCAGCTAAAATAAAGTTTTTTTTTTTAACAAAAAGGTCGATCGATCGGCCAATTTGCCGTCTCGAGGTGCTTTTTATTTATCCTCTTAAGCTAATTTAGATGAATTAAAAAGAAACAAAAGATGCTTGGACTAAAATTAGAAGAAAGCCAATCATACACAAGGTAGTACAATGCGTCTAAACTCCAAATTTCTCTATTGACTGACGACCTGGTGCCGCCCATCTTTTTTCTAATGGTTTATTTAAAAGGCTTCTTAGCTGCATTTAGCCATATTTTTTTTCTTTAAGAAATCACATCGATCGAGCCATCCTTGAAAGGTACTCGTTTGGCTTTTTGAGGAGCTGTCACCATCTTTTTTGGTAAAGCAAAGGTGCTGAAAACTAGATTAGTATTCTATCAAAAAGAAAACTAGATTAGTAAAAGTGAAGTTGTTTACATAAGAAACAAGGAACATTTTTACATAAGAAGCGGTCACCATCTTCAAACGCTATTAATTGGATGCGATGCAGCTCGCCTAGGTGTTAACTCCTAGACCAAGTCCTGTTACAAGCCATTTGAAAGAACCCATGGAAGAAAATTAAAAAGGTTCGGGACATAGTATCTATAATATCTGGTGGAGAAGACTTGATGGAGAAGTCGTAGTCATGCCATCAACTGCCCTGATCATGGCTTCCTTGAATAATTCCTCATTCCAATCGCCTGCCTGCACCATTAAATGGCACTACTTAATTCTTTACCAAAAAAAAAAAATGACGGTACTTAATTATTATACGCTTAGTTCCAAATCAAATGTCCCATAGATTTCTGAAATAACGCAACCAATACAAAACATATTTATCCCTGTTGTTGGTCAAGATAAATATGGTTGTAAAAATATGTTATGGACTTTGTCATTGTTTATCCCTTATTTAAGCAGGTAATCTTTTCCAATTTAAATGCAATGCAAGTGGGGTAATAGGGACCTGTACGTCAAACCTGTGATTGATTTTGATCAAAGGATTGGTAGTAGATGATAATATTTTAAAATCTTATTTTAGGAGACTATAACAGAACATTAACTGAGGCAAGAAAAAAATTTCTTAGGTTGGTGAGCTTCCCAAGCGCTGCCAGTATATTGGTGGAAGAGTCAAACTTGAGCTTGATGGCTAATATTTTTATATTGACCCAGTCTTGGGCAGTCATCCTAGACTAGCTAGGTGTATTTGATTGCCATGGCTAATTTATCGAAATGATTATTCTCGACTTGGTTCAGAAGAAACACATAGATCTTAATAAAGAAATCCTATATGTAGAATAACCACTAAATCCTCCTACCAAATGTAACATGAGAAAAAGTCCCGCTTGTTATTCATACCTTGATTAGTAATTTTATGTCTACTCTTGCAAATAGATTCATTTGTGAAGAGTAAGCGTATGCATCCACTGATAGTAGGCTGGTAAGGCCCATTGTTTTCAGGCTTCCGAGATCACGGAGAACGAGTGCAGTGATATCGCATTCCACCTTGACTGTTAATCCGACGCTGATGTGTTGCAATTCTGTTGTCAGGTCAGAACCCTTGTTAATTTGAACCTTTACTCTTCCACTCGAGCCAGTAGTTTCAAGAGCTTCATCCATTGAAAGAAGTTGCGTCTCTAGTTTTTGGTTCTTCTCTTGGAGCTCATAGATTTGAGCTTTCAGAGTATTCAAATAGTTCCTTGTGCTGGTGAGAACCGAAGCCTTGTCCTTCTGTTGTAAATCAAACATTGTAGAAAAAATGCTCAATTGATGGTTGTAATTAGTCTCTCCATAAAGAAAAGAAAAACAATAATCTGGCTCGCACGCATAATTGTATTTTTAGCTCCTTCGAAGTTTTCCATGCATTCGGTTCTTAAATATCATGAAATAAAAGCGAATACAATCGAGGGAGTTAGAGGAGTAGTGTCCAATAAAATACCTTAGACCCTGGGGGAAGCAGCATCCTTAGATCTTGAAAGCTCCCGTTAAGTTTCTCCCGGCGTCTGCGCTCCGATATCACATGATGCAACTGATTGCTAGATGTTGCTCGCGATTCTTTCGGTCGGGCTTCAGCGCTAAACAAATTGATTCTTTTCAAGATGGAGATGGACTTCTTGATCATCTTTTGGCCACATGAACCATTCTTAGGTTCAAGTTTTGGAGCAAGAGCCAAATTGTATGGCTTGAATGCCCCTAGTTGACCATGTGCTTGATGGTTTTGAGCCTCTTGCGGTGGTGTCTGGGATAATATCGGAGGAGAAGAAGAATATGAAGAAGAGGATGATGAAGAGATGACAGCCATCATCGCTCTCGTCATCACAGCATCATCATCGAAAAGAACTGGAAATTGAGCGGTAAGGTGTCGGCCATGGCCATGGGCTTGCATAGCCACCGGGCGTGGCGGAAGAAGGACTGGAGATGGTTGGGCTGCTAACTTGGTGATGAGCTCCTTTGAAGGGTCGGGGATGAAAGAAGTGTAAACCTTGCTGTTATTAAGAAGAGACGAACACTCTGGACTTCCTCCTGAGAAAGAAGGCAGTGATGACGTCGACGATGAGGAGGGCCGACTCTGCTCATAAGAGAACTCTTCCAACTGCGGCTGTTGGACAAAGTCTTAGCTAAACAATTATATAATATTCATTTGCATTTCAATCTAAGCATAAACAAATTAAAACCATTATAAAAGATTTAATTTAAATGCAATTAATTACATTACTCAAGGTCGATATTCCGAGCTCAATCTCTCCATTTTTGCATCCCATAAACACAGCTGCCTGGTACATGGTAAAAGAGTCCATCCAAGTGCTATCTTGTGCAACTTTAATGTTCGAAGTAAGAAAGCAAAGCTTTAGATCTCTCTTTACAAACCTTGATCCCAGCTTCCTGCAGCAACGTACTGTGAATCATCCCCAACAATCATAATCAGCATAAATCTCCAACCAAACAAGCAGAATATATCAAAAAACTTTTTTTTTTTTTTTTGATGAAAACGGGAGTTAGGTATTACCATCTGGGGAATTTATTTATAATTTAAAGAGTTACAGGGATTAATTCTAACATGGGGTACTCAAAGTGGCCTTAAAAGCCAGGCCAGCTTCTGAACCCAATATATCAAAAGAATTAAAACCATCTCACTCATCTAACACCAGTAGTTAATTACCTGATAGAAAGGTTGTCGTACTTGTAAAGCCAGCCCTTCCTTGTGAGCTAATCCAGGAAGACAACTTAAGAAGGGAAATGAAAAATATGGTAATCAATCAGCAATCCCCCTCAAGAAAAACACCCCAATATCCATGCATGTCGAAGTGATATCGGCCCGGACGACGTACCAGGCATCGATGCTGCAAAACGATCCCCGTTAGGCATCATGTATAGTCTTTGGGAGACTTTCAAGCCAGTGTTTGGAAAGAGTAGGTGTGCAAGTTGGTATTTATAATAGACGGCGGCAGGAGGAAGTAACAAGAGTTTCGCACACCGATAGGGGCGATGGAGATAAAAGTCCACGGACAGATACATGCGCAAAGGTGCATCCAACGGTGCCTGGGCATGGGAGCGCATAAAGACGACGGAGTCGATGCGATCCACGAACTCATGGTTGGTATTTAGCTACCGTACAAATGGGCGCAAGAGGGAGAATTAATATTATTCCCTACATTGCATGCACCATGCGGCAACGCATGCACCAATGGCTGTTGATTCCTGCAGGCCCATTCATACATTATCGTAGAAATTAGCGGTCATCATTGGCTGCATGCATGGTTTTGCTGATGCGTACGGTGTAGGCAATAATATTTCAATGATGACGAGGGTCATGTTCAGCTGTGGTGCACGACCAAGAAGAAATATGACCGCATCGTGGTGGTGGCCCACAGGCGCTTCCGCGCGCGATCGGTGGCGCGTGGGATAAAATTTCTCCAGCGGATGAGGCCAAGAAAAGTAGTCGGTCAAGGTAGACGCGCGCAAGCTTCTCTATGAGAATGGTCAAAATCGACGGCATAACAGCCTCCAAGTGTAAACTTTAATTAACCTGTCCAGCATGACAGCCATCGAATGGCTTGATGCAGCTACCGGGGGTGTGAGAGACAAGGATCAACAACCGTTGGGGTGATCACCGACCGTCACCTGTGAACTGAACGGTAACCAGATCAGTGATATCCCGCATTTTTTGTACTTCCAAAAGTAATTAATGCTAAGGATATACTGATAATATTGCATCAATTTTATTTTATTTATTTATTTATTTATTTATTTTTGGGGGGGGGGGGGTGGGGGGGAAGAATTACAGGGCGCCATCGTCTGCGATGCACCGAGCACATATCATCGATCACATAATCCATGGCCTCATATATTATACACCCCATGCGATCACATGCAACTATTCGTCATACGATATATGATATGCATACGGTATGTACGGTGTATCGCGAATACCGCAGAAAATCTGGCGCTCGAGATATGAGGAAATTTCTCTCTAATTTCCATGCAAGACACGGTATCTCGAACCATCAGTTACAGGATAGCAAACATGAACTTGGAGAAACTTTTTATGAAACCGACAGATATGCCATGAAATCTTAATTAATATAAATAGATGAACACCTAACGCCAGTGACTGAGAAAGGTTATTGGTCTTTTAGCAAGGTGGGTAGTTTCTTTACTCTTTCTTTTTCCTTTTTCCAGCTAAAGAGCTTTCTGGCCTATGAAAACCTACCACACGGCCTCATGTCTACCTCAAACGTTAGATTATGATATATGGTGTTGGATTCCCTGTTGGATAAAAATATCCACATCATCAGTTATAGAAATCTCTACATGCCGGTTAAAAATAAATAAATAAATATAGCTATGAGATAGTTGTGGGCCAAAAATATATTGCTACATATATGTTAATGTGGCTGGTTACATCCTTGATGCCCTTTCCATACGTTCAGTATTGGCTTTGACCTGCATGGTAGGATAGGGTTGTCTCTATACGCAAGCTAATTGAGACAAAAATTATCTCCTATTGTCTGTGAGATGGCTTAACAGTTAACACTAGCTTCAATGGATGGATTTGATAGAAGCTTGGGATGGAGTGTTAATGAAACCTCTAGCTAGCTAGGCTCTCTTTCTATATACAGCCGCCTCTAGATCTAGAGTTTCCCTTCTTAAATTTTTTTCTGAATTAATTTTTTTTGATTAAAAAAATAATTTTTAGCAAAAATACATACCACTTGACCTTGTGCGAATCCTTTGCGACTTTGTGCGTTTGGTTGCAACGGGAAATGTAGATTTGTACGGACATTCGCGCAACAGTCTAACCTGGCGCAGAGATTGCTGGACAAAACGAGAAGTTAAAAATGAACAGAGTTAAAGAATGTCCATAAAAGGATAGGCCACTTTGCAGGCACCAGAGAATTCCAACTTACCAGGAGTAAATATGCACATCTCGTTGAAGGATACTCTCTAATTTTAATTTGTATATCCTTTTTAACTTTTTATTATTTTTCTTTTGTTCTTTTCATACAACTCCTTTTTTTTTTTCCTCAGGTATTGTATTGAGTCGTCCCTGCCCAAATTACTTTTACCAAGAATTTTTACCACAGCAAAAATCTTGTTAATACTTTTTTTTAATATTCATCATCTCCTTTTATTTATTCTTTAATACTTTTATCAATTATTTTATTTTTCAATAATTTCATTTTTACATCAATTCATGAACACATATTAAAAATATGCTCATTACTCATCTCATAACTTTTAAGCTTGGCACTAAGATTTCTCTAATCTCTTGTACCTACATTAATTAGTTTACTTGTATTAGAAGCCGAATTAAATAATTTACAACAAAAATAAAATACTCTATCCAAATCTTTTGAATAAACTAGCCATCTTCTTTCATGCTTCTCCCTATTTACCAACTTTTGAATATAGTATGTAGTAAAAAAATGTCTTGAAAATTCAATTTTAAGAAAATCTATATTATTAATTCTAATTAAACCTTTTTTTTACTGATAAATTTTTTAAATTTATATCAATATTTATCCATTAACTTAGATCATAAATATTTTTAGGAATGCAATCATTTAAATCAACAGTTTGGTTCTCTCTGTCATAATTTTGAGTATCATTTTAAATCACTTCATTGGCATTCTCCATGTTTTAGTATTTCATTATCATCTAATTTTAAAAAATTATTAACTTATTCATTTAAGGAACATTCACTAATATTTTCTGATCTATTATTTTTATTGCTCATAAAAAATTTATCAAGAGCTCCTTTTTGAGATTGTATTAAACTTTCAATTCTTCTTTTTTTTATTTTTTTTATTTTTTTAAAGTTTAGAATAACCAGATTCCTATTTTTGAGTTGACCTATTTAAATTCTTATTAAGAAGTACCAAAAAATTAGCTATTATAATTATCTTATATTTTTTAAATAGCTAATACAAGATTAACAGCCAAAACTTCTAACTCAATGAGTTAATATAATAATATAAAATATAGTATCTAATTTTTAAATGACTAATACAAGATCAACAATCAAAATGTTTCTATTATATAAAATAGAAACAATATAATAATATAATATAAATTTTAAATTAAAAATAAAAAATCTGTAAAGTTTAGAATAATAATATCTAATTGTTGAAAGCTTATTATAAATGAGATGAATAATCAAATAAGTCTAATATAAGGGTACTGAGAATGCGAGTTGAAAGTCTTAGAAAGTAATAAGGCAAAGTATAAAGATAATGAGAAAAGAAAAATTAAGAAGTAGATATTATAAATTGAAAATAACTTAGTTTTATAGGATAAAAGTATCTATTTGTGCCCAATAAATCCAGATAACTGTTTGTTGATTGGATATGAGTGAAACAATTCCATAATTGAGAAAGAAAATTTGAAAATGATATAAATGTTGTTTGCATACCTTAAATGTGAATACAAACATCCATTATAAATATTATAAATATTCTTTTAACTAATGGTGCCTATTAAATGCTATATAATGGAGATCTAAAGCAAAGGTTTTGAACTTTTAGTGGCTTCACCTTATAACCACAAAGGTATCATTCCCAGCCTTATACCAGTATAAGGGAAACCAAAACTATCAGTAGCAAAAATATCGAGTCCAAAAATATTAGTAGCAGAATTTTTATACCAGGCCGGTATAAGGGAAATCTTCAAATCGAGACACCGTGACTTCAAGCAGTGAGGAAAAATATATTGCAATAGTTGATAAGAGTATATCAACACGTTACAGATCAGGTACATAACGAAAATTTTCTCCAACAAAAGCTACCGCTTCTTCGATCCCCAACCAGGACGAAGTGGCTTCTTAGTTTGCCAAACTCAGCTAGCTAGACCTGACTATCCCAGCTAAAATCAAAATATTTATCCTTGGATGTATTCATTATAGGTATCTTAATTGAATGCACCAATTTACTGAAGATAAAATAAATTAAAATATTTAACCGGCTCCATTTTGAAGATATCATCTTCATTGCCAAAAACCTAAAGACAAATATGAAAGCTAGATCGCCCCACGTACCGCTCCCTCTGCGGAACCAAAGATGAAACTGCCAACCATTTTTTTCTCACGTGAAATATATCCTTCATGGTATGGTAACGGATCGCTCAAAGAACACACTTTGTCGATTACCAGCGTACCGTCAAGGAAAAGTGGATGCAGTGCCAAAACTACGTCTCAGGTCATGTACCCAGAAAGCACATGCTTGGTGTCCGTTGTTTGTTGGACACAGCGGATCTGGACTCGCATGGGACCACGCCGGATCTGTTTCATGATATTTTACTTTAATTATATTCTTTTTTATCATAATCATACCATGAATGCTCGCCTTATCGAAGAATAAATAAAATAAAAAATAGCAAAGTAATTAAGAATACTGGCTAACATTTAGCATAGTCCTTCGCGAAGTCTACTTGCATCATCTTTATTATCTCCTTCCTTGTGGTTGGGAATGTTGGGACCCATGCCCCCTCCACTTCACCTAATTATTACTTGGACCAGGTCCAAATGGACTTTGCCAAATCCACGGTGGATAACTCGCCACATTACATCTGTTGTTCCACCAGTTCTTGGTTGCATGTTTTCCACGATGCATATCCATGACTTCTAATATCAGGACTTCGTTCTGTTTGCGGGAAATTTTTCTTCTCAAATAAATGATTTTTTAAAATGTTGCTTCCTAGAAAGTTATATCTTGAAAAAAAAAAATTTGACACATATTTAGTTGACCGTTACGGGATGGCTTATATTTGATTGAATATATACTTTCCTAGGAAGATTATGTAAGATACCTATTATATCCTTAACAGATCAAATATTTTTACTCCTAAACTTTACATAAATGATAATATTATATTTATAACAATATAAATATATTATAATATAATATTATATCATAATAATTCATTATATATATATAATAATTGATATGCTTGGAAATGGTTAGATCTATGTGAAGTCCAACATGGCTCACTATGTCACCTACCAACTTAGTATAGAGAGAATTCCTAAGATCTCACCACGTGATTTTTAAAAGTCACGCTAAAAGAAGCTTTGCATACTCTATTTTCCTAACATCTACCGCTATTAAGATGTGCACCCTATTGTCTTCCTCTTCCCTTATCTCCATCCTCATCTCTCCCTCAGGCCACTATCTCTTTTTCTTCTCATTTCTCCATTTCCATCACTTTGGTCCCCACTTTCCCGTTTAGGATGGAAGCAGTGAGGAGGCGATGACTCGACCAGAGCATGATGGGGTCAAGACCTTTCTTTTCCTTTTTGAGGAGGTTGGAGGGAGGGGAAGTGACTAAGGAAGTGGCAACTTGATCGGAGCATGCATGGGGGCAAGACCTTTCTTTTCCTTTTTGAGGAGGTTGGAGGGAGGGGAAGAACAATCACGGCAATAAAAAATCTCAAGTAAATTGATTCCTTAACCCCCTTTTTTTTGCATGTTTTTTTTTTTTTATATCTCGCTTTTTCTTTGCTTGTTCTTTTTCTTCTTTATTTTTCTTGGTTTCCTAAGTCCACATCAGTGTTTTCCCCTTTCCTATCCTTCCATGTCCGCTGGTTCTTCTCGATCCCAGCACCTTCATTCAGGTTCCTTCCTTTCTTTTTTCCTTTATCCTAATTTTTTCTATATTTTCTTTCATGTTCCCCGATTGTTTTATGTTGGCTTTTTCCCTTTAACCTAATTTTGTTACCTCGGTTCCTATGTCTATGTTTTTCCCTTTAGTCGGATTATCTTCATTCCAGTTACAACCCATTCTTCCACACTACTGACGAGATCTAGGATTTGGGTTCTTAATCGGTATAGTTAGGATTAGCGTTTAGGTTTCAAATCCTAGTCTAGCCTTGGATTACCAATCCAAACCTTAATAGAGAAGTCCAACCTTAAAAATAATTAATTGGACTTAGGCTAAATTAAAATCTAAGCTCAGGCCCAAGTCCAATATCCATAACGTATCATTGACAGGCTTAAATCGAGGCTCCAAATAAGGTAAAGCCCAACCTAGAATCTAACTGAGGCTCAAACCCAAAGGCCGTACCCAACCCAACTTAACATAGTGGTCCAACCCATAATCTAACTGAGGCCCAACCCATATACCAAACCTGGCCGAACCTTAATCTAAAAGTCAAAGTCCAATACTTAGGTCCAAACCTAATGCTATAGACTAAAATCCAAAGGCTAGGCTTAGTCCATAGTCTAACTTAAGCCCAATCCATAATCTTACCTAGGCCCAATCCATTATCTAACATAACCCAAGCCACGTACTAAACCTAATTCACATAAACCTATATTAATATCCACTAACGCGAATTCGGCCAGAAACTCAACCTAAAATCCTTTACGAATTCAGATCCTCTACCAGATCCACATCTTAAATCAATTTACTCCTCCCACTATTCGGCCATCTCCTTTTTATCTATCAATTTTTTTTTCCTGGCATAGGAAGACACGATCATAGCCGATAGTAATAACAGTAACAGATATAGTGATGCATTCATGGTATCCGACAAAGTATCTCCTTCTTTCTAGTAGTGATTTTTATATTCTACATGTTCCCATCATGTAGTTGTAGAGAGGAGCTAGGGATGGCAATGGGCCGGGTTCGGGTCGGGTGCATAACTATCCAAACTCAAATCCAAATATTCAATACACTATCCAAACCCGGTCTAAATACTATCGGGACTGAATTTTTTTACCAAAATCCACTCAATTGGGTATCGGGTAATCGGGTTTACCCAGCCCGAACCCAATTGAGTCATATTAAATATATTTTTTTATTTTTATCAACTTTAAAATCATCTATAATTTTATAAATTATACATACATTAAACAAATAAAATTTAACTACATTTTTAGTTCAACATCATTTAATTTCATATTCAATCAAAATTTATATTATGAAGTTGGTAAACTATTAATTATGACCTTATTTTGAATTCACCCGGAATAGAATATGATGAATTTTTTTTTTAATATATATATACATAATGATTAGGGCATAGGGTTCAATAATTTTAAAATTTAATAACTAATAATTATAATTAATAAAATATGTATTTAATATATATATATATTTAAATATTAAAAAAATTCGGGCCGGATTCGGGTCAGGTGTATATCTACCCAGTCTCGGTCCAAATCCAAAGTTAAGCTTTCAGATTTTATCCAAACCTGGCCCAAACATAGTCAAAGCGTTGACTACCCGGCCCAATCGGGTCAGGTCGGGTCGGGTACCCATGGGTTTGGATTTTATTACCATCCCTAAGAGGAGCTGTTTAACTCTCTAAAGAGTAGAGAGGGTATTATCTATTTACCAAACGGATCGAGTTGTATGATCAAGGATTAAGGAATAATCAGCTTAAAGCTTCATGATGGAATATTGAGAAAATTGGACAAGGTCCAATATATACATAGTTTCAGCAAGAATCTAATCTCACCGAGTAAATTGAATTCAAATAACTATACGTGGAGTACCGATATTGGAATCTTCAAGGTTATCCGTGACAGTAGGGTTGCCTCTTGTTGGAAAAGAAGCATGGATGACATTACCTCTTGATAGGGAGTCCAATACAAGGTGGAGTCCCTGACGCAAATAGGAGCCCAATGCAAGGTGAAGCTCGGGGAGCAAGTAGATCGGATACGAGATGAGAGACTTGAGAGGACGATATGCGACATCACACAATAAATTTTCTATTATCTCAGGAAGCTTCCCCGAACAGGCCTCAGGTCAAGGGGAACACAGTACATGACGACATGGGATCGAGTGGCTTGGCTCGACTTTCATATTTATTTATCTATGAGTAGTAGGTATTTGTCCCATGATGAGGCGAGATCTTTCAAGAGCACTTAAAGTTATGTGTAGGCCGGACATCGAGTTGAGATGGATATTGTTGGGCTATGCCTCGAGCCTGGCCTGCGAGAAGCCTAACCATAAGAGAATTAGACCCAAACCAAGCTTGCACAGCCCAAGCAGACATGGCCCATCACATGACCCAGGGGTGCTTGGGTCCACAGGACCGTATTTTGCATGGTCTATGAATCGCGCTTCACTCAGCGCAGAGGTTTCCTTGCACGTTTCGTGCGGTCCACATGCAGTTTACATACATGGACATCACATGGCGCACAAAGGTTGGCCTGGTCTTTGTGCCGGTACATGCTGTGAGATTTATGGTGGTTTTAGCTTGGTTCATGCACGGTTCACAGGCTTCGGGACATGATTTTGGCTTGGATTCCATTTTTGACTTGGTTTGGAGCTCTGGATTCCTACTTATGAGGCCCAGTACGTAACTGGGCCATTTTAGGCTGAAGTCGGTAGCCTTGCTGACTTCATCAGGAACTCAGAAAAAAAAAGGGAGTCCGTATCCAGAAACAAGGGAGGTTGATCCTCCCTTATTCGGTCGGAGTTTTCGTTGGATGATTCGAGGGAGGAGTTGTGAGGGGAGAGGGAGGTGATCGGTGACGAGTCCGGGATGGATTAAAACCCCGATCAGCTCAGTGGTTGCTCCCAAAATGACAAAGAAACCATCCAGTGGGTCTTCTTTAAATCCCCTCTCCGTTGCCTAATCGAGCTCCATCGAGCCCTCCATGCATCTTCTCCCTCTCCGACGAGCGACCGAGAGCTCTCCAATGCCGGCCGGTGAGTTCTTTTTTTCCTTATTTCATTTTTAGGAAGGATTCTGTTCGGTTTGGTCTTGGGGCCGTGGACTGCAGGTGGCCGCGCCGCCGTCTGCTCCGGTTCGTCGAGTCCTTCCCAGTGATCACTTCTTGTGGCCGTCAGTAATTGTGGGGAACCTTGGTTCGGTTGAGCCGAGGAGGAGCAGGGGAGGAGAGTTCGGGAGAAGAAGAAGCAAAAAAAAGAAAGAGGGAGGACCCTCTGTTACGAGGAGAAAGAGAGAGAGGAGAGAGAAAGAAGAGAGAGGAGGAGAGAGAAAGAGGAAGGATAGAGATGAGGAGAGAGAGAGGAAGAGAGAAGGAAGAGAGAGGAGAGAGAAGGAAGAGAGAGGGAGGATGTGGGGGACGAAAATGAAATGATGGATGGAGAGTGTAAGCATGCTAACCAGCAAGTAAACTTGAGCAATTAATTATCAAAAAATAGACTAAATTAATCCAAGAAAAAAATTTTCATAAGAAGACTAGTTGATCTAAGTTACAATACCTGCAATATAGATCAAGTTCAAAATAAAGATTAGGATCTTCATGGCAAGGAAACCATCACTACTAGGACAAGTTAACCTTCAAATGATCAGATATAATGAAGCTTAGGAAGAGTTTTCCTATCAACAATGATGGCTAAGTATTTGATGGAAGAAGAAGCTCTCAATACTCATGGATTTGAGGACTATAAGGCAAGATTAACACTCCCTACTTTGAGACTTACCTTGGCCTTGATCTATGGCATGGAGACCTTCATCCTTGACTTGGAGACCTGAGAGAACCTACAAATAAACTTGGAATTAGGCATGGAAGAAGAATTGGGGTTGGAATGAAAATAAGGAAAAGGAAAGAAGGAGAAAGTGGCTGGTGGCATTGGTGCTTGAAACTTGAGCTTGGACCAAACTATGGGATATCCCACTCTTCACTCCTTGTAATGGCACTCTTCTCTCTCAAACACGAACTTAAAAACTCTCACTCTTTTCTTAGATAAGGATCTACACACTCAAATTAGCAAGAACGCTCTCACTCTATACAAGAACATAAGAGAAATAACCCTTTCATTAATCATCATAGCATCGAATGAATACAAATGAGAGTTTTGGGGGCCTATTTATAGGCTCCTAAGCTAGATAATTTCATCCAAGAGTGGAGGGGAGGGGATGAGGATGGCTTAGTTGGCTCCAACAACTCTTAGGTAAGTGGTTCTAACTAGAAACAAATTGTAAGTAGAAAGTTACAACCACTTTGACATGTGGTATCTAAAAGATCATAATGTGGCTTCTAAATGCTGATGTGGAGGTTTAAGTGTCATAAGTTGTGGCATCCCACATGTCAAATATTGTTGGGGCAGTGGAAGGAATCTTTATGTTTCCCATAAAACTCTTAATGTAGTATAATTCCTTCTCCCCCAAGGTTGTTTGATGAGTTGTTCCCCCATGTGCTTCAAATCTTGGCATGAATTGGGCTTAGGCTTGGTCTTGAAGAGGCTTGAATGGTTGGTTTTGGACATGAAGATGACGCCCTCCATCATGCTTTGGGCTTGAGCCGAATGGGCTTTTCCCATGTGTTGGCTTATGAGCCAAATCATGCTTCAAGAAAATTTGGCTTATGAACATGCTTCAAGAAAATTAATAGGCTTCTTCCATGTGTTGGCTTATGATTCAAATCATGCTTCAAGAAAATTTGGCTTATAACATATTTTAAAAAAATTGTAACTTGCTTCAAAAACTTTATTGATTATAGTTGCAAAAACAAAGTGAGTTCATCAAAGTATATATTCTTATTATAGATGTCCCCAACAGAGGAAGGGTTAAATTATGGACTAAAGTTAGAACTGGATTGATGAGAGTATCCCATGATAGTATAGTTTTTTTTAATTTTTTTTAAAATAGAAATTAATTATATGATTAAATTTGTTGGTCAGGATCGTCGTTGTCCTTGGAAGACCAGGTCTAGTGTTTAAATTGTACTTAGTTAGTAGATACTCTTCAGTAAGTTATCTTGACCTCTGATATTATATGTCAAATATGTTATGTATTTATGAAATATTAAATATATATGGTATAGTTTAAATCTGTATTGGATTGCATGCATTGTATTGGTATGATGCTCTCTAGTTCGACTATGATCACACAAGGACCTAGTTTCCTTTTGGATCTCCAGTAGGGCTATCACTAGTGCATGACCGATAAGCGGTATGTGTATAGAGGAGCTAGTTACTTTAGCCATGCATGGCAGTTGCCGGCACATGCTGGGGATTCATGTTTTCTCGTATGATTTCAGAGCTAGTTTTTTTTTTGGGCATCCAGTGAGACTATCACTAGTGCATGACCGATGAACAGTATGTGTACACAGGATCAGTCTCTTTCGGGACTAGCCATGGGCCGATCGTGGCCATAGTCTGAAGGACTAGGAGGGTAAAGTAAATGGTTGGCCATCCATAGCCGTGTCGGTTGTATTTAAGTGTATGCATTTGCTTAGTATTACTGGTTATATTATTCTGATGGTGGACATCTTGTTGTATGATGTGTTTATACTTGTTGTTTGTTAATGGTATATTTGTGTATGTATATTAGAGGTGATGATAACTTACTGAGCCTGTATAGCTCACCCCCTATTTTTTTATATTCTTATTACAAATCTGGAAGATCAAATGGGACTTTGGAACCAGTCAGTAAGGAGCCAGGGTTAGGTGTTATGCGTATGCCTAGCTGGATAATTATTGTTGAAATTATGGTATGATGCTTGCTTTATATGTCTGAAGGAGAAATAAACCCTAGGGCACACGACCGTCAATTGCGCATCCAGCTTGGATTTGGGGTCGGGACGTGACATATTTATTGGTATTAGCATAAAGGTTTAAGATCAAGATGACCTAGTTAGTGAAAGTAGGATAGAATTAGAATTTTGATTAAATATTCTGGAATAATTATCGATACTGAGAATTTATTTAATTTCCTTTGATAGGTATATGTTATAGTTCCAAGGATTTTATTAAGTGTAGAAGGCTTGCATAAAAAAAATAATTAAATTTTCCTAGCTTAATTTTTGGAAGGATATCATCGAGACTAGATAATAGATATATTGAGGTATATTTTAAGTTATGTCATCGATTTGATTTATTTTGGAAATCTAATTTTGATATAATTGCAGATTGTGATACAAGTGATTATAAATTAATATGATGGTTATTAAGACAAGATTGAATGATATCGAAGGTTGGGTTATGATCACTTGAGACCGACATAAGAATTTAGGATATGATTGAGTGATATTAAAAATTTAGATTGTGATCACTATGGATTGTAATTTAAGAGATATTTGGACTTAGTGTTATAATCAGTTGGGATATGATAAAGTTGCAATAATAGATTTGAAGTTTGGATTTCTAGTCCTTAGGTATAGCGTAAAAGGTTTGACATATGATTAGTGCAAAAAAAGAATATAATTTTTGGAGAGATTGATCTTGGATGATTGTAAAAAGCTGAATGAGTTATACTATTTGATCATGATGAGTTAGCATGTTATAGATATCGAAGAGCTTAATAAAATATCTATGCCTTGATAAATGGATTTGATTAAGCTTTGCAAGTGTTGGCATGAAAATATAATATATTATGTTAAAGGGTTATGCTGGATATGTATAATTAATTATTAATTGAATATTGTTGGAATCCTAAACTTGATATGGATGAAGATTATGATAGCATATGAATTTTATTAGTAATTATTGAATTATAAATTTTGGGATTGTTGCAAAAAGATGTTTAGGATGAAGGTTATGGAAAAGTTTAATGATATTAAGAAGGAGAGTTTTTCAATGAATCTGTATAGGGATTATTATTGAAAATATATAATGGAAAATGTGTTTGGGACAATGTATAGATCTGGAAATTAGCGTGTTAAATGATATTATATGGACATAGCATGCATATCTTGGTAAAATTATTGATATCTTGAATGGATGGTACAATTTTATGCAAAGGCTTTAATTATAGGAAATGGATCGAAGTTTAAATTTGATGTGATATACTCGAGACCTAGTAAGTACAAGAAAATTTAATAGTTTTGATCTCGTTTTATTTGAAGGTTAAATTTGGTTTAGATTCTAATGAAATGGATATCCTTGTTAGAAATTTACCTAATAAAATTAGAAGATTTGAAAATTTATATCAGAGTGCGCAGCGAAAGAGTGGTGGACTAAAGATATTAGGATTAAAGTGTATTATGATGAATGAATGGGAGCTCTTATTGGAATTACTGAATTTGGATAGAATGGTACATGTTAGTATTGGATTACGTATATTTGAGATTTGAAAGACTTAAGATTTTTTTAAAATTTGAGGATGAAATTTCTTTTTGGAATGGGAGAATGTGAGGCCCAGCACGTAACCGGGCCATTTTGGGCTGAAGTAGGCAAGGTGGGTCGTTTTGGGCTGAAGTTGGCAGCCCTTGCCGACTTCATCCGGAATTCAGAAAAAAAAAGGAAGTCCACGTCCGGAAATAGGGGAGGTTGATCCTCCCTTATCCGACTGGAGTTTTTGCCGGATGATTCGAGGGAGGAGTCGTGAGGGGAGAGGGAGGTTGTCGGTAACGAGTCTGGGATGGATTAAAACCCCAACTAGCTCTGTGGTTGCTCCCAAAACGACGAGGAAACCATCGATGGGTTTTCTTTAAATCCCCTCTCCACTGCCTAATCAAGCTTCGTCGAGCCCTCCACACATCTTCTCCCTCTTCGACGAGCGATCGGGAGCTCTCCAACGCTGGCCGGTGAGTTCTTTTTCTCTTTATTTCATTTTTAGAAAGGGTTTTATTCGGTTTGGTCTTGGGGCCATGGATTGCTGGTGGTCGCGCCGCCGTCCGCTCTGGTTCGTCAAGTCCTTCCTGGTGATCACCACTCGTGGCCGTTGGCAACTGTGGGGAACCTTGGTTCGGTTGAGCCGAGGAGGAGCAGGGAAGAAGAGTTCGGGAGAAGAAGAATGAAAAAAAAGAAAGAGGGAGGACTCTCTATTGCGAGAAGAGAGAGAGGAGAGAGAGGAGAGAGTAGAGAGAGAGGAGAGAGAAAGAGGAAGGAGAGACGAGGAGGGAGAGAGGAGAGAGGAGAGAGACGAGGAGGGAGAGAGGAGAGAGGAGAGAGATGAGGAGGGAGAGAGGAGGAGAGAGAAAGAGAAAGGGGAGAGAGAGGAGAGAGAGGAGATAGAAGGAAGAGAGAGGAGGAGAGAGAAAAGAAAGGGAGGAAGGGTTAAATTATGGACCAGAATTAGAACTGGATTGACGAGAGTGCCCTATGATAATATAGTTTTCTTTTTATTTTTTTTTGAAATAGAAATTAATTGTATGATTAAATTTATTGGTCAGGATCGTCGTTGTCCTTGGAAGACCAGGTCATGTGTTTGAATTGTACTTAGTTGGTGGATACTCTTCGGTAAGTTATCTTGACCTCGATATTATATGCCAAATATGTTATGTATTTATGAAATATTAAATATATGTGGTATAGTTTAAATCTGCGTTGGGTTGTATTGGGTTGCATGCATTGTGTTGGTGTGGATGCTCTCTAGTCCGACTATGATCACATGAGGACCTAGTTTCGGGCCTCCAGTAGGGCTATCACTAGTATATGACCGATGAGCGGTATGTATACACAGGAGCTAGTTGTCTTAGCCATGCATGGCAGTTGCTGGTACTTGTTGGGGTTGCATGTTTTCTTGTATAATTTCAGAACTAGTTTTCCTTTTAGACCTCCAGTGGGGCTATCACTGGTGCATGACCAATGAGCGGTATGTGTACACAGGATCTAATCTCTTTCAGGACTAGCCACGGGCCAATCGTGGCCATAGTCTAAGGTACTAGGAGGGTAAAGTAAATGATTGGCCATCCATAGTCGTGTCGGTTGTATTTAAGTGTATACATTTGCATAGTGTTACTGGTTATATTATTCTGATGCTGGACATCTTGTTGTACGATGTGTTTATGCTTGTTGTATGATGTATTTATGCTTGTTGTTTGTTAATGACATATTTGTGTATGTATATTGGAGGTGATGATAACTTACTGAGCCTGTATAGCTCACCTCCTATTTTCTTATATTTTTGTTACATATATAGAAGATCAAATGGAGCTTTGGGACCTGATAGGGCACGGGATAGGGTTAGGATCGTCGGCGAGCTAAGAAGTCGCCGAAGATTAGGGTATCCTATTTTTTTTCTATTTTTTGATTTCTTTATGGTGGTGACGAAGGAAAAAATAGGGATGGAGGATAACGAGGATGGACTACCACGAACCCTGAAACCCACGCTCACAGAGAGACTTCACACCTCTAGGGCATTATACCTACCACCCACCTCACTACTTGCAGTCTAGGGTATCTCACCTACCACCCATCTCACTACACGCAGAGCCCAGGGTATTTCACCTGCCACCCAGGTCACTCCTGGAGCCATGTGGGGGATTTCAAAGAACGTGGAGGAAAACGAAGATGGGGGGATAACTAGGGCATCACGCCCCTACGATGTCTTGAAGGACAAAGACAACATCAACACCTGCAGGTGAAGACATAATGGGCCATAGCCCTGAACAACAACTGCCAAACCAACTGACAAACCAAATCCCAAAAATTCAATTTATTCTACCTTTTTACAATAGGAATGAGGGGTTATTTATAAGCTCCATAACCCTCATTTGAATTTGAATACAGGATAGGGATAACTCAATTTAAATACAAGATAGGATAAGATAAGCCTATCCATATCTCAATCCTAACCAACAAAATCCTAATTTAAATTTCAAATAAAAGATAAATCCTAAATTTATTTTTTAAATTTATTTGCTGCTCCGAGATTTGTGCTGCTCTGAGATTCGTGCAGGCTGATGTCCCCATCATTCCCTTGAGGTGGGGAAAAACTCGACTCCATTGAGTCAGGCTAGCTCAGGCTCAAGATGCACATGACTTGTAGAATGATTTTTTTTTCTGAATTTTTTATCTTTTTTTTCACTGATTTTCTTTTTTTTTTTCTTTTTTTCTCACGGCTGGTGTTTTTTTTTTTTCCTACGCTTGAAGTCGGCTGCCAACGCCGGTTATGCCTTCACGATCGTGCGAGGCCTCTCCCGATGCTTTAACGATCGTGCGAGAACGAGGGAAGGTCCCGGACATGGAGATCCGGCGAGCTTCCTCGGTGACGGGGTTGAGGACGAGGACGATGGCCCGGGGAATGGTGGCGCGGCCTCTCCAGCGGGCGGCAAGCGTCATGGCAGCAGGGAATCGGGCGGGTGTCCGTGAGGCATCGCGGGCGGAGATGGGGAGTTGAGCGAGTTTCGGCGGCTCTCCAGCATCGGGCGAATATGCGACACGGGCGTGCGACGGCGAGCATGCGACGATGGTCTTCCGGCCTGAGACTTCGCGAGCTGCACGGGGGTGCCGGCTCGAGGGCGTTGTTGGCGGCACGGGTGTACCGGCTCGGGGGCGACGCGAGCCTTGCTTCCGGCGGCTGGTGATGGTGGAAGGGGCCCACACGGTAGATGACATCTCAGGCGGTGGGAGGGGCTTCACGGAGGGGTTCGGCTGCAGCGACAATGGTGATGCATGGGGGCCCGATTCCGATGATTGACAGCGGACAAGGGAGGAGCCTGGCGGATCCGGTGTCTTGCTGGCGGAGATGGGAGCGGAGGAGTCCTTCGGTGGGATCGACTGTGACGAAAACAGGGGATCGAAAAAGGGTTTGCTGGCAATGGTGTGCTTGGGAGAATTATTCACAGGATGTTTTGAATGACAGAGATTAAGAGGAAGAAGCAGGAGAGTTAGAGGAGGAAGAGGGAAAGAAGAATCTAAGAAGAGACGGAGAGGGGGATCACGGGACGGAGGTGGAGGGGAGGCTTGATCGGAGGGGTTCGGGCGTGAACTTCTGGATCGGCTGCAGGCGACGGAGACGGTCTTCACGAGCGATGGTAGCAGGGGGTGTCAACACAGAAAATAGTTGGGAAGAAGAAACGTATCCTAATCCGTCTGGGCTCTGATACCAATTTGATGCGGCACGCATATGATTAATATTTTTAATATGGTGTTTGTAGAGCAATGAAACCTAATTATACTTAGCATTGTACTCATCTTAATAAGATTTAAGGATTATATGAAAAGGGACTATTACATGATTAGACACAACTCTAAAACTAAGAAGGAAGAAGATCTAGACAATAGGGGCTAATGATTGAGGACTTACCTTGATGAGTTTTCCAACCTTCCTATGATTCAAAACTTGAAACTACTGATGCTCTGGACTGGAGAACTTGGATAATAGTGATCAGAACCCTGGACTTGGGCTTCAGCTTGTTGGTTCATTGTCAAGGGGAACCCTGTTCACAACTCAAGGACTTTGAAGGACCCTGCAATGAAGATCAAAGTTAAGGTTGAAGGATGCAAACATAAAGAAGGGATGGGAGAACTTGTGAACAAAGAAAAGATAGTTGAGAAGATCTGGCTGACTCCAATGCCTTTGCCTTGAGCTTGGGTGATAAATTGCTAGGGAAGAGAGTGGCTTTGGGCATGGAAGTAGAAGATAAGAAAAATTTCACACATAAAACTCAAGACAACTTCACTTCAAACTTCATTCATTTCCAAAATCAAATCTCTTTTACAATGGGCATCCAAGGCTTTTAATAGCCTCACAAAGCTAGCTTTTGAAATTTAAAAACTCCCCAAATCGAGGAGGATTACAGGGGGGGTTGGAGGAGTTGGTGGAGAGTTTGGAGGGATGTGGGGGGGGGTTGGAGGATTTGGTGGAGGACTTGGAGGGATGTGGCCAACCTCCTTGAATTTGAATCTCCCTTGTTGGCGCCCAAAGGGTGATGAGGTGGCTTGTGAAGTGGCACCTGATGATGTGGCATGGTGAGGTGGTCTTCTACTTGGATAAGAATGACATGTGGCGCCCAGTGGTCCTAGTTGATGGTCCTTTTCTCTTGCTTGGTTGATGTGTCTTCTCTTCTTCATGTGGTCAAATTCTGGGGTCTAGAATTTGAGTCTTGTTGCTGGCTTTCATGGCTTTAAGACTTGATTAGACTTAACTCAACTGAATTAGACTTAACTCAACTGAACTGACTTAACTGACCTAGACTTTAAAACTTGAAATGGACTTACAGGAAATGAAATTTTAAAAGTAATTACAGGACTCAATAAATACTCTTGATTTGAAACTCAAAATTAATTACAGGACTCTTGAAAAGGAAATGACTCTTGAAAATAAAATATTTTTGAACTAAAGGATACAAGGTAACCTAATTATCTTCAATCCAAATTGGGATAAGGCTAACCTTGTTGGAGTGAAGTTTCTTTCGGCTTCTGGTGTCCACACCAATTCTCCTGGGGTGGGCAGAACTCGACCCAGTCGAGTATGGTTCAGTTTTGCCCTGGTAATGCTCGAACAAGTCTGGGTTAAGTCTTTGCCGGTCCTCTCGAGTAATCCAAGAGTTGTCGGACTCAGGTCTACCTTGCCATTGAACCAGGTATCGCTGATAGTCCTTATTCCTGGTAGTAATGATCTTGTCATCCAGGATTCTCTCAATCCTCTCTCTCTGCTCAGGTAAGGTTGGTGGTGGACACTCGGAAATATGTTCACTCTCAATGAAAGTTTCTGGCTCAAAAGGCTCACTAGGTATTAGTAGTGGTTCTTTGTATTCTACTAGGTCTGAAACATTGAAGGTTGTACTAATACCCATATCAGGTGGAAGTTCCAAAACATATGCATTAGGCCCTATTTTCTTTAAGATCTTAAAAGGTCTCACTCCGCGGGCATGCAGCTTCTTTATGGTTCCAGAGGGAAACCTTTCAGGGTTGAGCCTAATCATCGCATAATCCCCTTCACAAAATTGTTTAGCACTCTTATGTGAGTCAGCTAAGTGTTTGTAAGTTTCATTGCTCAGTTTGATCTTATTACTGATTTCTTTATGCAAATTTGTGACATGCTGTGCGAAAGATTCAGCAAACTTAGAAATTTACACAAGCACTTACAAAATGCAGACTGAACTAGGCATCCTTATTGAGAGAAATTTTATTAGACTTTCTAGGACCTAAACCTAACAGATTATTGACTCTCTAGGTTTGACCCTGGTATGGTATGCACATGAGAATTTACCATGGGTTCCTAGCAAATGCCATAAGGTTTTCCAAAAGTAGGTAGCAAAAGGAATAGGCTTTAAAAGCTCATGCATCCTAGTAATCTCATCCAAATGAAACTTAATGGCTCTAAAATTATGATAAGACTCAGGGAAAGGCAGGAAATAGGAATCCGAGACTTGGGATAATTTAGGAGAATCTTGAAACATACCTTGGCTACTCATGATGACCTTAAGATTAGAATTTTGATCTACAGGCGGGATGCTTCTAGGTAGTTGAAGGTCATCAGGAAAGTCTTCTAAAATAATGATTGGGTTCTTCTCAGGTACCTGAAGGAGTTCTTGTGTCGAAGCTAAAGTATTGGGTTCTTCCTGAGGGCATTGTCTTATGGGAACCAAGTCCTCACTAAATTTTGGTTGTTCTGATGTTTCAGGACTAGGCTCAATAATCTTTTCTTTACCAAAGGTTTCCTCAGGTAAGGTACTAAAGTTGTTCTCTTCACAGTCTTCCCCTTCATATTCATCTATTAAACTTATGTCAATCTCATACACATATTTACTAGGTTGTTCAAATTTGCCTTCTTCCTTCCCTAGCCCTTCAGTTTGAGGATACCCTAAGTCTTGAGTATCAATGAACTCAACTTGTACTTCAGGGTTCTTACTCCTATCATTCATATGAGCTAATGGGATAGTAGGAGTTGGTTGGTCTAAGGAAAATTGTTTAGCCAGCATTTGGTTCAATTGGGCCATTTGATCATTTAGGGCTTTCAGCATGGTTTCAAGATTCGGGTCCATGGCTACACTGGACTGGGTCTGGACTGGTGAATATGAGGCTCCTGATCTAGTTTTCATGCATGCAAGTAGACTCAAGCTCGAGCTAAGGTTTCCTAGACCTAGAGCACAAATTAGAGGTCTAATTAAGTGAACCAACTAGCTAGTAGTACTTATGACACTTAGCCAGGTAGGTGGAGGGGAGTGAAGGTCCCTGATTGCCAACCTTAGACACCAATCTGAGATTGGCCAGGTAGGTGGACCAAATCACAAGCCCTAATGCACCAATCCTAGACACCAAGCCAGTAAGCACACACCAATTAGCTGACACAGTTAACTTGACCATAACCTGAACCCAACTTGTTGGTGTCCCTAACCCACTAGGGCAATTAACGTTCTACTTAATTTTAATTAACGGGCTGGGATCGATATGCTGGTTGGTGATTTTTGGACTAGGGTCAGGTGATGAAACCCTGACCCTATGTCAAATTGATGCCCTTAATTTGATTTCTCATGAGATGAATGAAATGCAAAGGTGCTGCAGAAGTGTATTGCAGTTTGAAAGTGGTGTGGAAAACATGATGAAAAATGTCCAAAAACTCTGAAAAATTCACAGAGGATTTCTAACTTATATGTTTCAATGAAGATAAAAGGAAATTTAAAACTAAAATCTATACTACTCTAAGCAGATCCTACAAATGAAGATAAATAAAAAGGACAGAACAGAACCCTAATGACAGTGTCGAACTGCAGAAAATTTCATTTTTTTTATAATTTTTTTCTGATGATGAAATTTAATATGGTGATAACTGACTTAAAAAGAAACAAGAAAAAAAATATTTCAGTAAAAAATTAGCGACTTGCCTTTGGAGCTGCAGACGGATTACAGTAAATAGATGCAAATTTTCAGAAAATAGAACCTAATCAAACAAGTGCAATGGCTTACCCAAAACTTCAATCTAAAAACTCACGTCCAGCCAGGGGCTCATTATTCCCATGGGTCGTGACAGCGTACTGGAGTACACCCGCTCAGGAGGCGTGAATTTTAGATCTTGCTTGGATTTAAAGAAAACTATTCTACCCTAATGCAACCATGCTCTGATACCAATTTGATGGGGCACGGGATAGGGTTAGGATCGTCGGCGAGCTAAGAAGTCGCCGAAGATTAGGGTATCCTATTTTTTTTCTATTTTTTGATTTCTTTATGGTGGTGACGAAGGAAAAAATAGGGATGGAGGATAACGAGGATGGACTACCACGAACCCTGAAACCCACGCTCACAGAGAGACTTCACACCTCTAGGGCATTATACCTACCACCCACCTCACTACTTGCAGTCTAGGGTATCTCACCTACCACCCATCTCACTACACGCAGAGCCCAGGGTATTTCACCTGCCACCCAGGTCACTCCTGGAGCCATGTGGGGGATTTCAAAGAACGTGGAAGAAAACGAAGATTGGGGGATAACTAGGGCATCACGCCCCTACGATGTCTTGAAGGACAAAGACAACATCAACACCTGCAGGTGAAGACATAATGGGCCATAGCCCTGAACAACAACTGCCAAACCAACTGACAAACCAAATCCCAAAAATTCAATTTATTCTACCTTTTTACAATAGGAATGAGGGGTTATTTATAAGCTCCATAACCCTCATTTGAATTTGAATACAGGATAGGGATAACTCAAATTTAAATACAAGATAGGATAAGATAAGCCTATCCATATCTCAATCCTAACCAACAAAATCCTAATTTAAATTTCAAATAAAAGATAAATCCTAAATTTATTTTTCAAATTTATTTGCTGCTCCGAAATTTGTGCTGCTCCGAGATTCGTGCAGGCTGATGTCCCCATCAGGACCAGTCAGTGAGGAGCTAGGGTTAAGTATCACACGTATGCCTGGCTGGATAATTATTGTTGAAATTATGGTATGATGCTGGCCTTATGTGTCCGAAGGAGAAATAAATCCTAGGGCACATGGCCATCTGTTGCGCATCCGGCTCGGGTTTGGGGTCAGGGTGTGACACTACTTCAATACAGAGAGCAGTATTGAGTTTGAGGGCTTATGAAAGGAGGTAGATAGGTTAAAGATAGTGTGTGGATCCAGAGGTTTTCCAGGATATGTAGCAGTGGCAAAGAAAGCCTGTAGGGACTAGAGGATCTTAAAAGTTGAGAACTTGTGAGAGATTTGAATCTTCTTATTTTATTGAGAAAAATTGTATGGGAAAGAGAGTATAGATTCTTTCCTAGTAAATAATTTTTTTTTATAATGAAATCTTGCATAGCTTATTAAATTATATCTTTTATTTTATTTTTTATGTCATATCTTGTAAATGGGGATCTGTATTTTGTACAAATTTTTCTTTTTAATACACGGTGATATGGCTATATCGCTGACGTGGAGCGCGTGTCAGGTCCAGCTAGACACGGCCAGTACCACGTGGATTTTTTTCTTTCAAAATATCCCCCGTTCAGAAAGAAGTGCTCCTGCTCCTTCGCAAGGTGGCACCCCAAGACGGATCCACCTCGACCGAAATAGAGCCTCTCTCTGCCACTCCGCCAGGTATCCATCCACGAGGGGTCCACCTCGGCCGAAACTGACAGCCCCTCGCTCCCTCACCAGGTGGCATCCCAAGACGGGTCCACCTCTGCCGAGGTCGAGCCAGGCCCACCTTCTCCTTCGCCAGGTGGCACCTCAAGACGGGTCAACCTCGGTCGAAGTAGAGCCTCTCTCTGCCACTCCGCCAGATGTCCTCCCAGGAGGGGTCCACCTCGGCCGAAGCTGGCGGCCCCTCGCTCCCTCGCCAGGTGGCACCCCAAGATGGATCCACCTCTGCCGAGGTCGAGCCAGGCCCTCCTGCTCCTTCGCCAGGTGGCACCGCAAGATGGGTCCACCTCGACCGAAGTTGAGCCTCTCTCTGCCACTCCGCCAGGTGTCCACCCAGGAGGGGTCCACCTCGACCGAAGTTAGCGGTCCCTCGCTCCCTCGCCAGGTGGCATCCCAAGATGGGTCCACCTCTGCCAAGGTCGAGCCGGGCCCTCCTGCTCCTTCGCCAGGTGGCACTCCAAGACGGGTCCACCTCGGCCGAAGTCGAGCCTCCCTCTGCCACTCCGCTAGGTGTCCACCCAAGAGGGGTCCACCTTGGACGAAGCTGGCGGCCCCTCGCTCCCTCGGCAGGTGGCACCCCAAGACGGGTCCATCTCTGTCGAGGTCGAGCCGGGCCCTCCCGCTTCTTTGCCAGGTGGCACCCCAAGATGGGTCCACCTCGGCCGAAGTCGAGCCTCTC
The DNA here is from genome assembly GCA_021397845.1 of Areca catechu. Taxonomy (NCBI): domain Eukaryota; kingdom Viridiplantae; phylum Streptophyta; class Magnoliopsida; order Arecales; family Arecaceae; genus Areca; species Areca catechu. The sequence goes on along the minus strand of CM038049.1, from coordinate 21,093,835 downwards.
TCTGCCACTCCGCCAGGTGTCCACCCAGGAGGGGTCCACCTCGACCGAAGCAGGCGGCCCCATGCTCCCTCGCCAGGTGGCACCCCAAGCCGGGTCCACCTCTGCCAAGGTCGAGCCGGGCCCTCCTGCTCCTTCGCCAGGTGGCACCCCAAGATGGGTCCACCTCGGCCGAAGTCGAGCCTCTCTTTGCCACTACGCCAGGTATCCACCCAGGAGGGGTCCACCTCGGCCGAAGCTGGCAGCCCCTCGCTCCCTCGCCAGGTGGCATCCCAAGACGGGTCCACCTCTACCGAGGTCGAGCCGGGCCCTCCTGCTCTTTCGCCAGGTGGCACCCCAAGACGGGTCCACCTCGGTCGAAGTCGAGCCTTCCTCTACCACTCTGCCAGGTGTCCACCCAAGCGGGGTCCATCTTGGCCGAAGCTGGCGGCCCCTCGCTCCCTTACCAGGTGGCAACCCAAGACGGGTCAACCTCTGTCGAGGTCGAGCCGGGCCCTCCTGCTCCTTCACCAGGTGGAACCCCAAGACGGATCCACCTCGACCGAAATCGAGCCTCTCTCTGCCACTCCGCCAGGTGTCCACCTCGGCCGAAGCTGGCGGCCCCTCGCTCCATCGCCAGATGGCACCCCAAGACGGGTCCACCTCTGCTGAGGTCGAGCCGGGCCCTCCTGCTCCTTCGCCAGGTGGCACCCCAAGATGGGTCCACCTCGACCGAAGTCGAACCTCCCTCTGCCACTCCACCAGGTGTCCACCCAGGAGGGGTCCACCTTGGCCGAAGCTGGCGGTCCCTCGTTCCATCGCCAGGTGGCACCCCAAGATGGGTCCACCTCTGTCGAGGTCAAGCCGGGCCCTCCTGCTCCTTCGCTAGGTAGCACCCCAAGACGGGTCCACCTCGATCGAAGTCGAGCCTCTCTCTACCACTCCGCCAAGTGTCCACCTAGGAGGGGTCCACCTCGGTCGAAGCTGGCGGCCCCTCGCTCCCTCGCCAGGTGGCACCCCAAGATGGGTCCACCTCTACCGAGGTCGAGCCGGGCCCTCCTGCTCCTACGCTAGGTGGCACTCCAAGACGGGTCTACCTCGGCCGAAGTTGAGCCTCTCTCTGCCACTCCGCCAGGTGTCCACCCAGGAGGGGTCCACCTCGGCCGAAGTTGGCAGCCCCTCGCTCCCTGGCCAGGTGGCACCCCAAGACGGGTCCACCTCTGTCGAGGCGAGCCAGGCCCTCCTGCTCCTTCACCAGGCGGTACCCCAAGACGGGTCCACCTCGGCCGAAGTCGAGCCTCCCTCTACCACTTCGCCAGGTGTCCACCCAGGAAGGGTCCACCTCGGTCGGAGCTGGCGGCCCCTCGCTCCCTCGCCAGGTGGCACCCCAAGACGGGTCCACCTCCACCGAGGTCGAGCTGGGCCCTCCTGCTCCTTCGCCAGGTGGCACCCCAGGACGGGACCACCTCGACCGAAGTTGAGCCTCCCTTTTCTACTCCGCCAGGTGTCCACCAAGGAGGGGTCCACCTCGGCCGAAGCTGGTGCCCCCTCGCTCCCTTGCCAGGTGGCACCCCAAGACGGGTCCACCACCACCGAGGTCGAGCCGGGCCCTCCTGCTCCTTCGCTAGGTGGCACCCCAAGATGGGTCCACCTCGATCGAAGTCGAGCCTCTCTCTGCCACTCCGCTAGGTATCCACCCAGGAGGGGTCCACCTCGGTCGAAGTTGGCGGCCCCTCGCGCCCTCACCAGGTGGCACCCCAAGACGGGTCCACCTCTGCTAAGGTCGAGCCGGGCCCTCCTGCTCCTTCGCCAGGTGGCACCCCAAGACGGGTCCACCTCGGTCGAAGTCAAGCCTCTCTTTGCCACTCCGCCAGGTGTCCACCTAGGAGGGGTCCATCTCGGCCGAAGCTGGCAGCCCCTGCTCCATCGCTAGGTGGCGCCCCCTGACGGTTCCACTTCGATCGAAGTCAGCCCTACTCTGCAAGGCCTCGGGGAGGCAGAGACATGGATCACGAGGTCGCCACTGGGGGCCAGCGCGCGCCGTGCCCCGTACGGGGTGCCAGTACGGCCTGTAGTGATATGCGAAACCTCGTTTGCATCAGTTAAACAGGGTCCCGCAATCGAAGAATGAAATCCTTGCGGGCAGGATCCTAAAATGGCTAGAAGCCCATCATCAACGCCCCGAAAGGAGAGCTCCCGCGCTCGGCCAGAGGTCTGACCAGTCCTCCCCTTTTCGTGTCATATGGCAGACGAGGCATGCCGGCCACTTAACTCCCGGACTCAAAGGAGAAGAGCGAGAAAAGAAGACCCGAGGTCTCGGGAAGCCTCCGGGAGGAGACGTGGGCTGAAGGCGGTCCGGTGGTATTAAAGGGATGGTAAAAACGGGCAGAAAGGTAGGTAAAAATAAAAGAAAGGGAGAACACCGAGAGAACGATCTAGGGGACCCCAGGAAGTCCTCAGGCGTGAGCTCAGCGAACCCAGCGCAGGAAGCCAAGTTTCAACTCTCCTCTTCCCCACACTTCTTTCATTTACATCTCCTCTAAGCACGGGAATCCTTCGGGAACCCGCCTTAGAGGTCATGTTCCATCTTGCTGCTCTTTTACTTGACCGTCGGAGTGCCCCCGCCGGGATCCCCGGCCTGGGTCTCTGACTTTGTTTTGTAGGTCTAGAAGCTTGGAGATCTCGAGGTGAGAGAGTCCAAGAACCGGCACCAGCTCACGAGCTACAGGCCACCACGGTGAGATCGGCAACAGATTGGCACACCAGGTAGGGGGCAGAACTGTAACTCCTGTACGATCAAGCTCTCAGCAGGCGAAAGCGTGCTCCAACCATGGTGGTGACACGCGGACGCGAAGCATCCACCAGTCGGGCAAGAGAGGTTCCTTCTCCCCAAGGGCCGTGTAGCCTGGAGAGGGAACTTCCTGCCCCTCCTCCTCCTCAGCCATCCTCGGTGGACGTTCCCTTCGCAACTGTCGTCCAGCAGCTGCAAACTTTGACTACTGCTGTGCGGCAACTGCAGCACCAGCAGTACTCTCTGGCCACTCAACCCCCACCAGGAACCCCCACGGCTCGAGCCACGGGCCCCCGTGGAAGCCTGCGCTCCATCCAAGACAGGCCCTCCCATCCGCGGGCAGTTTCCAACCCCCACGGGAGCCACCAAACTTCCGCAAAGAGAAACCACTCTGATTCGGCGGATCACGAGAGTCGATCCCCGGCCAACGATGCCGAAGCAGTGCAGTGCAGCAGGCACCATCAGGGCAAGGCCCCCCGTCGAAACCAATCGATACCCCATTCTCCAGCGGTCTCAGTGGAAGATTCCATCGATGAGGCCATCAAGCGCCAGGCCGAGAGGCGCCTGAAGGAGCACGAGCACAAGCTTGCGGAGTTATCCCATCGCTTTGCCGACATGCAGAGCTCCCCCATCGATCCAGCAGGCTACAATGCCCAGCCACCCTTCTCCCGGAAAATCCAAGAGGAACCGATCCCAAATCGGTTCCGTATGCCTCAGGTGGATCCCTACGATGGGACCACCGACCCCTTGGACCATTTAGAGAGCTATAAGGCTCTCATGAGGGTCCAGGGAGCGACAGACGCCCTTCTATGCATCGCCTTCCCAGCCACTCTCCGGAAGGCTGCTCGAGTTTGGTTCACCCGCCTCGAGCCGGAATCCGCAGCTCCTTCCAAAAGCTGGAAGGAAAGTTTGTGGCGCACTTCGATGCTTGCCGGAAGGTGCCAAGAGAGGTGGATAGCCTCTTTTCTATCCGCCAGCAGGACCAGGAGCGGCTGCGGGACTACATTACCCGCTTCAAGATCGCCGCCGTGGAAATTTACAGTCTGGATGAGCCCATCGCCATGCTGACGTTGAAGCGCGGGCTCAAGACCTCCCGTTTGATGTATTTCCTGGACAAGAAGCCCCCCAAGATGTACTTTGAGCTCCTCCTCCGTGTCCACAAGTACATCTGAGTGGAGGAGGCTGATCGCACCAGGTGAGAGCTAGACAGGAAGCCTTCAAAGAAGCATGTCCCAAGGGATGTCCCCGGGACTCGGAGGCCTGGACCACCTGTAGATTTTCGTCCAGGCCCGAAGCTGAAGAACGGTGCTGCCCCGGAGAGAACGTTCACCCCTCTCCTCGTTCCGAGAACGAAGATCCTCATGAAGATTGAGGTGAGCACTACCTCCACCGACCTCCTCCTCGGAACCCAAGGAACATCCGTGACAAGACAAAATATTGTCAATTTCACCACGAGCACGGCCACGACACGGAGGAGTGCCGCAATCTGAAGCGGGAGATTGAGGAGCTGATCAAGAGGGGCTACCTCAGGAAGTTTGTGAGGAATAAAGCCCCGGTGGAGGGTCAGTCGCTCGCAGCCCTTCCCCCCGTCCCTGTAATTGAGAACCACCCGACGGAGAAGCCGGTGGGCAGGATCTCTTGGGGGATTGGGCGTGCGATGAAGAGAGCCCGGGAGGCGGGAGATCCAGAGAATGTACTCTCCTTTGAAAAGGGGAATAAAAATGAAAATATAAACAATGATGTAGTGGTGGTCAAGATGACCATCGTGAAGCATCCTGTACATCGCATTATGGTGGATAGTGGGAGCTCTACTAACATGCTTTTTTACGATGCTTTCTCCCGAATGAATTTGTCTCATGATCAATTAAAGCCGGTGTACACCCCTCTTGTGGGCTTCACCAGAGATTCTGTGGGGGTCGAAGGAGAGATCACTCTCCCTATCACTGCCGGATCCCCACCTCAACAGAGTACGGTCATGATGACGTTTACCGTCGTCAAGCTCCTATCACCTTATAATGCCATCCTCGGCCATCTAGGGCTCAACCAACTGGACGCTGTCATTTCTACTAAGAGGTTGCTGGTACAGTTTCTGACTGCCTCTGGGACGAGAGTGATGAGGGGGACGGCCCAACCCGTCCCGCATTATCTGCAGACGATCCCGGGAGACCGGAGTGCTGAGCTCGGCTCCGACGTCAACGACCTCGACCTAAGAGAGCAAGATCCTAGGGGAGGGCCCGTGGAGCGCTTGTTGACGTACGCTCTGGGCTCGGACCCTCAGAAGATAGTGCAGATAGGAGCCCAGCTCCCAGAAGAAGAGCGGGCTCGTTTGCTGGAATTCCTCCGGGCGAACGCTGATGTGTTCGCCTGGTCTGCTGCTGACATGCCAGGTATCCCCTCGGAAGTCATCACCCATCGGTTGAACATTGATCCAAGGTGCCATCCTGTCTGTCAGAAGAAGAGGAGTTTTGCTGTGGAGAGGCAGAAGGCCATCAATGAAGAAGTAGAGAAGCTTCTTGCCGCCGGCTTTGTACAAAGGTACAGTATCCCAGTTGGCTGGCGAACTTGGTCATGGTGAAGAAGAGCAATGACAAATGGAGGATCTGTGTGGACTACACCAACCTCAACCGAGCTTGCTCGAAGGACAGTTTCCCTCTTCCAAAGATCGATCAACTCGTGGACACTACTTCAAGGCATCGCCTCCTCTCTTTCATGGATGCCTTCTTCGGGTACAACCAGATCCAAATGCACCTGGAGGACGAGGAGCACACTGCTTTCATCACCGACCGTGGAACCTACTGTTATAAGATGATGCCGTTCGGTCTCAAGAACGCCGGGGCCACGTACCAACGGCTGGTCAACAAGGTCTTCAAAGACCAAATCTGCCGCAACATGCAAGTGTACGTGGATGACATGCTAGTGATGAGCAAGCCCACTTCGGACCACATCGGTGACCTGGCAGAGACCTTCAGTAACCTCCGGCTTCACCAGATGAAATTAAACCCGGTAAAGTGCGCTTTCGGCATGTCCGCGGGAAAGTTCTTGGGGTTCATGGTGACCCAAAGAGGAATAGAAGTCAACCCGGAGAAGGTCCAGGCGATCTTGGACATGGAGCAACCCACCTCCAAGAAGCAAGTGCAGCGACTCACCGGCCGCATAGCTGCCCTAAGTCGTTTATCTTAAGGTCCGTTGACCACTGCCAACCCTTCTTCAAAGCGCTGAGGAAGATGAACGACTTTTCCTGGATGAAGGAGTGCCAGGAGGCATTTGATGACCTGAAGAGGACACTGGCATCTTCACTGCTGCTTTCTAGGCCCGAGGAAGGAGAGGAGCTCCTCCTGTACCTGGCGGTCACCTCGGAGGCCGTCAGTTCGGTTCTGGTTCGACAGATGACAAGGGGATGCAAAGGCCGATGTATTACATGAGCAAACTCCTCCGTGATGCGGAGCTCAGGTATTACTGGTCCGAGAAACTGATTTTTGTGCTAACCGTGTCTGCTCAGCATCTCAGGCCTTATTTCTAAGCACACCCCATTGCGGTCCTGATGGATCAGCTACTGAAGGCAGTGCTCAGCCGACCTGACACGTCTGGGCTCCTAGCAAAGTGGGCACTCAAGCTCAGCGAGTTTGACATCACCTACAGGCCGAGGTCGGCCATGAAGGCACACGTACTCACTGATTTCTTGGTTGAGTGTGCAGGCCTAGGCGAGGGGCCGAAAGAAAGCCCCCAAGATCGACAGCCAGAACCAGGACCGGAGGAGGACGTCTGGATCCTTCATGTAGATGGAGCTTCGAACTCCGGCGGGAGCGGAGCTGGACTCATCCTAACCAACGGCGAGGGGGTCGTCGTCGAGTGTGCGCTCCGCTTCCAGTTCGCCGCCACCAATAATCAGGTGGAGTACGAAGCGCTTCTCGCGGGGCTAAGAGTGTCCCGCGAGCTGGGCATGGCCTACCTCAGGGTCTTCACCGACTTGCAACTGGTGGCTGGGCAGGTCTCGAGGGAGTACGACGCGTAGGACCCCCAAATGGCAAAGTACCTGGAGCTCGTGCAAACAAGCGCGGTGGGATTTTGGCGCTTCAGCGTCTCCCATATACCTCGCCGAGAAAATGCTCGCACGGACGCACTCTCCAACCTGGCAACCCTGCCGGACTCATCACTGGGTCGCGCCTATATCGAGCACCTCAAGGCCTTGAGCTACGAGACACCCATGGAGGTCCAGCAGGTCAACTAGGAGCCCAACTGGATGGACAAGTACATTGAGTACATCACCAACGACACCTTGCCAGAGGACCGCGTGGCGGCTAGCCTCATTAAGAGGAAGGCTGCACGGTTCATTTTGATGGATGGGCTACTGTATCGGAGATCCTACTCCTACCCGCTCCTCAAGTGTCTGAGATCCGCAGAAGCCACACTCGTGCTCCAAGAGATCCACGAGGGCATCTGTGGGAACCATGTGGGGGCCAGGACACTGGCGTACAAGGCCCTCCATCAAGATTATTTCTGGAAGACAATGAAAGAAGACGCAGCTGACTTCGTGAAGAGATCCGACCGGTGTCAGAGGCACGCCGTGGTGCAATGTCAGCCTGCTGCTCCACTCTCCCAGCTCTCGTCCCATGGCCGTTCGCTCAATGGGGCATGGATCTCCTAGGACCTTTTTCCCTGGCGTCCGGGCAACGAAAATTCTTGATTGTGGCCATCAACTACTTCACGAAGTGGGTCGAGGCCGAACCCTTGGCCCGGTCATGGAGGCAAACATCACCAAGTTCCTTTGGAAGTCAATTATTTGTCGCTTCGGCCTATCGCACACCATCATCACCGACAACAGATGTCAGTTCGATTGTCAGGAGTTCGAGAAGTTTTGTGGCGACCTCGACATCCACCATCGTTTCACTTCGGTGGTGCATCCTCAGACGAACGGAGAAGCCGAGGTAACAAATAGGACCATCTTGCAAGGCCTCCGGACAAGACTGGACCAGGCTAAGGATAGGTGGGCAGAAGAGCTCCTGAGCATCCTTTGGGCATATCACACTACCCCAAGGATGGCTACAGATAAGACCCCATTCAACCTCGTCTTCAGAGTAGAAGCGGTTATTCCAGTTGAGCTCAGCCTACTGACCCTGCGCGTGGAGCAGTATGACGAGGCGGAGAACCCTGCCATGATGCTGCTAAACCTGGACCTCCTTAAAGAAACGAGGGATAGGGCTCGAGTTTGGATGGTGGCTTACCGGCAATGAGTGACCAGATACTACAACTCCAGGGTGCGACTGAAGTCCTTCCACCAGGGAGACTTGGTGCTCCGCCGCGCTGAAGCTTCCCAGCCACGGGAGTGCGGGAAGCTCTCCCCAAATTGGGAAGGCCCTTATAGGGTGACGGAGGCACTTCCCTATGGGGCGTACTGCTTGGAGGAGCTAGGCGGATCCCGGTTCCCTCGGACCTGGAATGCCTCAAACTTGAGGATGTACTACCAATAGTGTAAGACCCCTCAAACTTCAATAATAAAATCTTTTTCACCAAATTCCTACTCTCATCTCGTAGGGCAAAAGCCATCCAGCTCTAAGTTCGGCGAGCATGGACATGACGGAAGATCCGGGAAGGCGCGATGTCCCTCTCATAAAAATCCTAGAGTTCAGTCTGGAGTGTCGCACAGAACTAAATTCCGACATGTGGCTCCGAAGTTCAGTCCGGAAGAGGTCCCAGAGACTTAGGTCTCGGTCCTACAAAATCCTGGAGAACAGCTCGGTAAGCCGCGCAGGGCTCAATTTCAGCCCGCGGCCCCGGGGTTCAGTTTGGAAGTTTTCAAGGGACCCGGTTCCAAAGCGAAGTCCTGGACTTCGGTCTAGAAGGTGGAGCAGAATCCAATTCGCCCACGCAATCCCGGAGTTCAGCTCGAATGCACTACGGGACTTAGTCCCAGTAGCCAGCGCCGGGGTTCAGTCCGGAAGATGCACAAAAAAAAAAGAAGAGAAAGAGAAGAAAAGAAATAAGAAAGAGAAAGGACAAGTTAATGAAAAAGAAAGTTTTCATTTCTGGTGGAAGATTCCTTACAAAAAGGGGGGAGCCCTGACACGCCCTCCTGAGGCTGGGGGGCACCATCTCTGTCGTCGGCACCATCGGAAGGCTGCTCGGGAGCCACCACCTCAGTTAGCATCGCTGTTGAAGCTCCTCCAGCAGGCTCCTCCCTCCGGCCGCCCAGGACGACTCGGGTAAGGTCGTGCTCGGGGTAGAACGAGCTCACCTTCTCCCGGCACACCTGAAAGCCCTTCAGAAAGGAGTCCACCGCCGCCTCGTGCATCTCCGCGACGTACTCTTTGGAGGCTCGGAACTTCGGCACGGCCTCCTGTGTCTCCCTCTTGGACGCCTCAAGCAGCCCATTGACGTAGGAGTTCTTCTCCTTGGTCGTGGTCAGCTCCTTGAGCACCTCTTCAACCCAGTGCTCTAACGACCGGGACTGAGCCCTGAGACGAGTCTTCTCCGTCGCATCTTCCTCCGCGTGGTGCTGGTTCGAGATCCTCTCCTCCGACAGAGAAGTCTCGAGCTCCTTCACGCGCCCCTCGGCGCGGCCCAGGTCCGCTCGAAGGGCCTGGTTGTTCGCTCGCAGTTCGACCCCCTTATCCATGAGGTCCTTGACGTCTGCTGCGAGTTTGCCGAGCTTCTCCTCCTTCTCGGCATCCTTCTTGGCGTAGCCGATGAGGAAGTTCCTCAGCAGGAGGACATCTGTCCCGATCTGCACCAAAAAAAAAAGACACAAGACATCATCATAATCCAACTAGAACTTTAAAAGGTCAGAGCTCGGAACTTACCATAAACAGCAGCGGGAGGATCCCAAGCAATGCCTTTATGTAGTCCCGGCCACCCCTTAAGTGGCGGTCCCGGGAGGTGCTCGCGAATTCCATCACTTTCTCTGCGAGCCCTTGATCATGGATCACGGAGGAGCGGTGGTTGAGGCTCGATGATGGAATGAGGTCGTCCGTAGCAGGCCGGGCGGCCGTCCCTTCGCCAGGCAGTGCAGCCGTCGATGGAGCCGCCATCGCCCTGGTGGCCACCGTGGAAGTGGCCGGTGTGGCATCTGGAGTAGGCGTCGCCTGAGGAGGTTCCGGCCTCCTCTATTCCCCGACCCTGTCGAGGTCGACGACAGGGGCATCTGGCGCCCGAGCCTGAGGCAACCCCGGAGTAGGAGCCGCTGCCCCAGGATCGGTGATAGCAGAGGTGGGCGCAGGCCCACGGCTCACCTCAATGCAAGCCCTCTTCGCTGGGGGGTCCTCAGCCCCTTCGGCAGTGTCCCTCTCCAGGATGCCCTCCATCAAGCTTTCTATGGAGAACTTCATACCTGAGAAAAAAAGGGGCGGCTAGACCAGTATAAAAGGAAGGAAGTGCAGGGCAGAACATGAAGGTGAAGAAAGGAGAACCGGGCCTTACCCAACTCCCGGATGGGACTGACCCCTGCCTCAAATAAATTTTGCTCTGAGAGCAGAACGTCGAGGGCTGGGACCACGTCACCCAGCAGCAGCATAAAGTCATCCTGATCCGCCGGCTTGATCTGGGAATTCTGATTCGGGGACCGGTCCGGCTCACTCCAGGCCCAATCGACGTTCTCGATCGAGGCGAAAAAGAAGCAGTTCTTCCAATCCTTGATCGAGGAAGGGAGGTCGAACTGAGGCACCTAGGCCGGGGCAAAATGTACCACCAGCCATTATCGGTGGAGTAACGCTTCAGGGTGAAGAGAGCCCTGAAGAGGGAGAAACGGGCAACGAACCCGTGGAAGTGGTAGAAGACGACGAAGGCGAAGATGACCCGGATGGCATTAGGAGCCAACAGGGCCGGGACCAGACGATAATGGCTGAGGAACGAAAGAAAGAAGGGATGAAGGAAAAAACGAAGACCCCCAGTAAGGAAGTCCTCGTAGAAGGCGACCCTCCCAGGGCCACTCGAGGTTACTCGATCCCTATGCCTTGGGAGGGAAAGGCGGATTGAATCCGGGACCCCATAGGTGTCCTGGATCCGGGAAAGATCGTCTTCGGTCATCATCGAAGCGTAACCGGAGGGACCGGAGGAAGAGGCCTCCGGAGGAGGAAGAGAAGAGACGGGACGTGCGGAAACTATAGGAGGAGACCTAAGACCCCTAGGGACGCCTATGGTCACAGCCCCAGGTTGGAGCTACCTCCGGACCTCGTCCGGAATCTCTTTCCCCTCTGAGGAGGAAGACGAAGGAGTCCTCAACCGTGAAGGACTGGCCTCGTCCGGGTTGGAAGAGACATGACGACGACGCGCCATGGAAGAAGAAGCAAGAAAAACACGTGCAAGGGTTGGGAGATAGAGGAAGAGAAAAGAAGATGCAGGCACTCACCGGGATATTTTGAACCAAAGTAATGGCGACCCTGGAAGATGAAGGGAGACTACTGCAATCGCCGGCGAGGTGTGAGAAAGCGGAGAAACCTCGTTTCCGGAAAGTCCCCCTCCTTTTCAAATTTGATCGACAGCAGCCGTACGCTTCTTTCCTGATGCAGAACAAATAAAGGAATGCGATGCGGAAGTAAATTAAGATTAACTAATTTTTTGTTGTTTTTATATGGTTGTAGAAGTTGGCTTCAAATCAAAGAAAAGTTAACCTAACATTGAAAGATACTAATATGATAATTGAAAGCACAATTTTAAGGAAACTAAATTATCAGAGTAGTTCAGAAGCAACGGATCGCTGGGGGTTGAGAAACTCCCAGACCTAGGGTTTCGCTCCGAACTTTCAAAAGAACAGAAATAACGAGAAGAGATGGTTTATCTAACCAGACAATGATCTTCACAGATTTTGGTGGAGGAACTCTCCCGAGCAGATTGTTGGATCCCGGATTCAGATATCTTCGTAATGGATCCTCCAATACTGGTCCTTTGGCCGGTTGGCTTCTCCTGACTCAAGATCTGGAAGAGAAGAAAAACAATTGATGGAATCAGAGAGTCAAGGGAAAGATTTACCAGGTTGATGAACTTGAAGATTGAAATTGCTGAAAACTGGATTCTCCTGGATGTTGATGTGATTTTCCTTGGAACTTGCTCTGGATCTGAAGTTACCGGACTGGATCTGGATGAAGGTGGACGGCCTGGACTTGTAGAGAGAGAGAGTCCGTGGGAGATGGATGGATCTAGGGTTTGATGGATTGAAAATAATGAAGGGTGGCTAGGGTTTTGGAATTTCAAGTGGCTAACCTAGGATTTTGGATAAAGATGGAGATCTCTCACCTCCTCAAGGCTCCAATGGAACCCGGATTACCCCCTCACGGAGCTCAACACTTAGAATAGTGCGGAAGAAGAGAAACCTAGGTCACTCAACACAAGAGAATAGCAAAAAAATAATTTTCTTCATTGATTTTTAAAGTTACAAAGAGAGGTCTATTATATAGACCTAAAATTTTCTCCAAGCTTGTACAAATTCCCATGTGGGACTAAACTCCTCCAACCACTAGATTAGGTAGAAAATCTTCTCTCTTGGCCGACCAAGAGTTCAAAAAAAATTGGGACGGCCATAAAGGAATTTTTTTTGAATTTTTTTGGTGCCTCCTTTGGAGTTGGATTTGGATTTGGAGTCCTCTTCTTCTTATGGTATTTCTTCTTTTCTTCCACTCCAAGTTAAGCTCTTTGATTTTGATTTGAACTTCAATTAGGAGTAGGTTGGATGTCCTTCTTTGATTTCTTCTCCAAGAGAAGTCTTCTTCCTTCTTTGCTTAGGTAAAATAGGCAGGTATGGGCGCCTCCTTTAAAGTAGCCTCCAATTTGATTTTTTCTTCTTTGGATGTGGGGACCATGACACTGGGATGCCTCTGTGGCACCTCCTGGACTCTGGCGTGTGCTCGGAGTGTGGCTGGGCGTGTGGCTTGGAGTGTGGCCTCCACTTGCTTGAACCTTGATTTGATTGGAAGACAAATGTGGCACCATTTTGGACCAAATTGAAACCACATTGGGACTTGCACTGAGTCAACATGACTCAACAAAATTTAAATGGTGACTCAATAAATAAAATAAATAAACTGGTTGACCAGGTCAACCTTTATTACAAACCCTAATTTCTCGGGCAATGTCAATCAGAGATCCAAATGGAGATCTGAAGTCTTCTTCTGAGTCTGGTGCCCGCACCATTTCCGTCATAGGCCATTAGATGACTGCCACGTGGTGGCACGCCCGACATCGATGCTTCGGTTCAATAGAAACTGCATCGGTTTCGAAACGACGCATCAATGGCCCATCAGATGCGCGCACGTGGCGACCCCTCACAGGGCCTCGGGCGTGACAGGAGCGGCGACAGCGATCATGGCAATTATGGCGCGAGATTTTTGTCTTCTCCATGTCATCTCCGCATTAAATCCCCACGTCCCAAGCCATGACGCCTCGATGGGACCTGGGGATGGGGGGCAACTGATATGGCTATATCGCTGACGTGGAGCACGTGTCAGGTCCAGCTGGATACGATTAGTACAACGTGGATTTTTTTCTTTCAAAAGATCCCCCGTTCGGGAAGAAGTGCTCCTGCTCCTACGCCAGGTGGCACCCCAAGACGGGTCCACCTCGACCGAAGTGGAGCCTCTCTCTGCCACTCCATCGGGTGTCCACCCATGAGGGGTCCACCTCGGCCGAAGCTGGTGGCCCCTCGCTCCCTCACCAGGTGGCACCCCAAGACGGGTCCACCTCTACCGAGGTCGAGCCAGGCCCTCCTTCTCCTTCGCCAGATGGCACCCCAAGACGGGTCCACCTCGACCGAAGTTGAGCCTCTCTCTGCCACTTTGCCAGGTGTCCACCCAGGAGGGGTCCACCTCGACCGAAGTTGGCGGCCCCTCGCTCCCTCGTCAGGTGGCACCCCAAGACGGGTCCACCTCTGTCGAGGTCGAGCCAAGCCCTCCTACTCCATCACCAGGAGGCACCCCAAGACGGGTCCACCTCGGCCGAAGTCGAGCCTCTCTCTGCCACTCCGCCAGGTGTCCACCCAAGAGAGGTCCACCTCGGCCGAAGCTGGTGGCCCCTCGCTCCCTCGCCAAGTGGCACCCCAAGATGGGTCCACCTTTGCCAAGGTTGAGCCAGGCCCTTATGCTCCTTCGCTAGGTGGCACCCCAAGACGGGTCCACCTCGGTCGAAGTCGAGCCTCCCTCTGCCACTCTGCCAGGTGTCCACCCAAGAGGGGTCCACCTCGGCCGAAGCTGGCAGCCCCTCGCTCCCTCGCCAGGTGGCACCCCAAGACGGGTCCACCTCCGCCGAGGTCGAGCCGGGCCCTCCTGCTCCTTCGCCAGGTGTCACCCCAAGACAGGTCCACCTCGGCCGAAGTCGAGCCTCTCTGTGCCACTCCGCCTGGTGTCCACCCAGGAGGGGTCCACCTCGGTCGAACCTAGCGGTCCCTCGCTCCCTCGCCAAATGGCACCCCAAGACGGGTCCACCTCTACCGAGGTTGAGCCGGGCCCTCCTGCTCCTTCGCCAGGTGGCACCCAAAGATGGATCCACCTCGGCCGAAGTCGAGCCTCCCTCTGCCACTCCGCCAGGTATCCACCCAGGAGGGGTCCACCTCGGTCGAAGCTGGCGGTCCCTCGCTCCCTCGCTAGGTGGCACCCCAAGACGGGTCCATCTCTGTCGAGGTCAAGCCGGGCCCTCCTGCTCCTTCGCCAGGTGGCACCCCAAGACGGGTCCACCTCGGCCGAAGTCGAGCCTCTCTCTGCCACTCTACCAGGTGTCCACCCAGGAGGGGTCCACCTCGGCCAAAGCTGGCGGCCCCTCGCTCCCTCGCCAGTTGGCACCCCAAGACGGGTCCACCTCTGCCGAGGTCGAGCCGGGCCCTCCTACTCCTTTGCTAGGTGGCACCCCAAGACGGGTCCACCTCGGCCGAAGTCGAGCCTCCTTCTGCCACTCCGCCAGGTGTCCACCCAGGAGGGGTCCATCTCGGTCGAAGCTGGCTGCCCCTCGCTCCCTCCCCAGGTGGCACCCCAAGATGGCTCCACCTCCGTCGAGGTCGAGCCGGGCCCTCCTGCTCCTTCTCCATGTGGCACCCCAAGACGGGTCCACCTCGACTGAAGTCGAGCCTCCCTCTGCCACTCCGCCAGGTGTCCACCCAGGAGGGATCCACCTTGGCCGAAGCTAGTGACCCCTCGCTCCCTCGCCAGGTGGCACCCCAAGATGGGTCCACCTCCATCGAGGTCGAGCCGGGCCCCCCTGCTTGTTCGCCAGGTGGCACCACAAGACGGGTCCACCTCAGCCGAAGTCGAGCCTCCTTCTGCCACTCCGCCAGGTGTCCACCCAGGAGGGGTCCACCTCGGTCGAAGCTGGCGGCCCCTCGCTCCCTCGCCAGGTGGCACCCCAAGACGGGTCCACCTTCGCCGAGGTCGAGCCGGGCCCTCCTGCTCCTTCGCCAGGTGGCACCCCAAGACGGGTCTACCTCGGCCGAAGTCGAGCCTCTCTCTGCCACTCCGCCAGGTGTCCACCCGGAGGGGTCCACCTCGGTCGAAGCTGGTGGCCCCTCGCTCCCTTGCTAGGTGGCACTCCAAGACTGGTCCACCTCTGCCGAGGTCGAGCCTGGCCCTCCTGCTCCTTCGCCAGGTGGCACCCCAAGACGGGTTAACCTCGGCCGAAGTCGAGCCTCTCTTTGCCACTCCGCCAGGTGTCCACCCAGGAGGGGTCCACCTCGGCCGAAGCTGGCAGCCCGTGCTCCACCGCCAGGTTGCGCCCCCTGACGGTTCCACTTCGGCCGAAGTAATCCCTACTCTGCAAGGCCTCGAGGAGGCAGAGACATGGATCACGAGGTCACCACTGGGGGCCAGCGCGCGCCGCGCCCAGTACGGGGCGCCAGTACGGCCTGCAATGATACGCGAAACCTCGTTTGTATCAGTTAAACAGGGCCCCGCAATCGAGGAATGAAATCCTTGCGGGCAGGAGCCTAAAACAGCTAGAAACCCATCATCAACATCCCGAAAGGAGAGCTCCCGCGCTCAGCCCGAGGTCTCACCAGTCCTCCCCTTTTCGTGACACACGACGGACGAGGCGTGCTGGCCACTTAACTCCCGGACTCAAAGGAGAAGAGCGAGAAAAGAAGACCCAGAGGTCTCGGGAAGCCTCCGGAAGGAGACGTGGGCTGAAGGCGGTCCGGTGGTATAAAAGGGACGGTAAAAATGGGCAGAAAGGTAGGTAAATAAAAAAGAAAGGGAGAACACTGAGAGAACGATCCAAGAGACCCCAGGAAGTTCTCAGGCGTGAGCTCGGCGAACCCAGCACAGGAAGCCGGGCTTCAACTCCCCTCTTCCCCACACTTCTTTCATTTACATCTCCTCTAAGCATGGGAATCCTTCGGGAACCCGCGTTAGAGGTCCTGTTCCATCTTGCCGCTCTCTTACTTGACCGTCGGAGTGCTCCCGCGGGGATCCCCGGCCTAAGTCTCTAACTTTGTTTTGCAGATCCGGAAGCTTGAAGATCTCGAAGTGAGAGAGTCCAAGAATCGACGCCGGCTCACGAGCTACAGGCTACCGTGATGAGATCGGCAACAATGGTACTATGGATTCAAAGATGAAACCACCGGCTATTTTATTCTCACCTGCAATTTCTCCTAATATATGTGCTTCCGCCTCTCTCTTACCTACTTTGAATCACTAGATTTAAAGCTAAAAATTACTTTTATGTACGTATTAGTGAGTTCATCCATCTAGCAATTTATTACATCATCAAAATCACGAGGTTTCAATATTAAATCCACATTGAAGAATAAGCTTAAAAGTTTTTCTCACCGGTTGAAGATACGAGGTTCTCATAAAGACCCCGAAGAAATAGTGTTCCTATTCAAGTAATCACGCGTCATGGCTGAGGGCATGTGACCCAAGTAATAGTCCTCCAATAGGTAAAAAGATGGAAGTTGGTTGCAGGCTGCCATGCAAATATGAATAAGATACAAATCGTAGTGGCTATTTTTCACAAAAAATAACAGAAGGGGTTTAAATTTACCAATCCTCTCAACTTCAGAATACAAATAGCCTGAACACCACTAAAACGAACGGCATAAGCTAATCCACTGAATCTATAGTTTCAAACCATTTAATTAACATTACTCTTATTTTTTTGGGATAAACAAACTATGAGTCGTTCACTGGAATTACATTTATAGGTGTTGAACAAAGACCACCTGATCCAACGAACAAATGGGCCAAACAGACCGAGTCCCTTCTCCCGGCCCAAGGACACTGCGAGTCCATTGATATGGGCTCCGTCAGGCCTATCCGGCCCAGGTTCAGCCGAGCTGAGAAAGTACCAGTTATCCTAGTTGCTCTTGCGCTCGCTCCCTCTCTTCCCCCGCGCTGTGGCATGGCGTTGCCTTCTTTCGTTCCCTTGAAACCTCCTCTCCCCTTCTCTTCCTGTCCGTTCCTCTCCTATTCTCCCCTTCTTTCCTTCCTAGCCTCCAAACCAGAAGGAGATTCTTTCCCCCCCGGTTCGATCTCCACGGACTCGACGCCCATCCCTCGCCCCAAACCCTCCAAAACCCTAGCGAAGAATCTCCAGAAGCGAACTCCCCGCCCCCTGGCGTTGAGATCAAGAAGAAGAAGAAGAAAAAGAGGAAGCCTCGGCCTAATTTCTACGTCCAGACTGTCGAGCGGTGGTCCCTGAAGATCTCCTCTGAGAGGTCAAGATTTCCGTGGCAAGAGCTAGGAGCAGAAGAGAAGAAGGATTCCCTCCGGTCTCTAATTGCTGCTCCTCGTTCCCCCTTTCGTGTAGAGAACGAATGCCTGCCGTCGAATGGGGCTGATTCCGGGGATGCCCTATTGGATTTAAGAGCTAAGGGCCAGAAGCCGGTGGAAAATCTTGAGTTTGTTGGGGAGAAAAGTAAGAGTAGATTAGATTTGATAGTTGAGAAGCTGAATTGTTCTTTACGTGATGAAAGTTCCGATTTTTCAGATCCCAGATCGCCACCTACCAGTTCTGGTGATGAAGAGAGATCGAATTCTGAGGGAACCACTTTCAATGTAGCCCTGCCTGGAAATGGAAGCAGCCCAATCTCCCGACCTGTCGGCATTCCTTTGGGAAGTCTGCCGGCTTTGGCTCCTCAGGTACGTGGTGCAAAACTTCGACAATCCCCTGGGAATGGTTCTTTGGATAATAAAAGGTCTGATTTTTTGACTGCTGGATCACGGTCTACCAGTTGTGATGATGAGGAGGTGTTGAACTCTGAGGTTGCTGCTTGGAATTCAGCTCTTGTTGTAGATGGAAACCATCCATTCTCCAGATCTGCAGGCATTCCTCTGGGAAGTCAGTCAGTGTTGGCCCCTCGGGGCCATGGGGCAAGACCTAGACAAACCCATTTGGACTCTGAAGCTAAGAACCAGAGGTCACTGAGGGATTCTGAGTTTGATTGCGAGGAGGATCCCAGAGCTGGTTTGATGGATGAACAGCTAGCTGACTCTTCAAACCAAGATAACTGCAATTCAAGTCTGGATAATATTGTAGTTAACTCTAATGATGAAGAGTACTATCTAAAAAACTCCAAAGATGAAGAGAAACCTAATTGCATTAAGCAGCTCTCTCTAACTAATAAAGCACTTCCTGTTCCTTTAGGAAACGTTGTAGCCAATACCGTTAAACAACATGTAAATCAGATTTCATTGCAAAAGCCTGAATTTGATGCAGTGAGTGGGAAAAGCAATGTCAGTGCAATAGTTGAAAAGCTAAAGAATTCTATGGATCAAGATAGCTCCAACCTTGATGCAATCATTTCTTATGGCGAATCTGGTGATGAAGGTGGGTCTAATACTGACTATTATATTGCCAATTTAATGGGTCCGGTATCATTCCCATGGGAGCGGGATGGTGATTCTAGAGATGGAGAGCATTTGTGTAGGAAGATTAACACTGAACTGGCAGAAAGGACCATCCCAGAGCCTGAGCTACGGAGGCTTAGAGATGCTGCATTAAGGATCAAAGAGAGGATGAAGGTTGGGCCAGCAGGGGTTACTGAGGCTGTTGTGCAAAGGATTCATGAGAAGTGGAAGGAAAATGAGGTGGTCAAATTGAGGTTTGAGGGCCCGCCGAGCCTGAGCATGAAGAGGACACATGAGGTCTTAGAGGTCAGTTTTGCTAGCATCCACTGCTTTGCATCCATGTCTTTTAAGAGTAGTCATGGTATTGAACTGCAACGAATACTTTTTTCTATAAGTTGGATTCTTTAAATGTGTATTCTTTTATCATGAGGTTATTGCTAATATCCTAGTTGGACCTATAGTTCATTCTATGCCTTCTGGTCTGGAAGGACAATGGAAGGATTATTTACTTTCTGATGAAGACTTATACAGTTTTCCATGTACAGTTTATCATCTGAGTATGAAAATAATATCAGATTTTTACAATTTTTAGCCTGGGATTATTTACTTTCTGACGAAGACTTATACAACTTTTCCATCTACAGTTTGTCATGCGAGTGCGAAACTAATGTCAGTTTTTTTACCATTCTTGGCTTGGGAAGATCAAATTCTTTGAGATCCATAACTTGTGTAAATCATGGTTCTGCCACCTACTTAACTTCATCACATGATTTGTATTTTGAGTCCAACAATAAGGGGCTTATTTGCTTATCTAAATGATAGACCGCAAAGTCACACGATGTTTCAGTACATAGTTTCATGAGATGCACAGCATGCAGCCTCTTGTAAAGTTACTTCTATGGTCTATTCATGGTTTGAGTGAGTTCCTTTTAGGCAATTACCTAAATCAGATAATCTTAAAACATGATCTGTTGTAGAACAAGTTTTATGAAAAACAGGGGGAGAGCTGTTTTTCATAAAACCAATTTTTCAGGTTTTATGACTTGTCAATTATGGCAAAACATGTTTATGGAAAACAACGAAACAACCATTTTTTTTAAAATAAAATTATACATTTTGGTTTCTTTTTCTTTTTTTAATAAACCTGTTGTACTAAAACTTGTCAACTAAACAGCATCTTAGTTTAGTCTCAAAATACTTGTTTTAGTAGTATTGATAGTTTCTAAGCCAGTTCTAATTAGTTGGGATGAGGCTGGATGTTATAGCTGACTAGTAATGTTTAAGGTTTTTATATATAAATCCTTCTATCTGTAATAAAATGTTCTCATCACTGTCATGCTCAAGTAATTGTTTATCTTGGTGCTAAAAGAATTAAAAAAAAATACTTTTCGTCTTTCAAATTTGTCTGTATGCAGTCTTCCTACATGAAACTGTATGTATGCTATTCAATTGATATTTATTATCATCATGTGTTAACCAGAGGAAAACTGGAGGTCTGGTGATTTGGAGGTCTGGAAGATCCCTTGTGTTATACCGGGGAATGACCTATGAACTTCCTTGTGTGCAGTCGTATTCAAAACTTGTTACTACTAAATCTGATTCATATTTGATGACTTCATCTGCAAATCCATCTGAAGGGTCTACAGATACATCCGATATTGACAGTCTGTTAGATCAGTTGGGACCACGATTTACAGATTGGTCCGGTTGCAACCCCCTTCCTGTCGATGCTGACTTGCTTCCTAGTGTAGTTCCTGGTTACAAACCACCATTTAGACTTCTTCCTTACAAGACCAGAAATTCTCTGAGAGAAGGGGAAATGACATTTCTTCGTCGGCTTGCTAGAAAAATGCTTCCTCATTTTGCTCTAGGTATGATTATCAAATCTCTGACTAAAAGGCTTCAGCATAATTTATCCCTGTTTTTATTATTGACATGTCATACTATTTGCCCATGCTGTAGGAAGAAACAGGCAACACCAAGGGTTAGCTACTGCTATGGTCAAATTATGGGAGAAAAGTGCTATTGCAAAGATAGCCATCAAGCGTGGTGTACCAAATACATGTAATGAGAGGATGGCTGAAGAAATCAAGGTGGACAATATGACATGATTTATATTGGTGGAAGTTAGTGATATAATATTTTGTCTTTTTAATGTGAAAATGATACACATTATGAAAACTTTCTGATGTTCTGTCTGCATGTTTTAGTTTATTGCCTTTGCCTCATTATATCCTCGAATGATTGTCTCTAGTAATTGCTTAGTTCCTTGTACATAATTTTGATGCTTGCCATACATGATCTAAGTTGTGCATGAATATTTAATATTCTACATCTTCTCATGAAATTTGTTAACAAATGCCATTTAGTGGATTTGTTTATCATGTTTTTGTGCTCCAATTCCAAATCATTTGTTTGTAGCTATGATTTTTCTCTGAGTCCCCATTGTCAAGGTAGTCATACTTTTCATGATAGTAATGAACCATACTTCAAAATTTTCCTTTCTCTTAAAGAAAATGGCATGCTGCTTATTTTGTAATTGTGAATTTAGACAGACTTCTCTTTCATAACTATGAACTGTAAAATTTCTTCAAAGGTCAGACCCAGACATGAATACATGGGAACAGAAAGGTTTTGGCTAAAATTTGTTAAAGTTTATTAGAATATGCTCTTAGTTGTTCACATTTATTTTTCTATGGCCAGTTGTGCCTCAACTTTAGTGAGTTGTAATTATTCTTATTATCATCTATTGTAAAATTTCTTGAGACTTTACTATTAGTTAAGACCAGAGTATACAAACAAGAGACATGCATGTTGATCTATTATACATGATAGAATTTCACATTTGTTCTTGAATAGTTTTGGAACTACAAAAAGCTATACCAGCAAGGTACGGGCATGTATGGCATGAAAACATTAGTACTAGATCTTGAGTTGAATGTTGGCATTTACCGATATTCTATATGATCTCCCTCGTTATTAGTTTATCAGGTTTGCTTTCCTTTCTTTTACAATTTTGTTGTTGAAGAGATTCCTTGTGCAATATAAATTCTGATATCGGAAGATCATTTGCAGAAATTGACAGGGGGAATACTTCTTTCAAGGAACAAAGAGTATATTGTCTTCTATAGGGGAAATGACTTTTTGACACCTTCAGTTAGGGATGTGCTGGTAGAAAAAGAGAAGCTAGCTGCTATTCAGCAAGATGAGGAAGAAGTGGCTCGGATTAGGGCATTATCAATTGTTTCCAATCCAAAAAGTAATAAGGCTCCATTGGTCGCTGGTACTCTTGCAGAAACGTTGGAAGCCAAAACTCGCTGGGGAAACCCACTAAGCAGCAAGGATAGACAGAAGATGAGGAAGGATTTAGATTTAGCTAAGCATGCATCTGTTATTAGATACCTTCAGAGAAAGCTATTTTTCGTAAGTCCTTTACTGCATTACTGAATGATGGAAAACATAACCAATGATCTGATGTTGTTTGCGAGACCAATATTGCAGTTTGAGCATGATAATATTTATGAACTTCTATTCCTGAATGGGTTCACCAGGCAAAAGCAAAAGTCAGGAAGGCAGAGGGGGCTCTGGCCAAGGTGCAGGAGTTTTTGAAGCCAGCAGAGCTCCCTACTGATTTAGAAACTGTTACTGATGAGGAGCGGTTCTTGTTTCGCAAAATTGGCCTTAAAATGAGGTCTTATTTACTTCTTGGTAATAAAATTGCAATTTCTTTGTCTTCATAATTTTTGATCTCTTCATACATCCTATACTCAAATATGTCAATTATCAGGGAGACGGGGAGTTTTTGATGGAACTATAGAAAATATGCACTTGAGTTGGAAATATAGAGAATTAGTTAAAATTCTTGTGAAGGGAAAAACTTTTGCTCAAGTAAAGCACATTGCAATCTCTCTCGAGGCAGAGAGTGGTGGAGTGTTGATTTCACTTGATAAAACTACAAAAGGTTATGCAATCATTATCTACCGTGGCAAGAACTATCAGCGTCCTCTAACTTTGAGGCCCAAGAATTTGTTGACTAGGAGACAGGCATTAGCACGCTCTATAGAGCTTCAAAGACATGAGGTAACATAGTAAAATTTACTGACTTCCATTTATGGCATTGTTCCACTACTGGTAGTGTTCTTTCTGGCAATTCCTTTTGCTTCACTAATATGATAATTTTCAGGCATTGAACCATCATATTTCAAATCTGCAGGACAGAGTTCGGATGCTAAAATCTCAACTAGTATGATTTGGCTTCATTCTTTTTCTTTTTTTTTTTTTTGGGCTCAACTACTATAGATTGTGTAACTTTATTAAATGCTTGAAACATCTTGATCCCTCTTCTTAAAGTTGGTCATTTTCCTTGTTATTTCCAACAGGATCAAATGAAAGCTGATAAGGATTCTGGCAGTAAAGAATTGGACTTGCAGCTTAATGATGCTTTATTTTTGGATGACATTGATGATGTGGAGGTGAGGTTGCAAACTTTGTCAATAAAGTTTGGAACGTTTAAGTGCTGGGGTTTGCCTATATCTAATGACCTTATGAAAACTATTTGAAGTCAGTCTTGATTACCACATGCAGCATGGGCCTATTTGTTCAAAAGTTTTGATATTATAAAGCTATACTAATTTCCAGTCACATATGTCTATCCGATTTTAACATTTTTGTGCAGTGGCTAATTGCTAAGCAGCTTCAATTTGATTGCAAATATATGATAGATGCCTGAATGTTATAAGATGGTTGAAAATTTATTGGAAACTCTACAGTTATAGGCCTTTAACAAATGCTAAAATAACTGATGCTCTGTTGTTAAACATCTAGTAGACTAACTGTATAATTACAGATAGCTGGGTTTTGAAGTTCTGTTTAATTGGATGAAAGATATGTCCATTGATCATGAAGTATCAAGTTTGTACCAGCACACAGCAGCTAAATATATGGGTTCTTTTGCAGAACTAATTTGCATGTAATAGATGGATTTTTGCTAATTATTATCTGATAGATATTTTTTGATGCCAGGATGAAGGTGAAGAGGCTTATCTTGAAACGTATGGCAATGATGATGAGGATGATAACACTGCTTCTGCAGAGGGCATGTAACTTGCAAAAGGAATCAGATACTCCCAAGTTGGTGCTGAGTCATATGCTGGGGCTACTACATGATGCTCGCCATTTGATCATTTGAGCAACCAGTGAATACAATAAAATCCCAAATATTAGGTAGCTTGGCTTGCCAGCTCATGGGGTAACCGTGAGTATTCTCGGATCCAGTATGTCGAAAGCTTTCAATCTGAAGAATAGGGACTGGTCTCTCTAGCAGAGTCATCAATATCCTTCTATCTTTAGCTTTGTCCATTCTGTTGTAAGGCACGGTATATTTCTGTCCTAGTAATTGTCTAATTTATTTTATTTTCCTACAGCAAGTGTCCATATCCTCACCTACGGTGCCCTTGTCCTCTGTATAGCTTTCGGGGCTCATTTATTTTTTCCTTTCTGGATAGATAAATTCAGCATTATTTTAATTATATTAACCATCTATCCAGCATTTTTTTAATTATATTAACCAGAGAGGGGAAATCTAATTTCTTTTGTTTTATGGTGTCGGTTGTAATGTTTATAAGCACTGCACATTGTTGTTACTTCATGAAAGCTAGCAATTGTTCAAAATCATAGTTTGGTATCCCTAATGCTTTAGCTTTGGAGGCACATTAGGTTGTTAGGTTTAAATTTAGTATGTGACTTAATTATCATCTTATCATGATCAATTTTGATTCAATTATAGGTACGGGATCAGAGTTTAATTAATTAAAAAAAATTATTTTCAATAAAATTAAATAAACAGGATTGAAATAAAATTTTAATTGAAATTTTAGTCTCTCATTAGTTTTTTAATGGAAAAGGTAATGCAGCTATAAATAAAAGGCTATCTGATTTTTTTTCTTCAACTCTCATAATGGTTGTGTACGATTTTTCATTAATTTTTCATATAAGGAGAAGAGAGTGAGGAGAGAGGATCTCTTATCTCATAGAGAAAAAGGGATATCTCAAGACTACACAAGGGATATCTCAAGAACTGTACAATCTATAGGCCAGTATAATGGTTTAAAGTATGCCTTCCGTAATTATGGTTTTGCATGCACATAAAAGCACGATCTAGGTATAAAGAATTATCCAACATATGGTATCAGAGTACTGATTTTATGCTTCATGTTCATGCAAGAATTTAAGATAAATTTTTTGTTCATAATTTTTTTCCTGCTGTTTAGAAACGAAAACCTGGAAACTAGAAGATAAATTTTTTGTTCATGATTTTTTTCCTGCTGTTTAGAATTGAAAACAGGAAACCAGTGGTAAGTCCCTGATCCTAGAAAAATTCAGAAACTGGTGAGAGATGCCTGAATCTATCATATTTCAATCACGAAGATATTCTCATCGATTGGCGGATCACCGAAAACGAACAGCAAACATCAAGAAAAGAAATAAAGAATTATTATATTTATTTATTTATTTAATTATAGTTTAACTAAATAAATAAATAAATTATATATTTAAAAATAAAAAAAATATGGGGCCAAGATTGGAGCGGATTTTTTTCCTTCTTCCTCTTATTCCCTGTTTTTGACCACCAGCACTGAACAGCGGCGAGAGGTGGCCGGGAACAGTGGGAGATGGTCGTTGACGGCATTAAGAGGAAATCGATGCTCCTCTTCCATCCACGGGATTCCCCGTCGGTGCTCCTCGTTGCGGTCGAGATCTGGCGGCCACGTGGCCGGCGGCCCTTCATCAGGTGCAATCCCGAGCTCCCACCCGTCATTATGGCAGTTTGAGAGCTTGGTTGGGAAGAAGAACCAGGTTCCCTTCCTGGTGGTTTTGACCGCCTTGAGACCGGCGATAGGGTCGCCAGCGGTCGAGAGATGGCCGCCGGTGGTAGAGCTCGGTCGGCGGCCCTTCATCGGGTGCGATCCCGAGCTCCAAGCCACCATTAATGGTGGTTTTGGAAGCTCGGTGGAAGGAGATGAAACGGGGAGAAAGAGGGGTTTAACGGGTTTCGGGATTTTGGGTTAACGGATTTTAGTTTTAAAACTGAAATCCGTTAATAAAAGTTAGCCCAATTAGAGATACGGCCGAGTCTAATCAGATTAAGTTAATTTTAATTTGAATTAAAAAGATTATTACATTTTAGTCCCATAAAATTTAAATTATATATAAATTTAAATTAAAATTATATTCAGATTTTTGTCAATTTTTTTAATTTTAGTTTACAGTCAATCCATGTAGGGCTTGCTATTTACTATTTGGTTATGTATTATTTATAGTTTAATCATTTTATTGAATTTTATTAAAATCGTTATAACTTACTCGTTTTATATCTGATTTGAATGATTTTTGAGTTGTTGGACTCGTAATGACTTAAAGAATAATTTAGTTATATTTTTCATGAATGATAAAATATTTAAATATTTTTAAAATTATTTATTAATAATTTCATTTATTATTACATTGTTCAAGGATATTTTCGTGTAGTCCCAAAGGGCCTGGAGTACTCTATAGATTTTGGATAGATGAGTTCTTGAGAGCCAATGGTTTTCTCTCTCATTATATTTTAGAATTACATAAAAGTGTGTCGGTTATAGTTGATCCAAAGTTGATTGCAATAAGATACAAAATTGATAATTATAGGTTGACCAGCTTGAATTACAAAAAGACGGGGAGTTCTACATCCAAAGATAGAAATAATCTCGGATTTTTGCAATCATAGTTGTCTAAACCATTAAAAATACAACTAATATAAAAGGATCATAATTTAAATATAAATTATATGTTTATGTTATAATTACTGTTGTTGCTTACATATTTCATATTATTATTGTTTGTGATTTATGTAATGCATATCTTGGTATTATTATGGTTAAATTTGTGATTGAATTAGTTACAACACTTATTATATGCTATAATTATTGTCCAAAAATGTTTTATGGTATATAATAAGTATTATTGGCAGAATTGTTATTTTTTGGAATCTACATAATAAAAATAACTGTATGGATATTTCTTTATTTACAGCTATGATCCCTGTTTTACTCTCATCGCATCTAACCAATACTTCCACATTGAATGGATCAAATTATTCTGATTGGTACGAGTAGCTTCTTATTGTTCTAGGATGCCTAGATTTAGATTTGGCTCTACGTAAACCTCAGCCTGAATCTCTAACTCCCACTAATTTTCCTGATCAAAAGGAATTACATGAAAAGTGAGAACATTCTAATAGATTGTATAATAAAGAGCTTTATAGCAAGAGACATAAGGGGATCTATTCCTGATAATGAATTTACTTCAGGTACCTTTCTTCTATAAAACAATAATTCATCAAATCAAATAAAATCCTGGCTGGTATCCTGATGAATAAGTTAATCTCTATAAAGTATGATGAAATTTCTAGAGTGCGAAAGTATATTATGGAAATGCATAACATATCTAGAAAATTAAATGACCTAGAAATAACAGTATCTGAAAACTTCCTTGTCCAGTTTGTTCTTAACTCTCTTATATCACAGTTTACTCAATTTAAAATATATTATAATACACACAAAGAATCTTGATCAATGAATGAACTTATATCACAATGTATGCAAGAGGAAGAGAGATTAAGCATGAAGGGGTTCTAGTTATTCACATGATTTCTAAGAAGCGATCTAAAAGAAAGAAGACAAAGAAAGAAAATAAAAGGCAGAACAATCCACCAAAGAAATGTTCACATAAAGTGAAATATTTTTTCTGTAACAAGGAGGGACATGTCAAGAATGATTGTGAAAAAAGAAGAAAATGATTTGAAAAAAAATGTATTCCCTTATCACTTATTTGTTATGAAATCAATTTCATTGATGTTCCTTCTAATACCGGTGGATTGATTCGGATGCTGCAATTCATGTTTCTAATTTATTGTAGGGATTCCTTTTAAGCCAGAAACCAAATGATAGAGAGCGGTGGATCTTTATAAAGAATCGGATGAAGTCCAAGGTTATTTCAGTTAAGACCTACAGATTTATTATAGACATCGATTTCTAATTAAATATATATGATGTCTTTTATGTTTTTTCAGTATCTAGGACTTTAGTGTCATTAGTAAAACTTGATTTAGAAGGTTTTTCATTTACTTTTGTAAATTCAAGTTTTAAATTAATAAAAAATTCCAATTAGTAGGTACTGGAACATTATGTAATGGTTTATATAAAATAAATTTGGATTTTTCTTTTACACAGTCTCTACTTATTTTGAATGTCAATGTCGGAATAAAATATGGTATTGTAAATGAGAGTTCTTCGATGTTGTAGTATAGATGATTTGGTCGCATATCAAAAAAAATGATGACTAGATTGGTTAAGAAAGATGTTTTATTAAATCTAGATTTTAGTGATTTTGGTATGTGTATTAATTGCATTAAAGGAAAACAAATTAAAAGTAATAAAAAGCATGCCACTAGAAGTCAAAGACTCTTAGAATTGATACATACCGATATTTGTGGTAATTTTTTATCTTGTTTTGGAGGGCAAAGATATTTCATCATATTTATTGATGATTTCACATATTATGGTTATATTTTTTATTACATGAAAAGTCTGAAGCTTTGGAAGCCTTTAAGATATACAAAACTAAAGTAGAAAATTAACTTGATAGAAAAATTAAGGTTGTGAGATCTGATAAGGGTGGTGAATACTATGGCAGATATGATGAATCTGGCCGTAATCATGATCTTTTGCCAAATTGCTAGAATAGTATAGTATTGTAGCATAGTATACTATACTAGGAAATTATTAACCAAATGGTAGGCTGAAAGGCGTAATCATATATTGATGAACATGGTAAGAAGTATAATTAGTAATTCATCATTATCTTTATTTTATGGGGGGAAGCCTTGAAAACCGTTATGTATATCCTAAATCATGTTCCTAGTAAGACTATTCCTAAAACTTCTTTAGAGTTATGGACGGGTAGGAAACCATATTTAGCGCATTTACATGTTTGGGATTGTCCTGCAGAGGCTTGATTATATAATCTATAAGAAAAGAAATTAGATCCTAGAACTATAAGTTGTTATTTTATTGGGTTTCAGAAAGGTCAAAAGGTTTTAAATTTTATTGTCCATCACACACCACCAGAATTATTGAAACTGGAATAGCTAGGTTCATTGAAGATGGTGATAACAGTAGAAGTGCTGAATCACATGATATGGTGTTAGAGAAAATAAGAGAATGTTTTCCTATTACAGCAATACCTAGTGATATTCCACATGAAATTATTAATCATGAGACTATGGAACATCAACAAGAGGTTGATACACCACCTCTCGAATAGGCTATCAATGAACCTGACCTAATTGAAAATAATCACAATAATATTGAACCTGGAGTGTTGCCGCTTGGATCGTCATGGCCTGCAGCTCTGGTACATCGCCATCGTGTCGGTTGACTCCTCCTGCCAGGAGTGCTCCCTCCTTCTCGGGGGTCATCTCTTCGGTCCAATCGGTCTATAAAATAGGAGAGACTCAGGCCGGAAATTCTGGTGAGGACACTTCGATGATCAAGTCAATGGGACGATCGAGAAGAACAGAGCCTCTAAGGTAGAGAGCTTGGGAGACTCCCTCGCCTTAGGGGGTGTCATGATAAAGATGTTCAAATAATGTATAGAATAACATAGTAATGCCTAAGCAATAGAAAGAAGGAATGGAGAGCGGGGAGCGAAGAGGTTCTCCGATCGGTCCCTTGGCCACTGAGCTTTCTGTGGCTTACTTGCATAGCTCTCCCCGCTCCTCCTGCATCTACCTCTTACCTTTCTTACCTTGCAGCTTGCGCGATGACCCCGACCGGACCTGGGGCCACATCCCGGTGTCCTTCTTGGTGTGCTCTCTTGCGACGTCTTCTCTAGAGGGGCTTGCCGCTGCTCGCGGCTTCTCCTTCTTCCCTCCTCCCTCTCGGACCGGTCCTTTCAGAGGAGGAGACGATCCATGGTTCTCTCGGAGCCCTCTCTGCCATTTTCTTCTTCAGGCTGGTCCTCCTCAAGGAGGAGGCGATCCGTGGGCCTCTCGGAGCCCCCTTGCCCTCTCCTTCTCTAGAGAGATCCCCCTCTCTCCCTTCGAAGATGCTCAACTGTCTTTAGGAAATGCTCTCCTCCCTCCCCTTTTTGTTGGGGGTGTCATTTTTTGCTTAAGAGGGGCGGGCACTGTGCCACCTGAGCCCCATGCCATGGCAGGAAGTTTTCCCTTCCTGGAGCGATCGCTCGAGCATTGTAAGGCCTATAGCTTTGACCAGATTTTGCTTCCGGGGAAACTCTGGGTCTCGTGCCGCGTGGGTCAGCATCCTCCGACCATACGGTAGTCGACGTGGCGATCGTTACAAGGCCTTGGATTTGATGGGGCGTACCTCGTGCATAGCATGCAGGCGCGTGTTGCAGAGCTGGCATTGGTGGAAGGACATGCGCTACCTTCCAGAGGTTGCAGGTGAACAAGGACCCTCGTGCCATGATTTGAATTCCCATTGATCTTTTCCTCCTTCACCACTGGCGGAAATTCTGGATTTCCTTTGGGAGGTCTTCCTTCGGTAGCATAAGCACGACCCCGACCGGGCGCTGACCTCAGATAGAGGGCTCGTCTCGCGAGCATGATCCCAGCTAGGAGCTGACCTCGGCATGAGGGCTAACTTTCTAAGCTCACTCCCGGCCGGGAGCTGACCTCAAACGGAGGGCTCTCCCCATGAGCCCAACCCCGGTTGGGAGCTGATCTCAGTAGGAGGGCTCGCTTCGGCAGCATGAGCGCGACCCCGACTGGAAGCTGACCTCAGACGGAGGGCTCGACTTTCCGAGCTCGACCCTAGTTGGGAGCTGACCTCAGCCTTCCACCCGGGGGCCGCGTCCAGGTGGCAGTCCCCACCCATGCGGCTACTGGCTGGCGCTGTGTAGGCTCCATGTTAGTGGATGTTGCCACATCAGATGCCCCTCACTCCCGAGCCTGGAGAATGAAACATTGCTCTGGGTGATGGGAGTAATGACTGTGCTGACGTGGAGGGACGTGCCTTTTGTGCCATCAATGCTTTGACTGGTCATGCCCCAAAGACCACGCCTTTACATTAATGGGGCGTTGCGCCCAATTTTCCAACGGAGGGATCATCAATGCCCTTGCTGGATTAAGGTGTCCGTTCCACGAACCTAAGTGTTGGGGGGTGCCTGGCACCGACACATGGTGGCTTCTGGTTGGCCGTGGATCTTTTAAAAAACCTTCGGGTGCAGGCGGCCGGGGTTTTGCAAAGCTTCCTTCCTTCTTCTTCAACCCCCTCCTCGTTCCTGCGTTGACCTCCATGTTCTCCTTCTTCGATCCCTCTCCTTCGGCCTGTGCTGGGGGAGGGCTCTTAGTGGATTTCAGGATTTCAGCCCGAGACCTGGAGGGTTGAATGAAGGCTCTCTGGGAGCGACCGGCTAGTGCCAAGGTGAGGGCGTCTAGTTCGAAGAAGAAACCCACCAAGTTCGAAACTTCCCCCATGGATGTGAAGGGGGAGGCCTCCGGTCATGCAACTGGGGCAAAGAAAGAGGTTGCCTCAAAAGTGGAGGCGTCTGGAGCCACCTCCCAGTTCATGAAACTTGAGATCTTACAGAAGGAGATGGTGGCCTGAGTCGTGGTCGCTGTGGAAGGGGCCACAGCCATTGCGGTTCTGACAGGGGTATCCTGACGCGGAGCTGCTGTAGCTGCCCTTGGAATCATGGGACCGATGAATTCTAAGGAGGAGGTGGCGGAGCTGATGTCGGGCTCTAGAGATCTGGCAAACTCCTGAGGAAGGGCACCCATCCATTTGGTAGGAGGGATTGGCATGTCCCCAGCTACTCCTCGAGGGTAGAGTGCAGAGCCAACCTACCCTGCATGTGCCTCCTACGCCGATCATGGAGATTAAGGTCAAAGCCCCCCAGCGGGTGTTGCATCAGCGCCGAGGTGATCTGCCCACCGATCGGGCAAGGAGCGGAGATGGGGCTCCGGCCCGTTCTCCTTTCATCTTGTACCTTAGGATTTCAGGAGGTCTCTCGGTCTGTCTAAAGCCTCCATAAGATCTAAGAGACTTTTGATCAATGAAGGCACCTCTTTCTCTATGACTGCTGTTCTCTCTTCTCTTCTTTTCTGCTTTTTTCTTCTTTATTTTTTGAGCTTGAATCTATTGCACGACCTCCCCGGTTGTTGGGGGCTTCTCTCCGATGTGGGGGCCATTTCATCGAGGGCGATTTTTCTTCTCCTTTCAATTGGAATGCTTTGTGTTCTTTCCACTTTCCACTTGTTGTTTTTCTTTTCTTCGGCTTGGATTGCTTCTAGGTGGTCTCCTTAGTTTGCCAAGCCATGAGTCAGGCGGCCAGTGGTGAGAGTTCAGGGATTCTCCACTGACATCCCCGAGCTGTGAGCAAGGCAGTCAGATGCAGGGCTTCCAGAATATCCTGGCTCAGTTCGCCATGCTATGAGTCAAGGGGCAGATTGTGGGACTTCTGGAGTTTTCTGGCGGGCATCTCCAGACTGTAAGGCAGTGGGTGCAGGGTTTTATGAGTTTCCCGACTTATAGGTGCCAAACGGTGAGTCTTGCGGTAGATGGCAGGATTCCAGGAATCCCCAACTGCATCTCAAGACTATGAGTGAGGCGACTGAGCACGGGACCATCGGAAGGATCCAGCTTGAAGGTTGCCTTGCTACGGGCCTCGTGGTAGATGGCGGGTTGCCCTGTCATCGCCTCAGGATCATGAGCTCGGCCGGAAAGTGCAGGCCTAATGGAATGGGCCTGGCTTGCTGGTGAGGGTGTCAAACTGTGTGTCACGTGGTAGGTGGCGGGTTGCCCTACTGCCACCTCTGGGCTGTGAGCTCGGCTGGTGAGTGCGGGCCTGATGAAGTGGGCCCGGCTCGCTGAGGAGTTGCCATGCTATGAGTCTCATGGTAGATGTTATCTTGGTGCCGCCTCCGAGCTGTGAGCACGGTCGATGAGCGTGGGCCTAATGGAGGGCTCGTCTTGTTGATAGGGATGCCGAACTGTGAGTCACGTGGTAGGTGGCGGGTTGCCATGCCGCCACCTCCGGGCTGTGAGCTCGCTGGTGAGCGCGGGCCTGATGGAGTGGGCCCGGCTCGCTAATGAGTGTTTGCCATGCTGTGAGTCTCGCAATGGATGACATCTTAGTGTCGCCTCTGGGCTACGAGCGCGATTGAAGAGGGCACCAAGCTTCTCGATTCGCCATGCTATGAGTCACGCGGTAGGCGGCATCTTGGTGTTGCCTCCATGCCGAGCGTTGCCATGAGGTTATAGGGTGCCAAACTTATGGATGAGCCAAGCTGTGACGACATCTTGGTGCCGCCTCCGGGCTGTGAGCATGGCCGATGAGTGCGGGCCTGATGGAGGGCCCGGCTTGTTGATGGGGACGTCGAACTGTGAGTCACGTGGTAGATGGCATCTTGGTGCCACCTCCGGACTGTGAGCATGGCCGGTGAGCGCAGGCCTGATGGAGGGCCCGGCTTGTTGATAGGGATGTCGAACTGTGAGTCACGCGATAGGTGGCGGGTTCCCCTGCCGCCACCTCCGGGCTGTGAGCTCAGCTGGTGAGCGCAGGCCTAATGGAGTGGGCCCGGCTCGCTGAGGAGTTGCCATGCTGTGAGTCTCGCGGTAGACGGCATCTTGGCACCGTCTCTGGGCTGTGAGCATGGCTGGTGAGCATGGGCATGATGGAGTGGGCCTGGCTTGTTGAGGAGTTGTCGTATTGTGAGTCTCGCGGTAGATGGCATCTTGGTGCCACCTCCGGGCTGTGAGCATGGTTGGTGAGGGCGGGCCTAATAGAGGGCCCGACTTGTTGATGAGGATGCTGAACTGTGAGCCACGCGATAAGTGGCGGGTTGCCCTGTCGCCACCTTCGGGCTGTGAGCTCGACTAGTGAACATGGGCCTGATGGAGTGGGCCCAGCTCACTGAGGAGTTGCCATGCTGTGAGTCTCGCAGTAGATGGCATCTTGGTGCCACCTCAAGGCTATGAGCTCGGTCGATGAGCAGGGGCCTGATGGTGGGCCCGGCTTGTTGATGGGAATGCTGAGATGTGAGTCACGTGGTAGGTGGTTGGTTGCCCTGTCGCCACCTCCGGGCTGTGAGCTCGGCTTGTGAGTGCGGGCTTGATGGAGTGTGCCTGGCTTGCTGATGAGGAGTTGCACGCTATGAGTCTCACGGTAGACGGCATCTTGGTGCCACCTTCGGGCTATGAGAGCGGCTGGTGAGGGTGGGCCTAATGGAGTGGCTCGCCTTGTTGAGGAGCTACCACATTATGAGCCTCACGGTAGATGGCATCTGACGCCGCCTCTAGGCTGTGAGCGCGGCTGATGAGGGCGGGCCTGATGGAGGGCCCGGCTTGAGTCCGCCAGACTTTGAGTCTGACGGAGACATCCCTGCATAGGTGAAGATAAAGTTGTGTAGAAAAGGGACTTAGATAATTGAGAAGAGGTTCTACATCACCGGTATCGCTCTTCTTAAGTTGCTCGTGTTCTAGCTCCGTGAGCGTTGGGAGGCACCGGAACCGACAAGGTAGTAAGCTCCATCCGGCTGGGCTTCGACCCCTCCGTCAGGGTCCTTTACAGAGGTTGTAGTAGCGCACCATCCTTTATCGGTAGGCTGCCTCCTGGGATTAGGCCTTGTCCCTTATTGGTTTGCCCCATTGCGAGTCGTGCATGG
Source organism: Areca catechu (assembly GCA_021397845.1). Taxonomy (NCBI): domain Eukaryota; kingdom Viridiplantae; phylum Streptophyta; class Magnoliopsida; order Arecales; family Arecaceae; genus Areca; species Areca catechu. The sequence continues at coordinate 21,059,592 of CM038049.1, read as the reverse complement.
GTGGCATCCCACTACCATCTCCGAACCGTGAGCGAGGCCGTGGTGCTTGCCATTGATGGTGATGCAGGGGCTTCTCCTGTAAAACTGTAACACATTTTTCATGTTGCAAAGGTAGTGGGGAAGGGAGTTACCCGTTAGGCTTGCATGAGATGACGGAAGCCCCACGTGCAGGGGAATGCCTGGATTCTGGGTCTAATCGGAGAGTATCGTGGAAGGTGGCAGGTGTTTGAAAAACCCATGGACACCAGCCCCTCTCTCCGCTATCATCAGGCCCTTCTCCTCTCGTTCTTTGGATCGGCTCCTAAGAGGGAGCTCTCGTGTCCCCCCCTACCCCCCAGGGAGGCGGCTACTATCGTTCCATCGATTGGAGAGCCTGGATCCTCAGCCTTGGCCAAAATCCTCTTAGCTCTTGAATCGTCTGTCATGACTCTTCTCCTTCCTAGCACGCCAATCTGTTATCGCCTAGATAGTCATGGCCTGCCGCTCTGGCATGTCACCGCCGCATCGGGTGCCTCCTCCCGTCAGGAGCGCTCCCTCCTCCTCGAGAGTCGGCTCTTTGGTCTGATTGGCCTACAAAATAGAGGAGACACATACCGGAGATTTCAACGAGGACACTCCGATGATCAAGTCAGTGGGACGATCGAAGGAAATAAAACCTCTGAGACGGAGAGCTTGGGGGACTCCCTCGCCTCAGGGGGTGACATGATAAAGATGTTGAAATAATATACAGAATAAGATAGTAATGCCTAAGAAATAGAAAGAAGGAATGGAGAGTGGGGAGCGGGGAGGTTCTTTGGCACATCCCTTGGCCACAGAGCTTTCGGTGGCTTGCTTGCTTAGCTCTCCCCGCTCCTCCTGCATCTACCTCTTACCTTTCTTATCTTGCGACTTGCATGATGACCCGATCGGACCTGGGGCCATGTCCCGGTGTCCTTGGTGTGCCCTCTCGCGATGTCTTCTCCGAAGGGGCTTGCCATTGCTCGCGGCTTCTCTTTCTTCCCTCCCCCCTCTCAGACTGGGTCCTTCAAGAGGAGGAGGCGATCCGTGGGCCTTTCAGAGCCCTCTCCGCCCTTTTCATCTTCAAGCTGGTCCTCCTTGAGGAGGAGACAATCCGTGGGCCTCTCGGAGCCCCCTCGCCCTCTCCTTCTCTGGAGAGATCCCCCTCTCTCCCTTCGGAGATGCTCATTTGTCTTCTGGAAATGCTCTCCTCCCTCCCCCCTTTGGTTGGGGGTGTCATTTTTTGCTTAAGAGGGGCAGGCATTGTGCCGCCTGAGCCCCGTGCCATGACAGAAAGTTTTCCCTTCTTGGAGCGACCGCTCGAGCATTACAGGGCCATAGCTTTGACCGGATTCTCCTTCTGGGAACTCTGGGTCTCGTGTCGCGTGGGTCAGCATCCTCCGGCCGTACAGTAGTCGACGTGGTGGCACGTTACAGGGCCCTGGGTCTGACAGGGCATACCTCATGCAGAGCATGTGGGCGATGTGTTGCAGAGCTGGCATTGATGGCAGGACATGCGCCACCTTCTGAAGGTTGCAGGTGGACAGGGACCCCCATGCCGCGGTTTGAATTCCTGTTGATCTTTTCCTCCTTCATCGCTGGCAGGAATTCTGGCTTTCCTTCGGGAGGTCCACCTTCGGTAGCATAAGCATGACCCCGACCGGGCGCTGACCTCAGATGGAGGGCTCGCCTCGCGAGCACGACCTCGGCTGGGAGTTGATCTTGATAGGAGGGCTAACTTTTGAGCTCGACTCCGGCCGGGAGCTGATCTCAGATGGAGAGCTCGTCCCATGAGCCCGACCCCGGCTAGGAGCTGACCTCGGCAGGAGGGCTCACTTCGGCAGCATGAGCGCGACCCCAGCTGGGAGCTGATCTCAGACGGAGGGCTCGGCTTTCTGAGCTCGACCCCGGCTAGGAGCTGACCTTGGCCTTCCACCCGGTGGCTAGGTCCAGGTGGTAGTCCCCACCCATGAGGCTGTTGGCTGGCGGCTGTGTAGGCTCCACGTCAGCGGATGTTGCTACATCATAGAGTATTACAGAGATTTGTTAGAATTAGGAGATCAGCTATTCCATATGATTATATTGTTTACTTACAAGAATGTGATTATATATTGGAATTAATGATGATCTTTTTTTCATTTAAAGATGTCATGAATAGTGAAGATTCTAAACTTTGGTTAAATACTATGAAAGATGAGATGGAATCCATGAATAAAAATCAAGTCTGGAAACTTATCGAATTACCTAAAAAGTTTAAGCCCATTGGTTGTAAGTGGATTTTTAAAACCAAACGAGACTCCAAAGGTAATATTGAAAGGTATAAAGCTAGACTTGTAGCAAAGGGATTCACTCAAAAGGAGGGCATTGATTATTTTAAAATAATTTTTCCTATTTTTGGAAAGGATTCATTCAGAATTATTATGGCATTAGTAGCTTATTTTGATTTAGAGCTACATCAAATGAATGTTAAGATTGCATTCTTAAATATAGATTTATAAGAAGAGGTGTATATGGAATAGCCAGAAGGATTTTCAATACAAAAAAAAGATCGGTATATAAATTAAAGAAATCTATTTATGATCTTAAACAAGCTTCCAAGCAATAGTATTTAAAGTTTAATGATATCATTATATCCTTCAAATTTAAGAAAAATATTGCTGATCAATGTATATATCTGAAGGTGAGTAGGAGTAAGTTTATATTTTTGATTCTATATGTGGATGATATTTTACTGGCCAGCAGTGATTTGGGTCTCTTGTATGAAACTAAAAGGTTTCTTTCAAAATATTTTGATATGAAAGATATGAAAGACGTTTCTTATGTTCTTGGTATAAAAATCCATCGTAATAGAAATAAGAGGTTACTTAGTTTATCCCAGAAAAATTATATTACTAGGATCCTAGAAAGATTTGGAATGTCAAGCTGTTCATCAAGTGAAGTGCCTATTATTAAAGATGATAAATTCAGTAAATTTTAGTATCCTAGGAATGAGATTGAGAGAAATCAGATGAAAGATATATCCTATGAATCTGTAGTGGGTAGTTTGATGTATGCTCAAGTATGTACACATCCTGATATTAGTTTTGCTCTAGAAGTGCTTGGTAGATATCAAAGTGATCCAGGTATGGATTACTGGAAAGCTGCCAAGAAAGTGATGTGATATCTTCAGGGAACTAAAGACTACATGCTCACTTATAGAATGACCGATCGTTGAAGGTGATCGATTATTTAGATACAGATTATGCTGATTGCCTTGATAGCAGGAAGTCTATATCAGGCTGTATTTTTTTATTAGCTGGTGGAGCTATCTTATGGAAGAGCACAAAACAGCGCATTACTACATGCTCTACTATGGAAGCTGAATATATAAGCTGCTATGAGGCTTCTTCACATGTTTTATGGTTGAAAAAACTTATCTCAGGACTATGGATTCTATTTCCAAGCCACTAAAAATTTATTATGACAATTCTACTGCAGTTTCACTCTCCAACAGTAGCAAGATTATCAATGCAAACAAGCACATTGATGTTAAATATCTTGCAGTAAATAAGAGAATTGGTAGTCATCAAGTGTCTATTGATTTTATTGGTACTGCTTGTATGTTGGTTGATCCATTGACTAAATGACTAATATCCAAAATTTTTAAAGAGCATGTAAAACTTATGGATGTTTGTCATTTGAATATTTAATTTGTAATAGATACTTATTTGAGATCTATTAATAGTTTACTGACTACTATTACTTCTGTTCAATTATTGTTTGTATACATTATGATTGACTTTTGCCAAAATTAAAGTAAACAGAAGGACCATTTATATGACATTACAGTGGGACCATTATGATAGGCATTAGATTTTGATAGCTTATGTACTCCAGTATATAAAACTAGGTTAAGTAAGAATTATTGATGTCATGATATATGGAAGGAAGTATGTCAATCGAGATGTATGACCACCATGATTTGCATTAATAATTTTCTACTTAATCAAAGTATAAAGGATTTGTCGAGGAATAGGCAATTGGACATTTTTTTTTAAAAAAAAATGAATGCACTCATTGGGTCAATTTCAAAATTTGATTCAGTACTATTATTTTATTTTTAAAAAATTAAAATATTTTATTTGTTTTAAAATATTTTGATAGAATCAAAAGTTGTTTTAAGTAATAATATAGGCCAAGTAGGAGAATGTTAGATTTAAATTTAATATATGCCCTAATTATCATTTTATCATGGTCAACTTTTGACTCAATCATATGTACTGGATTAGAGTTCAATTGATTAAAGAAAACTATTCCCAATAAAATTAAATAAACAGGACTGGAGTAAAACTCTAACTGAAATTTTAGTCTTTCATTAGTCTTCTGACGGGAAAGATACATGCAACTATAAATAAGAGGCTACCTGGTTCTTTTTCTTCAACTGTCATAATAATGGTGTACGATTTTCCATCAATCATTCACATAAGGAGAAGAGAGTGAGGAGAGAAGATCAGTCATCTCGCAGAGAAAAAAGGGACATCTCAAGACTACGCGAGGGACATCTCAAGAACTACACGATCTACAGACCGATACAATGGCTCAAGATATCTTCTATAATTATGGTTTTGCATGTACATAAAAACACGATCCATGTATAAAGAATTAAAGATTATCCAATATAGATTTTCATATATATGACTGTGTTAGCATCAGCCAGCACAGATCGTTATATTTGTTGTTGGGGTTAAAGCACAATCATAAATAATTATACCCAGATAAATTTTAATCCCAGTGTGCTAATTAAAATAGGTAATAACCCAACAATATCAATCCAGCAAAAGCAAATCAAACCAAGCACAAGAAAACTAGATTTATGTGGAAAACCCTCCAATGTAGAGGTAAAAACCACAGGGCCTGGAACCAGATCAACTTCCACTATAATCAAATAATGGATACAGCAAGGTTTTTCTCTCTAACAAACTAGAGGCTCTCCAAATAGCATATGATGATCATCTCAGTATAAAATATAAATATTACTGAGAAATACAGGAAGAAAACAGGGAATATCTCATCAGAGTCAAATATTTGTCGATTACACGAGAGGAATCATAGCGATCTGAATCGTTCACTTTGTAGAGCTCGTTGCCATGAATAACATACTAAAATTTCATCTTGATCGAGTTTTGAATTGCCATTCGATTAAGACCTGGAAGGATCAAAATAGATTTTTCCTTTTTTGTTTCTCTCTCTTGGCGCTCTGTTTCTTTTCGCTCTCGCACGCTCCCACAGAAAAATGCTCTCTTCGTCCCAAAGCCCTAAGCCCCTTTTTAATAGGGCTGGGCCCCACAACATAGGCGAGACCTACAACAATTCTCCCCCTCATGCCCATGTGGGGAGGACCAGCAAACCAGCACTAGCTCTACAGGCTGCAAGCTTCTCTGCAGGTACTGGCTTAGTCAGCATATCTGAAGCTTTATCATCTGTATGAATTTTTTCAACTATAGCAACTTCATCTGCAAAGCTTCTCGTATCCAGTGATACCTCACATCAATGTGCTTCGATCTCGAATGAAAAGTCGAATTCTTGCTGAGATGAATTGCACTCTAACTGTCACAATATAGGATAAATTTTTCTTGCTTCAAACTAAGTTCTTCAAGAAACTTTTTCATCCACAATAGCTCCTTGCTGGCTTCTGTCACTACAATATACTCTACCTCTGTACTTGACAGAGCAACACATTTCTGCATTCTGGACCGCCACGAGATAGCTCCCCCTGAAAAGGTCATCAAGTATCCCGATATGGATTTTCTAGAATCAATATCACCTGCCATGTCTGCATCTATATATCCATCTAATACAGGTTTATCTGTACCAAAGCATAGACATATTCTAGAAGTTCCTCTGAGGTACCTGAGAATCCATTTCACTGCAGTCCAATGCTCCTTCCCAGGATTAGAGAGAAATCGACTGACGACGCCAATAGCATGAGCAATATCCGGTCTAGTGCATACCATGGCATACATCAAACTGCCAACTGTGGATGCATAGGGAATGTTCTGCATTTTCTCCTTTTCTTCCTCACTAGTAGGACACTGTTTGAAACTCAATCTGAAGTGACCTGCAAGTGGAGAGCTAACCGGCTTGGAGTTGCTCATCTAGAACCGCTCTAACACCTTCTCTATGTATTTCTCCTGGGATAGCCATAGTTTCTTATTCTTCCTGTCACGAGCAATCCTCATACAAAGTATCTGCTTCGCTGATCCCAAGTCTTTCATAGCAAAGCACTTGCTCAATTCAGTCTCCAAGCTCTGAATCCTCTTGGCATCATGACCAACAATCAGCATGTCATCAACATATAACAGGAGAATAATAAAATCATCATCACCAAACCTCTTTACAAAAACACAATGGTCAAAGGTGGTTCTGTCATACCCATGATCTACCATGAAGGAATCAAATTTCTTGTACCACTGTCGAGGAGCTTGTTTCAAACCATATAAGCTCTTCTTCAGTATGCATACCAGGTTTTCCTTGTCTTTAGCTATAAACCCCTCTGGCTACTCCATATAGATTTTCTCTTCAAGATCATCATGAAGAAATGCTGTCTTCACATCAAGCTGCTCAATCTCCAAATTCAGACTGGCTGCCAAGCTAAGTACAACTCGGATCGAAGATATCTTGACCACGGGTGAAAATATCTCTTCAAAGTCAATACCTTTCTTTTGACTGAAGCCCTTCATAACCAGTCTTGCTTTATACCTTGGTTGTGAGCTGTGCTCTTCTGTCTTGAGTCTGAACACCCATTTGTTCTTCAATGCTCTCTTCCCCTTAGGCAGCTCCACTAGATCAAATGTGTGGTTCTCATACAAGGATTTCATCTCTTCTTGCATGGCTTCAAACCACTTTTCTTTTTGTGCTTGTGACATAGCCTCCTGAATGCATTCTGGCTCTCCTCCATCAGTCACCATTACATATTCATGTGAAGGGTATCTTTGAGAAAATCGGCGCCCTCTGGTAAACCTTCTCAACTATTGTTCTGCCATTTGCTGTGTAGGAGCTTGCTCACTATGCTCATCTGTTGCACTGTCACCATGTATAGGCTCATCATCCATCGCATCACCATCCTCTGTAGCCTATCTATCATCATCTACTCTGGCTTGAGACATAGGAGAAGGGTCAACAAATAATTCTGTAGTAGATTTTGGCTTATTTTCATTTACCACATCCTCAATGGTTTGATCTTCAAAGAATACTACATCTTTGCTTCTAATCAGCTTCTTCTCTACTAGATCCCATAGCCTGTATCCAAACTGTTCATGTCCATATCCAAGAAAAATACACTCCTTTGACTTGCTGTCAAGCTTTGACCGCTCATCTTTTGAAATATGAACAAAGGTCCTGCATCTAAATACTTTGAGATAATCATAGGAAACTGATTTTCCTGTCCATACCTTCTAAGGAATATCACCATCAAGGGCATATGAAGGAGAAAAATTAATTAGATCAATTGCAGTCCTCATAGCTTCACCCCAAAAGGAACTAGATACTTTGAATGAGAAAGCATGCACCAATTTTTTCAACAATGGTGCGATTCATCCTCTCTACCACTCCATTTTGTTGAGGTGTCTTGGGAAAGTCTTCTCCAATCTAATGCCATATTGTCTGCAGTATCTCTCGAACAGACCCCGATATTCACCATCATTATCTGCTCGGATGCATTTCAATTTTCTTCCTTTCTCCCTTTCAACACTGGCATGGAATTCTTAAAGACATATATTACCTGGTCTTTAGATCTCAAAGCAAAGGCCCATAATTTTAGAGAATGGTCATCAATAAAGGTGACAAAATAAAGTGCACCAACAAGTATCTTTGTGGTCATATAGCATACATCAGTGTGAACTAAATCTAGCACATACGATCTTCTATGAAAGGGAAGCTTATGAAATGAAATTTTATTCTGCTTGCCATGTAAACAGTGAGTGCAAGGTCTCAGGTGCGTACCTTTTAAAGGAAGTAGGTTGTGCCTGGATAGAGTCTCAAGTCCCTTCTCACTCAGATGACCAAGCCACCGATGCCACACATCTGTGAAGGTTTCTTCAACTGCATTCACCACTCCACTGCATACTTTAGCCTGCAATCTATAAAAACCATCTTTCTTGCCTTTTGCTACAACTAGGAAACCTTTGGTGGCTTCCATTTTTCTTCGCCAAAGTGACTGGAGTAACCCTCATCATCTACGACACATGCAGAATCAAATACAATCGGAGATCAGGAACATGCCTTACATTTCTTAACAACAGTCTACACCCGGTATTGGTCTCCAAACAAACATCTCCCATTCCAATAATGTTAGCTACTGCATCATTTCCCATCTTAACATGCCCAAAAACACCTTTGGAGTAGGATGAGAAGAAGTCTCTCCGAGATGTAACATGATATGTAGCAGCTGAATCAATTACCCAACCAGGTTCTTGACATGTGAGGTTAATACATGCATCATCACATGCAATCATGACCTCATCATCAAATACAACTGCAGTCATACTCTGTGTCTCTTCTTTCTTTCCATTAGTTTTATCTTGATTCCTTTTGTATTTTCTGCACTCTCTCTGAAAATGTCCTGGTCTTTTACAGTAGTAGCAAGTAACATCCTTTCTGGACTTTGACTGGCCTCTGGATTTTTCATGATTATTTTTATCATGGTACCCATCATCTCTTTTACCATGGAAGGATCTATTTTTACTTCTCCCCCTCCGCTCTATAACCAGTGCCTCAGAATTTGTATCTGTCAAACCCTGCTCCTTTCGTATGTTTGCTTCATTCAATATACTATCCTTGACCATAGTTATGATAAGTTTATCACTGGTAGTGGAATTACTCAGCGTCACCACCAACATCTCCCAGCTATCTGGTAAGAACTCAGCAAGATCAATGCCTGCACCTCGTCATCAAGAAGCAACTTCATTGTAGTCAACTGATTCAGGATCTCCTGGAAATTATTTAAGTGCTCTGAAGCATTCTGCCCATTTTTATACTTCAGGTTCACCAGTCTTCTGATCATGTAGGCTTTATTTTATGCATTCTTTCGCTGATATAAATTTTCTAGCTTCTTCTAGACCTGATAAGCATCCGTTTTTGTCGCAATATCATGGATCATACTCACATCAATCCATTGTCTGATCGTAGCCGTGGCTTTCCTATTCAACATTTTCCACTCATCAGCTTTCACATTGTTTGGCATTATTCCCTACAATTTAATTGGCTCAAACAAATCTTGGCAATATAATAAATCTTCCATCATCATCCTCCATAAGAAATAATTTGATGAAGTTAATTTAACCATTACTGGATTTCTCCTCCATTTTAATTAGCACAATTACTGCCTAACCAGGCTCTGATACCAGTTATTGGGGTTAAAGCACGATCACAAATAATTATATCCAGGATAAATTTTAATCCCCATGTGCTAATTAAAATAGGTAATAACCCAACAATATCAATCCAGCAAAAGTAAATCAAACCAAGCACAAGAAAATTGGATTTATGTGGAAAACCCTCTAATGTGGAGGTAAAAATCACGGGGCCTGGAACCAGATCAACTTCCACTACAATCAAATAATGGGTAGAGCAAGGTTTTTCGTTTTAATAAACTAGAGACTTTCCAAATAGCATATGATGATCATCTCAGTATAAAATATAAATATTACTGTGGAATATAAGAAAACAGGAAAGATCTCATCAGAATCAAATATTTACCGATTACATGAGAGGAATCACAGCGATCCGAACCGTTCACTTTGTGAAGCTCGATGCCGTGAATAACATACTAAAATTTTATCTTGATCGAATTTTGAATTGCCATCCGATTAAAATTTGGAAGGATCAAAATAGATTTCTCATTTTTTGTTTCTCTCCTTCGGCGGTCTGTTTCTTTCCGCTCTTGCACGCTTCCACGAAAAAACGCTCTCTTCGGTCCGAAAACCCTAAGCCCCTTCTTAATAGAGCCGGGCCCCATAACATAAACGGGACCCCAACATATTTGTATGGTGTCCTTTAATCTTATGCCATTGTGTCCAAAGGCCAGTGTCAAATATTTGGCTCTTAACGTTAGACTTAATTTTTCAGACAAATTTTATATTTATTCTTGTTGCTGTTGTGGTACTGGTGGCGGGGGTGGAGAGTGCGGGCAGTGTTGGTTTTTTTTTCCTTTTTTTTTTTTTTCCCCAAATCAACTGAAACAAAGTTCGCTTGTACTTTCTCACATTGGAGCCTTAAATTCCATTTTTTTTAAAAAAAAATTTTAAAGGAAATTGATCTGGGTTGTGCGTTCATTCAATTACTTGAAGGATTCTAACGTGATTGTTCATCCACTGAATGGTCTAGGTTGACCCTAATCCAATTGCATCCCAACAAGAGCCAAGATAGCTAGGTATGCCTCTAAGCATTGACCATACATTAATATCTATTCATTTATAAATAATACACCTCACGAACAAACGCTGGTACCTTCCTGGCATTACATTCAGCACCACGTAGGATATCAACATTTGATGTAAATAGGGTTTCAATATCTTAGGCAAAATTTCTTTTCATCCCCTTCTGCTATGTATTTTAAGTCATTTTTGGTCTTTGTACTTGGATTCTCCGACCTTTTTTTTAAAACAAAATGAATCTTGAACTTATGATTAAATTGCATCGTTCCATCGTCAAGATATTTCAAGATATTTTATCAGATAAATTTGAGCTAAATTTATGGATATTGTAATAAATGATGCAAGAAGATATGGAGACAACAAATTCATTGAAAAATAATAATACATAATTATTAATTTTTTTTGACATTAGTGATGGGATCACTGGACCGTTGATTCTGAATCGAACGTAAAGCACATGCCCGGTGGATGAACTTGATTTCTTTGATATCCCAATCTGAAAGATCGGAAGTTAATGAATGACAACAGAACTATCGCTTCCTTCCAGGTACGATTTTTATGAAATTTTTGTGCATTAATTTCTCTTTTTCCTCTTGATTAGAAATTTTTGGCCTTCAAAGAGGACTAGTGTCAAGATGGCAATATGGTCAATACATTTAGTTCATAATCAAAATCAGAATAGAATTTAATATTATGGTAGAATAGAAGATAGGGATCCAATTTTGGAGAATTCCAGCATTTTCATTCATCCACAGAATTAGAATTAGAATTAGAATTAGAATTAGAATTAGAATGCTACTCCTCTCAGTTAAATGATTATAATGAAAATTATTCATTTTAATTCTACAGTCCAACTCTCCCCCGTCTAACATGTCTTTGAAGCGTTCTCTTTCGGGTGCTTCGTAAATGAATAGCAATGGATATTAGATAAAGGAGGATAAGTGATCTTTTTAGTGCAAGGGGTGGGGGAAAATATATATGGTCATACGTCAAGAATTGACCTTCTAAAACGCCCTGCATCATTTGTTTTTGACACTCTGCACCAAGTTATCCCCGCCACTTCGAGCAAAATTCAAAAGAAATAACGTCTAGGCGAAGGCAGGAGCGTCTTCTGAAATAGAAGGGAAGGAAGACTCGTTGGAATGATCATTTCGAGAAGGGGAACGAGATCCCCTACTTCTACTCCCCCTGTCTCTTATATCCTCGATCATTCTATACACCATGGTCATCTTCGGGCGATCCTTCGGTTCACGAGCTACACAAAGCAGCGCCACCTGCAAGAGAGCAAACATCTCATCCTCCATCTCTTTAGATCTCAACAACTCTGTATCGAAGACTTCCGAGGTCCATTCTTCTGTCACGACCGTCTGAACCCATCGGGGCAAACTTATTTCACCGTCCTCCGCTGGCCTCCCCGTTAAAATTTCCAGAAGAATGACTCCAAAGCTATACACATCACATTTCTGAGTAGTTCCTCCCGACGTGTTCGAGTTCAGAGACTTTGGAGCTACAATGTGGGAGGTGGAATTAAATGAAGAAGATGATGAAGCGAGAAGCTGAAGGAGTCCAAAGTCAGAAATGCGTGCATCACCCTCGCTGTCAACCAGGATGTTCGAGGAGGTGAGATGCTGATGAGATGGCTCGGAGTTGGATGCACCATGGAGGAAGGCCAGGCCTTTTGCAGCACCCAATGCGAGCTTCAGCCTTGTGGTCCATTCCAGTGGAGTCCTTCCTGGTCCTCGGTTTCCTGTTTATCAAAAATAAGCAAAGGTTTTAGGGAATGAACTTTCTACGACACCACGATTTTTGTATCTGGATGTCTGTGGGAGCTTGTCTTTGTCAGGGTTGTTGAACAATACTAATGCAGCAACCAAAATATGGTGATTGTACTGATCCTCTGCCACCTAGAATGGATATACTAATTAGATATCCATAATCTATACAGCGATGTGGCAATTTGCATCTCGAATTTAAACGCTGCCTATGGTCAATAACAAGATGTCCTGCGTTGTCATTATATGTAGCCTGAAAGAACAAACTTGAATTTGTTTCAGATAAAGGAAGGACTTCAAGGATCAAGTACCTGTGTCGTTGAAGGAACCTCTCTGGGATCGGTTTCAAATCTTTGTAACACAAGCAACCATGGTGTCTATGGTGTACTCTCCCCTCTCTGTCAAATGTGAGTCCCAATACTTAAGCCTTGGTCTATTAAGTGCAAACTAGCTGAGGCGAGTATCAAGTTATTTGGTGTCAAGGGATGTAAACGAGTCAGATTTGAATTAGATTCATAGTGCATCAGCATCTGGATAAGAAAATTGAATTTGAATATGTGTTCGGATCCATCAGGATGAAAAATTCTGAACTCATATCAAATTCGATCAATAATCGAATTCAAGTTTCTCTGTGATTCAATTTAGTACGTGGGCCAATGAGATTACAAAAAAAATAAAATAAAATTCTAGCTCTCGTTACAAATTGCGATGAGAATGGATCACAATACGAAAATAAATGATGAATTTGTTAAAAAAAGTCCAATCACTTCGAAACAGATCTATATTTGTATTTATGCTTAATTTGATTGAAATATAATCAAAATCTAAGTATCAGTTAGGATTTTGAAAGTAAACAGCCACAAATGATTGTTAAGAAAAACAAGCATAAAAAATAATGTAAATCCACGTATAAGGAAAGGAATTAATAGAAGCCATGTAATTAATTTTCATATTCTTATATATGTACATTTTTTATTGAATCCAGTTTTAAAATCGGTAAATTTTTTGATCCGAACATATCTGCATTTGATTTTGATCTGACAATAAGTTAAAATCCATATATAGACTCCAAGATCCGATAGGATCATCCAAAATTTAATTTGGATCCATTATAAATAAAATAATCATATTGGATTATGAAGTTTTCTAGTATCACCTATCTTATAGGTTCAACATTCTAGAAATGGTACGTGGATATTCTGTGGTGCACTGCTGGATGGTGCTCAAACACTAAAACATGCTCTTCTAAAAATAAAAGGTAGTCCTTAGCTGATAGAGTCTACACATCACTGATGACCGCACCAAACTAGTGATTTAAGGGCTAACTTAACATGGTATAATTACTACTTGGACCGGGTCTAAATGCACCATGCCAAATCCTACAGTAGATAACATGCCACGTCACTCTTCGTATGTCACCAATTTCAGATCCCGGGTTATCCACCATGCATATGCTTCGAGATTTGTCCTGGTCCAGTTGATCAGGTGCATAGAATAATTTCTCCATGCTTGGCCACAAAACTATGATTTAAGTTGTAGGCGGTTTCCTTGGGTCAGATCCAAAGTAGGGTCTTTCCATGACCCACTCAAAAAAAAAAAAAAAAGTTTGGACATATTTCATTGAGAAAGCATGTAAGTAAAATAAAAAATAAAAAAATAATTCAAAAAAAAATTAAAAAAATAATAAAATAATTCTGGAATCTTTGTTGGTTGGTAATAATAAAAAAGTTAGGATATATATAATAAATTCTGTTTACTCGGCTTGCGCCAATAATAATTAGGTTGAAAGTACTCATATCTGAATAGAAACGGTTACGAAAAATTAATATATATCATATATCGAACATTTTTTGATTAGGATCAGGAAACCATCTCATGATGGGTCTAACTCCTCCCGCTTTGTTTTATAAAAAAAATAAAAAAAAAAAAACGACCCACGGACCGTGCAAGAGATCGTGGAGGCTGCCGTTTGGAAGGTAATCGTACACCAGCAGCATCTCGCGGTCGTCGGCGTAGTAAGCCCTCAAACTCACCACGTTGGGGTGCCTCCATCCCCCAATCTCTCGAAGCAGCCCCTCCGCCTCCTCGTCTCTTCTCTCCTTCCCTCTCCTCCTCTCCCTCTTCACCCTCTTCACCACCACTCCCTCTGCCCCGCAACTTTCCATCACCACCCGGTATGTTGACCCCACCGCCCCTCTCCCTAGCATCTCCGCTGACCCCCTCATCAGCTCCTCCAGCCCGAATTCCCCGCCGCACCCCTCAAAGAACTCCATCTTTCCCTCCCTCCCCTCCCCGTTTCCCCTTCTCCTACTTCTTCGTTTCTCTTCACTCTCTCCTCCCGTTTCCCCTGTTCCCCCTCTACTTTCTTTTATTCTCGCTCGCCGTCGACAAAGCAGCACCGCTGCCGCCGTCAACGTAGCACCGGCGACAAGCGCCGCCGCGATCCATATCCATATCCATTTCCATCGCCTCCTCCCACCACCCAACTTCGGCATCCGATTGCTCCTCGCCGACGGATTCAAGCAACGCGGGGGCAGAGGATAGCCGCAGAGGTCAAGATTCCCGGCGAAGGAGGACGGAGAGAAGGAGGAAAGGCTCCCAGGAATCTTCCCGGCCAAGCGATTGTGAGAGACATTGAGGTCAGAGAGTTCGGCGATGGCGGCCAAAGACATCGGGATGCCGCCGGTGAGGAGGTTGTTCTCGAGCCGAAGCGTGAGGAGGCCCGGGAGGAGGAGGCCGATCTCCGGCGGGATGGCGCCGGAGAGAAGGTTGCCGGCAAGGTCGAGGCGGTGGAGGTGGCGGAGCTGGAGGAGGCCGAAGGGGAAGGGGCCGGAGAAGCGGTTGTGAGAGAGGTAGAGGAGCTTGAGATGGGGCTGCCAGAGGGTAACATCGAGGCGGTAGAGCGGGGATGAGAACGAGTTATTCTTGAGACTGAGGACGGAGAGTGTCGGGAGGAAGGCGAGGGCGTCGACAGGCCCGGCGAGGCGGAGGCCCTCGAGGACGAGGCGGGCAACATGGCCGCGGCTGCAGGAGACGCCGAGCCAGGCGCCGCAGCAGGGGTCGACGGCCGGGTCCCATGAGGAGAGGGCGGCGCCGGAGGGGTCGACTGAGGTTCCGAAGGCTAGGAGTGCATGGAGGTCAGGTTGGGGATAAGAGAGAGAGTCGGGGAATAGGAGGGAGAAGAAGAGAAGGGCGACGGGGTGTCTAACTGTCATCGTTCCTTGGAGCTTGGGAAGGAGTAAGGAGAGGGAGAGGAATGGACGTGGATTTATTCCAGTCGGATGTAATGGGTGTGGTAATTAGACGGGAATAAAGGCAAGAGTCGGGATAGCACCTCTTGAGGACCGGAAGAGGGGGAGCGAGGGGATGAATTAATTAATCCTTCATGCAAGGATGCGCTGGAGCGTGAGAATAATTGGATCGACAGAGATGGGTGAGGAGGAGCGGGTAGGGGGGGGGGGGGGGGGGGGGGTGTGGTGCCGGGCGCGCCGACGCGGAGGCGACTTGAACTCTCGATATTTCGAATGCCGTGAGGAAACAGAGTTTTTTTTTAAAAAAAAATATATATATATATTTTAAAAATTCTAGATTATATATTTTTGAAAATAATTTTTAAACCATCATTGTCTTGCTTAAAGCGCGAAATAGATCAAATTAACTTACGACCCAACTCGAATCCATTTAAAAAATTTATGGAGCCCGATCAATTTTTAATATTAAATATATATATATATATATATATATATATATATATATATATTATATATATATATATTTATGTTGAATTTAGATTTATGTATTTGAATCTGATATGGCCTAATCTGATTCATGAAAATTTTTGGATTGATTTGGATATTAGAATAAATAACCCAATCTAATCCAATCCGAACCTGTATAGGACCTGAATCCAGAAAATAGGTAGTGAATCATCCAAATGCAAATAGGCCAAACCCATCCCAACTCAAGTCTCTCAATATGTTAGCTTCTTATAGGCTACAACCATTTTATTATTTATGTTAACCATAGCTCACCCTAGGAATAAAATTAAAATGCCAATTTATCTCAAGGACATTTAAGTTAATCTATAAAACTGAAAAAAGACGGAGACAGATTACAAGAATCCTGATTTTTGAACTGCCAAATGATTCAAATCGCCAAAGAAACTATTCCATTGACAAAACCCTTTCAACATCCTCCTAGTTCCAAATAAACAGATATGGCTATACAAAATTTTCCATAGCTTACAAACATAATTTACAGCAATGGAGTGCATCTATAGGTGACTGATGGAAATATAAATTAACCACCAAGATGTAGTCTAGCTGGTTGGGATCTTGCTTATAACCAACTGGTTACAGTTCGAGGCATGACTTTACGGAAGATTTTTAAATTCAAGAATTATTTTATCCGTGATGAGTGAGAGACCAGGACTTTACGGAAGATTTGATTAAATTCATGAATTATTTTCTGAGATCTTACGGAAGATTTGATTAAATTCAAGAATTATTTTTTGAGATCCGTGATGAGTGAGAGACCAGGACTTTACGGAAGATTTGATTAAATTCAAGAATTATTTTCTGAGATCCGTGATGAGTGAGAGATCTGAGACCCGTGATAGTTGGATGTCTAGGATCCTTCTTCTTCTCCGTTCTGGGTTTACGGGATAGCTACACTAGATTTATCGATGTCTAGGATCCTTCTTCTTCTCCGTTCTGGGTTTACGGGATAGCTATACTAGATTTATCCTTCGTGATAGCTACACTAGATTTATCCTTTATGACGATTGATGAGTGGATGAGTGAGAGACCAGATCTTTCTTCTTCTCCGTTCTGGGTTTACGGGATAGCTATACTGGATTTATCCTTTCTATCCCTTTTCTATACAAAAAGAAAGAAAGAAAGAAAGAAACACAAATCAATAATGGGAAAGAAAGAAAGAAACACAAATCAATAATGGGCATGAATGGATGAGCAGGCCTCCTTGGTGAGGCACCATGGATCTCTGTCAACAATGTACAGGTAGATTCACACCACAATCACACAAATCAAAACCCTTGCAAGCCTAATATCCATAAACTTATATGCAAAATTTCCATGAAAAAAATCACTAACTACAGCACAAAAAATTGCAGAACTTGTTTATGTCAACTTGAAGGGTATCTCCACCGGCTTTCCTTATATTATTGTCTATCCTCTCCCAATCTAGAGAAGGGAATTAAGCGATATGCTATTGAATCTTTGGGCAAATCCTCTTATCACAAGAATAATGAAATCACACATGTGTCAGGTTTGCACTATCAAGTCCACTTCATTCTCACTGTCCACTATAATCTTGAAGCGTTGTTGGTTGTTGCAATCAAGTTCAACCTAAGAAATCTAAGAGATGAGCCAATTACCACCATGTCAAAAAATGATATTAGGTGTCTCTATTTAGAATCAAAGATTACTTTAGACCTGATCCAATCCAAATCGGATTTGAATTGGGCTCGCATTTTATGGATTGGGGTCAGGTTTTATTTAGACCCGACCCAACTTGAATGATCCAATGGATCAATAAATTTAACCATGGATCCAATCCAACCGAACCAGATTTTTATTAAACTAGATTTGGGTCTAAATCAAGACTCAATCAATGAATCGAGTCAAGCCGGGGTCATTTAGGATACGATCCGACCTGACCTATTTACGGTCCTAATTTTGTTGAGAGGGATGCCACATCTGAATTTGTGGATTCAATCCATAACTTTAGGTGGCCAGCTCATTGCTGAAGTGGCTACTTGAAATTGAACCCATTATTTCAAATTAGGTTACACCAATTAAATCACCCACCATTTGTCAAGAGGTTTATAGTCACCAACATCAACGTACCTATAGAGTAGGAAAAATGAGAATAGCCGCTTCAAGGCATGATGCCGCAATACATAATCAATACATCAATTTTAAAACACAAGTTTGTTTTTACCATGTTTTTGCATAGATAGATAGGTCTAATGGGTCAACCATGTTTAAATGATTAAGGATTCATTAAAGTCAAGTTCAAATACGTGAAGAATGCACTAAAAGCACCAATTAAAATACTAATTGGAATTATTTGAAAGTAAACGATTACAAGTGAGTGGAATCATATGTAATAGTATTTAAATTTAAACATAACTATAAAGAAAGGACATCTGGAATCAATGAAAATTTTGTTTTATCTTCTTGTTATACTTTATTCTTTTGTATTAGATTTATAGTAATTTGTAGAAGTAGACGGTAGTTCAAACAATCCAAAGTCTTTAAAGTTTCAAGGTAATTGAATCCAATATTATCCTTGTTCGAGTTTCTAGTCCTTTATCGATGGCTCGCCGTGCATAATCTCTTCACATAGCCAAATTATTTTATTTTTTTAACTTTGGTTAGAAAATTAAGCAAATAATTTTGGCATATCTAGTGGGACAAGAATAGAATACCGCTGTAGAAGAAAGTTAAAGTTTAAATCTCTATTAAGGGATAGACAGAAAATTTTCTCATTAATGATCAAGCTATTGTAGACCAATAAGTTTCTTAGACCGAAAAAGTGGAGTATTGCTCACCCATGCGGCAATCTCATGCCATTAGCGTTGAAGCCCAACATGAACTATCACTAAGAGAGAAAGTTGGCCAACATGAGAGCCAACTTCTAGCTATGGCAACTTTTCAATATAAATTAACCAGATGCATAATATGGAGGGGCAATTTAGATACCATTAGATGATAATTAGCAAGATCTTGTAGAAATAATAACTAGCTAATTCACTATGATTATGAGAACGGTAGTAAGCCAGCAAGAAAATGCTCCCATAGTTATGTCCAAGCAAAAAGAAAAGTTGATAGCTATTATGAACGAACAAAATCAGTTCTTACATATATATTGAAATGCATTTCTTGGGACACAAGCTTTGGAAAATGGGCCATCAGCAATGCCAGGATCACTAGCACAAGATTTGTAATATAGAAATATTAAAATTCTGGAGCAACATGATTTGTAAAAACTAATATCTATAATAAAAAAAAGGCAGAATATTATGTTGGATAACCACCTAGAATAAAATTATATTTGTTAAATGCATGAGTGCAAATCAGGCTTCCAGCTCCACCCCTCATAGTCACTTCAGCCAATTATAGGCCGAGTTTGAATACATGTAATGCCACTACTTTTTAGTAGGAACTTCAACTACTTTCAAGCCAAATGCGTCCACTAAGAGTGGTGGTAGTTAGAGCAAGAAAATGATGAAATATGTGCCAGCGATAGCAATCAACACTGGGAGCAAACTAATGGTTCAACATTGACACCATCGCAACATAAGTTAAATGGGATAAATTTTGTTTTTATTCCAATGATAGGCTCGAACCAAGATGAATGTATACAAGATAAATCCCTACATGATGCACTACAATCCTGTGTCAATCTCAGCAGAGAGTCCTATAGTAAGAAGTGGTGCATCAAAATCAAGGAAATCGAGTACAACTTGTGCCCGATTTAGCTCATTTAGCTGAATGGTCAAAGAGTAATTGGGTTTTCCTTTTTGGCCAATCAATAGGCCCATTTATAAGAAGTCATATTTAGAATAGTATGACCAAGCCTATGAGTTCCCATGAGGATACGATGTTCATGAATTTTTCCATTTCTTGGGACATGTTGGGGTATCAACTATGGAACATGTTGGGAGGTTTTCCATCTAATGCAGAGAAGTAGGTGCCGGTGATTTTCTTAAGCTCAGGTTATTCTTGATATCTCTTATAGAATTTATTTTTTATGATATATAAAACTATTTTTCTAATCCTACATTTATTTAGCAAGAGATTAAAAACTATTTTCATACTCAATTTTATAGAACTGAACCTAAAGTGTCGGTTATAGATTTGGCTAGGTTGACATAAAAGTTTGATGAATCAGTTGAAAAATACATAAGCGATTCAAAAAAGCTCGAAATAGATGTTATGAGTCTCTAAAAAAAGACAAATATATTAAAATTGCTCAGAATGGCCTTGACCTTAACTTAAGAAAGAAATTTGCTAGTCAGGAATTTTCTAATTTATTCTAATTAACATCTCAATCTATTAATTATGAGACTAAAGAACAAAGAAAATAGCAAAATGATTGAGGAGACTTTAATTATGAAATATCAACAATTGATGCCAATTTGGAAGAAATTAATGAAGATTTAAAAATGGAAATTGATATTGTAAAGATCCTTATTAAAAAATCTTATGTTAGTAGGGCACTTAGTAGATTGAATCCACCAGTTACTATTAAGGTGGTAGCCCGGTTGGTAGAGCCCTTGTCTCACTACCAACAGGTCGACGGTTCGAGGCATGATCCCGCGGGTGACTCGATTAAATATAGTATTTTCCTGGAGCCCTCGACAGTTGGCATGAGTGAAAGGTCAGGGTCTTCCCCTTTGTCCCCGATCTACTGACCGGCATCTTAGTGGTGTCAGGTTGACGTACTCACCATTAGATGGGGAGAGGCTGCGCGAATATGAGCGTCTCGTATCGAGCATTACCTAGCAGGATGGGGGGCTGCAGGGGTAGCTACACCGAGATTTATCCCCCTATCCCTTTTGTTCTATCAAAAAAAAAAAATCCACCAGTTAGTCATTAGCATTTGTACAAGTTTCATCAAAGGAAAAAGTTAAATATGCATTTAATATTACTAGGACTAACCAAATATTTGATTATTTGCTGAAAGACAAGCAAATCAAGTTACCAAAAGGGCTTAAAATACCTTTAGTTGAGGAGTTAAAAGCAAAGAAGTATTGCAAATTACATAATTGATGAAGCTATAGTATTGACAATTGCTTAGTTTTCCAGAATGGTTGCAAAAATTTATTATTGAAGGAAAATTGAAGTTTCCAGACAAAGTTCTGTAGGATTTTGTAGTGCTCCCAAGCCTTGGAGAGACTTGGAAGGCCATAGCATGGATATTTAAGGATCACTAGGGCTTGGGGGCATGTCCCAAGCGGGTTCTAGAGATGTTCAAGGGATACTCTGAGTTTGAGGTTGAAAGAACATGTAGTTATGTTGGGTCAGGGAGCTTGACCCAGGTTTGAGTATTTTCTCATGTGACTTAGGGAGAGTTTTTGAGAGATTGTAACTTTATCCCTTTAGGTTATGGGGTTTAGGTCTAGAGGTGTAGTTGGTTGTCCCTTTGGTGTAAAAGGGGTTTGAGGCTAGGTAGTTAGTTGGTTAGTTGGTTAGCATATGGCTAGTTGGTTAGTCGGTTAGGTGGTTGAGTCCTAACCTCCCACATGGTCTAACTAACTAGGAACCTAACCAACAAAGATCCTAACTACTTAGGGGTCCTAACCACCTTGAACCTAACCAAGTCCTAGCCCAACTATGTGAGGATTGTAACCACCCAAGAAGTGGTTGAAGTCCAAGTCCAAGATGCCCAAGGAAGAAATCGCCCCATGTCCTTATGATATAAGGAGGGGATGATGATTTGGGCGAGTGGGACCGTGAGAGAATTAGCATGAGGGCTTTCACGCGGAAGAAGGGCTTTGTACATGGGGGTTCTTCCACGGGCTTGGAGAAGGGTACGGAGCGTGAGGGGATCTGCTCCAGGGAGTTGCTTCTCAGATATTAGAGAGGCGCTGGTTCTTGTATCTTGTAATCAAGAGTTTCTTCTCTAATGATTAATAAAGATCAGTCTCTCTTTTCTCCTAATCTCTTCTAAATATTCTCTTGCTTTTTTGTGAATCAAGAAGGCTGCCATCATCACATCAGGGTCTCTCTCTCACAGTGCTTCCGTGGCATATACTCTGATCTAGAGATTTCTAACAAGTGATATCAGAGCGAGTTCGAGTGTGGAGAGAGGAGTTTTCTATCCCAAGATCTCGTTGAGGTTTCTCCAGGTTTTTTAGAGAAGGGTTTAGATCTAGGGTTTTCTCAAGGTATTGAGAGGAAAGATAAGATCTGCGACTGCTGTCCACCTTCCCTTACTTCATGTTCCTTCTTCAAGGTTTTCAATCTTTTGCTGTTTGTGATTATTTTGGATCATGGAAGGCAACGGGATGAAGATTGGTGTGGAGAAGTTTGATGGAAAAGAGAGTTTCACAATGTAGAACGTTAGGGTGAAAGATTTGCTGGTTCAGATGGGATTAGATCTGGCTTTTAAAGATAGGCCAGGGGGTTTGAATGATAAGGAATGGATGTCCTTAGAGAAAAGGGCATGTGCCATGATTAGAACTTGTCTGGTAGATGAGGTTTTGTATGGCATGTTAGAGGAGAAGACATCCAAGAGATTGTGGTCAAGGTTGCACACATGTATATGGAAAAGAATATGTGCAACAAGTTGGTGCTGAAGAAGCAACTATATAGCCTTCGGATGCAAGAGGGTGAGGATGTTGCAGGACACATTCAGCGGTTCGACTGGATGAGCATGGATTTGCTCAACATTGGGATGGATTTTGAAGAGAAAGATAAGAGTCTACTCCTTTTATATTCACTACCCGGGAGCTTCGATTCGTTGGTGACTACACTGCTATATGGAAAGGAGACGTTGGTGTATGATGAGATCATATCAGTGCTAAGGTCTAATGAGCAGTGGGAATGGATGACGAAGAGGGAGGTCTTCCAGGATGGCTTGGCTGCATCAAAGAGGCCAAGAAAATGGAAGAAGAAATGTGAACAGGTGGGATGGGTATAGTCCAAGAAAGGCAGCATGGCTGGCAAGTGCTACAGGTGTGGTGTGGCAGGACACTTTAAGCGGGAGTGTCCGCTTAGGAAGAAGTGCAAGGATGGAGAAAAGGAAAGCCCAGATTTCTCAGGTTCAATCACTGGATCAAAAGAAGAGTTGGATAAGTCTTGGTTTTGGAGGAGCCTGCAGGAGGCAATGTATCCAAAATGGTCTCGGAGGGGTCTGCGGGGTGTGGAGGGTCCAAGAATGCAGTGACGGGGTTCGAGATGCAGGGGTAGGCTTAGCAGGACAATGTTGAGTTGCTAGCCTCGGGATTTCATTCTGTGGCATCATGTGGGCTTCAATTTCAAGTGGAGCACCAGGAAGAGGTGGCTTCATTGGTGGAGCAGAATTCGACACGAGATCAGAGCGGAGTGGTGTACAGGGAGGAGTCACATCCCAGCACCAATGTCGGGGGTGCACTGAGGCAGGTGGAGCAGAGATGGTGTCAGGTAGAGCTCCAGTTACAGCAAGTGCGGTTCAGGTTTGCTGGGTTCTCTCCAGGAAAGTCCAAGAAAAAGTCTGATATAGCTGCCAGGCAGAAGGAAGGCTACAATGGTGGTGCCAAGATACAAGTAAGGATTTTTTGCTATGGAGGTGGTCATTCCAAAGGCCTCCAAGGGTGCACAGCAATTGAAGGATGTTGGTAGAGGCAAGGAGATCCGCACAAGGGGCTGTCAGGATATGCAGTTATAACAGGGTTGTGCATGAGGACATTGCCGGGTTTGCCAAGGCTTAGGGGTATCAAGGTGGAGATTGTAGGATTTTGTGGTGCTTCCAAGCCTTAAAAAGACTTGGAAGGCCATGACAGGGATGTTCGAGGATCCCTAGGGCTTGGAGGCATGTCATAAGCCGGTCTTGAAGATGTTCCAGGGATGCTCTGAGTCTGAGGTTGAGAGAACATGTGAGTCATGTTGGGTCAGGGGGCTTGACCCGGGTTTGAGTGTTTTCTCATGTGATTTAGGGGAGAGTTTTTGAGAGATTGTAACATAACCCAGTTGAGTTATGGGGTTTAGGTCTAGAGGTGTAGTTGGTTGTCCCTTTGGTGTAAAAGGGGTTTGAGGCTAGGTAGATAGTTGGTTAGTTGGTTAGCATGTGACTAGTTGGTTAGTCGATTAGGTGGTTGAGTCCTAATCTCCCACATGGTCTAACTAACCAGGAGCCTAACCAACTAAGGATCCTAACTACTTAGGGATCCTAACCATCTTGAACCTAACCAAGTCTTAGCCCAACCATGTGAGGATTGTAACCACCCAAGAAGTGGTTGAAGTCCAAGTCCAAGATGCCCAAGGAAGAAACCACCCCATGTGCTTATGATATAAGGAGGGGGCGACGGTTTGGACGTGTGGGACTGTGAGAGAATTAGCATGAGGGCTTTCACGCGGAAGAAAGGCTTTGTACGTGGGGATTCTTCCACGGGCTTGGAAAAGGGTACGGAGCGTGAGGGAGTCCACTCCAGGAAGTTGCTTCTCGGGTGTCAGAGAGGCATTGGTTCTTGTATCTTGTAATCAAGAGTTTCTTCTCCAAGGATTAATAAAGATCAGTCTCTCTTTTCTTCTAATCTCTTCAAAATATTTCCTGCTTCTTTGTGAATCAAGAAGGCTGCCATCATCACGTCAGGGTCTCTCTCTCATGGTGCTTCCATAGCATATACTCTGATCCAAGGATTTCTAGCAAGTTCAAGGGATCATGTTGATTGATAGAGATATATTTCCTGAGGAGGCTAAGAATATGACAAATGCAGACTTGGCTAAGATGGGATCAAATGATCATGCACAAAATATGGGGCAAAAAACCAAAGATATTAGAAGAAAAGTAATAAAAGAACCTCAGTAATGGAGAAAATAGTTTGTGAAATTGTAATACAAAAATTTGTTGCATTTGGAAATTCCATGTCATTTTTGTAACCGAGTATCATGGTTTGATATTATACCTGAAAGGATGGTACACAGAGGAGTGATATTAAAAGAATTGGCCATAATATCTGTTACAGTAGTAACTGACCCATTCAACCCTGACACAACGGTGGATCCAATTGGAGAGATCAGCCCCTATGGCGGCCAGGTCGGCACCTCGGCCAGCCCAGTTCGACCGTGCTAGAGCCCGGCTCGGTCGAGCTGACACCTCGGCCAGGTTGGCAGCTTGGCCAGCCCACCTCGGCCCATGAAGCTCTCTGGCTCCGCCCTGCAAGCGCCTGCATGGCTCCGTCCACCCCAGCCCGTGTTGGTCCAGTTCGGCATGTTGGGAGTGACGTGACCTGGCAATGAGGCTAAGTCCCCGTGGAGTCCAGTTCGGCCCTACGGTGGAACTCCCGGCTCGGCACGACCACACCTCACCCATACCTCGGTCCGCATGCAAGGCACGCGCGACCCCGTCTGCCCGCCAAATGGCTCCGCGATGCGCCCCAAGCCCACTTCACCCCAGGTCGGCACCGCCTGCGGATGAGCCCAATGGCTTCTTCGGCTCCGCCTGGCATGCGACCGTAGCAAGGCTCTGCCTGATCTCGCCCTCATGGCGCGCCTCCATGACAGGTCGGCGGTCCCGCGCGGCTCCGGCCCCGCCCAGCGGTTCTCCGGCGAGCGAACCCCCCTCCGGCTCCGCATGCTCTCGCCCGGCACCCAATCCGGCAAGGGAGGCCTCCGCCCTGCGTCTGCCCGCTCTGACTCAGCCAAGCGGGACCCCCCCTTGGTCCAGCACCCCCGCGCCACTCCGCTCGCTTCCACCCTCCGGCTCCAGTCCGGCAGCGGATCCAGCTCACCAGATCTGGCACCAGCGCGTGCTCCTCTCCGGCTCCACCCGAGCCCCAGGTCCCCTGGCTCGTTCGACCTCGTTGGCACGCCCAGCATGGCACACCGGATTCCTCCGTGCCCAACGCGGCGCGTCCCAGCGCCTCCGAGCCCTGCACGGAACGCCTGGCTCCTCCGAGCCCGGGGTGGCACGCTCGGCGCCGCCAGGCCCCAGCTCCTCCGGCGTTCAGCCGACCTCGACAATGCCCCGCAAGGCTCCGCCCGGCTTCACCCGCGCGCGACGTCCGGTTTGGCACGTGCCCGTGTGCCCAGCTCGGCACGCCCATGTGGTGCCTGGTCCGGCACGCCCACGTGGTGCCCCGTTCAATCCGTGCTGCTCCGCGCCCCAGCACGCCCATGGTCCATTTCCGCTCTCCCACGGTTTGGTTTCGACCAGGAGCAGCGTGTGGGTCCGCGGCACGTGAGTTCGCATCCGCATGCATGGAGCCTTGCACCCCGCTTCGATCAGCATGCATGGAGGACCCCACGGGCCCTTCCTCGGTCCGCGTACCTGCATGGCAACCTGGAGCAGCATCTCAGCCCAGCTCGGTCATCGGGTGCACCGCACAGTTCGATCTCATTCATGTGGGCCCGACACGTTTCCCGAGGGGCCCATCCACATGGCCCCAGTGCTCTTTCCAAGGATCCCCCTCTACGTGGGCTCTATGGCACGCCGCCTGACACATCGTCTGCAAGGAATGTTTGCATTTTAGTTTTTTAAGCTACTGTTTACGCTAACTAGTAAATGGTGCCATGCCCAAGGTACTATACCCCTGTAACAACTTCTTGAACCATCCAGAAGAAGAAGGTTCACCAACCCATCATGGCCTCACAGGCTATCCCAGCATGACAAGTCTACATCGAGACCAGCACGCCTCCCTAGAAGCCATTCGTCCACACAAAAACGAGCATAGAGGTAAGGGGAGGTGAGTAAGAAACAACACGCTCTCTTCATTATCACCCTCTGGCAGCAGAGAGTCCCCCAAGCTCTCGGCCTTAGAGGTCCTTTGCCAGGAGAGGCCCACCGGAGAGGCCCACAGGAAGACCACAGCACAGTATAAAGCCACTTCATCCCTACAACTATGACTATGTTCTCCTTGATCATCTCCGACCGACGAGCCCGATGACGCTGGCAGGGAGTCCCCTCATCCGGGCCACGTAGAAAGCTGCAGGCCACGGCGATCTAGGCGGCAACAATATCTTTTATTCAACAAATGGAAAAGAAGAGATTGGGGTCGTGGATGGCTAGCCAAACATTCGATAAAAAGACAGATGCTGAATTTCTAGCTAATGTAAGAGATAAAGGAAAAGCACTAATGAAACAAAATTTATATGATAATAATCGGTGTGTAGAAAAGATTGATAATACAAAGGTAAGATGGCATAGGTAGGAAGAAATAAATACAAATTTTAGGCCAAATAAACAAGTAATGCAACATTTTGGGCAGCCTAGAAGAATTGAAATAGAAATGGTGAAAGATGGGAACTCAAGTGAGACTACTAGCAATCAAAGAAGGCTGAAGTCAGTGAAACCTCTTATAATACCCATTGATGAATGGCATGAAGTATGGCCAAAAGATAGAAAGCAGCTTGGCCAAAATCTTATATGACAAAAATCCAAAAGAGGTGTTGGCAAAGAATGAAAGCATTGGAAAGGAATGTAGTGCTGGAAAAGCAAAAAATGTTCCATCAATAGCAGAGGTGGATAAGGAAGAGCGGACCACTTAAAGCAAAAATACAAGAATAGATGGTGGGAGAAATATCTGAAGAAGTACAATCAAAAATTTAATTTGGATTATTATCTTGGAAAGTGGATGTAAATATGGTATTTACATTATCTTGTATACTCCAGGCAAAACCAAATCTTCCTATGCAGATACAAAGGGACATTATGGAGTAAGGGGAATGCCCCAAAATTTTATATCGAACAAGATATCGATGAAAATTTGAAGGCGAGACAAGGTTTATCAAACTCAACATCTAGTAGATGTGTAGCTAGCTATAACATTGTTTCAAAAGCCAATGAAGAAAACGGGAAAGCACATTAAACCATTATGTATATATATATATGATTTGTATATGTTCGGAAATGGAGAAGCATATTAAACTGCTATACATTGATGTGTATATGTTCGGTAAGCCTATCCAACAAATATTAGTTGATAATGGTACTGTTGTGAATATATGCCAACATCAATTATGTGCAACCTGAAGAGAAAGAATGATGAATTAGTTATTGTAGATATTGTAGTTGCAAACTTTATGCGAGGATCATGCAAGCTTAAAGAGATTCTGCTAGTAAACCTTCAAGTAGGTTCACGAACATCTATTACCATATTCTTTATTATTGATGTTTCAACCACTTATGATGCTTTACTGGGCCAAGATTAGATTCATGTAAATTTATGTATACCTTTATCTTTATATCAAAAATTGATAATATGGAATCTAGATACAAACGAGGATGAAGATGAAATAAAAGTTGTAACAACAAACAATAAGCCATATATGTTAAATGTTAACATAGCTAAAACAAGATTACATAAAGAAGATATTGGTCCTTTAATTGAAGCTTATAGGATAAGAAAAATATGAAAAGTTAATGGGGGTGACTGTAATAAATATGACAAAAGTAGGCCGAATAATGCAAAGGATTTGGTTAGAAGGCCAAAAAAAAGAGCCAATTTTTTCTTGGTTGAACTATGATGACTCAAGAAGAAATAAAGGCCATGCCAGGTACTTTCACCAAGTTGTCTACCTATGAAAAATTAAAAGAGACCAAAGGATTGAGATCAGTATAACTGAAATGATTGAAGATTTGGGAGATACAATTCGAAGAATTGGAAACATTGTCAAATGAAGATACATCCCCAAGATAATGAAAGTAAACCGAGGAGAAGAGTTACATGCACCCTCGAATTACATATGTTAGCAAAACATTGCAGTTGGAAGAGAGAGAACAATTGACCAAGCTGCAATAGGAATTCAAATATTGTTTTGTTTGAGATTATACAAAGATGCCAAGATTGGAAAGAGCACCAGTGGAGTATAAGTTACTAATTAAAGATAATTGTGAACCTTATACAAAATCTAAATAGGTTAAAGTAGTGATGAAAGTCAAAAAGAGGTTGAAAGACTATTTAAATCAGGGTTTATAAGAACAGGAAAGTATGTGAAATGGCTATCAAATATTGTCCCTATGATCAAGAAGAATGATAAATTATGTATCTATGTTAATTTTAGATATAAATATCCGATGCCAATTGCTACCATATTGATTGATGCAGTGGCCATACATCTAATATTATCCTTTATAAATGGTCACTCTAAATATAATCAGATTTACATAGCCGAAGTTGTGCACAAAATGGGTTTTCAATGTTTGGAGCTGATTGGAGTATTTGAATAGATGATTATGTCTTTTCGATTGGAAAATGCCAAGGCAATGTACCAAAGAGTCATGAATACTATTTTTCATGACATGATCGGCCGATTCATAGAAATATATATAGATAATATTGTGATCAAAGCTAAAGATTTTAAAAAATATTTGGAGTACTTGAGTAAAGTTTTTTAAAAATGGGAATTCATCATTTAAAATTGAATCCTCCTAAATGTATATTCGAAGTTTTAGCCATTCATTTTTTAGGTTTTTTGGTATATCTAAAGATGATTAGACACCTGGGTATAATGTTTCCAAGCTTGTAAAGAAATTAATAACCATCGCATATTACCAAGACAAAGAGAATTTTATCTCAAGCTGAACCAAGCTAAGAGGGACATGATTAAACTATGTTATAATCTAGCATACATCTTATCATCCTCCTGTCCATTGCATGATAAGATGTGGAGGATATTGTTTGTACCACATCTTTACATATATGAGCCTATTAGGTCAACTAGATTTAAATGATTAAAAGTCCATTGGAGTCAAATTCAAACACGTGAATAATGTACTAAAAGCACTAAGCGTTGAATGAAGTTGTTTGAAGATATATGAAGAATGCACTAGAAGCACCAATTTAAGTGATGTTAAAGTTGTTTGAAGGTAAATGGTTGCAAACAAGTGGATGAGTGGGTTATAATCATAATGTAATGATATTTAAAGTTAAGTGTAATAATGAAAAATGACATTTCAGATCAATGAAAATTATACTTATCTTCTTCTTTACTTTATATTTTGCATTAAATTTACAATAATTTGTAGGATTATGTGGTAGTTCTAACAATTTAAAAGTTTCAAGACAATTGAAAGTAATCTTATTCTTTTTAAGTTTCTTGCCCAGCACTGGTAGCATTCCATGCACAATCTCTTGGCACTGCGAAATTATTTAATTTCCTCTAGCTTCAATTAGAAAATCAAAAAAACAAGGTCATGCTCTCTGTGAAAGTTTTTATTCTTATCATCTTGAATTAAAACATCAGTATGTGGAGCCTGACCTGGTTCTTGATCATCTGATGTTGTTGTGCATGTCTTGAACCCGAAGAACCCTCGAAGAAACCCTCGGAGAACCTTCTGGAGAACCTCTTGCCAGCCATTGCTGAAAGAGACTAGTTACATACCTGGATTGCTATCCTAGATTGCTCTGATATCCATGCAGATCCTCCTTTAGACTGGGGTTCAATTGCAGTCACGCAAGTGCCCAGCCTCTGCTAGTATCCATACAGGGCTTGTCATAGCAAAGTCGTAGAGGGCACGGACTGCTAGATCCTTGCAGCCCCCTCCTCTTTCAGCAACTCGGGCTAACTTCAAAAGATGATCTGATCGATAGCTAGACTGGCTTCTAGATTCTATCTTGCAAACAGGCATTTGCAAGATCTAGGACATTCTTTCTTCTCTTTCTTCTTATCTAAATGAGCTCTCAATACTTGGAAGAGAAACTAAAAGGATGAGAATGAATGAATGGGATGGAGAGGGAACCCTTGGAAGCAAAACACCCAAATGATTTCTTCCCTTCTCTTCACCCACCCAAGCACTCTCAAATGCTCATATGCTTGGCCGGCCACTCCCCTTCCCCTTCCTTATATAGGCCACAACTCATTAATGGGATGAAAGCATGAGTGTGTGAAAGCATTTAAAGAAGAGAAAAAGCTCTTCTCTTTTAATGCTTTCACACTATTATGAAAGCTTTCTTCTTCTCCACTCCCTCTAATGAGATCAATTCCTCATTCCAAGTCATCACCCTCATTAATTATGACAAATTAATGAGGGTTTACCAAGTCAAATTGGGAGGAGACTTAGTATGAACACAAGAATTAAGAAGGCTTGCTTATGTCATTCCTTACATCATCCATGCAACCATCATGCTTACATCATATGGCATGTAGAAGGATAGAGGGAGAGTGCCATGTAGCATGAGGAGAGAGAGTCCCAGTCCAACTGGGCTCTGACTCATGGTCTAATTTGATACTCAAATCAAAGCCAGATTTAAACCCAATCGAACCTATTTCGAAAAGGCTATTGATCAACTATATTTGGATTAATTAAAATTAAATTAAATCTGATTTAATTTAATTAACAATTAATCCATAATTAATTAGGTCAAATCTTAATTGTACACTTATAATTAGATCCAAATAGATTTGCGGTTAGTTACTTAAGTCCCTAATGTGTGTGACCCCTCAGGTCCTATTCTGTCTGGTAACGAGACATACTATAATCTCCATTATACATCATCGAAAAATCTTTCGATGGACAGAAATAATTTTTGCTCAACCCTAATTAGGATCATCGAATCAAGAACGATCCTAATGGGCTCTCACAATCCACTGTGACACTTAGCAGTATGTAGTGGCAACCCAGCAGAATAAGATTGGAACCCCTAGATGTAGTTATCGTGTGATTCGGTTCCTCTATCAAAATCCCTGACTTGATGTTGGTTACAGAATCTCGCCAAACCTATTAGTCGTATGCTTAAACTTAATCGACTCAAGTCCAATTGTGATACTAATGAAAACATCTTTTCATTATCACCCTACTATGGCCATAGACTCTTTAGACTTAGTCTCAATAAGTTACATAGGATTATTCCTTACTACTAAGGCTGATAGATCCCTATGAGTGAACACCCCACTCCTACAATAAACTTAATGCAGCCAACGAACACCGCAAGGTCCCATATGGATAGGAACCATGAGATTGTATTGTCAAACTACAACAACCTTACTATGAGTAGCCGAGACACTCTAGGTCAAAAAACTATTCACACAACTACAGCATCAGAAAGTTATCGACGAGTGAGGGTCATCTGTATAACTTCCCATAGTTGGTCACGCTCAGTACTGTTGATCTATATTAACTACCTGTACTCTCACTTCAGTGTCACCACACTATAGGTCAGAGACTCACCTACCTAGAATGGAAGTGATCCGTGCATCGATTTTAACGGATCAATCACCGTCCTTGTGATGTTCCAACAATCGGGAGCTTTTAGGAGTTAATCTATAAAGACACATGCCTCAGATTCTCAACTCTTGAGATTATATGTCATTGTCCATTAACTCCATGGACGATTCATAGATACATCAATATGAATAATATTATCCTTTATTATGAAAAAAATTAAGTACAAAATCCATGCCCTAAAAATGTGTCATGCTAACTTGGCTTTTAGGGCACACATCTAACAAATGATGGTACGAGCTGGAGAGCTCAGGAGGTTACCAGATTATTTGGGAGCCAGCTGGCTGGTCGCATCCTTGCCATGCCGATTCTGACACATGGTTGCCAAATTTGAGGATGTTAGTGTTGGGAATGTGTCCCAAAGCCAATCGTCTAGACTGTAGATTGTTTGCTATCTTGTAACTGTATATGATTTTTTAATGAATAAAAGTTATTCTTTTTAGCTGTTCATCGTATTTATATTTTCCTAATATGAACTATTGTATGATGAAGTCCTTAGAACTATATTATTTGATATAGAGAGGATATATCAAATAGTTCTTAAACTAGTTCACAACCAAAGGAACAATGTTATAGGACGACGATGTATCAAGTATAGGTTATTGTATGTCATAATTGTTGGTTGTCCTTTTAACCAAGGAGTATGGAGATACTAGTATGATATGCAAGTGAAATGTGTGACATCTCACTGAACGTGACCATCTACAGAGCTCCCTTCTATCAAAGGGTTGCTCGTGAAGGGATATGGATATATATGTCCCTCAGACCTGAGATCACCATGGTAGCTTGCAAGCAACTCATTGTACTTTGATATGGACTATTTGGATTTCTAATCTAGTGACGAAAAGTTTTTGAGTGCAGTCAAGTACTTGTAGAGCGGTGGTGGATCAAGATGGAATTGACCCCTCCAAATAGTTTGGAGTGAATGACTCACTATGTCTCAATTTAGCAAATCCTTGGCTAGGGTAGTTCTTGTGAGGAGTCACATATTTTGTAAAGTTGAGACATGATCTGGATAAACCAAATTAGGATTGGCAGTCAAACCCTAGGTCATCCTGAGTATTTTAAAGACAAAGGGATGAAGTATGTGATAACTATATACCAGAGGTTCTTGTGAGGTGTTCTACATCTTCGACCTATCCGAACGTCGGATATCATTACTAGATGAGGACTTTGATTGGTACTAGAAATGTTCCAATGCTACCAACTTAGTGTTCAAACCTATGGGGTTACACACCATAAAGATTTCTATCTAATCTTAAGGCTGATCGATAATTGAGGATCGTTTGCCATCACTGGAGGTCAATATGATTGACCATGTTCCAAGTGTCAACACTTGGCATTTTGTAAGTGTCGACATTTGCTGTGACAAGCATATTTTCTGGAAAGAATTTATGGAATGTTTGACTTCAAATTTTGAATTCAAAATTTGATTTTTTGGATGTTTTGG
Organism: Areca catechu; assembly: GCA_021397845.1. Lineage (NCBI taxonomy): Eukaryota > Viridiplantae > Streptophyta > Magnoliopsida > Arecales > Arecaceae > Areca > Areca catechu. The sequence goes on along the minus strand of CM038049.1, from coordinate 21,026,071 downwards.
CTCCAAGCATTCATGGTATGATAGTCATACTTACCTTCTATGGTTTGGACCCATTTGGTATGGCCCTTGACTCTCTCCCCCAATCTCTCCTCCTTTCTCTTTCTCCCTCTCATGGCTGCTCCTATAAATGAAGGTCATTCTAGAGGCTGCTAATGGTTAAAACAACAAGAGAAAAGTTAGAGAAGAAGAAGAAGGGTTTAGTGAGGACTTGGGATTGGGTGTGAGAAACCTAGCATTCAAACTAGGTCTTGGGAAGAGAGTTTCTTGGGAAGGGTTCTATCTCTCCTCCTTGTCTTCCTAGAAGAAGAAGATCGGCCGAAGGATCTCGAAGAGCTAGCACTCCGAGGGAGTTGATCAGTGTCGCGCCTTGGTGTGGATTACTTGTAGAGGCTAGACACGTGTGTGGCTCGTGCGCCTTCCTTCTTCTTCTTAATATTTTTAGAGGTATAATGGTAAGGTACTTTTATATCTTTGTTTCTTTCTTGCTATTGATGTTTCTTGCATGCTAGATTATTATACTAGATCCTATTACGGGCAAATCGGTAGATCATTTTGATCTATCTATCGAGCCTTCCGCTGTGCATGTTTTAAAATAGTTTTAAAATATATTTTTTCTGCCCTGTGTGCGTGAATGTTTTCACCTTCAGTGGGGCCACTCTTGCCTTCCTAAGATCCCTTCTAGTACCCTTTCTAACCTGCACAGGCAGCAGTTTGAGACGAGGATTTCTGCTGCTTGGATCTAGAGATTGCATGCTCACCCGAGAGTGCACCTTTTCCTTTAGAAGGTGGCTTAGGATCGCCTTCCTACGAGGACGTTGCTCAAGCACAAAGGCATGGACTTGTCAGTGACTTGCCTGGTCTATGGTTCTGAGGTGGAGTCTACTGATCATGAGATATTGTGCTACCCTCAAGCAAGATCGATTTCGACTTTGGCAAGGAGATGGCCCTGGGCTCAGGAGCAGAGATCCTGGTTATGCTCCTTCCTTCATATACTCTAGCACTGTTCGATTAAGGTGGGTGGCATCTTTGCCTATATTGCTTACCAAATCTGGCTGTCTAGGAACAGCTTTATCTTTGAGGCTATTCTCATTCTGCCTTACTGGGTCCTTCGTAGCGCCATGTTCATGGCTATGAAGTATCACCACCTTGACACTACCACTACTATCCTTGCGATCCCGATTCCTGGGACTCCCTTGTTGCTTCGGTAGTGGCCCGGAGAGCTATTTACATTTCTTGGGAGCCCCCTTCTGTGGATTTCATCAAGGTAAATTTTGATGGTAGTGTCAGAGGTGCCTCAGGAGGTGCAAGGTTTGTCATTTATGATGCTGAGGGTAGGCTGCTAACAACTAGAGGCCCTTTTCTAGTTAGGCCCTCAATTCCTGATGCTGAGCTCAGAGCAACTTGGACGGGCATTACCTGGGCTATTCAGAAGCTACGTGCTGTGAGGATTCATTTTGAGGGGGATTCATCCATTGTCATCGAATGGATTCAAGACAAGACTGCGCAGCATCATGTCCATCCCCTTCTCCATGATATTTGGCGATCTCTTGGCCTGCTGGCGACTACATCAATTCATTATGTCTATAGGAAGGCAAACAGTACGGCCGACGGGTTGCTTCCTGTTACCGCGTCAACTCCTGGACAGAGAACCGGGATGACTGGATGGGCTAGAGCACTCCTCTCCCGGGCAAACCTGCAGAAAAGTCTCCAAGGGCACCAGTGGTGTTCTGGCGGGGGACTCTCCGATGCTTAAGTTAGCAGGAGATTGAAGGCAACAGAATAGAGGAATCAAGGATGAACAGTCTCTGGTAAGGAATAGTTATTCTACCTTCGAACGGGGTCCCCCAGGTACCTTATAAAGGCACAGAACAGTCCAAAATCCGTTAGGGGAGAGGCTAGGAAAGACCGATTTGCCCCTAGAAAAATTTGGAGAGTGGCCACATGGTGCACAGATGCGACGGCACCGTGGAAGTAGTGGAGCAGGGTCGTTGGGATAGTAGGATCCCGTAGTAACAGAAAGGATGCTAAGGCTTGCCTGTCGGACGTCGGCCATAAGGTGGTCGGTCGGTCGGACCAAAGAACAAGCCTCCAGAGGAGAGTAATGCACCGAACCCCAGCAGGAGAGGGCCGTTCGGGCCTCAGCTCCGGTGGGTCGAACCTCTGATGGAGAATAGTGGGCCGAACCCCAGCAGGAGTGGATCATTCAGATCTCAGCTCCAGTGGTTCGGACCTCAGCAGGAGAGGGTCGTTCGGACCTCAACTCCCGTGGGTCGGACCTCTGACAAAGAGTGGTGGGCCGGACCCCAGCAGGAGAGGATCGTTCGGACCTTGGCTCCGATGGGTCGGACCTCTGACAAAGAATGGTGGGCTGAATCCCAGCAGGAGAGGGTCGTTCGGACCTCAGCTCTGATGGATCGGACCTCTGACGGAGAGTGGTGGGCCGGACCCCAACAGGAGAGGGTCTTCGGCCCTCAGCACCGGTTGGTTAGACCTCCTTGGTTGGAGCAGCCGGGCCTGGCTGCAAGGTTGGGTCGATTCTGGCCGAGGGTGAGCCGTCATGGTACAACAGTTGTCCCCCTTACCCTTGTGCTTCGAGGAGTCCGCAGGCTCGAAGGGCGAGGGCATTAAATGGCAATAAATTCACCGGCCTTTTGAACGATGGCGAATTCGGCTCGGCGTGCTGCATCCAGCCGCCTCCCGCTTCGATGTTTGCCTGGGACAGGTGTCATTGCCTGGTTGGCGAGGACTGGGGAAGCAGTTATGACCCGGCACGTGGCAGCTGTCCGTTCGGATTATTGAAGCGACGTTGGACACGTGGCACCGTCAGAGCGGTTGGTGTGCTTGCCGAAGCGGCCCATCCACCGTTGCCTCGTCTGTCACGTGTATCGTGGCCAGATACGATCCGGAACGTCCCCTCGGATTCCTGTCCAATCCAGGAACCGAAGCGACAGCCGTCGGAGTTCGGAACATGGGGGATGCGTTGGGGCGCGGCCCCCAGATGCCTACAAAAGGAAGGGGGCATCACTTAGAAGGGATCTGCTGCTGCATTTGCACTGGAAGAAAATCGCCTCCTCCTCCCTCTGCGCTGCCCCTAGGCTCTCTTAGAGATCCAGAAAATCAAGTTAGTCCCGTCTTCATCTTCTGCCACCTTCTTCCTCCTCTGCAACCAATTTTAGGATGGCTGTAGCTCATGGCTATAGGGAACTTGGCCCCTTCGACATCCCGTCGACCATGACCCGAGAGAGGGTCGAGAACCTCATGACCATATACAACATTCCGTCCACCTTACATCTGACCGTCCCTAGCCGAGAGGGTAGGGTAAACGGACCTCTAAATTTAGAAGCCCTCCCCATGTACAAAGACCACCTGAAGGCCAGTCTTCGCTTCTCGATCCATAGCTTTTTTATTCATGTTTTTAACACCTATAGGATCATGCCTTCCTAGCTGACGCCGAACAGCATTAGGATCCTGTACGGCTTCGTAGTTCTATGTCGGGAGGCCGACATAGAGCCTAGGGTGATCCTCTTCTCCAATTTCTTCTTATTAAAATGGGACTTCCGGAGTCAGGAATGGTGGATGTTCAGTCCCTGTCCTAACCAGAAGATTCTAGGGGGGCTTCCATCCGCCATTCATGGATGGAAGTTCACATACTTTTTCATAGATAGCTTGGAGCTGTGGGGCTTCGAGGCAGCCTGGAGGGGACCGAGGCTGGATGCCCTGCATGGAAGGAAGGTCTCGAGGGCCGACGAGGCTGACTTCCATAGGTTGGATGGAGAAGATCCAAAATTCATTAACTTCCTGCTCTTTGAGGACAGCCTCCACCGGGCCGGACTCAGCTGATAGTCGATGTTAGGTAGGGCAAGAGTCTTGTAGGGAGAGACCGACTACCTTCCATTTCTTCTTTGCTTTCTGTCGGCTTATTGACTGCCACTAACCCTGCTTTCATTGTTGACAGGCAAAAAAATGAAGTCGGATCGGCCTATCCTTTCGGCACGGTCGGCGTAGCGGAGGGCCGTCCGGATCACAGAACTGGCATAACAAGAGCCGAAGAAACGGGCGGCAGAACCAGCGCTCGAAAGGCCGAAGAAGCAACGAACAGCAGAACCGTCCGTTCCGGTGGTGTCGGTTGACTCAGGGGATGACATGCCCCTGACCGAACGTCGAAGGGTGATCGTGTCCGAGAGATCATCTTCAGCAGGACAGCTGACCATCCAGGCAGAAGGGAGGCACTCGACGTCGGCAGGGACGGTGGTAGTCCCTGCGCCCCCACCGCCGGAGATGACCGCAACGGTCCCCCCGACGACCCAAAGGGCCCCTGCGGTGAAGGGCCATCGACTGCTGGCGAGAGGGCCACCTGGGCCCTGGGGGAGGAAGAGGAGTGCCTGCTGTAGCGCGCTGCTGAGGAGGCAAGGGAATAGCTTCAACGGGCCATCCCCGACACTGACAGTCAGTCAGTGAACGAGGTGGCTAGTAGTTCTCTCCGCCATCTTTTAGGGGTAAGCTTCATTCCTCCTTTCACTTTAAGTTTAATGCTGAAAGTTCTCTAACTATCAATCTTTGTCGACAGCTCATCAGGGACAACCTCCAGATGGACCAGGGGCTGGGTGAGCTGCTGTACATAAAAGAGCAGCTAACCTAGAGGGCCGAAGTGGCCGAACTGGCAAGAGACACTGCCTGGGAAGCACTGACAGCTTCCAGGGAGAGGTGCTCAGTCTGAAGGCCGCAGCAGCCGAGGTGTCCTCCCTGCGGGCTGAACTGGAGGCCCAAAAGAAGAAGACAGAGGACCTGCTCACCCAGAAAGCTGATCGTGAGGCCAGGCTGAAGAACAAGAAGAAGAAAATCAAAACCCTGGCTCGTCGACTGGCCATCGAGGAGGGTTGCCTGACCGATCTGGACATCCGCGCGAAGGGCTATCAAGCATCGGTAGAAAGGTACAAGAGCTTGCTGAAAGCGACCCAAGATTTGCTGAAGATGGCTGGCGAGAAGGCCATGGCGGATTACAAAGCCTCCGAAGATTTTACGGAGGAAATGAACGAAGCCGGGACGGTTGGCTTCAAATATGGGTATGACGAGTGCCTGGGAAAGGTCAGCGCTGCCTTCTCGGAACTCGATCTGGCTTTCCTCCAGCTGTCGGAGCCTGCGGTGGTAGGAGCTTCGAAAGGGACGGACCCGACTGCCCCAGCGGCCGAAGCCCCAACAGAGATCGTCGCGGAGGAAGTCAGAGCGGACACCCCAACTGGTGCCGAGGCAGAGGCAGCCGAAGGGGCTGAAGAGGCCAGAGCAGCAGCTGCATCCGAAGGGGCCGAAGTTGTCATTGTTGTAACCTTCGAAGGTCAGACCTAGTTGGTTGTAAAGGTCTGACCTTCAGTTTATGTAAAAATCCTTTTGAAGCAATGAAGAAACTTTTTCTCACTGACTTATCTCTTATATTGTTCAATTCTTGCTTTCTAAAATTTTGCTAAGTATGAGCCAGTCGGTATATCAGAGTGAGTGGTCGAACCTTCAGGGTTAGTATTGAGTAGAAACCCAGGTCGCACTAGATTCTCTTAGGATTTTTACTCTAAGTACTGGCCCATTGGCCTTCCAGACCGAGAATAGACTAGGGCGGTTGAGGCAGCGATCGGGTGTAAGCTCAGGCTAGAGCAACTAGCTTAGGAAATTTATCCTAAGTGTTGGTCCGTCGGCTTTCCAGATCCTGAAGCAGTTGAGGCAGCGGTCGAATGTCAGCTCAGGCCAGAGCAACTAGCTTAGAAAATTTATCCTAAGTGTTGGTCCGTTGGCTTTCCGGACCCTGAAGCAGTTGAGGCAGCGATCGAATGTTAGCTCAGGTCGGAGCAACTAGCTTAGGAAATTTATCCTAGTATTGGTCCATCGACTTTCCAAATTGGGCTGCCCTAGAGCCTTTGCCGACCGGGGTCGGACTTTCAGAAGTGGGCTGCCCTAGAGCCTTTGCCGACCGGGGTCGGACTTTCGAAAGTGGGCTACCCTAGAGCCTTTGCCAACTGGAGTCGGACTTTCGAAGTGGGTTGCCTTAGAGCCTTTGCCGACCGGAGTCGGTCTTTCGAAAGTGGGCTGCCCTAGAGCGTTTGCCGACCAAAGTCGGACTTTCGGAAGTGGACTGCCCTAGAGTCTTTGCCAACCGGAGTTAGGCTTTCGGAAGTGGGCTGCCCTAGAGCCTTTGCCGACAGGAGTCGGACTTTCGGAAGTGGGCTGCCCTAGAGCCATTTGCCATAGGAGTCGGACTTTCGGAAGTGGGTTGCCCTAGAGCGTTTGTCGACCGGAGTCGGACATTCGGAAGTGAGCTGCCCAAGAGTCTTTGCCAATCAGAGTCGGACTTTCGAAGTGGGCTGCCCTAGAGCCTTTGCCGACCGAAGTCGAACTTTTGGAAGTGGTTCGTAAATAGAACTTGAACTTCATTGACAGTACTTGCGGAGGTTATCTACATTCCACGGACGCGCCAACTACCGTCCGTCCAAAAATTCAAGTCGATAAGTGTCGGCCCGAACCACTTTGGCGACCCGATATGGTCCTTCCAATTTGGGGAAAGCTTGCCTTGCTCGGTCGGCCTCGATATTTTGACCCTCAGCAGGACTAAGTCTCCGACCCGGAAAGCTCGCGCCTTGACTCGCGAGTTGTAATACTTCGCTATCTTTTGGTGGCATACTGCCATCTTCATGCTTGCCCGAAGCCTTGTTTTCTCAAGCAAGTCCAGGTCAGCCCTTCGCCACTCGGAGTTGGCCAGCTCAGTGTAATGGTCAATCCGGAGAGATTGGAGAGAAGTTTCAATGGGGATGACGGCTTCACTTCTGTAAGTGAGGTTAAACGGAGTTTCGCCGGTCGATGCTCTGGCGGTCGTCCGATACGCCCATAACACTGAATGGAGCTCATCTGCCCAAAGTCCCTTGGGTTCATTGAGCCAGGTTTTCAGTCCATGCAAGATTGTTCTGTTGGTGACTTCGGTCTCTCCGTTGCACTGCGGGTGGCCGATCGAGGTAAGTCGATGAGAGACTTGGTATTGCTAGTAGAAATCTTGAAATTTAGAGTTGTCAAACTGTCTCCCATTGTCAGTAGTAATTGTCCGGGGAATGCCAAATCGGAAGATAATATTGTTCCGGACGAAGTTCTCCACCTTAGCCTCCATTATCTGTGCTAGTGGTTCGGCTTCCACCCACTTGGTAAAGTAGTCGATAACCACAAGCAGAGATTTTCGTTGCCCGGAGGCTGGGAAAAAGGGTCCCAAGATATCCATCTCCCACTGTGCGAACGGCCATGGGGCGGTGATTGGAGTCAGCTCGCTGGCAGGTCTCCTTTGAATGATGGAGTACCTCTGACATGCATCGCACCTTCGGACGAAGTCCGATGCATCCCTCTGAATGGTGGGCTAGTAATATCCCTGTCGGATGATCTTGTAAGCCAAGGATCTCCCTCCAAGGTGGTCACCACAAATGCCTTCATGGACTTCTCTGAGGGCGTAGTCGATGTCTGCCAGCCCCAAACACTTCAATAGCGGCTGTTAGAATGACCGCTTATAAAGGATGCCATCAAGGACGACGTACTTAGAGGCTATCAGGCGTACTCGTTTGGCCTCCGCCAGATCTTCAGGAAGAGTTCCCTTGGCCAAGAAAGTAAGGATCGGATCCATCCAAGAAGCTTCGTGCTCTACCTGGTGGACCTTTGTCGGCTCTTCAGCAATGCTAGGATGTCGTAAATACTCCACAAAGGTTTGGTCAGAAGTCCCGCTAGCGACCGTAGCCAGCCTTGAGAGAGCATCCGCCCGAGAGTTCTGCAGACGAGGTATGTGGAGGATTTTGAAAAATTTGAATCGATGAATGAGGTTTTGTACCTTGTTTAAATATTTTGCCAGGGTCGGATCCCTGGTTTCAAATTCTCCCTTCACCTGATTGACGACCAGCTAAGAGTCGGAGAAAACTCTGAGTCGGCTGATGCCCAGTTCGTTAGCGATCCGCAGCCCCGCAAGGAGGGCTTCATACTTCGCTTGATTATTTGACACCTGAAATAAAAAGTGTAAGGCATACTCCAGGTTCTCCCCGTCCGGTTCGACCAGAATCAGTCCGGCCCCACAGCCTGTAAGGTTGGACGCTCCATCCACATGAAGGGTCCATGCTGGTTCTACTTCATAGACAGTGTCAGCTTCAGGTATTTCGGCCACTCGAGGAGGCATCTCCTGCTTCCACGTACACTCTGCAATGAAGTCAGCAATTACCTGGGCCTTCAAGGTAGATCGCAGCTGGAAGGAGATGTCGAACTCCCCTAACTTGACGGCCCACTTGGCGAGCTGACCAGATATATCTGGGCTCCGAAGGATTGCCTGAGAGGTTGGTCGGTCAGCACTACGATCGAATGCGCTTGGAAGTATGGTCGGAGCCGCTTAGCAGATGTAACCAAGGAGTATATTAATTTTTGCATCTTGGGGTATCTTGTTTCGGCGTCATGGAGGACTTTGCTGATATAATAGATAGGCTTTTGCTGTCCGTCCTCTCCGACTCACACAAGGACGGTGCAAATCACTTCGTCTGACACCGAAAGATAGAGGTACAAATGCTCCCCTCGATCAGCTTGGCCAGCAGCGGAGGGTTCTTCAAGTACTCCTTCAATGCTTCGAAAGCCGATCGACACTCGTCAGTCCAGACAAAACCCTCCGACCGGCGTAGGGTCTTGAAGAATGGCAGGAACTTCTCAACTGAATGGGAGATAAAATGATTGAGAGAGGCGATTCGGTCAGTAAGCTCTTGGACCTGCTTCTTGTTGGTCGGGTGTGCCATCTCCGTGACGGCTTTTATCTTGTCAGGATTCACTTCAATTCCCCTTTGTGTGACCAGAAAACCAAGGAATTTGCTAGAGGTCACCCCAAAAGTGCATTTCGTGGGGTTCAACTTCATCCGATGGCGCCTGAGTGCGTCGAAGGATTCCTGCAGGTCCTTGATATGGTCAGCCTTACGAAGACTCTTCACTATCATGTCATCAACGTAAGCCTCCATGTTTCTCCCCAGCTGTCCTTCAAACACCCGGTTGATCAGCCTTTGAAAGGTGGCGCCGGCATTTCTCAAGCCAAAAGGCATCATCCGATAGCAGTACAAGCCTTTGTCGGTGACGAAGGTGGTCTTCTCCTTATCTTCTAGATGCATTTTTATTTGGTTGTATCCGAAAAAGGCATCCATAAAGCTGAGAAGTTGGTGGATGACCGTGGCATCCACCAGCTGATCAATTTTGGGTACTGGGAAGCTGTCCTTCGACAGGCCTTGTTAAGGTCGGTGTAGTCCACACAGATCCTCCACTTTTCGTTGGACTTCTTCACCATAACCATATTCGCCAACCACTCAGGATAGTGAACCTCCCTAATGAAGCCAGCATCACGGAGCTTCTTTACTTCCTCATCAATGGCTTTCTGTCTTTCGGCAGCAAAGCTTCTCTTCTTTTGTCGGATTGGTCGGTAGGTCGGATCGACCTTGAGTTGGTGAGTGATAACTTCCGACGGTATCCCAGGCATGTCCGACACGACCAAGCAAAGACATCGGCATTACTCCTAAGAAAGCTGATCAGCTCCGACTTAAGGTCTTCACTGAGAGAGCCTCCGATTTAAAGGACTTTAGTAGGATCATCCTCTTGGAGCGGAACAAACAGAATCTTTTTCCCTAGCTGACCGAGGCCATCGGCCTCAGCCCTTGGGTCAAGTTGCTCCAGAGTGGAATGGCCTTCTGATTGTTGATTCAAAATGGTCAAACACTGCCTGGCCATCCGACGGTCTCCCCTCATCATTTCGATCCCGTTCCTGGTTGGAAATTTTGTCAACAGATGATAAGTTGAAACAATGGCTCTAAATTTGTTGAGGGCCGGTCAGCCCAGAATAGCATTATAAGGTGAGGTCGTCCGTACGACCACAAAGTTGATGATGAGGGTTTTCTGGAGAGGCTCCGTCCCAACTATCACAGGGAGAACTATTTCACCTTCCACTCCGACGGAGTTGCCCCTGAAGCCTGTCAGCGGCGCGGGGGACTCCAGCAGCATAGATCTGGATAAATTCATTCTCACAAAGCATCATACAGCAATACCTCTGTCGAGCTTCCATTATCAATAAGTCTTCTCCTTACATTGTAATTGGCAATGACCGCCGACACAACTACAGATCGTTCTCAAGAACATGGTTTTTCAGGAGATCTTCATCAGAGAAAGTAATGGCATTAGAGCCGCGGGACCTTTTAGCAATATCCGTCCCGTCCTCTCGACTTCCTCTGGATCGTCGATGTAGCATGCCGACATCCCCACCAATCGGCCTTTGATTGGGGAGCTCTACCTCCTCCGGAGGGTTTCTGGTGTTTGATGCTTCTGCCCGGTCCCATAGGGTCGGACATACTTGCACAGGTATCCCTCCAGATGAGATCTTCAATGGCATCCTTCAGCTACAGGCACTCTTCAGTACTATGCCCACGATCCCTGTAGAAGCGACAGAATTTATCCTTGTTCCTTAGGGCAGAAGGGCCCCTCATTGGCTGAGGCCTTTGCAAAAGGTCTCGTTCTCGATCTCCATCAGGATCTTTTGTCTTGGCAAGGACAGAGGTGCATAAGTCTCGAACCTTCGGGAGAAGTCCCTCAGCTTCGGACTTCGGCATTGGGCCGACCGCCTACTGTCGCTCGGAGATCAGACTTCGGGAGCTTTATCACTCCACTTCTTTGGGGTCGGCCTTCCTTCAGCTTGACATCGGTCGGTTGCTTGTTCTTCCGCCAGGGCATACTTCTGCGCTCTGGCCAGTAGGTCACTGTAGCTTGTCGGATGCTTCTTGTCCAAGAAAAAGGTCAGCCTGGATGAGCGGAGCCCTCGCTTGAAGGCTAACATTGTTACAGCTTCATTTAAATCCGGGACTTCCATGGCCGCTGAGTTGAAACGGGCCAGGAAATCCCGGAGGGTCTCTCCCTCCTTTTGCAGCACGAGGAAGAGGCAGTCGGTATTCCTCGGGATCCAACTGCAAGTCCTGAAATGGGAAAGAAAAAGTGATTCAAGTTGAGAGAAGGAGTGGATCGTACCTGGCCGGATGGCGGAGAACCACATTCAGGCGATTTTCTTGAGGGTTGCAGGGAAAGCAATGCAATGTAGAGCGTCGAAGGCACCTTGGACCATCATATGGGCCTTGTATGTGCCCAGATGGTCCATCGGATCAGTGGTACTGTCGTAGGGGTCCACCTGTGGGATCTTGAAGTGGCGGGGAATCATCTCCGCCAGAATTTCTTTGGAGAATGGGGGACGGGAGTCGTATACCTGTCCCCCTTCGGCATTCTGCCGGAGGGCGATTTCAGCAATGCACTCCTCCATGTGCATGATCTTGCTGCCATAGTCCTTCGGAGGTTCGGCGGCAAGCCGACCGCAGATGAGGATGGATTCGGCGTAGGAAGGCGAAGCAGACCTCGCCCTTTTACCGTCGGCGTGATCACCCAAGGACCTCTGGGGCTCCGCAGCGGCGTGAGAATCGTGCTGAGGGATTTCTGGCCATCGGCCTCCCACAGCAGCAGTTGGAGGATTAGTGTAAGAAGTGGCTGGTAGTTGCTGTCGGTTGTCGGCTACTTCCTGGAAACGCTGAACCACGGTCGTAAGTGTTTCAATGCGATTCACCAAGGTTTGGAATTGTTGCAAATCCCAAAGTGATGGTAGGTTCTGCAGCAGTAGGGGCGGTAGCAGCAAAATCGTTCTCTCGAAGAGGCTCCTTTGACCTAGAAGGAGAGGTATCCCTCCTGGCAGTGGTATTTGGAGCTCTTCCCTTAGCCATTTTCTTGCCAGGATGATGGATTCCTCCTTTTAGAAGAAAGGTGATCCCCTTCCTCTAGTGCCAATCTGTTACCGCATCAACTCCTGGACCGGGAACCGGGATGACTGGATGGGCTGGAGCACTCCTCTCCCGGGCGAACCTGCAGAAAAGTTCCAAGGGCGTCGGTGGTGTTCCGGCGAGGGACCCTCCGATGCTTAAGTTAGCAGGAGATTGAAGGCAACAGAATGGAGGAATCAAGGGATGAACAGTCTCTGGTAAGGGAATAGTTCTTCTACCTTGGAATGGGATCTCCTAGGTACCTTATAAAGGCGCGGAATAGTCCAAAATCTGTTAGGAGAGAGGCTGGGTAAGACCGATCTGCCCCTAGAAAAATCTAGAGAGTGGCCACATGGCGCGCAGATGCAGTGGCACCGTGGAAGTAGTGGAGCAGGGCCGTTGGGATAGCAGGATCCCGCAGTAACAGAAAGGTGCTTCTAGAACATCTTGGATGCTAAGGCTTGCCTGTCGGATGTCGGCCATGAGGTGGTCGGTCGGTCGGACCAAAGAACAAGCCTCCGGAGGAGAGTAATGCGCCAGACCCCAGCAGGAGAGGGCCGTTCAGGCCCCAGCTCCGGTGGGTCACCTCTGACGGAGAACGGTGGGCCAGACCCCAGCAGGAGAGGGTCGTTCGGACCTCAGCTCCGGACCTCAGGTGGGTCAGACCTCTGACGGAGAGTGGTGGGCCGAATCCTAGCAGGAGAGGGTTGTTCGGACCTCATCTCCGGTGGGTCAGACCTATGACGGAGAATGGTGGGCCGAACCCCAGCAGGAGAGGGTCATTCGGACCTCAGCTCCGATGGGTCGGACCTCTGACGGAGAGTGGTGGGTCGAACCCCAGCAGGAGAGGGTCGTTCGCCCTCAGCTCCAGTGGGTCAGACCTCCTTGGTTGGAGCGACCGAGCCAGGCCGCAAGGTTGGGCCGATTCTGGCCGAGGGTGAGCCATCATGGCCGAGCACTCGGGTGACTGGTCATGGTGCCAGGGTGATGATGTTCCTTTGCACCTTCAGTGATGGGGAATGGGATCAGGGATAGGATTGTCGGTGAGCTAAGAAGTCACCAAGATTATGGTACTACTATATTTTTTTTTGCAGAAGGTGGTGAAGAAACAATGGAGATGGGAGGTAGAAATTTGGACTCTCATGGACTTTGGACTCATACTCATGGAGAGATCTCTCACCTCTAGGGTATCTCACCCGCCTCACTAATGGAACCGTTAGGGTGAATCTCAAAGGACATGAGGGTGGTAAGGAAGATGGAATTAAGGAAGGGGATAACTAGACATGACCTCACATCATGTCTTGGGGTTGGGCCTCACACCGTCTCCTCATGTAGCAAAAGAAGAGTCACTCTTCTCTAAAGAAAACTTTCATTCATCAATAGCCTCTTTTTTTTACAAAGAGATTAGGGGCCTATTTATAGCCTTCTAAGCCCCCATTTGAAATTCAGATTTTACATGAAAAGAGAGAAAAATATAGTTACAAATTTGAATTTCAAATTTCATGAAAACGGGGCACAAAATCTGAAAATCTGCATGGGGTTTCAAAATGGGGTGCCAAGTGTCTCCATGTGGTGGCTGTTAGACATTAGAATAATGAAAATTAACCCAACTTTATTTGATTAAAATTGATACTTTTTGTGATACTTTGTAGGAATTGACTCCATAAACGTGTAGATCTTGATTTTAGGAGTCCAACATCGCAAACGGAATGTAATTCGGACTTTGAACGGCCTGAAATGGATTTTAGAAGATTTTAACATGGATTTCAGAGCCGCACGGTTTTTGGAGCATCACCTTGAAACATTTTAATGGCTCACGGTGGACCGGCTCAATGGTCCACCGCACGAACCACCGGTCCACGGCAGCCATTGCTGCCGGTCCACGGGCAGAGCCGTGGACCAGCGAGCTCTTTACTCCGAAACTTGACGGAGAGCTTCCCCGGCGCCGCCCAAGCTACCGCCGACCCTGTTCGGTCGGAGAAGCCCCCGTTCGGCCGGAAAAATGGCCGGAATGCCGTGCTGCCTCCTCTTCTCCACCCAACCTGCAGAAGCCGTCTCCGCCCTCTTCCTCACCGCCGTCCGAAGCCGTCTCCGCCCTCTTCCGCACCGCCGTCCGAAGCCACGCCGCCTAGCCATGTCTGGACCTCCGCCGTCCGTCCAGTCCGTTGCCGTCCGCCTCCGCCGTCCACCCCAACCACAAGCCACCGTCCGCCTTCGCCGTCCGCCCCTGCTGCAGCCGTCTCCACCCACCCTGCAGCCACCGTCCGAAGCATCTCAGCCCACGGCCATGCCGCGAGCCACCCTGCTGCTGCCTCTTCTTCCGCATCACCGCCCACGGCCACGCCGCACAGCCCTCCATGGCCTGTTGCCTCCGAAGCCGTCTTTGCCCAGCCGTCACCTCCGTTTCTAAGCTCCTGAAGCTGCTTGTCACCATCCCTGCTGTTCAGACCGGGATGTCCAAGGAAGCATCAGAACGAGAAGAGATGTCAGACAATGCTGGATTGATGCGGGATTGTGCGATAGAATTTTTGAGTTTGATTTTTGAGATGAGGATGATCGTAAAAAAATATCAGATAAGGAGATAGCGCAGAGTTTGAAAATCAGATTGAGATGAGAAAATCACCGCGCTTTCCACACGGACCCGACACGGTATTTTTCATCTATAAATACCTCGGTGATTCTCTTCTACGGGGAGAGGAATTTTTGGGGAGGAATTTTGGGGAGGTTCCACTTGTTGTCCGTAGTTCCAGTTCCTGTTGCTGTCATAGAGAGTCAGAGTCGGTTAAAAAGGGAGAAAGGGACCCTTGTTCCCTTACTTTTCTTTTATTTTCTCTGTACCCCAATTTTTTATGCAATAAATATTTATTTGCTTCATATTAATCCATGATTGTTCATTTTTATTTTAAGGTAATGCTGGAGTCATGTTGGATTAGCGTTTAAGGTAAGTCGAAGTGAATTAATTTTGACTGACCTATACCTAAAGGACGGGCCATGATCCACGGGTACGGGCCATACTCTTGAGATAGGTCATATCTGAGTTATTTTCACGAATTTATTATTTACATCTATTTCTTGCATTAGTTCTAGTTTATTTTAAATCAAAAGAAAATCCTTTTTCAAGATAACCCCAAAGTCTCTGTGGGATCGACCCTTACTCCCGCTATTCTACCCTTTAGAGTAGTGGAATTAAGGTTCTAAATCGGTGCATTGCGACACGCATCAGATTTTTGGCGCCACTGCCGGGGACTTTCGGCGTTATTCTGAAAAAAAAAAATCAACAATCTAAAAATTCACAAAAAAATTTTTCAATTTTCAAAATTTTACATTCAAATTTCAAAAAAAAAATTCAAATTCCAATCTTGAGTGCCCTGACATAAGGTTGCCCTGGCATAACTGGGAGGTTATGTTGAATGGTTGTCCTAGGGTACAAAAAGGTTGAACAAAAATTTTTTTTTTTAGATTCACTTAGGTAAATTTATTTTTTTTGCAAAACCAAAAAAATATTACCCAGACATTTCATAATTTATTAGGATCAGAGACTTAATCATCAAAATTAAAAAAAAAAAATTAAGTTTAATTTTGTTTGTTTATAACTTTTTGGACACCTTAGCTGTTGCATTTCATAATTTCATAATATACTTAAGGGCACAACCCATTAATCAGATAAGGTGGGGAGATCAATACCCTTCCTTAGCCCATAAATCATCAATCCAGCATCTGCATTGACCCAAGCCTCTAATTTTAAAATTAATTAGACGTCAACCCTAAGGATTTCGAGCTCAATAGGACAAGGAAACCCTAGAGTTGGACCAGGTTCAGATCATTTAATTCCTTGGTGTCTAAGGAAAGTGGTTCAGGGACTATAGCCCAAAGGGAGGTGAGTTGGTTCCGCTTACCTGGCCAATTTTTAATTGGTGTCTAAGGCAAGCGATAAGGGAACCTTCACCAACCTTACACTTATCTGGCCAAGTCAGTTAATTGATCTTGGGCTTGGAGTGCTCGAAGGTAACCTTGGATCAGTTAGGAGCTGTCTAGATTCAAGTTAACCCTAGGATAGTGATTTTGATTTGTTTCACTTGATTGAAAAAAAAAAAAATTAATTAAATTAACTTTCTTCTCTCTAGCTTAGGACTCTCTTAGGAACTTCTCCTTTAGACCTCTTCTCATTCTTCCACTTTCCAATTAAAAAAAAAAAAATCTTTGATTGCTGTTTCCTTTAGGAGGGAGGGTGTATGTTAGTATATTCTAGGCATCGACTTCGAGAACCTAAACATATATCCCTAGATCCGAAAATTGAAAGCTCCAGTAGAGCAACCAGCCCAGGTACTATGGATCCTAATCAAGGAATTGACCCTCCGCTGAAGGAGTACTTCACTCCTTCAAAATACACTTATTCACCTTGTATCCAAGTACCCCCTGTAGATGCCATCCAGTACAAAATCAAGTCCAGTGTGATTCAAATGTTACCCTCTATTTACGGACTTGCGACTGAAGATCCATATAAACATTTAGATGAATTTCTAGAAATCTGTTCCACTGTTAAGATACAAAATTTCTCTGATGATGCTTTAAGGCTTAGGTTATTCCATTTTTTCCTGAAAGATAAAGCCAAATATTGGTTGAATTCCCTAGACACTATGACAATTTCAACTTGGGATCAACTTCAGAGGGAGTTCCTTAAGAAATATTTTCCATAGGAAAGACGAATCAAATTAGAAAAGCCATTACTAGTTTTTTCCAATTAGATGGAGAAATGTTTCATGAAACCTGGAAGAGATTGAAAGAGCTGATTAGAAAATGTCCTCACCATGCCATACCCAAATGGCAATTAGTCCAGTGCTTCTATGACGGTTTGTCAGAAAGGCACCGGCAAATAGTGGATGCCTCATGTGGAGGAACGTTCATGCTTAAAAATGAACATGAGGCATGGCAGTTGTTTGAAACTTTAAGTGAAAATTCTCTACATCATATGTCAGCTGCCCGTAGAGATCCTCCCACAGGACCAGTAGAACCCAAGAGAGGAGGTATGTATGAAGTTGGTCGTGCTGTAGACATCTACAGCAAGGTTGATGAGCTATCTCAGAAGCTCGACCAACTTTTGCAAGCTGGAAATAATTCCTCCTCATCTCATCATACTCATGAAGTCTATATTATCTGCTCGAGTTCCACCCACACCTTAGGTGATTGTCCATCAGCTTACCAATTTCCTGAGCTTCTTCAGGAGCAAGCTCATCAAGCTCAAACCCGAATGGCTCCTAGACCAGGAAACGATCCTTATTCGAACACATACAATCCCGGCTGGCGCAATCAGCCGAATTTTTCTTGGAAACCCCAACCCGGAATCAATTCATCCGTTAGGCCCAACTATCAGGAGAACAAATTTCAAAGCATGCCATTTCCACAGTATCAAAATGCCCCACAGCCTCCACAACCTCCGCCAAGCAATCTTGATCCTTCCTTTCAAGAGAAGATCCTTCAAACTTTGAAGGAGGGGCTGAACATGAATACCCAAATCCTTTACTCCCATACCCAATCCATTGCCAAGCTAGAGACTCAGATAGGTCAACTAGCTACAGCTTTCAATCGGAGAGAAGAAGGTAAGTTGCCTAGCCATCCCATTATCAATCCCAAAGGTCAATATATGGCTGAGAGCTCCACTGACCTGAGAATTTTTCTGAACACGCTAAATCTGTTATAACCTTAAGAAGTGGAAAAACATTGAACCAGCCTGACCTGACCCAAGATGTAGAGGTGGCTAAGCCAGAGAAAAAGAATGAAGAGGAGAAGGAATCCATTGGTCAAGCACCTGTACCTAAGGCTCCATTCCCTGGTGCTTTGGAGTCACCTTTACCATTGGATAAGAAAAATTTGAAAATGAATGAGATGCTTGAATTATTCAAGCAAGTCTAAATAAATTTACCTCTCCTCGATGCCATCAAGCAAGTACCGGCTTATGCCAAATTTCTTAAGGATCTGTGCACTCAAAAACGGAAATCTAAGGCACATATCCCTAAGAAAATCCTCTTAACTGAGCAAGCCAGCTCAGTTTTTCAGCAGATAGCTCCACCCAAACTCAAAGACCCAGGTACCCCAATTATCTCTTGTGTCATAGGGGACCTCACAATCAAGAAAGCCTTGTTAGATTTAGGTGCGAGTGTAAATCTTCTCCCAGGCTCAGTGTATGATATGTTTAAATTCGGAGAATTAAAACCCACGACGGTGACTTTACAGTTAGCTGATCGATCCGTCAAGGCACCCCGTGGAATGCTCGAGGATGTGTTGGTAAAAGTAGATGAGTTCTACTTTCCGGTTGATTTTCTTGTTTTGGACATGGAATCTAGCGATAACCCTAGTCAGATACCCATCATTCTTGGAAGACCTTTCTTAGCTACCGCTAATGCTTGCATAAATTGCAGAACAGGGGTTATGGATGTTTCTTTTGGGAATAAGAAAATGCGGTTGAATGTTTTTAATGCATGCCAAGGACCACCCTCTTATGATCATAACGAAGTAAGCATAATAGAAGAAGTAGTAAATAGGAATCTTCCTGTGTTGCTTGATTCGGATCCCTTGCAAGCATGTTTGACACATTTTGGAACTGACGATTTTGATGTTGATGAATATGCAAATGAAGTGAATGCTTTGTTAGAGCCACCCAAGTTTAGCACCGTTCCTCCTTGGACTGTGAAATATGAATCATTACCGACTCAATCAAGCCCTTTAGTGCCATCCTTAGAAGCACCATCCAATCTGGAATTGAAGCCTCTTCCTGACAAGTTGAAGTATTCTTTTCTTGGATCCAATGATACCCTTCCGGTAATCATTGCATCTACTTTGACCTATGATCAGGAACAAAAATTGATGGATGTACTCAGGGAACATAAAGAGGCAATAGGATGGACAATAGCTGATCTTAAGGGAATTGACCCTTCTGTTTGCATGCACCACATTCACTGTGAAGCAGAAGCTAAACCATATAGGGACATGCAATGGAGGCTAAATCCAAACATGCGGGAAATTGTTAAAAAAGAAGTGGTTAAATGGTTGGATGTTGGCATTATTTACCCAATTTCGGATAGCCAATGGGTCAGTCCAACTCAGGTAGTACCTAAAAAGTCAGGAATTATTGTCATTCAAAATAAAAAGGGTGAGTTAATTTCTACCCGAGCAACCACTAGTTGGAGAGTGTGTATAGATTACCGGAAACTGAATGCTGTTACTAGGAAAGATCATTTTCCTCTGCCTTTTATTGATCAAATTCTAGAGCGACTAGCAGGGCAGAGTTTCTTTTGTTTTCTGGATGGATATTCAGGATACAACCAGGTTCCAGTATTTCCTGCAGACCAAGAAAAGACCACCTTTACTTGTCCTTTTGGAACGTTTGCATTCAGGCGCATGCCTTTTGGTCTCTGTAATGCACCAGCCACCTTTCAACGATGTATGATGGCCTTATTCTCCGATATGGTTGGTCATTTCCTTGAAGTGTTTATGGATGATTTTTCTGTCTTTGGATCTTCATTTGAGGATTGTCTCCATGATTTGGCTAAGGTATTGAAATGCTGTATAGAAACCAACTTAGTCTTAAGTTGGGAAAAGAGCCATTTTATGGTTCGTGAGGGAATTGTACTCGGACACATTATTTCTGAGCGAGGGATTGAGGTTGACAAAGCTAAGGTTGAATTAATCTCGAAATTGCCTCCCCCGATCTCGGTTAGACAAGTACAATCCTTCCTTGGCCATGCTGGTTTTTATAGACGATTCATCAAGGATTTCAGCAAAATCTCTCGACCATTGTGTGATTTACTTGCCAAAGGCAAGTCCTTTGATTTTAGTAAAGAATGTTTGGCCGCTTTTGACATTCTTCGAACTGCTTTGACCACTACACCTATCATCAAGCCTCCAGATTGGACTCTGCCATTTGAAATCATGTGTGATGCTTCTGATTATGCTGTAGGAGCTGTTCTAGGACAAAAGCTCAATAGGGAACCCCATGTAATTTACTATGCTAGTAAAACTCTTTCAGATGCACAAATGAACTATACCACTACTGAAAAAGAGTTACTAGCAATTGTATTCGCCCTAGAAAAATTTCGATCATATTTATTAGGGTCTAAGATCCTAGTTTACTCTGATCATGCTGCATTAAGACATCTGCTATCCAAAAAGGATACAAAGCCTAGACTGATTCGATGGATCCTTTTGTTACAGGAATTTGACTTAGAAATTTTGGATAAGAAAGGTTTCGAAAATATGGTAGCAGATCACATTTCTAGGATCTTAGTAGAATACAACAAGAAATTATTGGAGATAGGTTTCCTGATGAGCAGCTATTCTCAATTTCTTCTACTAGCAATCTCCCCTGGTTTGCCCATATTGTGAATTATCTGGTAACAGGGCAAGTTCCTCCATACTGGTCACAACAAGAAAAAGATAGGTTCTTTTCGCAAATCAAATATTCCTTTTGGGAGGAACCTGAATTGTTTAAATACTGTTCAGATCAAGTGATCAGGCGATGTGTCCCTGAGAGTGAATTCAAGAGTATACTCAATTTTTGTCATTCTCTTGCATGTGGGGGACACTTTAGTGGGAGAAAAACTGCAGCAAAGGTGCTGCAAAGTGGATTTTATTGGCCAACTCTCTTTAAAGATGCACATGAATTTAGCCATAATTGTCTCAAGTGTCAACAAAGGGGGAATATTTCATGAAAAGATATGATGCCCCTAAACCCCATTTTAGTTGTTGAAATTTTTGATGTATGGGGTATTGACTTTATGGGACCATTTCCTCTTTCTTTGGATTTGAGTATATTTTGGTAGCAGTGGATTATGTTTCGAAATGGATTGAAGCTGTGGCAGCTCGAACTAATGATCACAAAGTTATAATCAAGTTCATTCAGCATAACATCTTTAGTCGGTTTGGGTGCCCAAGGGCCATTATTAGTGATGGGGGTGCGCATTTTACAAATAGACACTTTGAAGGACTGATGAAAAAGTATGGAATTACCCATAAAGTAGCCACGCCATATCATCCCCAGACTAGTGGTCAGGTTGAAGTTTCGAATAGAGAGATCAAGTACATTCTTGAGAAAACGGTAAGACTCGATAGGAAAGATTGGTCAGAACGTTTGGATGACGCTTTATGGGCTTACCGAACTGCTTTCAAGACCCCTCTAGGAATGTCTCCGTACCGGTTAGTGTTTGGAAAGGCTTGTCACCTACCTGTTGAATTGGAACACCGTGCATTTTGGGCTATCAAGCAATTTAATTTTGACATGAAGAATGCAGGTTCCCATAGAAAACTTCAGTTAAGTGAGTTGGAAGAGTTACGAAATGAGGCTTATGAGAGTTCGAAAATTTACAAGGCTCGAACAAAGGCTTATCATGACAAATTCATTAATAGAAAATCATTTGAGCCTAATCAAAAAGTGTGGCTCTACAATTCTAGGTTACGTCTTTTTCCCGGAAAACTCCGCGCACGATGGGATGGACCTTTTGTAGTAACTCAAGTATTTTCCCATGGAGCTGTTGAACTTAAGAATCCTAAGCAGGGGAATGTTTTTAAGGTGAATGGCCAGTGTTTGAAACCGTATATTGAAGGAATCAGTGATGGAGAAGTTGTTGAAACTCTTGATCTTGAATACCCAGTATTGCCATGAAGATCAACTTAGTCTGGCTGAAGACTATAAACTTAGCGCTCCTGGGAGGCAGCCCAGCTCTTTCCTTAGTTCATATTTTAACTTCTAGTTCTTTGTTTTTAGAATAAATGGAGTAATAAAAGAAGATTGCGGGAACATGGTGATTCAGGGACATCCAATTCCATACCCTACCAGGTTGTATCCTTCTTTGACATTATGTTTTTAGTATCCTCTTCCATTGGGGACAATGGAAATTAAGTTGGGGGGTGTAATCTAATTAATTAAATCAAATCCTCGAGTAAAATTTTAATCAGTTTTTGTGTACAAAAATTTGTCTCGAATTGAAAATAATCAAGCTCACTAAATGAGGAGTGATTAATGGTTTAGAAAATTTTAGAGATACTGAGGGATGATTTATCAAGAAAACTCTATAAGTGGTAGAGTGTAGTCCAGAAAATTTTAGAAGAGTAATTTCAGACCCTTCGGCCTATTGATCTTAATAATGAATCTTACTTATTTTGGTATAGGCATTATAAAAAGTTCCAGTTAAAAAATTTCTGAGGTTAATAAAGATTTTTAGCATCTCTCACTGAGTAACCGGCCCCTTTGCATAAGTAAGCATTGTTGTTCGCGTCAAAAGATGGGATGTAATGAAATCTTTAGTAGAGTTAGTCTTGACTTAGCCTTTTTGACTCGAGTTAGTAAGCCCGAGGGGTGTTTTACACTTAATGCCCTAAAGCCAACTGGTTTGGGAGATATTGGCTTAAAGCTCACTACAAGGGTTAATTAGAAAGCAAGGTATCAGGACATTGCACTGACTTTACATATAATTAAAAAAAAAAAAAAGAGTGGGGACTAAATAAATATTGCACCAAAACCAAAGTAAGTTGGAAGATTTAGAGAGTAAGATAGAAAGTTGGGAAAAGAAAAAAACTCTTAAAACTTCTATGGACTTTATTCTACTAGTAAATAGGTAGAATTGGTAATCCAATGAAGTACCTTTTTAATAGCCTAACCAGGTATCCTTTGATTTTAGGGTTAGTACGATAATTTTCATTTCATGGACCATCTTAATACACAAGACTTATTCATTTCCTTTACTCGAGGACGAGCAAAGTTTAAGTTGGGGGGTGTGTTAGACATTAGAATAATGAAAATTAACCAACTTTATTTGATTAAAATTGATACTTTTTGTGATACTTTGCAGGAATTGACTCCATAAACATGTAGATCTTGATTTTAGGAGTCCAACATCGCAAACGGAATGTAATTCGGACTTTGAACGGGCCTGAAATGGATTTTAGAAGATTTTAACATGGATTTCAGAGCTGCACGATTTTTGGAGCATCACTTTGAAACATTTTAATGGCTCACGGTGGACCGGCTCAATGGTCCACCGCACGAACCATCGGTCCACGGCAGCCATTGCTGCCGGTCCACGGGCAGAGCCGTGGACCACCGAGCTCCGTTTACTCTGAAACTTGACGGAGAGCTACCCCCGGCGCCGCCCAAGCTACCGCCGACCCCGTTCGGTCAGAGAAGCCCCCGTTCGGCCGGAAAAATGGCCGGAATGCCGTGCTGCCTCCTCTTCTCCGCCCAACCTGTGGAAGCCGTCTCCGCCCTCTTCCGCACCGTCGTCCGAAGCCACGCCGCCCAGCCGTGTCCGCCCCTCCGCCGTCCGTCCAGTCCGTTGCCGTCCGCCTCCGCCATCCGCCCCAGTCGCAAGCCACCATCCGCCTCCGCCGTCCACCCCTGCTGCAGCCATCTCCGCCCACCCTGCAGCCACCGTCCGAAGCATCTCCGCCCACGGCCATGCCGCGAGCCACCCTGTTGCTGCCTCTTCTTCGCATCACCGCCCACGGCCACGCCGCACAGCCCTCCACGGCCTGTTGCCTCCGAAGCCGTCTTCGCCCAGCCGTCACCTCCGTTTCTAAGCTCCTGAAGCTGCTTGTCACCGTCCCTGTGTTCAGACCGGGATGTCCAAGGAAGCATCGGAACGAGAAGAGATGTCGAACGACGCTGGATGGACGCGGGATTATGCGATAGAATTTTTGAGTTTGATTTTTGAGATGTGGATGATCGTAAAAAAATATCAGATAAGGAGATAGCGCAAAGTTTGAAAATCAGATTGAGATGAGGAAATCACCGCGCTTCCCACACGGACCCGACACGGTATTTTTCATCTATAAATACCTCGGTGATTCTCTTCTGCAGGGAGAGAAATTTTTGGGAAGGTTCTACTTGTTGTCCGTAGTTCTAGTTCCTGTTGCTGTCACAGAGAGTCAGAGTCGGTTAAAAAGGGAGAAAGGGACCCTTATTCCCTTACTTTTCTTTTATTTTCTCTGTACCCCAATTTTTTATGCAATAAATATTTATTTGCTTCATATTAATCCATGATTGTTCATTTTTATTTTGAGGTAATGCTGGAGTCATGTTGGATTAGCGTTTAAGGTAAGTCGAAGTGAATTAATTTTGACTGACCTATACCTAAGGGACGGGCCGTGATCCACGGGTACGGGCCGTACTCTTGAGATAGGTCATATCTGAATTATTTTCGTGAATTTATTATTTGCATCTATTTCTTGCATTAGTTCTAGTTTATTTTAAATCAAAAGAAAATCCTTTTTCAAGATAACCCCAAAGTCTCTGTGGGATCGACCCTTACTCCTGCTATTCTATCCTTTAGAGTAGTGGAATTAAGGTTCTAAATCGGTGCATTGCGACACGCATCAGATTTTTAGCCAAGTATCTCCAAATCTAAAAATTTGCATGGGATTTCAAAATGGGATGCCAAGTATCTCCATGTGGTTGCCAAGTATCTCCAAATCTGAAAATCTGCATGCATGGGCACCAAATGTCTCCATGTGGGGACCTTCTTATGTGGAGGATAAAGTGATCTTCAAATTTAAATTTATTGCATGAAAATTCATATTGCATTATAATTCATGCTACTTCGAGATCCGTGCTGCTCCGGGATTCATGTAGGTCGATGTCCCCATCATTCTCCTGAGGTGAGAAGAACTCGACTCCGTCAAGTCAAGCTCAGACTCCAGCTTCAGTTAACTTCACTTAACTTCATGCTCCGAGGACTCCAGATTCTAGCTTGAGATAACCATAAATTTTTTTTCTCATCAGCTCTGCTCTAAGAATCATGCAATTTTGAGATCTATGCAGCTTGGAGATATGCGCTTCAATATTTTTGGGACTGCTTTGAGATCCGTGCAATCTTGAGAATCATGCTGGACTTGAAGTTGGCAATAGGAAGCCGGCTTTGCCCTAATAAGCATGCAGAAGGATCCTGCTTTCACATTCGTGCCAGGGACTTTTTTGCTTTGACGGGTGTGCGAAACACCCAGAACAGGGGTTCTGGTCCTTGGAGGGCAGATCCGGCGGGCTCTCCTCCAGTGATAGAGCTAGACTGGTGGCGGCGACATGGGGACATGGTGGTGCAGCCCTGTCCCGGCGATTGGCGGTGGCACGATGGTGGATCTGGCGACTGTAGCAGGGAGGAAGATGGCAGCACGAGGCAGAGATGGCATCGCTCGGTCTCGGGCGGTGCGACGGTGAAGACAATGGTGGCTCGATGAGAGGGAGGCACGGTCATGGGAGGGGACGGCGTTCGGCGGCATAGGTGAGGCATCGGGCGAATTCGTGCGGTCGGCTTCGAGCGATATAGTGGCGACGAGATTGGGGATGGAGGTCGGTAGACGGTGGCTGTGGAGGCACCGATCTAAGGAGCTTCGGCCATGGTGACTCCTCCAGTGAGGAAGACGACGGTGAGTATGGGGCTGAGAGGACGGCCACGGTCGATTTCTGTGGGTTCGGGGTTCTTCAGTGGAATCGGTGCAGAGGTTAGTATCCTCGCAGAGGCCCATAAGGTATGCCTCAGCGGTCTCCCAGAGTGCGTCAACGTTGGACCGGGAGATCAATCCACCATCGGTGGGGAGGATCCGGTCCTCGATGATGAAGAATATGGCGATCTAAGCGAAGAAGGTCTAGTGAGACTCGAGAAATGGGGTCGGAGGAGGAGTGGCATGGCGGAGGAGATGCTCGGGATGGCCGGCAGCGATGAAGTTCTCCTCGGATCTGAGGAGGAAAAAGCGACGGTCGGCGGAGGATGGAGTTCTAGTTAGTATCGTCGGCACTGGAAAAACAGGGGGCGAGGGCTGGAAGCGGTGTTGCGATGGCTGTGGGCAATGGAACAGGATGAGGGGTTTTCTGTAAGTTGGTGAGGGCGGCGGAGAATAGATTAAGGTTGGCTGGATTGATGTCAAGTGGAGGGGAAAGGATTAGGGTAGGATCTGGGAAGTGGAGGGATGGCTGGTAAGAAGAAATCTGGGGTGATACGAAGGTACCCTAATTTTTTAGCTCTGATACCAAATTGATGGGGAATGGGATCAGGGATAAGATCGTCGGCGAGTTGAGAAGTCAACGAGATTAGGGTACTACTATATTTTTTTTTTGTAGAAGGTGGTGAAGGAACAATGCAGATGGGAGGTAGAAATTTGGACTCTCATGAACTTTATGACTCATACTCACGAAGAGATCTCTCACCTCTAGGGCATCTCACCCACCTCATTAATGGAGCCGTTAGGATGAATCTCAAAGGACATGAAGGTGGTAAGGAAGATGGAATCAAGGAAGGGAATAACTAGACATGACCTCATATCATGTCCTGGGGTTGGGCCTCACACCGTCTCCTCACGGAGCAAAAGAAGAGTCACTTTATCTAAAAAAAACTTTCATTCATCAATAGCCTCTTTTTTTTACAAAGAGATTAGGGGCCTATTTATAGCCTTCTAAGCCCCATTTGAAATTCAAATTTTATATGAAAAGAGGGAGAAATGTAGTTACAAATTTGAATTTCAAATTTCATGAAAAGGGAGCACAATCTGAAAATCTGCATGGGATTTCAAAATGGGGTGCCAAGTGTCTCCATGTAGTGGCCAAGTGTCTCCAAATTTGAAAATCTGCATGGGATTTCAAAATGGGGTGCAAGTGTCTCCATGTGGTTGCCAAGTGTCTCCAAATCTGAAAATCTGCATGCATGTGCGCCAAGTGTCTCCATGTAGGGACCTTCTTATGTGGGGGATGAAATGATCTTCAAATTTAAATTTATTTGCATCAAAATTCATATTGCATTATATTCATGCTGCTTCGAGATCCGTGTTGGTCCGGAATTCATGCGGGTCGATGTCCCCATCATATTCCTGAGATGGGGAGAACTCAACTCCGTCGAGTCAGGCTCAGACTCCAGCTTCAGTTGACTTCAGGCTCCTGGGACTCAAGATTCTAGCTCGAGATAACCACGAAATTTTTTTTCATCAGCTCTGCTCTAAGAATCATGCAGCTTTGAGATCTATGCGGCTTGCAGATCCGTGCTTCAATATTTTTGGGATTGATTTGAGATCCGTGCAATCTTGAGAACCATGCTAGACTTGAAGTCGGCAACAGGAAGCGTGCAAAAGGATCCTGCTTTCACGTTCGTGCCGGGGGCTTTTTTGCTTTGACGGGTATGCGGAACATCCAGAACAAGGGTTCTTGTCCTTGGAGGGGCAGATCCAGCGAGTACCGTGACCTAAATCCTTTGGCATCTCAATATGAAATGGAGAGATACAATCTCCTAATTCATTTATTTTATGTCCGGTATAATGAAAGATTTTGTTTAATTATGACATCAGTACGTAGTACATGGATATATATGGCTAATGGAACCCTCAATTGGAGGCCTCACCCCTCTTCGAAAGCCATTTCTCAATCTCATTGTGAGCCATCAGAGGTATTTTATGATTCAAGGATGTACTAAAGATCCCAAAGCGATAGAAGAAGATAGAGCGAGGCTTACAGCGAGCCTTCCTCCCTCAAGAAATTATACCCTATACCAAATGCATCAAGGAAACTATCCGAGATCAATTGAGAGTACGTAGAGAGCAGGAGGTGGCAACATGGGGCGAGTGCACGTACGGTGAATGAGCCCACAAATTAAATAAGTGGTGCTGCATGCGATATAGGTGCTTAAATACGAAGGAAACCAAGAATACCCGCACGAGGAAGAGGCACGTGCTATCTGATGCATAAATTGGCATGCTGGTCAGGTTCTTTCCCTTGATATCTTTCCTTTTACATCCTAAACCTCTTCTTTCACTGCCAACCCAGGCGCTTTTTAATTTCTTCTCCGTGTTTCTCTCCCGGATAATTAGCAAAAGAGAAAGAGAGAAAACCATGAGAGAGAGAGAGGCGAAAGTTCATCCTCAAACATCACGGCATGTACGGCCTGCAGGCACCTGCACGCGGGTTGCGTCCTGGGCCAATACTTCCCGGTCGGACGCACGACCCAGTTCGAGGCCGTGCACCGCCATTTCGGCATCGAAAACCTCATGAAGTTCTACAATGACACCCCCAGCGAGGAACGCGACGACGTCGTGTTGGCCTTGACCATCGAGGCGATGTGCCGGCGGTCCCGTACGTTCTTGGCTGCCTCTCCTTCATCCATGACCTCAAGTTACAGATCGAACGGACCCGCTGGGAACTCGAAGCAACCTTCACCTATCTCGACTTCTACCGCCGGCGGCATCAGGAACAGGAGCAGTAGCAGCAGATCATGATGTCGCCGCCACTGGCACCGATGCAGGAGCTCCATTTGCACAGCAGCAGCGGGCACCGCCGCTATCGTCATCATTATCGCCGCTACCGCCATCATTACGGCCGCTATCGTCACCACAACCGTCGCTATCGCAGCTGGCGTTCGACGCTCGATAGTAGCAGATGATGATGCCGCCGTCACTGGCACCGATGCAGAAGCTTCATGCGGATCCATTTCCACAGCAGCAGCGGGTGCCGCCGCTACCACCACCATTACCGTCGCTACCACCATCACTACAACCGCTACTGCCATCAATACCATCGCTATCGACACCACCACCACCGAATTTGGTCAGGTTCTTAATTGACAGAATTCTTTTTATTTTATCTTTTCTTGAATTAGGGTTTGCATGTGGTTTATTCTTGGAGAGAAAAAATAAAATAAAATATGAAAGATTTCATGTCTGCATCTGGACTGAAGGAGGAGCGCAGCGGGAATTGGCATGGATCGCCGTCATCAGACGAGGCCATCAGGTCATTTAACCGAGCGACGGCACCACCACCACCCAATCCAGTGATGCCAGGTTCTTCCGATCAAAGAGGACTCCAAGAATTGGTGTCCGGTTTCCGATCTCGATTATGTTCCCCTGATTGCAGTTTAACATAATTTTATGATAAAACTTAGTATCCGAATTAGAAACCTTCTTTCTTTCTTTGATTTTTTAACAGTTTCTTGTTAATTTATTGTTCTTGTAGTTATTCTAACTATATATCGTCTTTATGTCGTCGAACTGGGGACTGGATGGAGATCTAATTGATGTTAATGTTTCCTAAAATGCAGCCAAGGTTGAAGCGCCCAAGATCATGGGATTGATGAACCCAAAGCTGGACTTTTTATTCATAATTTTGAAAAGAAACCCCTTCCTTCGGTTTAAGATCACGTAATCTCTTTCGAGAGAATTTTACCAAAAAAAAAAAAAAAAAAAAAAAAAAAAAAAAAAAAGCCAAGAGAGACGGTACATGGTCCATTTGATAACTTACACCATGAAAATTCCCCAATCAATACCTCTTGGCTTTGTACCGTCTCTCTTGGCTTTGTTTTTTTTCTTTTTTTTTTTTTTTTTTTTTTTTGGTAAAATTCTCTCGAAAGAGATTACGTGATCTTAAGCCGAAGGAAGAGGTTTCCTATCAAAATTATGAATAAAAAGTCCAGTCTTGGGTTCATCAATCCCATGATCTTGGGCGCTTCAATCTTGGCTGCATTTTAGGAAACATTGACATCAATTAGACCTCCATCCAGTTCCCAGTTCGGCGACATAAAGACGATATATAGTTAGAATAACTACAAGAACAATAAACTAACAAGAAATTGTTAAAAAATCAAAGAAAGAAAGAAGGTTTCTAATTCAGATACTAAGTTTTATCACAAAATTATGTTAAACTGCAATCAGGGAAACATAACCGAGATCGGAAACCGGACACACCAATTCTTGGAGTCCTCTTTGACCGGAAGAACCTGGCACCGCTGGATTAGGTGGTGGTGGTGCCGCCGCTCGGATAAATGACCTGATGGCCTCGTCTGATGACGGCGATACATGCCAATTCCCGCTGCGCTCCTCCTTCAGTCCAGATGCAGACATGAAATCTTCCATATTTTATTTTATTTTTCCTCTCCCAAGAATAAACCACATGCAAACCCTAATTCAAAAAAGATAAAAATAAAAAGAATTCTGCCAATTAAGAACCCTGACCAAATTCGGCGATGGTGGTGTCGATAGCGGCGATATTGGTGACGGTAGCGGTTGTAGTGATGGCGGTAGCGACGGTAGTGGTGGCAGTAGCGGTGGCGCCCGTTGCTGCTGTGGAAATGGATCCGCATGAAGCTTCTGCATCGGTGCCAGTGGCGGCGGCATCATCATCTGCTATTATCGAGCGTCGAACGCCAGCTGCGATAGCGGTGGTTGTGGTGACGGTAGCGACTGTAATGATGACAGTAGCGGTGATAGTAATGACGATAACGGTGGCGCCCGCTGCTACAATGAAAATAGAGCTCTACATCGATGTCAGTGGCGGCGACATCATCATCTGCTGCTACTGCTCCTGATGCCGCCGGCGGTAGAAATCGAGATAGGTGAAGGTTGCTTCGAGTTCCCAGCGGGTCCGTTTGATCCGTAACTTGAGGTCATGGATGAAAGAGAGGCAGCCAAGAACGTACGGGACCGCCGGCACATTGCTTCGATGGTCAGGGCCAACATGACGTCGTCAAAAAGCTCGTTGGGGGCGTCATTGTAGAACTTCATGAGGTTTTCGATGCCGAAATGGCGGTGCACGGCCTCGAACTTGGTGGTGCGTCCAACCGGGAAGTATTGGCTCAGGACGCAACCCGCGTGGCACCTGCACCGCAGGTGCCTGTAGGCCGTGCATGCCGTGATGTTTGATGATGAACTTTCGCCTCTCTCTCTCATGGTTTTCTCTCTCTTTTGCTAATTATCCGGGATAGAAACACGGAGAAGAAATTAAAAAGCGTTTGGGATGGCAGTGAAAGAAGAGGTTTAGGATGTAGAAGGAAAGATATCAGGGGGAAAGAACCTGACTGGCATGCCAATTTATGCATCAGATAGCACGTGCCTCTTCCTCGTGCGGGTATTCTTGGTTTCCTTCGGCTGTGTTTCGAAACAGAATAGGGGGAGGAGGGCTCTTATTCTGCCAAACAGTACAAAAATTAATAGGAAATAAGGAGAATATTTTATTCTGGTCAATGCAGCTAATTCCTGAATACCTATTCCATGGATCCCCGTGGAATTACGGTATTTCTTTTTTTGGATTCCAGGAGCAGCGATGTCTTTGTTGAAGGTTATATCCAGTCACTTCTTTCTCCCCTCCCGATGCAAACCCTCGAATCCTGAAATTCATCTCTCCCCTCCGTTCTCCAGCCTCTCCCCTCAGCATCAACGATCAGTCGAAATACCTGTAGGTGGCGTGAGGTGAGTCCACTTCCGTTTCAAGAATTTGTTTTATCCATGATTTTCATTTTTATCTTCTCACGATGTATTGAGGACCCGTGCTTGTCGGTACCGATGGCAAAGGGCCGTTCCTCAGGTCTGCCTGCCATTGTAGTTTCGGAAGAAGTACATCATCCCAAAACCCCTTTTTCCCTAATTTTTCATGATATTGGAAAAGGCTGCATTACGGAGGATGTTTTCGGATTAGGGTTCAAGAACTTGATTCGGTAGGATGTTTTAGGATTAGGGTTTAAAAATCCGATCGACTACCTGAGGTCTTTGTTGATGGTTTTACCGATGTGTTAATAAGACTCCTTGGTAGTGGTTGCTTATGCAACTTTGAAGTGGAAAACGTTCATCATATGTAATAGGGATCATATGCTCTGTATAATTACAACAAACTACACGGTAAGATTTACCACTCTACTTGCTTTTTGTTAGCATGAATAAGATCAGACACTTGTTTTCTGCCTGGAAGTTCTGATACGCATCAGCCATAGACTGTTATATGATTTAAAATGTGGTGCTTTCGGTCATACATAACTTGGAAATGTCTTATATTTTAAGTGATGACATGTTAAATCACTGAGAAGAATAACATGCCTATTTGTTATTCTGAAACATGCCTATTTGATCACTGTGAAGAATAACATGCCTATTTGATAACTTGGAAATGTCTTATATTTTAAGTGATGACTGTTATATGATTTAACATGCCTATTTGATAACAATGAACTGGAATTATTTTCAAGCAAAAAGCTTTGCGGAAATAAGAATTAAATGCCAGCAGAATAGTGTTCTGGAAATTTCTCTTATTGGTGAACTTGCCTTTGGTGCCTATGCATGTACTATTTCCAGAAATTATAACAGTTATTGGCAGCATTCACTGACATTGTATTATTGAGGTGTCTTCCTTTGATGTCCTTTAAAGAAGTAAACTTTCTTGGATTTTAGTGCTGTTGTTAGGTCTAGCATCAGCATCAAAGGAAAAAAAATTTGCAAAGGGCAAACATCAACAAATTATATATCTGAAGGTCTTTCCACATCTTTGTTGGGAGGATTGTAGGTATGAGAAAATTTAGTTCTTTTCACTCAATAATATATCTGAAGGTTTTCTGGTTGTAGGAAGTAGACAAGGAATCTGTGTCGTTCATTTTATGATGTTGAAAATTTTTCACCATGGAACTTTTTGCTACAACTTCGATGCATGTGGATTTTGCAAAGACCATTTTTCCCTTAAGAATTACATAGTACATACATGATATTCGCTTGTAGTATTTTATCCGATTATCTTGTTGACATGAATCGTTGTGCATTTATTAAAAGTGATTCTGTTGTGAGGTCGAAGAATTGCAATCACGTTAAGGTGCTCAGGAGAGAATTACAACTAAATTATATTTGTTGAAGAGTCTATCATGCCATTTACAAATACAAGTTTGCATTCATCATTGTGAATTGGTCGTTGTTGAAATTTTATATTAAATTTTGTCATAATTCAAAACATAATTACTAACTGTTACAATGGCATGCAAAAATTGATCTAAGTTTTCTATATAGCCCTGCTAAGATGAAATTTCCATATACAGAGCTTTATTTATTTTAAATTTTTGCCCTACCTTTCTTCCTTTTTGGCAGCCCTCGATGATGGTTAAGATTCGTATTATTTTCTTTTTTTAAGCTTCCAGCATGTAGTCATGGATTAAAGTTTTTGCCCTACATTTCTTCCTTTTAAGCTTCAATACCTTTCTAACGAATGTTTCTTGGATTAAAGTTACAGTTGTGTTGCCGATCTTACCGCGGTGGCCTGTAGCTTGTGAGCGGGCACCGGTTCTCGGATTCTCCTATCTCGAGATCTCCAAGCCTTCGGTCCTGCAAAACAATGTCAGAGATCCGGGCTGGAGGTTCCGGCGGGGACACTCCGACGATCAAGTTAGAGAATGGCAAGATGGAATAGGTCCACTAAGGCGGGTTCCCGAAGGATCCCCATGCTTAGAGGAGATTTAGATGAAAGAAGTGTGAGGAAGAGAGGGGTTGAAGCCCAGCTTTCTGCACTGGGTTTACTGAGCTCGCGCCTGAGGACTTCCGGGGTCCCAGGATCGTTCTCTCGGCACTCTTCCCTCTTGTTCGCTTACCTTTTCGTTTGCTTTTATCGTCTCTTTTATACTGCTGGACCACCTTCATCCCCCGTCCCCTCCCCGAAGACTTCCGGAGATCTCTCGATCCCTCCTCTTTCAAGTCTGGGAGTTAAGTGGCCGGCACGCCTCGTCCATCGTGTGCCACGAAAGGGAGAAAACTAGCGGGACCTCGAGCCAAGCACGGGAGCCCTCCTTTCGGGGTGTTGACGGTGGGCTTCCAGTGTTTCAGGCCCTTGCCCGCGAAGACCTTATTCCTCGATTGCGGGGCCCTGCTTAACTGATGTAAATGAGGTTCCGCATACTACAGCATGCCATATTGGCACCCTGTACAGGATGCGGCGCACGCCGATTCTAGTGGCAACCTCGTTAACCGTGCCTCTGCCTCCCCGAGGCTTTGCAGAGTAAGGCTGACTTCGACCGAGGTGGACCCATCAGGAGGTGTCACCTGGCAGAGGAGCAGGGGCTGCCAGCTTCGGTCGAGGTGGACCCCTCCTGGGTGGACACCTGGCGACGTGGCAGAGAGAGGCTCGGCTTCGGCCGAGGTGGACCCGTCTTGGGGTGCCACCTAGCGAAGGAGTAGGAGAGCCCGGTTCGACCTCGGCAGAGGTGGACCCGTCTTGGAGTGCCACCTGACGAGGGAGCAGGGGACCGCCAGCTTCGACCGAGGTGGACCCCTCCTCGGTGGACACTTGGCGAAGTGGTAGAGAGAGGCTCGACTTCAGCCAAGGTGGACCCATCTTGGGGTGTCACCTGGCAAAGGAGCAGGAGAGCCTGGCTCAACCTCGGCAGAGGTAGACCCGTCTTGGGGTGCCACCTGGCGAGGGAGCAGGGGGCGGCCAGCTTCGGCCGAGGTGGACCCCTCCTAGGTGGACACCTGGCGAAGTGGCAGAGAGAGGCTCGACTTCGACCGAGGTGGACCCGTCTTGGGGTGCCACCTTGCAAAGGAGCAGGAGAGCCCGGCTCGACCTCGGTAGAGGTGGACCCGTCTTGGGGTGCCACCTGGCGAGGGAGCAGGGGGCTGCCAACTTCGATCAAGGTGGACCCCTCCTGGGTGGACACCTGGCGAAGTGGCAGAGAAAGGCTCGACTTCACCGAGGTGGACCCATCTTGGGGTGCCACCTGGCAAAGGAGCAGGAGAGCCTGGCTCGACCTCGGCAAAGGTGGACCCGTCTTGGGGTGCCACCTGGCGAGGGAGCAGGGGACGGCCAGCTTCAGCCGAGGTGGACCCCTCT
The DNA here is from genome assembly GCA_021397845.1 of Areca catechu. Lineage (NCBI taxonomy): Eukaryota > Viridiplantae > Streptophyta > Magnoliopsida > Arecales > Arecaceae > Areca > Areca catechu. Next base: position 20,991,673 of record CM038049.1, on the reverse strand, counting down.
CTGGGTGGACACCTGGCGAAGTGGCAGAGAGAGGCTCAACTTCGGCCGAGGTGGACCCGTCTTGGGGTGCCACCTGGTAAAGGAGCAGGAGAGCCCGGCTCGACCTCGACAGAGATGGACCCATCTTGGGGTGCCACCTGGCAAGGGAGCAGGAGGCGGCCAGCTTCAATCGAGGTGGACCCCTCCTAGATGGACACCTGGCGGAGTGGCAGAGAAAGGCTCGACTTCGACCGAGGTGGACCCGTCTTGGGGTGCCACCTGGCGAAGGAGCAGGAGATCCCGGCTCGTCCTCGACAGAGGTGGACCCATCTTGGGGTGCCACCTGGCGAGGGAGCAGGGGGCGGCCAGCTTCGGTAGAGGTGGACCTCTCCTGGGTGGACACCTGGCGAAGTGGCAGAGAGAGGCTCAACTTCGGTCGAGGTGGACCCGTCTTGGGGTGCCACCTAGCAAGGGAGCAGGGGCGCCATTCCTCGAGCAGAAAATTTTGAAAGAAAAATCCACGTGGCACTGGCGGCATCCAGCTGGAACTGACACACGTTCCACGTCAGCGATGTAGCCATATCAGTTGCCCCCCATCCCCAGGTCCCATCGAAGCATCGCGGCTTGGGGCGTGGGGAGTTAATACGGAGATGACATGGAAAAGGCGAAAATCCCGTGCCATAATTGCCATGATCGCTGCCGCCGCTTCTGCTGCACCCAAGACCCTGTGGGAGGCTGACACGTGCGCGCATCTGACGGACCATTAATATACCGTTTCGAAATCGAGACAGTTTCCATCGGACCGAAGCATCGATGTCGGGCGTGCCTCCACGTGGCGGTCATCTAATAGCTCGGGACGGAAAGAGGCGTACGGCTACTGTTGATTGAGTTTGAAAAGGAGGGGGACTTTCCAGAAATGAGGTCTCTCGGCTTTCTCACACCTCGCCGGCAATTGCAGCGATCTCCCTTCATCTCCCAGGGATTGCCAATCCTTTGGTACAAAACATCCCGGTGAGTGCCTGTGATATTTTCCCTTCTTCTTCCATCTCCCAACTCTTGTGCTACTCCGAACCCATCTTCTTCTTGCTTCTTCTTCCTCGATGGCGCGTCGACGTCATGTTTCTTCAAACCCGGCCGAGGCCGGTCCTTCCCGGCCGAGGACTCCATCGTCTTCCTCCTCGGAGGGGGAAGAGATTCCATACGAGGTCCGGAGGCAACTGCGGCCAGGGACTGTGACCATAGGCATCCCTAGGGGTCCTAGGCCTCCTCCCGTAGTTTTCGCACGTCCCATTTCCTCTCTTCCTCCTCCGTGGCGGAGGTCTCTTCTTCTGGTCCCTCCGGTTATGCCTCGACGATGACCGGAGACGACCTTTCCTGGATTTGGGATACCTATGGGGTCCCGGATTCAATCTGTCTTTCACTTCCAGGACCCAGGGACCGAGTAACCTCGAGTGGCCCTGAGAGGGTCGCCTTCTACGAAGACTTCCTTGTTGGGGGTCTTCGTTCCCCACTTCATCCCTTCTTTCTTTCCTTTCTCAGTCACTTTCATCTTGTCCCGGCCCAGTTGGCTCCCAATGCCATCCGGGTCATCTTCGCCTTCATCGTCTTCTGTCACTTTCATGGGTTTGTTACCTGTTTCTTACTTTTCAGGGCCCTCTTCACCTTAAAACGTCATTCTACCGACGATGGCTGGTGTTATATTTCACCCCGGCCTAGGTGCCTTAGGTTAGACCTCCCCTCATCGATCAAGGGTTGGAAGAATCGCTTTTTCTTTGCCTCGGTTGAGGATGTCGACTGGGCCTGGAGTGAGCCGGACAGGTCCCCGAACCGGAACTCCCAGGTTGAGCCGGCAGACCAAGAGGTCTACACGCAGATGCTGGGTGACCTGATCCCGGCTCTCGATGTTCTGTTTTCGGAGCAGAATTTATTCGAGGCAGGAATCAGTCCCATCCGGGAGTTGGGTGACCCCGGATCTCCTTCTTCCGCCTTCATTTTCTGCTCTGCACTTCTTTTCTTTCAAATCGGCATAACCGTTTCTTTCCTCCAGGTATGAAGTTCTCCGTCGAAAGCTTGATGGAGGGCGCCCGGAAGAGGGATGCTGCTGAAGGGACCCAGGAGGCTCCAACGAAGAGGGCTCGTATTGAGGCGAGCCAGGGGCCCGCGCCAACTTCTGCTGCTACCAGCCCCGGGGCAATGGGTCCGTCTTAGTCTCGCGTGCCCGATTTCCCTGTCATCGAGCTCGACAGGGTCGGGAGAGAGAGGAGACCGGAACCCCCTCGAGCGACGCCCGCTCCGGCCACTACGCCGATCGTCTCCACGGTGGCCACCAGGGTGACAGCAGCCCCACCAGCGACCGCACCGCCCAGCGGAGGGACGGCCACCCAGCCTGCTGCCGATGCTCGCATTCCACCCCCAGATCTTGCCGCCAGCTCCTCCATTATCCATGATCAAGGGCTCGCAGAGAGGATGATGGAGTTCGCGAGCATGCCCCGAGATCGCCATCTGAGGGACGGCCGAGACTATGCCGATGCGCTGTTAGGGATCCTCCCTCTGCTTTTCACGGTAAGTCCCGAGCTCTCCTCTTTTAAAGTTTCAGTTGGATCCTTCTAACATCCCGTCTCTTTCTCTGACGCAGATCAGGACGGACGTTCTGTTGTTGAGGAACTTCCTCTCGGGTTATGCCAAGAAGGATGCTGAGAAGGAGAAGAGGCTCGGCAAACTCGCAGCTGACGTCAAGGACCTCATGGAAAAGGGGGTCGAGCTGTGGGAGAACAATCAGGCCCTTCGGATGGACCTGGGTCATGCCGAGGGGCGTGTGAGGGAGCTCGAGACCTCTCTGTCAGAGGAGAGGATCTCAAACCAGCACATGATGAGGATGACACAGCGGAGGTGTCATGCCTCAAGGCCCAATCTCAGTCGCTGGGGCGCCGGGTTCAAGAGGTTCTCAATGAGCTGAGCGTGGCCAAGGAGAAGAACTCCTACGTCAACGGGCTGCTAGAGGCGTCCAAGAGGGAGGCGCAGGAGGCCATGCCGAAGTTCCGGGTATATGAGGAGTTCACGGTCGAGATGCACGAGGAGGCCATCGACTCTTTCCTGAAGGGCTTCGAGGTGTGCCGTGAAAAGGTGAGTTCCTTCTTTCCCGAGCTCGACCTCAACGGAGTTGTCCTGGGTGGCCGAAGGGAGGAGCCCACCGAGGAGCTTCAACTGTGGTGGTCACTGAGGTGGCGATCCCCGAATAGCCTTCTGACGACGCCGCCGGCGGAGAGGGTGCCCCCTAGCCGGAGGAGGACGCAGCTATAGCGAAGTAGCCCTACAGCTCCATTTGTTTTGTTTTTATTATGAACTCATTTCCTGTTTCTTTGGGTCACCCGACCTGTCGGGGCCCTCTTTTGTAAGAAACTTTTTAATATAAATGAAGATCTTCTTCCATAAATTTGTTCCTTCTTTTTTTTTTCACTTCTCTTTTTTTTTTTTTGCATCTTCCGGATTGAACCCTGGCGCCAGCCACCGGGACTAAGTCCAGTGGTGTGTTCCGGGCTAAACTCCGGGATTGCATGGGCGAACTGGGTTTTGCTCAAACTTCCAGACCGAGGTCCGAGACTTTGCTTTGGAACCAGGTTCCGTGCGAACTTCTGGACTGAACCCCGGGGCCGCAGGTTGGGGTTGAGCCTTGCACGACTTACCGAGCTATTCTCCGGTATTTTGTAGGACCGAGACCTAAGTCTCCGGGACCTCTTCCGGACTGAAAATCGAGGCTGCATGTCGAAATTTAATTCCGTGCGACATTTTGGACTGAACTCCGGGATTTTTGAGAGAGGGGACTTCACGCCTTCGTGGATATTTCGCCTTGCCCTTGCTTGCCAAAACTAGAGCTGAATGGCGATTGTCCTACGAGACGAGAATAGGCATTTGGTGAAAAAGATTTTATTGCTAAAGTTTAGGGAGTCTTACACTATTGGTAGTACATCCTCAAGTTTGAGGCGTTCCAGGTCCGCGGGAACCGGGATCCGCCTAGCTCTTCCAGGTAGTACACCCCATGGGGGAAGTGCCTCCGCCACTCTATAAGGGCCTTCCCAATTCGGGAAGAGCTTACCGCACTCCCGTGACTGGGAAGCTTCAGCGCGGCGTAGCACTATGTCCCCCTGGCGGAAGGACTTCGGTCGCACCCTGGAGTTGTAGTATCTGGTCACTTGTTGCCGATAGGCCACCATCCGAACTCGGGCCCTATCCCTTGTTTCTTCAAGGAGGTCCAGGTTCAATAGCAGCCGCGCCGGGTTCTCCGCCTCGTCGTACTGCTCCACGTGCAAGGTCGGCAGGTTGAGCTCTACTGGAATAACTGCTTTCGCTCCAAAGACAAGGTTGAAAGGGGGCTCGTCCATGGCCGTCCTCGGGGTAGTATGGTATGCCCACAGGATGCTTGGGAGCTCTTCTGCCCACCTCCCCTTGGCCTGATCTAATCTTGTCCGGAAGCCTTGCAAGATGGTCCTGTTTATTACCTCGGCTTCTCCATTTGTCTGAGGGTGCGCCACCGAGGTGAAACGATGATGGATTCCGAGGTCATCGCAAAACTCCTCGAACTCCCGATAATCAAACTGGCATCCATTATCGGTGATGATGGTGTGGGGCAAATAGAAGCGACAAATAATTGACTTCTAAAGGAACTTGGTGACATTTGCTTCCGTGATCCGGGCCAAGGGTTCGGCCTCGACCCACTTCGTGAAGTAGTCAATAGCCACAATCAGGAACTTTCGTTGCCCAAACGCCGGGAGAAAAGGTCCGAGGAGATCCATACCCCACTGAGCGAACGGCCATGGGGCGGAGAGCTAGGAGAGCAGAGCGGCAGGTTGACGCTGCACCACAGCGTGTCGCTGATATCGATCGCACCTTTTTACGAAGTTAGCAGCGTCTTCTCTCATTGTTTCCTAGAAATAACCTTGACAGAGGGCCTTATACGCCAGCGTCCTGCCCCCCACATGGTTCCCGCAAATGCCCTCGTGGATCTCCTGGAGCACGAGTGCGGCTTCGATGGGTCTCAGGCACTTGAGGAACGGGTAGGAGTAGGACCTCCGATATAGTAGCCCGTCCATCAATACGAACCATGCGGCCTTCCTCTTAATGAGGCCAACCGCCACGCAATCCTCTGGCAAGGTGCCGTTGGTGATGTACTCGATGTACTTGTCCATCCAGCTGGGCTCTGGGTTGACCTGCTGGACCTTCATGGGTGTCTCATAGCTCGGGGCTTTAAGATGCTCGATGTAAGCGCGGCCCAATGATGAGTCCGGCAGGGTTGCCAAGCGGGAGAGGACGTATGCGCGAGCGTTTTCCTCACGAGGAATATGGGAGACGCTGAAGTGCCTAAAACCTACCGCGCTCGTTCGTACGAGCTCCAGGTACCTCGCCATTTGGGGTCCCGTGCCTCGTACTCCCCCGAGACCTGCCCGGCCACTAGTTGCAAGTCGGTGAAGACCCTGAGGCAGGCCATGTCCAGCTCGCGGGAAACTCGTAGCCTCGCAAGAAGCGCCTCGTACTCCGCCTGGTTATTGGTGGCGGCGAACTGGAAGCGGAGCGCACACTCGACGACAACCCCTTCGCCGTTGGCAAGGATGAGGCCGGCTCCACTCCCACCGGAGTTCGAGGCTCCATCTACGTGAAGGATCCAGACGTCTTCCTCCGGTCCAGGCTCTGGCTACTGCTCTTGGAGGCTCTCTTCCGGCCCCTCACCCAGGCTTGCACACTCAACCAAGAAATCAGCGAGTACTTGTGCCTTCATCGTCGACCTCGATCGGTAGGTGATGTCGAACTTGCTGAGCTTGAGCGCGCACTTCGCCAGGCATCCAGACATGTCAGGTCGGCTTAGCACCGCTTTCAGTGGTTGATCCGTCAGGACCGTAATGGGGTGCACTTGGAAATAAGGCCTGAGACGTTGGGCGGACATGATTAGCACAAAAATTAGTTTCTTAGACCGAGAATACCTGAGCTCCGCATCGCGAAGAAGTTTGCTTGTGTAATACACCGACCTCTGCATTCCTCTATCGTCCGTCCGAACCAGGACCGAACTGAAGGCCTCCGGTGTGACCGCCAGGTACAGGAGGAGCTCTCTCCCTCTTCCGGCTAGGAAAGCAATGGTGACGATGCCAACGTCTTCTTCAGCTCTTCAAATGCCTCCTAGCACTCCTTCGTCCAGGCGAAGTCATGCATTTTCCTTAGCGCCTTGAAGAAGGACCGGCAGCGGTCAGCGGACCTTGAGATAAACCGGCTCAGGGTGGCTACCTGGCCAGTGAGTCGCTGCACTTGCTTCTTAGAGGTGGGCTGCTCCATGTCCAGGATCGCCTGAACCTTCTCCGGGTTGGCCTTATTCCTCTTTGGGTCACCATGAAGCCCAGGAGCTTCCTCGCGGATACGCCGAAAGCGTACTTCATCGGGTTCAACTTCATTTGGTGAAGACGGAGGTTACTGAAGGTTTCTGCCAGGTCGCCGACGTGGTCCGAAGTTGGCTTGCTCATCACCAGCATGTCATCCATGTACACCTGCATGTTGCGACCAATTTGGTCTTTGAAGACCTTGTTGACCAGACGTTGGTACGTGGTACCTACATTCTTGAGGCCGAACGGCATCATCTTATAGCAGTAGGTCCCACGATCAATGATGAAGGCGGTGTGCTCCTCATCCTACAGGTGCATTCGAATCTGGTTGTACCCGGAGAAAGCGTCCATGAAAAAGAGGAGGCAATGCCTCGAGGTAGTGTCCATGAGCTGGTCGATCTTAGGAAGGGGAAAACTGTCCTTCAGGCAAGCTCGATCGAGGTCGGTGTAGTCCACACAGATCCTCCACTTGCCATTGCTCTTCTTCACCATTACCATGTTCGCCAGCCAACTGGGATACTGCACTTCTCGTACAAAGTCGGTGGCGAGAAGCTTTTCCACTTCCTCATTGATGGCCTTCTGTCTCTCTGCAATAAAACTTCTCTTCTTCTGGTGGACTGGGCAGCACCTTGGATCAATCTTCAGTTGGTGGGTGATAACCTCCGAGGGGATACCTGGCATGTCTGCAGCAGACCAGGCGAACACACAGCGTTCGTCCAGAGGAAATCTAGCAGGTGAGCCCGCTCTTCTTCCGGGAGTTGGGCTCCTATCTACACCATTTTCTGAGGGTCCGATCCGAGGGGGTACGTCAATAAGCGCTCCACAGGCCCCCCCGGGATCTTGGGCTCTCAGGTCGAGATCGTCGACGTCAGAGCCGAGCTCGGCACTCTGGGCCCCTGGGACTGTCTGCAGGTAATGCGGGACAGGTTGGGCCATCCCTTTCATCACTCCAGTCCCAGAAGCGATAGGGAACTGCACCAGCAACCTCTTGGAGGAAATGACCGCATCCAGCTAGTTAAGCCCTGGACAGTCCAAGATAGCATTGTAAGGTGATGGGAGCCTGACGACGGTAAACGTCATCATGACCGTGCTCTGCCGGGATGGGGATCCGACGGTAACAAGGAGAGTAATCTCTCCTTCGACCCCCGCAGAATCTCCGGTGAAGCCCACAAGGGGGTGTGCACCGGCTTCAGCTGATCATGAGACAAATTCATTCAAGAGAAAGCATCATAAAAAAGTACGTCAGTAGAGCTCCCACTATCCACCATAATACGATATACAGGATGCTTTGTGATGGTCATCTCGACCACCACTGCATCATTGTTTACATTTTCACTTTCATCTCCCTTTTCAAAGGGGAGTACATTCTCCAGGTCTCCTGCCTCCCGAGCTCTCTTCGACGCGCGCCCTATCCTCCAAGAGATCATGCCCACCGGCTTCTCTGTTGGACGGTTGTCAACCGCAGGGACGGGGGGAAGGGCCGCGAGTGGCTGGTGCTCCGCCGGGGCTTCACTCCTCACGAACTTTCTGAGGTAGCCCCTCTTGATCAGCTCCTCGATCTTCCATTTTAGATTATGGCACTCCTCCGTGTCGTGGTTGTGCTCATGATGAAACTGGCAATACTTCGTCTTGTCACGGATGTTCCTTGGATTCTGAGGAGGAGGTCGGCGGAGGTAGTTCTCACCCTCAATTTTCATAAGGATCTTTATCCTAGGAGCGAGGAGATGGGTGAAGGCTCACTCCGGGGCAGTACCATTCTTCGACTTCAGACCCGGATGGAAGTCTGCAAGTGGTCCAGGCCTCCGGATCCCTGGGACATCCCTTGGGGCAGGCTTCTTCGAAGGCTTCCCGTCTAGCTCTCGCCTGGTGCGGTCGACCTCCTCAATGCGGACGTACTTGTGAACATGGAGGAGGAGCTCGGAATACATCTTAGGAGATTCTTGTCTAGAGAATATGTCAGACGGGAGATCTTGAGCTCGCGCTTCAATGCCAGCATAACGACAGGCTCGTCTAGGTTATAAATCTCAGGGCGGCGATCTTGAAGCGGGTGACGTAGTTCCGCAGCAGCTTCTGGTCTTGCTGGCGGATAGAGAAGAGGCTATCCACCTCCCGCGGTACCTTTCGACAGGCGTCGAAGTGTGCCACAAACTTTCCTTCCAGCTACTGGAAGGAGCTGATAGATTCTGGCTCAAGGCGGGTGAACCACACTCGAGCGGCTTTCCGGAGGGTGGCCGGGAAGGCAATGCATAGAAGAGTGTCCGTCGCTCCCTGGACCCGCATGAGGGCCTTATAGCTCTCTAAGTGGTCTAAGGGGTCGGTGGTCCCATTGTAGGGATCCACCTGAGGCATGCGGAACCGATTCGGGATCGGCTCCTCTTGGATTTTCCGGGAGAAGGGTGGTTGGGCATTATAGCCCACTGGCTCAGATGGGGAGCTCTGCATGTTGGAGAAACGGCGGGAAAGCTCCACCAAGTTGTGCTCGTGCTCCTCCAAACGCCTCTCGACCAGGCGCCTGATGGCCTCATCGATGGAACCTTCCACTGAGGCCGTTGGAGAAGGAGGTGCCGATCGGTCATGACAAGGGGCCTTGCCCCGATGGTGCCTGCTGCGCCATACTGCTTCAGCATCGTCGGCCAGGGATCAACTCTCGTGATCCATCGAACCGGTCTGGTTTTTCTTTGCGGGAGTTTGATGGCTCCCGCGGGGATTGGTTACTGCCCATGGATGGGAAGGCCTACCTTGGATGGAGCGCAGGCTTCCGTGGGGGCCCGTGGCTCGGGCCACGGGGGTTCCCGGCTGGGGCTGGGTGGCCAAAGAGCGCTGCTGTTGCTGCAGCTACCGCACGACCGTTGTCAGTGTTTGCAACTGCTGGATGACGGCTACAAAAGGACTGTCCACTGAGGACGGCTGAGGAGGATGAGGTGGAGCAGGAAGTTCCCTCTCCGGGATGCGCGGGCCCGGGGGAGAGGGAACCTCTCCTGCTCGACTGGTGGATGCTTTGCGCCCACGCGTCACCACCATGGTTGATGTACAGTCTTGCTTACAGAGAGCTCGCCTATATAGGGGTTGCTATTCTGCCCCCCTTCCTAGTACGCCAATCTATTGCCAATGTTACCGCGGTGGCCCGTAGCTTGTGAGCGGGCACCAGTTCTTGGATTCTCCTATCTCGAGATCTCCAAGCCTTCAGTCCTGCAAAACAAGGTCAGAGACCCAGGCTGGGGGTTCCGACGGGGGCACTCCGATGATCAAGTTAGAGAACGGCAAGATGGAACAGGTCCACTAAGACGGGTTCCCGAAGGATCCCCATGCTTAAAGGAGATTTAGATGAAAGAAGTGTGAGGAAGAGAGGGGTTGAAGCCCAGCTTTCTGCGTTGGGTTCACCGAGCTCGCATCTGAGGACTTCCGGGGTCCCAGGATCGTTCTCTCGGCACTCTTCCCTCTTGTCTGCTTACCTTTTCGTTTGCTTTTACTATCTCTTTTATACCGCTGGACTGCCTTCAGCCCCCGTCCCCTCCTCCGAGACTTCCGGAGATCCCTCGATCCCCCTTCTCCTTCAAGTCTGGGAGTTAAGTGGCCAGCACACCTCGTCCACCATGTGTCAAGAAAGGGGAAAAACTGGCGGGACCTCGAGCCAAAAGCGGGAGCCCTCCTTTCGAGGCATTGACGGTGGGCTTCTAGTGTTTCAGGCCCCTGCCCGTGAGGACCTTATTCCTCGATTGTGGGGCCCTGCTTAACTAATGTAAACGAGATTTCGCGTACCACTGCAGGCCATACTGGCACCCTGTACGGGACACGGTGCACGCCGATTCTAGTGGCGACCTCGTTAACCGTGCCTCTGCCTCCCCGAAGCTTTGCAGAGTAAGGCTGACTTCGACCGAGGTGGATCCATCAAGGGATGCCACCTGGCAGAGGAGCAGGGGCTGCCAGCTTCGGCCGAGTGTGAAGCATATCAATTTATCTAGTTAACACGTACACCTGTATGACATACAGGTGAACAAAGCTTATGCCCGCATTAAGGATAAGCCTTTCCCTGCCTATGAAGATCTAGAAATCTTATTCTTTAGAAGCACAGCCACCGATAGGTACGGGGCCACATCTGTTTTACCGGAAGGTGTATCGGATAATTCAACATCCGATGATGAAGGACAAACGACAAACTTTGATGCCTTGAATATCAGGCAGTCCTCACAAAATACTGACCGCGTATATGCTGCTTCATTCTACCGTTTGGAAGATTCTGATGAAAGCAGGTCAGATGCAACACCCACTAGCCCGCCCACATGTACCTCGACACCTATAAATGAACCAATTTCTGAAGGATGACCTTCCTCTTCTAGCAAAAAGAGTAGGAGGTCAATTTCGCAGACCGATAGGTCATGTCGATCTCGGATTAGTAGTGATGCCAGTGATGCACTACAAGAGATCGCTGAACAAGGAAGAAGAAGATTGGAAATTGCAAACGAGCTTCTACGTAGGGAGAAGCTTGGTAAGCCAAATGAGCTTCTACGTAGGGAGAAGCTTGGTAAGCCAAATGTTTATTCTATTGCTAAATGTAGGCTAAGTTGGAGAGTTTACCCGAAATTATACCTGAATGCATAATAGGTGCATTTGAGATTTTCAAAAATGAGGACGATCGATGGTTCTTTATGAACTATGATGACATGTTTTGGATGCATGGCTTTGGCGACAACTGTCCGAATATAATCAAGGCCCTAGATTGATGCAAGCTCCTCCTGCATCAAATGTCTATGTCCCAAACATTTATACTCCCAATCCCATGCATGATGTCCACAGAGTTGCCCCAAATTTTTTTATGAATCCGTCTATGAATCCAAATATTCAATCTGCACCACATGTGTTTACTTCGACTTCTATGCAATCAGGAATTCAAGGTGGTACACCATCATTCATGGATCAAGTTTTTAGGGCTAGTACTAGAGGTAGCCCAAGTGCAGCTCATTCAACATCTCCTGAACACAGCTCGAAATTTTTCAGTACAAGCTCTTCTGCACTATGAAATCAGTCCGATGATACTTACAGACATGGTTGAGGGATAACATAATGTATTTCTATGTCTGCTGAAGTTAATATTTTCCTTAACTATTTTAAAGTTACATATGCTTGAACGACATATTATTATAAGTATTTTTTGTTCATATTGCTATGTTTATGTTGCATTAAATATTCTACATTTGTGTATGCTATTATGTCATCTTCATAGGATATATGTATATCTTTTTGGCCTTAATATTAATGAAATAGTACTTCAATCTCTCGTATCGTAGTTATATATTTATTTATTTATAATTTTTTCATGGCAATCCAAATTGTTCTATCAGTTTTAATGCTTATGGATTGATGATAGGAATTATAGAGAAAGTATATTTTATATTTCCATTTCTAATTCCAGAAATTTTATTTAGATGTCTCTCCCGAATGAGCTATTGCAATTCATTATTGATGAGGAAGATTTTTGGGATGATGTAGTTGTGACATTGTTAAGTACTGGACTTATTCAGCTGGAGGATTATAACATACTTTACAAGAGACCTTGTCAAACTCGTCCATTTTCAGGTCACAATCTGATTACAGACATTATGAGTGGTCATCCTGATAGGGGTTACTCTCATTTTCGAATGACAAATAATATGTTCCAACAACTAGAACAGCTGCTTGTCTCACGAGGAGTTATAAGTGGCACTCGAAACGTAACCTCTATCGAATAATTGGCTTTCTTTTTGTACTGCGTAGGGCATGGGATCAGCAATAGAGTTTTGTCCGAAACTTTCTAACATTCAAGTGAGACGATATCAAGATACTTTAACAAAGTATTTAAAGGGATTTGTTCCCTAAAGCATGATTTCATAGTTCAACCATCTGATGATGTGGGTGTGCATCCACGAATTCGTGAGAACAACCTCTTCTATCCATACTTTATGGTATAATTCAAATCTTTATCTAATTACTATTGCTACGTTATATTCATTATTTGATTTACTTTGGATATATGTCATCAAAGAATGCTGTAGGCGCTATTGAAAGTACACACATACCTGCTCTAATAAAGAAGAGCAAACAACCTCGATTCAAGAATCGCAAGGGAACACTTTCTCAGCTGCTTCATTTGATCACACTTTTCTTTTCATCTGTACTGGCTGGGAGGGCTCTGCAGCTAACATGCATATTTTACGTTGGTGTGTGGAGTTTGGTGGTTTCATGGTTCCAGAAGGTATCGAATGCCTTACGAATAATTAATTTTATGGGATATCGTTGACACTATCATTGAGTTTATATAAACGAATTATACATTTCAGGAAAATATTACCTTGTTGACTCTGGATATGCAAATACTGATAAGTTCCTGGCTCCTTATCGAGAAAATAGGTACCACCTGAGTACATTCAACAATCCTCGAACTCGATGATATTCAACCAATCGAGATCTATACAACCATAGACATGCACAATTACGCAATTGTGTAGAGAAGGCCTTTGGGATTTTGAAAAAATATTTTAAGATTTTGAGGACTGCTATACCATTTTCATTGAAGGTACAAAGCGGATAGTAATGGCTTGTTGCATTATTCATAATTTTGTAAGATGCAACCAGGGTAATGACAAGTACTTCAACATGTCATTAACACCAATGCCTCCTGACCATAACGAGGATGACATAGATCCTTTGCTAATTATCGGTGATGATGAATGTGGTAGAGGGAAAGATCTATGTATTTCCATATCGAATAGGCTATGGGTTGATTATCTACACCGGGGTATGTGCAAATGAACAAAAAGAAAATGCCATACCTTGTTCACTCCCTAAACATTGGGATTTATTTCATAAATTGTTTGGTACAAACTATTGTTAATTTACATTACTACACTACATATAAAGTGATGTTACTTTTTTGTTATACAGGAAGGCGAGGTCCTCGTTAACTACCTCCAGTAATGACATCTGGAAAGTACTATATGATTTTTGAGGGTCACCGAAGGGGAGTTTATGACTTATGGGCTGAATGTCAACGTGAAGTTTCTGGTTACAACCATGCGTTATATAAAAAGTTTAGGACACAATCAGAGGCATTCGATGCATTTGACAGATATGTGCGATGTTTCAACAATCCTACTCTACATGAATATGCTATCAATGAGGTTGAATTAGACAGGGGCAATAATGGTCACTTGTGCCAATGTTTGTTATAGTACTTGCTCCTCATAGGCTATATGCTGGGCTTGCTGACATGTAGTGCTAAATGAACTAGGATGTTAGGATTTATTAATACTATATTATTAAGATGTGTTAATGTATGTCATATATTGCATTTTGTTATGTGCATAAAGTATTGCTATGTTTTTGTCGTGTTCATAAAGTATTGCTATATTTTTGTCATGTGCATAAAGTATTGCTATGTTTCTCTTGTGTGCAAATCATGTTTGAATGGTTCCAGGTGAGTAAGATACATTATTTTGAAGTTTATGGTTTTATGAAAGGAAAAGATGTGGGGCTGCCTATTGATGGAGCAAGGCCTGGAGACAATAGTTGACCCTAATATTGGTTATTTGTATATACTATTACAGCCGCGATGCTCTAAGTCATACCAATTTTGAATGTACCGAGCCATCTTTTCCAATCTACATACTTCTTGGTTTTTACAATTTATATTTTGTTATTTTATATTCGTTCGATTCTTGGAATGTGGCAATGATGATGGGTTGTCTATGGACGGAGCAATGCCAGGAGACAATAGTGATACCATGTATCAAGGTTTGTTACTATTGTAGCCGCAATGCTCCATTGAAGAGGATCCGCATTTTGCTGAGCCACAAATTCAATTTGCCAATGTAAGGCATTACTAAAGTGGCAGCCCTTAAAGTCCCAGTATATTGAGCTTCCTTGTATTTTTTTGATTGTAAATATGTACATAATTTTTTAACTAAGGAAATGATGATGGGCTGCCTATTGATTGATTGAGCATTGCTGGGAGGCAGGAGTAGAATTATACATTTGTTGTTTCCACATATCTTGTAGCCGTGTTGCTCGATTGAGATTACATTCACTGTTCTGAGCCATTTTTCTTAAATTTATATTTGTACTAGTAGTAATAATAGCAGCTTTCAGGTTGCTATACTTATATTCATGGCAGCCCTTATCGTTTCAGGATTTTGAAGTTTTATATGGATTTTAGATTTGTTTGGGTGTGAATCACCTTGAATCAGCCTATAATTGGCCTTGTACAATTGATACCAATATTAAAGGTGTTCCTACATGTTTTTTTATTTGTTTCATTGCCAAGTGGTACCCTGCCAATATGTGGTTTATCATTGTATAATATGTGGTTTATCTTGTATTGATAGAGGGTTGGAAAGAGCTTTTGTCATGCCCTTCATGCTTCTGCTCAAAACCGGGAATATCCATTTGGTTCCATTTGGTACAAGTTGGTTCGACCCCTGTGCCGTACCAGCAGCTTATTTAAAGGTTTTTATGTTGTAACTGGGACTGTCTTACTTATTTCACATGCTGCCCATACTTGTATCACATGCTGCCAACGGTAAGTGATATCCTTCTCGCTATTAACAGTTATGATACCTGTAATTGAGCTATTTTGCAGAGGAAATATATATGGTTCTGATGCAAGGCTGATCGATTGAGATGAGTATTGATAAAATTATGTTCTTGATTTTTCTTAATTGTTGAAGATGATTGCTTTAAGTGATGTTCCAGGATGTACCATGTTGTTAGTCAAGGATCTCAAGCGAGGTTTTGTTGCATCAAACTCAAAAGATGATCCTACCAAGAAGGCTGCCAACTTCACTTTTACTGTCATCGATAAGAGTTCATTTGGTCTTGGAATCATATGTTCCTGGCTCCTTGTTCATTTGGTATTGGAATCATGAGTTCACTTTTACTGCCAGCTTCACTTTGTTGTTAGTCCGGTTCATTTGTTTTCCTATTATGCTATGGTTGGGCCGGTTGATGTGTATGCTTTGGTCTTGGAATCATGAGTTCCTGACTCCTTGTTCACTGTCTTGGTTGATATGGGCAGCCTTGTTCACTTTTACTGCCAACTTCACTTTGTTGTTAGTCCGGATCATTTATTTTCCTATTATGATGTGGTTGGGCAGGTTGATGTGTATGCTTTGGTCTTGGAATCATGAGCTCCTGGCTCCTTGTTCACTGTCTTGGTTGATATGGGCAACCTTGTTCACCTTTACTGTAGCGAACGGATCTACGAAGAATATTTATAGTTGTGAGGGATGAATATGTGGTTTCTGCTGAGTGCTGACCAGGCCTTCTTTTTGATTTCTCTAAAGTGTGAAGGCTACTTTCACCTTCTATTGAAGTCCGTTAGGGAATCATTGTGGTTTGATTTAGTAAGAGTCATGTTACATGTGTGGCATTGATGATGGGCTGCCTATTGATTGACCATTACTTGGAGGTAGGAGTGGAACACAGTTCATTATTTCGCTTCTTGATAGTATGGTTTATGATTTGTTGGGCATACAGTGCATTGTTTCGCTTTTATATACTATGGTTTATGATGCTCATATATTTGATACTTGCTAGACAAGTCCAGGTGTGCTTCTATAATGTTCAAGTGACTACGTGTCATTCAAGTTCTTTGTTTTCATAAGGTATATATTATTTGTGTGGCAATGATGATAGGCAGCCTATTGACTGAGCATTGCTTGGAAGCAGGAGTGGAAAGGCAATATTTGTTGTTTTCCTCTTGTTGCCGTGATGCTTAAGTGAGATTACATTCGTTGTCCTGAGCCATTTTTCTAAAATATATGTTTATACTAGTTTACATTTTGGCAGCTGTTGTGTGCTATGCTTATATTCTTGGCGGCCCTTAATGGCCCTTAACCAAGACTGTTATGTTGCCATGTCAAATTTCAGGTTATTTTTATCGATTGTCATAATGAGATTGTATTGCACAGGTTTGGTATTTCATATATCTGAATTTAGGTAGTTTATGTGAATTGTATATTTTGCACTACTGACAAGTATTTATTGTTAAAGGTAACAATTTATCTTTTGTTACAGGGGATCTAATACTTCAAAATGGTCCGTAGAGCAGTTTGCACAACAATAGTTTATTATTGGTTGGTGCTGATGAATAAGGATTGAAGTGCAGCGCGTGACTGTTTTGCTAGTTAAGTGTATCATTTTTTTTTTGGACTTGTGGGAACTCAGGTTTATTTGTGTATTGTCTGGGCATGTATATTATATTCGTGTTCTTGTAAAAAGTATTCATCTTTTATACATTTATTATGATAATTCAGATTAATAATAAAATAGGTACTTTTGATGTGGATATTACATAGTTTGCTCGTGTCACATGATATTTTCTACTTGTATTATAAGATATCTGAATTGTATATCTATCCTTGCATACATAATTTAATTTAAAAATTCAGAAATCAAATAATTGCTACTTGTATTGCATGTAGTGTTGAGTAATTGCTTGTTGTGTTGTAAAATATATTTGTTATGGCAGGAATTCATGTAGGTTATTATATTTGTGCATTAATTGATGAATCTATTTTTCAACAATATCCACTGTGAAATTGTCTAATTAATCTAATTTAAATAGATTTATTAATGCTTTTCGTAGATATAAAAAATATGTCAAATAGGATAATGAATGGTTACTGGATCATAAAAATAAATTAAATAATATTTATTGTTATAGCGATATTAATTTAATATGTTGTAATTGTTGGAAATTGTGTCCCAAAGCCAATCATCTAGACTGTAGACGGTTGTGCTATTTGTATATAAATTTTGATATAAATAAAAGTTATATTTTGGCTGTTCATCATAGGTACATTTTTCTTAATTTAAACTCTTTTGTGATGATATCTTTTGAGCTACCTTGTATGTGATGTAGAGAGGATGCATCGTGTAGTTCATAAATTAGTTCACGACCAAATGATACACTATTTCGGGATGATGGTATATCAAGAGTAGGTCGTTGATATCATATATATTGATTGTCCTCTTAACCAAGTAGCATGGAGATGCTGGTATGACATCGGGTATTGTGTTTGACACTTCATTGAATGTGACTCTCATGCGAGATTCTCTTGCTACCGAAAAGGAATCTTGTATTAGAATATGGACTTGAATTATTCCTTTGATTTGAGATCACTATGACAGCTTGCAAACAACTCATTGTGCTTTGGTGCCGGACAACCCGGATTTCTAATCCGGTGATGGAAGGTTGCTGGGTATAGTCAAGTACTTGTATAGCGGTAGTAGGATCGATATAGGATTGACCTCTCCAAATGATTTGGATTGAATGCTTTATATGCCTCAATTTAGAAAGACCTTGGCCAGGACATTCTTTGTAAAGTATTGCAGTGATTCTTTAAGACATATTCAGATGGACTGCTTAGGGTTGGGTAGTTTAACCCTATGCTACCCGAAGCATTAGGAGGTGCAGGGAATAAGTTCAATGCTATTCCATATTCGACAGGTTCTTGTTACTTTGCAACCTTCAACCTATCCGACGCCGGGAGTCATTGCTAGATAGCGACTTTGGCTAGTACTGGAAATGTTCCTGTGCTACCGTTTAGTGTTTGAACCTATGGGGTCGCACACCGAGGGTTTCTTCTTGTTTTGTTGGCATGCGAACGATTAGGAATCGTTCCAGACTCGTTTGACAAGTTGTTGTCAAAATTACTGATCGAGTCGACTCTCCTTGAACGAGTCGACTCGAGCCGAGCCGACTCGAATGGTCGAGTTGACTCGAATGATGGGCTGTTGAAATTCGAAAACCCTTCATTAAATATTATAATTGTTATGGAATTTAATGCTTGGAGTTTCGAGTTTTAATTATTGCTGTTGCTGAATTCCAAGGGACTTATAACCTCCCTGGAATTTCTAGAGACCCCATAACTCTCCAATAATCTCTCATTAATCCCTCTTAATTGTTTTGAGGGCTGCTGCTATTATTTAATGGCTGGGCTGCTAAAAGTGAAAGGTTCACTTCTCATATTCCATTCCCAAATATCTTGATCAAGTTTTTACTCTACCAAAATTCTGGGTTAGAGTTCTTCCTTGATCATTGAGAGATTGAGAGATTTGATCTCAGGGATTATTGAGTTTGGGTGGGATCTCTGAGTGCATACCTTCTATTGAAGGTTTGGGATAGAGTGTTGGGAAAGGTTCTCAGGAGTCTTTGTTCCAGCATTGCTACAGTGACTTGCACTTCAAGGAGTTGAAGGTGTCCCACTCGTCTTCAAGGAGTTGAAGAAGGAGTTCAATCGATAAAGCTTCCATAGAGGCTAGCACCTCAAAGGAAGAAGAAGAAATCGCGCCACACGGTGTGAACCATCCGTAGAGGCGGTACCTGAGTGCTTCTTACAGATTCGGATTTTTTTTTACAGGTTTGTGCCGTCCCTAGCATCGTGACTGAAAGTTGGACTTCCGGTTCTTCCCGGTGAACATCACCAAGGTATGTGATTGATTATGTATAACATAATTAGCTCTTTCGCATCATTGTATGGTTATATAAATAGTTCCATATTTCAAACTATGGATGCATGATTTCATATTTATATCACTCCAGATGCATCTAAATCTTGGTATAGGGGTTATGTTAATTAGGTTAACATCTTGATAAAATAGTTTTATCACTTTCCGCTGATGCATGCTCTTAGAAAAGATTTTAAAAAATTAGATTAACATCTTCATAATTTGGTTCTTAGTAAAAAAAATTTCAATAAAAAAATTTCTCGCAAAGTCCCTCGGAAATTATTTTTGTGAGAAATTTTTCGAGGAATCTTTTCATCATAATTTGGTTCTTAGTAAAAAGATTTTTAATAAAAAATTTCCTCACAAAATTTCTCGAAAATTATTTTTATGAGAGATTTTCCGAGGGATCTTTTTATGATAATTTGGTTTTTAGTAAAAAAATTTCTAAATAAAATAATCCCTGGCAAAATCCCTCGAAAATTTTTTTTGTGAGGGATTTTCTGAGGGATTTATTATTTTTAAATGAGCTATTAGTAGAAATTTTTCGAGAAAAAAAGTTTTCTTAAAAAATCCCTCGTAAATTATTTTTATGAGGGATTTTTCGAGGGATCTTTTCATCATAATTTAGTTCTTAGTAAAAAATTTCAATAAAAAAATTCCTCGCAAAATCCCTCGGAAATTATTTTTGCGAGGAATTTTTTGAGAGATCTTTTCATGATAATTTGGTTCTTAGTAAAAAAAATTCAAATAAAATAATCCCTCATAAAATCCCTCAAAAAAGATTTTTGTGAGGGATTTTCTGAGGGATTTATTCTTTATAAATAGGGATGGCAATGGGTCGGGTTTAGGTCGGGTCACCCAAAACCCATACCCACCCCGCTAAAAAATTATCCATCCCATACCCGCCCCATACCCGTCTCGAGTCGGATCGGGTGGGGTATAAAAAAAATCACGTGTTGATCGGGTCAGGTCGGGTATATCCAGTCTCATAAAACTTAGTTTATTTAAAAGCTAAACGGGTCGGGTCGGGTATATTCGTCCCATTTTTAATTTACTTAAATATTTTATAAACATAATTTTTTATATATATAAACGGGTCGGGTTCGAGTCGGGGCATACTACTATCCGTACCCGACCCGAACCCGAGTTGGGTTTTTTTTATATAACCCATATCCATTTATAAATTAGACGGGTCGGGTTTTACCCATCCCATTAGGGTCGGGTCAAGTCGGAAACCCATCAGATCGGTAAAAATTGCCATACCTACTTATAAATGAGCTCTTAGTAGAAATTTTTCGAGAAAAAAAGTTTTCTCGAAAAATCCCTCACAAATTATTTTTGCGAGTGATTTTTCAAGGGATCTTTTCATCATAATTTGATTCTTAGTAAAAAAATTTCCAATAAAAAAATTCCTCGCAAAATCCTTCAAAAATTATTTTTGCGATGGATTTTCTTAGGAATCTTTTCATGATAATTTAGTTTTTAGTAAAAAAATATTCAAATAAAATAATCCCTCGCCAAATCCCTTGGAAGTTTTTTTGTGAGGGATTTTTGGAGGGAATTATTCCTTTTCACAAACCTTCTGATTTCTTCGAATTCCAAGCTCATGTAATTGAAGGTCCATAAGACTCCACTTTTAGGTCAGTAAATTTAAACCCTGAAGTTAATATTACTTCTTCCAACCTTGATTGGTGGCTGAATTCAGGAGCCAATGTTCATATTTGTTTTGATTACTTGTGATTCACTACTTTTCAAGATTCAAGTGGAAGAGTTGTGACCCTAGAGAATAACACAACCATCAGGATCATAGGATAAGATTGAGTCAACCTGAAAATGATATCAAAAAAAATTCTCACCTTGATGGATATGCTATATGTTCTAAATCTTAGAAAGAATCTTGTTAGTGGATTTTGACCGGTTCAGAGTGGATATCAAATTATCCTTAATTGTAATAAAGTTATAATAACTAGGAATAATACCTTCATAGAAAAAGAATATATAAATGAATACTTATTCAAATTGAATGTAATAAATTCTTTCATTAATAAAGATGATAATCAAATTTATTTTGTGAATGACTTTAATCAAAATCTATGGCATAATAGGTTGGATCATATACACTTAAAAAAAGTTAAACATATGATAGAGTTAAAACTAATTCCCAAATCAAACATAAATAAATATAAGTATGAAATATGTGCTAAATCTAAATAACCAAGAAAAATATTCAAATCGGTTAAAAAAAATTCTTCAATCTTGAAGTTGATACAGAGTAGTGTATGTGACTCCATTAAGATTGCAACCCATGGTGAAAATAGATATATAGTGACCTTTTAATAAGTTTAAAATTTATAAGAATAAAGTAGAAAATCAATAAGAAAAGAATATTAAAATTCTTAGATCTAATAGAGAAGGGTAGTATACCTTGAATGAGTTTTTTTCAATTCTGTCAAGAATATGGTATAATTCATCAAGTGATTGCTCTTTACTCTCTACAGTTCAATGATATAGCTGAGCATAAAAATCATACCCTCATGGATATGGTAAATGCTATGCTTCTCAGTTCTGGCTTATCTGAGAATTTATGGGGGGAAGCTCTTCTATCTTTTTGCTTCATTCTAAATAGGATACCTATTAAGTATAGTGGCAAGACTCTTTATGAACTTTGAAAAGAGAGGACTTCTAATCTAGATTTTTTCAAAGTGTAGGGATGCCTAGCTAAGGTTAATATTCTTGAATCCTAAAAGAGAAAACTATGATCTAAGACTATAGATGCAATATTTATAGGCTACGCCCAAAATAACAATGCCTATATATTCTTAGTAATAAAATCAGATGTTGGTGATATAGTGAATAATTCAATCTTAAAAATTAGAGATGCATCTTTCTTCAAGGATATATTTTCTTTTAAGACTAAAATTTCTAGATGTCTAAAATGTGAACCATCTTTCTCTAGAGCTATAGAACCAGAACTAAAAACTAAACCTGAATTAAGAAGTAAAAAAAAAAAAAGAGTTAAAAAAAAATTTGGAAAAGACTTTTTCACATTCTTAGCAGAGGGTGACCTTCCATGTATGATGAAGCCATGTCATCATCAGAATCATCATATTGGAAGGAAGTCATAAATAGTAAAATTTAATCAATCCTAGAAAATAAAATTTAGATTTTAGCTGATTTATCTCTAGGAAACAAATATATAAGAACAAAATAATTTTTTTAAAAAAAATTAAGGCTAGATGAAATAATAGAAAGATAAAAAGCTAGGTTAGTAGTAAAAAGGTTTAACCAAAAGATATAGATTACTTTGATACCTATGCTCAAGTAACTAGGATAACTATCCTAAGAACTTAATAGCTTTAGTTTTAATTCATAAATTAACAATCCATCAAATGGATATAAAAATTGCATTCTTAAATAAAGAATTAGAAGAAGAAATCTACATAAACTAATTTCAAGAATTTGAAGTAAAAGGATAAGAATATAAAGTATGTAGACTAATTAAATCACTTTATGGTTCAAAACAAGCTCCTAAATAATGTCATATTAAGTTTGATGAAATTATTTTAAAAAATAACTTTAAAAATAAATAAATATGATAAATATATATATATATTATAAAAGACAGGATATTTATTTTATAATATTATGCTTATATATGAATATTATATTATTATTTGGGATATCAATAAAAATAATTCAAGAAACTAAAAGCTATTTATCAAATAATTTTGATATGAAAGACTTACGAGAAATTGATGTAATTTTAGGAATAAAGCTTTAAAAAGTAGATAGTGAAATAATGATAAGCCTCGCACACTCAATAGAGAAAATGCTTAAAAATTTTGAATATTTTGATTTAAATCATGTCTCTATCCCTTATGATCATAGTTCTCACTTAATTAAAAATTTAGGAAAACTTGTTAATCAATTAGAGATTTCTAAAGGATAGGATCCCTATTATATATTTCAAATAGAACCCATCCAAATATAGCTTATGCAGTAAGCAAACTGAGTAGATATACTAGTAATTCTAGTAAAAAATATTGAAAAGTTCTAGAAAGAATCTTTAGGTATCTTAAGGGAACCTTAGATTACTTTTTAGTATATTCTAATTATCTAAAAGTATTTGAGGGTTGTAGTGATGCCAATTGGATAACGGATAATTTAGATATTAAGTCCACCATTGGATATCTCTTCTTACTAGGAGGAGCTGTGGTATCTTGAGACCCTTGTAAACAAACAATAATTTCTAAAAGTAGATAAGAATATGAATTAACTGCTCTTGATACTTCATGTACTAAGCATTGTGACTAAAAAATTTAATAAATAATATAAAATTTCTTTTACTAAAAATCTTTAAAAAAAATTAAATTATAATTATAGAATTCGAATTGGTCTATTAAATTAATAGACAACTAATAAAAAAATAAACAATCATATCCTGATCAGATATAAAGCTGTAAGAAATAAAATGAAAGAAGTGATATCACCACAATTTATAAGATCAATAAATAATCTGGTAGATTTTTTGACCAAAGATCTTTCAAAGACTGTGGTATCTGAGACATCGAGGGAGATGAGACTTAAGTCCATATATTAGTCACCAAAGTAGACCGCTACCATCATGGCAATCCCATAGTTAAGATTCAAAGAAAAATGACATTTGAGATGATATTTGGGAGTGCCGATTTGGAGTCTGTCTCCACCCCATCTCTATAATGTGGTGCTCTATTGTGACAGTTACGTTAAGCATAACTCTTAATAGATCCAAGATTGTGAGTTCAGCAAGATACGATTCCATTATATGTATCCTTGGAGGATCTATCTTAGTGAAAGTAGTCGTGAGGCTTGACTATGGACTAGGACGAATTCCTCATGAAAATCATGGCAAGCACATGGCATAGATAGTGCTACCTCGGATTATGATCTATTTATCTTTATATTGTGTATTTTATACTAAATGCAAGTTTAAACCTAGATGGTACTTGTACTAAGTACGATAAAAATCCAAAGATCTTTTATTTTAAATTATTTATTAAGTTTAATAATATTAAATTTTAATTTTAATTTTATTTATTTTTTGTAGGGGATTGTTGACCTAACATTACGAAGGAAAAATAGAATAAAATAAAGCCTTCCTCCCCCGCACTCAATGCGTGCATGATCTACATGCGGGTCCATGCATTTTGAGTGTTTTACATTTTTTTTATTAATTCTAAATTTTAATAACTTAACGGCTATGTTCTTATTTAATACCATAATTGTTATTTTGAAAAGTTTTTTGAAATTTTCTCTGAGATTTTGAGCCTATTTATAGGCCTTTACCCTAGCCCTGCAATGCATCCAAGAATTTCAAGTTCTCCCTCTTCCATATTTCTCTCTAAATAATTTAAAAAATTCTTTCTTTCTCTTCAATAATTCTTTTATTTTAGGCTAAAGATGAGTTGATCGGCATCTATTCGAGATTATACCATGCGTTAGAGTATTGACTTCTGAATTGTATCTTGAAGAAAAATGTATGGTCTAATCGTTCTTCACATGAGAAGAAGACCAAGTCTTTTTTAGGATAGTAATTCTATCCGTCTTCAAGTCAAGCTTCTAAACTTTATTCTATTATATTTTTAAATTATTTCATTACACCAAAATATTCTACCACACAAATCAGGAAAAATTACTTTAAAATACTTTAATATATATATATATATATATATATATAATTATATTGATCCAAGTTATTCTTAATTGTTATGGCACCTAGAATGTCCTTCACTTACACGTGTAGGCTAATGGCAAAAGAACAATGTAAGTAGGCTAATGGCAAAAGAACAATATTAGCATCAGCATGTAAAAGGAAAGATGGAGAATTTTAGAGGCGCGTCAAACACCCTACCGAAAGTCATCTCTGGTTCCCAAACACAAGCAGAGCTGATGATGGGCAAGCTTAGGCACAGATATTTCAAATTTTAAATAAGTCGGGTTTAAAACCCAACTAAAAATGAATATAATTTAAGACCCAAGGCCCATGCCATGATCAGCTTTTGTAAACTAGGCCATGAGAATCATATCTCACAAAGACAGTTCTGTCTCTGACATGATATTACTTCTATTGTCTAAAATTATTCACCAAGAACAGCCTTTAATGTAAGCAAAACCTTGAGAAGAGAACGTTGCAGCTTGCATAGATTCTCCAGTCTTCAATAGAATATTCCAACCACCATTTAGCTAATAAAAGAACACAAAGGGTTGATACTTATGTCTTTCTTTATTTTTTTTTTTGCTTTTTGACACCAAGTACTTATGTCTTAAAATAAATTCTATATGCTGTGTCAACGCACTCAAGTCCAAGCTTTCCATAACCAAAAAAACTCAAGATAGAGACTGCATTATGAAAAGATGGCATGGTAAAATTAATGAAGGATCGTTCCACCACCAGGAATTACAGCGAAAAAATTACCTAAACAAAAACAAAGAAATAATTATCTTCATAATCTAAATGTTACATTCCACCTTGAAGGAATGCTAGATTTACAACATGCATGAATGCCAGGCACTCAAGGCTGCAGCTACAGCATATGTAAGGTTCCAAATGGTAAGCCTTTATTCAGCAGAAATCTGAGATCGAAACCAGTTGTGGGCTGGTAACGGGTGGAGCGGTCCCACAGCAGCAATAGCAACATCCTGAAACATTCAGATTGTTAGTAACCGATTTTATTTATGTCTGCAGGTTAATCTTGCGATGTTGGTCCTCTAATGAAGTTTCATATCAAAAACCAATTTCATTAGTTTTACTGCCCCCTCTGATCAAACAAATATAGTTGCATACTGAAATTACAAGAATGAAACATCATGAAATGTTGATTGCCTTGTCAATTATGAAGTTTTTCGCTGTTTCCATTACTGTATCAGCATCAACAGCATCTATGCGAGTAAACAGTTCTAGAAATGGCATTACTCGCCCGTAAGTCAACATCTGCACCAAAAGGTAAACTGCAGTTCTTAGAATGGCAAAACCATGATCATGCTTGAAACCTTTATAATAGGGCATAGCATTCTGTACCCCTCTATTAAGTACTAAGTGATGTGTTTCTGATGGAGAAAGCCATTTGAGCAAATTAAATATTGTTTTTTGAGACATGTATACCTGGCGACCATTGCTCTCAGCAACTGCAGTGGATCCATCGATATGAAGCAAGAGAGCAGATTTTAACTGCATATGATGACAAACATGGTTGTGACCCTTGTTACATCACTGATCAGAAAATATATACACGTGATTATATGAAATTCACCCTGATCCATTGACATTGTAAACCTTGTCAAAAATATTTATCATACAATTTATTCTAAGCTTACAAGGGGGAAAACAGATGCTCCTTGAATTAGAGATAGGATCTTAGACCATCATAATGACAGGATCAATTAAGTCTTCCAAATACAAGAATAAGATGAACGTGGTAAGCCCTTGTTGTACCTGGACGGCTCACCCTTAGCCAGAACCGGCCCATTCTGGCGCTCCGACCGGGCCACCCCTTCAAGGTTCCGACCGCTAAAGGTCCGACCCATCGGGGCAGAGGTTCGAACAACCCTCTCCTGCTGGGGTCCGGCCCATCGCTCTCCTTCAGAGATCCAACCTACCAGGACAGAGGTCCAAACGACCCTCTCCTGCTGGGGTCCGACCTGTTGCTTCTCCTTCAGAGGTCCGACCGACCCTCTCCTGCTGGGGTCCGGCCCGTCGCTCCCCTTCGGAGGTTTGGCCTTTGGTCCGGCCGACCGGCTTTCCCACGGCCGACGTCCGACAGGCACGCCTTTGCATCCAGGAAATTCCAGAAGCATCTTTTTGTTATTGCGGGATCTTGCCATCCCAACAACCCTGCTCCACTACTTCCACGATGCCGCCGTATCTGCGCGTCACGTGGCCACTCTCCGGATTCTCCTAGAGGCAAATCGGTGTTTCTCAGCCTCTCCCCTAACGGATTTTGGACTGTTCCGTGCCTATATAAGGTATTCAGGGGACCCCCGTTTGAAGGTAGAAGAACTCTTCCCTCTCCATACGCTGTTCATTCCGTGATTTCTCCATTTTGTTGCCTTTAATCTCCTGCTAACTTAGGCATTGGAGGGTCCCCCGCCGGAACACCACCGGCGCCCTTACGGACTTTGTTGCAGGTTCATCCGGGAGAGGAGCGCTCCAGCACATCCAGCCGCCCCGGTCCCCGGTCCAGGAGTTGACGCCGCAACAGCCCTCATACCCAGATATGAAGATGATCCACATAAACAAAACTATTTCTTAGGCACTGAGTATTGCATGCTGCAGTTATGCAGAAAAGGCCTAGAATCAGATAAATTGCATGCTTATGTTTTCATCACAAACAAAAAAGTACTTTAAAGAAGCTTTTTTTAAAAAAAATAAAAAGGATAAAAAAGAAAAAAATGAGTATTGTGAGTAGAATAGGATATCATAAGTTTTGACAACAATTTTCATGTCAAGATCCAACAACATATAAAACATCAATATAGATATATAGATGCATGGGAACCTAATAAAATAAGTTGTATTTTGTGTCTTCCTAGTATAGCAACATAACACAACTCCAAAAGAGCTTGTTTAGGCACCATAGATTTGAGTCTCTCAGCATATACAAACTTTGCAACTTTGCAGGGAAGCTTCCAACACTTTCATACATAAACCGCCAATGGGTTAATATATATATATACAAGCAAAAGGAGCTTTTTGACTGATGCCTTGTCTATGCTAATAGCCTGAACACAAATTAATGGAGCACATATTAACAACACCAAGTTTAATTCATCCCCATATGTAAGTCAACATCTTAATTATCTTATACAAAATCAAAATAATATAATGGGGCCCCTAGAACATAAACTAATTCAAAGATGAAGATGGATATCCAAAAATATTAGACAAGGTTAACCGTATAATAAACTTACTTCATACTGAAAGTTACCTGATTTCGAGCTCGCATTACTTCAGTTTCTGATACTTTGTACGCCAGTCTCCTCATCTCTTCCATTATTAAACATGACAAATCATGCACGTGATCAGGCTGCAATCAAGAAGACTCAATCAGAGATAATATAAAAAGTAGCTCTTTCCACATCTAATAAGTAACATAAATATTATTTTCTGGCAACTGCTTAACTAGTAGCAAAAATGTTCTCTTTGACCATCATACCGATCTTGCTAGATGAGATCATAGAGATGTATTAAGTGTAGTATGTACAAATCATTGTTTGAGTTTTAGAATTGAAAAATGGTCTGCATGGTGGACAAAATTACATTATATTTCAGACATTAGCTCAACAGAAAAGAAGGAATTTACTAGATGATTTGCGACAACATGAATGAGAACATTGACATCAAAATGAAAATCAAGCTATTAGAAATGGCATATTTTGTTTAACAAGCAAATGGTAATATTTTTTTAGCTTTCAAGTTCTAACAAAGGATAAATAAATAAAGCTCACCGTGGCAGTGGAATAAATACCAAATAATCCTATATCACAATAGTTCGTATTGAAGGCCATTATACTTTCAGCTAAGTTATCTGTGCTGGCTCGACAAGCTAGCTGAGACCTGTTAATTCATTGGATCACAGACATTGTTAGTTGTTACAAAACATGCAGCAACAGGATTAAGAAAGCCCACATATGTACTAACAAAACATTATCAACAGTCTGAATTTATCTTACCCTGAACAATTACCTACACCTATGCTTTTGTTCCAAGACCCCAACAAGCTTTGGATTACCATAAGAGGTATGGAAATTGGGTCAGCCCATGCTGCCCCTCTGAAAGCTATTGCCAAATGCACTAGAGGCATGTCCTCATTCTCCACTCGAACCTAAATTAAAATGTTTAAGGAATTTGTTGCAAAGAGCATAAAGCAAATGAACTTATTCTGAATTACAGCAGACCTCTGAACCAGAAAAGATAGCTGGATTTGCTTCAACAAGCTGTTCTGCCGTGGTTGGATCCCTAGAAAAATTTCTAAACAATCTGCTGACCATATCAACAATCTCATCATGTTTAACTGCACCTGCAGCTGATACAACCTTCCACAAAACAAAAATAAAAGTAAATATAAGACAAGAAAAAATCAAGAACCTAACATACAATTTCATGTTACCAGAGATTAAATATTAAAAAATGAAAAAAAATTGAAATACTACCATTCTAGGTCCCATATAGTGGGTGTAAATGTACTGCTGCAAGTCAATCCTAGAAATTGCCCTAATGTTCTCCTCAGGGCCTAATATTGTGTCCCCCAGAGGATGACCACAGAACGAGGCTGAATGCAAGTGATCAAATATCACCTCTTCCATCTGGCCTTGTACCTGTCTAACACACAAACTATACATTCACACACACAAAAAAAAAAAAAAAAAGAAAAGCTCCACGTGATGGACCATCCACCAAACAAAACCAACGAATAACAGCATAAGACAACATCTCACCTCCTCCATCTCGCGGAGGATGACACCCCGTTCCCGCCTGATGGCATGATCGGGAAACCTCGAGTTCTGCAAGATGTCTGCAAGTACATCAACGGCAACAGGAACATCCTTACTTTGGACATCAGCATAGTACGTGGTCTGCTCACGGGAAGTGTAGGCATTGAGTCGGCCACCCATGTTCTCTATCTCCTCCTCGAGAGACCGGGCTGTGCGATGGCGGGTGCCTTTGAAGATCATGTGCTCGAGGAAATGCGCCGTGCCATTGGTGCCAGGAGCCTCAAACCGGCTGCCAGAATCAATCCAGACGCCAATGGAGGCTGTGTGCGACGCAGACAATGGGGCCGACTGGGTGACCACACGGATGCCATTGGGAAGGGTGGTGACCCGAACTTGGGGGAAGCGGAGGAATGGGGAGTGGTCGAGTAGCCTGGGTTCAGGGGAGCTGTGGCGGAGGAATCGGGGGTCAGGCGTCAACTCTTCTGAAGGTTTTGGATGGGCAGAAAGCGAGATGTATCGAACTCGGACAATGGATGAAGTTGACAGTTTCCTCCTAAGGCGAGCGAATGCAAGTGCCATGAAGAAAGGCTTTGTTTGGTCTTTGGTGAACCCTTTTTTTTTTTTTTTGGCTCCTCCTAGAGTTTTCGCTCAAATTAGTAAGAAATCCTAGCACTCTTGCACGAACTGCGAACCTGAGGAAAAACAAGAGAAATCGGATTCATCAGCAATAGTCACACATACCTACAAGACATAAGAAATCAAAAGAAGAAATCTATCACTCATTCTGTCAATCTAGTTATCTCTTTATCCATATTGTAATAAAACAAAATCGCACTGCATAGAAAGAATCAAGGTGGGAGAAAGGGAGGAACGATAAAGTGGGACATCTCTGCGAGAAGGGAGGTGGAACACAAAGTTCCAAGCAAGTAACTTGTTGGGAGATCTCACAGAAATTTCTACGATCATGTTAAGCGCAACAATTAAACAGAAGTAAAAACGTTTAAAGCTTCGGTAGAGAAAAACGTACCGCAAAATTAGGGTTTTGTGAGGATCCGATTTCCAGCTGCTGCCAGAGAAGGACCGGGGTGTTCGACTGCTTTATTCCGTTTATCCCCGTCGCTCCCTACACCTCCCTCGTCCCCCACGAGGAATGACAGCAGCCGTACGAACCCGCTTATGTTGGGTTAAGGCGCCCATGCAAAACATCCGACGAAACGCCAAACCGATCCTTGTTAGACCGGGCCGCCGCGGCGAGGATTCCGGGCCGGGTGTTTTGCTGGGAACAAATTATACCATATACCAGGTGCACCTTATCAGCCGTGCATCATGGAAACATTTCATGATGGGACGAA
Source organism: Areca catechu (assembly GCA_021397845.1). Taxonomy (NCBI): domain Eukaryota; kingdom Viridiplantae; phylum Streptophyta; class Magnoliopsida; order Arecales; family Arecaceae; genus Areca; species Areca catechu. The sequence continues at coordinate 20,961,027 of CM038049.1, read as the reverse complement.
GGAAGCAACCAAAAAATTATATTTTATATTTAGGGTTGAAAATGGATCGATCAAAAATCTATTGTTTGGAACTGGACTGAACCAGTTCAATAAATTTCGGACCGGCTTGAAATCGATTCAGACTTCGGATCAAATTTTAAGCATATTAGATCAGTCTTGGGACTATAAAATAGAGTCCGTTTAATTTTTGGATCAAAGAAATGCCCGAATTCGATCCAAAATTTTTTAAAATATAATTTTTGGACCGGCCCAATAAACTTTGGGCCGGCCCATTTCCAGCCTTACTTATATTATGTCCTTATCATCATGTACATTATTAATCATAATTGCTGATTCACATATACTTCATTTATCAAATATTTATTTTGATACATCATTATAAAAATAAATAATTATATTTATAGATATGTACGGTCATGAAACATATGCTACGTAGGATATAATTTTTTGTCTGAATTGGGCTCGTAAGAACGAAAAATTTAATTGATATGATGTGCTGTTGTTATGGTGCACTTGGTGTAAAATATAATTTATTGTTTTATAGGAACATGGTAACTAACAACACATGGAGCAAACAAGTAGAACATAGTGCCCGGTGGTGCGAAGTATGTAAATGATTACATTTTTATGGTGGCGTGACCAACTCTGCAACCGAAATCAAGGCAACCTGGCGAGCACGTTCTTGACAAAAAAAATCTTAACTATTACTTTCGATAAAAAAACAAAAAATACAGCAAACCAGTAAAATAGTAAGTTTGAATTGAAAATTCTTGTCTATTTTTTCTTTTATTTTGTCTTTAAAAAAAAAAAAAGATCAGATTCGGTACCTTTACCGTTGAGAAAACGGGTGGGAACCTACAGAGCCAACTTCTGTTGGCAATTATCATGGTTATGCCTTCACTGAGTTGCCTGCTCAAATGAGATAGTGAATGCCTTCAAATTTGAATGGTAACCAGGCATAGGAAAGGACAGGTCCCATGCAGTAACGTACCGGACAGGAAATTTTTATTTTGCAGGTCCTATAGCATCGCCATGACCACCTCTCCCACCAAAGAAAGGGAAAAATAGAAGGAAGAAAAGGAAAGAAAGCAACATCGTACCCAAGTTGGAGCAATCATGTATCAAGAAAAGGTCATACTCCGGGCCAAAGAGATACATCCTACGCAATTTATTTCTCTCTTGATCAAAGAAAGTCTTTTGCTAGGTATAGCTACACCACTCTTGGGATAAAATAGAAGTTTCCACAGTTGACATTCATTTGAGCTAAACTGCTGCCCTCACTGCTTAGCTCTCTGAGAGCGAAGTACTAAAACAATGAGAAAAACAAAACTTCCTTACTAACTTCTGTTTTATGGAGGAATAACTTACAATTTAGAGACACCAACTGTTTTAGTATAATCTAACAACGAAACATAACCACCAGCTTTGTTTGTTTTAAGTTATTAGCTTTATTTTTTCCTGATAATTGCAATATCTTATGAATTAAGGGGAAAAAAGAAGAGGGTTTTACTCATCCTAATCTTTAGGAAGTCTCTCATAAATTGATATTCCTATACAACATAGACATGGCAGATATCAAATGGCTTTCAGTAAATGTTTTTGATAAGTTGCAAGAAATGCAGTCATCTCCTCAACCTCTTCACTGCAATAACCAATGCCAGCGACCATATGTAAGTTCCTCTGCCATGATGTCGCCATCACATTCAGTAAACTTCCTTGATAAAATGCAGTAACTCTTAATCCAACTATCATTCTGTAACTTTATTATTCATCACATTCAGTAAACTTCCTTAATAAAATGCAGTAACTGTTAATCCAACTATGATTCTGTAACTTTATTATTAAACAAAAATTAAGCACCCATAGCTGCTTCACATGTTGATGATGATTCATCAGCTGGTCTTACTTTATTAACATGCTGTCTCAGCTTTGCTGTGTTTCAGCTTGTTAAGTACAACGTCAGCCTGAAACAATCTTCGAAACTGTAAATTCAGCTTCTTCAAAACAGTGCTCCTTTAGAGACCAACGAGTTACAGGATACAACATCAATCCCACTATATGTCCAAACATTTAAAACAGACTCTCGCTTCAGTTCGATGGCAAACCAACCAAGACAAGCAGCTGCTATATCAACAGAACTCACATCCCAACTGTTCCCGCTAACATTAAATCCCTCTCTCCCATTCTCCAGGTTAAATGAGCCATTTCTCTTTTCTGATTGAAAGGGAGGTGATAACCACCAAACCTTCATTAATTTAAGTCAAAGAATACAAACATCAATAGCTGCCAAGAGGAGTAGGCAGGAATCCAAGGAAACAGATTCTGATACAACTGAATGGAAAGAAACAGAGTTTCAAAACTGTAAAATAGAGAACCACCAGCACTCAGACAGAGCTCTTCCTCAAACAAAATAAAGCAACGGTGAAGATAAGGGACTGACAAAAACAATTCAGCTGCTCCAGCTTCATAGCAGCATATAGAATTCAGTAACCATGGCACTTAGGGTTCTGAAACAATCCAGCAACTCTCATTGAACCTTGCATTCAGATTAGCAGACCCAACTAGGAGATCTTGAGCAATAAAGCACTGTTAGCATAGAGAATAGAAGAGAAGAAGCCATACACGAGGAGAGCATACCATGCTGCAGGCGACATCAGACATTAGAAAGGATTCTGCACGGTTGCTTGACATTGTGCCATATTCCCCCATACACAAGCAGAAGTTTGCTGTCACATAGGGTGGACCAATCATTGAATAAATAGAGTCCTCTGTGGCAATGGATGATAGAGAAGCTTGCTAGTTCAACAAGATCCTCACATTCCATTCTTTCCAACATACACAGGCCATGGACGCAATCAACATAAGAATTACCGGTTGAACTGATTTGGAGAAGTTTCACCTTCTCCAATCAAGATAGAGGCCTTCAAAGGTTGTGCGAGTGTGCAAGCCTCATTTATTGTCAAAAAAGAAATAAAAAATGTGCGACACTCCCAGTAAAAAGCAGATTGCCTTCCATATTGTTGAAAAGCAATTGCAATTGAAGAACAAATGATGTACTGTTTCTCATGATTGATGACAAAGTATGCAGCCATTAAGATTCTTCCCAATCTTCCTTCCAAAAATATCCTGTTTTTTCTTCCAACATAACAAAAGAAAGCATTTAAACTATAAGGGCAAAACTATAAGTGAGGAACTGATAAACAGGCTGTAGAGAAAGCTCCTTTACGACTCAATTTCCATTGAATTTAGATTTTCCTCCCTGTTTTTACACCTTGGTTGGGAGAGAAGAATAAGAGAGAAGAGAAAAGAATGGGAGAGAGTCAATACTTTCTCTTAGTTGGAAGTTTTTTCACCAAAGAAAATGAAAAAAAGGAGAGAAATAGAGGGAATACAAACCCTCTCAAATCTGCATATTTTTTCTTCTCCAAATCAAGTGGAATTAGAGAGAAAAGAATTAGGAATTTAATTTATTTTGTATAATTCTCATATTACCCCTCTAATAGTAAAAGAAAGTTGTACCATATTTATTCTTTTCCTTTTTTCTTTACTTCCAACCAAGATGGAAAAAAAAAAAAAAAATTTAAACTTCCAACCAATAGAAAAGAAATACACTTTTTTTCTTTTATTTTCTTTTCTCTCCTTACTAAGGGAAGCCGGGGCTAATAAGGATGATAGGTGGTTCTGTTACAATTGGACCTCCAGTGTGAGATGGGCTGGCAATCTGATTTTCCAAGACATGGTCCTCAAGTTGAAGAACTCAGCCACAGTTCCCTTCTTGGGTTGAAGGGAGGGGAATAACAATTGAAGAGGCATATCACATATCTAGCTGTCTTTTCAAAAGGGAGTGCCCTGGCCATTTCCAATTTTGAATTGAATTCTGTTCCAAAAGACCGGAAGAGAATTAGGTGGCCACAGTTACAGTTCGAATAAAATTATCAGATCATTCCAATGACTTAAGCAGCACGAACGGCCATTTTGACAATGGATAGGAAATAGTTTTTATATGGCAAGAATAGCCAAGTGAAAAATACTTGTAGTTATTGGCCAAAGTGATCTTCTATTGTAGAAGCATTCTCTGTATGGTTTTTGAAACCATGCTGAAACCCCTGATTCAGCCTATACCAAACCGTATCGGACCTGAACCATGTCAGTTTGGCGGTAGAATTCGGTTCCGCCATCAAACTGACAAAAACCAGGCCAAACCGGGCAGTTTGGCATGGTTTCAAGTTGAATCAGGCGGTTCCACTCTCGGTTCCCCTTTTTTTTTCTATTAAGATGGCTGGAATGATAGAAGAAGGCCCGAGACTTTATTTCAGGACTTCTCTCTCCTCTACCGACTTGTTTTCATAGTGAAAAAAATTGAAAAAATGCAAAGAAATCAAAATTAAATTATAGGAAAGTTTTTCTTGTTTATCCTTGCAAAAGTCTATAAATATCTTGTTTCACCCAATATGAGCTTTTTGAAGTACTTATTTTGAACAATTAATTTATCAAAAATCTCAATAATATCCTAATCTAAATTAACCAAACATAACTGATTCCATATCTTGCCCTATTTTTAAGTCAATTTTTATCAAATAAAACTTTATTTATTAATTCCTTGGGACAAGATTAGTGAAGATCAATGTGTTTCATGTGAAAAGATTTGCAATAATTTGTTGCTTGTTTTTATTTAAAATTTTTAATAAACTTTTCGATCATGATTCATGAGCACCACAGTTATCAAAATTTGCAAAATTTTTTGTATAGAGTTTCTTGCTCATGAATATCCCAACCTGATCATTATTCTAGAAAAGTAATGTACTACAATGGTCATTATATGAAAATGAAGGAAAGCACAACTTTAATCATATAAAAATGAAAATACATCAACATATTTAAAAACAAGAACAATACAAAAAAAAAAATTATATTTAGCCATTTTATATCATAATAGTATATTTTATAGTAATCCTTGATTCACGACAATTCAGCTATAGCTATCATATGAAAATGAATAAAAGCATGTTATATAAAATGGAAAGGTATCAAGACATTACGAAAACAAGTAACTATATTAGCCATTTTATATCATAGTAAATATTTGAAAAAACAAATAACCATGTTTTTCACGTGCTTTCATATGAAAATAGAAGAAATTACATTATATAAAGATGGAAAGGCCACAACACATTCGAGAAAAAAAGGGACAGCACCATATTAGCCATTTCATACCAAAATAGTATATGTTATAGTAATCATCTGTGATTCGAGACGATTCAGCTAGGACTATTATATGAAAATAGAGGAAAACATATTATACAAAGATAGAAAAATATCAAGATATTTAAAAAAAATTAACAACATTAGTCATTTCATATCATAATAGATATTTAAAAAAACAAGTAACTATATTTTTTCTCATACTATTGTATAAAATGAAAGAAAGTACATTATATAGAGATAGAAAGGCATCAATACATTTGAAAAAAAGAGATAGTATAAAGAAAAATTATATTAACCAAGGTCTGCTGAACCGGTATCAGGACCCGTACCGGTCAGCGGGCGGTACGGTACGGTCCGTACCATACCGTACCGGCATGTGTATCGGCATGCCAAATTTTAAAAAAAACAATCTCTCCCCCTCTACTGTACCAACCCCGAACCGACCCGAACCGAGCTGAACCGAGCCCGAACCGACCCGAACTGGACGGTTCGTACCGGTACCCATACCGTATCGTACCGGTACGGAAATTTTTTTTAATTTTTTCGACGGTCCGGTGTCCGGACCATTTTTTGGTGGCGAACCGTGTCGGCTCTTGGCCGGTACGGTACAGTACGCCCCGTACCAAACGGTACGAGACGGTACCGCGAACCATGATATTAACCATTTCATACCATAATAGTATATTTTATAGTAATTGTTAGGATATCACGGTCCAAGTACGAACCAGCCGCCGGTTCAACCAGTTAAAGACATTTCTTCCGAACCACAAATTTCGGACCAAGGTATTCAGAAAAAATCAGGCAACTTATGGGCATGCCAAAGCTCTTAATGGGTCTACGGCACTCGAAGACAGGGTCTTCGGTTTACGTCTTTAGCCTTCGTCGAAGAACAAGTCTTACGGCCCCTAAAGACAAGATCCTCAGCTTGAACCGAGGAATGACCTTCACCAACTCCTAAAGACACGGTCTTCGGCTTATGTCAAAGACAGTCTCCGGCCTATGTCAAAGATCAAGCCCTCGATCTATGCCAAAAACAGGATCTCAGATCTGTCTCGAGAGGATCCAAGGACGAAGACTTTTCCTGATTCAATCATGGAAATCTTCCTAAAAGGGAAATTTGAGGACGGGCTCTCAACTTGTCTCAAGTCTCTACGAACATGACAAGCAACGGTTGTCATCAACTATTTCCGGAACATAATCATGGCGCGTAACTCCAGCAGCAACGTCTTCGGCCTGGCCGCCGGAACCGCCTAATAACTACCTACGATTCCAAATTGTGGGAGAGAAATTAACTCTCCCATCGTAACCGCTGGAGGAAGAACGGAACCGCAGGCTGGACAACTGATAAATAACGGTAAAAAAGAATGCTCGAGGTAAAGCACAAGATACCCTGAAAAACTCCAAAGTCTTTCCCTTCTCTTCTCAGACCTCCTCAGAATCTTTCCCATTCTGTGGCTGGAGCCCGCCTCTGACTTAGGCATCGGAGTGTCCCCCGCCGGAACAACTCCGGCCAGGGATTTGTTTTGCAAGTGAACAGGGAGCGGGCCTACGATCCAGTAGCTCCGCCCGATCGAAAAAGGGACTGCGCCGACAGATTGGCACGCCATGTAGGGGGGCTCCTATGCAATTTGCATTGTTAATCTCCCCTCCTTAACCAAGGGGAAGTAAGAAATTTTCGATGGCAAGAGAGAAGACTCAGATTGCCTCAACAAGTCAAAATCATGCACCATCCCAGGGGGTACACCCCCGATAGAGAACGACATTCCACCTCCCACAATTGTCGTGGGACAGCAACAGTTCGAAGCCCTCCTGAACCAGGTCACCAACCTCACGGCTATGGTTCAGGACTTCCAAAATAGAGCTTTTCAGGTGGGACATCCGCCGGCCACCTCCAGACATAGCTCTCGATCCCGGAGGAGGGCCCCTTGAAAGGGGAACACAAATCTCTCCCCCCCTCCTCGGCCCTCTCCTGAAGGCCGAAGTTCAAGAATGCCTAGGCCCACCGATTCCCCACAAAGAGGGAAAAGACCTACGCAAACTTCCTCACCCTTTTCTGAAGACTCTACTCCCATAGAGAAAGCGCCAAAGCAGGCTCTCCCTGATTACGATGAAAAATTCAAGACCATCGAATCGGAGATGGCGAGAATGCGGGAGCAGAGAGATTACAATGATTTGGCGGTGTGTGATCTGCGCCCGCCCTACACCGACCGCGTCATGGCCGAAGTCATCCCTCGGCACTTCAAGGTTCCCCAGATGGAACCCTCCGACGGCACCTCTGATCCTCTTGACTATTTGGACAGTTTTAAGGTCCATATGATGATCCAGGGAGCTTCGGATGCGATATACTGCCTCGCGTTCCCAGCCACTTTAAAGAAAGCCGCTCGGATGTGGTACTCGAGCATACGTCCAAGTACCATCGATTCTTTCTCCGAGTTAGAAAAATTGTGTCTTGCATTTCAAGACTTGCCGCAAGACCCCCCGAAATACGGATACACTGTTCCTCCTTCACCAGAATGAAGGAGAAAGCCTGCAAGATTACATCTCCAGGTTTAATGCGGCCATACTCGAGATCCCCAATCTCAACGAGCATGTGGCCATGTCTGCATTGAAGAAGGGACTTCGTACATCCAGGCTCACCTTTTTCCTGGATAAGAAGTTCCCCAAAAGCTATGCTAAGCTCCTGTCGAGGGCTCAGAAATATGCCGATGCCGAAGAGCAGGCGTCGACGACTAATTGAAGGGAAGCCCCCTTCGAAGAAGAAAAACAACAGGGGACAAGGCCCCCCTATTTCCAACAAGTATGCTGACCGCTGAAGAAGTCCTCCCAGGCCCAGAGCATCGGGCGGGAGGTTCAACTCCTATACCCCCCTCAACCTCCCTCGTGAGAAGATTCTTTTGGAGATAGAAAAAGAAAACTATCTCCAGCGGCCACTTCCCATGAAGGCATCCTCTTCCGCAAGGAACAGGAATAAATACTGCCGATTTCACCGGGACCACGGCCATAATACTGAAGAATGCATCCAACTGAGAGATGCAATAGAGGATCTCATCAAGAGAGGGTATTTGGGACGGTACGTTGGTCGCCAAGGATCTCGGTTAGAAGCTACTATCCCCCAATTGACTCCTGAAGAGGCTGAACTGCCAAATCAAAGGCCCACCAATGGAGACGTGGGGATGATACATCGACCTGTCAACCGGAGAAGAGACGAAGACGATGCCTCGAAGCGACTCAAGGACAACGCTATTCTCTTCTCCGATGACGACCTTGCGGGAGTCCGGCTCCCGCACGACGATCCTATTGTAATCTCGGCCGTTGTGGCCAATTATGATGTACAACGAATCCTAGCTGATAATGGAAGTTCGACTGATGTCTTGATCTACGATGCATTCTCTCGGATGTGTTTTCCTAGAGACAAACTACGAAGGTCCCCTATACCACTTACTGGCTTTGGAGGGAATGAGGTTGATGCCGAGGGAGAAATAGTGCTGCCTGTAACCCTCGGTATCGAACCTCGACAAAAAACACTACCGATCAATTTCATGGTGGTCCGAACCCCTTCAGCCTACAACATCATTCTGGGACGACCAGCCCTGAACAAATTCCGGACCGTAGTGTCATCCTACTACCTCCTGGTGCGTTTTCCCATCAGAAATGGTGTTGGAGAAGTAAGAGGAGACCATAGAGCGGCACGACAATGCTTGATGATCCAGGACAAGAACTCTAATGATCCCACCATTTGAGATCAGCTAGATCCGAGGGACTCGACTATAGATTCTGGCGAACCTATGGAGAGAACTATCTCAGTACCCTTAACTAAAGAGGACCCCACCAAGGTTGTGCAGATCGGAAGCATGCTTGATGAGAAACCAGAACGGAGCTGATCTGCTTTCTCAGGAATAATGCTGATGTCTTCGCCTGGTCAGCTTCGGACATGCCAGGAATTCCCGTCGAAGTAATCGCTCATCGGCTGGAAGTTGCCCCTGGATATAAACCAGTCCGACAGAAGAAGAGAAGCTTTGCCCCTGAAAGACAAAAAGCAATAGATGAATAAGTGAGCAAGCTCCTCAAGGCAGGGTTCATCCAGGAAGCCCACTAACCCGAGTGGTTGGCCAATACGGTAATGGTAAAGAAAGCTAGTGGCAAGTGGAGGATCTGCATCGACTACACATACCTCAATAAGGCTTGTCCAAAGGACAGCTTTCCTCTTCCAAAGATCGACCAGCTGGTTGACGCCACTGCCGGCCACCAACTGCTAAGTTTCGTGGACGCCTTCTCTGGCTACAATCAGATCCGAATGGATCCCCGGGAAGACGAGAAGATGGCCTTCGTCACCGACAAAGGTCTGTATTGCTACAAGATAATGCCATTTGGGCTCAAGAACGCTGGAGCAACCTTTCAGAGGTTGATTAACAAGGTATTCAAGGAGCAGTTGGGGAGAGACATGAAGGCTTACGTTGACGACATGATCATCAAGAGCCTCCTTAAAAAAGAACACATCCAGGACCTGGAAGAATCATTCAGTGCCTTACGACGCCATCGAATGAAGTTAAACTCAACAAAATGCGCCTTTGGGATCACTTTGGACAAGTTTCTGAGTTTCCTCGTTACCAAACGAGGGATTGAAGCAAATCCTGAGAAAATTCAGGCTCTCAAGGACATGAGGCATCCATCCTGCAAAAAGGAAGTCCAACAGCTGACAGGAAGGATTGCCTCCTTAAGCAGGTTTATCTCGCTCAGCCGAGAAATGTCCCATTTTTCAAGGACTTCGGCAGTCTCAAGGCTTCGAATGGACCGAAGATTGCCGTACTGCCTTTGAAGAGTTGAAGAAATATCTGGAGACCCCACCTTTACTTTCCAAACCTCAAGAAGGGGAGGTGCTCTATTCATACCTTTCCGCCTCGGACGAGACAGTCAGTTCAGTCCTTGTCCGAAGAGAAGACGGTTCTCACAAGCCGATCTACTACATCAGCAAAGTTCTGCATAATGCTGAAACAAGATATTCGAAAATGCAGAAACTGATCTACTCTCTGATAATTGCGGCAAAGCGACTACGGCCTTACTTCCACGCCCACGCCATCGTGGTACTGACCGATCAACCCCTCAAAGCCGTTCTCTCATGCCCTGATACCTCCGGGAGGATAGCCAAGTGGGCTGTGAAGCTAAGCGAGTTCGACATCAGCTTCCAGTCTCAATCAGCTATGAAGGCTCAGGTGCTCTCAGATTTCCTGGCTGAATGCACCTGGAAGTCCGAAGACGAAGTGCCTCCAACAGGAGAAGGAAATCCAAAGAATACGAAGTCCGATTGGATGCTCCATGTGGACGGAGCTTCCAATTCCGCTGGGTACGGAGCCGGCCTAATACTGGCTGAACCCGACGGCCACATGATGGAGTACGCACTCCGGTTCTCCTTCCGTGCTTCGAATAACCAGCCGAATACGAAGCTCTACTTGCAGGTCTTCGGATTGCCAGGAGTTTAGGAGTTCGGAGACTCCAGGCTTTTTTGGACTCCCAGCTAGTAGTAAATCAACTTAAAGGAGAATATGAAGCCAGAGATCCCACCATGGTGCAGTACCTGGAGAAAGTACAAATCTTATCTTCTCAACTGGAGTACTTCGAAATCATTCATGTTCCTCGATCGGAGAACTCCCGGGTAGATGCGCTGTCTCGACTGGCTACTACAACTCCAGAGTCTCTCGGTCGCACCTTCATTGAACACCTTGAAGCTCCAAGTATAGCTGAAGAAGCTATGGAGGTGCACCAAATTGAGACCGAGCCAAACTGGATGGATCCCATTATCAAGTTCTTAAACGAAGGTGTGTTGCCAGAGGACAAGGCAGAGGCCAAAAAGATCCGATGGATGGCATCTCAATATGTCATCTTGGACGGAGCCCTTTACAAGAGATCATTCTCTCAGCCCCTGCCGAAATGCTTGGGATCGTCAAATGCTGACTATGCCCTGAGAGAGGTCCACGAGAGAATATGCGGTGATCACTTGGGGGGCAGGTCCTTAGCATATAAAATTATACGCCAAGGATATTATTGGCCCTCTATCCAAAAGGATTCGACTGACTTCGTACAAAGATGCGATCAATGCCAAAGATATGCCAACATTCAAAGACAACCAGCGAGTCACTTGACCCAACTAACAGCCCCCTGGCCTTTTGCACAATGAAAGATGGATATTCTTGGCCCATTTCCGCCCGCATCTGGGCAGAGAAAATTCCTCCTTATGGCTATTGATTACTTCACAAAGTGGGTTGAAGCCGAGCCACTAGCCCAAATCACGGAGGGCAAGGTTGAGAACTTTGTAAAAAACTTCATCATATTTCGGTTCGGGATTCCTCACACAATAATCACAACGGAAGGCAATTCGACAATCCGAAGTTCAAAGACTTCTGTGCTCAATACCATGTGCAACACAAGCTGACTTCCGTTGCCCATCCACAATCCAACGAAGAAGCCGAAGTAACTAATCGGACCATTCTCCATGGTCTGAAGACGAGGTTGAACGCTGCCAAAGAACTTTGGGCAGAAGAGCTGACCTCCGTCCTCTGGGCATAAAAACTATCCCAAGAACGACCACCGGCGAGTCTCCGTTCAATCTCTAAGAATTGATAAATATGAAGAGCTTGGAAATTCTGACTGCCGAAGAGTCGACCTTGATCTATTGCAAAGAACCAGACTCCAGGCTCAGATGAAAATGGCGACGTATTAACAAAAGATCGCCAAATACTACAACTCCAGGATAAAGGAATAGATTTTTTGCACGAGGGACATGGTGCTACGAAGAGCTGAAATATCTAGGCCAACTGAACAAGGCAAGCTTTCTCCCAACTTGGAAGGACCGTACCAAATTGAAAAGGTCATACGTCCGGGAACGTATCAACTCAAAATCGTGGACGGTAAAATACTGTCCCGGTCATGGAATGTGCAAAATCTTCGCAAGTATTATCAATAAACAAATCCCCATAATCTTTTGTGGAAATCTATCCAACTTTAAATGACCCGTTACAACAACAGGATGGTAGCGATTTTTTCAGCCTGATCGAAGAGATCGGCTAATGGCGCAAGGAAGAGTCTGATCCATTCACCTTATCGGTATGTCCGACGAGCGCAACGGACGACCCAATCAAGCCGCCAAGATGATCGAAGGCACAGGGATGGTTCATGTAACCTACCCTACGGAAAACCCGAAAACGTGCCGGGACAGGCCTAATCAGCCTACCTTATGTTAAAAAGGTGCAGGGATGGTTTCTATAACCTACCCTACGAAAAATCCGAAGACGCGCCGGGGTGGGTCTGAACAGCCTACCTTAAGCATGACAGAGAAGCACAGGGGTGGCATAGACGCTATACCCTACAGAAATTCCGAAAACGTGCGGAAGTGATTTTACATCACCCACTCTGCCAAAATCAAACTTTTGAGCTCACATTTCGTGGGATTCAAAGAAGCATCATTCACAGAAAAAAAAAAAAAAAAGCGGGAAGAAAATTGGTGCCTTTATTTCTTGTGCATTTTTACAAAAAAAAAAAAGATTGCAGGAAATGGGAAAGCACATCTAATGACCACCCGCCGGCCCTTTCCCATGCCGGCGGGGGGTATCTTGCAAGGAGGAGGATGAAGGAGCCCCGGGGTTCCCATCTGGATCAGAATCTGACTCCTCGAAGTCAGAGTCAAATTCGTGTCCAGGGAAGGGGACGGAGGGCTTGATGTTGCCAAGACCCTTCAAGTTATAGTACTGGAAGGCCTTATCCCTGTATTCACGGAACCCCTGGTGATAAGAATCCAGAGCCGCCTCGACGGCTTCCTCTTTGAAAGCAGAAGACGCCTTGAAGTCCAAGATGGCATCTGCCACCTTCTTCCTGGCCTCCACCACCTCCGCGACGGCCGCCTCGACCTGAGCCCTGGCCTCCTCTAGTTGAGCCTCCAGGACATGGACCCTTCTCTCCAAGCGATCAACGACTGGGTCATCATCATCGCTCAACCCGAGGAATCCTGGGCTACCCCTTGCTCCGGTACCGATGGCTCTTTTCTTCGCCACCCTCCGACGCTCAAGAACACTTAACTTCATTTCGCCGAGACGCCGGAGAAAGAAGAGAAATTACCAAAGTGGGGGTCTGAGTTTGTGATGGCCCTTGACAGGGGAGGACAGGATCCTATTTATAAGGACCTTACACCCATGACTGGCCACAGGAAAATATGCTCCACGCCCTTTCCCAGGCGCACTAAAAGACGCCACGTGTTGAAGCAACGCCTCGAGACCCAAATGACTGCTCGGGAGCGGTATAATCACCAATAACTACTCTTGGAATAGCAACCGCCGGCACTTCAAATCTGGAGGAATCTCCATACGGCGACGGCATTAATGGCTCCCTTTCGGAAAGGAAGGATATGGTGGCACCCAGGGCGCATGAAAATGCGACCGTTCGAATATCGACACACTCATCACAGGCAACGAGACTCGTAATCAATGTTCCTCGTGTCCATTCCTAGACGGACAGATTAATTATGAAAAAAGGCTGACATCAGTCTAGTTTGATCGTGGACGGTCTTCGGCAACGACATTCCGATTTTTCTTCGGAACTTGTCTTCGACGCCATCCACGAGCCAAACAATCTTCGGCTCCGGCCCCTCGATCAAACAGGAAGAAGAGTAATATAATTCAAGTCATCACCAAAGCCAGCACTCTCATTCAAATTATATTCAAAAAATATGTCATAACATGTACAAAGGGAAGAAGTCACTTGGCAATTCAGAATAGTTCGTTACATTTCAGAGAGAAATGAGGAAGGGATACAATGCCTAAAGGTACACAGAACCCTAAGCATCGGCTGGAGGAGACCTGGCATCACAAGAATGGAGCAGTCTGTCAATTTGGAGTCTCCTGGAATTGGATTGAGTCCAGAGGGTCTTCAACCTGGACCTCCTCTTCAGCTCGAGCTCCCTCTTGGGCCGGGATCGGGATCACATTCACGTCTTCGGCTGTGATGGGAGTTTTTCCCTCCAAGCTTAGCACCTCTTCGGCCTCCTCAGCCTGGGCCAAAATTATGCTGGGATTATCCTCCCTCGGACTTAGCATCCCTCTGATCTCCTCTTCAGCCTCGGCTTCTTCTTATTCTTCTTCTTCCAAAATGTTGAAGGCAGGGACAGCAAAAAGGTCAAGGTTAGGAAAAACTCCACTGACCTTGGCGAGCCCGTCGTTGAAACCATACTGGTAGCTATATAAGGTCGCCTCATTCATTTCTTGTTGAAACTCTGAGGACTTCCTGAAATCCGCTACAGCTTTACTCGCCAACTCTTTCAAAACTTCAGACTCTCTCTTAGCTACTTCAGACTCTAAGGCTGCCGCTTCGGCCCTCCTGTTCGCCTCCTCAATCGCCTTGGTCAGGTCTTCCATCTTTCCCTGATTCTCCTTGGCGGATTGTTCCAAGGAATCGGCATGATCTCTACTCTTCCTCAACTCTGCCCCTTGCCCTGCGATTGTCAAATGGGCATCCTTCATCTCATTCCTCAGGCCGCGAATTTCAGCATCTGCATGAACGAGACGATTCTCCATAGACTGCTTCAATTCTTCGGCCACCTCTTTTTCAGCTTTGGCCGTATGGAGCTCTTTCTTAAGGCCATGGATGAGGCTATCGACATTCCCTAGGCCCTCCTCCATGAAGGTGATGTCATAGACCAACTACATCAACAACGTGAGGTTATGAACCGAACAACTCACTGGGCAAAGGAGGTACGATGAGAATCTCATCTGTTGCAGGGAGGAAAAGGCAGAGTCAGATATTCTGGCGAGGCTTCGACCTCGGATAACTGCCAAATCATAAGGCAGCAACGTATCCTTTAGCGCCCGCCTAGCCACGGCGGGGACCAACAATCCCCCGTGAGGGAAAGCTCCGAAGAGTCCGCGGGACGGCTCCCAGCTGGAGAAATCTCACGAACGGACTCCCTCTCGACTTGCGACGCCTCGCACTTATCTACTGCAAGGGGCAAGGCGGAGGCACATCAACCATTGGAGGCGGACTCTCCCTTGTGTGAACCAGAGAGGTAACCGCCGGCGAAGTTTCAACTAGCTGAGGCCTTGTTGGGGCCCCTATCATTGGCACCACGTCCTCCCCGGAGGTTCCCTGAGAGGATGAAGTGCCCCTGCTCCCCTCAGGACCATCCCTTCGGGCCTTCTTCCGAACCGCCGATCTTGTAGGAGGGGCCTGAGCTACCCTCTTCTCGGAAGATTGGCGAAGCCAGCTCAAGTTGGACCTTATTTCAGTACCTACAAATAGGAAAGCCCTTCTCAGTCAACTGAACTACAACAGGGATGAGAGAGGAGATAAAAATTTCCACCATTTATACCTAACACAGGGAACTTGCTAATCCCTGCAAGATGAAGATTCCTCTCCTCTAACAACTCACGGATAGGAACGGCCTCCGAATCAGTCAGTAAGTCATAATCGGACTGATCGGCCGCCAAAACCTTTTTTTCATCATTGGTGGTTAAACGCAGCTCCTTCCAATCGCTACCGAAGCCCCACGGATCGACAGACAATACAAAGACGAAGATAGGTTTCCACCCATGGATGGCGCTAGGCATATCCTTGATGATCTTCCGACTAGGTCGAGAACCGATCACCCACCATCCGGTAACGTGGAAATCTTTCTTAAGCACAAAAAAAGCAGTAAATAAATTGGTCCTGGGCTCTATATTAGCTATGCGACACCGGACCAAGAACCCACAGATGTTCTGAATGCTATTCGGAGTCAACTGCGCAGGCACCACTTGGTACAGGCGAAAGATTTTGATTAAGAAAGGATGCAGGAAAAATCGAAGGCCAGCCTTCAAATGGTCTTCGTACACAGCCAGACACCCGGCAGGAGGTTTGTTCACCCGTTTCTCAGATGTGGGAAGAATTAGGGGAAACCCCTCGGAAACGTGATAGCGTTCTCGAAGATGAGCAACCTTTCCCGGTGTAACAGAGCTGGGAACTAACTCTGGACTCACTACATCATTGGTCCCGGAGGGCCCGACTTTTTCTCTTCGGTTTCCTACAAACTCGACCATGATCAAAGAGCGAGGCAAAGAAGCGGAAGAGAGTTTCTACCTGTAAAAATGATTGATGGCCAAGAACAGGGAAAGCTGGGCCAAAACTGAAAGTGTGAGATTCAAGAAGCTTCCTCAGCTAGACCCTTTTTCTTTCTCAAAAAGAAACGAAGAAAAATCCCAAAGCGACCCCCAAGCTGATTTGACACGGAATAGACCAAAGGTCATAATCCATTTGAATCAACGGCCAAGATGAAGCACATTCATCATCCAACAAGCAAGAAGGAACCACGACAACCGCTCAAATCCTAACCAAAAAGATTGGTTGAATCGTCGTGCAACAGAAAAAGGAGAGAGTCCCTGGCTCGCCCATTCTTTTTCACCCCTCAATCAAGAAATGACAATTGTCCATCGCCTGATTCCCAAATCAGCCGGCAGTTATGATAGACGATCCAATCAGAGATTTTGTAATCATCCATTGCACCTTCCCTTAGTGGTGGGGACACCGGAGGCACCAGAATAAGATAGAGGCTTTTCAATCCTCTGTGAATTGATCAATAATTTATGAGTCCATCTGTAATAAGGGCTTAGCTCATCTGAGTCCGTTTTAGTTGTTATTTGAGTATTTTGAGTTGTTATTTCAGTTCTGTACTTGTCAGCTCATGTTGAGCTAGTTCAGTCCAATGCTAGTCAGCTCATGTTGAGCTAATTTTATTTTTTTGAGTCATATCCAAGCATACAGAAGACTCAAGACTATATCATACAAGTGAAGACCAAGTCCAACTAGATTGAAGACATGGAAGTATAGCCCAAGTCCAACCCAGCTTGAAGATTTGAAGACCCCAAAAGGAAAATTCAGAAAAACCCTGATTTCTTGCAGATGCCCTCCAGATGCCCAGATTCCCTTCCAGATGCCAAAGTATATTCATAAATAAGGGCATCCATGATTCCAGAGGTCCATCTGCATCCTAGCCCAAAGAAATCAAGCCCAGGTGCCAAGCCCAAGCCCCTAAGAAGCAAGATACCAGGAATATTCCTGCTACCTGGCTACCAGGCCACCCCAGCTTCCAGAGGCCCAAACCCATGCACCCGGGCCCCTTTGGGCCGGCCCCTTGCTGCTCCTAGAAGCCCAACACGCCCCCCTAGGCGTCCTTGGAGTCTTAACCAAGTCAAGAAAATTTTTAGGGATTTTTCTACCTAATATTTCCTTATTTTCTAGCTAGGGTTTGAGAAAGAAAAGGATTCTTATGTAAAGACTTATGTACCCTTACTTGGAGCCCAAGGTTAAGGGTCTATTTAAGGGACCCTAGCCTCTTGTATGAGGAGAATTTTTGATGAATGAAAACCTTTAGTTCTTCTATTGAGTGGTGTGATACCCTGCTGTGTGCATAAAGGGGTTTGTGAGAGTTCTTCTTCCCGGTGTTTGCAATCATCTTCCTGCTGCCAACAAACCCTCCAGATCCCTGGACGCCCACTCCAAAAGAAGCCTTCCCTTGCTGTTTTTACTTTGTTTTCTTGTTCCTTTGTGAGCTTTCTAACCCCTGACAGGTCGTTTGCAGGTCCCTGAGTTCCTACGAATCCAACGACTCCAGCCAAGCCTCAATCGGATCACCGAGCAGAAAGCCGGGTATTCGCGGGTCTTTGGCTCGGTTTTCCAGGCCGCATCCGTCGAGGAACGAGAGACCCCTTCGCTGCGATCTTCACAGACGTTGTCAGGTACACCCCTCTACCTCCAGTAGTTTTATTGTAGGAGAACTTGTCCTAACCGAGGCTTCTCAGCCCCGGCGGTCCTTCTTTGCTACTTTTCTAGGTCCTAATCTGCATGCTGATCTTCAAAAATTCATACAAAATTCCCTACAAATAATTTTGATCTGAAATTTGGGAATTAATCACCTAACTCAACATGTAAAACATATAAAAAAAATTGCATGCATATTAGTTCCCCATCACTTAGGAGGAAAATGACAAACCAGTAATACTCTCACTCTTCGAAACAAATCTTCGCTTCGAAAACTGAGTAGAGAAGCGACTGTTAGGATATCTCGGTCCAAGTACAAACAGTCGCCGGTTCAACCAGCTGAAGATATTTCTTCCGAACCACAAACTTCGGACCAAGATATTCGGAAAAAACCAGGCAACTTATGGGCAGGCCAAAGCTCTTAATGGGTCTACGGCACCCAAAGACAGGGTCTTCGGTTTACGTCTTCAGCCTTCGTCGAAGAACAAGTCTTACGGCCCCTGAAGACAAGATCCTCAGCCTGAACCGAGGAATGACCTTCACCAACTCCTGAAGACACGGTCTTCGACTTATGTCAAAGACATAGTCTCCGGCCTATGTCAAAGATCAAGCCCTCGATCTATGCCGAAGACAGGATCTCCGATCTGTTTCGAGAGGATCCGAGGATGAAGACTTTCCCTGATTAAATCATGAAAATCTCCCTAAAAGGAAAATTTGAGGACGGGCTCTCGACCTGTCTCAAGTCTCTACGAACATGACAAGCAACGGTCGTCATCAACTATTTTCGGAACATAATCATAGTGTGTAACTCCAGGGGCAACGCCTCCGACCTAGCCGCCAGAACCGCCTAATAACTACCCACGATTCCAAATTGTGGGAGAGAAATTAACTCCCCCATCGTAACCGCTAAAGGAAGAACGGAACTGCAGGCTGGACAACTCCTGATAAATAATGGTAAGAGGGAATGCTCGAGGTAAGGCACAAGATACCCTGAAAAACTCCAGAGTATTTCCCTTCTCTTCCCAGACCTCCTCAGAATCTTCCCCATTCTGTGGCTGGAGCCCGTCTCTGACTTAGGCATCGGAGTGTCCTTACCGGAACAACTCCGGCCAGGAATTTGTTTTGCAGGTGAACTAGGAAGCGGGCCTGCGATCCAGTAGCTCTGCCCGGTCGGAAAAAGGACTCTGCGCCAACAGTAATCATCCATGATTCAAGATGGAAAGGCATCAAGACATATGGAAAAACAAGTAATAAGATGAAAATGCATCAATTTGGATTTAAAATCATTCAAGAAATCCTAAAAAATAATTGCATACCTTTGGAAACAAAAAAAAATAGAAAGAAAAAAATTGAATGCCAATCAAACCTGCATAGCTGCCCATATCGTGTGTTGGTATAGCATCGAACCAGTACCATACCATATCGATTGGTGACTGGTATCGATTCAAGAAACCTTGATTCTCTATCTTCCCCATGTGAAGTGGAAGATGTGATGAATGCCCATAACATGGCATAAATAGTTTCTACTGATGATTCCTCCACATCTAACCTCATAAGTCCATCAGCATGAATAGAACGACCAGCTTGCCACCAACAAAGTGAACAGATAAGAGCAGACACTAATTCTAATAGGCCAAACAGAATTAAGTTCAATGGCTGTTTTATGCACAATTTGGGTTCCTTTTTTAGGTATCAACAAAATGCCTGAAATATAGTAAGTATATCCTCCAGCCCATGGTTAAGAGAAGTAGAATCTAAAGCAAAAGAATGTTCTGGATAAAGTACAGTACAAAAGTAATGAAGTGTCAAAGTTTTAAAAAGCTTGGTTCCTGTTTGTCCTTTAGCAATGATCTCCACCATATATATAATAGCACTTATGCGAGCATGTCAGGATGACCCACCCAATAACAGCATGATAGGGCTGAATTTCCATTGGAGGTTTGGGATTCACTTTGAACCATTAAATTAGCTTGAAAACTATATCTTAAGAAGAATTATTTCTTTATTTAATGCTTAGACTGCTGCACTGGACTTTTGGTCATATAAAAACTGGGAAAGACGTTATATTTCTCCACTAGCATCACAGGAACCCCTTGTATACCTAAAGCTCTCACATGGCCATCCACTAAATTATCACTGGATAAATTACACATTCAACCAAAAGTTTAGAAGAATAGACAAATGGAGAGATGGATGCAAGCGTGGAACTTTGAGATGAAAGAATCCCGAAAAATTAGGGATTATGCATTCTTCTCAAGTGGTGACTTATAGTATTCCCACCTTTTGAGAACCCTTAAGATTACAAGTTTCCTTAAATGAACAAAATTCATCTTTCTAATGGATAATCTATTCTAACCATTTCTCATATGTGGAAGGATCATTTAAGTGCATCCCAAACACACACACACACACACCAACCACCACCACCACCTCTTCCGACTCTATTTGATTACCATCCAATGCATGAAGATGTTGCCATTCGGGCAGAAAAGTCATGCACAACCAGCAATCCCATGATAGCTTCCACCCTTTTCACCAACTGAAGTTTAGGGCCTTTGGTTTAGTGGTAAAGGCACCATTCATTATCATAAAGTAGAAAACCAAATCCAAGTGGCTAAGTCTCAAGAAGTGGAACTGCAATAATAACAACAAATCAGGTCTTTATACTAAAAGTAGAAGCCAGAAAGTAGTGTCACTTTTCACAATCACAACAATTAATTTGGTAATACTTCCAACCCAAAAATTAAGATGATCCTCTCAAAAGCCTGAACAGCCCCCTTCCTATGTTGCTAGCAATAATCGACTCCAGCCCATCCAAAACCATTATACTTCCCATTTAGTACAAACATCAGGCCCAACAAAATGTGAAAACCTGCTGCAACAAAATTCTTCAAAAATGGTGAAATAATCAGAATAATGAACAGATCATACGAAAATAGATCATGATTGAGAAATTCAACAAAGTTTGAATTTTGGAGGTGCATTGATGGACGTGATAATCAAAGCAAATCAATCCCGGGGGGAAAAATCCACTTCATAGTGGTGGATTACAAAAAGTAAAATAAAGCACAAGGAGGCCCAAAGCTCATAAAATTTTAGACTTCATATCCAGATGTCATGTCCTTGATGAGATTCATCCTAAGATATTCCAAGGTAAAATGATCCACACCAGACTCTCTTAGACCCACAACCACGGACCAGTGTCCCATTGTCGTCACTTGGCACAATTATTCACTCATGGGCTGTATACTAGAGCACAGATTGCTTTTGCACTGCAGCCACCATCATATGCATCAAGCCTGCATTGCATTCCTAAGCAAATTGCCTAGCTTTTCTAAGCAATTTGTTTTTTGTCTCAATTCATTTAAGTTTCCTTGTTACATGTTTAATGCTAATGTTCTGCTTCACTGCATGTTTTGTCACAGGAAAACCGAGGAAGAAAGTCATATTTCTCCATTACAACCAGAACAACCCCTTGTATATCTAAAGGATCCATTTGCCAGAAGAACACCTCTCCCCTTTTTTCTATATTTGTTTTCCATTAAACCCACTGATGTTTTAGTGTATATCAAAGTCATGCATAGTCAGTCATTTCATGCCAGCCTCCAACATTCACGCTAACTAAAGTTTAAGTGCCTTGCCAGGTTAATGGTAAAATTTCCCTTACTTATCACAAAGGACAAAACCAAATCCCATGGTGGTTTAAGTATCAAGAACTGAAAACGTATTAATAACTATGAAACAGGTCTTTATGACTGCAAAGAGAAGCCAGAGGGTAGTGTCAGCTTTAACAGTCACAGGAGCTCATTTGGAAAGAATTCTAATATCAGAATTAAGATGATCTTCTCAAAACCCTAAAAATCCCCATACTCCCACATTGTAAGCAGTACAAAACTCCAACTCATCCAAAACTAATTTATACTTGCTTGCTACTAACATCCCACCCAACCAAAAGTTAACAACCAGGAGCAATTAAATGCTACAAAGCAGTGAAATGATTAGAACAATGAAGAGACCACAGGAGACCAAGTCATGATTGAGAAATTTGATAATATTTGAATTTTGGACAGATTTGGTGTTGCTTGTTGATCAATATAGTTAATTAATCCCAGCGAAAAAAAAAGCACTTTGTAGCAGAGGATCACAAAATGTAAGAAAAGAACCTATCATAGGAGGCTCAAAGCTCACGGAGTTTCTGACTATCATCAGTTTCATGTCTGAATCTCCTCTCTCTTTCCCTAAGATATATATGCCAAGGTATTAGAAGGTAAAATAGTCCACCCTGTATTCTTCATACCCACAACCGCATAATAGAATCCCATTGCTGTCACTTGGCACTACCATTTGCTCACAAGTTGTGCACGAGCACAATTCACTGATTTTTCACTGGGGTAAACATCATAGCATGTGAAATTTCATTCCTAAGCACATTGGTTAGTTCCTCTACTCAACAGTTTATTTCTTACCACTTAATTTAAGCTTTTTAAGTTTCATGAGGATGACAAACCAACCCAAGAAAAAAATATTCACTATACTACAAACAACTTTTTTCCACATTCAACAATACTCAAAATAACAATAAATAGAAAACAAAGACTCTCTTATATGCCAGCAACAAAAAGTTGCCATGATAACAAAAGCAAAGGATTCCTCCAGGCTATGATGTCAAAGATAAAAGCTAACTTACTGTCACGCCCCGAATCCAGCACCGGAATCGGCACGCGACCGGCCGCACAAACTCTAGATTTTATCCTAGAGATCATGCAAGGCCTGGGTATACAAGAATCACTTACCTCAAAAAAAAAATCTCATTCATCACCAAACCCGAATATCTGCACGACTCTGTGAAAGAAGAAAGTAGGGTTGTGAGCTCTACAGCCCAGTAAGGTTTCCATATGATCACACCAATAATAATATAATTCTGAAAATAGCATGAACATACTAGAATATCATATCATGCAGTCAAACAACTCAAATATCATGTAGTCCAATCCATTCCATAGCCGGTATCGTGGTCCAACCCACTCGATAACCGGTGTCATGGTCCATTCAATAATTGGTATCGTGGTCCAACCAATTCGATAACTGGTGTCATGGTCCAATCCACTCAATAACTGGTATCGTGGTCCAACCCACTCGATAACCAGTATCACTTTCCTTTAAAACATGGTGTATAAAATACATATGATAATAAAAATAATCACAATATCCATCACAAGAATCAACTATGCCATGCGAAATAACACCATGCATGCAACTGTATATATGTATATATATATATATATATATATATATATATATATATATATATATCGGCTCGGATCAAGTCAGGCCACGTAAAATACATGCATAAATGGGTGATCAATACATAATTCCTTACATTCAAGCGCTAAACCAAAATACTCGAATCAAAACCATGCCATGTAAAATAATACTGGTGATCATGTCCAGAATCGTTACCTTCAATCGCTAATCCCAGATATCTGGTATCAATCTATACCCGAAATTCGTCCAAATCCTTCCTGATCAAAAGATTGATCTCCTACAATAATAAATAAATTCATTCAAACCAAATCCTAGTTTCACAAATTTTAAGAAAGAAGGTTCCCCTGATTTTCTCTTTCTTCATATTCTCTCTCCTTCCTCTTCTCTCTCATCTTTATCTCTCCTCTTTCTCTCTATCCCAAATCCCAACATATCTCCAAAACTGGTCACTATCCTATGCCATCATAGCATGACAACCTTTCTCTTCTTCCAAACCAAGATCCCTTTCCTCTCCGCTTCTCTCTTCTCCTCTTTCTCTTTCTTCCTTCTCTCCTCTTTTCCCTTCTCTTTCTCTCTCTTCTTGGCTCCCTGGCTCTCTGCATCGAAAAATAATTCTTAGCATCTAGACATCCCATAAAAAGAGATCGAACCGGTCCAAAATCAAATCAAACTCCTCTCAGAAAGTTTCTAAAATCATTAAAAACCTTCCAGGCCGTTAGATCTGAGATCAACGCCTCAAACTGCATCAAAATCCGAATCCAAAAGCCTCTGATCAAGCCTAAACTCCCTCGGATTCATCCTAGCCATTCGATCAGGCGATCGGACAATCCGGATCACTCAGAAAAATCATGGACTGCGGTGGACCGCGAGAAACCAGTGGGAAACCGCCTGTGAAATGCACAGGAAACGCCTCCAGCGCGCCCGCTTCCAACTGGGCCAAGCCCACGCGCATGCGCGCGCCGTGCGCGTGGGCCTGGGCCGCACCCAGCGCGTTCGCGCAACAGGCCGGGCCGCATCTCGCACGCCCGCCCGCGCGTCGCCCGGCACTCCCTCGCGCTCGCACCTGGGCCTTGCGTTGGGTCTGGGCCGGGTCCGGCCTGGCCCCGTTTTTTTTTTCTTCTTTTTTGTAGGGTATTACATTCTCTCCCCTTAAAATAATTTCGTCCTCGAAATTAGCTTAATTGAGATCTAAATCGGTGCTCCCATCATAACACTTCAAAATCACTACGCTTCCACTGCGCACTCTGATATAATTTACTAAACCATCTAGGTTCACTAATAAATCCTTCCAGAAATTTCTGTCATGTCTCACTAATCATCATGTTAATTCCTTAATCTCTTATAGCACAATTTCAAACAATCATGACCTGAATTCAATACCACTCATATCTATCATAATCACTTTGCCACAGTCCCCAAATCATCATAACTAAGATCTGTCACAATTCTTGTCATATCCTAATAACCATCATGTCATTATTATTATTATCCACTTGTATCACCATCCCAAATGATCATAACCTAAGCTCTGATATCACTCTGTCACGTCCCGAATCCAGCACCGAAATCGGCATGCGACCGGCCATACAAACTCTAGATTTTATCCTAGAGATCATACAAGGCCTGGATACACAAGTCACTTACCTCAAAAAAAAATCTCATTCATCACCAAGCCCGAATATCTGCACGACTCTGTGAAAGAAGAAAGTAGGATTATGAGCTCT
Organism: Areca catechu; assembly: GCA_021397845.1. NCBI lineage: Eukaryota > Viridiplantae > Streptophyta > Magnoliopsida > Arecales > Arecaceae > Areca > Areca catechu. The sequence goes on along the minus strand of CM038049.1, from coordinate 20,936,062 downwards.
ACAGTCCAGTAAGGTTTCCATATGATCATACTAATAATAATATAATTCTGAAAATAGCATGAACATACTAGAATATCATATCATGCAGTCAAACAACTCAAATATCATGTAGTCCAATCCATTCCATAACCGGTATCGTGGTCCAACCCACTCGATAACCGGTATCATAGTCCATTCAACAACCGGTATCGTGGTCCAACCCACTCAATAATCGGTGTCATGGTCCAATCCACTCAATAACTGGTATTGTGGTCCAACCCACTCGATAACCAGTATCACTTTCCTTTAAAACATGGTTTATAAAATATAGACGATAATAAAAATAACCACAATATCCATCACAAGAATCAACTATACCATGCCAAATAACACCATGCGTGCAACTGTATATATGTATATATATATATATGCTCGGATCAAGTCAAGCCATGTAAAATACATGCATAAATGGATAATCAATACAGAATTCCTTACATTCAAGCGCTAAACCAAAATACTCGGATCAAAACCATACCATGTAAAATAATACTGGTGATCATGTCCAAAATCCTTACCCTCAATCACTAATCCCAGATATCCAGTATCAATCTATACCCGAAATTCGTCCAAATCCTTCTTGCTCAAAAGATTGATCTCCTACAATAATAAATAAATTCATTCAAACCAAATCCTAGTTTCACAAATTTTGAGAAAGAAGGTTTCCCCTGATTTTCTCTTTCCTTATTTTCTCTCTCCTTCCTCTTCTCTCTCATCTTTATCTCTCCTCTTTCTCTCTCTATCCCAAATCCCAATATATCTCCAAAACTGGTAGCTATCCCATGCCATCATAGCATGACAACCTTTCTCTTCTTCCAAACCAAGATCCCTTTCCTCTCCCCTTCTCTCTCTTCTCCTCTTTCTCTTTCTTCCTTCTCTCCTCTTTTCCCTTCTCTTTCTCTCTCTTCTTGGCTCCCTAGCTCTCTGCATCGAAAAATAATTCTTAGCATCTCGGCATCCCATAAAAAAAGATCGAACCAGTCCAAAATCATATCAAACTCCTCTCAGAAAGTCCCTAAAACCATTAAAAACCTTACAGGCCGTTAGATTTGAGATCAACGCCTCAAACCGCATCAAAATCCGCATCAAAAAGCCTCTGATCAAGCCTAAACTCCCTCGAATTCATCCTAGCCGTTCGATCAGGCAATTGGACAGTCCATATCACTCATAAAGCCCATGGACCGCGGTGGACCGCAAGAAACCAGTGGGGAAACGCCTGTGAAACGCACAAGAAACGCCTCCAGCACGCTCGCTTCCGGCTGGGCCAAGCCCACGCGCCTGAGCGCGCCGCGCGCCTAGACCTGAGCCGCGCCCAGCGCGTTCACGCAACAAGCCGGGCCGTGTCTTGCGCGTTGCCCTCGCGTCGCCCGCGCGCTCGCCGCACCCACTCGCTCGCCTCACTCGGCCGCGCCCGCGTGCTCCCTCGCGCCTGGGCCGTGCGTTGGGTCTGGGCCGGGTCCGGCCTGGCCCCCCCCCTTTTTTTTTTTTTTTTTTTTTTGTAGGGTGTTACACCTACATGTGCTGAATTTAGGATTTGCAATGTGGTGAGAAAGAACAGAAAATGAAAAGAAAGAGACAGAAATTGTGTAGAATGGTGTCCACTTATAGTCACAAAAAGGAGAAACAAAATAGAATTAAGGGGGTGAAGGACCTAGTCTTAAATGCTTGTTGTCTCAGCCTTTGTAATATTTGATGCTGGTACTGTCTCCCTTGCAGCACATTTTCTATATTAGTCTCTTTAAATCCATTATCCAAGCAACACCCTCATTTCTTTCTCATCTCTTTATCTTAAACCTTTTGTTCAATTCATTGTTCATTAAATGAATTTCTCTCTTAGATCCTTCCCCCTTCAACCTCGCCATCAGTAATTATTTTGAAATTTGAATACTAATCAACAAAGCATGAAAAGTGAGTGGGTTCTTAAAAGTTGACAAGTATACATATTGGTTGAGCATCACATACTTAATAAGCATATATCTTTCCAAATTACAAGTTTCCGACTGAGGTTTTCATCTACAAAATCTCTATTACGTGTATAGTCTCACTAACATGGAGTAACATATTGTCCAAGAGGAAGCATTTTGTCCAAAACATTTCATATTTTTGGCCTTTTGTGAAGAACTTCTAAAAGTGATCAAATTTGATGTCTCTTATAGCTTAAAAATTAGCAGAATACATTAAACTAAAGGAACACACCAACATCTCTTGAAATCTTGAACTTTGGTATTTTTTAAGTGTTAAGCTAGAAGCTCATTCAAGGATGGTTTTCTTCAAAGGCAAAAGCCCCAACTTTACTAACAATAAGCAAATGAAGCAAAACAAAATAGCAACTCCATCTGCTGCTTTGCAAAAAGATCTGAAAACTAACCTTGATTTTTTTTTTTAATGGAAAAATTAACCATGATTCAATAAGGTCTTGGCCGCATTTCTTTGCTTATATGCACCACCTTCTCCTCCTCCCTCGTCAAGCTCGTTACAACCGCCTCAACCTTCAGGATCCCCAGTGTGGTTCCCTGAATTGCATCATCCGTCAAGTGGCTCACCCCAACCCCCACCGGGGACACACCTCCCCGTCGCATTAATTGACGTATACTTGCCGGCATTCCGAGACCGGACGGCCCCCACATTCCCGCGGCTCTCGACGAGCTCCGTCACATGGTCCACCAGATTCCTCACCCCGAAATTCCTCACTGCACTCACCCAATGCACTCCAGCCAGATTGTTGGTCCACCACTACCCAGGCCCTCTTCCAGACCCAGTCCACCAGCGCCTCCGGCGACACCGAGGAGGGCAGCAAGTCGATCTTGGTAGCCACGTTGGCGAGCTTGATCTCCTACCACGCCCTCGAGTTCTTGTCGATGGAACTGGAGACAAGCCGAGCGAGGGAAGGAGACGTCGAAGTCGGCGGCGTCGACGACCATGAGGACGATGAAGCGGGGGCCGGAACGGGAGACCATCTTGGGGCCGACCACTCGGCCGAAGTCGAAGCCCGAGAGGAGGTTCTCGGGGTAGGGTCCTTCACGCGGCCACAATGGCGAAGGGAGTGGCAGAGATCGCAGAAGAGGGGCTTTGTTTCCGGCGAGGGGGTTGTCTTGTTAGAGGGCAACGAGACCGGACTCGAGGGAAAGGGAGAGGGAGAGGCGGGAGTCGTCGGGGTAGTCGGGAGCTTTGGAGGAGTCGCGGGAGAAGAAGCCCGGGAGGTGTCGGAGTCCTGCAAGTGGGAGCGGCAACCGGAGCAGAAGGGGAGCAGGGGAGGAGGGTCGCCGCGGTCCTCGTGGTAGAAGCCACCGCGGAGGGAGGAGGAGGGAGGGAAGGGACGGGAGGAAGATTTGGAGGCTGGAGGAGGATAGGGGGGCGTGAGATAGCAAGAGCGATCCCCACCAATGGTGAGGAGGTCCTCACCTTGCCGAAAAATATTTAAAAAATATTTGATATACGATGACATCAGAGAGGCTCAACCTTTCCCATCCAATGTTCTCTGAAGCCCACCATTGTACCAACTGACCAGATTCGCACCCTCATTTTCTATGTAAATGTTAACGAGAGTGCAACTCTTGGAAGCCATAAATAAAGTTATTCTTTCTCCTGCTACAAGGTTAACTGAGCATAAGAAAGAAGAGGAAGAAGAAAAAAGAGTGGCGCAGGATTGACGGCAAGGCTGAGATGAACAAGAAGGTGGGAGGCTAATTAGGGGAGAGTACTGGGATGGGTGTGGGTATTCTCTCGAAGGGCAATCTCTCTGGGGCTATCTCCCTCTCAGGAAAAGTGGAGGGAAAGGAATCTTTGGAGTCTGCAAGGATCCCTCAACCAATCCGGGGGTGGGAGGTGGGTTAGTGGGGGAGATTGGGTTCATGGAGGGAGATGGGTCCTCGGGGGTGTGTCTAGGAACTGGGGGTGAGGAAAGGGATAAGCTAGATGCAGGGGTACATAGGGCTAACGAGGTGAACGATGGGGTCCTTCTGAAAGTAGAAGTGTAGGGTGTGGAGGTTCTGGGGGGAGTTGGGAGGTTCTCTCGTTTGAAGTCTCATGCAGAGAAGCCAGCAGCCCGATTGCAGGGTTCATCAGGCTACCCTAAACAACAGAAGGAGGGGAACCGAGGTGATATTCTTGTCCCAGTTCTTGTTCAGGGGGAAAACGTGCTGTCAGCAGGAGAATCTTCGGAAGCTGGAGGTCAGGCTGCCAAACTATTAAAGCCTTCATCTGACGTAATCTCTGCGCAGGAGGGGCATATGCTAGTTTGTGATAGGGTCAAACTGGCCCTGGGGTTGACTGGAGGAAACAATGGAGGAAAGGACTTAGTCAATATTCTTGTAAAAGAATCCACCGTAGTTAAAGGAAATGAGGTGGAACAGGGGTCCGAGCCTCAACTCTGAATTATGTACCTATGAAAACTTTTGTATGGAATGTTAGGTGGGTGAAAAAATCCTCCTTTTTATCTACCTATCACAGGTACCTTCGGTTATATCACCCATAGATCTGTGTTTTGCTGGAGACTATGATATCTGGGCCTAGTCTTGATGGTCTCAGGCATTGCCTTCCCAGGGACTGGGGATTTTATTTTACTCTGTGCTCTCCCTGGGACTGGCTGGGGGCATCATTATCAGTTGGGAGTCTACAGCTGCCAGGGATGATGTTTTTTACAGATCTTCTCAGCTAGTGGCTATTGTGGTCTCCGAACCTGACCGACCCTCCTGGCTCCTCTGTGGTGTATATGCAAGTACGTCTTACAGAGAGAGAAGATTGGTCTGGGAAGAAGCCTTTGTGTTAATTAATCAGGGGATCCCTACTGTTGTAGCTGAGGACTTCAATACTATAGAGAGGCAGGAGGACAAGCGTGGTGGAAAACCCTTTGTCCAAGATGTCGACACTAGTGAATTTTCCAACTTCATCCAGGAGAACGGTCGAATAGACTTAGGCTTCCTAGGTCCTTGTCACACATGGTGCAATAACCGTTCTGGTCAGGCCAAAGTGTGGGAGAGGCTGGATAGATACTATGCTACGCCTTCATGGCTTTCTCTTTTTCTGGATCACACTGTCCACCACCTGAGCAGGATAGTCTCTGATCATGCTCCTATTCTCCTTTCTATGAGTGCCCCCCCTTCCAGACTGAGGCCTCTAAGATTTGAGAAGTTTTGACTTTCCTATCCTAAGGCCAAAGAGATAGCCTGGGAGGTCTGGAGAATGCCTGTCCGGGAAGATGCGGCTTACAGGATATCTAGGAGATTGGAGCTTCTGAGGAGATGCCTTCTCTGGTGGAATAAGATGGAGGTTGGCAATCTGATTAACCAGATCAAGATGGTAGAAGCCTCTATTCATGCTCTACAGATTAAGGAAGACGCCCAAGGCCACTTATATGATGAGGACCTTGACGTCCTTCGGAATTCTCTTGCTCGCCATCATACCCTTCTTCAGAACCAGGAAGTCCTCTGGAGATAAAAATCCAGGGTGCAATGACGCGAGAGGGGGATAGGAACACCCGATATTTTCATCATGCTATTGCCATCAGGAGACATACCAATACAATCCGAGATCTTTATTCTAATCAGGCGGGCTGGATCGAGGATGAAGCTGACATCGGAAGGGAATTCCTCCGGTATTTCACTACCAGGTGGACTGTTCCTAATCCTATTTATCCTTCTATCTCTTTTGTTCCTCCCCATATTTATGTCTCTGCTCTCTAGAATTATTTACTTCTGAATCAGGTAACTGATGAGGAAGTCAAATCTACCCTATGGTCCTTGGCGGAGGACAAAGCTCCTGGCCCAGATGGCTTCCCACCTTTCTTCTTTCGATCTTTCTGGAATATTCTAAGGGCTGACATGGTTGCTGCTGTTCAATTCTTCTTTAATACGGCCACTATGCCTTCCAACTAGAAGCAGACTTTTATCGCCCTCATCCCGAAGCGTCAGGATCCATTTTTGCCCTCACATTTTCGGTCCATCAGTCTCTGCAATACTCTTTATAAAGTCTGTGCTAAACTATTGGCGAATAGGATAAGGCTGATTCTCCCGAAGCTGATTAGCTCAAAGCAGGGAGCTTTTATTGGAGGCCGCAATATTACTGACAATATTCTAATTGCTCAAAAATTTATGTATGATCTTCATCGAGCATCTTAGCGGCATAGTCTGATGGCTATCAAGCTTGATATGGAGAGGGCCTATGATTGTGTGAACCGGACCTTTCTTGTCAAAGCTCTGGAAGACTTTGGTTTTCACTCATCCTGGATTTCTAAAATTATGGCTTGCATTATGCTCCAGCTTTCTCTATTCTGATTAATGGATCCCTATGAAATTCTTTCAATCCTCTCATGGCCTCCTGCAAGGTTGTCCTCTATCCCCTTATTTATTTATCATTTGTACTGACTTCCTTTCCAGATCTCTTGCGATGGCGGTGCGGGATTCACAGATCCATCCGTACATCTTTGGACTAGGAGCCTTCCCGGTCTCTCATCACTTTTTCATGGATGATTGTCTATTACTTGGCCGAGCTTCCCTGGCTAATGCCAGGGATTCAGGAGAGTGGTAGAGCACTACTGTTATGCTTTAGGCCAGAGGGTAAATTTCCAGAAATCAGGAATCTATTTCAACCCTAACATTGTCTCTACTCTCTGGTGCAGGATTATTCATATGCTGGGTATACATGAGCGATAGGGCCCTCTCCATTATCTAGGAATACCCATATCTGGTACTAGGCTGACCAGGCACAAGTGCGCCCCTTTGCTGGCATCGGTGACTGACAAGATTGCGGGATGGCATGCCAGATCACTCTCCGTGATGGGTAGGTTAACTCTTATCCGCTCTGTCCTTGCCACTCTCCCTGCTTATATGCTCTCAATGCTTTTATTCCCAAGGGTGTTATCAGTAAGGTTGAGCAGATGATTCGTTCATTTCTCTGGGACTTCTTTTCTGCTCGGAGGAGGTTCATATCATGAGATGGACATTGTTTGCCATCCTACTCGAACTGGTGGTTTGGGCATTCCTTCACTCCTAGTTAGGAGAGAGGCTTTCTTGACCAGACATGCTGCCAGATTTTTCTTATGTCTGGACACTATGTGGTCCTCCTTCATGAGGCCAATATGGAGATATCCCTAGGATCCCAGTGACTGCCCACGGCCCATAGGAAGTCATCGGTAGTTGGCGTGAGGTTGCTTGCTAGGGCCCCGATCATCATCCCTCAGCTATCCAGAGTTTTGGGTGATGGCGCCACATCATATTTATGCATGATCCTTGGATATCAGACATTCCTTTGATTCGATGGCCTATATTTATCTCGGTACTCACGCCCCCCTCGATGACCATTACTGATCTTCGGTGGCTGGGGATTGCCAGTGGGATACGGATGTGGTTCTATCTATATTCGGGGAGATCCTCGGTTTTAGGGTTCTATCTATCCCCCTTCCGGTTCACCCGTGCTCCGACATCAGAGTTTAGCGACATACAACGTCTTCCCGTGTGCCCATCTCTGACCTCATAGCACAGCACACCTTCGACCATCATTTTCCTCGGAGCTACCACTGGATATGGACTTTGCCGGTTCACCGCAAGGTCTCTCTTTTCATATGGAAAACTCGCATGGCATGCCTCCCTACTCGCGAGTTTCTCATTTCAGGGGTATCCACATGACTTCGGATTGTCCTTTTTATGGGATTCAGGTCGAGTCACGGACTCATGCTATCTTCCTATGTGCCTCGAGCGAGGACGATCTGGGCATTGGCAGGCTTCTATGACCCTTCTGCCTAGCCCGAACACATCGTTGATGTCTTTTATGCTCTACTGCGGACGACTCCTATGACCATATCTCTTTTATTGCTTATCTGGCATATCATGTTTGGATTTCTAGAAACGAGCAGATCTTTGCATCCGTGAGGCCTTCCCCTAAGATGCTGGTGGAGAGAGCCAGGATTGCTGTTATTGAGTACTGCAGGTCGACAGTGATGCCGGCAAAGATCTGGGGTTCCCTATCGCTCATCGCGCGGTCTGGAGGGTTTTATTGCCTGGGAAACCCCTCCTCCCGCCTTGTGTCACGGTCAGCTTCAAGGGAGCTTTCGCCGCATGATGGGTGGAGCGGGATTTGTTATTCGGGACTCTCATCTGGGTTTCTTAGCTGCAGGGGGTATCCCTTATGGATTCTTCACGTACCAGCACTGGAGCTTTACGTCGCGGACAACCCATAGATAAGCTCCAACATTACTCACATAGTCATTACTGGCAACCTTATCAATCTGAAGAATCCAGTCTTGTCTACAGGGTCCAATGGATGGATTTAGTTGGGTTGTTGAACCGGCTCATATTTGGAGCTTCTTTTACAAATTAAAGAATCCAGAACAAATATGAATGCATTAAATGCTAGACTGACATGAAGGACATAAACCATGCATACATGCAATGATTGTTGGACAAAACCATGCAGATTGATCTAAATGTTCATAATTTGTTAGTTTATGATCAAGACAGGTTTTCCTCAAGAAATAGACAATACCACATGTGCAGATGTGCACATGGGAATATGAGAGAGAGCTTCTTTTACAACTTAAGTGTGCAGAACAAATATGATTGCATTAAACACTAGACTGACATGAATGACATAAACCATACATATATGAAATGATTGTTAGCTAAAACCATTCGGATTGATCTAAACGTTCATCAGTTTGTTGGTTTATGATAGGTACAGGTTTTCCTCAACCAAAAAGGCAAAACCACATGTGTGATGTGCACACAGGAATATGAGAGTGAGAGAGAGATACCAAATCCTCAGATGAAAGTGCCTCTTCTCCAACAACTGCTTTCATTGCCTGAACATCTTTTCCAATTGCATAATTGGCATAAAGCTGGAAAACGAACAACAAATGAGTAAAGACACCCAGGGGCAACTCAGAGCAGTAAGAAAGTTTTTTATTTTTTTTAAAATTTTGCTCACCAACCTGGTTAGACACATCAGCATGATCACGACGGGTCATGCCTTCACCAATAGCACTCTGCAAAGAAATCAAATCAATTGTTAGGAAGATAATCATTGCTCATTAGTCGTTACTTCAACATTTAGACGTTCCCTTTTGATTAAGAGGGCCTTCATGTATTTAGAAGCTCACCTTCATCAACCGTGAGAGAGATGGAAGGACATTGATAGGTGGGTATATCTGGAAAATTAAGCAAAAAGTAACCTTCAGATTAATGATTGACATATCAAGCATAACAACATATGACTCCAGATATCTGACTGAGAAAAGCATTGCATTCCATGACTGTTGCTTCAGATGCACCATTGACCCAAATATATGGAAATCATAGAAATAACTACAGCACCTGAGTTCATAGCTTTAAGTCCAGTAATCTTTTACAGGTAAAACCATTTAAAAAGTAAAACACAGAGGATCTTAAAACAAAAATCAGCATTACTATACCTGCCGATTGTGCAGTTGCCTATCGATATAAATTTGGCCCTCGGTGATGTAACCTGTAAGATCTGGAGTTGGATGTGTGATATCTGTTTGACAATGTAAAAACATTCAGCAAAAAGCATTTAGAACACAATCATATGTTATGACATCCAAAACAGGAAACCTCATAATGCAATTCCCCCTCCCCTCCGCACGCCCCCACACACCCCCCCCCCCCCCCCCCCCCCCCCAATAAAAAAAAAAGTGAGAAAAGGCAGTATCTCATGACAGAAAAATCCAATAGCCAATGTTATACCAAATTATTACATACAGAAATCAGCCAATCAGGTCATGATTTACTATTACAATGCATAGAAAGATATAAGTTCATATATTACCATCATTGGGCATGGTTAAGATTGGTATTTGTGTGATCGACCCTTTTCTCCCTTCTATACGCCCAGCACGTTCATAAATCGTTGCCAGATCGGTGTACATGTACCCAGGATAACCACGTCTACCTGGGACCTCCTCTCGAGCAGCAGATACCTGAACTCAGAAAAGGTAACTTGCACAAGCAAATTTATTTCTCGGGAAAAACTCAGCAGTGAAAGTGTTTAAAATAATTGACATGCCAGCAATAAAGGAGTAGAGTTATGGTATAATGGACAATGATAAACTCAATCAATTTCATAAACAGAAAGCAAATGTATGAAACTAATGGATAAAATGTTTGGGCAACAAATTCTAAAATTAGATGTGGTGGTTAAAATGTAGTGTGGATTCTTCTAGATTTATGAAATGACTAGAGAACTTTACCCTGAACATGAAGAATTTACACAAATTATAACTAAAGAAATAATTGCATAGAGCTAGGCACAAATAAATACATGCCATCAAAACTATTACATCAGGAGACCAGGCACCTTAATTATAGATTAGTAAGTATGACCAAACAGGGGAAAGCATGACATGTCCCAAATTCTTTAGTTTACATGCTACCTAGAAATCATGGATATGCAAGAAACCTATAAACCCAACAATTTGATAGAGGACCCTCAATAGAGCCTAAAGGCAAGCACCAACCAACAAGGAATCAAAATAAAGCCAACAATAGTCAAGTTAACATTCATCGAACTGTATAAAAATATCAATCAATACGAAATGCAATTTTCCTGACCTCACGAAGTGCATCAGCATATGAGCTCATGTCTGTTAGGATAACAAGAACATGTTTCCCACATTCATAGGCTAAATATTCTGCCGTAGTAAGTGCAATTCGAGGTGTGATGATGCGCTCAATAGTGGGGTCATTAGCCTGCAATAAGAATGATACCAATAATATCTAAGTATTAAGCATTGTCGATATACATGAGAATATGCAAACTGAGTCAAATAAATGAATATAGCAATTGTCCAACATATTACGAAAAATTAAGAAGGTGATATGTCCGATGAAGTTTAGCAAAGATACCAGATTTAGAAAAAGTGTCACTCTCTCCATTGAACCATTTTCTTCAAAATCACGTTTGAAAAACTGTGCTGTTTCCATGTTTACTCCCATGGCGGCAAACACAATAGCAAAATTGTCTTCTTCACCATCCTATTGAATTCAGAAAAAAGAGGTTCAACATGCATGTATAATAGACAATGATTTTGGAAAGAAATTCTCAATGGCCAACTGCAGGATTGATCCACAAGCAATCACCAATGATTGATCCACATAGTTATGAATTAGACATTTCATGTCTGCAGCAAAGAAGATCAAAAAATAAATTTAATTTAAAAAATAAAACAAAATAATTTTTTTTTAAAAAAAAAAACACACCCAAAACCATTATGCCAGAACTTCAATGAATTTTGGTCTTTCAAGCATGAGCAAAGAAAAAACAAGAGTTATGGTGTCCAACATCAATGATGCAAGGCAATTTCAGATGGAACCCAAACTGATGAAGACATATCCCCAACTCTCCTAGATTAAATTTAACTCCATTAGTGACATGATTAAATCTAACAACTTTAATCAGCTGGAGAAGAATTATGGTCCTATCTGCTTTCTAAGAAAGGGCCACATTTGCAATCTCTGATATAGTGAAATGGGAGGAGTGGGGAAAAAGAGCACCTGTATGATTTTTCAGAGTTTTTTCTGAAAGATTTAACCAGTGATTCAATGCTTGATGTCAAAATGTTATATGGACCATCCCTAGAGCATGACCCTTCATGTCTAGACTGTGTAGGTTCCTAATTTCTATGCATATATCTTCTCACTTTACTCTCATTCATGAGGATTTTAATGGTGCCATTGTTGGGTCATGCCCTGGTTATACTTCAGTCAGCTTGGAATGGTAAGCTTACATGATTTGGCGAGGATGTTGATGGAAGCCCAGTTGCTGGGATAAGCAACATAAAACAAAAATAGATACAATATACAACTACAGAACACTCATGCACATGGAAATTGAGCATTTCAAACTTGCACTTCATGGCACATTTACATATAACATTACATGATTGGCAAACATATACCAGAGATCAGATGAACACTCCAGACAGATTGGCAAAAGGAACAATAAAAATGTCACAATTTTCAATTATAATCAAATACAGCTCACATGAATTGAAAGGCTCAACCGAGTAGTTTCCAGAACGATGCTTACCAAGAAAAAGCATTCTTCTCCAACAAGCATGTGAGACAAGTTTTACATTTCCTACACTTTTCTAAGTTGCATACATTTTAGCAACATATATATTTGTTCCAGTTTCTTGATTTTCAAGGATTTAATTGAACTTAGGAAACACAATATGAATTAATTATAAGAAATTTGTTATGATAGTAGCAATGCAAACACCAACAAACACTAACTTAAAAAGCATAAAATTAAGCAAACAAGTTCTTTATTACTAGCTAATTGAACTTATTGATATCTTTATAATACCTCCAGGAGATTATCAGATTTTTCCAACCGCTTCACGAGACCAGCTTGGCGACAAATCTGAGCTGCAATTTCGTTATGTGGAAGCCCAGCAGCAGAAAAAAGAGGGATCTTCTGCCCTCGAGCAATGGAGTTCATGACATCAATGGTAGATATCCCTGTCTGAATCATCTCTTCAGGATATGTTCTCTCACTGGGATTGATAGAACTTCCTGCAACAAACTCACAAGAATTATTGGAATGCACCAAACAAAAAAACAAGCTTGTGTTAAAAAAGAGCCAATCTCAGAAATTTTGCAATTTCATCATCTTCCTCTATAACTTACCAGAGATATCCAAGTAAGCCTCTGGCAATATAGGTGGGCCATTGTCTATAGGTTTCCCAGACCATTAAAAATCCGTCCAAGCATATCCATTGAGACAGGAGTTTTCAGGACCTGCACAACAAACAAGAGGAAAAAAATTCAGAACCATGAAAGCAGCAAGAGAAATAAGAGATGAACATGCACAAAAAAAAAAAAAAAAAAAAAAAAAAAATCCAACACAAGCATATATAGAATAGTAAGCAAGAAGGATCAACAGACATTTTTAAGCCACTTAACACAAGAGAGCAATTTAATAGGCTCGCTAATTTATTTAGTTTCTTTGCTTTTCTGTCTACCTGAAAATTTTTCCTCTTATGGACTCTTACTTCTGTTATGCAAGAAGATCTGCTTATACAATCCTCCATCTAAATTTCAATTTTTTATAACCATCTATATTGGTGCAAAGTTATATATGAATTAAACTGATGTTTTGACTTGCATGCAGGATCATAAAGATCAAAAGAAGCTGGTGCATGCACACAGATGTATGCACAGGAACACAAAATGAATGGTATAAGAGTTAAGTTTGGATTTCATGACAGATCAAGAGAAATTAGCAGATAATCACATAATATATATGTACTATGGGAAATTCCACTCACAAGACAAGCTGTACATCATATACTGATAGCTCCATAACTGGCTTTAATTAAATACAATATGTCAGTATTATATATAAAGTGAAGAAGAATAGGATTATAAAATTAATGGATCACACTCAAATAAAAGATCCATTACCTCTCCTGTAAATTGCACAGTAGTATATTTGTTATCGATGCCTGAAGTACCCTCAAAAACCTGCAAATCACAACAGCATCCATACAAGTTATACAGGTAAAAGGGAACATCAAATAAACATTATATTAAAAAAACATAATGTTCAAAAAAAAGAATTGGAAGGGAAATTTAGCAGGTATTTGACACAATTGCAAGGCTGAAGATTATCAAAGAAAATATTTTTTGCATGTACATCCCTGCAAATATGACATTATGACTTATTGCATATTTACCTGCAATGATCACTATTTGCATATATGCCTCTAAAATCTTGTTTTTGCAAAGATGCCCCTCCTTAGATATTTAGATGACAATGTTAATGAAAGAATTGTTTTAAGTATAAATCACTTTATTACCCTTTTTGTATTAATACCCAGAAAAACTTATAAAAGAATATAGCTTTTTGCAATGCAAACTAAAGTAATTTTTTTTCAACGGAATGAATGCAAGAGTGTAATATTGCCATTCTACAATTAAAATGGTTACTTGCTATCGCCATCAGTCCTGAGTATAATGAAAGCACATTGGTGCAAAATATATATTCAAATAGTGATCTTCGACTGCATCTGAATGCAACATAATACAATTAAAAGAGAAAGCAAACATCAACTGCAAGTAAAAAGAAGATTTATGTTTTTTATCCCTCTCAAGTTTTAGCAAGCTAAACAAATAAAAGTAGTAACCAACATCCTCATATTTTACTTAGAAGAGAGCAAAATAGAGGGGGAGGGAGGGAGAGAGAGCAACAGCATGCCTACTACTGGGTGCTTTGGTTAGATTTTGAACAGATATAACATCCAAACAATTCAGCAATTACAACTAAGCATTGAGCAAAACCAACATTGCTCATCGGCAATTACATAGAGCACTAACAACAATGGAAGAACAATGAGTTTGCTGATGGCCAAAATTCACATAACTGATATAAACAAACAGAGCAAAACAAGATTAAAACCTGCACAACAGCTTTTTCCCCATCAACTTCCAAAACCTGACCACGCCGAGTTGTGCCATCTCCTAATCGTATATTAACAATTTCTTGATACTTAGGACCCTGAAATCAGGTGGTGGAAAAGGGCTCAGGTGGAAATCCAGCATCTTGAATTAAAATGAAAGAACCACGATGCTATAGGAATTATGGTGGTAAACATAGCTGACTAGAAGTAACAAAGATGCACACCTTAACTTTCTCCAAAATGACCAGAGGACCTGCAACGCCAGACACAGTCCTGTACTCTGCATCATGAAAAAAAAAATCCCTGTTTAAATACCTTAGTGTAACCTATTATCACAAGAAATAGAATCATTCAGTATAACACGCCACAGAGGATGAAATGTAATAGTGGCAACATGCATGTGCAAATTGGATGCACAAGTGCCTTCCCCTTGTCATTGATACTCTCAAGGTAGCTTGTAACATCTTGATTTGTTTACAGCATCAGATAAAAATTGTAACTAAATATTCGACTCCATTGGTATGTGATACTTTAGTCCTATATTGCATTGATTTGTATACAAGCACTAGATGCATTTACATGTTTAAGCTTCGACTCCTAACTCCAAGAATTCTTCTTATAGGCTTGTACCCAAGAGTGAAAAAATAGTGCCTTACAAGCCCATCGCATGAGTGATGCGATGGGACTTTTCTAAGTAATCTTCCAACTCATGTTATGACATTATTCATATTTCTATGAATTGAGGCATTAATTCATCATTAAGCTGCATCTTATTGCATTTTATAAAGATTATGATAAACTCCATAGATTAGGGTAATAATTTTAGAGGACATGAATGGAGTTCATGCTTGTGAGATCTAAAACCCAAATCTAAAATATTTATGGTCATAGGAGCATTGAATCGGGGATCAATGTTCCATATAGACTGGCACATCCTATATATGCTCAATGGAGAGGGTGCTGATCTACAAGCCACTTGTGTAGGACACTAATACAGGATGTGAGTGTTCATTATGGAATGAGCTCACTGAATTGATCCGCTGATAGAGAGCATCTTATGGAGCCTTATCTGCATGTTAAAAAGATGGTTTGCTAAGTGGGAGATGTGCAAGTGGTCCTTAGACCTAAGATCACCATGAAACTTTGTGCACAGGAATCCACTTTTGGTTCATACTCATGACAATTAAATCATGAACGGTGTTCTGGATGTGGAAGAATGTGTATAGAGATTGAGAGTAGGTCAACAAGGAGGCATCTTCTAAATCGATTTCTTGCCTATTCTGAATCACTTTTAAAAAAAGAATCTACATAGAAAATCTGAATTGAATCTAATTAAGGAAAGGTTGCCAAAAATGCTTCTCTTCGATAGATGCACGCGCGAGATTCATTGGTCGCATGAAGGGACATGAGGACTCCTTTAAGCATGAGGCACCATATTATCAGGATTTTTTTCCTTTTTGAATCAGATTTAAGTGCTAATTCCACATGTCAAATCTGGGAAAAATCTGATAAATGAAAGAATGCCTAAACATTGTTTCTTTGGCACACGCGCGAAATGAAAGCCAAACACCATTTATGCCTCTTCAGAGTCCTTCTACCAAGGGTCTTATCAAATCTTATAAGATCTTTTCATATTGGCATTTGGAATGGGTTATGGCAATTCATTAGCACCCTTTCTGATTCTATAAAAGGCATTCGACAGATAGGCTTCGACAGAATTTTCCTTTCAAGACAAAGTACTATCCAAACTTGCTATTAGCCTAGGATTTTAGGATAAGGCCTTGTCATTTTAAGACAAGGCTATTCTTATTAAATCAAAGCTAAGGAAAGCTTTGAAGGAGTTCAAGAAGCCTAAGAAGTGTTCTGATGGTTCAGATAAGTGCTGGTAGGAGGCTTGATCAGTTTGAGGCATCAACTTCCAAGTAGAGAGGCTAGTCGGGTTCTAAGGGCTAGAACTCTTGAAGCAAGATTTGTGGAGTGCTGTCCTTGGTGCAGTTCCTGTGTGAATCATTATTAGAGGACAAACATTTATGCGTCTACGAAAATGATAGCAAGACAGGTAAGTCTCAATACCCTCTTATATCATATGATTCTTTGTTTGTATTGTATCAGGATGATTATTGGACTTTAGGATTTTCGATATGCTGAGGTGTTTTGAATGAAAATTTTAAATACTAGTACTTCCACTGCACCTGGCAAAACCCAACAGTGGTATCAAAGCCATCCTTGATCAATACATTCAAAGGATTGCATGTTGTCTTGATTGGTGATTAATGCTAGGGTTTTTTGTTATGGTTAGAATCAGACTAGGTAATGAGTCCGATTAAACAGCGAAACCCTAATCGATCTTAAGATATGTTTAGATGTATTGCTTCTTGATATGATTTATTTTGAATGCAATCATATGTTGATAGCCCTTTTATGCATTGTATTGCATGTGTTATGTTCATTCTGAAATAAGGTTGTCCTGGCATAGCGGTGGACGTCCACTATGCTGCAAAGGTTATCCTAAAATGATGACATAACTGTTTCGCACCTGACACAGCATCTTTATATGTTTGTGACCTTGTTAAATTAAGATGTGCATGAGACCATAAAGCCCTCGAAAATTATATTAAGTCATAATGTTGGTAATCTAAAGCAAATCCATTCTAGAAATGATTGATTGATTGGTGCCTAAGAAAAGTGGTTCAGAGATGGTAAAAGAATATGGTTATTTAATTAGGTTCGTTGTTTACCTGATCAATCTTTTGTATCTAAAGTAAAAATAGGAGCCTCCCACCTCTCCCACTTACCTAGCCAATTCGATTGATTTCAATCTTGAATTAGGAATGCTTAGTGATTAGTACATTACCAATGCCTTCCTTCATGCTAAAATCATTATTATTTCAAAACCATAGTAAGTTTATTGTGCTATTCACAAGGCTCGCCATGATGACTGATATGATAATATTTTGATGCATAAGATATGCTTATGACATACTTGAATATATATTGCTTTGTTATACTATCCACGAGAGCAATATTGTTTCAAATATGACTAGATGGAAATGAAAAGTCTGACTTAACTAGGATACTGTAGTTTGTTGTGCTATCCACAAGGCTATAAATTTTAGAGGCAGGTTATGTTGAACATTGCAAGAGATGCAATTGGAAAGGTTTTCCTACCTTTGAACTCATTGAAGCATTTTAGAGGCTTATGACAAGTTTTATGAGGGATTGGAATCTCAGCCCCACTAAAGAACTAGGAAAATAGCTTCCCGTTTACCATAGATGAGGGCTATGGTATTTGATAAACATAGTGCGAGATTTAACTAGATTGAAGACCTCATCTAGTTATGAATGTCTACATGAGTGGTTTGCTGCTTCTATTGTTCTTAAGTTTTGATTTTGCATTATGGCATCTTCACTCTTATTGTGTTGCATTTTAGTTGCATTTACATTGACTGGTCTGAACTATGTGGATGGTTCAGAAACTTACAAATGGTATTCGTATAGGAGATGGTCTCTTGCATTCCCGATTCTCTTGATCCTGATTATATCAAGAAAGATGTTTCAAAAAGTGAGCCACATAGAGGATGTGGTAGATTAATTGTTCGACTATCTATCTATCACGTTGGCTTAGATGTGCAATGAGTTGCACAGGCGCAATGATAGATGCATCCAGACTCCATACTACTTAATCTAAAGGAGTTGAATGAAAAGCAAAGCTCGAACTACTAAATATAAATATCTAGGCAGTTGTTCTGAGCAAGGTTGACTGAGGGCTCATCCATTCAGGCTCAGTTCTTGATTATTGACTTGATCACTAAATTGAGTCAAACTAAATTTTGAGATAAACAGAGAACTCGGTCAGGATCTCATTTTTCAGTCTCTCTCATCAAATCTTATAAGATCTTTTCATATTGGCATTTGGAATGGGTTATGGCAATTCATTAGCACCCTTTCTGATTCTATAAAAGGCATTCGACAGATAGGCTTCGACAGAATTTTCCTTTCAAGACAAAGTACTATCCAAACTTGCTATTAGCCTAGGATTTTAGGATAAGGCCTTGTCATTTTAAGACAAGGCTATTCTTATTAAATCAAAGCTAAGGAAAGCTTTGAAGGAGTTCAAGAAGCCTAAGAAGTGTTCTGATGGTTCAGATAAGGTGCTGGTAGGAAGGCTTGATCAGTTTGAGGCATCAACTTCCAAGTATGAGGCTAGTCGGGTTCTAAGGGCTAGAACTCTTGAAGCAAGATTTGTGGAGTGCTGTCCTTGTGCAGTTCCTGTGTGAATCATTATTAGAGGACAAACATTTATGCGTCTACGAAAATGATAGCAAGACGGTAAGTCTCAATACCCTCTTATATATATCATATGATTCTTTGTTTGTATTGTATCAGGATGATTATTGGACTTTAGGATTTTCGATATGCTGAGGTGTTTTGAATGAAAATTTTAAATACTAGGTATCAAAGCCATCCTTGATCAATACATTCAAAGGATTGCATGTTGTCTTGATGGTGATTATGCTAGGGTTTTTTGTTATGGTTAGAATCAGACTAGGTAATGAGTCCGATTAAACAGCGAAACCCTAATCGATCTTAAAGATATGTTTAGATGTATTGCTTCTTGATTATGATTTATTTTGAATGCAATCATATGTTGATAGCCCTTTTATGCATTGTATTGCATGTGTTATGTTCATTCTGAAATAAGGTTGTCCTGGCATAGCGGTGGACGTCCACTATGCTGCAAAGGTTATCCTAAAATGATGACATAACTGTTTCGCACCTGACACAGCATCTTTATATGTTTGTGACCTTGTTAAATTAAGATGTGCATGAGACCATAAAGCCCTCGAAAATTATATTAAGTCATAATGTTGGTAATCTAAAGCAAATCCATTCTAGAAATGATTGATTGATTGGTGCCTAAGAAAAGTGGTTCAGAGATGGTAAAAAGAATGTGGTTATTTAATTAGGTTCGTTGTTTACCTGATCAATCTTTGGTATCTAAAGTAAAAATAGGGAGCCTCCCACCTCTCCCACTTACCTAGCCAATTCGATTGATTTCAATCTTGAATTAGGAATGCTTAGTGATTAGTACATTACCAATGCCTTCCTTCATGCTAAAATCATTATTATTTCAAAAACCATAGTAAGTTTATTGTGCTATTCACAAGGCTCGCCATGATGACTGATATGATAATATTTTGATGCATAAGATATGCTTATGACATACTTGAATATATATTGCTTTGTTATACTATCCACGAGAGCAATATTGTTTCAAATATGACTAGATGGAAATGAAAAGTCTGACTTAACTAGGATACTGTAGTTTGTTGTGCTATCCACAAGGCTATAAATATTTTAGAGGCAGGTTATGTTGAACATTGCAAGAGATGCAATTGGAAAAGGTTTTCCTACCTTTGAACTCATTGAAGCATTTTAGAGGCTTATGACAAGTTTTATGAGGGATTGGAATCTCAGCCCCACTAAAGAACTAGGAAAATAGCTTCCCGTTTACCATAGATGAGGGCTATGGTATTTGATAAACATAGTGCGAGATTTAACTAGATTGAAGACCTCATCTAGTTATGAATGTCTACATGAGTGGTTTGCTGCTTCTATTGTTCTTAAGTTTTGATTTTGCATTATGGCATCTTCACTCTTATTGTGTTGCATTTTAGTTGCATTTACATTGACTGGTCTGAACTATGTGGATGGTTCAGAAACTTACAAATGGTATTCGTATAGGAGATGGTCTCTTGCATTCCCGATTCTCTTGATCCTGATTATATCAAGAAAGATGTTTCAAAAAAAGTGAGCCACATAGAGGATGTGGTAGATTAATTGTTCGACTATCTAGTCTATCACGTTGGCTTAGATGTGCAATGAGTTGCACAGGCGCAATGAATAGATGCATCCAGACTCCATACTACTTAATCTAAAGGAGTTGAATGAAAAGCAAAGCTCGAACTACTAAATATGAAATATCTAGGCAGTTGTTCTGAGCAAGGTTGACTGAGGGCTCATCCATTCAGGCTCAGTTCTTGATTATTGACTTGATCACTAAATTGAGTCAAACTAAATTTTGAGATAAACAGAGAACTCGGTCAGGATCTCATTTTTCAGTCTCTCTCAGACTCTTTGTCCAAGTTTATGATTATCTTTTATATGAACAAATTGGACAAGTTCCCTGCCAAAGCTACTTGACATGTTGAAAGTAACAAAGAGCCATATCAAGGGTGATAAGGCTCAACTTCTTGTGGACAAGAAGAGTGGCAGGAAGGGTTCAAAGAGGTTGAACTTTAAGACAAGCATCTTCAAAAGGAGGAAGGCAAAATATGTCCTTTCAAGATATTACATGTTTTTATTATGGCATGTTATATTAATGGAAGTATAAGATGTTAGAGAGAAGATATCTTTATCATATTTCTCTGGCACTGCTACTTCAGTCATTTTAGTGAGTCAAGGATAAACAAGTCATACAAAGAAGAATTTCTTTGTCCCACATAATTTTGAATCATGTAGAACTTGTGAATCTTGTCTCATTGGAAAGATGATCATGTCTCTATTCTTAAGAAACAGAGAAAGGGCAATTGAGTTGTTAGCCCTTGTACATTTATACGTGTGTGGGCCTATGACAACTCAAGCCAGAGGAGGATACTCTTGGTTCATCACCTTTATAGATGATTTATCAAGGTTAGGTTTGTGTTTTTGATGAAACATAAATCCAAAGCCTTTTGATAAGTGAAGGAGTATCAATATTTGATTAAGAAATAAACTGAAAATAGTATCAAGGTTCTTCGATTTGTTCGAAGAGATGAATACTTATCCAATGAATTTCTTGATCATCAATTTTTCCCTCTAAATGGACACCTAATATATCATAGTTGATTGGTATATTGATTGGAGGAATTGCACTCTATTAGATATAGTACGGTCCATGATGTGCTTCAATGGTCTTTCAATATCATTGTAGGGATTTTCCCTGGATGTTACTGCATATATTATAAACAGGATGCCTTCAAAATTATTACTAGGACTCCATATTTGATATGGAAGGGAAAAAGGACAAATCTCAAATGCCTTAAGAATTTGAAGTTGTCCTACTTATGTTAAAAAAGATTTTGGACATGAGTTAAGTGCTAGATTCGAGAAGTGAAAGTTTGTAGGTTATTCATAGAAAAGTATTGGATACTTCTTCTACCACCCTACTAAACAATAGTATTTATTAGTAGGCATGCCACTGTCTTGGAAAAAGATATTTTATCCTAGGAGGCAGTAAGAGGATAATTTGAACTTATAAAAATTCAAGACCTACAAACTATCCCACAGTCATCTCTGATTGGTTCACAATGTGATCCTCAACCAGAAGTACTCAAGGATGAGGTACATCCACAATACACACCTCATCTCTGTACATCAGATAATGTGCGCCAAGTGCCTCTAAGATATGGATTTGTCATAAGGTATGACAAAGAGATCCAAATCATTCAAAATGATGATCAAACCTATACGAAAAAACTCATAAGTTGAGACTTTGACAGATGGCGATAAGTCATGAAATCTAAGATGGACTCCAAGAATATCAACCAAGTATGGATTTTCGTTGATGCACCTAAGGGTGTGACCCCTATTTTAAATCTAGCAATTGGATGTCAAAAACCGGTTTCCTTAAAAGGTATTTTGAGAAATAGGTTTATATGACTTATCTAAAGGGGTTTGTCTCCAATGGAAGGATAAATCAAGTATGCATGCTAAGTAATCCATTTATGGATTGAAGCAAGCTTTGAGGAGTTGGAATATCCATTTTGATGTAATAGTTAAATAAGTTTAGCTTCATCAAAAAGGTGGATGAACCATGTGTGTATAAGAAAACAAGTAGGAGTAATGTTATCTTCTTAGTTCAGTATGTTGATTGGAAGTGATGTCCCGATGCTTTAATCAGTCAAGACTTGGCTATCTAAAGATATTTTCATGAAAGACTTGGATAAAGCATCCTACATATTGAGTATATATAGATTTAATAGGATGTTTAGCTTGTCCCAATCTTGGTACATAGATTTTGTGTTGAAATAGTTCAACACGATGGCTAGTAAAAGAGTTTACTTGCCAAAAAATCAAGGCATACATCTCTCTCCAAGCAGATGTCACTTAAGACTCTTGTAGAGTGAGAGAGAATGATGTCATCCTTTATATTTCAGCTGGGAAATTGTATGCGACACTATAGCATCTAGGCCTGATGGGATTTTATGCTTTAAGCATAGCCAGCAAGTTTTCAAGCTGATCTAGGAGAGGATCATTGAAAAATAATGAAAAATATTTGTTCTTGGAAAGGACTAGAGATGGTTTTCTAATATTTTTGGACGATTAAAGTACAAACTAGAAGGATATTTTGATTCTAATGTTCAATTAGATCCAGATGATAGCGAGTCTCCATCAGGGTATGGATTTATTCTGAAGGGTATGGGAATGAGTTAAAAGAGTTCCTAATGGCAAAATGTAGCTGACTCAAGTATTGAGTTAGAACACATTGCTGCCAAGTGAAGTTGCTTAGGAAAGCTGTCTGGATGAAGTTGTTCATCTCATAATTGCATTTAGTTCTAGAGTTTGAACCAAGGTCACTTTTGTGAATCCAAGTACATTCTAAGATACTTCTATTTCATTTATAATGAGATCATAGAATGAGTTGATTCAAAGAATAACATAGTAGATCCATTGACTACGACCGTACTGCAGTAGCTATTTGAACATCATCTCAAGGATTTGAGATATATGGATGATTGTCTTTAATGTACGTGGAAGATTGAAAGAATAGTGCCCTGTAAGCCAATCGCATGAATGATGCGATGAGATTTTTCTAAGTAATTTTACAACTCATGTTATGATATTTTTCATATTTCTATGAATTGAGACATTATGATTCATCATTATAGCTGCATCTTATTGTATGTCATAAAGATTATGATGAACTCTATATAAATTAGGACAATGATTTTAGAGAACATGAATGGAGTTCGTGCCTATAAGATCTAAAATCCTAAAATCCTAATCTAAAATATTCCTAATCTTAGGAACATTGAGTCGAGATAAATGTTCCGGATAGACTGGCACATCCTATACATGCTCGATGAAGATGGTAGCTGATCTTACAAGCTACTTATGTAGAACACTAATACAAGAATGTAGGTGCTCATTAAGGAATGAGTTTACTAAATTGATCCGCTAAGAAAGAATATCTTATGGAGCCTTATCTACATGTCAAAAGATGGTTCTCTAAGTAAGAGTTGTGCAAGTAATCCTCAGACCCAAGATCACCATGGAACCTTGTACACAAGAATCCATGTTTGATTCATACTCACTTATGATACTTAAGTTATGAACGGGGTACTCTGGATGTGAAGGAATATGTGTGAAGGTTGTGAGTAAATCAACAAGGAGATGTCTTCTAAATCACTTTCTTGCAAGTTCTGGATCACTTTTAAATGGAGAATCCACATAGCAAATCTAAATTGAATTTGATTAAGGAAAGGTTACCAGAAATGCTTCTTTTTTTTTTTTGATTGAAAAAATGGATGGGGGGATAAATCCCAGTGTAGCTACCCTCATAGGCCCCCGCCCCGCCAAGTAATGTTCGATTCAAGACACTCGGATTTTCGCAATCTTTCCCCACCTAAACATGAGTACATCAACCTGACACCACTAAGGTGCCGCTAGTAGAACGGGGACAAAGAGGGAGACCCTGACCTCTCACTCTAGAGCTGTCAACGGGTCGGGTTCGGGTCGGAACCCAAATATCCAAGCCCGGACCCGATCTTAGCCACTGGACCCGATCTTAGCCACTGGACCCGGACCCGAATGGATTCCAGGTATCCGGACCCGAATGGATTCCGGGTATCCGGACCCGAATACTTACATAACTATATCATAATCATACTTACCAAAATTCGGGACAGGGGCAGCGGCAGCCAGCGGGGGACTAATATTTAGACATTCATCACATCTTTCAGTCTGTCATCATCAAATTATATTTTGTTTATGCCTGTCATCAAGATGTTCATAATTTAAATCTTGCATGAATAATTAACTACAAATTCACATGAACATACAAAAGTACAAGAGAGATTTTTTTTCAATTATAAAATTAATAAAAAAGGCTCGTATAAAACGTAATTGACATATGCAAACACCCAGAAAACAGGTACCTGATAAGAATTATATCAATACTGAAACTTATACACAATTCATCAAATTTCTTAGATAAAGCATCATCTTCTCAATATATCAAACTTGAATAAAGACAAAATAGAGAGTATTATTTCTCTTAACATCAGAGTTCGTTTAAATCAAGAAGTGGAATAGTACTCAAGGAAACCACTGCCAAACAGATTAAGGAGGTACTGAATGGTAGTGAGGTACTAAATGGGAGTCAAAGAACACATGAACAGACGACTATAATTCAATAGATCACTTCAAATGTGCGAACAACCAAAACAGATTTTGACATAAAAATATCACCTTGTGATCTCCCCCACCGATTGCGAACCTAAGACCGCCCGCTTGGATGTCAATGGAGAAGATATGCATTCCCTCGTGGCGAATCCAATCGAGCTTCTCCGTAATCATCTTCTCCTACTCTATCTCTTGCTCCCACCACTTCAACTGGACTTCCAGTGCCTCTATCTACGCCCCCTTTCAATTCAGAGAAGAAATCCGCAATCCCATGGCCGAAGACCCAAAACCCTAGGCCGGTTCCAGAGAAAAACCCTAATATGCTCAGAGGAGAGCTAAAACAGAGAAGTACAGGGGCGTCGGCCGTCGAGGGGGGAGGCATCATTGCGTCGACCGTTGAGGGGGAGAGGCATCGCCGCGTCGACCGTTGAGGGAGAAAGGCATCGACCGTCAAGGGGGGAAGGCGTCGGCCGGCGACGTCGAGGGGGCAGCCGTCGAGGGGGTAGGCATCATTGCGTCGACCGTTGAGGGGGAGAGGCATCGCCGCGTCGACCGTTGAGGGAGAGAGGCATCGACCATCAAGGGGGGAAGGCGTCGGCCAGCGACGTCGAGGGGGGGAAGGCGTCAGTCATCGAGGGGGGGAGGCTTCGGCCGTTGAGGAGGGATTTTGGGATTCGATCGAAAGGAAAATAGTTATGGCACCGAGCAGGCGAGCACGAACGGAGGAAGAGGGCTTTTATATAAAAGTAAGGATTGATTTCTAACCCTTAGATCATGATCTAACGGTCCCTAATAATATAAATATATATATATATATTATTATTTTATATAATCGGGTCTCGAGTCTGTCGGGTCTGGATATGTAATATCCAGACCCGGACCCATTTAATTATGACTAAACGAGTCCGGATCTGAGTCCGGGTAAACAGGTCTGGATCCGAGTCCGGGTAAACGGGTCCAGATTTAGATCCAGACCAGGACCCGTTGGATAAATACCCGCGGGTCTTGGGTCCGGACCTGACTCATTGACAGCTTTATCTCACTCACACCAGCGATCATGGACCCCAGGAAAATTATTGGATTTAATCGAGTCAACCATGGGATCATGCCTCGAAGCCACGACCGATTGATAATGAGGCAAGGCCTCTACCAACCAGGCTACCGCCTTAGCGCTGAAATGCTTCTCTTCAACAAGTGCACGTGCAAGATTCATTGGTCGCGCGAAGGGATGCGAGGACTCTTGCTTTAAGCAGAAGAAGGTGCCATATTATCAGGATTTTTTTTCCTTTTTGAATCAGATTTAAGTGCTGATTCCACATGTCAAATCTCAAAAAAAATCTGATAGATGAAAGGATGCCTAAACACCATCTCTTTGGTGTAGGCATAGGATGAAAGCCAAACACCGTATATGCCTCTTCAGAGTCCTTCTGCCAAGGATCTTATCAAATATGATAAGATCTTTTCATATCGGCATTTGAAATGGGTTGTGGTGCTCCATTAGCGCCCTTTCTAATTCTATGAAAGGCATTCGACAGATAGGCTTCGGCAAAGTCTTCATTTCAGGACAAAGTATTGTCCAAACTTCCTATTAGCCTAGGATTTTAGGATAAGGCCTTGTCATTTTAAGACAAGGCTATTCCTATTAAATCAAGGCTAAGGAAAGTTTTAAAGAAGGAATTTTAGAAGCCTGAGAAGTGTTCTGATAGTTCGGATCAGGTGCTGGTAGGAAGGCTTGATCAGTTTAAGGCATCGACTTCCAAGTACGAGACTAATTGAGTTCTAGGGGCTAGAACTCTTGAAGCAAGACTTGTGGAGGAGCATTGTCCTTGGTGCAGTTCCTATGTGGATCACCATTGGAGGATAGATATTTGTGCGTCTGCGCAATTGATAGCGAGACAAGTAAGTCTCAATACCCTCTTATATCATATGGTTCTTCGTTTGTATTGTATGAGGGTAACTACTGGGCTTCAGGGTTTTCGATGTGCTAAGGTATTTTGAATGAAAATTTTAAACACTAGTAAGTCTGCAGTGCTTGCCACAACCCAACAAAGAGGACTCATATCCATGCCCATATCTACATCATGAAATGCAAGTATAAGGATCCATGTAACATAGCCTTTATGTATCATTTTCTATCTGGTGGAGGGGAAAAGATATGAATCTTTTTTATACCATATGAGATACTGGTGTCCTAACCACAATGGCGCAATAAAAAGGCACATAACATCCTAAATGTCCTATAAGCATGAGGACACAATAAAAGCTGTGTGAGATCCTAATGTCCAAACCCAACTGCATGATACAAGTGCCTGTAAAAGGTATCCTCCTATCATGTTTCCATCATATAATGTTTAATAGAGATAACAACCAAACTAGGTCCACTGTTTAAAGGTTTTGGAAGTTTCACATCAATCTTTATAGAAATCAAGCATACTGTCCATTGATACATCAAGGACACTTGATAAGAAAGGAAAAGCAATGTGAGGATCATCACATGTGCATGATCAAAAAGCATAAAAAAGTTGAAACATTCCAAAATATGCTAAAGTTAAGTGACTACATACCCATGCCAATCTCCAGTGTTCCCTCGTCCATGTCGGTGTTGTTCTTTGCCATGCCCATATTCAATTAACAGCCTGAAAACAACAGAAAGATAAACAATCACCATATAAGAGCATAAAAATCCTTCCCTCTTTTAACTAATAATTTTATTAAATAAATGGTAGGCAGATTCTGTGACTCTGTTATTGCAAATAAGTCACAGCATCCAAAGGTGCATCAATAGATGAAGTAAAAGGAACCTAAAACTGTAACACTGGCCCTATTTCTTTTAACTGAATCATAGAAAAGTTATTAATACATAATAATAAGTGGACTCAAAACTCAATAAGTCGCCCATCGATTCCATTTACTTTTTTTTTTTTTTTTTTTTGAGATTTTCCTACTTCCAACACCGGACAGATTTTGTATTTCTTCGGACTAATAGAAAGCATGTTTCGACACACATGAGCAATAAATAGCTAATCAAAAATATATGAAACAAAATCTCGATTCTAGGTTGCTTTATTACAGAGATTCTGCCGATCAAAAATTAGCAAGATTACAAATCCCCTGATCTATAAATTATTTTTTAAAAAAAAGCTTCGGATTTACTCCTTGTGCAACAAAATAAATAAATGAAATAAACAGACAAACAATACCAGCTACAAATCCAAAAAAAGTCTTACCTAAAATTCTAAAACATTAGAAGTTCGAAATTGAGTTCAACTCAGTGCCAAAACAAGTAACTGGCGCTTCTAGTCCATAAAGTTAGGAAGAGGGAGAGAGGAGAAATTCTACAGAACAAATAAAAGTTTAACCATTACCTTAGTGTTTTTTTTGGCAATTTTCCCAAAAAATGTTGGAAAAAAAAACCCAAAACGCTTCACGCTACTTGGATTAACGGATATAATGAACGAATCTCATGAAACAAACCGATCTACCGACCCAGATAACAGATTCTTCCGACTCGGAAGCGTAAGATTTCTCAAATTTCTAAACAAAAGCCGATATTCTGAAGTGGCATCGAGAAATCACCGCAAATTTTGTGAGGAAGATGCTGCGAAAAACGCACCTCCGATTCGATCTCTCCCCTCGCACGGAAGCGACGGAAAGGTACGGAAACGTGCCTTCTACAAGTTTTTCTATTTTCTATTATGCAACGATTATTTTTGAAGTTCTGATCCGTGGGAGAAAGCCGTCGGATCGATATTTGATGGACATTGATTGATCTGGATGGTCCAACTAGTGAATCGAGTCGAGGATGCTTCCTCGTGGGCACGATTGGTTGGTTGGACGGTGTCGATTTGTAGCCAACCGTATAGCGTAAGGAAACATCCAAGAAGGAGCGGCCCGTGCACGGGCATCACGGTAGCGATCGAACTCACGCGGGGCGGGGACCAGGGAATATCACATGGACCGCCTCCTCCTTTATTTCTTTTTGTATCGATTTTAAAATATTAATTTAAAATTTAAATATTTTTAATTAATAAAGTTTTTAATTTATAATTATAATATTTTTATTTTTAATATTTATTTTTAATCAATATATACTATAGGATTATACCATGCATACTAAATAAATTAATCATTAAATAAATTAATACATATCTTTAAAAAAATCAATATAGAATATAATGCTAATCAGTATATAATACATGACCAAATGATATATACTTAACAATTTACTGGTACATACTATAAATCTTTTTTATACGTATCCAGCAACAATTCAATACATATTTATTAATAATTGATACATAATTTTTCAAACATAGTATTTACAGTTATATAGTACATAATTAATTAATAAATATCTAAAAAAATATTTATTTGATATTCTAATATACATTTCTAAATAACTGAATATATAATTTTTAGAATATTATACTTATTAATGCATTGTATATAAAAAATGATATACACTTGATAGCTTACTGGTATATATCATAATTTTTTTTTGATACATATCTAATAGTAACCTAATATATATCTATAAGTAAATTGATACATAATTTTCTAAACACGGTTGTTGCCGCCAAGATCGCCGTGGCCTGCAGCTGCTATCGGCGTTGGAGAGCGCCTCCTTCGCTGTCTCGCCGTCCGGCGGTCCTGGACTTGCGAGATAGGGGTTAGTGACTCGAGTCGGGGTTTTCGGCGGGGGCACTCCGATGGTTAAGTTAGTGACGATCCAGGGAAACAGATCCTCCTGGTCGAGCTTCTCTTGTTGGACTCCACACTAGGAGGAGTGATTAACATGAGAGTGGGAAGCGAGTGTGTCGGGATAAGTGTGGCCTGGTTAGAGGGAGTCTCTGTGTGGCCCTTCTGCTCGACCCTGCTTATGGATGCTGGTGGTGCCGTGCTCCTCTTCTTGGTGGAGCTTGCACTTGTGTTTTAGTGGTATGGCTTGTGCCTTGCCTCTGTTGTATTGTTGTTGTTACCTTCAAGTTTTGTTGATCAAGTTATCGTTGGACATTCATCTTGGGATCTCTCATTCATCTTGGGATCTCCACCAGGCTGTCAGGCGCGTGTGGCGGTATCCTGAGGAGCCTTTCCCGATCCGTGATAAGGAAAATTATCATGTGCTCTGACATTCCCTTTGGTCGCCTCATTCCGGGAAACCTGGCAATACCTCGATCGATGGGTCGTCGCCCTTGGGATTCGAATTTTCTGGCTGGCCTCCTCTCTCGGGTGGCCCAGATGGTTGGTGAAGAGCGTGGCACCTCGATCAGTATGTTTCTCCCCTTTCTAGTGTAACCGGCGGCTGCAGGCGGTCGGTACGGTCTAGCAGGTGTTCCAGTGTAGTCCTCGGGCGGCTAGTGTCCGGGATGGCGGTGCCCACGTCCAAGCTGGGGCTAAGCTGGAATGGCAGGGCTCGCTCCGACCTAGACGTCCCGAGCTTGCGGGGTCGCTTTGGTGGAGGAGGACAGAATGCGGGCCCGGTCCAGAGGGCGCGCGCTCGAAGAGGCTCCATGTGGCGGAGGAGGGCCGAGCTCGACTCCGACCACAGGGCTCGATCTCCGAGAGTCTCACTCTAGAGGACAGGGTACGAGCCCGGTCCAGAGGGCGCGCGTTCGGAGAGGCTCCACGTGGCGGAGGAGGGCTGAGCTCGACTCCGACAACAGGGCTCGATCTCCGAGGGTCTCGCTCTGGAGGGCAGAGGATGGGCCCGGCCTAGAGGGCGCGCGCTCGGAGAGGCTTCATGTGGCGGAGGAGGGCTGAGCTCGACTTCGATCACAGGGCTCGATATCCGAGGGTCTCGCTCTGGAGGGCAGAGGGCGACTCCGGCCTAGACGTCCCGAGCTCGCGGGACCGACTTGGCGGAGGACGGAGCTCGGCTCATCGGCTCGTTGCCTCAAAGGAGCTCAGCTCGGCAGGGGAATCTGGGTGGAAGAACTGACGTAGCATCCGACGTGGCGGCTTCCTTTGGCGTGGCACTTGTCAACTCCCCGATGTCAGCGATCCCGCCACTTCAACAGTCTTTATTAGTATACAATATATGACCCGTTGATATATACCTAATAAAATATTTAGCTAACATGTTAATACATGCTTTTAGATAAATCGTTATACAGTTTATAAAAACATAATGTTCACCAATATATAATACTTGATTAAATGATAACTTACTAATACACATTATATATCGATAAAAAATATATATTAAAAACAAGAAAAAAATATAATATTATAATTATAAAATTAATAATTTTGTTAGTAGAAATGATGTTCGATTTTTTAGACTTATTCTTTAATATTGATATTAAGAGAAACATGATAAACAATAGATTAAACAATAATTCAGTCCGATCTACATAATCTATTGTATTTAATGAACAAATCAAATCAAATCAAATTAAATAGATTAATCATGCTTAAATGAATTAAATTGATCAAATTAAATAAATCAAAAATAAATTAAATAAAATTTAAACATATTAAATGGATCATATTATGATCCAATTAAATTAGTAAACAGATTAAAACAAGTTAAATAGATCAAAAGTCAGGATCTAAATCCAATCCATTTAATAAATATATTTAAACAAGGTCATCTATTTATTATCCTAATTTATTTATATTAAATCTAAATCTATTTAAAATGAGTCATTTATGTACCGGATTGATGAATCGAGAATCATAAATTATCATATTTAGTTGCTAATAAAAAGATATAGTTTCCTTTTAATTTAAGTATTTGAATGGATAAATTGTGGATTGGATCAAATAAATAGAATGTAGGTGATCGACCGTTCAGATTGCGCTAGTTAGATAGAAACGATGTCCTAATCATCACGAGCGGCAACCCTTCCAAGGATCCTAACCTTCTCGCTGAGGCCTAAGAGTAGAAAGCAAAATAAAAGAACTTGATCACGTGACAAAATCCAATTCGATTTACGGATGTAGACATGTCACGGCATCACGAATCTCTTCTGATGAGACCATTGGTTTCTTAACCCGTTCGGTAGCTACTCTCTATGCTAGTTGACCGTGGGATCGCAAAAATTAGCGTACCGCGCGATCCACCAAGGAAGTGTAGGGAGTTAATCTTGGAACTCGGACGCAGGGTTGCTGGAACAGCCAGGTTGGTTTATTTTTGAAAACTGCATCTTATTTGTTAAACTAATATAAGATAGTGGTAAGATGACATACTCATCCATTATAATATAAAGTAATTTTTTTTTATAAAATTGGGTGGTCACATAATTCTAATAATTCAAAACGATTATGAAAAGGTACCGAAATATTGTTATCGACTCCAAGACCAGTCATCCGAATGGTGAGCAATAAAGGAGGCAATCCAGTCAGCAATGCTATTCATCTCTCGATAGATATGACAGATGGAGGTACTCAAGGATGACCGGAGGGAACTCCAGATATCATAAAAAAGAGGATGGGTATCGAGATACTCCACCCTATCCCGAATCCAGGTAATGATAATGGAAGAATCTTCCTCAATAAGAGCATGCAAGTCATGAATAGCTCTGGTAATGCCGGTCAAAGCAGCTCTAAGCTTAGCCTCTGGGATCGAGGGCTCATAAAGAAAAAGGCCTCCAGCCGCAAGAAGCCTGCCATTGACATTCCGAATGACATATCCTGTACTACAGATACTGCTATCAAAGTTCACCTTGACAAACCCTAGAGGGGGGCTTCCAGGAAATATAGATAGCCCTTCGGGCCACTGCCGAGGCAGCAAGGAGGTCCTAGAGATCCAGGGTCGCAAGGGTCATAACAGTGTCATGCAAGAAAACTTCATCGCTATGAGCATAGCTCTCTGAAGAATCCGGTGTGCCGGAGTGGCCAACTTGTCAAAAACCAATATATTTCTAGACAACCAAATCTGGTAGGCAATAGAGGCATAGTAGCGACCATCCTTAGCTGACCACTGCCGAAGCATGTCAAAGGAGCACAGCCATGGCCCATCATCCCCATCATAAGGCCACCTCCCAACCTGCCTCCATATTAGCCTCGCCCTGGGGCAATTGAGAATAGCATGCTCGGTGAACTCATCCTCTAAGCCACAGACCGGACAAGATGTCGAGATTCCATACCTCTATGCCTGAGCAGAGGCCTCGTAGGGAGGTGATTCCAAGCCATCTTCCAGAGGAAGAGGTGCACTCTAGGATAGACAGGCAGTCTCCAGATTCAAGATGCCGCCATCTTCATATCAGAGGGTCTCCTATACAAGTCAGAAATGATACTCGAAGGGATCTTGGGATAGCAAGATTGACCCCACACTCTCAAATTCTGACATCGATGAATCAGGATTGGGATGGCGAGAATCCTGTAAGCTAGGCGACTTCCAAAGAGTCTGGTAATCTCCTAAGCTCTTCACATCATACTATCATCAGTCATCAAATCACAAACACGAAGGGCTAGCTCCATGCTCACAAAGTGACATCCTTCAGCTCAAACCAAGCATTCCCTGATGGAGTATAAATATTTATATAGTATATATATATATAGTTCTATATCAATATAATTACTTATACATAATTATAATTTATGTACTTTATATATTTATATTTATATATAATTATATTTTTAATTAATTAATCATAGAATCTTTTTATAATTTTGTATTGTATAAAATTAATCGAAGTCCTCACAAAATTTGTTCTGTAGCATGCAAAATTATTATTTTAAAAGATTATATAAATAAATTAATCAATGTTTTTAGGAGTTAGAGATAAATAAATTAAATAAAGATTTTAACA
The DNA here is from genome assembly GCA_021397845.1 of Areca catechu. Taxonomy (NCBI): domain Eukaryota; kingdom Viridiplantae; phylum Streptophyta; class Magnoliopsida; order Arecales; family Arecaceae; genus Areca; species Areca catechu. Next base: position 20,902,414 of record CM038049.1, on the reverse strand, counting down.
AATTATGGATCCAATTGTTTTGGTAATCATTTTTGTTGCCGCCAAGATCGCCGTGGCCTGTACCTCCAATGTATCGTGAATGCGTTGGGTTCCCGTAAGGCACTCGTCCCTCCTTTTCTTGCTAGCTCCTCAGTCCGACCACCCTGCAAAAAAGAGGAGATCCAGGCCAGGGATTCCGGTGGCGACACTTCGATAATCAAGCTAGACAAGACGATCAAAAAAATAGAACCTCTATGGAGGAGAGCTTGGGGGGCTCTCCGCGTAGAGGGTGAAAGGTAGTATTAAGGTGGAAAGAACAAGCGGAGATGGGAGCGGAGAGCTTGGAAGGGTCTGCTGGAGGTCCCTTGCTTGCTCGCTTCCCCTCTCTTTCTTGCCCATTTGTTTTTTCTTCTTTACCTCATACTTTTCCTCTCTCTGACCATATGTATATAGGATAGCCCAGAGCAGATCTGGAGCTAAGTCCAGGTGTCCCTTTTTGTGTGCCCTCTCCGAGTGGGGCTTACCGTTGCCTGCGATCTCCCTCTTGTCGAACAGGTCCTTAGGAGGAGATCCTTCCATTGGGGGTGTACACCGGCATGATTCAGGTCCTATCCCTCTAGTGGTATAGTTCCCCGTGGGAGGGGCAGGTGCCATGCAGCTGAGCCTCCTGCCACGGTGAGGTGTTTCCATTCCTAGAGGGATCGTTGGAGCATCACAGGGCCATGGAGCCTTAATGGAGTACTCCTCTCAGAGAAGGTTCATGTATCGTGCCGCGGGGTTTGAAGCCCCCAGTTGCACGGTCGTTGACATGGCGGCACGTTATAAAGCTCGAAACCTGGCGAGCCGCACGTCGCTCAAGGCATGGGAATGGTGTGTTGTAGAGTTTAAATTTATGATAGGACGTGCGCCACCCTTTGGAGGTTGTAGGAAATCGATAACCTCCTTGCCATAGTTTGAATTCTTGTTGACCCTTCTTTTACTGCCAGCAGAAACTTTTTGGCCCCCGTAAGGCAAACAGAAGGGGGAGAGTCTTGCCACTAGCAGCAAGAGCATGATCCCGGCCGGGAGTTGGCCTCAGGCGGGGGGCTCACCCTATGAAAATGACCCCGGCTGGGAGCTGACCTTGGTAGGAGGGCTCGCCTTGGCAGTATGAGCACGATCCCAGTCGGGAGCTGGCCTCAGGTGGGGGGCTCGTCCTATGAGCACGACCCCGGCTAGGAGCTGATCTCGGCAGGAGGGCTCGCCTTGGCAGCATGAGCATGATCTCGGTCGGGAGCTGGTCTCAGGTAGGGGGCTCGCTCTATGAGCACGACCCCAGTTGGGAGCTGACCTCGATAGGAGGGCTCGCCTTGGCAGCATGAGCATGACCCCGATCGGGAGCTAGCCTCAGGCGAGAGGCTCGCCTTATGAGCACGACCCCAGCTGGTAGCTAACCTCGATAGGAGGGCTCGCCTTGGCAATATGAGCACGACCCCAGCCGGGAGCTGGCCTCAAGCGGGGGCTCGCCTTGGCAGCATGAGCATGAATCCGACCGGGAGCTGGCCTCAGGCAGGGGGCTCGCCCTATGAGCACGACCCCATCTGGGAGCTGACCTCGATAGGAGGGCTCGCCTTGGCAGTATGAGCACGACCCCGACCTGGAGCTGGTCTCAAGCGGGGGGCTCGCCCTATGAGCACGACCCTGTCTGGGAGCTGACCTCGGCAGGAGGGCTCACCTTGGCAACATGAGCACGATCCCGGCCGGGAGCTGGCCTCAGGCGAGGGGCTCGCCCTATGAGCATGACCCCGATTGGGAGCTAACCTCGGCAGGAGGGCTCGCCTTGGCTCTTCATTAGGACGCCGTATCTAGGCGGCGGGTCCCTTGCCATCGTGGCTGTCAGTAGGGACTCCATGTCAGCGGAAGTGCCACATCAGATGCCCCTTGCTCCCGAGCCCGGAGGACGAAGTGGCACTCGGGGCGATGGAAGTAATGACTACGCTGACGTGGAGGGGCACATCTCCTGCACCATCAATGCCTTGTGTGCCAACGCTCCGAAGATCATGCTCCCACCCTAACAGGGTGATGCCACATCACCCCTCTTTGAAGGGGCCATAATTGCCGCACCGGGCCCGAAAAAGTTATCTCCGAATCAAAATGCCATTTTCAACGGATCTTGACACATGGCACCCTCTAGCTGGTCTGGGGCGAGATATGGTGCACACTCTCGACAAGTACGAGACTACGGGGGCTCCGGGATATTTGAAAGAGACTTGTCCTTTCGTTTCTTAAGGGTTTTTGAGCAGCAAGGACAAAACTTCTTTCGCGAAGCGATTTTCCTCCATTTTCTTGAGCAATGTCGCAAGGTCTTAGCAGGTTAGACCCTCTTTTGCCCTCTCTTTGCCTCTTTCTCTTCTCCTTTAGTCTGAGCCAAGGGAGCATTCCTGCTCGGTCCTCTAGGTTCCCTCCTTCCTTTATTTTCTCCTCCTTCCTTGGTTATGATGAGTCCCTCCGGTAGTGGGCACCACTGCCAGGATCCCCCTAATGGGGCGGGACCATCTCAACCAAGGCCTCCTTCCTCGGATAGCGAGGAGGAGGAAGTTCCAGTCGTGTTTCGCAGGGGTCCTCGCCGAATGGGGATCGTCATTGGTACTCCTACGGTTCCCCCTATGCTAGTCCTTCTACCAGGGTGCCTTGCGGTCCTGTTGGCATTGCTTCGGTGATGACCGGTGAAGATCTTCTTCATGTCTGGAGGTCATTCGAGGTCCCTGACTCCATTTGACTCTTTGTCCCCAGACCGGAGGAACGGGTCACTTCCAGTGGCCCGAGTCGTATAGCTTTGTACGAAGACTTCTTTCTCGGATGTCTTCATCTCCCTTTCCATGTCTTCTTCCTTTCTTTTCTGGGTCACTATTGCTTGGTTCCGGCTCAGCTTACCCCTAACACTATCCGAACCATTTTCTATTTCATCATTCTTTGTAGTTTCAACGAGATCGTCGCCCATTTATCCCTCTTCAAGGCCTTGTTCATCCTGAAGCAACACCCGACCGACAGCGAGTGGTGGTTTGTGTCCTCCTGAAAGGAGGGCCTCAAGTTTGATCTGCCCACTTCCATCAAGGGATGGAAGAGCAGATTTTTGTTTGCCTTGATCAAGGGGGTAGATTAGATCTGGAGTGACCCGGACACCTCCCCCAACTGACAATTTGTCGTCAAGGCTGATAAGGAGATATTCGACCTGCTCATCCACTCCGAGGTTCCAACCCTTCGAGATTTGCTAACCAAGCAAAATCTCGTCAATGTTGGAGTCAGCCAGGCCCAGCCCCAGGGTAAGGTTGGATACAGGGCCCTTTTTCTTCTTCAGCAGTGGGCCCAGCTCCGAGGTGTGGTTGACCGATTTGTTTTATCTCGCAGGCATGAGGTTCAGCTTCGAAGAGCTTTTGGGGATGTCCAGGAAGAGGGCCCCAACTGTAAGGCTGGAAGGAGAGCCTAGGAAGAAAGCCTGGGAAGAACCAGAGAGGGGGAGGCCAGTCGACACGCTGACTGCTTCTGAGTCAAGGGCCTAAGGCCCAGAGGGGGCCCCACCATCGACTCCGGTGGCCCCCTCACGCACTGTAGTCCCATCTCAGTCGGAGGTGGAGAAGGTGGCAGCACCTGCCATCATCTAAAGGTTGACTTCGCCACCTAAAGCCGAGGCCACCGGTGATTACCCGACCGGTGCTGCACCATCGCCAGTGACCCAACCGAATGCCTCCTAGTTGCCCGTGCCATCGTGCTAGATGGTCAAGAAGCTCACCATCATCCTCCCTCGAGACACCGGAAAACCCAAGATGGGATATTAGCTGAGAGGATCCTCAATTCCCTTGTCCAGTCGATTGACCGGCAAGGCAGGGTTGGGAGGTCGTCGATGGAGGTCGCCACCGGGGTGTTTCCCCAAATGATGTCAGTGAGTGGATTCCTGGGCTGCTTTCCTTTCCCCTCGCTTTGGTAAGAGGTGTTGAATGTCATTTTTGGTGCAGGTGGTGGCCGACGTCCAACTCCTACGGGACTCCTATCGAGTGCTGCTGAGGCACGAGAAACGCCTCCACCGAGAGAGAGAGACGAGGCCCGGAGCCAGACTGCCCGGGTGCAAGAACTGGATTCCCAGCAGTCCGGCACCCAGGCGAGGGTGGCGGAGCTGGAAGGGAGGTCTGCTAGACTTGGGGAGGCCCTGAAGGGTAAGGAGGGGGAGTGTTCCCTCAGGGCCGCTGAGTTGGCAGCCTCCAAGTTGGAGATTTCTCGCTTGGAGGGTAGGGTGCAGACCCTCCAGGCACAGTTGGAAGATGAGGCCACGCGGGCTGCGACGGCAGCGAAGAAGGCCACGATAGCCATTGCACTAATGGAGATGGCCAAGAAAGAAGCCGCTGAGGCCATCCCCAAGTTCATGGTGTCTCATGCCTTCAAGGATGAGATTGCCGAAGCTGTGCTGGACTTCTATCATCAGGGGTTCAGAGATTTCAAAAGCAAGGCCTTTCGCTTCTATGGGCTGAAGGGACTGGACGAGATCCGACATTCGCTCCCATTTTCTGGGCAGCCGAGTATGGCTACTACTGAGTGGAGTTTGAGCCAGAGGCAGAGGCGGCCGAAGTTCAGGCTGAGCCCAGGGTCGGGGAGGGGGTTAGGCCCGAAGTTACCCAGGATGTCCCTCCTCCAGCCGAAGTTACTCGCCAGCCAGGAAAGGAGCCGCGACAGAATAGGCCTTCCATTCTTTGTCTTTCTTTCACCACTTTTGTATTTAGAATTTTTGGAAGGTCTCCTAGCCTGTCGGGAGCCTTCATAGGTTGTAAAAAAAAACTTAGCAATGCAAATATTTTTCTTTCATGATTGATGTCTCTATCTCTCTTTTTTCTCTTTTTTTTTTTGGGGGGGGGGGGGGGGGGGTTACTCCTGGAACGTTCTTCAAAACATTGAGGGGGAAGGCCGTCTCGACCCACGAACTTAGCATGGTCTTTCCTTTTTCCTCCAACTTCTGCATACATGCCTCTCCTCAGCTTTAGTTATTTTGGATTGGTTTCGAAGCCTTAAGATAGGCACGAGGATCTCTTAAGAGCATTCTGCTCCCCTTCCTCTGGCCTCGAGATCATGTAGGTCCTGATGTAGGCCTTCTGAATCTTTCTCGCCTTGCCAAGCCGTGAGTCAGGCGATAAATGGCGGGATCTTTGAAGCTTCCCGGCTGACATCTCGAGACTGTGAGTGAAGCTGCAAATGTGGGGCTTCGTAGGTTTCCCGGCTTGAGGGTGCGGGGCTTCATAAGTTTCCCAATTTGAGGGTGCCCAACTGTGAGTCAAACAGTAGATGGCAGGATTTATGGGGCCTCCCAGCAGACATCCAGACTGTGAGTACGGCGGTAGATGCGGGGCTTCGTAAGTTTCCCGGCTTGAAAGTGCAGGGCTTTATAAGTTTCCCGGCTTAAAAGTATGGGGCTTCGTAAGTTTCCCGGCTTGAAAGCATAGAGCTTCATAAGTTTTCCAACTTCAAAGCACAGGACTTTATAAGTTTCCCGGCTTAGTCTACCAGACTTAGAGTCGGACGGATACATTCCTGCATAGATGAAAGATAAAGTTGCACCAAAAAGGAACTTTAATGATTGAGAAGAAGTCTTACATCACTGGTAGTATATTCTCAAGTTGCTTGCATTCCAGGTTCGTGTAAATCGGGCGCCATTGAGCCCGGCAAGGTAGTAGGCTCCCCCTGGTAGGGCCTCGACCACCTTGTAGAGTCCCTCCTAGTTTTGGAAAAGCTTCTCGCATTCCCTCGATTGCGATGCTTTCGCTCACTTGAGGATGAGGTTGCCTAGGTGGAATACCTTAGACCTCTTACGGGGATTGTAGTAGCGCGCCACCCATTGCTAATAGGCTACCGTCCGTAGTCGGGCCTTGTCTGTGCGGACCAGCATGGAGCTGACCGCCTCGGGTGAAATTGCCAGGTACAGGAGGAGCTCTTTTCTAGGCTCCGGCCTGGATAGCAGCGACGAAGAGGCGAGGAGCTTCTTCAGCCCCTCGAATGCCTTCCGGCACTCTTCCATCTAGGTGAAGTTATTCATCTTTTGCAGTACCTTAAAGAACGACAGGCAGTGCTCGACGGAGCGCGAGATGAAGTGACTCAATGCTGTAATGCACCCGATCAAGCGCTGGACCTCCTTCTTGGAAGCAGAATGCCCTATATCGTTGATCACTTGGATCTTTTCAGGGTTGGCCTCTATTCTCCTCTGGGTGACCATGAACCCCAGAAACTTTTCCACCACAATGCCAAACGCACACTTGGCGGGATTCAGTTTCATCTGGTAGAGGTGAAGGTTATCGAAAGCCTTTGGCAGGTCGGTGATGTGATCTGACTCCAGATCGCTCATGACAAGTATATCGTCCATGTAGACCTGCATGTTGTGACCGATCTGGTCTTTGAACACCTTGCAGATCAGGCGCTAGTACATGGCCCCTGCATTCTTAAGGCCGAATGGTATCATCCTGTAATAATGCGTACCCCTGTCGATCATAAATGTCATGTTCCTCGTTCTCCAGATGCATGCAGATTTGATTGTATTCGAAGAACGCGTCCATGAAGCTGAGGAACCTGTATCCCGAGGTCGCATCCACCATCTGGTCAATCTTGGGGAGTGAAAAACTATCCTTCAGACAGGCTCGGTTAAGGTCGGTATAGTCGACATAGATTCTTCACTTCCTAGAGGCTTTCCTGACCATCACCATATTGGCAAGCCAGTCAGGATTCCGGACCTCGCGGATGAAGCCCGCTGTGAGAAGCTTCTTGACTTCTTCATTGATTGCCTTCTATCACTTCGGGACGAAGCTTCTCTTCTTCTATCGGACTAGACGGCAGTTGGGATCAACATTCAGCTTGTGGATGATCACCTCTGGAGGGATGCTAGGCATGTCGGCGGTAGTCCACGTCCGTGTTGGCCCGCAAGAAGCTGAGCAAGAAGGATCTCTCTTCTTCAGACAACAGGGCTCCCACCTGTACTGTCCTCAAGGGATCCTCCCCCAAGGGGAAGGGCAACAAGGGCTCAACTGGTCCACCCTTGGGGTCCGGCTCCACCGGAATCAGCTGGTCAAGGATCGGACTTGGATCAACCCCTCGGGCCCCAGAACAGTCTGCAGGTAGTGCTGGACTGGCTGGCATGACCCTCTCATCTTCCCGGTCCCCCAAGGGGTTGGGAACTGAATGAGGAGATGCTTTGTGGAGATGGTGGCGTCGAGCAAGTTAAGTCCAGGAGGCCCCAAGATCGTGTTGTAAGGTAAAGGAAGCCTTACGATGGTAAACATCGTAGCATTGTGCTTTGCCAAGGTGGAGTTCCGACAGTTATTGGGAGTGTAATCTCTCCTTCTACTCCAATTGAATCTCTAAGGGTATGGACACTGGCTTTATCTGGTCAGCAGATAAGTTCATCCTTGCAAAAGCATCATAAAAAAGATATCTACAGAGCTTTCACTATCAACCATGATTCTTTTTATAGGATGTCTCGCTATTATCATTTTCACGATGACATCATCATTATTTGGGTTATCCACCCCAGATGACCCCCCTCTCCTATGCAGGAGAGTGCATCATCACTTCCTTCTTTCCCCTAGCCCTCTTCGGGGTTCTCCCTGCCTCCCAAGATATCATCCCTACCGGTTTCTCGGTGGGCCAGTTGTCAATGGCGAGCGAATGGGGCTCTTCACCCTGGGTTACCAGAGTCCTAATGGTGGCATTCCTCTATATCGTGGCCAGTCTTGATGGAAGCAGCAGTAGCGGGCCTTATCTCGCCCAGCGATCGGCTTTAGTGGGGGAGGTCTGCGTAGGAAGCACTCGCCCTTGATCTCCATCAGGATCTTCACTCTGGGGGCAAGGAGAGGAATGAACTTCTCTTCCTTGGTGGGGTCGACTCTAGGCCTTGGCCCCGGCTACTGGATAGGCACCATCTTCTGAGCCAAGGGAGCAGACATTTCCCCGACGGCCTGCCTCTTCAAGGGCCTCCCATCCAACTCCTTTATGGTATGGTCGGCCTCCTCTACACGGATATACTTGTGGGCCCTGAGGAGGAGCTCCGAGTAAGTTTTTGGAGGCTTCTTGTCGAGGGAATAGCTAAAGCGGAAGGTCGCAACCCCCTCTTCAGGGCTAGCATGGCGACCGGCTCATCGAGGTGGTAAATCTTTAAGGTGGCAGCCTTGAACCAGGACACGTACTCCCAGAGAGATTCTCGATCTTGCTGACGAATCGAGAAGAGACTATTAGCTTCACGTGGCACCTTCCTGCATGCATCGAAGTGTGCCACAAATCTTTTCTCTAACTGGGAGAAGGAATCTATACTCTCAGACTCGAGCCTGGAGAACCATGCTCTTGCAGCCTTCTGTAAGGTGGCCGGGAAGGCGATGCAAAGGAGAGCATCAGTAGCCCCTTGACCCTCATAAGGGCCTTGTAGCTTTCTAGGTGATCCATAGGGTCGGTCGTCCCATTGTAAGGATCAACCTGCGGCATACAGAACCAGCTGGGGATCGGCTCCTCTTGGATCCTACGAGAGAAAGGGGGATGGGTGTCGTAACCCATGGGCTCGCTGGGGGAGCCCTAAATCTCTGCAAATCGATGAGATAGATCCGCCAATTTGTGCTCCTACTCCTTGAGGTGCCTCTTTGTCTAATGGCGGATTGTCTCATTTATAGACCCCTCGGTAGAGACCGTGGGAGGTGAAGGGCAGTCGGAGTGGAGGAACTCCTACTTGAGTTCCTGGCCACATCGGCAATGCTAGTGTGACCGCACACTGTGGTTCGAGACTGGGGATCGGCTCCCTTGATCGGTCGGATCACACTACAACTTCTTTCTGGTCGTGTGGTGGTCCCCCTGTGGGTGGGAAGCGACATGCAACGGCCCCTCTCGAAAGTACTATAGGCCGATACGAGGATCAGCAACATGGACCGCCGGTGTCCCTGGTTGCTGCTGAGTTTCCAGGTATCGGTGCCTCTGATGGAGCTGACGCACCATCGCAGCCAAGGCCTGAACCTGCTGGGCCAATGCGGTGATCTGAGGGACCACCAGAGGTGACGATAGTGGAGCAGGGAGTTCCCTCTCCGGGCTATGGTCACCATGGCAAGAGGGATCTCCCACTTTGCTAGTGGAGGCTTCGTGGGCCCCCGTGGTCACCATTGGACTGTGGGCTTCCACGGATCTCTCCCTTGCAGTGTGGGACTTGGTACCAAACCAACTTCTCGAACCCCCTTCCTGACGTGCCAATCTGTTGCCGCCAAGATCGCCGTGGCCTGTAGCTCCGACGTGTCACAAATGCATCGGGTTTCCGTAGGGCGTTCGTCCCTCCTTTTCCTAACTGGCTCCTCAGTCTAGCTGCCCTACAAAAAAGAGGAGACCCAGGCCGGGGATTCCGATGGGGACACTCCGACGATCAAGTCAGACGGGATGATCAAGGAAAACATAACCTCTATGGTAGAGAGCTTGGGGGGCTCTCTGCGTAGAGGGTGAAAGGTAGAATTGAATAAGAAAGAGTAAGCGAAGATGGGAGCGAAGAGCTTGGAAGGGTCTGTTGGAGGTCCCTTGCTCGCTCGCTTCCCCTCTCTTTCTCGCCCATTTATTTTTTCTTCTTTACCTCCTGCTTTTCCTCTCTCTGACCTTATGTATGTAGGATGGCCCAGAGCAGATCTGGGACTTTGTCCAGGTGTCCCTTTATGTGTGCCCTCTTCGAGTGGGGCTTACCGTTGCCTGCGACCTCCCTCTTGTCGGACTGGTCCTTAGGAGGAGATCCTTCCATTGGGGATGTACGCCGGTGTGATTCAGGTCCTATCCCTCTAGTGGTATGGTTCCCCGTGGGAGAGGCGGGCGCCATGCGGTTGAGCCCCCTGCCACCCCACGGTGAGGTGTTTCCATTCCTAGAGAGACCGTTGGAGCATCACAGGGCCTTGGAGCCTTAGTGGAGTACTCCTCTCAGTGAAGGTTCAGGTATCGTGTCGCAGGATTTGAAGTCCCCGGTTGCACGATCGTCGACATGGAGGCACGTTATAGGGCCTGGAACCTGGTGGGCCGCACGTCGCTCAGGGCATGGGAATGGTGTGTTGCAGGGTTTGAATTTATAGCAGGACATGCGCCACCCTTCGAAGGTTGCAGGTAACCGGTAACCTCCTTGCCGTGGTTTGAATTCTCGTTGATCCTTCTTTTACCACCAGCGGGAACTTTTTGGCCCCCGTAAGGCAAACAGAAGGGGGAGAGTCTCGCCACTAGCAGCAAGAGTACGACCCCGGCCGGGAGCTAGCCTCAAGTGGGGGGCTTGCTCTATGAGCACGATCCCGGTTGGAAGCTGACCTCGGCAGGAGGGCTCGCCTTGGTAGCAGAGCATGACCCCTGCCGGGAGCTGGCCTCAGGTGGGGTCTCGCCCTATGGGCATGACCTCGGCTAGGAGCTAGCCTCAGGCGGGGAGCTCGCCCTGGCAAGAGGGCTCACCTTGGTAGCATAAGTACGACCCCGACTGGGAGTTGGCCTTAGGCAGGGGGCTCTTCCTACGAGCACGATCCCGGCTGGGAGCTGACCTTGGCAAGAGGGCTCGCCTTGGCAACATGAGCACGACCCCCACCGGGAGCTAGCCTCAAGCGGGGGGCTCGCCCTATGAGCATGACCTAGGCTGAGAGCTAACCTCGGCAGGAGGGTTCACCTTGGTAGCATGAGCACGACCCCGGCCAGGAGCTGGCCTCAGGTGGGGGGCTCGCCCTATAAGCACGACCCCATCTGGGAGCTGACCTCGGCAGGAGGGCTCACCTTGGCAGCATGAGCATGACCCCAGCCGGGAGCTGGCCTCAGGTGGGGGGCTCGCCCTATGAGCAAGATCCCATCTGGGAGCTGACCTCGACAGGAGGGTTCACCTTGGCAGCATGAGCACGACCCTGACCGGGAGAGCTTGCCTCAGGCGGGGGCTCACCCTATGAGCATGACCCCGGCTAGGAGCTGACCTCGGCAGGAGGGCTCGCCTTGGCTCTTCATTAGGCCGCTGTATCCAGGCGGTGGGTCCCTTGTCATCGTGGCCATCAGCAGAGACTCCATGTCAGCAAAAGTGCCACATCAATTTTAATAAAATTTTATTTTTTTAAAAAAAATAAATCAAATAATATTTTAGAAATATATAAAAATAAATTAATTAATTAAATTATTTAAATTATTTAAATAAGTTTTAATAAATTTTGTTTTATTTTTCAGATCTTCTTTTTTGAACCCGATTTGGATCTAATGATAATCTTTAAGGATGAGACCATTAGCTTAAAACTAGAAAATTTTGATAGATTCCATTTTAGGAGGTGAGAAGGCCAAATAAAATTTTGGCTAACCACTTTATATCTTTGGTCAGTGAACGACTAGTCTACTGCCTTTCAGTCGGTGCATTGTCAACTTCAACTCGAGGTAGTTGCTAGTTGGGAGTCATGGCAACAGGCTGAGCTCCTCTGGGAACATACTTTCTGAGGTAGCCCAGCTAGATCAGATTCTTGATTTCCTTCTTTAGGTGGCGGCAATCCTCGATATTATACCCATAATCCCATTGAAATTGGTAGTACTTGGACTTGTCATGGGGGGCCACTGACCTCAATGGATGAGACCTTCGGAGGTACTTTTCGCCTTCAATTTTTATCAAGATTTTTTCTCTAGGGGCAAGGAGAGTGCACTTACCGTCCTTATTGGCAAAGCTCCTTGGCTTAGAATCTAGTCGGCGCGATGGATCACATTCTTCTGCTTGGGCTCCACTTGGCTCTCCAAGGGCCTGCTTCTTCCCGGGCCTTCCATCCATCTCCCGTCGGGTAGAGTCTCCATCCTCTGCGCGGATGTACTTTTGTACATGGGTCAACATTTAGAATAGGACTTCGAAGGCTTCTTGTCGAGGGAGTAAGTGAAGCAAGAAAAGCGAAGTTCTCTCTTCATGGCCAGCATGGCCATGGACTCATTCAAGTTATATACCTCCATCACAGCGAACTTGAAATGGATTACAAAATCCTGGAGAGACTCTTAATCTTATTGCAGGATAGAAAAGAGGTTATCAGCATTGTGTAGCATCTTCTAGTAGGAGTCGAAGTATGCCACAAATTTCTCTTCCAACTGCCTAAAAAAATTAATATTTCTTGTTTCGAGCCAGGAGTAATAGGCTCGTGCCGACTTGCACTACATGGCTGGAAAAGCAATACAAAGGAGGACGTCATTGGCATCCTGGACTTGCATGAGAGTCTTGTAGCTCTCTAGGCGGTCCAGCGAATCAGAAGTACAATCATACAAAGCCAGCTGGAGCATCCTAAATTGATTGGGGATCGGTTCTCACAAAACTCAATGGGTAAGCGATGGATGGGTGCTGAAACTTGGTTGCTTCCGACTTCCACCATAGAAATCATCAAACCGGTGATTGAGGTTGTCTGGCTTGCAATCGTATTTGTCTCGATGTTGTTCAGCCAGGTGCTTGATTGCTTCATCAGTAGATCCCTTTTCAGAAGACTCAAGGATCAAAATAAAGAAAGATGGGGGATGCTCGTGTTTTGGATCCTTCCTTGACTGCCACTCATGGTGCTCAGGTATGGCATGTCGCAGTGTGAGGGACCGCAAGTGATGAGCATCTTGATGGTGATGGGGTCTCCCTGGGAGGTGTGGTGGCTCATAGGTCGAGGTGAAGGAGACCATTGGTGAGAAATTTGCTAATGCAGAGATCAATGACTAGCATGAGCAACGATAATGGGGGCAATAGGAGTCCCTGCTTGCTGCTGTGTTGCCATGGAGTGTTGTTGCTACTGCAGCCCTTGAATAGTTGCCACCAACGTTTGGACTTGCTATATAAGGACAGCAAGCTGGTCCTGCTGGCTCAATGATAGTGGAAGTGGAGGAGCATGAGGCTCCACCTCCTAGTTGCACCGGTCTTCACTACGTGATGGGTTCCCGATACAACTGGTAGAGGCATCTTGTGCGCGCGCGTAATCACCATAGCTCCTAGCTTCGGTGAGGGGATGCTCATTGAGCTTCTCCCTGATGATACCTCCTACTTAGCACATCAATCTGTCGCCATTCGCTCACCTATCACCGAGCGCCGACGACGAAGTGAAGATGCACCAATTTTCTCCAGCAGGGACTAAGGATCTTCAAAGGTTGCTGCACTCTGATGACCTACAAGAAAGTTACTCGGCCAGGGTAGTCAGCGAGGACACTCCGATGCTCAAGTCAATGATTGAAAAATGAGAGGCTATAGTGGCCAGAGCTGGAGGCCCATGGTGATCCAGTGAATTTAAAAGCAAGAGAGTATGGGAATATCTGAGTACGTACTAGGCCAGAAATTATCTTATCTATTTGTATGGCTACGTGATATAATAGAATGCCCTTGGAGTGGGTGTCCATTTCTGACAAATATAATGAATTCGATTGAGGTGGCAAGATTTTATTTCCTGATATTTCCATCACTGCGATGTTTCCATAATGGTGTCAGGAGCCGTGGGGTTTTACCTGCCACTACTCGCATCCAAGTTAGTTGCACTAGAATGAGCCTATGGCCACATGGGCGAGCTAGTAATTTGTCGGTCTATACTAGACTACCCGTTTAGCTGATCAAACCGAATAGGAAGCCGGCCTGAAAGGCAAGGAACGAGATATAGTAAAAGATAGGGTCGGTGAATTTTTGTGACCCATCTTGAAAATGACTAATCGGTCCCAGCAAAGGTGCCTAGCTGACGAGCTAAACTCCTATTCTTCTCAGGCATGCATAGATTCGCTTCCACCAATGATGCATGTGGCAGTCTGATTACATGTTAGCAGTAGCCGTATAAGTTATAACTTGTGATTCTTGACAGTTGGGTTGCATGGCTGACAATAAACGACGATCTGATGGATTTTTCATAGTTTGAACTCATAGACATGAAGGGAAAGTTTAGGCACACAGGCTTGCATAAGAGCTGATCAAGGGTCTGCATAAAAATTTCCTTAACAAAACCATTGGATGGCCTCGTCGGAAGAATTGAGACCGTTCTGTTTGCCTGTCCCAAATGATGATCACAAAATTTAACAGAAAGAAATCGATGCTTCAGCAACTTCTCTTAAATATAGGTCACATGCACACACCTAAAAATAGAAAAGACTGAAATTTTTGCTGCATGTGATCTGAATAAGAAATAACTGTGCTAGCGAACACTGATTAAAGATGTCTTAATAGTAAAAAAATAGGAAAAAGACACAAGTTCGGCTGCTCCCATGCATGTAATTTATGCATTTATATTTATCTCCCCTCATATTTGATATCATTAGGGGGTATTTGGTATAGGATGATCAAATCAAAATCAAAAAAATGATATAAATGGAGATAACAAGATCACTCTGTTCGGTTGCTTATATGGCAAGTGATTTCAAATTACTAAATCATTCAATTCAATAATTGGATATCCATCCTTGAGATCGAAGATCCAAAATTACTTGCAAACCGTGATCTTGAATTGAAATTTAAAAATAAAAACATCACTCAATCTAACAAAAAAAATTAATACAATAATATATTATCAATATATTATATTAATATTATATATCCAATATTATATTATATTGATATTATATATTATATTTATATTATATATTATATTATAACAAATTATTAATTATATTATTGTTATATTATAATTCAAATGATAATTTTAAATTGGAATAGAAATATCTTATTATACTTTATATTTATACAATAAAATATTTAATATATTATGCATTATTTTTTAATCAAAATAAATATTTATATTAATAAATAATATATTATAACTATAAATAAAATAATGATTAAATAATAATAATTAAAATATTTTATATGATTAATAATTTACAAGAATAATATATATTTTCATAAAATATATTAATTTTTAATATATTAATATTTTATTATAATATATTTTATATAATTAATAAATATATTTTATGAAATATTTTATTGATAGTTTTGGTATTATATGATCCATGTTTTTAGATTTTCATGAAAAACCAAATAGATTATTATGATGATCTTATTAGGATCATCAACCATCACGTACCAATATTTGCCGATCTCTTTTGATCAAAAGTTTGATATTTATTTGTGTATTAATAGTCAATTTTTATCTCATTCTCGGGACCTAATTGGAAGTTTGAGAAAGAAAAAAAATGAGAATAAAGAAAAATAAAAGATATATATATATATATACACACACATATGTACATACATAATATACTTATATATGTATGTATATATATATATATAAATGTATGTATGTATGTATATGTATATGTATATATATATATATACATATACATGTTGATGTGGCACGATTGCTGACGTGGAACTGGCATCGAGCCCAGCTGAGGGCCATGCTGGCAGAAGGTGCCATCTGTACGTGGTGATCAAATGAAGATCCGAGGTCGAACCCCCAATCGAGGTCAGCTCCCATCCAGGATCGAGCTCTCGGTCGAGGTCGCGCTCCCGCCATCCGAGGTCGAGCCCTCGGTCGAGGTCAGCTCCCATCCAAGGTTGAGCTCTCGGTCAAGGTTGTGCTCCCACCATCCGAGGTTGAGCTCCTGGTCAAGGTCAGCTCCTATCCGAGATCGAGTTCCCGGTCGAGGTCGTGCTCCCGCCATCCAAGGTCGAGCTCCCGATCGAGATCAACTCCCATCCAGGGTCGAGCTCTCGGTCGAGGTCGTGCTCCCGCCATCCGAGGTTGAGCCCCCGATCGAGGTTAACTCCCATCCAAGATCGAGCTCCCGGCCGAGGTCGTGCTCTTGCCATCCGAAGTCGAGCTCTCGATCGAGGTCAATTCCCATCCAAGGTCGAGCTCCCGGTCGAGGCCGTGCTCCCGCCATCCAAGGTCGAGCCTCCGACCGAGATCAGCTCCCATCCAAGGTCGAGCTCCCGATCAAGGTCGCGCTCCCACCATTCCGGGTCGAGCTCCCAAGATAGAGCTACCCCTCTTACCAAGATCGAAGTTCTCGCCAGTAGCAAAAATAGGAGGATCAACAGAAGTTCCGATCGTGGCATGGAAGCTCCCAGCTACCTGCAACCTCTAGAAGGTGGCACATACCCTACCGGAGATTCAAGCTCTGCAACGTGCCACCCATACGTTCTGTACAATGCATGCCCTACCAGGCTCAAAGCCCTATAGCGCGCCGCCATGTCTACGGCCGTGCAACCGGGGGCTCCAATCCTCGTGACACAGAACATGTATCTCCTCCAAGAGGAGTATCCCATTAAGATCCCAGGCCCTGCGACACTCCGATGATCCTTCATGGAGTAGAAATGCCCCTTCGTGTCTTGGGGCTTAGCAGCACGGTGCCTGCACCTCTCATGAAAAACTGTACCATAAAAGGGATAAGATTTGTACTACGCCAACGAACACTCCCAATAGAAAGATCTCATTCTGAGGACCGGTCCGATAGGGGAGAAGCCGCAGATAAAGAAAAATCCCTCCCGAAAGGGGCACTAGGAAAGTGACATCTCGATGAAGCCCCAGACTTGGTCTAGGCCATTCCCTTTGTATAAAATAGAGGAAGGGATCTCTGACAAAGAGGGAGACAACATGTAAGGCAAAGAGAGCAAACGAGCTAGGAACCAGCAAGGAAAACCTCCCTGCTCCCCACTTCTCTTCATTTTTCCATTTGTGAGACCTTACTCGGACCAAGCATCCATAGGGAATCCAATGCATCCACGACATGTCAAAGCTATGGACCATAACAAGCTAGGAACCAGCAAGGAAAACCTCCCTGCTCTCCACTTCTCTTCATTTTTCCATTTGTAAGACCTTACTCGGACCAAGCATCCATAGGGAATCCAATGCATCCACGACACATCAAAGCTATGGACCATGACGATCAAGACGGCAACATATATGTATATATATATATACATACATATATACATATATACATATACATACATATATACATATATATACATACATATATACATGTATATATATATATACATACATATACATACATACATACATGTATATATATATATACATACATGTTGGGGGACGCCGGCTTAACTGAAGATATCTCTGGCTTAGAAGACCAGTCGGGTTCTCCCTCGGGCTGACTGCCCGTACTGAAAGAACCAACGTCCGAGAGTGCCGTAATGCCTCCTTCGAACCAGTCTTCGGATAGGCCGAAGACTAGGGGTCTGAAGAATCGACATCCATCATCTGACTGATCGCCTCCACCGAAGAAGTCCGAAGGTAACTCCACCGACGAAGTCCGAAGATGACTGATCCGAAAAAATCCATAAAAGAATAAGGCTCGAGACAAATCTCCAATCTGCCACTGACCCCCGAATGGGGGATGGCTATTGCGACCTAAAGTGTAACTGCCATCCCCCACTTCAGCCATTTTGGATTGGCCATGCGTTCAACAACCCCACTCTACGATAATTTTGGACTAGCCATAATGGAGCGACAACCATCCCTGGATAAATGGCAACCGTCCCTCACTGTACGTGGGGCGAAGTTAACCGACCGCATGTTAACTAGAAGCAAGTTATGCCCAACTCAGGCCGGGGCCCAACTATTATTAAAACTGGTAAGAGGGGACACTCAAGGTGAGTTGGACACAATGATACTTTTGCTATCTTCCTACCTTCTCAGAGAACTTTCCATTCTATTGCTAGAACCTCTCCCTGACTTAAGCATCGGAGTGTCCCCCACTGGAGAAAACCCGGTCAAGGGACCTGTTTTGCATGTGCCAAGAGAGGCAGACCAGCGATTCAGCGACTTGGCCCGTCCAGCGGAGGTTCTACGCTAACAGATTGGCGCGCTCGGTAGGGGACGAGATAAGGGCTGAACTTGGCAGTATGCACTGACCCAAGCCGACTACTCACTAGAAGCCCCCTCTTTGAGAAAGGAAAGTGAGAAGAAGACATAATGGCGAAAGAAAGAACGCAGAATGTCTCAGCAAGTAGGAGTCACCCTCCCTCTTAGAGGAACAACCCCCAGTGGAAGATAACGTCCTGACCCCCACGTTGGTGGTCGGACAGCAACAATTCGTAGCCCTTCTGAACCGAGTTGATACTCTGACAACTATGATTCAGAATTTTCAAGATATAGCCCTTCAGATGGGGCATCTACCAGCCACTTCTAGACGTAGTCACCAATTCCGGGGGAAGGGAGACCAGTGTCATTGGTCTATCCTACCTTCCCTCGAAGAGCGGCTTTCCCCGAAGGGCCGAAGCTCTCGACATCCAAAGTCGGCCGACATATCACGAAGGGGGAAAAGATCTAGACGATCCTCGCCCCCTTTTTCTCCGAGGATTCCACTCCCGAGAGGGAGGCGCCGAAGGAAGCTCGCCCCGACTATGAGGAAAAGTTTAAGGTCCTCGAGTTACAGGTTGTGAAGATTCGTGACCAGAGGAGGGACGATGAGATCACTGCGTACGATCCTCATCCGCCGTTCACTCCTCACATCATGGCCGAAGCCGTCCCTTGGTACTTTAGGATCCCTCAAATGGAACCCTATGACGGCACCACCGATCCACTTGACCATCTGGGCAGCTTCAAGGCCCATATGATGATTCAAGGGGCCTCCGATGTATTGCACTGCCTCGCCTTCCCTGCCACGCTAAAGAAGGTGGCTCGAATGTGATATTTGAGCATATGCCCAGGTACTATCGACTCCTTTCCTAAATTAGAAAAATTATTCATCTCACATTTCAGGACCTGCCGGAAGACCCCTGGAATACGGATACCTTATTCCTCCTCCATCAGAAGGAAGGAGAGAGCCTCCGAGACTACATCTCTAGGTTCAACTCGGCTACCCTCGAGATCTCGGATCTCAACGAACATGTAGCCATGTCTGCTCTAAAGAAGGGACTTTTATCGTCCAGGCTCACTTTCTCCCTGGACAAGAGATTCTCCACAAACTATTCTGAGCTTTTGTCGAGAGCTCAAAAATTTGTCGATGCCGAGAAACAGGCAACGAATCAGAGGCTGGCCAAAGGGAAATCCATCCCGAAGAAGAAAAGCAATAGGGGACAGGACCCCCCGATCCTCAACAACAACAACAACAACTCCGCACAGAGGCGAAGTTCCAAGCCCAGAGCACCGAGCACGAAATTTGACTCTTACACCCCCCTCAATCTCCCCAGAGAGAGGATCTTGATGGAGATAGAAAAAAAAGCTATCTCCAACGGCCATCTCCCATGAAGGCATCCTCTTTTACGAGGAACAGGAATAAATACTGCAGATTCCACCGAGACCACAGCCACAACATTGAGGACCGTATCCAACTCAAGGATGCTATTGAAGATCTGATCAAAAGAGGCTACTTAGGACAGTATGTCGGTTGCCTGGAACCTAGGCCTGAGGCCACGACCCCACAAAGGGCCCCTGAAGAAGCCGAACTACCCAACCAAAGACCCACTGATGGAAGGGTGGGAATGCTACATCGACCGACCAACTAGAGGAGAGCCAAAGACGATGCCTCGAAGCGGCTCAAGGACAATAACTTTATATTCTTCTCCGATGATGACCTTGTGAGAGTTTAGCACCCACATGATGACCCGGTTGTAAAATCGACCGTTATGGCCAACTATGATATAAGGCATATCCTAATCGATAATGAAAGCTCTGCAGGCATCTTGCTCTACGACGCGTTCTCCCGGATGTGCTTACCTAAAAATAAATTACAGAGGTCTCCTCTACCACTGATAGGGTTTAGGGGGAACTAGGTTGAGGTTGAGGGCGAAATAATGCTGCTCGTAACCTTTGGCATCGAACCCCGGCAAAAAATGCTCCCCATCAATTTTGCGGTGGTTCGAACTCCTTCAGCATACAATATAATTTTGGGGAGGCCCGCCTTAAACAAATTTCGGGCCATCATGTCAACCTACTATCTCCTAGTCCGTTTCCCCACCAGGAGAGGAGTAGGGGAAGCAAAAGGTGACCAAAGGGCTGCACGGTAGTGTTTGGTGATCCAAGACAGACAATCGGTCGACTTCCCAACCCCCGATCAACTCAACTCGAGGGATCCATCCGAAGATTGTGGAGAACTGATGGAGAAAATCGTGTCGGTACAGCTAATTGAGGAAGATCCCACCAAAGTTGTGCAGATCGGGAGTCTACTTGATGAGGCGACAAGGGCAGAACTAATCCGCTTCCTCAAAAATAATGCTGATGTCTTCGTTTGGTCAACCTCAGACATACCCGGGATTCTGGCCAAAGTAATCACCCATCGGCTGGAGGTCATCCCCGGTTACAGGCCCATTCGGTAGAAGAAGAGGGGCTTTGCCCCTGAGAGGCAGAAGGCGATAGACGAAGAGGTGAACAAACTTTTTAAAGCTGGGTTTATCCGGATGACACATTATCCCGAATGGCTGGCAAATATGGTGATGGTAAGGAAAGCTAGTAAAAAATGGAGGATCTGTATTGATTACACAGACCTCAATAAAGCGTGCCCAAAAGATAGCTTTCCCTTACCGAAGATCGACCAATTGGTCGACGCCACCGTAGGCCACTAACTGTTAAGTTTTATGGACGCCTTCTCTGGATACAACCAAATAAGAATGGACCTTCAAGATAAAGAGAAGATGGCCTTTATCATTGAAAAGGGCCTTTACTGCTACAGAATGATGCCATTCGGACTAAAGAATGCTAAGGCAACATTTCAAAGGCTGATCTGCAAGGTATTCAGAGAACAGCTGGGAAGGAACATGGAGGTGTATGTCGACGATATGATTGTGAAGAGCCTCCTTAAGATGGACCATATCGAAGACCTGCAAGAGTCGTTTAATGTCCTACGATGTCATTGGATGAAGCTGAATCCGACGAAGTGTGCTTTCGGAGTGACATCGGATAAATTCTTAGGGTACCTTGTCACCAAGCGAGGAATTGAAGCCAATCCTAAGAAAACTCAAGGCATCCCGAACATGAGGCATCCTTCTTGCAAGAAGGAGGTACAATAGCTAATGGGAAGGGTCGCCTCTCTAAGTCGATTCATTTTCCAGTCGGTCGAGAAATGCCTCCCTTTCTTCAAAGTGCTCCGATAATCCTGGGACTTCGAATGGACTGAAGACTATCGTCTCGCTCTTGAAAAGTTGAAGAAGTACCTAGAAACCCCACCACTGCTCTCTAAACCTTGAGAAGGCAAGACTCTTTGTCTATACCTCTCTACTTCGGATAAGGCCATCAGCTCAGTTCTCATCCGAAACGAGAAAGACAATCTCTAAAAGCCGGTCAACTATATCAGCAAAGTCTTGCACGATGTTGAGACGAGATACCCGAAGATATAAAAGCTTGTCTACTCACTAATGATTGCGGCAAAGTGACTGCAGCCCTATTTCCAGGCCCACACCATCACGGTTCTGACAGACCAACCCCTCAAGGCCATCCTTCGCTATCCTGATACCTCTAAAAGGATAGCCAAATGGGTCATAAAGTTGAGCAAATTCGATATCGATTTTGGACCCAGACTGACAATGAAGGCACAAGTACTATCAGACTTTATAGCTGAATACACCTGGAAGCCCGAAGACAGTCTGCAATCCATCGAAGAGGAAAGAGCTACCTCGAAAGACACGGGGTCGATCTGGCTACTCCACGTGGATGGAGCCTCCAACTCTGCTGGATGTGGTGCAGGCCTTATATTAGCCGAGCCAGATGGCCATACGGTGGAGTACGCGCTCCGCTTCTCCTTCCAAGCTTCGAACAACCAAGCCAAATACGAATCCCTCCTTGCTGGGCTTTGAATCGCTGAAAGCCTAGGAATTCAAAAGGTCCAGGTCTTCTCGGACTCCCAGTTGGTGGTGAACTAAGTTAAAGGCGAGTTCGAGGCCCGAGACCCAATAATGGTCCAATACTTGGTAAAAGTGCGGGCCTTATCTTCCCAATTAGAATCTTTCGACATTACCCATGTGCCAAGGTCCGAAAACTCCCAGGCCGATGCCCTCTCCAGGTTCGCTACTATCAATCCGGACTCTCTCGATCATACCTTCATAGAACATCTCGAAGTTCTAATCATAGCCGAAGAAACATCAAGAGTTCACCGGATTGAAAATGAGCCTAGTTGGATGGACCCCATCCTCTAATTTCTAGATAAAGGCATGCTGCCATAAGATAAAGGGGAGGCCAAGAAGGTCCGATGGATGGCATCCTAGTACATTATCCTGGACAGAACCCTATACAAAAGGTCCTTCATCCAACCCTTGTTGAAATGCCTGGGACCATCGGATGCTGACTATACCTTAATAGAAGTATATGAAGGCATATACGGAGACCATTTGGGGGGCAGATCCCTGGCGTATAAAATAATATGTCAAGGATATTACTGGCCAACCATCTAGAAGGACTCCACGGACTTCATCCAAAGGTGTGAACAGTGCCAAAGATATGCCAATATCCAGAGGTGGCCCGCAAGTCGACTGACCCATCTAGTTGCACCCTGGCCCTTTGCTCAATGGGGCATGGACATCCTTGGCCTGTTCCCACCGGCATCCGGCTAGCAAAAATTTCTCCTTGTTGCCATCGACTACTTCACCAAGTGGGTCAAAGCCGAACCCCTATCACACATCACTGAGGCAAAGGTCGAAGGGTTCGTAAGGAATTCTATCATATTCCGCTTCGGGATCCCCCATGCCATAGTCACTGATAATGGGAGGTAATTTGGTAATCCGAGGTTCAGAGACTTCTGTGCCCAGTATCATATATGATGGGGATCGAAAGTCTATTTTATCTTATTTTATTTGAGTCCATTAGTCCTGAATCACTTGTATCAACGTGAGCCAATTGAGTACTGTAATAAGGTAAGACAACTTCGTCTAGTTGAGTTCACTTAGTCAGGTCCAGTCATTTATAGTTCAGTCAAGTCTGATCGAGTCCATTCAAGTTTTGTACAATAGAAAAGTTCGCAGCCTAGAGATTCACCAGGCCCCTTAACTGGAGCTGGACTTCATGCACTTGGACCCTTTCATGTGGCCAAGCCCACAAGAGAGAGCTCCAGTCCAACACAAAGGCCCATTGTTGACCAGATCCACCAGGATTTTTTGGCCCACAAGTCAGGGTTTCTTATCCCTCAAGTTATGTAACCTAGGTGAATCTATAAATACCACCCCTCCTCTCTTGTATGAGTATCTTTTTTCTCATGAATACAAATTAAAAGGTATTTTATCTAAGTTTTCTCTTGGGTGTGATGCCCGTGTTCCTTATTCTTGAGTGCAAGCCCTAATCCCCTGGTGACTTCTACACTCGCCAGCGATCCCTCACTCCCCGTCCCGCATCAACTTGGTATCAGAGCCCAAAGGATTAGGGTGTTCTTCTTCCTCCCCGACTCCACCTCCGTCTTCCTTGTTCCATCACCACGATCACAGATCCATCGTTGTCTTCCACTTGTGAAGCCCCTCTAGCCCTTCCTCCACTCTCTGCTATCTCACCTGCGAGCGGAATTCCCGTTTCCACCCAGCCCCACTGGGAACTCCCGATCAACAGCTTGCCCCAAACTCCCCGGGTTTGCCCGATGTCGTTCCGGCTCCCTACTGCCATGATGCTCGATGTCGCCGGATCGAAGTGCAACACTTGTCCCACTGGATCTTCGACCGTCGGCTCGTCCTCGCCCTCACCAATGCCATCAAGCCCTCCGCTCGATCTTCATCGCCGCCTCCACCGTGACCTCCATCCCGTGACCCCCCAACGCCCCACAAGCGTCGTCCGTCTGTGAAGCCACCACTAGCAACTGATGGCCCATCTCCTGCCAAGCTTCTCCCACTGATTGGCACTGCCCCAGGCCACCAGATCGACGCCCCCATCCGTGATGCCTGAACACATCCCACGGTCGTCGCATGCCCACTACAGATGCCCATGCCGCAGATCTGCACAACGCCGCCAGCCACCGGAACCCCCGTCCATCCAACCATCTCCCTCCCATGCCGGCATCATCCTCCGCCCAACGCCGATGCTAGTGAGCCCCACCGGACTTCCTCCCCTGCTCCATCTTGCAACGGCCCATGAAGAAGCTGCCACCGGCGTTCTTAGTGCCATTACCGACGAAGCCCGCTGGCGAAGCCTCCCCGCGCTGCTGCCTGCTCTCCGGTGCCATCACCGGTGAGATTCATCCAGAAGACCCCACCTGCTCCATTCCCCTTCAATCCATGGAGAAGGAACCCTGCTATTGCATGTACGTGAAAGTGCACGCTCCTCAAAGCACACGGATCTCAAAGCGATCCCAAAGATGGTGAAGCATGGATTTTAGAGCTACATGGTTTTCAAAGTCACACAAATTTTAGAGCAGTACAAATTTCAGAGTGGTGCAGTTCTCAGAGCCCCTCTTTATTCCAAGTTTATTTGGGTATATTTGGGTTTATTTGATTATGTCTATTTTATGAGTTTGTCTTTTGATGTGATTAGTTCCGGTTCCATCAAACCCTCGCTCACCCAAACTTGACGGAGTCGAGTTCTCCCCATCGCAGGAGAATGATGGAGATCAAAAATCTATTTTATCTTATTTTATTTGAGTCTATTAGTCCTGAGTCACTTGTATCAAAGTGAGCCAATTGAGTCCTGTAATAAAGTAAGACAACTTTGTCCAGTTGAGTCAACTTAGTCAGGTCCAGTCATTTTTAGTTCAGTCAAGTCCGGTCGAGTCCATTCAAGTTTTGTACAAGAGAAGAATTCGTAGCCAAAAGATTCACCAGGCCCCTTAACTAGAGCTAGACTTCATGCACCTGGGCCCTTTCATGCCGCCAAGCCCACAAGAGAAAGCTCCAGTCCAAGAAAAAGGCCCACTGTTGATCAGGTCCACTAGGATTTCTTGGCTCACAAGTCAGGATTTCTTAGCCCTTAAGTTATGTAACCTGGATGAATCTATAAATACCACCCCTTTTGTATGAGTATCTTTTTTCTCATGAATACAAATTAAAAGGTATTTTGTCTAAGTTTTTTCTTCGGTGTGACGCCCGTGTTCTCTGTTCTTGAGTGCAAGCCCTAATCCCCTGGTGATTTCTACGCTCGCTAGCGATCTCCTACTTCCCGTCCCGCATCAATATACTCCATAAGTTGACCTCTATCGGTCATCCATAGTCCAACGGGAAGGCCAAAGTGACGAATTAGACTATCCTTCATGGTCTGAAGACTCGATTGAACGACACCAAGGAACTCTGGGTCGAGGAGCTGAATTCCATCCTTTAGGGATATCGGACGACTCCTAGAACGGCTACTGGTGAATCTTCGTTTAACCTGGCGTACGACATCGAGGCGATCCTTCCAATAGAAATCACGTTGCAATCTCTGAGGACCGATGGGTACCAAGAACCTGAAAACTCGGAGCACCGAAGAATAGACTTGGATCTACTGCAAGGCACCAAGCTCCAGGCTCAGATAAGGATGGCGGCATACCAACAAAGGGTCGCCAAGTACTACAATTCCAGGGTAAAGGAATGGACCTTCCGTCCTGAAGATTTGGTGTTGTAGAGAGTCGAAGTATCAAGGCCGATAGACCAAGGCAAACTCTCTCCTAATTGTGAAGGCCCCTATCGGGTTAAAGAAACCATACGTCCGAGGGCATATCGACTCAAATCTTTAGAGGGTGTCATGCTACCGCAACCTTGGAATGTAGAGAATCTCTACAAATATTATCAATAAAACCCCCCCTAGGGGAGGCTTCACTGAAAATCCATCCAACAATGGCTCAGGTTAACCTATCTTATCACCAATTCACGATACAAGATGGCCTCGGTAACCTGAACCCACAACAAGAAGGGGAGAGGAGCGCAGAGATGGGTCGGATCCACCTACCTCATCAGTATGTCCGACGAGCATGAAAAGAAGGCCCAAGCAGACCATCTTACGATCACTCAAAGGCGCAGGAAATGGTTCACGTAACCTACCCTACGGAAAACCCGAAGATGCGCTGAGGCAGACCTAAGCAACCTGCCTTGATATTGAGTGCAAAGGTGGGTTCGATCCACTTACCTTATCAGTATGTCCGACGAGTGCAAGAAGAAGGCCCAACTAGGCCATCTTATGATCACCCAAAGGCACAAGGAATGGCTTACCTAATCTATCCTATGAAAAATTCGAAGACGCACCGAGACGGGCCTAACAAACCTACCTTAATATCAAAAAATATTGGGGCATGACTAATCCAGCCGCCCCATCGATATGATCGACGAGCGCGAAAGAAAGATCCAGGAAGGTCTCCTTATGGTCGACTAAAGATGAAAGGAATGTCTACACAATCTATCCTACAGAAGACCCGAAGACATATCAAAACAAGCATGGAGGCCCACTCAACCATCAGCGGGGTGCCCCCAGAACGGCTCTATCAGCCCCCCCGGGGGGGGCGAACTCGACTAAACTAAATGAGCAGACTCTTCTGCCATAACTATGCCTGAGAACCCGTGCCCAATATCATTTCAAAGACAAGTCCCCTCATTCAAAAGCATTTCACGCAAAAGGAAAGGAGATTACATCATATGGCAAAAAAAAAAAAGAAGAGGGAGGAGAGAAATTTAAGGGGCACTCGCAGGCCCCTTCCCCCATGGACGGGTGGCAGTAGACCCCCACCAGACATCCGGAGAGGCATTGTCTCCGGCCACCTCCTCCTCAGACTCCGATTCTCTTTTGAAGTCAGAATCGTCCTTGTGCTTGGGGTATGGGATCGAGGGCCGAATGTTCTCCAGCCCCTTCAAATTATAATAGCAGAAGGCCTTGTCTTTATGTTCTCGGAACTCCCGATGGTAGGAGTCCAGGACAGCTTCGGCAACTTCATCACGAAAGGCTTGCGACCCCAGAAACCTGGTCACAGCCTCTGCAGCCTCCTCCGCCATCGCAGCCACTGAGATTGCCCTGGCCTTCGCCTCTTCCAGTTGAGAACGGCGGGTCTGCACTTCCTCCTCCAACTGGGCCACCTCCTGAGCCCAGAAGGAGTTGTCATCTTTCTTATGGACCTTAACGCTAGGTCCCTCTCCTTGTTTTATAGTGGCCCCCCTCTTACGGGACATCTCACGTAGATCCTGAAGGGAGAACTTTATAATGGAGGAAGACAAAAGATTCAAGAAAAACAAGAATGACACTAGAGCAAGACGCCCACTCCTCCATGGCTTCATAATCCCCTACAGACTGCGAGGAGGAGTCCTATTTAATGGCCCACAACCTCGATGTTTCGCGTGCTCCTCTAAAGAACGTGTGCTCGTAAACGGCGCGCACTTGCAGATGACGTGGACCATGTCTCAAACCAGACTAACCGGACGAAGCCACATACCAAGATGGTGCTCCAAAATTGATGCAACGTTCTTGCAGCCTCGATGGTCAACTCCGGGAAGAGTGTATTCGACGGTGCCTAGGTGGTGTAGGAGGCACGACCCCTCGAACACCGGTGCACTCGACATTAATACAGCATGTGTGTCGACTCGACAATCCTCTTCCTCTTGGTACCAATAGCAGGGCGATGCTTGTCACCCGCACAGTTATTGGATCCTAGAAGTCATCATGATGAGTGGCTGACCGCTGGGGGATTCCGGTTCCAAGGCCCAATCGAACCCCCCTCGAGTCGATCGCTCATATTAAAAAGAAAAACGAAGACAATCCAATAGCACCGTAATGCTTCTATTGGGTCAATCCTCGGCCCATACTGAATGCATTGATCCCAAAGACTCAACTTCGACCAACTACCACTGAATGATCGACTAGTCCTCTTAGCGCTGATTCAACGAGGGCTGGCGCGAAGAGGACCAGTTCAGGGAATGCCAATCCCAAGAAAGCAGCCACCCTATTTTTCCAAGTTTTCTGAAGAAATCCCCCATGGGACATACCAACTCAAATGCTTGTTTGACTAGAAGGAAGTTTCGAGTTTCATTTAAGATAAGATGGTGATCACACATCATTCCTTTGGCAAAAGAAAGAGCAAAAGATACAAGATCCAAGGCTTGTCAAGCTTTACTCAGGGGCGGGGACTTCAGGACCGATGGGAAGGAGGATTTCTTCAGTCTGAATTGGAACCCGGCCCTCTTTGGCCTAGGCTTCTTATGCTCGGGCCGCTTCAACTTGAGTCAAGGATGTCGGACCTGCCATGGTCGATCCTTCTGCTTCAACTTGAGTCAAGGCTGTCAGACCCACCAGGCTGATCCTTCTGCCATGACTGGAGCCTCTCCAAACTCAGCGGGGGATACGCTTCCCCCCTCTCCCTCCTCCTCGATCTCAAATGCTGGGATGCTGGAGAGGTCAAGATCGGGAAAAGCTTTACGGACCCCTTCAAGCCCATCGTTGAAGCCAAATTTATAGCTGAATAAGCTGGCTTCAGTTACATCTTTCTTGAATTGTGAAGACTTCTTGAAGTCCTCAACTGCCTTGACTGCCTGATCCCTAAGGACCTCAGACTCCCTCGCGGCAGCTTCAGCCCTCGCCTTTCTGACTGCCTTATCGGTCATCTTAGCTAAGTTCTCAGCCTTTTCCTCATTCTCCTTGGCAAATTGTTCCAAAAAGCGCATCTGTTTCCTCTTCCTCCTTAGCTTTGCCTCTTGTTCGGAGTTTTTTAGCTGAGCCTTCTTCAGTTCACCCCTCAAATCCTGAACCTCCGCATCTTTATGAACGAGCTTCTCGTCGACGGACAACCGCAGCTCTTCGGCTACATCCTTTTTAGCCTTGGCCATTTGGAGCTCCTCCTTCACGCTGCGGAGAAAGTTGTCGATATTCTCCATGCCCTCCTCTAAAAAGTTTATGTCATGAACCAACTGCACCGACGAAACAAGGGACTTGTCGCGAAAGGAACATCGAAGAAGAAACTAAAAAGGCAATGGCGATCTTACCTTCAGCATGGAGGAAAATGCTGAATCCGATACTTCAACGAGATGCCGATTCTGGGTGATTGCCCAATCATGAGACAGTAGAATACCTTTCAACATCTGCCTGGGCATATCAGGGAAAGATAAACCTCTCACACCAGAGAACCTCGAGAGGTCTATCCCACAGTCCCTATCCAAGGAGAGGCCCCCGATTGACCCCCCTTGAACTCGTGGTGCTTCGCTCCTATCCATCACAGGGGAGCAAGGTAACGGTACATCGATCGCCGGAGCCGGACTCGAGCCCCCCATCATCCGGGCCAGAGATTCGACCCTCGACGAGGGCCCTGACGATGGGGGCACCATTGGAAGCTCCCCTGATGGAACTTTGTCCCCTTCGGAGGTCCCCCTTGAAGATGTAATGCTCCTACTGGTGCCCTCCCCTCGAGCCCTCTTCCGGGCCTCCGACCTCGAAGAAGGGGGGAGGATCATCGGTCTCTTGGCAGATTCACGGAGTTGGCTCAAGTCAGGCCTTATCCTACAACTTACAAACAAGAACAGACATCAAAAACGACTTAACAGGGAAGCCAAAGAGTAGGAAGAGGTCGAAGTCTTCTACCTAACGTGGAGGACCCGCTGATCCCAGCAAGATGAAGTTTTCTCTCCTCTAAAAGTTCTCGAATGGAAACAGTTTTTGAACCAGACAACAAGGTGTAATCGGGTTCGTCAGCCGTCATGACCTCCTTGCCGAGGTTAGCATCCAAACGAGGCTCCCTCACTCACAGTCAAAACCCCACGACTCAGTAGAGGTAACAAAAACAAAATTGGGTTTCCACTCGTGGATGGCACCGGGCATGCCCTTTATTATCTTACGACCAGGGCGAGGGCCGATGACCCACCACCTATGGCCGTGGAAGTCCCTCTTCAAAACAAAGAGGGAGGTGAATAAATTGGTCCGGGGTCTCACGTTGGCTATTTGGCACCGAACCAAAAATCCATAGATATTTCGAATACTGTTCGGAGTCAGTTGCGCAAGAACGATATGATACAAGTTAAAAATCCTAAGGAAGAATGGATGCAATGGAAAATGAAGACCAGCCTTCAAATGGTCCTCGTAGACAGCAATACATCCTACCGGAGGTCTGTCTACCCGCTCTTCGGGCTTTGAAAGCACTAGAAGGAAATCATCGAAAATGCGGTAGCGCTCCTGGAGATGGGCTATTTTTCTAAAAGAGATAGAACTGGGAACCAGCCCTGGTCTAACTATAGCAACGAAAAAAGCCTGGCCAGTAGTGCGAGCCCTTAGAGACCTAACCATGGTGATAAAGAAAGAACAGAGAAGCATCGAAGAAACTCTACCTGCGAAAGAAACAAGAAGATAGAAGCAGGAAAGACCAGGCTAAAGTAATGGCAGACAAAAATAAAGAAGCCTCCTCGATCAATCTCCTCTTTTTTTATTGGGGGGCAGGAGGCGACTCCGCGCACTGCTTCAAAGAATAAGACACCTCTCCCCCCAGTCACGTCACATGTACTGGCGACGGAGGCCAGTACGAAGCCCCAAAAGGTGCCAATTTGACTCGACGAGCCGAGGGCCCTGATCCGTGCGATCCCATTTGATGACTTGGATGAGATTGGTGCCCTTCCTCCCAAGGATAAGATCAGGCCACGTCCTCCACCCATGTCCCTGTTAGAAGATCAATGGGAAGAAAGGCTACGACCCATCGATTGATCTCCCCTCTTTTTCACGCTCCAATAAAGAAGCAACACCTGTCTTGGGTTTGATCCCCGAATCAAAGGTTGGTTGCAACGAACAACTGGATCAAAGATTTGGCATCATTAACGATACTTTTTTTGAACAAAAAATGACAAACTCATTAATACTCTTACTTTTCAAGGCAAATCAATGCTTTGAAAAATAAGAGAGGGGGGCAACTGTTGGGGGATACCGGCTCAATTAAAGATATCTCCAGCTCAAAAGATCGGTAGGGTTCTACCCCGAGCTGGCCGCCCATACCGAAAGAACCAACAACGGCCCGGGAGTGCCGTAACACCTCCTCCGAACCAGTCTTCGCATAGGCGGAAGACTAGGGGTCCGAAGACTAGCCCTCTAGATCTTCGACGTCCACCATCCGACCGATCGCCTCCGTTGAAGAAATCCAAAGGTAACTCCACCGACGAAGTCCGAAGATGACTGATCCGAAGAAGTCTGAAGAAGAAGAAGGCCCGAGATAAATCTCCAATCTGCCACAGACCCCCAAATGGGGGGATGGCTATTGCGACCTAAAGCGTAACCACCATCCCCAACTTCAGCAGTTTCGGGCTGGCCACGGGTTCAGCAACCCCACTCTCTGATAATTTTGGAATGGCCATCATGGAGCGACAACCGTCCCTGGACAAATGGTAACCGTCCTTGGACAAACGGTACGTGGGGCGAAGTTAACCGACCGCACGTTAACCAGAGGCAAGTTAAGCCCAACCAGGCCAAGGCCCAACTATTATAAAAACTGGTAATAGGGGACTCAAGGTGAGTTAGATACAACGATACTTTTGCTATCTTCCTGCCTTCTCAGAGAACTTTCTATGCTGTTGCTGGAACCTCTTCCTGACTTAGGCATCGGAGTGTCCCCCACCGGAGAAAATCCGGTCAAGGAACCTATTTTACAGGTGCTAAGAGAGGCAGACCGGCGGTTCAGTGACTTGGCCCGTCCAGCAAAGGTTCTACGCCAACAATACATACATACATGTATGTATGTACATACATACATGTATATATATACACATGAATATATACATGTATATATATGTATGTGTATATATATACATGTATATATATATGTATGTGTATATATATACATGTATATATATATGTATGTGTATATATAACATGTATACATATGTATACATATATATATATATATATATATATATATATATATATGTATACATATACATACATATATATATATATACATACATATATGTATACACATGAATATATATACATGTATATATATACATATATATATATACATATATATATACATATATATATACATACATACTGATGTGGCGAGATTGTTGACGTGGGTAGCTGACAGGCGCCACGTCAAAGGAGACCACCGCGTCGGACGCCAAGGCAACACCTCAGCCCGAACCGTTCTGCCGAGCAGAGCTAAGCCCCCTCAAGATGGCGAGCCGAGCTCTGTCCTTTGCCAGGTCGAGCCCGCGAGCTCGGGACGTCTAGGTCGGAGCCGCCTTCCATCCTCGAGAGCGAGACCCTCGGAGGTTAGTGCCCTGTGGTCGAGGTTAAGCTCAGCACTCACCCGCCAACATGGAGCCTCTCCGAGCGCGCGCCCTCTGGACCGGGTCTGTCCTCTGCCCTCCAGAGCGAGACCCTCGGAGGTTAGAGCCTTGTGGTCGAGGTCGAGCTCAGCGCTCACCCACCAACATGGAGCCTCTCCGAGCGTGCACCCTCTGGACCGGGTTCGTCCTCTACCCTCCAGAGCGAGACCATCGGAGGTTAAAGCCCTGTGGTTGAGGTCGAGCTCAGCGCTCACCCACCAACGTGGAGCCTCTCCGAGCGCGCACCCTCTGGATCGGGCCCGCACTCTTCCCTCCTCCATCGAGGTGACCACACGAGCTCGAAGCATTCAGACCGGAGCAAGCCCCACCATCCCGGGATGCCGGCGAGCTGCCTGAGGATTACAGAACGGCGCACCCCATACCGCCATAAGTACCTGTCCGGTCGTACTTTCAGGAAGATGGGCTAGCCAGAAAGCACGAACCCCTAGGACGGCGACCCTACAGATCGAGGCTCTGCCAAGCTTTCCGGAATGGGACGATCAGAGGAGATGTCAGAACAAATGGAAGCTTCCCCTACCACCTGTCAGGAAAGACGTCTCGCCCACGGCACGGAATCCTGCCGCATGTGCCTGCCAGCCCAGCGAAGATCCCGAGGCAAGCATCCAACGGCCAGTTTTCAACTACAAAGAACAGTCGACACCCCCAAAAGGGGGAGAGGTAATAACAACAATCCACCAATACAAGCGCAAGCTTGACCAAGAGGACGAAGCGCCACCACCACCGTCATAATTGAAGGAAAATCAGGGATACAAGGAGAGGCGGAGGAACAGGGAACCTCCTATCCCCGCCATCATTCTTCCCTTGTAACATTTTCATCTTCTTACACATCTTTTACTCCTCCTAGTACGGAGTCCATCAAGAGGGGCCTGACCAGAAGGATCTGTTCCCCTGGATTGTCACTGACTTACCGTCAGAGTGCCCTCGCCGGAAACCCCGGCCCGAGTCACTAACCCCTATTTCGCAAGTCCTGGAGCAGAGGACCGCCAGCCAGCGAATGGAGCGCACTCCGGCACCGGCAGCAGCTACGGGCCACGACGATCTTGGCGGCAACACATACATACATATATATATATATATATATATATATATATATATATATATATATATGTGTATATATATATATGTATATATGTATGTATATATTATATATATATATATATATATATATATATATATATATATATATATGTATATATATATATATGTATGTATATATGTATATATGTATGTATATATGTATGTATATGTATATATATATGTATGTATATATGTATGTATATATATATATATATATATATATATATATATATATATATATATATATATATATATATATATGTATATGTATATATATATGTATGTATATATGTATGTATATGTATATATATATGTATGTATATATGTATGTATATGTATATATATATGTATGTATATATGTATGTATATGTATATATATATGTATGTATATATGTATGTATATGTATATATATATGTATATATATATGTATGTATATGTATATATATATGTATATTGTTGGGATATCCCGGTTCAGCTACGAACCGAACTCCGGTTTGACTGGCCGAAGCACTTTTTCTCCGAATCACGGACTCGGACCAGGAAAAAGCCAGGCCAAGTCTTCGGGCCACACAAAGGGAAAATCCGAAGATGGGACCACAATCTGGCCCAAATAGGCAACTGTAACCAACGATTACAATCGACACTCTCCATGCCACGATCATGGTGCGTAACTCCAGCTGCCACGCCTCCGATCTGGCCAGAACCGCTTAATGACAACCCACGATCACCAATCATTGGAGAAATTGACTTCCTATAATCACCGGAAAAAGAGCGGGCCGCAGGCCGGAGGCCTCCTTTTAAATGATGGTAAGAAGAATGGCTGGGAGGTATGCAAACACTCATAGAACCACCCATACTCTAAGAGCTTTTCTCTCATACTCTCGACATTCTTCCCGATTCTGTGGCTGGGATCCGTCACTGACTTAGGCATCGGAGTATCCCCCGCCGGAACAGCTCTGGCAAGGGACCTGCTTTGCAGGTGAACCAGGGAGCAGTGCTGCGGTGCAACAGCTTCAACCGGCCGATACAGGGACTCCATGCCAATAGATTGGCGCGCCAGGAAGGGGGGCATTAACACTCTTTAAGCTCCCTCCTAGACAAGGGGAAGTAAGAAGTTCTTGATAGCAAGAGGAAAGACTCAGATAGCTTCTACAAGCTGAAGTCGTACTCTATCCCAGGGGGGAGCACCCCCGGGAGAGAACGATGTCCCACCTTCCATAGTTGTTGTGGGACTACAGCAATTTGAAGCCCTTGTGAACCAGGTCACAAACTTTACGGCCATGGTTCAGGACTTCTAGAACAGAGCTTTTCTGGTGAGAAATCCACCAGCCACCTCCAGACATAGCTCTCGATCCCGAAGGAAGAGAGCCCCACGGGAGGATCCTACACATCTCTCCTCCCGTTCTCGGCCCTCTCCTGAAGGCCGAACTTCGAGATTGCCTAGATCTGTCGATTCCCCACAGAAAGGGAAAAGGCCTAGGCAAACTTCCTCACCCTCCTTCGAAGACTCCACCTCCATGGAGAGAGCATCGAAGCAGACTCCCGATTATGATGGGAGATTCAGAGCCATCGAGTCAGAGATGGCGAAGGTGCGAGAATAGTGAATGCGGGATCTGAAGGATCCCGATGATTTGATTGTGGGTGATCTATGCCCACCCTACTCCGACCGTATCATGGCCGAGATTATTCCTCGGCACTTCAGGGTTCCCCAGATGGAATCCTACGACAGCACCTCCAATCCCCTTGGCCACTTGGGCAGTTTCAAGGCCCATATGATGATCCAAGGAGCTTTGGACGCGATGTACTACCTCGCGTTTCCGGCTACCTTGAAGAAAGCTGCTCGGATGTGGTACTCGAGCCTGCGCCTAGGTACCATTGACTCTTTTTCTGAGTTAGAAAAAATATTTGTCTTGTATTTCAGGTCTTGCCGCAAGACTCCATGGAATACGGATACACTGTTCCTCCTTCACCAGAACGAAGGAGAAAGCCTGCGAGACTACATCTCCAGGTTTAATGCAGCCACACTTGAGATCCCCAATCTCAACGAGCACGTGGCCATGTCTGCACTGAAGAAGGGGCTTCGTACCTCCAGGCTTACATTTTTCCTGGATAAGAAGTTTCCTAAAAGCTATGCTGAGCTTCTATCAAGAGCTCAGAAATATGCCGATGCTGAAGAGCATGCGGCTAATCGACGACTGATCGAAGGAAAACCCCCTTCAAAGGAGAAGAATAATAGGGGACAAGGTCCCCCAACTTCCAATAACAATGGCGGCAGATATACAGACCGTCGAAGAAGTCCTCCAAGGCCTAGAGCATCGGGAGGAAGATTCGACTCCTACACCCCCCTCAACCTCCCTCGAGAGAAGATTCTCATGGAGATAGAGAAAGAAAATTATCTCCAACGGCCCCGTCCCATAAAGGCCTCTTTTTCCGTAAGGAATAGGAACAAATACTGCCGATTCCATCAGGACCATGGCCACAATACTGAGGAGTGCATCCAGCTGAAGGATGCAATTGAGGATTTTATCAAAAAAGGATATTTGGGGCGATACATCGGTCGCCAAGGATCTCGGTCGGAAGCTATTATTTCCCAGCCACCTCCTAAAGAGGTCGAACTGCCAAATCAAAGCCCACCAATGGAGGTGTAGGGATAATACACCGACCCACCAACTGGAGAAGGGATGAGGACGATGCCCCAAAGCGACTCAAGGACAACAATGCTATCCTCTTCTCCGATGACGACCTTGCAAGAGTTCGGCTCCTACATGATGATCTCCTTGTAATCTCGATCGTAGTGGCCAATTATGATATACAACGAATCCTTGTTGATAATGTAAGTTCAACTGATGTCTTGATTTATGATGCATTATCTAAAATGTGTTTGCCTAGACATCAACTACGAAGATCCCCCATACCGCTCACCAGTTTTGGGGGCAATCAAGTTCAAGCCGAGGGAGAGATAGTGTTGCCTGTGACCCTTGGCACTGAACCCCGACAAAAGACACTGCCGATCAACTTCACGGTGGTCCACATCCCCTCAGCATACAACATCATTCCGGGGTGGCTTGCCTTGAACAGGTTCTGAACCGTGATCTTCTCTCACTACCTCTTGGTATGCTTCCCCACCAGGAACGGTGTCGGAGAAGTTTGAGGAGACCAGAGGACAGCACGACAGTGCCTGATGATCGAAGACATGCATTCCAATGATTCAACAACTCCAAATCAGCTGGATCCGAGGGATACAACCGCAAGCCTTGGTGAACCCATGGAGAGGACTGTGCCGGTACCTTTGATAAAGGAAGACCCCTCCAGAGTTGTATAGATCGGGAGTGCGCTCGATGAGAAAACCAGAATGGAGTTGGTCTGTTTCCTCAGAAACAATACCGATGTCTTCGCCTGGTCAGCTTCGGATATGTCGGGGATTCCCGTCGAAGTAATCACTCATTGGTTGAAAGTTATCCCTGGGTACAAGCCAGTGCGGCAGAAGAAAAGGAGCTTCGCTCCTGAAAGACAGCAAGCCATGGACGAAGAAGTTGGCAAGCTCCTTAAAGCAGGGTTCATCCGAGAGGCTCACTACCCCGAGTGGTTGGCCAATGTGGTAATGGTAAAAAAAGCCAACGGCAAGTGGAGGATCTGCATCGATTACACAGACCTCAACAAAGCTTGTCCGAAAGATAGCTTCCCTCTCCCAAAGATTGATCAGCTGGTCGATGCCACTGCTGGCCACCAGTTACTGAGCTTCATGGATGCTTTTTTCGGCTACAACTGGATTAGAATGGATCCACAAGACGAGGAGAAGATGACTTTCATCACTGATAAAGGTCTCTACTGCTACAAGATGATGCCATTTGATCTTAAGAACGCCGGAGCAACGTTTCAAAGGCTGATCAATAAGGTGTTCGAAAAGCAACTGGGGAGAAACATTGAGGCCTATGTTGATGACATGATCATCAAGAGCCTCCTCCGAAAAGATCACATCCATGACTTGGAAGAGTCGTTCAGTGCCCTACGACACTATCACATGAAGCTAAATCCGGCAAAGTGCGCCTTCGGGGTCACTTCGGGTAAGTTCTTGGGCTTCCTTGTCACTAAACGAGGGATTGAGGCCAACTCTGAGAATATTCAAGCTCTAAGAGATATGAGACATCCCTCCTGCAAGAAGGAAGTCCAGCAGTTAACAAGGAGAATTGCCTCCCTAAGCAGATTCATTTCTCGGTCAGCAGAGAAATGTCTTCCATTCTTCAAAATGCTCCGGCAGTCAAAGGGCTTTTAATGGTCTGAAGACTGTCGCACTACCTTTGAGGAGCTGAAGAAGTACCTGGAGACCCCGCCATTGCTCTCCAAGCCTCAAGAAGGCGAGGTCCTCTATCTATACCTCTCTACTTCATATGAAGCAATCAATTCGGTTCTTGTCCGGAGAGATGAAGATGGATCCCACAAGCCAATCTACTATATCAGCAAGGTCCTGCATGATGCCGAAATGTGATATGCGAGGATGCAGAAGCTGATCTACTCTCTGGTGATTGCGACAAAGTGACTGCGGCCATATTTTCATGCCCATGCTATTGTGGTGCTAACCGATCAACCTCTTAAGGCCGTTCTCCGATCTCCGGATACTTTTGGAAGGATAGCCAAGTGGGCTGTTAAAGTTAAGTGAGTTCGACATCAGTTTTCAGCCCTGATCGGCTATGAAGGCCCAGGTGCTCTCCAATTTTTTGGCCGAGTGCACCTGGAAGTCCGAAGACGAAGCATCTTCGGTAGAAGACAAAGTCTCGAAGGAGACGAAGTCCGTTTGGGTGCTTCATGTGGATGGAGCTTCCAATGCTACTGGGTGCGGAGCTGGACTAATGCTGGCTGAACCTGATGGTCACACTATAGAGTACGCGCTCTAGTTCTCCTTCCATGCCTCTAATAACCAGGCTGAATACGAAGCCTTGCTCGCCGGACTTCGGATCGCCAAAGATTTGGGAGTTCAGCAACTCCAAACTTTCTCAGATTCCCAGTTGGTTGTAAATCAAGTTAACGAAGAATATGCAGCCAAGGATCCAACCATGGTGCAGTACCTAGAGAAGGTACGGGCTTTATCCTCCCAACTGGAATATTTTGAAATCATTCATGTTCCGCGATCAGAGAACTCCCGAGCAGATTTGTTGTCTCGACTAGCAACTACGGCACCGGAATCTCTCGGACGCACCTTTGTTGAGCATCTTGAAACTCCAAGCATAGTCGAAGAGGCTGCGGAGGTGTGCCAGATCGATGCTGAACCATGTTGGATGGACCCTATCATCAAGTTCCTAAATGAGGGAGAGCTACCAGAGGACAAGGCGGAGGCCAAGAAAATCCGCTGGATGGCATCTCAGTATGTCATCTTAGACGGAACCCTCTATAAGAGATCATTATCTCAGCCATTACTAAAATGCTTGGGACCAACAGATGCGAATTATGCTCTAAGAGAGGTCCACGAGGGTATATGTGGTGATCACTTGAGGGGCAGGTCTCTGGCATACAAGATCATTCGATAGGGGTATT
Organism: Areca catechu; assembly: GCA_021397845.1. Lineage (NCBI taxonomy): Eukaryota > Viridiplantae > Streptophyta > Magnoliopsida > Arecales > Arecaceae > Areca > Areca catechu. The sequence goes on along the minus strand of CM038049.1, from coordinate 20,863,748 downwards.
ACTGGCCCTCCATCCAGAAGAACTCGATTGATTTTGTACGAAAGTGCAACTAGTGCCAGAGATACGCCAATGTACAGAAATAGCCTACGAGTCACCTGACCCAACTAGCGGCCCCATGGCCTTTCGCCCAATGGGGAATGGACATTCTTAGTCCATTCCCGCTAGCATTAGGGGAAAGGAAGTTTCTCCTTATGGCCATTGACTACTTCACGAAGTAGGTAGAAGCCGAACCACTGGCCCAGATCACAGAAGGCAAGGTGAAAAATTTCGTAAAAAATTCTATCATATTTAGGTTCGGCATCCCACATGTCATTATCACGGGCAACGGAAGACAGTTTGACAATCCGAAGTTCAAGGACTTCTGCGCTCGGTACCATATTCAACATCGGTTGACTTCCGTTGCTCATCCATAATCCAACAGAGAAGCCGAAGTCACTAACCGGACCATCCTCCATGATCTGAAGATAAGGTTGAACGTCGCCAAAGGACTTTAGGCCGAAGAACTGACCTCCATTCTCTGGGCATACCGAACTATCCCGAGAACGGCCACCAGCAAATCTCCGTTCAACCTGGCGTACGGTACCGAAGCCATGCTACCTATTGAAGTCTCCCTGCAATCCCTGAGAATTGACAACTACGAAGAGCCTGGAAACTCCGATCGTAGAAGGATTGATCTGGACATACTGCCAAGCACCAGGCTCCAGGCCCAGATAAGGATGGTGGCGTACCAGCAAAAGGTCCAAATACTACAACTCAAGGGTGAAAGAGTAGATTTTCCGTACAGGAGACATGGTATTGCGAAGGACAGAAATATCCAGGCCAACGAAACAGGATAAACTCTTCCCCAACTGGGAGGGTCCGTATCAAGTCGAAGAGGTTATTCGATTGGGTGCATATCGACTCAAGACCTTGGATGGGAAAACTCTGTCCCGGCCGGGGAATGTACAAAACCTTCGCAAATATTATCAATAAACAAGTTCCTAAATTTCCTGTGCAAAGTTGCTCCACCCTGCTCAACTCAGAACGGCTGGTTGCTTCGACTGAACGACAACAGCCTAAATGACATGATCTGAAAAATGGATCAACTGCACAAAAGAGAGTCTGATCCACTCACCTTATCGGTATGCCCGACGAGCGCAACGGATGGCCTAACCAGGCCACCAAGAAGATCAAAGGTGCAGGGATGGTTTTCATAACCTACCCTACGGTAAATCCAAAGACACGCCGGGGCGGGCCTGAACAACCTACCTTGATCATGACAGAAAAGCACGGGGACGGTGTAGACACCCTACCCTACGGTAAATCCAAAAATGTGCCTAAAAGGACCACTGTCGTCCTTTCTATCGACAACAGACATTCCAAGAACGGTCCAACTGACCTCACTTCTTCTCTATAGATCGAAAATGGTCTGCAGAGTCTACATTCCAGACAAAACATAATACAACATATCGCAAGAAATGCATGGGAACAGGTAAAGAAAAGATACTTCATTTCTTTTTTTCAATTTTTTATAAAAAAAAAGAAAACAAAGAAAAAACTCTAACAAAGAGAGAACAAAAAAGAAAAGACTCTTAAAAAGAGAGACAAAAAAAAAGAGAGTAGCATCGATAAGATGTGAAAAATTTTCAATAACCTCCCGCCGGGTTTTTCTTATACCGGTGGGGGGAGATCTGGAGGGATGACGAAGGGCCCCCGGGGTTCCTGTCCGAACCAGAATCTGACCCCTCATCGAAGTCAGAATCAAATTCATGTTCGTGAAAGGGAACGGAGGGCTTGATGTTATCTAGGCCCTTCAAGTTGTAAAACTTGAAGGCCTTCCTCCTACATTCCCAGAACCCCTGATGGAAGGAGTCCAGAGCTGCCTCGACGACTTCCTCCTTGAAGGCAGCAGACGCCCTGAAGTCCGAGACGGCATTCGCCGCCTCCCTCTTGGCCTCTTCTACCTCCGTGGCTGCCACCGTAACCTGGGCCAGAGCCTCCCTCGGTTGGGCCTCCAACAGGCGGACCTTCTTCTCCAAACGATCCATGAGAGGCTTCTCATCATTCCCCGGCTCGAAGTACTCCGGGCTCCTTTTCCTTTTTGGATCAAGTGCCCTTCTCTTTGTGGCTTGGCGGAGCTCAGAAGTGCTGAACCTTATTTTCAATGGAAAAAAAGAGTCTATAAGATGATAGCCCTCGACAACAGAAGGCAGAGTCCTATTTATAGAGACCCTGCATCCACGACTGACTACGGGGAGGCGTGCTCCATGTCCTTTCCTAGCCGCATTAGAAAGCGCCACGTGTCCGGGCGACGCTTCGAGAACCAAAAGGTCGCTCAGGGGTCATTTCCAGGATAATAACTGCCATTGCTTCGAATCCGGAGAAATCCTTATCGTGCGACTGCAACATTAATGGCTTCCTTTTGGAAAAAGGAGACTTGACGACACATAAGGCGCAAGAAATCGTGACTGTACGAATATCGACGTGCCATGTGGACAACAAAAATCACAATCAAACTTTCCTAATCACTGGTTGACGGGGAGTTGATGCCTATCCGCCCCAACAGATAGATTTGACATCAAATGGAAGGTGGCACTGACCTGACCAATCACAGACAGTCTTCGGCAATGGAGTTCTAATCCGTTTCAGAGTTCGTCTTTGTCAACTATCAACTAAACGGCCTTCGGCCATGACTGTTCGACCAAGTAGAAAAAAGAACGGTAAAACCGATTCAAGCCACATATGAAACACAACATTGCATATGTAAAGGAGGAAGAAGTCATTTCAAAATCTGGAAAGATTATCATACAAAATCCATTGACAATACAAAAGAGAAAAGAAGAAAATACATCCAAAGTGACTCAAGTCACTCAATGTCAACTGGAGGAGATCCCACACCACACGACTGAAGCAATCTGTCAACCTGTGCTGAGAGGACCTCATCAATCTGGGCCGGGACCAGAGAACCTTCGGCTTGGACTCCCCCAGCCTGAACTTCCTCCTGAACTGGAATCGGAGTCGGTGTCACCCCTAGATTTTCGACTAAGGCAATGGTCCCCTCACCCGGGCATGGCACTTCTTCGGCCTCCTCCAAAAGGGAGGGATGCCGGAAATATCAAGGTGAGGGAAGGCCTCCTTTATCTTGGAAAGTCCGTCGTTAAAGCCATGCTGGTAACTGTACAAGGATGTTTCATTCATCTCCTCTTGGAATCGTGAGGACATTTTGAAGTCTGCTACAGCATCGTCTACCCACTTCCTCAAAGACACGGACTCTCTCTTGGCAGCTTCGAACTCCAGAATCGCCTCTTCGACCCTCCTAGAAGCCTCCTCCACCGCCTTGGTCAAGTTTTCTATTTTCTCCTAATTCTCCCTGGCAGCTTGCTCCAAGGAGTCGACTTGTTTCCTGCTCTTTCTCCACCCTGCCCCCTGCTCCACCATTATCAGATGGGCACTTTTCAGTTTGCCCTTCGGTTCACGAACTTCATCGTTCACCCGGATGAGGCGGTCCTCCATAGACTGCCTCAACTCTTCAGCTACTTTCTTGGCGGCCCTGGCAGTATGAAGCTCCTCCTTAAGGCCATGGATGAGGCTGTCGACGTTCCCCAGGCCCTCCTCCATAAAAGTAAGATCGTAGACCAGCTGCATCAAGAATGTGGGGTCACGAATCGAACAATTCTCAAGATAAAGGGGACGCCAATGATCATACCTGTTGTAGGGTGGAGAAGGTAGAATCGGACACCCTGGGAAGTTTCGATTCCGAAGGACTGCCAAGTCATGAGGCAGCAGCGTACCCTTCAACGTCTGCCAGGCTATGACAGGGACCAGCAGTCCCCCCGTAGGTGAAAGCTCCGAAGAGTTCGTCGAACGGCTTTCGGCTGGGAAAGCCTCGCGAATGGACTCTCCCTCGACTTGCCGCGCTTTGCCCCTATCAACTGCAGGGGGCAAAACGGTGGCACATCCACCGCTTGAGGCGGACTCCCCGTTGTACAAATCGGGGTGGTAGTCGCCAGTGGAGCATCGACTGGACAAGGTCTTGATGAGGCCCCTTCCATGGGTGCCGCATCTTCCCCTGAAGTTCCTCGGGAAGACGAAGTGCTTCGATTCCCCTCTGGGCCATCCCTTCGAACCTTCTTCCGAACCGCCGACCTGGTGAGAGGAGCCTGTGTTACAATCTTCTCTGAAGTCTGACGGAGTCAACTCACACCGGGCTTCATCCTGCCACCTACAAGCAAAAGAGTTCATTTCAATTGACCGAGCTACAACAAAACTGGGGAGGGGGAGCAAAAATTCCCGTCACTATACCTAATGTAGGGAATTTGCTAATTCCCGCAAGATGGAGATTTCTCTCCTCCAACAATTCTCGAATGGGGGCAACTTCAGAATTGACCAAGAGATCGTAATCCGACTGATCAGCCGCCAAGATCTTCTTCCCGTCATTGGCGGTTAGACGAGGCTTCTTCCACACGGTGTCGAAGCCCCATGGATCAAAAGACAACACAAATACAAAAATGGGTTTCCACCCGTGGATGGCGCTGGGCATGTCCTTGATGACCTTGCGGCCTGATCTAGGGCCAATCACCCACCATTCGTTGCTGTGGAAATTCCTCTTGAGAACTAAAAGGACCGTGAACAAATTGGTCCTAGATTCTACGTTTACGATGCTGCACATGACCAGGAATCCGCAGATGTTCCGGATTCTGTTCGGGGTCAACTACGCCGGCACCACTTGATACAAGCGGAAGATCTTGATGAAGAAAGGGTGCAGGGGAAACCGAAGACCAGCTTTCAGATGATCTTCATACATGGCTAGACACCCAGGTGGAGGTTTGTTCACTCGTTCCTCGAGTGCGGGGAGGACGAAGGGGAACTCCTCGGGAATGCGATAGTGTTCCCAAAGAAGAGCCGCCCTACCCTGAGAAACTGAACTGGAAATCGACTCCAAACCTACTACGTCACCGGCCCCCGAGGGCCCAACCTGATCCCCTTGACTTTCTACGGTTTCTTCCATGACAAAACAATGAAGCAAGGGGGCGGAAGGAAGATCCTACCTGCAGAATAGACTGGTAGTCCAGAACAAGGAAAGTTGGACGAAGGATGAGATGAGGTTGAAGAAACTTTCTTAGCCGGACCTTCGCCCTTTCCCAAAAGAAAAGCAGGGGTCTCTGAAGCCCTACCAGGTTGATTTGACCTCAGGTTATCCAGGGAGGTAACCCGCCTTCAACTAACCATCAGGATGAGGCGCGTCCATCATCCAATGGACGAAGGGAAGCCGCCACAACCACCTAAATCTCAACCAACAGATTGGCTTAACCATCATGCGACGAGAAAAGGAGAGACGATCCCAGGGCCGCCCGCTTTTTCCTTCCTTCCCAACCCGGGAGTGACAGCTATCCATCGCCTGATTCCCAGATCAACCAGCAGTCATGATGGACAGTCCAATCAGAGATCCTGTAATCATCCACTACACTATCTCCTGGGAGGAAAACGACAAGGCATTAATACTCTCATTTCTCGAGGCAAACCTCCGCTTCGAAAACTAAGAATAGGGGGGCAACTGTTGGGATATCCTGGTTCAGCTACGAACCGAACTCTGGTTTGACTGGTCGAGGCCCTTTTTCTCTAAATCACGGACTTCGGACCAGGGAAAGGCTAGGCCAACTGCAGGCAGCCTAAGGCTTCTCACCGGACTACGACATCCGAAGGACAACTTCGGACGACGTCTTCGGCCCTGACCGAAGACCAAGTTTCTCATCGACTTCCGAAGACATGCTCTTCGGTCCCAGCCGTAGATACAATCTCCGGCCCCGGGGCAAACGCCAAGTCTTCGACCCACGCAAAGGAGAAATCCGAAGATGAGACCACGATCTGGCCCAAATAGGCAACTGTAACCAATGGTTACAATCGACACTCTTCATGCCACGATCATGGCGCGCAACTCCAGCTGCCACGCCTTCGATCTGGTCGGAACCGCTCAATGACAACCCACGATCGCTAATCATGGAAGAAATTGACTCCCTATAATCACCGAAAAAAGAGCGGGCCGCAAGCTAGAGGCCTCCTTTTAAATGATGGTAAGAAGAATGGCTGGGAGGTACGCAAACACTCACGGAACCATCCATACTTTAAGAGCTTTTCTCTCATACTCTCGACATTCTTCCCCATTCTGTGGCTGGGATCCGTCACTGACTTAGACATCGGAGTATTCCCGTCGGAACAACTCCGGCAAGGGACCTGCTTTGCAGGTGAACCAGGGAGCGGTCCTGCGGCGCAGCAGCTCCGACCGACCGATACAGGGACTCCACGCCAACATATATATATATATATATATATATATATATATTTAACTCTTTGAAAGATATGTTGGAATTATAAAAAAATATTTATTTTAATTATTTTTTAAAATTTTATTTTAAAAATTATTTTGTAAATTATTTTTAATAAAAAATAAAAATATTAACTTTCCCTCCCACTTTCTTCCGCTCCGATTCCTCGCTCCAAGCGTGGGTGTTAAAGCCGTGGCCCGGCCGGAATGAAGCCGCCGAGCCGGAGAGGCCAGAACCTGCAGGAGCACGAAAGAAGAGAGATAGAAGGGCGGGAGAAAGAGCGAAAAAAAAGGTCGGTAATAGCGGGGAACCGCGGCGAGCAGGACGAGTTCTACCTGCGATACTACGTCGGGCACTAGGGGAAGTTCGGGCACGAGTTCCTGGGGTTTGAGTTCCGCCCCGACGGCAAGCTCCGCTACGCCAACAACTAAAACTACAAGAACGACACCATGATCCGCAAAGAGGTCTTCGTCACCCCAACGGTCCTCCGCGAGTGTCGCCATATCATCGTCGACGGCGAGGTCTCTTCTTCTTCTTCTTTTTTCCTTGTCCTCTCCTCCCCCTTCCTTCCACCTTCCTTCTTTTAGGGTTTTGCCAGGCCTAGGGTTTGATCGGTTTCTTTCACAGATTCCATCTTTTCTTTTATTTCGTACTGTTCGTGGTTCGGGGGATTCTTGGTCGGATTTTTGGGTTTTACCTGGTCCTGGTTCAGTTTCTTCATCAATTTGAGGTTCTCGTTTTGGAATTTCGCAGGATTTTTGCTTGCTCCATTTCATGCAATAGTGGAATCTGGATTTTAGTTTTTAATGTTACTGTTCGATTCTGCTTGTCGATAATGTATCGGAAATCTAGGATTTTAGCAGGATCTTTTGCATTCTGAATCTTGGACTGCTAGCATTTCAATTTCTTTCCCCCCTTGTAGGGTTTTGTGAAAATTGGTTTCATTTGCTTGTTCGTTTGTTGAGGAATTAGAGGTTGAGAGTCTTTGTGGTTTGCGCTGGGATGCGGATAATGAAGGAAGATGACAACAACTGGCCTGAGCTAGACCGGGTTGGGAGGCAGGAGCTGGAGATTGTGATAGGAAACGAGCATATCTCCTTCACCACATCTAAGATTGGATCCCTTGTTGATGTGCAGTCCAGCAAAGATCCAGAAGGGCCTCGCATCTTCTATTACCTTGTGCAGGTTTGTGTGCATACGAAGAGAAAATCTTGTGTTATTTGGCTTTTTACTTTTTTTCACGCACATTATTCTAGATGATGCGCGTAATATTCTTAACATAGACAAATGTCATTTGCTAGATGTTCTGAACATATAGTTATCGATTGTCTTTATTGTCATATGTCTACCAACATTAGGAGGTTAAAAGCATCTGTGCTTGGTTATGGTTCAAAAAGATTGCACCGGAATGTGAATGATAGCATATCACAGTGGTGGTAAAAGAGTTGATGAGGATAGTGCTTGGTTTAGATTATCTTTCTTCTTCTTCTTCTTGTTCTTTTTAATAATTTTAAATGAAAGTAATGTAAGATCTTTTATGTCACCCAAGTTCAGTTGTCTTTTTTGCCTAACAGAAAAAAAATTAAGAATGAGGCACCAAAAAAAGAATAATGGTCATCAGTTTCTGTCTGTGTTCAAATCATATGTTCTCTATATATATTCTCAGCAGTTGGATAAGTAATTTGAAGCATTTTTGATCATGGCACTAGCTGGCGTAGATGCATTATCCTTACTTCTTGGACATTGCTGCAAATATTGAAGGTTCATTTCTATATTTCATCTTCCCTTGTGCAATCAAAACTGTAGTGTCCACCATAGCTGGCATCATTCTGCAGACTTTCTATCCATGTTAACACAAATTTCAACCTCTCTTTACTGGAGCCTTCAAAATCTTCATTGAAGATGCCTGATCTATCTTGGTTGGCAATTACTTTGTCCTTTAATATGTCTTTAATATATTTGCTGATATTACCTGTTTTTCATTCTTCATAGCTTTATCAACGCACATCCACCATTATTTAGATTTTTGACGTATTTATTTTCTTTGCTCGGTCCTTTTCTTATTGCGTTACATGCTAACCCATTAGTGCAAGACTTATTAACATAATATGGAATTTCTAGCCATTAAGGCATGTGTTGGTCAATCTTGCTTGAAGTACTTATGTCATTTGTCGATCAGATTTTGATTCCATATGCCTACCAATCTTGAGATCCCTTGAGCCTTCCTAAACTTACTACATGGTACCATCTCTTTCTCACCACTTATGCTCGGGACCTTATTTTGTTTATATTTCCTTAAATTACATGATTTATGCCTTTTTATGGGCTACTGATTATTAGATCCATATCTCTAATGCTCTGTTTGGTAGATAAGAAAATTAAAGAAAAGGAAGCTTGTTTGAAAGGAATCTTTTTTGCTGTCATGCAGTGGTAAAAAGAAAATTCAACAGAGCATTGAGGAGAAAATGTAAGGCCAAAAGTTTTCTCTAATGAATCTAAGATTCTTCTCTGAATACTAATGATTTCAAGAGGAAATGACAAGAAAGCAAGTGGTTCAAGATAACTTAATCATGTTTTAACCATTTAATCAGCAACTTTCTCTGGATTTTTTTAACTTTAACCAAAAGGTGAGAAATATCTAATTTTCTTATATTAAGTTGTCCTTTCTTTTCTTTTCTTCCTTTGTTTTTTATTGTGCATTTTTTTCATTCTTGTTAACTAAACAGAGCCTAAAGCTTTTCCTCTGTAATTCTGATCTAACATTCTTCACTCAAAAAAAGAAAAGATCTGGGCATTCACCTTTTCTTTATTAACCAGTCATGGTATACTATTTGCTACTTATTTTTAATTTCTATTATATATTTTAAATATTGTTTAACCATTGCATAGCTTTTCTGGCAACTATCTAAAGCTGTAATCTTTGAAAGATATGATCATTATCAATTTCTTTATCTAGATTTATTTGGTGATAATCTGGATTTTCATGAAACCTGCCACCATGAAAATTTTTAAAAATGAAGTTAAAGCATGAAATGCAGGCCAATTGATCTTAGTAATGATGGAATCTGTTTTATGTGGCTTGGGAAATGCTCTTAAATCCTCATGTATGTAGCAAATCATCAGTTGCTGTCTATTCGATCCAAGTTTGTGAAGCTGTCCATGTGTTTTGGTTGTTTGGCATTCTCTTATTTGTTTAAATGTTATTACCATGCATCTGAACAGTTTTTTAGTAGCATCATATTGCCTGTAATAGGCCTGAGCTCAAAGCACAAAAGTGACTTGCCACGTTATCAAAGTTTAAGACTTAAACCATAATGATAATGATCAAGCCTTAGCCAAAATTCTCAAGGTCTACTTTATGAAATTTCCATTTGGTCCTCTCAGAGGCCACTTTATGGTCTTGCTTTCTTCAAGTAAATGTACCCCCTCTTAATCCTCAATGGTTATGCTAGTCCCATTTGTATAAGGTTTTCTTAATTTTGAGTTGTTTATGCATGTACCACCTATAGTTGGTTCTCCATTATTCCATACCCACTTAGAGCACATTTATTTTATTTGAGAGTTTAATTGCTATTCCCATGTCATTCATGAAAAGGGTCCCCTCTGACCCTCTTTATGATTTATGTTGCGATTCTGATCTTGATAACATTGTTTTTAGGTTGGTGGACCTGCACTTGTGGTGCTCAACTAAATACTTAAAGAGTTGAACAACACACTTGCAGCTAAGTCATTGAACTTGGTGCAAATGGATGCAAAATCAATGATAGCCACACAAATAGAAGATCTATTACTGTTGATCTTGATTTATGACACTCAAGATGCTTAATATATATATATATATATACAGTTTCTTGCCTAGCCGTTTAAGTACAAAAATGGTCAGCATCGATAATATGCTAGTGTGATGAAATTTACAATAGGGCATGTTATTGAAAATCCATTTTGCTGGTTGGATGCTTTCAGACTATAGAATTTATCATTGGCATTGTTTTCTGTCATTAAAACTGTTAGCTTATGTTAATAATAAGTAGATTGGCGACCTCAAAGGCTTATTCTCTTGTTTTCAAATATTTATGGTATTGTAGATTAGTATTAACATTGTGCATTTTTTTCAGTTTGGATGACCCATCATTGAATTTGCATTTGTTCACTCTTATATCAAATGTTAAATGAAAAATATGCATTGTAGCTCTATTTGTTCATTATAATATCAGCTCATGTATAACCTAATATACAACATCCTGCATGCACATTTCATCCAAACCTTTATGTGATTTTATTGCATATATTTTAATCTATCACTGAACTCTTAGTTCCTGAGATCTTATTTGTAAGAAGGGGAGAATGGCTAACTTGATCATTTCTGCTCAAAAATTGGCCTTTTGTTTTCACAAATATATATATATATATATATATATATATATATATATATATGTCCATCTTCTTTCATTGAAGTATTAAACTAGGTACATATCTAAACGTCAGTATTAATTAGGGACCTTAGAGCTGGAACCTCACTCTGAATATGAAATAATAATATGATGAATCTGAACCTAGTGTTTGGTACAAGTGATTGCTTGAATGCCCAGTGCTACAAGCAATCTAAAAACACCTATGCAATCTTTGTTTGGTCTGTATATGTAGACAGGCTGATGTTTGAGGGTTTATGGGATGCATCATGTTGGAGCCCAACCTGAAATGGTTTTGTTAGTAGCTTCAGATTTTTTTTTTTATTTTTTTGTGCGTGCGCGCGTGCGCATTGTATGCTCCATTGGTCTTATAGTCAAACATTACCAAGATGCTCATAAGTCTTGACCATTTGAAGTATGACAACAGTTATATGTGTCGATATACATGCATGTGGGATGCAGCATATATACATGTTTTTATATGTCAAGATTAAAATTGACCTGGCTGTATCTTGTATTTGTTAATGAGTAGTCATGGAAACTATTTACCTCACACATCTTGGGGCATGTTAAAAATGTTAATTTGTTAACAGCAATACAAGTACCATTGATATACATTAAGCAGATCAGTCCAAGAAGTGCCACTAAATTTTCTCAAACTATCTCTTTCAGTAGTTGGTTAGGTACACTGTTGGGTTGCTGGGATTGCTGATAACCATGGTTAGCCTATATAGCCTGATGGTATCAAAAAAATAGGGAGGCTGTTGTTTGTTTTTGTTGGGATATCCCAGTCCAGGTATGAACCGAACACCGGTTCGGCTAGCCGAAGACCTCTTCTCCGGACCACTGACTTCGGACCAGGAAAGGACATGCCAACTACAGGTAATCCAAGGCTTTTATTGGTCTACGACATCCGAAGGCCAGATATTTGGATAATGTCTTCGGCCCTAACCGAAGACCAGGCTTCTCGTCAACTTCCGAAGACACGCTCTTCGGTCCCTGTCGAAGACACGATCTCCGGTCCTGGATAAACACCAAGTCTTTGACCCACGCAGAGGACGAAATCTCCGACCGAGAATCTCCCTAAACAGGGTAAATCTGAAGATGGGACCACAATCTGGCCCAGATAGGCAACAGTAACCAACGGTTACTATCAACAATCTCCATGCCACGATCATGGCGCGCAACTCCAGTTGCCATGCCTCCGGTCTGGCCGGAACTGCTCGATGACAACTCACGATCACCAATCATGGGGAGAAATTAACTCTCCGTAATCGGCGGGAGAAGAGTGGGGCCGCAGGTCGGAGGCCTTCTTTTAAATAGCGGTAAGAGGAATAGCTCGAGGAGGTACGCACACATACATACACTCACGCCTACTCTAAATTAAAAGGGTCTTTCTCTCTGCTCCTCGAGAATCTTCCCCATTCTGTGGCTGGGATCCGTCTCTGACTTAGGCATCGAAGTGTCCCCTGCCAGAACGACTCCGGCAAGGGACCTGTTTTGCAGGTGAACCAGGGAGCGGTCCTGTGATGCAGCAGCTCCGACCGGCCGATACAGGGACTTCACACCAACAGATTGGCACACTAGGTAGGGGGCAACACAACATTCTTTAGTCTCCCTTCTAAACAAGGGGAAGTAAGAGGTTCCTGATGGCGAGAGGAAGGACTCGGATAGCCTCCACAAGTCGAAGTCGTGCTTCGTCCCAAGGGGGCGCACCCCCGGGAGAGAACGACGTCCCACCTCCTACAGTTGTCGTGGGATTACAGCAATTTGAAGCCCTTGTGAACCAGGTCACCAACCTCACGGCCATGGTTCAGGACTTCCAGAACAAAGCTTTTCCAGTGGGAAACCCACCGGCCGCCTCCAGACAGCTCTCGGTCCCGAAGGAAGAGAGTCCCACGGGAGGATCCCACACATCTCTCTCCCCGTTCTCGGCTTTCTCCTGAAGGCCGAACTTCGAGACTGCCAAGGTCCGCCGATTCCCCGCAGAAAGGGAAAAGGCCTAGGCAAGCTCCCTCACCCTCCTCCGAAGACTCCACTTCCGTAGAGAGGGCGCCGAAACAAACTCCCGACTACGACGGGAGATTCAGAGCCATTGAATCAGAAATGGCGAAGGCATGGGAACAGAGAATGCGGGATCTGAAGGATCCCGACGATTTGATTGTGGGTGATCTACGCCCACCCTACACCGACCGTATCATGGCCGAAGTCATTCCTCGGCACTTCAGGGTTCCCCAGATGGAATCCTATGACGGCACCTCCGATCCCCTCGACCACTTGGACAGCTTCAAGGCCCATATGATGGTCCAAGGAGCTTCGGACGCGATGTACTGCCTCGCGTTCCCGGCTACCTTGAAGAAAGCCGTTCGGATGTGGTACTCGAGCTTGCGTCCAGGTACCATCTATTCTTTTTCTGAGTTAGAGAAATCGTTTGTCTTGCATTTCAGGACCTGCCGCAAGACTTCTCGGAATACAGACACACTGTTCCTCCTTCACCAGAATGAGGGAGAAAGCCTGCGAGACTACATTTCCAGATTTAATGCGGCCACAGTTGAGATCCCCGATCTCAATGAGCATGTGGCCATGTCTGCGCTGAAGAAGGGATTTCGTACATCCATGTTTACTTTTTCCCTGGATAAGAAGTTTCCCAAAAGCTACGTCGAGCTCTTGTCGAGAGTTCAGAAATATGTCGATGCTGAAGAGCAGGCGGCCAATCGACGACTGGTCGAAGGAAAGCCCCCTTCAAAAATGAAGAACAATAGGGGACAAGGTCCCCCGACCTCCAATAACAATAACAATAAATATACTGATCGCCGAAGAAGTCCTCCCAGGCCCAGAGCATCGGGAGGAATATTCGACTCCTACACCCCCCTCAACCTTCCTCGAGAAAAGATCCTCATGGAGATAGAGAAAGAAAATTATCTCCAACGGCCCCGTCCCATGAAGGCTTCCTCTTCCGTAAGGAATAGGAACAAATATTGCCGATTCTACCGGGACCACGGCCACAACATTGAAGAGTGCATCCAGCTAAAGGATGCGATTGAGGATCTCATCAAGAGAGGGTATTTGGGACGGTATATTGGTCGCCAAGGACCCTAGTCGGAGGCTACTGTTCCCCAGCCACCTCTTGAAGAGGCTGAACTGCCAAATCAAAGGCCCACCAACAGAGGAGTGGGGATGATACACCGACCCATCGACTGGAGGAGGGATGTGGACGATGTCCCAAAGCGACTCAAGGACAATAACGCTATTCTTTTCTCCGATGACCTTGTGGGAGTCCGGCTCCCACATGATGATCCCCTTGTAATTTCGGTCGTTGTGGCCAACTATGATGTACAACGAATCCTTGTTGATAATGGAAGTTCGACTGATGTCTTGATTTACGATGCATTCTCTAAAATGTGTTTGCCTAGACATCAACTACGAAGATCCCCAATACTGCTCATTGGTTTCGGGGGCAATCAAGTTCATGCCGAGGGAGAAATAGTGTTGCCTGTGACCCTTGGCATTGAACCTCTACAGAAGACACTGCCGATCAACTTCACGGTGGTCCGGACCCCCTCGGCTTACAACATCATTCTGGGGCGGCCCACCTTGAACAAGTTTCGAACCGTGATCTCCTCTCATTATCTCCTGGTACGCTTCCCCACCAGAAACGGTGTCGGAGAAGCTAGAGAAGACTAGAGGGCAGCACGGCAGTGCCTAATGATTCAAGACAGGCACTTCAACGATTCTGCAACTCCGGATCAGCTGGATCCGAGGGATACAACTACAAGCTCTGGTGAACCCATGGAGAGAACTGTCCTGGTACCTTTGACAAAGGAAGACCCCACCAGAGTTGTGCAGATCGGGAGTACACTTGATGAGGAAACCTGAACGGAGCTGATCCATTTCCTCAGAGACAATGCTGATGTCTTTGCCTGGTCGGCATCAGATATGCCTGGGATTCCTGCCGAAGTGATCACTCATCGGCTGGAAGTTACCCCTGGGTACAAACCAGTATGACAGAAGAAAAGGAGTTTCGCTCCTGAAAGACAGAAAGCCGTGGACGAAGAAGTCGGCAAGCTCCTTAAAGCAGGGTTCATCCGAGAGGCCCGCTATCCCGAGTGGTTGGCCAATGTGGTAATGGTGAAGAAAGCTAGCGGCAAGTGGAGGATCTGCATCGATTATACAGACCTCGACAAGGCTTGCCCAAAAGATAGCTTCCCTCTCCCAAAGATTGATCAGCTGGTTGACGCTACTGCTGGCCACCAACTATTGAGCTTCATGGACGCTTTTTCCGCTTATAATCAAATTAGGATGGATCCACAGGATGAAGAGAAGACGGCCTTTATCACTGACAAAGGTCTCTACTGCTACAAGATGATGCCATTCGGTCTCAAGAATGCCGGGACAACATTTCAAAGACTAATCAACTAGGTGTTCGAAAAGCAACTGGGGAGAAACATGGAGGCCTATGTTGACGACATGATCGTCAAAAGCCTTCTCTAAAAAGATCATATCCACGACTTGGAAGAGTCATTTAATGCTCTGCGACGCTACTGCATGAAGCTAAATCCGGCAAAGTGCGCCTTCGGGGTCACTTCGGGAAAGTTCTTGGGCTTTCTTGTCACCAAACGAGGGATTGAGGCAAATCCTGAGAAGATCCAAGCCCTAAAAGATATGAGACATCCCTCCTGTGAAAAGGAAGTCCAGTAGTTAACAGGGAGAATCACCTCCCTAAGCAGGTTCATTTCTCGGTCAGCCGAGAAATGTCTCCCGTTCTTCAAGATACTTCGACAGTCAAAGGGCTTTGAATGGTCCGAAGACCGTCGCACTGTCTTTGAGGAGTTAAAGTACCTGGAAACCCCGCCACTACTCTCCAAACCTCAAGAAGGCGAGGTACTTATACCTTTCTGCTTTAGATGAAGCAATTAGTTCGGTCCTTGTCCGGAGAGACGAAGACAGATCCCACAAGCCGATCTACTATATCAGCAAAGTTCTACATGATGCTGAAACGTGATATGCGAGGATGCAGAAGCTGATCTACTCTCTGGTGATTGCGGCAAAGCGACTACGGCCGTACTTCCATGCCCACGCTATCGTGGTGCTAAACGATCAGCCCCTCAAGGCCGTTCTCCGGTCTCCAGACAGTTCGGGAAGGATAGCCAAGTGGGCCGTGAAATTGAGTGAATTGGACATCAGCTTTCAGCCCCGATCGGCTATGAAGGCCCAAGTGCTCTTTGATTTCTTGGCCGGATGCACCTGGGGGTCCGAAGACGAAGTACCTCCGGCGGAGGATGAAGTCCCGAAGGAGACGAAGTCTGTTTGGGTGCTCCATGTCGACGGAGCTTCCAGTGCTACTGGATGTGGGGCTGGACTTATGCTGGCCGAACCTGACGGCCATACCATAGAGTACGCACTTCGGTTCTCCTTCCATGCTTCTAACAACCAGGCCGAGTATGAAGCCTTGCTCATCGGACTTCGGATTGCCAAAAATTTGGGAGTTCAGCAACTCCGGGCCTTCTCAGACTTTTAGCTGGTTGTAAATCAAGTTAAAGGAGAATATGCAGCCAAGGATCCAACCATGATGCAGTACCTAGAGAAGGTAATGTCTTATCCTCCCAACTAGAATATTTTGAAATTATCCATGTCCCACGATCAGAGAATTCCTGGGCGGACGCATTGTCTCGACTAGAACTACAACACCGGAATCTCTCGGGCGCACCTTTATTGAACATCTTGAAACTCCAAGTATAGTCGAAGAGGCTATGGAGGTGCGCCAGATTGACGCTGAGCCAAGCTGGATGGATTCTATTATCAAATTTCTAAATATGGGCGTGCTACCAGAAGATAAGACAGGCCAAGAAAGTTCGCTGGATGGCGTCCCAGTATGTCATTTAGACGGAACCCTCTATAAGAGATCATTTTCTCAACCACTGCTAAAATACTTGGAACCGACAGGCGCGGATTATGCCTTGAGAGAGGTCCACGAGGGCATATGCGGTGATCACTCGGGGGTAGGTCTCTGGCATACAAGATCATTCGACAGGGATATTACTGGCCCTCCGTCTAGAAGGATTCGGCTGACTTTGTGCGAAGGTGTCACCAGTGCCAGAGATATGCCAATGTTCAGAGGCAGCCTGCAAGTCACTTGACTCAACTGATAGCTCCTTGGCCTTTCGTCCAGTGGGGAATGGATATCCTTGGCCCATTTCCGCTAGCATCTGGGCAAAGAAAATTCCTTCTTGTGGCCATTGACTACTTCACAAAGTGGGTAGAAGCCGAACCACTGGCCCAGATCACAGAGGGCAAGGTGGAGAATTTTGTGAAAAATTCTATCATATTCAGGTTTGGCATCCCACATGTCATAATCACGGACAACGGGAGACAGTTCGACAATCCAAAGTTCAAGGACTTCTGCGCTTGGTATCATGTTCAGCATCGGCTGACCTCCGTTGCCCACCCACAGTCCAACGGAGAAGCCGAAGCCACTAATCGGATCATTCTCCATGGTCTGAAGACGAGGTTGAACGCCGCCAAAGGGCTTTGGGCCGAAGAGCTGACCTCCGTTCTCTAAGCATACCGAACTACCCCAAGAACAGCCATCGACGAGTCTCCGTTCAACCTAGCTTACGGTATCGAAGCCGTGCTACCAATTGAAGTCTCCTTGCAATCCCTTAGAATTGACAACTACGAAGAGCCTGAGAACTCCGATCGTAGAAGGATCGACTTGGATCTGCTGCCAAGCACCAGACTTCAGGCCCAGATAAGAATGGCGGCGTACCAACAAAAGGTCGCCAAATACTACAACTCAAGAGTGAAGGAGCTGATTTTTCGCACAGGGGATATGGTATTGCGAAGGGCGGAAGTATCTAGGCCAACAGAACAGGATAAACTCTTTCCCAACTGGGAAGGTCCATATCAAGTCGAAGAAGTTATTCGACCAGGAACATATCGACTCAAGACCCTGGATGGGAAGACTCTGTCCTGGCCGTGGAATGTACAAAACCTTCGCAAATATTATTAATAAACGAGTTCCTAAATTTCCTGTGCAAAATTGCTCAATCCTACTCAACTCAGAACGGCTTGTTGCATCGACTGAACGACAACAGCCTAGGTGGCCCGATCTGAAAAATCGGTCAACTGCGCAAAGGAGAGTCTGATCCACTCTTCTTATCGGTATGCCCGACGAGCGCAACGGATGGCCTGGTCAGGCCACCAAGAAGATCAAAGGCGCAGGGATGATTTTCGTAACCTACCCTACGGTAAACCCGAAGACGTGCTGGGGCGGGCCTGAACAGCCTACCTTGATCACGACAGAAGTGCAGAGGGACGGTGTAGACACCCTATCCTACAGTAAATTCGAAAACATGCCTAAAAGGACCACTGTTGTCCTTTCTGTCTACAACAGATATTCCAAGAACGGTCTAACCGACCTTATATCTTCTGGTCTGAAGAATCTACATTCTAGACAAAACATGATACAACATATCACAAGAAACACATGGGAAGAGGTAAGAGAAGGATATTCCATTTCTTTTCTTTTTGATTTTTACAAAAAAAAAAGAAAAAAAGAGAAGAAAAGAGACTCTCAAGGAGAGACAAAAAAAAAAAAAGGTAGTAGCAGAGAGGTTGCGAGAAATATTTCAATAACCTCCCGCCGGCTTTTTCCCGTACCGGCAGGGGAAGCTCTGAAGGGACGATGAAGGGGCCCTGGGGTTCCCATCCGAACCAGAATCCGACCCCTCATCGGAGTCGGAATCAAATTCATGCCCGGGGAAGGGAACGGAGGGCTTGATGTTATCCAGGCCCTTCAAGTCATAAAACTAAAAAGCCTTCCCCCTGCATTCCCGGAACCCTTGATGGTAGGAGTCCAGAGCCGCTTCGGTGACCTCCTCCCTGAAGGCAGCGGACGCCTTGAAGTCTTAGACAGTGTTCGCCGCCTCCTTCTTGGCCTCCTCCACCTCCGCGACTGCCACCGCGACTTGGGCCCTGGCCTCTCTCAGTTGGGCCTCCAACAAGCGGACCTTCTTCTCCAGACGGTCCACGAGAGGCTCATCGTCATTCCCCGGCTCGAAGAACTCCGGACTCCTCTTCCTCTTTGGGTCGACGGCCCTCCTCTTCGCGGCCCGACGAAGCTCGGAGGTGCTGAACCTCATTTTCAACTAGAAGAAGTCTGCAAGAATGGTGGCCCTTGACAGCAGAAGGCAAGGTCCTATTTATAGAGACCCTACACCCACGACCGACTGCGGGGAGGCGTGCTCCACGTCTTTTTCTAACCGCATCAGAGAGCGCCACATGTCCAAGCGATGCTTCGAGAACCCGAAGGTCGCTCGGGAGTCATTTCCAGGACAACAACTGCCGGCGCTTCGAATCCGGAGAAATCCCCATCATGCGACGGCAACATTAATGGCTCCTTTTTGGAAAAAGGAGACCTGGCAGCACACAAGGCGCAAGAAATCACGACTGTACGAGTATCGATACGCTGCGTGGATAACGAGAATCGCGATCAAACTTTCCTAATCACCAGATGACGAGGAATTGACGCATGTCTACCCCAACGGATAGATTTAGTACCAAGAAGAAGGCGACAATAGCCTAATCAACCATAGACGGTCTTCGGCAACGGAGTTCTAACATATTCCGGAGTTCGTCTTCGTTAATTATCAATCAAACGGCCTTTGGCCATGGCCGTTCGGCCAAGCAGAAGAAAGAACAGTAAAACTAGTTCAAGCTACATCTAAAAACGCAACATTGCACATGCAAAAGAAGGAAAAGCTACTTCAAAATCTGGAGAAGTTGTCATTCAAAAAGCCATTGACAATACAAAAAAAAAAAGAAAGAGAGAAAACACATTTAAAGCTACTTGGATTACTCTACATTGACTGGAGGAGACCCAACATTACAGGATTGAAGCAACTTGTCAACCTGCGCAGAAAGGACCTCGTCGATTTGAGCTGGGACCGGAGAACCTTCGGCTTGGACTCCCCCAACCTGAACCTTCTCCAGAACCGAAATCAGAGTTGGGGTCATCCCCAGATCTTCGATTGAGGCAAAGGCCTCTTCTCTCGGGCATGGCGCCTCCTCGGCCTCCACTCCCTCCTCTTCTTCTTCGGCTATGTTGAAGGGAGGGATGCCAGAAAGATCAAGGTGGGGGAAGGCCTCCTTTACCTTGGAAAGTCCGTCATTAAAGCCATGCCGGTAGCCGTACAAGGATGCTTCATTCGTTTCCTTTTGGAATTGTGAAGACTTCCTGAAGTCTGCTACAGCATCATCTACCCGCTTTCTCAGGAACACGGACTCTCTCTTGGCTGCTTCGGACTCCAGAATTGCCTCTTCGGCCCTCCTGGCAGCCTCCTCCGCTGCCTTGGTCAAACTCTCTATCTTCTCCTGATTCTCCCTGCAGCTTGCTCCAAGGAGTCAATTTGTTTTCTGCTTTTCCTCCACCCTGCCCCTTGCTCCGCTATTGTCAGATGGGCACTCTTTAATTCGCCCTTCAGTTCATGAACCTCGCCGTTCACCCGGACAAGGCGGTCCTCCATAGATTGCCTCGACTCTTCGGCTACTTCTTTCGCGGCCCTGGCAGTATGGAGCTCCTCCTTGAGGCCATGGATGAGGCTGTCAACATTTCCCAGGCCCTCCATAAAGGTAATGTCATAGACCAACTGCATCAAAAATATAGAGTCATGGACCGAATAATTCTCAAAACAAAGGAGACGGCAAGGACCATACCTGTTGCAGGGCGGAAAAGGCAGAATCAGACATCCTGGGAAGGTTTCGATTTCGAAGAACTGCCAAGTCATGAGACAACAGCGTGCTCTTCAGCGCCTGCCTAGCTACGGCAAGGACCAGTAGTCCACCCGTAGGTGAAAGCTCCGAAGAATTCGTCGAACGGCTTCCAGCTGGGAAAGCCCCGCGAGCGAACTCTCCCTCGACCTGCCGCGTTTTGCCCCTATCAATTGCAGGGAGGCAAAATGGTGGCATGTTCGCCGCCTGAGGCGGACTCCCCATTGTGCGGATCGGGGAAATAGCCGCTGGTGGAGTTTCGACTGAACAAGGCCTCGACGAGGCCCCTTCCGCAGGTGCCGCGTCTTTCCATGAGGTTCCCCAGGAAGACGAAGTGCTCCTGTCCCCCTCAGGACCGTCCCTTCGAGCCTTCTTCCGAACCGCTGACCTTGTGAGAGGGGCTTGCACTGCCCTCTTCTCAGAAGTCTGACAGAGCCAGCTCACGGTGGCTTCATTCTGCCACCTACAAGCAGAAGAGTTTCTTTCAGTCGACTGAGCCACAGCAAAATCGAGGGAAAGGAAGCAGAAATTTCCGTCACTATACCTAATGCGGAGAATTTGCTAATCCCCGCAAGATGGAGATTTCTCTCGTTCCAATAACTCCTGGATAGGGGCGACTTCCGAATCAATCAGAAGATCGTAATCCGATTGATCAGCCGCGAAGACCTTCTATCATTGGCGGTTAAACGAGGCTTCTTCCAAACAGTGTCGAAGCCCCATGGATCAAAGGACAGTACGAACACGAAAACAGGCTTCCACCCGTTGATGGCGCTGGGCATGTCCTTGATGACCTTATGGCCCGGTCGAGAGCCGATCACCCACCATCCGTTGCTATGGAAGTCCCTCTTGAGTACAAAAAGGGCCGTGAATAAATTGGTCATAGGTTCTATGTTTGCAATGCTGCACAGGACCAGAAATCCGCAGATGTTCCGGATGCTGTTCGGGTCAACTGCGCTGGCACCACTTGGTACAGACGGAAGATTTTGATGAAGAAAGGGTGCAGGAAAAATCGAATGCCGGCCTTCAGATGATCTTCGTACACGGCTAGGCACCTAGGGGGAGGTTTGTTCACCCGTTCCTCGGGTGCGGGAAGGACAAAAGGGAACCCCTCGTGGGAGTGATAGCGTTCCCGAAAAAGGGCCATCTTTCCCTGAGAAATCGAACTAGGGATCGACTCCAGACCTACTACATCGCCGGCCCCCGAGGGCCCTACTTGTTCCCTCTGACTTTCTACAATTTCTTCCATGATAAAAGAATGAAACAAAGAGGCAGAAGGAAGATTCTACTTGCGGAATAGATTGGTAGTCCAGAACAAGGAAAGCTAAGCGAAGAATGAGGCGAGGTTGAAGAAGCTTCTTTAGCCGGACCTTCTCCCTTTTCCAAGAGGAAACTAGAGGTCTCTGAAGTCCCACCGGGTTGATTTGATCAAAGGTTATCCAGGGAGGTAACCCGCCTTCAACTAACCGCCAGGATCGAGCGCATCCATCATCCAATGGACAGGGGGAAGCCGCCACAACCATCTAAATCTCAACCGAAAGATTGGTTGAACCATCACGCAACAGAAAAAAGAGAGACGGTCCTAGGGTCGCCCGCTCTTTCCTTCTCCCCCAACCAGGGAGTGACAGCTGTTCACCACCTGATTCCCAAATCACCCAGCAGTCATGATGGGCAGTCCAATCAGAGATCCCGTAATCATCCACTACACTATTTCCTGGGAAGAAAACGATAAAGCATTAGTACTCTCACTTCTCGAGGCAAACCTTCGCTTCGAAAACTGAGAGTAGGGGGCAACTATTGGGATATCCCGGTCCAGGTATGAACCGAATACCAGTTCGGCTAGCCGAAGACCTCTTCTTCGGACCACTGACTTTGGACCAGGAAAGGACATGCTAACTACAGGCAACCCAAGGCTTCTCATCGGTCTACGACATCCGAAGGCCAGATCTTCGGATAATGTCTTCGGCCCTAACCGAAGACCAGGCTTCTCGTTGACTTCCGAAGACACGCTTTTCGGTCCCTGCCGAAGACACGATCTCCGGTCCTGGGTAAACACCAAGTCTTCGACCCACGCAGAGGACGAAATCTCCGACCGAGAATCTCCCTAAACAGGGAAAATCTGAAGATGGGACCACAATCTGGCCCAGATAGGCAACAGTAACCAACGGTTACTATCGACAATCTCCATGCCACGATCATGGCGCGCAACTCCAGCTGCCATGCCTCCGGTCTGGCCGGAACCGCTCAATGACAACCCACGATCGCCAATCATGAGGAGAAATTAACTCTCCGTAATCGCCGGGAGAAGAGCGGGGCCGCAGGCCGGAGGCTTCCTTTTAAATAGCGGTAAGAGGAATTGCTCGAGGAGGTACGCACTCATATATACACTCACGCCTATTCTAAATTAAAAGGGTCTTTCCCTCTGCTCCTCGAGAATTTTCTCCATTCTGTGACTGGGATCCGTCTCTGACTTAGGCATCGGATTGTTCCCTACCGGAACGACTCCGACAAGGGACCTGTTTTGCAGGTGAACCAGGGAGCGGTCCTATGGTGCAGCAGCTTCGACCGGCCGATACAGGGACTCCATGCCAACAGATTTAATATTGCTTCTGATTTTTTTTTTTTTTTTGGGTGTTGGGGGGGGGGGGGGGGGGGGGGGGGGGGGTTAAATATACAGGATAAAAGATGGATAAATCATGCCATTGTGCTGCATCAAATTGTCATGACTCCTGTTTAGTTACTTTTATTAGCGGGGCAGGGGGTTGCTTTCCCTGGTTTTGCCTTGTCACTGACATGCTGTTGGTCCTATTATCATGCATGATGTTGCTAAATTTCTATAACTGCTACTGTCTTATTGTTGCATAGAATGACCTGATGAGGGAGTAAATCCATTAAAAATGTTGCTTTTGTAAGATTGAGTTACTCTATTCAATCTATTTTCTTGTTCCTAGTTGTTTTGAATTCTTTTGTAATTACTCAGCATGTATAGGTTATAATGGTCTGATATTCAAGGGCACCTGAAACCAATTAGTCACTCGTTGAGGCCCTGTTTGTTTGTGAATAAGGAAAACTCAACTTCATCCATTCCTCTGTATTCTTCTATATATGCTTCATCCCATTTTCTCAGGATTAAAGTGCGAAGTTCTGTTTGGTAGCAAAAATCTGGAATATGGTAGAATAGTTGCAAATGCTGTTTGATTGTGTAGGCAGTGATAATTGGTTAAAGGCTAAATTTTTCAGTAACTGAGAGGTAAAACTTCTCCATTGACCCGAGTAAAGTTTCCTGAGTTCCTCTACAGGATGAGTATTTTTGGGGCTGAAGTTTGTTATATACCAGTTGATCAGAGTAAAATCACGAGGGTTAAGTCAGAACAACTTTTTGTTGCTTTGCTGAACAAGTCCATATATTCAGCGGGGTTTATTAATGAATCAAACTGCCGACTGTCATTTAGTAAAGAGGCTTTTAGTCCGTGCAGGTCTTATGGTCCTAAGGCAGTCGATAACTTTTTATGTTGAGCAAACATCCTAGATGTTACTTTTCTTTGGTTGATTGCTGACATGCTCACTTGGTACCATCCATTTCTTGCAGGATCTTAAATGCTTTGTGTTCTCCCTAATTTCACTGCACTTCAAGATTAAGCCCATCCAATCCTAATTTCTGGAGGGTTATTTTTTGCATCTTTAGTATTGAACTCTGCTTCATGTGTGAGGATGTGTACAAGTGGTCTACCGAGGTAACTCATCCCAGACATCCTTTGCACTTGGTTTTTATCTGGTTGGTTGATTTTATGATATGCTTCATTAAGCAAAAATATAATCAGCAAGGCTTATTGTAACTTTTTCTCTGCATGCTTTGATTGTCCTGTAATATGCGTAAAGCCCGATTGTTGCAGAGTGATGAACATTGTCTAGTGTTCTTTTGGGTCATTTATTGGTGATGACCTTGCCGGTAGATAGTTCTCTTTTTTTTTTTTTTTTTTTTTTTCCGCCAGTAAAGATAAGTGAAAGTCGGTCATAAATGATTTGCTAATTACTCATTTATCTGTTTATTGTGCTTGTTAGTTTGGGTCGTGGCGGAGGAAGCTTGGTATTTGGGTTATTTGGAGGTCCGATTGTCTCGGCCATGCCTGGATGGATGATGTTGCTGGAAGATAATTTATTTTGCATGGGAGAACAAGTGGAAATGGAAACGTATGGTTGTCACTCCCTACCATCGGAGATGGGAAGGATGGTGGCGTGCTACTCGTCTCCGAAGGTGTTGGAATTCCTGCCAGCGGGGTCTGCATTGTGGAAATTGGTGACATGATGGTAAACATTGCTATCGTCTTCTTTGTTGCATGTTCAAATTTCGAGACTGCGTGCAAGTTGGGTTTTCAAAATCTCCTCTCATTCAAGAAAGAGAGTTACTCTTTGGTACAACAAGTCAAGAACACGGGCGAAGAGGCAAAACGCTTGTCAGGGTGGTTTTTATGTGGATGGTAGGGTAGAGCTGCATCCCTTCCTTTGGATACTTTACCAGCTAAGCAAATGTTGGGAACTTACTAATGGAATGGATGCGGAGAGACAACTTTTAAGAAAGCCAAGGATGGGAGTTTTGAGAAAAATATGTAGTAGTGTATGATGGCAAGGGGATAAGTCCGACTATACCTTCATTACTGCGAGTCCAAAATCAGTTATCATGCTGACGAGGCCAATCGCAAAAACAAAATCTCATTTGCAATCCAATAATTTTGAAGCCAGAAATAGGGGGAGGTGGACTTCAGTCAAGTTTCGAGTTATGGCTGGTTTTATAGGCAACTGGTTTGAGACTTTGTTTTAGCTGCGAGGTCGTGGAGACATCCTAACCAATAAGTTTCTAGTTTCTGATCGGGAAACCCAGTCATGAGCTAATAATTGATTTATGGAGAATATTTAGCAGATCCAAATTTAAGATTTTGAGTTGGATTAATGCTGAGATATCAGGCTGTTGGCTCGATTAAAGCTGCATCAAGCTCGTGGCATGGCAATGATTCCCTCGGATGTTTTGATGTCTGTCCTGTATCAATGATTCATCACGTCCACGCTTATGCTCGTTAACTGGAAGGTGAAAAAGGAAAAATGAATATTCAGCAATCCAAGTCTAACCAGGAAAATTATACTTAGATTGCTATATTTTCTTTTACTTGCCACATAGTTACGTTGGCAAAGAAAATTAAATTATTAACATTCTCATCCAGTCATCCAAAACAAGAGGCATGGAGGGTTTTGACGCTGCAGGGTGTCGACCTTTCCTTTCATTTCTTGTTTCATAGATTTGTTTCATATTCTGGTTTTGTGAGGAGCCGAGTTGAGCTATCAGTTATACTTTAAAAAGTATACCGTTAAGGTGGTAGCCTGACTGATATTCATTATTCTGGTGTCTTAGTTATGTCAGCTGGCGTACTCGATGATGATGATAAGGATATACAAAAAAAATTATGGAATCGAACATGATTAGATGAGATTGAAATCTAGTAAGGATAATTATATTGGAATTTTTTTTTTTTTTTTATTAAAAAAAATATATTGGAGTTGCCAACTCGAGCCTAACATGCTTTGTATACATATTTTCCTTTTTTTTTTTTTTTTTTTAATAATTTATAACTTACAAATTGTTTCTTTTTTATTTGTCAAAAAAAAAAAATTTTCCCCTTGATATCGACGTCATCGATGGCATCTCACGACCACGTTTATTCCCTCCGTGGCAACCGGTGCACTGAAAGCAAGTCTTGACCATTGCTCATGGCACGGTACAATGATTCCGATTTGACGGATTTACTGCAAAACAATTGAATTTTATTTTTTTAATAATAAAATTGAATTGAAGTGCCCTTTAATCGTGGTATATACCCCCAGCTCCACTTCAGAAAAAAGATTGCCGTGCGGACGGTGACGAGTGCAGGGGGTTGCGAATAGAGTTTGCAGGGTACGATTTGCAGGACCAATTGAAGTGAGGATTGACGTTTCTCCTGCAACGCTACAGTTTTCCCATGTCGATGAAAGAAAAGCCCTGATGGTACGTTTGTTAGCATCATTGGTGGCTTGGGACAAATAAATTTCTTTTTAATGTTAAAATTAAAATTACGAAATTAGGTGTATTCTAATATATTTATGAAATTAGATATTTTTGATTACATGAACAACGGCAGTCAAAAATATCTATCTACGTGGTGCCATATCTTGAAATCATCTTTTCGAAAGATGATTTCACGCTGTGAAATCGTCTTTCAAAAAGATAATTTTAAGCTACCGTTAGGTCCACGTGCCATCCTGCCCGGCCGTCCCCAGAGCTGTCCTGATCGCGACGCGTGGCGGGAAAGAAAAATCGTCTTTTCTAAAGACGATTTCTCTTTCGCCTATGCGATATTCCGTCAGAGAGAAATCGTCTTTTCTAAATATGATTTTTTCCTGATCTGTGTAGTGTTCCGACAGAGAGAAATCGTCTTTAAAAAAGATGGTTTTCCATCATCTGTAACATGTTCCGAGAGAGAGAAATCGTTTTTAGAAAAGACGATTTCTCTCGGGGGTTTTTTTTTTGAATTTTTTTTTGTTGATTAGTTTTTGTAATTAAAAATATACATAAAATAATGTATTGGATAAATATTATTTTATATTTTTATATTAAAATTGAAAATAATAAAAATTATTTTTTATACAAAATAAATGTAATATATTTTAAGCAATATAATAAATTTATATATAATATGTTGTTTAATTTAATATAATATATTTATGTTATATGTAAATATATAATTTAAATATATAATATATTTCATATAAGTATATAAATATATTATGTATAAATATACTAGTTTTCTAATTATATTACCTTATATTTAAATATGATAAAGTATAATTTATTTTATATGATTAAATAAAAAATAAAAATATAATATGTTATATATATTGAGATTATAATATATATTATATACTACATAATATTATATTATATAGTAAAACTATAATGTAATAATTATTGTTTATATATTATATTGATAATTCTAATATAATGAACTTATATTATATATAAATATATAATATATAAATATATTATATTAAAAATAATAAAATATAAAATATTTTTATTATAAACTATAATATTTTAATATTATGTAATTAATCTCATAATATTATATTTTATAAAATACAAAAATAATTTTTATTGAATAATGAAATAAAAATATAAAAATTAATTTTTGTATTTTTCTGGGATCCAGTTTATGAATATTTTCTTTAATAATAAGAAATAAATTTAAAAATAATTATACCGATAAATTCTAAACACGCGACTGGTGACCGAACCTATACGCCGGACGGACGATAAGACCTATGACAAGAATGGGAGTCGACTCTAGCCATCGGATGGACGCTAAGACTGATGGGAGTAAGAGAGCTAGACCGGTATCACTGAGTAATGACTGTATTACCATATGAGAGATCATGAATTTTGTAATTAAATTTTATTTCAAAATATAGTTTTACAAATACCAGAAAAATATATATATCCTAGGTCCCACATGGTGGTCGCCTCCTCTTGCATTGAGGCTGGACACGACGAAGTGGAGGTACAACTTCAGCTGGTGGCTGATGCTCAGTCATATGCTCCCCGACCTGGGATGCCTGATGCGATGAACCCTCGCCATAACTTGTCCTCCATGTTCGGAATAATCGTGCTGCGACATGTAGTCCGGTGCAGTGGTAGTCTAAAAATGTGCAGCAACAACATCAGTAGATGTGAAGTCTGGTATTGGATATGGAGAGGTACCATAATGTCGAGTACCTCGTCCGTGCTGGAATGATGGAGGTGCTGCCGATGAAGATCCGTAGTGGTAAGGTGGGAGTCTCGTACTCTCTGTCGGCCCCCTGATAATATCCCCCGAATGGGACACGTGTATGCTCACTGACAGTATGAAGGATGGAATGACAAACCTCCATAATAGTCAGGGAGTTTGTCGCTATGCAATCTGAATGAGCCAGCTGAAGTATCAGCGTGATGGCATTGCTCTGTAAAATAAAAATTATTAAATAAATTTCAAAGAATAAATAATTTAATATGAATAAATAGCAAAACTTAAATTTCTTACCATATAATCATCAATCGTGCCAGGACGACTGATGAATCGACGCGTGATGCTGCGGTACCACTGCATGTATGGATCGTGATAATCCATGATACCAGCATCTGGAGCACCATCTATAATATGATCCAGTCGACTCATCCATAAATGAATAAACTCACGATGAGTGGCGGACCAGTCCTGATCAGGTCGTCCTCTCAGATCCACGTGGTGTAGATCCGGGCGTGTATCAACTGGCTCTGGCATGACCTGTCGAAACCCGTATTGGCGCATCACTCTATCAGGCAAGTGCCACTCCACTATATGAAAACAGATAAGTGGCACTCGAACACACAAGATATGCTGCCCATCTAGATAGTAATCTGGTAACTGTGCAAGAAGATCGGCAGAATATGGCTGCCATATCACATGTTTATAAATAATTTAAAGCATAATTCATTAAACGAAAAAATGTAAGACTAATCAATCATTTTAAAAAGAATAAGTACTAATGATTACCTCATCTAGTCTGAGATGATCTATCAAGTAACGATAGAAGGAGACCACATGCGTCGATACCTGGGTCACACAAAAAACATCCCTCCATCTGAAAAAAAATATTAAATTTATTAAATAAGTCAGTAAATATCATACAGTATGAAATTTAATATGAACAACGAACTCACCGCATCCCTAACGGACCCTGTGGTAAAGCAGCACCATCATCATCGAAGTCAATCATCGGATCTGGAATCTGGCGCTGTAATCTACGTGGCGCAAGGATCGTGAATCTATCCCATGCCCACAACTGTAGCAGTAATAATGGACCAGCAATATCACTAGCATCTCTCCTGCTCGCCCTACACATCTCCCTATATAGCCATGCCAGCGCTGCACTACCCCAACTATAATGTCCAGCATCATCCAGATCTGTCAGTAGGGATAGAAACATGAGATGCATCAAATTCCCGGATTTATCCATGAATAAACACTCACCCATCAGCTGCAAAATGTATGCTCGAGCATAGCGCTATATATCTATCTCGTCGGCATCAACATGTAAATCCTGAAACTCGGTAAGCCAAACCATACTCAATCGCGACCCCTGAAGTCTACCCTGTGGTGGGACAACGCCTAACAAATCCTGACACATCTGTCCCCAATCTATCCCTGTAGAACCTGTCACTGGTAGACCATCCACTGGCAAACCAAGCTGAATTGCAACGCCTGGAGGGTGATGCTGAGCTCTCCCTGTGGGAAATGAAAAATGTGCGTCTCTGCATGCCAATGCTCGACAAGTGCGGTGATAAGATGCTAATCCAATCTAATAAAATCAATCTGTGCTAGTCCATAAAAACCGGAATGAATAAGTAAAGGTAGTATACGTTGATCTAGCGGTATCGATCTCCGTATAGCATTCTGTCATCGACGACAATGTAAGACTGCACTATCCTGTCCATCCCATATAATAGTCGATCTATGAATCTCCTGATCGTGTAGGACACTAGGATCTGAAGGGCCTGGATCCATAACTGTAATATACAACTACTAGAAATAAACGAAATAAACAATCACAAAGATGATCAATATAAAAAAAGACATGAAGCATAATACAAAGTGTTAACATAAACCATAAATAATTGTGTTACAATAATAATTGTATTACAACAGAACATATAATTGTAATCATGTCCAGTACATATAATACAAAGCGACAATATGAACCACAGAAATGCGATAGGACTCCCGAAGCAATAACATAACGCAGTCCTGAAACTATAACATCAAAACAAGCAATATGAGCAAAACTGTATCAACTAATAAATAAATATCAGATGAATAATAGAAATGTGTGATGTACCTTAAAATATGCATTTTGACTGCTATCTTTTTATTGACTTGGTTGTACTAGTCTTGGACATGACCGTCTGTCATGCCCTTCCTCCTTACAGATTGTACACCTGCGTTTGTTGCTAGCTTCTCGGATATCCATATCATTTCTAATTCTTGTGGACCGTGGCCTACCTTTTTGTCGTAACCTATTCATATCAGGAATGATGATACCATGTCCAGTTTGCTGTGGCCGATATTTCTTGTGAGGAATTGGTTGAAATTGTGGTGCATATGTTTGATGATAATCTTCTAATATATAGCATCGATCAATAAAACTATAAACATCAAGGGCAACATGTGCACAAGTAGTCATGATATGAGAACAAGGTAAGTGATAACATTGCCATTTCTGGCACGTACATGTCTGCTGGGATAGATGAACAACCTACAACATCAAAATATATAATTTGACATGTACAAAACATGTTTTATAATATATTTTGAATAATACATGTCGATAGTAGATACCTGTGTATTGTTACCTCTGTTCATGTTATGACCACGTCTAGCAGTTTGGACCTGGAATAGGCCACTTCCTCTATCGAACCTTGTAATTCTATGCGAAGTTGCTTTGACCTGTTTGGAAATAACATGTCCAACGACAAATGGAGTAAATCTTTCGTTCCTATCCATTGCATCATTTGCTTGGGCACGTCGACCTTCAAAGTATGATACAAGCTAAAAGAATGTCAATTGCACCAAGGCTATTATTGGCAGGAATCGAGCATTTTTCAATACTCCATTGAAACACTCGGATACGTTAGTTGTCATCATCCCATATCGTTGTCCATCGTCCTGTAACCGTGTCCATTTCGATAAAGGAATTTCATTTAGCCACTGAACAGCTTCTGGATTAAAATTTTCAATGTTCGTCATATATTTATGAAATTTTCTGGGCTGTGATTGCATTACAGCTTTTTTCACTACATCCCTTAATTTGGAATCACGGAATCTTGTATTGAAATTACTTGCTACATGACGGAGGCAATATACATGATAAGCATTCGGTGGCTGCCAACCAAGATATTGATTCTGTACTACAGTAAGAATATCAGCATGTCGATCAGAAATTAAACAAATTTTCTGACGCGATGTAACAAACTGTCTGATACAAGCTAAGAACCAACCCCAGGTGTCAGCTGACTCTTCATCAACAATAGCAAATGCAAGCGAAAATATCTGATTATTTCCGTCTACAGCAGTTGCAATCAACAACTTCTCCTTGTACTTTCCATACATGAAAGTAGCGTCAATACTTATAACCGGCTGACAGTACTTAAAACCTTCAATTGATGGTCTAAAAGCTCAGAATACACGATCAAACTAAGCACAAGCTGGAATGCCGGTTGGAGTGCTGATAAATTTTACCTAGGAACCAGGATTAAAATGTTCTACTGTATGTAACCATTTCGGAAGTAATTCATATGACAAATCTCAATCACCGAATAACATTGCTATTGCCTTTTGCTTGGCTTCCCACATTTTTCTATAACTTGGTGTATAATTGTACTTGTTTTTAATCACTGCACCTAGTCCAGCAACAGCAATTGTAGGAACTTCTTTCACCAGGTCCCGTATTTCATTAGCAATTAATGTGGAGTCCAACCCAGAATGATCTTGAGACATCAATGCAGACAGGCATGTATGAGGACCAGTATATCGTGAGATCTCGAAGTAAGCATGATGCTTAATAGCCCTCACCATCCACTGACATCCCGAATCTTTGTTCTTACATTTTACAAGCCATATATTTGGATTAGACTCAATAACTTTGTATTCATGATGTCTTTCAACAGAATAATGCTTTACTGCGATCTGTAATTCGGCCTTATCCGTAAAGCGAAGTCCTTTACGCAATTCCTCATCCCTTTGCCATATAACATTTTGTTCCTGAAATGAAGAATACATTGAAACATTGGCAGCATCCCAATCAATCTGGGTAAATGTTCTGGATGGAGCTTCAAATACAGAATAGTTTGGAATAGGTGTTCCCTCTAGACTTCGTACTGGGTTCGAAGTCCAGCTTCATTACCTTCATCAGGCAAATCATTTTTACATTCATCATCATTCTCATTAAAAAGCACATTATCCAGATGCACTGTATCATCGGCAGCTGTGTATACCGATGCTTCTCTAATATTAGTTTCAGGTACAGTACTGTCCACCGTATGTAACGGAGATACTGGATAAACAGAACCAATATTTTCAAATTCAGTAGGTACCATGTTCGGAGTACAGTATGAAATATGTTCGGTTACACGGGTTGTTGCTATATTTCGAACAGCTTCTTCATAGTCATCCCGATAATAGACAGGTTCAGGAGTTTCTACCATTTGGATATCTATGTATAACTCCGCACCCGATATACATTGATGTAAATTTATAGTTGAAAACATGATCTCCATATCTTCATCGTCGATCAGTGGAACGGGTTCATACTTTACAGATGTCGACTGGACAACTTGGGGATATCTATAGATTATCAATATTTTCTTTCCAGTTCTATCGATATGTAGGACTCTACATATTTTGTTCTCCATCTCTTGAAATGTCATACTAGAATGTATTCTAATTGCCTTTTTCGGACCTTGATTGTACTCAATCCCATTTGGTCCATTGATAATGCAACCATTAATATAACATAATGCGGTGATTGTTTCTCCCATTATACCCTACATATTTAACCAAGAAAAGATATTTAGAAATATCCAATGCATCATATCATCAACTAATAGGTCATAGATCCTATCCCATTCAAGAATTGTATTAATATTACATATCACTTACAGCATTGAAATGATGTGCAATAGAGATCGAATAAATTTTGGCAGTATTTTTTCTTAGTTCTCCACATACAAATATTTATGTATGCGGAGAATAAAAGAAAAATGCTGCACGAAATTTCATTCGAACTTCATTGTACATCATTTCATTGCAGTAAAGTGATCCGTAAAATTATTTGTAATTTCCAAACTGTCCGCTTTGGACAATCAATTGATTAATATGCATATATTAAGATCCATACAAAATTAAAAATAATGTATGGATACAATAATTTATGCATATTAATCAATTGATGGGTCTACGGTTCAATGCAATGCAATGCAAATTTTGTTAAAAATTTAATAATCAACTCAAATTTTTAAAAAAATATAATCATAATTATTAATTAAATTTTTAATAGGTATATTTATAACTTTAATTTTTATATTTAATTATTATTTATTTTAGCATTATCAATAAATTTATATTCAACAAATTTAAATTTAAATCGCATTCAAATCAAATCTATACTTACAACTCTATTTTTTTTAATTTAATTACTGTTTATTAGCATTATATATTATCTCTTAATTAATTATCAATAACAATAACATAATCAATTACTAATAATAATATTTAAATAATTAACATAAAAACAACATAATTAAATCTAAATTATAATTAAACAAGCTTAACCATAATGCCCGTAGAATTTAAACAAGATAATTAAACATTTTAAATCTAATCAAATTTATATT
Source organism: Areca catechu (assembly GCA_021397845.1). Taxonomy (NCBI): domain Eukaryota; kingdom Viridiplantae; phylum Streptophyta; class Magnoliopsida; order Arecales; family Arecaceae; genus Areca; species Areca catechu. Next base: position 20,829,783 of record CM038049.1, on the reverse strand, counting down.
CAACAAGATAATTAAACAATTCAAATCAAATTTATATTCAACAAATTTAAATTTAAATCGTATTCAAATCAAGTTTATACTTACAACTCTATTTTTTTAATTTAATTACTGTTTATTAGCATTATATATTATCTCTTAATTAATTATCAATAACAATAACATAATCAATTACTAATAATAATATTTAAATAATTAACATGAAAACAACATAATTAAATCTAAATTATAATTAAATAAGCTTAACCATAATGCATGTAGAATTTAAACAAGATAATTAAACATTTCAAATCTAATCAAATTTATATTCAACAAGATAATTAAACAATTCAAATCAATTTTATATTCAACAAATTTAAATTTAAATCATATAACATAATTTAAAAAAAATATTTACATAAATATAAATGCAACTAAACAAATTACCTGTGAAATTATGGAAATAATATGGGTTGAATCGAGCCAAACAGACCAGGTCTAGCAATCCAAGCACAAATCTAGCAAAAAAAAAAAAACATATATATAAGAAAACAAATAAATGGAGATAAAAAAAATATAACTTCATTTGAACCGGACCGGGGAACGAGTCGATCTTCAACCGGTCGAAGATAAGAAGATGTGGGCCAATGGAAAAGAAAAGACAAAAAAAAAAAAAACGTTACCTTACGGGACCACGGGGGGTCGGAGGAGAACGACAAAAGAGGGAAGAAGTGAGCCAGCCGGGGGACGAAGCAAAAAAAAAAAAGGCACGGGAGCGGAGGGGGGCCGGAGGAGAACGAAGAAAGAAAACCAGAAAAAAAAAAACCCCTTCGGCCTTGATATGCAACAGGCGATAAATTGTCTTTGCAAAAGACGATTTCAGAGCGCCTGGCAGGGGGACAGGCCACGTGTCGCAGCTGGCGGGGGGGACGGGCCACGTGTCGCGATAGGCCGGGGTGAGAAATCGTCTTTAAAAAAGAGATTTCTTCTTTGCCGCCATGCATCGTGACCGGAATGACTCTGGGGGTGGGTGGCACGTGGCGGGGCGGTGCCTTTCGAAAAGACGATTTCACAGTATGAAACCGTCTTTCGAAAAGACGATTTCAAACGTGGCGCCACGTAGGTAGGTATTTTTGGCTGACGTTGCCACGTCAGCCAAAAATATCTAATTTCGTAAACATGATGGGAAACATCTAATTTCGATTTTTTTTTAACATTAAAAAAAAAAAAAATTGGGACAAATACCCTGTGAGGGTCCCATTGCTCTTCCTCTTCACTTGAATGCCATTGATTAATTAGCCAAGCCAATCTGGTTCTTTTCCATGTCACTCTGAATTATTGTTGTTCCTGTTACAAATCATTGTGTTGTATGCACGTCAACCAAAAATACCTAATTTCATAAATATGATAAAAATATCTAATTTCGTATGTTTTTTTTAACATTAAAAAAAAAAAATCTGGGACAAATACCCTGTGAGGGTCCCATTGCTCTTCCTCTTCACTTGAATGCCATTGATTAATTAGCCAAGTCAATCTGGTTCTTTTCCATGTCACTCTCTGAGTGGAATTATTGTTGTTCCTGTTACAAATCATTGTGTTGTATGCCTAAACTATCTTGAATTATATCTATCGATCCATCTTTAAAACTGGACCGTGATTGATTGTTACATATAACGCACTAATAAAATTTTGATAAACACGCTCGTAAATTTCTAATAATTATGAGAATAACATGTCAATGACGCACTAATAAAACTTTGATAAAGATGCTTGCAAATTTGCAATAAATTATGAGGATAACATTAACATGTCAAGGACACACCGGTATAAATTTGATAAATATGCTTCCAAATTTGTAATAATTACGAGGATAACATAACAACGACATGCTAATAAAATGTTAATAAACGTGAATTAACAATAACTACGAGGATAACATATCAACGGGATACGAAAGCATACGAAGTTGATGGCTGGGTTGGATGGTAATGTAATGATGTGCTCTGCCAACAACCACCCATGAATGGGTGGATCGATTCCAGTGAATACAGTATCCAAGTGCGAGGTGGGTTCAATTGTTATCCATGCTGTTCGAGAAAACTGCCAAGTGGCTGCTAGAATTATCTAATGTTGCTCTCAAATGGATTTGGACAGTGTTGTTTGCGCGTGATCGACTTCCTCCTCGTGGCACAATGTCAACTCATGCAGCTACCACTGTGATAGATGGACAAGCACAGTCTTTCCTGTGCAACCAAGAAAAAATTTAAAAAAACTTCTTTTTTTTTTTTTTGAGAAGAGAGACAGAGAATCCAATGTTCGAGCTCCATAAAATTTTATTGAAACCATGAAATTACAAGACCATGGAGTCTATATTATAAGAGATATATAAAAATCATACATCCTTTGCATAAGTTTACTTCAAATGCAAAAATTTTGCATTGCTTTCCTTATAAAGCTTCCTTGAAGTAATGGTAGCCAAAATGTCCCAGCCTACTCAAAACTTTTGCTTGATCCTTTCAACTCTCCAGAAATACTAAACCGGGAAGAAGAGAGTGAACGAGCTCCTTGACGTTCCTTTCACTTGAACTTGCTCGGATTTTTATTATCCAATCAAGCATTCAAAGCATGGATAAATCGTAATTAGGTAATTTAGAAAGTATTGCCAAGTGTTAATTTCTCTCCTAAAAACAATACTTTAATAGCATCTTGGTTTAAAGAGCTTATCGAGCTTTAAATAGAAGATCCAGATTACTAATAGGAAAACATCCGATCTATTCATACCAAGAGAGTCAAATAATTTGATAACCTAGGACTGCATCTAAAAATGCCAATCAAAAAATATTTTCCTAATTTCTTAATTTTGTATAACCATCTAAGATATATCCAATACACACACACACACACACATATATATAATGCAAATCTTATTTAAATCCCACATATACACTATTGGTAATGTTATCAAGAATATCAAGAAATTTCTTTAACTATTAATAATTAATAATTCATATTATAAATTAAACTTTGAATTTCGAGGTTTATTCGTGCATGATTCATGCCTTATTTTCTTAAACATCTATATACAAAAAAATACTATATATCATCCTATGCTATATGGTAACACTCTTTTGCCGCATCTTCGTGCTTAATTTTGTATATATTGTTATAACATAAATTAATGATTTATATTTTATTTATTTTTATATTTTATTTCTTTAAGTTATAAACATATTTTCATATATTTAAATAATAATTTATATTTTTAATATATCTAACAAGAGTTGAATTTGTAAATTTGCTATACCCTGCCATGAGTAAGAATCTTTCCAAATCTATTTCCTGATAAATAAAATATGGTTCTACTATGGTGTGAACGTAGCCTTTTATCATTGGATTGTGTTAGGATTGGAACCGGCTATAATCCTAATACAATCCGATGGTGGAAAGATTGACGGACTTGTCAAAGGCCAACCCAATAAAAAAAAAGCCGTGCAACTCCGACGGGGCGAAATTTCTTTCTTAATTTTACACAACTAACCTTGTAGATTCGCAGGATAGCCTAACGTTATTTTTTGCCCCAAAAAATAATCAGGAATGATTGGTTGCCGGTAAAGAACCAAGCAGTGCTAACCCGCCGTTGTCGGGCCTCAAGCGAACTTCCAAGGCATTCGTATCCCTTCCTCCCCGCCCCCCTTCCTTCTCTCTCTCTCTCTCTCTCTCTCTCTCTCTCTCTCTCTCTCTCTCTCTCTCTCTCTATTCTTTTCCTCTTTCTATAACCCCGAGGTATTCGCCGAAAAGCTCGTTCCTTTTCTTTTCCTTTCGTCCCAAAAGAAAATTTCTTTCCTCCATTCTATCTTGGGTTTTTGGATTTCACCGTCTCTCTTCGCCTTCTATTCGATCGTATTTCAGCACTATTCCTCTTCGTTTTTCCGCTTTGATATAGGTTTTGGATTTCCGGGCTGCAACGATGGGTGGTGGTAGCCAGTTGATCTCTGTTTATCCCGAAGAGCTCACCTTCGAATGTAAGATAATATTTTTTCTCCAATTCTCCCCCCCTCCGCCCCCCCCCCCCCCCCCCCCCTTTTTCCCCAATTATTCTAAAAATTCGATTTTGCGTTCTGAAATCATGAAAAAATTCTTTTTTGATGAACAGTTGAGCTGGATAAGCCATCGTATTGCAATCTCAAGGTTGTCAACAATACCGAACATCATGTCGCGTTTAAGGTACAGACTACTACTCCCATTTCTCAAGTTTATTTCTTGGATTATCTCTTCCTTAAATCTATTTGTGCTGTTTTCATGATGGACGTGCCGTAATCCATCGTCTTTATGTTTATTTTTGGGAAAATTTTCAACTGGATCGTGCCAAAAATGGAATTTTTTTTTTTCCCACCATGTGTAGGTCAAAACGACGTCACCAAAGAAATACTTTGTTCGGCCAAACACAAATGTGGTACAGCCTTGGGATTCATGTACCATAACAGGTGACTGCTTTGGCTAAATTTTGATGCGTATTATCCCTGTAATGCAGCAACTGATCATTTCCTGCCAACCATTTTTGTAATCTTATTTTTTTTGTATAATATTGTCGTTTTGAACTTGTAGTTACCCTCCAAGCACAAAAGGAGTTCCCACCTGACATGCAATGCAAGGACAAATTTCTCCTCCAGAGCACTACGGTGCCCCCAAACACCGACATGGATGAGCTCCCTCCAGATACGGTGAGCTTCTAGTTGTATTGTGTCATGATAGTCAGTTGTGAAGTTTCTTGCTTTGCTATCGGTTTCTTGTATTAAAAGTTGTTTCCTTTTTTGTTGCATGAAGTTTAATAAAGATGGTGATAAGGTGATAGAGGAATTGAAGCTTAGGGTTGTTTATATGGCTCCATCGCAATCTGGCCATGGAAACTCTGAAGGGGATTTGGGCCTTACTTCAAGAAGCTTGAAACACGGTTCTGATAATCTCTCGGTGAGATGTTCAACTTAGCTTCTTGCACATCGTAAACCAATCTACTCACCTTTTCTTGTCATGTTTGACTCTTCTTTTTCCTTTTCCTCTTTGACTACTGATAATTTTGTACCGGGAGTAACATGTGATTCATTTTCTTAAATTGTAGATGCTTAAGAATTCGAGTATTGAAGAGGTGAGTAATGCTTTAAGTTATCTAGAACTCTTTCTTCTCAAAGATTATCTTGAACTCTTTTAAATAAGTTCACCTTCTTTTCTCTTACCTACCTTAATCGTAAAGATGCACTTCCATCCATATTGCATCAATATCTCAATTAAACAAGCAAGAGGTTCTATTTTGTATGAAACATGATTTTACTTATCAATTGAGAAATCCTATTTATGAGATGCAACACGAAATTGTGTTAAAATTGATGCCAGATTTTGTTCCTCTGGTTTGGCACATCCACATGCGGCTATATAGTCATCCTGTTAAAACTTCTATATGTTGGTGAAGTATGAAGTCATTATATTGTGGAAGTAGTTGAACTGATATCTTTAGTTATGTCGTTCTGCTCAAGCATGATCCAGGGTATTAAATTTTTATTTCTTATATTCAGGTGTCTCTCAAGTTAAATTTGCCACTAGGGTTCTCAAGATATTCTGGCTGACCTCTTTACAATTTCTCCATTCACTTTTGTTATTGCTCCAAAAATCTTCATTTGATCAATATCCAGAAGTATAAATCTTTTTTCCCGCTCTGCAACTAATATCTCAATTGCCACAATGTAGTGTTTTATGAAAGTTTTTATGTATTTTGGCTTATTTCATGGTGACATAAAACCACATTGCATATATGGAGGAAAGATTAAAATTTGAAGTGCAAACAGTAGAACTCCGATTTGGCAGTATCCATAATTATATGAATCTAAAGTCTTCTGTTTTGATACCCAGTAACCAAGATTCTGATCATGTCATAAGTCATCATTTTCCAAAAAGTGTGGTTATGTTAGTTTCTCTCTCTATTGGGCCTAACTTTACTAATAGAAGACTTCTGAGGGCTGTAAGCTATGTAGCCATTTCAACCATAACAAAGCTCTTTGTTAAAATTGTAATGAAGAATACTGGAGAAACCAAAAAGGAAGGTGGTTTTCAAGAACATTGATATTTTGTAGATTTCACAATGAAAAATGAAACTCCTATGTGTTGGTTTGCAGAACCATGCCACTTTATTGCTCTATATATTATACAATTAAAGCAGAATGTACCAAGCTAGTTTAAATGGATGCATAGCATATATTTTTTTTATGTAATAGTTCGTTTTCATGCTGTCTCACAAGGGAGAGGAGAAGAGGAAAAGAGGAGGAGAGGTTTGTGTAGATGGGCATTACCAGCTTGGACCACATGTTGTCCTAACAAGGAAAAAGTTTTAGTTAATAAGGTCATAATTCATAAATATGAAGGATGAGAACACAGGGAACTTTTGAGTATTTGCTGTAGGATCAGTCTGGATTGGTTGAAAGTCTAACTCTGAATTATATTAATTGGCAAAGAAGTGCATATAGAGCCTTCGCTTCGCCACCTTAAACTAGATATGGCTTTCTAGTTTCAGCTATGACCATATGCCTTCCTTGTAATACTCAAATTATAATAAAATTCTTATATAGCATATTAATTTTTTTTTAAAAAAAAAAAAACTATCATAGGTTGCTGTCTTCTTGGCTTGCAACCATTGAGAAATTTATGTTGAATGGTAATTAGGTTCTACTGAGAGTATTGAGGAAGACATGAAGCAAAACTTTGATGATAGTGATGGGAGAGGACCTGAAAGCACATTCCACTTTGGGTTATTTGGAACTAGATGACAGACAATATTGTTCATAAAGCTCTCTGTTTGTTCCCTTAAATATACAATATCCCTTTCTATCCATTTCTTACATCTAGTCAAAATGCATTGTCTGATGACAGGATTCTTCATGATGCTTAAGTATGAAGATTACATTTTACCATGCCAAGTTTGTTGAATTACTCCTCTTTCAATGTCTTATTTTATCTTTTATTAACTGGGTTCTTACCTCCAATAAATTCCAGGCTAATTCTTCTTTTCCAGTGTCTTTTCTCTTGGCAAGTATTTGCTGCCAGACAATTAGTAAAGAAGAAATTTGTTCAGTATGCCTACATAAGATATAACATGCATCAAAAAACCTGTTCAAAGATCAATAAGATAAACACAATGCATTTCACTGCAATACCTTAGGTTAAACTTTTACATGTGCTTGAGCGCTTATTAAGGCTTAGTTGAATGACATGTTGTATGTGATCAATAAAGGTAGCCCATTTTGTTTGTTTCTGGAATATTTCTTGATGCTATGTCAAACATTTAGGCTTTTGGCTTATGATTCATGTGAATAAGTTACATGTTCTTGTGCACCAATTGGTGTTCCAAGGCAGATATCTTTTGCCCAAATTTTCCTTGGCCAGTAATTTGGTCCTAAATTCTAGAGGGGCCGGCATCAACTTGATAAATAATTGCAAAGATCTACTCCATCCTTCCATGGAGCCTTCTCAGCCTTGTGCTCCATACCCAAAACATTTTAACAGGAAATGCTTTTTATGGATAACTTGTTTGGAAAAGCGTCTTTATTCGGCCCAGGCATGCACTTATGGTTGCATGATCCATGCTCGTAAGATGCGGTTTGCGGCCCTTTTTTGCATGATTTTCGTGCTTAGGAGACTTTTTCGTGGCGGACATGATTTCGAGGACTTTTGAAGTCCTTTTTAAAGTCTTGAACATGATTTGGATTCTATTAAAGGGGCAGACGGTCAGAGGACCTTAGGTGCTAGCAGAGAGTGGCTAGAGGGTTTTTTTGAGAGTTGAGAGTTTTGTGAAGGATTTGGGCTTCTTGTTGAGGGATTCTTTTGTATAAGAGTTAAAAGTGCGTGTTCTCCTCTTATAAATATATTTTCTCTCATAATGAAGTTTTTGTATGTCCAATTAAATTGCGTTGTGTACCTTTTTTCTTTCTCTTTTCTCTTGTGATATCAACTTCGTCGATGGAGGTACGATCTTGGTAGGGATCCGTATTCCGCAACACGAGGAATCTTCCTACAAGTGGTACCAAAGCATGTAGTACCATATAACGGTATCAGAGCGAGGCTATTCGTATTATGGCGATGTCGGTCGATGTTAAAGAAGATGGAGAAAACAAGCACAATCAAGGTGGGGATCAACCGGTATGATGGGAAGAATAATTTTTTTCTATGGCAAGCGATGGGGAAAGACATGCTCATCCAATAAGGATTGATTGATACTCTTATATGCGAAAAAAAGTCGACTACTATGGAGGATAAAAGTGGGAATCGGTCCCAGATGCAGGCGGTGAGCATGATTTGCTTGTACTTAGTGGATAATATGGTGATACATATGCTAAGCAAGATTTTTTCAATAACAATGTGGACAAAGCTTGAGAAGATGTACGTGGCAAAGTTGCTCACCAACGTTCTCTTTCTTTGAAAGTAGTTATACTAGTTATGGATGAGTGGGGGCAGAGTGTGTAGGAGCATCTGTGCAACTTTTAGAGGATCATTACCGATTTGCTCAATATTGGCGATAAAGTTGAGAAGATTAGGGCATTGGTCTTGTTGTCGTTGCTACTTCCATCCTTTGAGTCATTAGTGACCACTCTTCCTGTGGAAAAGAGCAACATCAAGATGGAAGAGGTCATTGCAGCACTATTTCAGAAGGAAGTTCTCAAACGGAAGAATCAGGCTTCGAGTTCAAGTGGCAACTCGGTTTGGCGGCGACTGGAGATGCAGGTGGCAAAGGATGGAGTGACAGAGGATCTTGTGATGGGCAGTTCAAGTCTAAGTCAAGGAATGCGAGGACAATTAGATGTTTCTAGTGTAACAAGTTAAGGCATCGTGTCAAAGATTGCCCGCAACTCAAAGATTGGATGAAGACTACTGCGGTACTAGTTGATGGTAGCGATAGTGATGGATCGGTGAGACGCTCATAATATCTGACGAGATATCTACTTCTTCATATAGTGAATTTTAGATTCTGCATGTTCACATCATATCTATTGCAAAGAGAAGCTGTTTGATTCTCTAGAAAGTAGAGAGGGTACTATCTACTTGCCAAATGGATCGAGATGTGCGATCAGGAATATCGAAATAGTCAGCTTGATGGCACATGATGGGATAGTGAAAAAATTGGACGAGATCCGATACATATCCAATTTTTGCAAGAATCTGATTTCATTGAGTAGATTGGATTCAAACAGTTACAGGTAGAAAGGTGGTGATGGAATCCTGAAGCTTATGCACGGTAATAGGGTTATATTAAAGGAAAAGAAGTATGGAGCATATTACCTCTTAATACGAAGTCTAGTTCGAGATGGAGTCCTTGATGCAAATGGGAGCCCAGTACGAGGTGGAGCTCTGGAAATAGATGGATCAGGTACGGGATGCGAGATTTAGAAGGATGATAGGCGATGTTGCAAAGTGAAGTTCCTGTTACTGCGGGAGGCTTCCCAAAGCAAGTCTCAGGTCAGCAAGTCATAGCATATGACGGAGATGGGATCGAGCGGCTTGGCTCAACTCCCATGTTTGCCAATCATGAGGAGCCAGGCGTTTGTCCCAAGATATGAGGACAAAATCGTTTACGTGCTCTTAAAGTTATGTGGAGGCCGAACATCGAGTCAAGGTGAAGATTATTGGAAAAAGCATCTCTATTCAGCCCAGGCACGCGTGGGTAGATGCATGGACGCATGCAGTTCATGTATCGTGCGCACGATCCACACATGCGAGACATGATCTATGGCCCGTTCTTTGCACGATTTCTATGCTTAGGAGACTTTTTTGCGGCGAACACGATTCCAAGGACTTTTGAAGTCCTTTTCGGAGTCCTGAATATGGTTTGGACTTAAAAGAGGCAGACAACCAAAGGACCTTAAGTGATAGCAAGGAGCAACTAGAGGTTTTCTTCGAGAGTTGGGAGCTTTGTGAGGGGTTTGGACTTCTTGTTGAGGGATTCTTTTATATAAGGATTGAAAATGTGTGTTCTCTTGTAAGTATTTTTTCTCTCATAGTGAAGCTTTGCATGTTCAATTAAATTATGTTGTTTGCATTTTCTCTCTTTTTCATCTCGTGGTATCAACTTCATCGATGAGGTGTGATGTTAGTCGGGGATTCGTATTCCATAATTTGAGGGATCTCCCTATAAATGGTATCAGAGCAGGTGGTACCACAACATAACTCGTTGTTAAGCAAAGATTATTAAAGTTAAGGGTAAAAAGTAAAAAACTCAGTATATTTTATCTCAATTTATAATTATATCCCTACATCTCTAATTTTAGCAATGCCAACCCTATATTTTTTAATTTATTGTGATGTTCCCCTAACTATCCAATTTGGAACAAAGCTTCGTAGCATGGTGCATATATGACAAATTATTTAGAGTTGGATGGCTGATATAAATTTATTGGATCATTTTAAAATGAGATGGGCATATAATATGGACTTAAAAGGAGATGGGGTTAAGATGAGGATTATGGTATTTTGGTCTTTTAAGTTTTTTTGATTCCATGTCTATGCTCATCTCATTTTAAAATGATTTAACAAATCTATATCAACCATCCAACTCTAAATAATTTATTATATATGTACCAGCCACGAAGCTTTGCCTAAATTGGGTAGTCAGGGAAAATGTGATACCCGACAAAAAAAAGGAAAGGGGTGATGGGGGAGGAAGACTCCCACCCGGAGTCTTCCTCTCCTTCAATTCCATTGGGAAAAAGGAGGAAGAGATCCAAGAACCCTACCCTCCTAATGCTATAAAAAGATCTCTCTTTTTCCTTATTCGACACACCCCACACCACCTACCGCCGACGAGGATAGATCTGTGGGAGTCTGACGATCAGCTAGGGGGACTTCATCGGAACCAAGGTAAGCTCGCTGTCTTCATTCCTTTTGTCCGGGGGGCCTACTGTGGGGCATTGATTGGCAAAGCATCATGATGAGGTCCGGACAAGACCTTCACAGGTTCGGCCCTTTTTTTCCTTTCGATCCATCAACCGCCAGTGGTGGGGCAGCCGTCGGAGTGGTCTCCCTGTTGTCAAAGTTGCTGCTGGTGGCTCACCCGAGAGCCTCCCCACCACCATGAGTGGGAGGGAAGAGGAAAGGGGGAGCCCTTGTTCGGTCCAATGGAAGAAGAAGAGAGAGAAGAGGGGAAGAGGAGAAGAGAAGAAAAGAAGAAGAAAATATAAGAAAAAAAGGGAGGGGACCCCTGTTTGGCGGAGAGGATGGAGAAGAAGGAAAGAAAAAGAGAAGAGGAGCGAAGAAAAGAAAAGGAAAAAGGAAAAAAGAGAAAGAAAGAGAAAAAGAAAAGAAAAGCAAAAGAAAAGGAAAAAAGAAGAAAAAAAAGAGGAGGGAGAGAGAGAATAGAAGGAAGAGGAGAGAGAAGAGAGAGAGAGAAGAGAGAGAGAGAGAAAATAAATAAATAAATATTGAAAAGGAAAGATCGAAAAGCTTCTCTCTCTGGAAAATTGTGAAGGGTATTAGCGGGTGGATCATTGATAAAATTTGGATAAAAGATTTGGATTTACAATTTGCTATAGGATCAATTATTTATATAAAAAATTATTATTATAGGGGAACAACCTTTTGAACAAAAGGGCATTGAGCGAGCTTCGTGTACAGACCGGTATTGGATGTATTTGGGTTATCTCTAAGAAGGTAATGATTTTTGTACATGATCACTGCTTTATATACTTTATACTGCATAGTTTTATTTACGGATATGAGCATGGAGCATAAGTATGTATCGTTATTTATGCACTATTTATGTTTTGATTCTTTATGATGGACATTTGTGTTCGCCGGCTTGATACTATCATTTTTTTATAATATATTTAGATGTTTTGAAACACAATACTGGTTTGGAAAATTCTGATTTAAATATGATTTGACAATCATGTAGAGATTTGGTTAAATTGATAATTAAAAAAATATTTTGGATTAGCCACGCCATACTGAGAATAGCCGAGCCACGGGCTAATAATACATGGGATAGCTGAGCTACGGACAAATAATATGTGGAATAGCTAACCACGGACGGATAGTATGTGGGACAGTCGAGTTATGGACTGATAGTACATAGAATAGCCGAGCCATGGACGGATAGTGCGTGGAATAGCCGAGCCACGGATGGATAGTATGTGGAATAGCTAAGCCACGGACGGATAGTACGTGGATTAGCCTGGCCACGAGCGGATAGTACATTATCGATTTGAGATATGCCATCAAGGGTTGAGCATGACTGTGGTTAGTTCAAACCCTAAAGAAGATTATTGATCAAACTGGATATGAAATGTTTTATGAGAATTGAGCTATTTTAGATGCATGACATGATATTATGATGCATGGTTTATTATTATTATTAGTTTTTTTATTATTTTTGATTCATATAATTATGGATGAAATTGTATGGAAATCCTTACTGGGCTGTAAAGCTTACTTTCCATTTTCTTATTTTTTTCTAGAGTTGCAGGATGCATAGCATGGGTTGGGGATGAGCGTGAGACTGAGACCGGGATCTTTGTTTGTTTAGTTAGTTCTTTTTTTGATACCCATGTGACGAATAAGTTGATCATTTAGTGATCACGAGTTAAACGAGTTGATTATTTAGTTATTATTAAATTGTTACAATGGTATTTGGTTAATTAAATTAAATTTTAGTTCTGGTAAATGTTGAGCACCTTGTATACTTAGGCCTAGCATAACCTTTAGGGTGATACCAAGGATTTGTACGGCCGGTCGCGTAGCCGATTCCGGTACTGGGTTCGGGGCGTAACAGGAAACATTACAATAAATTGGAAAATATAGGGTTGACATTGCTGAAATTAGAGATGTAAGGGGGTATTTGCGAACTGAGGTAAAATGTATGGATTTTTTACTTTTTACCCCTTATATTAATTCACCGGGTGCCCATAGCATTTGAAATTCACATTAAATTAATTTTCTATTGTAAATTTATATTGAATAAAGCAGCCACTCATACTTGGTCATGTTTTTATTCTTTGTGTTCAATTTTTTTTTTTTAAAAAAAAACTTGTACATTTGCTTCATGTTTTTGTTCATTCTCTCGTTCTTCCGAGGGTGTAAAGTTTGATTTCACATTGCCAGTAAAACTTTTCTAACTTGGTCATGCATAAGCCCAACCTCATGGTAATGAGTGGTAGGTTGAGGCACTTAAATTCAATCATTGTTCCTATGTAGTACATGTAGGACATCATTCCCTGGAGCCCAAGAAGCAATTAACAGTTCAGATAGAAGAGGCCATCCAATTCTCTGCTTGTCATTTTTTCTCCAAATAGTCTGTGTTAGAACATAATCAGGAATGAGCATCAAAATGATTTTGTAGCTTGTCATTCATCTACCATAGTACTTCAACAAGTAGGTAGTGTGGGCTATTTCCTCTGAAAATCCCAAGCATTGCATAACACCCGAGCAATTCCTGATCTGTTAATATTGCCCCTAAACCTGGCTACTGAAATTGATCTCAAGGAGTTGTGCTTTCAAATTCTACAATACCGTTAATAACATCTAAAGAAAATTTACTACCCTGATTTCTTGATTACAATTTTGGCATATTTCATATTGGCTACCATTGCTATAGCCATACGAGCACCTTAAGAGTCTTCACTTATGCAATAAGGAGTCACACGTTATCAATATGTTAGTAGGAAGTCTATTTCTTCCTTAATTGTAAATTGAATCTTATGACTTATGAATCAAATATTATAATTTCTCTTCTTAATTAGCAATAGCACAGAAATTTTGTTTAAGTAACCTAACTGTTCAAAAGGCATCATAATACATGCAAGTCCTTTTTGATTGTAATAATTAGATTGTCCTATCTATATTGAAGATTGCTAGGGCCATTGCTTGTTGCAATAGTAAAAGGATCGTGCTGATAACCATAATGCCACTGTTTTGAGTCTTGGGGCAGCAACTTTGTGCAAAATAAAATGCCAAAGGTTCGGTTTGCCCCTAGTTTGCCCCTCTTAGGACCCTGGATTGCTAAGACCATATCTAGGTAATGGCCCTAACTTATACTGAAGATTGCCATGAACATCACATTCTTAATTTCTATTGTAAAGATTTCCTTTTTAAGGTTTCCCAAAGCCCATTCTGCATTGGTACACAGCTGCTGCAAATGGCATGAAAATTGAAATTCAAAAGGATGCTGGTTTGCTTTTGAAATATCAATCTTTTGCTTGAACTGGGAGCTTAATTTTCATGCTTCTTTTCCTGAAGTGCATTGGGAAAGCTGTTAAGAAAAGCTCTCTCTTTCTAAGACAGTCATAGTATTGTTTTAGTCCTTGATGCACAACATAGGTTCATTATAGCGCATTCAGGTGCCTCTAAATCAGGACTGTGCAAGGAAAACAGAAGAGAATCGGAAAGTGCTGTATGTGTATTTCAAGTGCAGCATGTTAGTCTGTATTCATGCTGCATTGCATGGTCCCTGTGTTTCGTTTATTATATATCAACTCTGTATAGAGGAGCACATGCTGGAAACACTATTAAGCTGATTTCTAATGATTCGAGCATGATATATTCTGATTGGTACCTTAGCATGGAGTGAGCTTGCTTTGATAACACTGTTTTGCATGCTATGCTTTACATTTTGTTCTCATCTGAGTTTTGCTTATGCAGATCCAAACAGTTCAGCATCTGAAGGAGGAAATAGACATCACTCTTCAACAGAATCAACAGTTACAACGTGAATTGGTGCGTGCTTATTGCATTTTGTATCCTGGAACTTTTTTCAAATGCCTACCACCTTAAGAAGATATAGGCCTCATACTGTTTAGATTCCCCCAATGTTAAGTTTGTGGTGTTTTAGATGATCCAAAACAAAACTAAGCTTCATAGATAGTGTTGAAAGTGAAAAAGAAGGGAAAAAAGAGGCTGCCATCTAAGAGAGCTTGGTTAAAGTTGTCAGAAAAAGGATAGGGACCTGTAAAAAAAAGGTTAGGCAGGATTTATATATCTATCTTGAAATAGGCAGTATAGATCTTACTGTTTAAGGATCTCATGTTTTTATACAGTAAATCTAAAAGAATTTGTATGTTGCCTCCATTGTCAACAAAACAATATAACAAGAAATGGTCACCTTGCTTCCTTTATCAACATGTGATCTTTTGTTTGAGCCTTTTCCCCAAATTTTCTTTAGGTTAAATATGGTTGTCCATCTGGTTCTTATATCTTATCAACCATTTTCCCTTTGTTTTAGCACTCAAAAAATATACAGCTTATCCATACATGGTGAAAAATGAAATAATTCTAATTCATGAGGTGACTTTATTAGAGGGCTCTTCTGTGGCTTTATACCAATGTTTTTGAACTTTCACTTTTCCTAGTTCTTATACTTTGCCATGGTGGATCAATAAAAGAAGACCTTGACATGAACCTTGTTTTGTATCGGGCATTGAGTCTTTGCTTCATGGACGGGGCAATGTGCTTTAAAAATCTTACTGCACATGGACTTTCTGACTTTGGTTCTTTCCCATGCATAGATTTGCATCCCATGTAAACTCCATTAGTAAGAACAGAAGGATAATGTTAAAAAGGAGTGCTTCTTCTAGTCAAGATATTGCGAGTATGCTTTCCTGGTTCTGCATAAATGATCATATTCACCCCATAAGAAACCACAAACTTTAATTATCCTTGTTTGGAACAATTATGCAACAATGTTCTCCTTGCTCCTCATGCTTCCTGACAAGTTACATGGAAAAAAAAATTATTTCAGGACGTGCTGAAGAGGCGTAGAAACCGCAAAAGTGATGCAAGCTTTTCATTGACCTTCACTGCATTTGTTGGGCTAGTAGGTTTGCTGCTTGGCTTCATATTGAATTTTATGTTTTCTTCACCGCCTGCTGCATAAAATTATAGTCTGCGACCTCGAAATTTCGTATTACCTGTAGTGCTTGAGAAATGGATTGTTAGTATTTTACTCTTCTTTGGAAACCACATTTTGTGGTCCATGTTTCTCTCGATGGTTGAAGAAAGAACTTTGGTTGCAAGTGATGTGGTCAATGTAGCCTCATCATCTTCATCGCCTCCCCCATTCTCGTTCAGCTTTAATGACTTGATATGTATTCTTTTGTTATTTTCCTTGTAATATGCTCTCAAAGAACTATATATGAAGGTTGTGACTTCATTACTCCATAGCTTGTCCCGTGATTATCTGGTCTTTTCCTCCTTTTTTGGAGGGGTTTTTGTATACATATCACAAGTTGTTTGAGAGTATTTATTGTATTGATTGTTTGGAAAACAAAAATGATTGTCGTGTAACTTCATCAACTTTATGAGTGATGTATTTTGTCTGGCAAAGCAAATTCATAAAAAAAAAAAAAAAAATCATTTTATCACAGCATCATAATACATTGTAAACCAATGGTAGTTTATGGGATCTTGAATTGCATCCAGATGAAGTTCTGAGTAGAAAGGTCAACCTATGCTTGAACTGGAAAAGAAAGCATTGTGCAGCATATGGAATCTTGTCATCAGCATTGCTCTGAAACCAGCACATATCTGGTTTAGTTTTTCACGGCTCATTGGAGAAATGGTGATAATTGGGGACCATAAGTTGTGAATTGTTATTAACTCAAAATTTTCTTTTCCATCTTTTTTTTTAGTGAAAAACGAGGGAGTTCTCCTGTCATATTATAATTAGCCAGGTTTACAAAACTTGGAATGTACGTAACTTGGGATGTACCGTACCTTGGCTCTGGTACCATCGAACTAGTCCAAAGAGATTAAACCATTGGGTGGAAGACTAGCCTGGGCTCCAGGACTCATGTCGCATTCCTTTATCATCCAATGTGGGACCAAGACATGCAGATCAAGCTCCTCTGATATTTTGTGATACGTTATGATATCTAAATCACTTTCCTTTGAATTCATGGCTGAGCACGTTGGAACCTCAATCCACAAAGAATGTCGCTATTTCATATTTATTGCACATTTTGAGAGCTCTAGCCTCAGCTCCTCTGATATTTCTACAATACCTTTTTAATTTTGTGCAGTCACTTTCCTTCCAACAAATGGACAAGTTGGTGCCTCGCAACCAACAAAGGATGTTCTATGGCACATCTTATGTTTTGATATCCATGGATTCAGCTGTCATGGTGGGATATTAGGGCCCGCATCCTTGTAGATCATTTGTGAATGAAATTCTGGATCCAACCCTTTTATTCGAATGAAATCCTGGATCCAATCCTTTTATTTGAATGAAATCCTGGACCCAACCCTTTTAAATATAATTATTTGATATAAAATTTATTTTTTCATGTGAAATTATTTCAACTAAACCGTCGTGGGTTGGTTGTCAGAAAACTGCAAATTCCACCAACAAATGTCTCACACGTGTATCTTTACCCCGCGGAAGATGCTGGCTCGTGTGGGCGCGCGCAGCTGAGCACAACCAATAATGGCTCTTGTGTAATTCCAAGATGAACCTAAGTCCATCGTTGACATTATACATCCCGAAGAATCGCGAAAAAATGGCGGGAGGCTGGCACGTGCCGTTGCTCGAAATCCACACGAGCCAAATTCCCGCCTCCCTTTTGCCAAGATATATTATTGAAAAAAAAAAGAAAAGAAGCGAAAACCCTCCCCCATTTTTTGTCTTAACCCCCACCCCAACACCGCCTGCCCCCCGGATCTCGCTCTCTCTCTTTCTATCGCGATCCGCCATTGGCAAGAAATCAAAAGCCACAACCGTAGATCATTCGGAGAGCCCAAGTTTCAAAACCCTGCAATCGCAGCAGCGTTGCCCCTCCGCCCGTCCATGGCTGCTCTTCGCCCTCCGCCGCTGGAGATCGTCCTCCCGACCACCTCCCAGATCGAGCGCGCCTGGCACCTCCTCACCGTCCTCGTCCGCCTCGGCCGCCCCGCCCACCCCGCCGAACTAGCGTCTCGTTGTGCGCTCTCCCCCTCACCTTCTCCCGATCTCGTGGAATTTCTCTGCTGGATTCGTGGATCCCCGCTGCACCTCACGGATCGTGGTTTTGTTACGGTCTCCGAGATGGCGATCACCGCTTTCCGGGAGTTCGTTTCGAGCGCTTTCTCTCCTTTATTGTCTAGGGTCGCGGTTAGGGTTATCGGGCAGAGGTGTGCGCGGAAAGATTTTTCCTTGATTTATGTGAGGAAGAGGAAGGCGCGGCCTTTGGAGTATAATACAACGGTACCGGAGCCCAGGGCCAAGAGGAGGCTATTGCTGCCTTCTGGAAGAGGTGCTTGTGTGATTAGTGTTATTTTCCTTGTAGAATTGCTGATCTTGCTCTTTATTCTAATCAAATTTCGGTTTCTGTTGTAGATGGGGAAGAATACATGGAAGGTGAGGGAGACTGCCATCAATTGTTTATGGCAAATGGGAGCCTCAGTATTCCAAAGGGGGTAGCAATTTGAACCCTTGTTTTTTAATTTTTTTTTGAAAATTATTTGGTGTAATTACAGTGAGTTTGAATGTGGATTAGTTTAAAAAATAAGTCATAACATAACTGAAATGGATGCCATAATCAAGAACTCCTTTTGATGGACACGTTATGATGTAATTAAGACATAAACGAGCTAACCACCATAAACTAAAGATTTGGTTATTGGAACGCTGTTCTATATCATCCAGTATTTCTATATAAATTATAGTAATCTTGTTGGCATATGGAGTGGCTTAATCAAATTTATGCTTTTGGAATGCATGCTCGGTGCTTTTGTCTCTTGATCTGGATTATACTTGGGTTCTATTTTAGCTAGAAGAGGTATCTTGTGTTGGTTGCTTTCTATTTTATATTTGCCTTCCTAACAATATGTGGTATTTAAATTTCAGCTATATATGGTCTAAATTTTAAATATCAACATTTTTGATATTGGGTGCTTCGATGTGAAACTATTGTACTCCTGCTTTCAAGTTTGGAATTTATGACCCCTAGAAGATGGCTGCTTATGTTGGGAAATCTAACTTCATTCAACTCTAATTGTCTTTTTAAGTTATACTTCTATTTAAATGGCATTTGGCTTTTTTTTTTAAAAAAAAATGAATAATCACATAAATGTTTATTCATCTACTCTTTATTCTATAGCACTTCTAAAACTACCTTGCTATGCAGGTGCATTTTAGTGTTTCTGATATTTGTACCAGATATGCTCTTTCAATTGGCACATCTGCTAAGGGACATAGCTCAAGCATTTTAAACCAGAGGTGTTTTTTGTCTCCATCTATTGGTACCTCTAGTATCGTCTTAAATTTTGAATATAGAAATATTGAGTATGTAGGAGAATGTGAAACCAAGAAGTTATGCAAGAACACACAAGGCATAGTCGTGAATGAGGAGTTACCAGATTTCCAGAAATGCAAAAATAATTACCATGATATGGATATTAATTCTAATGTTCCTGAAGCAATTTCTCTTGGAAAAATCAAGATCAGTGAACTGGAAGTGGCAGTTCAACAGGATATAATGACAGACAAGTCTACTTTACATAAGGAGATTTTAAGTGAAGAAAGCCACTCTCAAGTGGCTGCACAATTGTCTGTTATAAATGAATCGAGTTTAACTGGGAACATTATTGTAACTGAGAAGGAACCGAGTGTTCTTCCCATAGAGACAGGGACTCTTAATAGTCCTGCTGCAGGGTTGACAGAGAGAGCAGCAGCCACTGAGGCAATCTCTTGCCGGGCAGAAGATGCTTCACACAATGCTTCTGCTTTAAGAATGGACCTTCGGAATTTCATACCTGTTGGTAAGATTCTTCAATCATGCTCATAACATGTAGGTTACTCAGTATTCATGAGTTGGATAAGTTGCAATGATATATTTTTATCTCTGTTTACAGATCAAACAGCTTCCAAGTTGGAATCATCTGCAATACATCCACGGCCCGATCCTAGAACCATTCATAAACAGAAGAAAAAATCTTTTGTTACACCAAGGAACATGGGTGGAGTTGGTACAACTGTTGGATTGCAAAGTCTGAACAGAGTATCAGAGAATAAAAGGGAAGACAACTCTTCTAAACAGGAGCAAGCTAAAAGGGATGGTGAAGGTCTTATCATGAAACAAAAGATAAGGAGAAGCCATAACCAGGCAATGCCTACTAAAGAAAATGGAGTGGATGCTGCTTCAAAAACTCTAAAGGTAAACTCTTTTGAAGTTATAGTTGCATGGCACGTGTCTGTGTTCTGTAATCCTAGTTTATATGGAAATCTTCTTCTGCAATTGTAACTTATTCCCATCTAAATTATCATTTGATGGTTAAACATGGTTTGCAGAGTCATTTCGATCCCAAATTACTGCCAGATTTTGAATCTTTTACCATAGAAGAAGAAGAAGGTTCAGGTAATGAATCTATTGGTCCAGTACCTTGCTCTCCCTAAAAGTTCTTTGTCCTAAACCTTCCATTACACTCCCATAATTTAATCTTAAAAAATATATGCAGGTGGTTATGGCACTGTCTACAGGGCTCGAAGAAATGCAGATGGAAAAACATTTGCAATCAAGTGTATGTAAAAACAGTCAACCTATCTCTTAATCTTAGTAATCATTAATTTAAACTCTTCAGGTTATTTGTTAAAGTGCCAAGTTGTAGAGTTTAGGCTTAAATTTTCTAGTTCTCTAAGAAAATTATTGTTAATTTTTTAGCACTTGCTGGTAGGTCAAGTTTTATATAGTTTTGTAGCTGACTGGCCCTTAATCCACCTTAAAGCATGCACGTGTCTTGAGATGAAGAATCTAGCATTATGATGTGCCATCTCTATGTTAAGGGATGATCTTTGTTAGATATGGAATACGGATCCCAGTCCAAGACCGCAACATCGATGCTAATGTTGATACTACAGGAAAAAAGAGGAAGAGAAAAATAAAAAATAAAAAAAGTAGAATAAAGATATAGTCAAGATCACGTGGAATGCTTGAATGCCTACCTTTATGGGGCATGCAACTTCACAATGAGAGAAATCTATGGGTACAAAAAAAGAACATATACTCTCAATTCCTATATACCAATCTCTTAATTAGAAACCTAAATCCCACTCAAAAAGCTCTCAAAAAATACCAAAGGAGACTCTTCGTTGTCATGCAAGGTTTTTGGCCCTTCTGGCCTATTTTATAGACCATAGGAACTGAATTTGGGTCAAAAATCGATTCCAAAAGGCCTCAGAATCGCATCTGCCACATAAAAAATCCATAAATCCACGCGTATTGTGCATAAACCGTGAAAAAAAGGACCACGGATTGTGTCTCGCATGCATGGACCGTGCATCTTGCGCGCGCGGACCGTATCATGTGCACATGGACTGCGTGCACCCACATGTGGGCTGCGCATGCACTACACATCATGCTCTGCCCGTGCGTGCATTGGGTCTCACATGCTGTGCCGAAACGAGGTGCTTTCCCCAACACTCTACTCTTTCCTGTAGAGTTTCACAAATCAATCTTTCTACATGTGGGAAAGTTCATCCAAAATTATGTAGTTGATCAATTGATTTTCTCATGGACAATTTGCAGTTATGTGTTTAATGATACATAACATATTTTTGTAAAGGAATTCCAATGACAGTTTTGTAAAACTAAAAAGAGAATTTGTAGTCTGAGGTTGCAGGCTTATGTTAATCATTAATGCAAACAAGACATTTTGAATGCCCTTAAATTTTCTTCTTACTCTGTGTTGGATGATTCCATTGTAGCAGAATTTCCTGGAAAACTCTGCAAAAGTTGTTTTCTCTTAGTTCATTAAGGTAAAGTAGAATATCTCTGTGGCATTTCTGCTACTATTTTTGCTGTCAACAATTATATTTCATGATATGTAAGATGCCAAAATTGTGGGGCAGTTCTCACAGGTTTGAGTCCATTAAGTTTTATAACTTGTGTAGCTGATGTTTCTTTCGGTATCAAATTGTTGTCCATGCATTTTATTTGATTGGAAACATGGAGGAAAGAGATTGAGATATTAAAGGATGCTTTCATTTCTGGAAATCTGATTGTGAGGTAATGAACATTTTCAACTAAGAAGATAGGTAGCCATTTTCGAGGCCTTGGGAGTCAACTTGGATTTGCATGGAACTATCAGGAGGGAAGCTATATGAAAACCTAGATGGAAATTGAATAAGAGTTAAAAAGTTCTCTTGTTGAGAGGTCCCAAACTCCCTAATAGGAAAAATGTGTTTGGTTTATTTAAGCCTTTGATGTTAATTGTTTAAAAGTTGTCTTTTAGGGGCATTCTCCTTCCATGTTTGGTCCCTCCATTTATCAGACCAAACTCAAATGGAGCAATTTTTATTGCTAGGAAACAGCATGACTTTTTTCCTTATATAAAGAATTTTCTTTGAAATATTTACTCCAATCCCTGGTTGCTAACATGTCAGTTTTCTGGCTTCTGATTAGATGTGGCTTTGTTTAGCAATGCAACTTGAGAGGCTGTTGGAGTTAAAGAGTGTCACACTATATGAGGTACTAAGTTATGTAAAAGCTAGACTGCTAGATTGGGCCAGAAAAATATCACATGATAACTAAGCCTGCGTAAATTTGTTACATTCACAGGCCAAGCATGTATAAAACTTTAATCTGGCATTTGAGGTGTCCCTGATCTTTCTCTAGTAGGGATTGCGGTCCTAAACAATGTCTGTATGTTTGCTTAAGACATGATTAACAACTCTCTGAAGTTTTTGATTTATCTTTGGTTGATCTGATCATTGTGGCATGTTGTATAAACTATAAACTGATTGTAACATTTCATATGATACGGTCTTGCACAATTTTGTAAACCAATAATTATTGTTATTCGGTCTTATCTGATAACAGCAACATTTACTGGTAACCAATAAGTTAGAAGGAAGTGCCTAGTTCTGATACATGCTTCTTTGCTTTCTCAGGTCCTCATGCAAATGCTCATTCACATCATGTCAACAATGAAATGAAGATGCTGGAGCGATTTGGGTAAGTGTCAAATGTGGAAGGGTGGTCTCTGTGTGTTTTTTTAGGTTGTGCATTCCTTCTGTCATTTGGAATTCTGGGGTTATTGGTTTAATTTGCAAACCAATTTGTTTATAAAGAGGCAGGAACTTTGTGATAAAATATGAAGGCTCTTTCAGAAATGGTGACTCTGAGTGCTTTGTTCTAGAGCATGTTGATCATGACAGACCAGAGGTGACTGTAATGTATTTGCTATTTATATTGTTATTCTGTGTATGTACTAATGCTTTTGATTTTAATTTTAGGTTTTGAAAAAGGAAATAGATGTATTTGAACTCCAGTGGTATGGTTACTGTATGTTTAGAGCCCTTGCAAGCCTGCATAAGCAGGTAAAAACATTTAAAGCTAAGGTTGCAAATTATTTTGTCTGTGATCTTTTTGGTTTGCATTCCTTCTTATGTCCAATTTTTCCAGGGTATAGTGCATCGAGATGTCAAACCTGGGAACTTCCTCTTTTCTCGCAAACTCAACAAGGGATATCTCATTGACTTCAACCTAGCAAATGTCAGTGACATTATGTTAACTATTCTGCTTCTACTTTCTTTATGATCAATGGTATCTTGGTGATCAGACTATAACCATTGGTTTTCTTTTCTTTTTCATTTATTCATACAGGATCTGCACCATAAGTTCTGCAGAAAGAGTAAGTTTGCGCCCCTCATGCATTTTTCTTGGTCATTGTGGAAAAATAGGTTGGTTCTGAAATGTCTTCATTTATTTCATGAATTTTACACCTAAATGCAAGGTGCAATTATAGAAGTTTTGGAACATGCCATTTTTTTATTTGGAAAGGGGATCTAGTTGTATAGCACTGCTAGTATGTGGTCAGGATGACCACGTGTGCTTGCACTATTCAGATATCCTTTTTCTGCTACACTGGTCCCCAAAGTAACATGCTAAGCATTGCCGCATTTTACTCTAATCAAGACAAGTTTTTTTCCTTTTTTTAATATACTTGTTTGACCTTGTGGTTTTGTCAAGATTTTGGTTACATCTAGAATATCAGATGACTCCTACTTCAAGAATATTAATGGATTTACTACTTCTCTGCCTTTTCCTTTCTCCTTTGTTTTAATTGTTGAGTGAAATGCATCTGATCTGTTTGTTATGAATCAGTGCTTCCTAAGATATGAACTACTATGATGCGAGAATATTTATTATAAAATGCTACTGGAATGAGTTAGAGTTCAATGTTCTGTCTTCAAGAGCCATTTTCCGAATTCATTCTCACCTCTAACTAATAGCATACCCAACATCTGAAAAATGAACACGGTGCAGCCATTGGTGCAGCCTTCGCTTTAACTGGTACTACAGTTAAAGGGAATTGTAGTGCCACTGGTGCAGCCTTCGCTTGTTCCTACTAGCTTTACATTTGGTCCCACCGCTGGTGTATGCCTTTTCTGCAATTATTAATTCCAGGAAGCTTTCTATTATTAAGACTTTTGTCTATCTGTCCCCAGTAATTATGATTCTTCTTTAAAAAAATCCATGAGATTTGTGGTATATTCCCAGGCAGAGCTTATAGAGCCTGTCATTTTATCTAGAATTAGAACTTGTTTCTTCTGAATTGAGTATTTGAGCTACTATTGGAAGACATGTTTATTAGATTAGATTCATGATTGCCTTTTGTAAATTTCTTATTTAGTTTATTTGTGCCATCTATGTTAACCACTAGTAGGGGCTAACACTCCAACATTTTGTTGATTTGAATAGGCAAAAATGAGGTCAATTTAAATGCAAACTTGGATCCAGCTTCTTTTCCCAGGGCAAGGTCCACCTCTTGTAACCAAGCTAAAAGAATTGTAAACAATGCCACTTTGGACAATGTCACTAAGGAAGCAGCCATTGACTCAATGAAACATCTCATTTCAAAGAACATTAAAAAAGATCAAATAAAAGTTCATCAAGTGCCTTACTGAAAATTGAAAACAAAATGTTATATGGAAGCCAAGCTGCTGAAGTTTCTGGGATAACCTCAACAAAGGATGCAACTAGCACCAGGACTCCTTCCGCAGATAGGCTGAAGCAGCCCATTCCTTGTAAAGGACGGAAGGAGCTGATAAATTTTCTGCACGAGGCAATGCAAAGTCCCAATCAAAAGGCGGCAACAGTTCCAGCTTCTCAAAGGAAGAGGGTAGCTGCACCTTTGGGCAAAGTGGATAGAACAGTAATAATGCTAACTCCTATGCCTCTGCATTCCAGTGGCAAAGCTGTTGCTGGTGCTGGCATGTTTAAGAAAGGTTTTTGATTTTTAAGCTATGATTTGATGTTTAAATTTTTTTCTGTTATCCGAATGACCTGATGGAATGTTTCCTCCAGGAAGTGGGAAGCATAAGAGAGAAGGGCCCTGTGTTGGAACCAAAGGCTTCAGAGCTCCAGAGGTTAGTCTTTGCTTTTGTTTGCATAGTTTGAATCACCTTTTTTTATTTTTTGATTTGATTTCATGCATGCAGGTCTTGTTCAAGTCTTTTCACCAAGGTTGCAAAGTTGATGTCTGGTCTGCTGGTGTTACATTGCTCTACTTGATGATTGGAAGAACACCATTTAGTGGTGATCCTGAACAGTGAGTTCACTTCGAACAATATTGCAAATGTTTTTCAATATTATGTATTACTGATTTTGGTACTCATATATAGAAATATAAAGGAAATAGCGAAGTTGAGGGGTAGCGAAGAGCTATGGGAAGTGGCTAAGCTACACAACTGCGAGTCCTCGTTTCCTTCGGTACCATGTCCTAGAACTTCACTGTCACTAACAATATTACAAAGGTCTCTTGCGTGATGACATTGCCTTACTGCAGGAATTGTTTGATGTCTGTTCTCTACAATCCATGGATCTGAGAGACTGGTGTGCAGCTAACACTAGAAGGCTAGAGTTCCTTGAGACGGTTCCTGAATCACTCTTTGATCTTGTAGACAAATGCTTGACAGTGAACCCAAGGTGTAGGATCACTGCAGATGAAGCTCTGATGCATGATTTTTTTTCTCCATGCCATGAGGGCCTAAGAAAGCAGAGGATGCTGAGAAGGGCAGCTGGCTCAGAGTTTGGAAGCTCAGCATTATGAGATGTTTGATTCATCTTGCTGGAACCATACCCTGCTAACAAGCATGTTGTTGCTCTACAAAGAAAGGCTTGGAATATTTTCATAAACCATCAACGTTTCCTGACTTCTGGAATCTTCTTACTATTTTACAGATTCCACCATGCCTCGATTGTACATCCTTATCTCAGCAGACCGCCCAGCTCTCTGACTATTGTTGTATTACTTGTACTAAATTCGTGTATTAATTAATAGAAATTCAGGAATTCAGCCATTCAGCCCTGCTAGATCAATTGTCTATGATGTCCTGCAAAAATTAAAAGGTCATCTTACCGTGGATCAAACTTGTACTCTGCGGAGAGGTGATGTATTTGTTAGCTGTTATAAGTTGGTTGTTTGCATGAAATATGCGCTCGTGAGAGTCATGGTTTCAACTCAATCAAAAAAAAAAGAGTAATGGTTGCAAAATGATGTTCTGATAAAATGACTGCATAAAATTCGAACTTTTCGGCTATTTTTTGCAAAATGTGGGTTGCTTGATTTTTTTTTTTTTTCACAATGATTTTTTTAGACTGTAGTGCACCTTTATTTCCCTGCTTCCAAAGGAAATGTAGTATGCAAACATAGGTTAGTGGTGCACATCAAATAGAGAGGCTGATGCTCATTTTTCTTCCTGACCTCTTAGAGTTTTTCATTCATTCCAAGTTCTCTCTGCATCCGAGTACCGCCGAACATCTATAGGAAGGATTTCCTCACATAGACGTATCCAATGACACCATCTGGTAGCCAAAGGATGGTTGTCTTGCATGTTGACCATCCATTCCTCGCCAAAAAAAAAAAGAAAAAAAAAAAGGAAATGTAGTTGATGCAAACATAGGTTAGTGGTGTACATTAAATAGAGAGGTTGATGCGCATTTTTCCTCCTGACCTCTTAAAGCTTTCCATTCATCCCAAGTTCTCTCTGCATCTGAGTACTGTTGAATACCTATACGAAGGATTTCCCTTGCCATTCACATGGACGTACCCAGTGACACCATCTGGTAGCCAAAGGATGGTTGTCTTGCATGTCGACCATCCATTCCTCGCCAAAAAAGAAAAAGTACAAAAAAAGGGAATGTAATTGATGCAAACATAGGTTAGTGGTGCACATCAAATAGAGAGGCTGATGCGCATTTTTCCTCCTGGCCTCTTGGAGCTTTCCATTCATCCCAAGTTCTCTCTATATCCAAGTATCGTCGAACACCTATACGAAGGATTTCCCTCGTCGTTCCATGTCCAATGACACCATCTGGTAGCCAAAGGATGGTTGTCTTGCATGTCGACCATCCATTCCTCGCCAAAAAAGAAAAAGTACAAAAAAAGGAAATGTAATTGATGCAAACATAGGTTAGTGGTGCACATCAAATAGAGAGGCTGATGCGCATTTTTTCTCCTGACCCCTTGGAGCGTTCCATTCATCCTAAGTTCTCTCTACATCCAAGTACCGTCGAACACCTATACGAAGGATTTCCCTCGCCGTTCCATGTCCAGTGACACCATCTGGTAGCCAAAGGATGGTTGTCTTGCATGTCGACCATCCATTCCTCGTCAAAAAAAAAAAAAGTACAAAAAAAGGAAATGTAATTGATGCAAACATAGGTTAGTGGTGCACATCAAATAGAGAGGCTGATGCGCATTTTTCCTCCTGACCTCTTGGAGCTTTCCATTCATCCCAAGTTCTCTCTACATCCAAGTACCGTTGAACACCTATACGAAGGATTTCCCTCGCCGTTCCGTTCACATGGACGTACCCAGTGACACCATCTGGTAGCCAAAGGATAGTTGTCTTGCATGTCGACCATCCATTCCTCGCCCAAAAAGAAAAAGAAAAAAAAAAAGAAATGTAGTTGATGCAAACATAGGTTAGTGGTGCACATTAAATAGAGAGGCTGATGCGCAATTTTCCTCCTGACCTCTTGGAGATTTCCATTCATCCCAAGTTCTCTACATCCGAGCACCGTCGAACATCTATACGAAGGATTTTCCTCGCCGTTCACATGGACGTACCCAGTGACACCATATGGTAGCCAAAAGATGGTTGTCTTGAATGTTGACCATCCATTCCTCGCCAAAAAAGAAAAAGAAAAAAAAAAAGGAAATGTAGTTGATGCAAACATAGGTTAGTGGTGCACATCAAATAGAGAGGCTAATGTGCATTTTTCCTCTTAATCTCTTGAAACTTTCCATTCATCCCAAGTTTTCTTTGTATCCAAGTATCGTCGAACACCTATACGAAGGATTTTCCTCGCCCTTCACATGAACGTACCCAGTGACACCATCCGGTAGCCAAAGGGTGGTTGTCTTGCATGTCGACCATCCATTCCTCGCCAAAAAAGAAAAAGAAAAAAAAAAGTAGACGGGTTCTTTCAGCAGCTGATTCTTCACCATAAATTGTGCTATGCTGACTTCAAATACCTTCCAACAACCCATCCGTTCGAACCTCTCATATTATTAGGGTAATAAAAATTTGAATGCTTTTAAAATTATAATAAATCAGAATTTTAAAATAAAGAGTAGCTAGCTAAAAATTAGAATTTTAAAATTATTTAAAATATTATAATAAATCGGTAACATGATATTGGTTTCAAATATAATTATATTTTTGAAATTATTAGGGTTGAAGGAGTTCAAGTATTTAGATTATCTATTTACAGGTAAATACAAAATAAGTGACCGTTATCTAATTAAGGTAAACATGTTAAATGATAGATGAATATAATTGATATGAATGCTTGATTCATAATTGTAAATTTTTGAAATTTAAATTTTTTATTGATATATATTAAATTTGAACTTGCATGAAATATGGTTGATATTTTAGATTGAGTATTTATGCAATTTGAGATTGGTACATATCTTTAAAGTTATATAATGTACAAACATGCATATATATGTCAATAATGATAGTAGTAATTAAATTTATGAATAAATATGCAGCTCATAATCCACCTACATTTTGGATTCTATCAATGAGGGTTATACATTGGCATTTTATATTGAATAATTCGAAGTTGATACTTTTAACCTATGTCGCAAGGCTTAAATACAGTATTTTGGACATAATTATATTTTAGCTTTTGGCATTGATTATTCTGGACTCTTGATACTTTGGGCCTACTCTGCAAGAGTTAAATATGGTACTTTAGGCCTCATCACATATATGTGGCTGTAATTGTAGGGACCAATGAGTTAAAAATATAATCATTTGGTTTTGTTATTGGTATACAATACTTTAAATTATATATACGTCTTGAAGTAGATGGTGGTATCATAAGAATAGATGTATAACTTTAATTATCGATCATAAAATGGATAAATCAATTATTATATCATGTATATTTGCTAGTTATATTTGTTTGATTATCTTGGTTATGCTTTGGTTACTTGTTGAGCTATTAGCATATTTTTTTCAACTTCTATATTTTGCAAGACTAGAAGGATAAAGGATAAATATATAGAGGTTGGAGCGTGGAATAGAGCGAGAATCTAGTCAACTATCGCAATACCAACCTTTCAAATTTTTGTAGTACCGTCCTATACTACTTATATAGAAATATAAATTATATGAATGGAGTTATTTGAACATGAAAGTAAAGAATGTTCAGCTTTTGAACCGTTTAATTTTGAAGTGTAGTTAATTTATCTGTCTAGTATATTATTGGCAGGTTATTATCTTGTATACTTATAGGATCCTATCATGTCTGTGCGTGGTGAATTATCATGCTCCTTGCTATATGCTTTTAATGATAAAAGCACTGCAAAAAGGACATCAATGGTATATGATTACAAAAATAGCTTTATCATAGATATTCAAAAAGATTCATGCAGCTACGAAAAATGAAAGCAATTGTATGGAAGGATGCGTGCACTCATCAATAGACAACAAAATTCAAAAATCGATGATGAGTCTCTTAAACCCAAATTAATTGATACAGCCAAATTACTAATAGCCATCAAATAAATGGTCCGGATTAGTGAGACAGCAAAATTAATAGGTATTTAGGATCAACATATGATCAGATTTTTCATGAGGTCATGTTTAGAACCTCTTCATAGCAGTACATGCAGACTCAAGAAGCCCAATGCCTTCCAATTGTTAATTACAAATGGATCCATAAACTATTGGATTTATTTGCAGAACAATCTTTCTTTTAGCTTTTGATCTTCCATACTAATAATGATCCCTAGTTAAATTAATCAGGATCAGGAAATAACTATCTCACCCCGTAAATACTCAAAACCGGGGACCTCATCATGTTGCCTCTTGCTCTTCTTTTCTCTGTCATCCAGTCCAACCCTGGCCACGTCCATTCCTTCCTCTGCCCCTGTCCTCTCTTGGAACGTACCCTACTCATCTCGATCCCTTCTCCGCCGCTCCCCGATGCTGGCTTTGCTTGCACCACCCTTTGCCTCGCCCATCCAAAGCAACTCCCTTCACGTACGTACGGGATCCCCTCCGTCGCCATCCAGCTTGCCTCCAACGTTAGTCGGAAAGCATGCATCCTTGGTTGGATCTTGCCGTCGACCGGTGTCTTTTGCCGGTCACCACCTAGGTCAGGGCTCGACCTCACTCGCATTTCTTAGGCAACCATGAGATGCGGATGGTTGCAGCATATCGTCCTTCTCATTATCACGTACGACCTAGTGGCAGAGGATGCTTGGTGCTGGGAATACAAAATAAATCCGTTTTCCAGATCAGCGGATTGGGATTCAATCGTACTGAACGGCTAAAATCTATGCTCTGCTGGTTCTTTTCTTATGCTGGTTTCCTTCTTCCGTGAGCATCGGTTGCTGTGATATTAGACTTAAAAAACTTATTATTTGGATGCTGTTAACTTTGTTTTGCTGGATTTCCTTGTTCAGTTTTCGACACTTCAGATTTTGTTGATGCTGCATATCATTTTTTTTTTCGCAAATGTGTTGCTGTTATGATGGCTTGAATGCTGTATTTCTGGATGCTTTGTATTCTGTTTTTTTTTTTGGATAAATTTAAAAAAAAATTTGGAAGGAGTTAGATTCCGGACATGATCAATCCCAAACGGTCCCGATCCCAATGTTCGATGCAGGACGTAGGTTATGTAATTTTGGTACTGCCGTATATTGGGTTACCTGATTGATGTGCTTTGTTGTTGGGGGGTCACCGCTCTGATTGCAAGGTACTACTCCATATCATACCTTGATAAATAAATAAAAAAAAAAAAAAAGAAAAAAAGGGCTGAATAAAGTTTTGACCAGGATGGAAGAATCGGATAAAGAGAATCAGCTTTTTTTTTTTTTTCTTACTTTTTCCAACCCTATCCAAGAACCCAATTTATAGGTACAACAACTAACCATTTAGGTTAATCCAACGGTCAAAACATTAAACACATAAATAATATTTTAATTGGCTAATAGGCAAAATATTAATGGCTAATTTATCAACGGATAGAAATTTTAATTTGGATAATTAACATTTGTTGCCGTCGTTTCCTCCAGGACCGGGATCGGTGGACACGCTGGAGAGCTCCTCGACCGGCCAACCTGCAAAAGTTCCTGGGCATCGGAGGGGTTCCGGCGGGGGACACTCCGATGCTTAAGTTAGAGGAGGGTTGGAGCAACAAAACGGGAGGAAGCTCGGAAGGAGAGTATGCAATGGGGAAGAAGAACGTTACCCTTCACGGAGGTCCCCCGGGCACCTTTCATAGGCACGAAGCGCTGCCAAATTCTGTTGGGGAGCAGGCTGGAAAAACCCGAATATGCTCCCAGGAGAACAGGCGTGGCGACGAGATCATGGGTGGCGGTGTGCCAGGTGTGTAAGAGTAATGGCCATGTGCTGGAGTTTGTTATAACAGAATGTCAGAACTATTGGAGAGAAAAGGTTCCTGAAAATCTCGGGCGACCTCTTCAGAAGTGGGTCAGCTGGTTCCCTAGGAGCTGACCGTGACGATAAAAAGGGCCGTCGCACGGGCGGTGGGGCACCTATCAGCCCTCAAAGTCCCCGGGTCGGCTCTTTGGGAAAGCCTACCGGGGAGTTGGACTCCGCGCGGGGACCAGCCGACCGGACGCCGGGGCCGGTCCGACTGGGGACTAGCCGAATGGACGCATTAGTTGCCCCCATGCTCATGGACGTTGAGGGGCCACGTGGCACAAAGGACAGGAGCATGATCGTGCGCACCTGCGGCGAACTCCGGACCAAGGCGTCGGGTCGCTTCGAATCCGTCTCAGATAGCGCCCTAGACAGCTGTCAGCCGCTCGTTGGGGCGCAGGCGAG
The DNA here is from genome assembly GCA_021397845.1 of Areca catechu. NCBI lineage: Eukaryota > Viridiplantae > Streptophyta > Magnoliopsida > Arecales > Arecaceae > Areca > Areca catechu. Next base: position 20,797,493 of record CM038049.1, on the reverse strand, counting down.
GCAGTTAATGCAAGTCCGGTGCCATGATGAGAGCCAGTCTGTCCCACGTCGATTCGGGGTGAAGTGGAGCATCGCGCCACGCGGCAATATCTGGCCGGCCAGCGCTACCCTTTGGATTAGTCTAGCAACGCTGATCCGGCATGCACGTGGATCCCGATCCACGTGAGAGGGTGCTTCAGCCGCTTCGATTCTCGCAACGCAAGCATTGCGGCCCCCGACGGGATGGCTGAGGCATGCCCGAGGCGGCCAATGACTTCTCCCCCCTCTCCCCATCCCTCGAAGGCCTATAAAAGGAGGAGGCAGAGCGAGGGGGCTTTTCTTGCTGCACCTGCTCTTCGCGAGATCGAGTCATCTCCTCCTTCATGAAAACCGGCACCTAGGAGTCCACCCCAGGTTAGTCCCAACCATTCCTTTTCTCCTTCTAGCTTCCAATGGCATCCAGCAGTAGGGGTTCGTCCCATAGACCTAGGGACCCAGGGCCGAGCGCGGTATCCTTGACCATGACTCGAGAACGGGTTGAAAACCTCAGGGCGGTATTCAGAATCCTGTCCACCATGCACCTCGCTCTTCCGGGCCGAGAGGGGAGGGCAAATAACCTATTAGGTTCAGGGACCCTTCCGATGTACGTGTCCTATCTTAAGGCCGGCCTTAGGTTCCCACTGCATCCCCTGTTTATAGCCATCTTCAACCACTATAGGGTAACCCCAGTGCAGCTGACCCCGAATAGTATTCGGGTGATATGCTGCTTTATAGTACTCTGTCATAGGGCCGGGTCCGACCCCAGTATGTCCCTCTTCGATAACTTCTTTTACCTGAAGAGGGACTTTAGGAGCCGAGAGTGGGTCCTATTCATCCCTTGTCAAGGCCGAAAGATCTTGAAGTGCCTCCCGTCGGCCGTCCATGGGTGGAAGGCCAGGTTCTTCTTCGTCAGCAGCCTCGAACCTTGGAGGTTCGAGCCGTTGTGGAGAGAGCCACGGGCGAGGGTCCGCGAGGGGAGGTCGATATCGGCGGCCGACCTGGGCGTATTCAATGTGCTTAGCAGAGCCGGCCCGGTGGCGGCCTTTGAGTTGTTGGGGGAAGAGACCCTTCATCAGGCGGGGATCAGCCCCCAAAGATTTTTAGGCAAGGGCAGACCCCTCCTCTCACAGCTCTCTTAACTTTTCCTCTTTCTCTATCTGACCCTGGATGCTTGGTGACAGGAGAAAGGATGCAACGGATCGACAAGTCCAAGGTCATTCGATGGGCGGTGCGAAAGCGTGCCACCCCGGGGTTAGTCCCCATGCCAGCCGCCGAATGACAAAAGAAAAGGCGGGAGGAGGAGCGGCCCACCCCTGTCATCGAGGTCGAGTCGGATGGGGGTGACCTTCCCCTCACCGAGCGCAGAGCAAGGAATGCGGCGGGGGCGCCAGCCCCACCAGCAAGGTCGGCCCCCCATCAGGAGTAGGGGGAGCCGGTGACGTCCGACACAGCCATGACGTCCGCCGATCCAGAGGGAGCGGCCAGGGCTGACAAGGGAAAGGGGCTGGCCGCAGAGGGAGCAGCCGACAGTGGGCCAGAGCAATCGGACGAGGAGATCCGCTCGGAGGGGTTCCAACACTGGCGGGCACTCGATCACCCCCGAAGGGCACGGAGCTTGCTGAGGGGGCAATGACCGACGCCGATTAGGAGGTGTCGATCCAAAGAAGCCTGGCCGATGTGACCGTGGAGACGTACCGCGACTTCACGAGGGTAAGGACCTAACCCTCATACTTCGTTATTTACTTATTTTCTCTCCTTGACATATAACACTAACCGGGCTATATGTCTGCAGGTTCTTCACGGCATCTCCCTCATAGACGACGCTATCTACCAATTGGTGCATGCCTCCAAGGCCTCTATGAATAGGGTTCAGGAGCTGGAGGCAGCCCAGGAGGTCGCAGCGACGTCGCTGAAGTCGTCTGGAGAGAGCCTGGCGGCAGCCCAGGCGGAGGTTGAGTCAGCAAGGGCGGCCCAGAAGGAGGCCGAAAGCAGGCTGGCCGACCGTGAGGCCAGCCTCAAGAAGAAGAAGGCGAAGGCCCACCTTCTCGCCCGTCGGCTGGGCGAGGAGGAAAAGTGGTCAGCGGAGGCCAATGAGAGGGCCCGGGCCGGAGCGCGCGACGTCGGCACAGCTGGAGGCTCGACTTAAGGAGTGCAGGGAGTTGTCCGCGAAGCAGGTCCAGGAGGCCATAGGGGCATACAAGGCCTCCAGCGCCTTCACCGAGGACGTGGAGGAGGCGGCGGCTGATTTCTACAGGGAGGGCTATGACGATGCCCTGAAGAAGGTGGGCCTGCTGTTCCCGGAGCTAGACCTGGCGGGCGTCGAGTTGCGGGACCCGTTCGAGGGAGAGGAGGCCAAAGCGGAGCCTCCAGCAGAAGGTGAAGCCGAAGCGGCCAGGGTCGAAGCTCCGGCGCCTGTCGACGCGGAGGTGGTGGCCCCTCTAGAAGAAGCTCCGGCTACCATAGTCTTAGCAGACCCTCCTGTTGTAGCTGATGGGGCCGAGGTTGTGGCCCCTGATGCATCTCCCGTGGGCCGGACCTGAGGGGTTTGTAAAGGTCCGACCCACCTCTCTTGTAAATATCATCTTTTGAAATGAAAAGTATTTTATCTAATCCCATAGTGCAAATACCCTTTTTTTCTTTCCACCCCCCCCCCCCCCCTCCCCCCCTTTTTTTTTCTAAGTGCCCCCGGTCGGCCTATCCGGGCTAGGAGCCAGTAGAGTAGTGGAGAACAGTAACTTGATTTGGGCCGAATACCTGGGCACTTGCTCCTGGTCTTTACCCGGGAGTCGGCTCGTACTGTGGCCTGTCCTCCCGATAGTTCCGCGGGAGCTATTTCGAGATAGTTGCCGACCGTGGTCGAACTCTCGGAAGTGGGCTACCTTGGAGCCTCTGCCGACCGGTGTCGGACTTTCGGAGTGGGCTGCCTTGGAGCCTCTGCGACCGGAGTCGGACTTTTGGAAGTGGGCTGCCTTGGAGCCTCTGCCGACCGGAGTCAGACTTTCGGAAATGGGCTGCCTTGGAGCCTCTGCCGACCGGAGTCGGACTTTCAAAAGTGGGCTGCCTTGGAGCCTCTGCCGACCGGAATCGGACTTTCAGAAGTGGGCTGGAAAAAGTTGGAGAAGTTTGTAGACTTCATTGATAATACTTGCGAAGATTATCTACATTCCACGAGCGCACTATCTGTCGCCCGTCCAAGTGTGCTAGGCGATAAGTTCCAGCCCGGACTATCTCGATGACCCGATAGGGGCCTTCCCAATTGGGGAAGAGCTTTTCCTGTTCGGTCGGCCTCGAAACCTCCGTCTTCCGCAGGACTAGATCCCCAACTTGGAAGGTGCGCGTTTTAACGCGCGAGTTGTAATATCTGGCCATTCTTTGATGGCAGGATGCCATCTTCATACTTGCCCGGAATCGGGTCTCATCTAGCAGATCTAGGTCAACCCTTCGTTGCTCCGAATTGGCCGGCTCGACAAATTGATCAACCCGTAGGGATAGTAGAGAAACCTCCACAGGGATGACTGCCTCACTCACATAAGTCAGGTTAAACGAAGTTTCTCCCGTTGCTGACAGTGCGGTCGTCCGGTATGCCCAGAGCACTGAATGAAGCTCTTCCACCCAGAGCCCCTTAGCTTCATTTAGCCGGATCTTCAGCCCATGTAGGATCGTCCTATTGGTAACTTCGCCTCCGCATTGGACTGGGGGTGAGCGACCAACGTAAGCCGATGGGCGATGTGACATTGTTGACAAAAATCCTGGAACTGGGAGTTGTCGAATTGCCTCTCGTAGTCAGTGATGATTGTCTTCGGAATCCCAAACCGGAAGATGATGCAGTTCCGGACGAAGTTTTCCACCTTGGTCTCGGTTATTTGCGCCAATGCCTCTGCCTCCACCCATTTAGTAAAATAATCAATGGCCACGAGGAGGAATTTTCGCTGACTGGAGGTCGGGGGAAAAGGTTTCAGGATATCCATCCCCCATTGAGCAAATGGCCAAGGCGCTGTGAGCGGGGTCAACTGGCTGGCTGGCCTCCTTTGGATGCCAGAGAACCTCTGGCATACATCGCACCTTCGTACGAAGTCTAAGGCGTCCTTCTGAATCATGGGCCAATAATACCCCTGGCGAATGATTTTGTAAGCCAGGGACTTTCCCCCAAGATGATCGCCACAGATGCCTTCGTACACCTCTCGAAGCGCGTAGTCCGCATCGGCCGACCCCAAGCATTTCAGCAATGGTTGGGAAAATGAGCGCTTGTAGAGGATCTCATCGAGGATGACGTACTTAGAGGCCGTTGAGCGGATGCGCCTGGCCTCCATCGGGTCATCCGGAAGGGCTCCTTGCTCTAAGAATGCGCGGATTGGGTCCATCCACGAGGCCTCTTGCTCAACCTGGTGGACCTCCGTCGGCTCCTCAGCAATGCTTGGGTGCTGGAGATGTTCCACGAAGGTTCGCTCGGAGGTGCCGACCACAGCGGTGGCCAGCCGCGACAAAGCATCCGCCCCGGAGTTTTGTTGCCGGGGTATATGAAGGATCTCAAAGAATTTAAGTTATGACGCCAGGTCCCGTACCTTGTCTAAGTACTTGGCCAAAGATGGATCCCTCGCTTCAAACTCACCCTTCACCTGATTGATTACCAGCTGGGAGTCGGAGAAGGCGCGGATCCTACCAATGCCCAGTTCATTCGCTATCTTCAACCCCGCAAGCAGAGCTTCATACTCCACCTGGTTGTTCGACACCTGGAATGCAAAATGTAGAGCATACTCCAAATATTGCCCATCGGGGTCAGATAGGATTAAGCCTGCACCGCACCCCGAGAGGTTGGAAGCTCCATCTACGTGTAGGGTCCAGGCGGGCTCGGCCTCTCCCGCCAGGTCGGCTATGTACATCTCGACCGTTATGGGAGTTGACTCCGCCCCCCAGGTGCAATCCGCGATGAAATCAGCTATCACTTGGGCCTTCAAAGATGACCGTGGCTGGAAGGAGATGTCAAACTCACCCAACCTGACGGCCCACTTGGCGAGCCGTCCAGAGGTATCGGGGCTTTGGAGGATCGCCCTGAGGGGTTGGTCCATCAGCACGACGATAGGATGCGCTTGGAAATAAGGTCGGAGACGCTTTGCCGCTATAACCAGCGAGTACACCAGCTTTTGCACCTTAGGATATCTGACCTCGGCATCATGGAGAACCTTGCTGATGTAGTACATGGGTCTTTGTTGGCCGCCTTCCTCCACCCTCACAAGAACGGCGCTGACGACCTCACTGGAAGCTGATAGGTACAAGTATAACACTTCCCCCTCCATTGGTTTGGCCAGGAGCGGAGGGTTCCTCAAGTAGTCCTTCAAGGCTTCCAAGACCGTTTGGCATTCATCAATCCACTAGAAGCGGTCCGACCGGTGCAAGGTCTTGAAGAACGGGAGGGATCTCTCGGCCGATCAGGAGATGAAGCGGCTGAGAGAGGCGATGCGCCTCGTAAGCTCTTGCACCTACTTTTTATTGGTCGGAGGGGTCATGTCAATGATGGCCTTGATCTTTTCGGAGTTGACCTCGATGCCTCTTTGAGTAACTAGGAAGCCGAGAAACTTTTCGGAGGTCACCCCGAAGATGCACTTGGCGGGGTTCAGCTTCATCCTGTGGCGCCTCAATGCATCAAAGGACTCCTGCAGGTCCCTGATGTGGTCGGTCCTATGGAGGCTTTTGACGATCATATCATCGACATATGCCTCCATGTTCCTCCCCAACTGATCTTTAAAGACTCGGTTGATCAACCTTTAGAAGGTGGCGCCCATATTCTTTAGGCCGAAGGGCATCATCTTGTAACAATATAGGCCCCTATCTGTGACAAAGGCCGTCCTCTTCTCATCTTCGGGATGCATCCTGATCTGGTTATACCCAGAGAAAGCATCCAGGAAGCTCAAGAGCTGGTGACCGGCTGTCGCATCCACCAGCTGGTCAATTTTTGGCAAGGGGAAGCTATCTTTGGGACATGCCTTGTTGAGGTCTGTGTAGTCCACACAGATCCTCTACTTCCCACTAGCCTTCTTCACCATGACGACATTGGCCAGCCACTCCGGGTAATGAGACTCCCTGATGAAGCCAACATCGAGAAGCTTCTTCACTTCCTCCTCAATGGCCCTCTGCCTTTCGGCTGCGAAGCATCTCTTCTTTTGCCGGACGGGCCTGTAGGTAGGATCCACCCTGAGCTGATGGATGACGATATCTGCCAGAATACCCAGCATGTCAGATGCCGACCAGGCGAAGACGTCTGCATTGTTCCTCGAGAAGTCGACCAGCTCCTGCCTAGCCCCCTCGTCCAGGGCGCTCCCTATTTGGAGGACCCTCGTAGGATCATCCTCCGTCAAGGGCACGAATACGATCTTCTCGATGGGCCGACCATGGCTATCAGCTTCGTCCCTTGGGTCTAGCTGCTTGAGTGTGGGGCGCCCATTCAGCTGCTTATCGTGGATAGCTAGGCATTGCCGGGCCATTCTACGGTCTCCCCTCAGCTCCCCAATTCTGTCATGAGTCGGAAACTTGGCCAGCAGGTGGTAAGTGGATACAATGATCCGAAACTTATTGAGGGCCGGCTGTCCCAAGATGGCATTGTACGCCGAGGTCGTACGGACGACCACAAAGTTGACGGAGAAGGTTCGCAGGTAAGGTTCCGTTCCGAGGGTCACGGGTAAGGCAATCTCCCCTTCAACCCCAATGGAATTCCCCCCGATGTCGGTGAGTGGTGCCATGGACTCCCGCAGTCTGGACCTGGACAGGTTCATCTGGACGAATGCATCATACAATAAAATCTCTGCACAACTTCCATTATCGATAAGGACGCGTTTTACATCATAATTGACGATGACAGCCGACACAACCATAGGGTCATCACCCGGGAGAGGAGGCTCCAAGAGGTCCTCATCAGAAAAGCTAATTACATTGGATCCCCTGGGCCTCTTCACAATGTCCTGGTCCTCTTTCCGCCCCCTGTCAGATCGTCGATGCAGCATGCCAACGCCTCCATCGGTTGGGCGCTGATTGGGGAGCTCAGCCTCCCCCGGGAGGTCTCTAACAGTTGAAGTCCCGGCCCGATCCTGGCGGGGCCGGACATACTTGTTCAGGTATCCCCTGCGGATGGGGTCCTCGATGGCGTCCTTTAGTTGGAGGCACTCCTCCGTGTCGTGCCATGGTCTCTATGGAACTGACAGTACTTGTTTTTATTTCTGGAGGCAGGAGGTCCTCTTATTGGGCAAGGTCTTCAGAAGAAGGCCTCGTTCTCAATCTCCATCAGGTTCTTCTCCCGCGGCAGGAAGATGGGCGCATAGTTGTTGAACCACTTGAGGTAGTCCCTCGGCTCGGGGCTCTGGCGCCGGGTGGATCTGCCATCGTTGTCAGGAGGTTGGACCACGGGGGCCTTATCGCCCCGCTTCTTCGGGGCCGACCTCCCCTCGGCCAGGTGCCGGCTCGCCGCTTGCTCTTCCGCCAGGGCATACTTGTGTGCCTTGGCCAGCAGATCGGTGTAGCTTGTAGGGAGCTTCTTGTCCAGGGAAAACGTGAACCTGGACGAGCGGAGCCCCCTCTTGAAGGCTGACATGGCCACCGCTTCATTTAAGTCAGGGATCTCCATAGCGGTCGAGTTGAAGCGGGCCATGTAGTCTCGGAGAGTCTCTCCCTCCGTTTGCTGGATGAGGAAGAGGTAGTCGGTGTTCTTTGGAGCCCGGCTGCATGTCCTGAAATGATAGAGAAAAAGGGTCTCGAGCTGGAAAAAAGAATGAATCGTACCTGGACGGATGGCGGAGAACCACATCCGCGCGGCCTTCTTCAGGGTCGCTGGGAAGGCGATGCAGTGGAGGGCATCGGACGCGCCCTGCACCATCATGTGGGCTTTGTAGGCGCCCAGGTGATCCAGGGGATCGGTGGTACCGTCGTAGGGGTCCACCTGCGGGATCTTGAAATGGCGGGGGATAGTCTCCCCCAGAATCTCTGCGGAGAAAGGCGGGCAAGTGTCGTGCACCGGCCTTCCCTCGACGTTCTGCCGCTCAACTATCTCGGCAATGCACTCTTCCATGCGCATGATTTTGCTGCCGTAATCATGCGGATCGGCAACAAGGCACCGGCCGCCGGGATGAGCAGAGTCAGCGAAAGAGGGGGAGGACGAGGGTGGAGGTGCCTCCGGCTGCTGGCTGACGCCGGCGACCGGCAGATGATTGACACAGGAAGCCGCCGGCGACTGCTGCTGGTGGGTCGTCATCTCCTGGAAGCGCTGGACTGCTGAGGTAAGCGTCTCGAGGTAGTTCACCAATGTCTGGAACTGTTGCGGTCCTAGGATGATGGTGGGCTCGACAGCGGCGGCGATATTGCTCTCCGCGGGGGGCGTGCTGGGCCCTTGGTAGGAGCGTCCTCCCCTCGCGGAGACGCTCTGAGTTCTTCCTCTTGCCATAGCTGGATCCTTCCCGTTTATCTCCCCTTTTAGAGTAAAGAGCGCAACGAAGATTCAGCGGCCCTTCCTCTAACACCAATCTGTTGCCGCCGTTTCCTCCTGGACCGGGATCGGTGGACGCGCTAAAGAGCTCCTCGACCGGCCAACCAGCAAAAAGTCCCTGGGCGCCGAAGGGGCTCCGGCGGGGGACACTCCGATGCTTAAGTTAGAGGAGGGCTGAAGCAACAGAACGAGAGGAAGCTCGAAAGGAGAGTATGCAATGGGGAAGAAGAACGTTACCCTTCACGGAGGTCCCCCGGGCACCTTTTATAGGCACGGAGCGCTGCCAAATTCTGTTGGGGAGCAGGCTGGAAAAACCCGAATATGCCTCCAAGAGAACAAGCGTGGCGACGAGATCGTAGGTGGCGGCGTGCCAGGTGTGTCAGAGTAGTGGCCATGCGATGAAGTTTGTTATAACAGAATGTCAGAACTGTCGAAGATGAAAGGTTCCTGGAAACCTCGGGCGATCTCTTCAGCAGTGGGTCAGTTGGCTCCCCAGGAGCCGACCGTGACGATAAAAAGGGCCGTCGCAGGGGCGGTGGGGCGCCTATCAGCCCTCAAAGCTCCCGGGTCGGCTCTTTGGGAAAGCCGACCGGGGAGTCGAACTCCGCGTGGGGACTAGCCGACCGGACGCCGAGGGCCGGTCCGACTGGGGACTAGCCGAATGGGTGCATCAACATTAAACAATGATTAAATTTGAAAAAAAAAATTCCAAATATAAATAAAGAAGTGAATAAAAAATGGGCCCTGCCACGATTGCATGTCGAGCTAGGCTATGCAACGTATGTGGCAAATGGTTTGTAGCCCGGATCTTCTAAGATTTTGATGAAGTTTAAGAAAAATATTTTCAATATAAATATCTTCTCAATTTTTTTATATTGAACTAAATAAACTCATAAATTTTAATTTTAAAGGGAATCCATTGGTGAAGGAAAATTTGGAATTTTCTATTCCCTCTAAAATGCAAACCTCTTAATCTTGAATTGAGGGAAATAGCAAGAGCTAATTTTGTTGCTAAACTATAAAGAAATCAACAATCCACTCATCCATCACAATTAAGCTGATCCTGGAAAATTTTCAAATAAGCATAGTATACTTGGATCAATTTGCAAATAGAAATAAGGGGATAGTTGATTTGTAATATTCAGTAGATACGCAAAATATAAAATATAATAATTAATTTTAAAATGATGAATGTTACATTATCTACCGTCCTGTCCTTAGTAGTATTTACATTAGGGATATATTTGGATATGCTTTGATTTTTTATTTCTAAAAAAATATTTTTTATTTTTTGATTTTTATTATATAATAAAAATAAAAAATATATTTAGTAACTACATTGCTGCAAAGTAAAAGATAAAAAAGTTAAAAACATGTATACATATGTCTATATGTATGCATACATACATGTATGTATTGATGGATATATGAATACGCATGTATATATATATATATATATATGGTATGTATGTATGTATATATGTATGTGCATGCATGATGTATGCATGCATGTATGGAGGAGGTATGCATGTATACATATGTATGGATGGATGTATGTATGTATGAATGTATGGATGCGTGTATATATATATATATATATATATATATATATATATGTACATATGTATGTATGCATATATGGATATATACATGAGTGGATATATATATACATGCGCATGTATGTATGCATGTACATATTTATTAAGTTTTTGTGTTAGTTATTTAAAAAATAAAAAAATAAAATTTAAGAAGCAAAAAAACTTACTTTCCACAAAAATAATTATTTTTATTTTTTATTTTTTAGTGTCATCAAATATTACTTTTTTGATCGTTTAAAAAATTAAAAATAAAATAAAATAGTGGCTAATCAAATGTATCCTAGCTTTTTTTGTCCTTACTTTTTGGAATAAAGGAAAGAGCACATTTTTTTTTTGTGGTGGCATCGCGCTAGCAAGCGGAGGATGGCCACCATAAAAAAAATAAAAAAATAAAAACAAACCTACCATACATCATGCGTATTATTTTTTTTGTTATTTTATTTTATTTATTGTTTGATGGTTTGTCCTTAAAGCCGATTCTAATGTTGGATCCTTGTATTTAGATTTGGATATTTATGATGTGCCCGGTCATCTGTTGGGATGGATTTCACGAGTTCTCGGTCTGAAAATTTGGTGGATACCTTTTTGGATGTTTTCAGGTCTCCTTTCCTCCCCTTCAGCTCCAGTCTTCTTGTTTATTTGGCTTATCATATTTGGCTTTCTCGGAACGTCCTTGTCTTTGGCTCTTCTAGGTGTTCCACTAGAGTGTTGGTTGAGTGAGCTTCGGCTCATATGGAGGAGTTCTGCACTGTGACCTTGACATCTACGGATATTTGGGATTCCAACATTGCTCCTAGAACACCCAGGAGGGTATTTATTTCCTAGAAGCCCACCTCCATCATATGTCAAGGTCAATTTTGACGGGAGTGTCAGAGGAGCTGATGGTGGTATAGCGTTTGTGATCCGGAGTTCGGGTCTTAATATTATTGCAGCTGGGGGATATCACTTGGTTGAGTCTTCTATTATTCAGGCCGAGCTTACGGTAGCTTGGACTGGAATTCAGTATGCATGTCGCTATCTCAGTATTGAGTACTTGATTATTGAGAGGGATTCTGCTACTGTCGTATCATGGATCAAGGGGACAGCTAATTCAGCTTCTATTCATCCCTTGATTCGGGATATTACATTCTGGTTGCGGGATTGTTCGTCGGTTATGGTCAGGCACATTTTTATGGAGGCCAATTCGGCTATAGACTTGTGAGGCCTAGGGCCGTTGTGGGCTGAAGTTGGCAGAGGAGTTGATTTCTCCTTATCCAGTCGGCGATTTCGCCAGAGATTTCGAGGGCAGAGTCGTGGAGGGGAGGGGGTTGTTGACGATAGGGTTTGAGTGGGTTAGGACTTCGATTGGCGGAGTATTTCTTCTCCAAACAGCGAGAGAAATCCATCGATAGTTTTCTTTAAAGCTCCCTCACTGTCGCCTACCGAGCCCATCGAGCCTCTCTTGTGCTGTCGTCCTCCTCTCCGACAAGCAGTGAAGAGCTCTTCAAATGCTGGTGAGTTCTTCATTTAGTTATTTTTGAGGATTAATGAAATTTTAGTTTGATTTTGTTCGGTTCGGTTTGCTCGAATTGCTCATCACCGGTGGCCGCGCCACCATCGTCTTTCCACCGATCCGTCGAGCCTCCCCGGCAATCGCCTCCCATGGCCGCCGCCGGCTACTGTGGGGATGGTGGTTCAATCGAGATGAGGAACATGAGCGGGTTCGGGAAGAAGAGAGGAGAAGGAAGAGAAAGAAAGAAAGAAAGAAAAAAAATGGGGGCTAAGTTCCGTGGAAATAGAAAAAAAACAGAGAGAGAAAGCCTCCGTTCCATGAGAAAAAAAAAGGAAAAATGGAAGAAGAAAAGAAAAGGAAAAAAATATGAAGAGAAAGAAACATACCTGAGAGTCTGTCGCCGGGATGGTTTTCGATGGCTCACCCACGAGGTCTCCCGCCATCGTGGACGAGGAAAGGTAAATTTCGGACCAGGATTAGAACTGGATTGACGAAAGTGCCTATGATAGTTTAGTTTCCTTGTTAGTTTTATTTAATAGGAATTAATTATATATTTAAATTATTGGTCAGGATCGTCGTTGTCCTTGGAAGATCAGATCTAGGTTTAAATTGTACTTGTTGGTGGATCATTTTCGGTAAGTTATCTTGACCTCTGATATTATATTCCAAATATGTTATGTATTTATGAAATATTAAATATGTGTGATATATTTTAATTTATATTGGATTGCATTGGGTGCATGCATTGTGTTGGTGTGGGTGCATTGTATTGGTGTGGGTGCTCTCTAGTCCGACTATAATCATACAAGGACCTAGTCTCCTTGTGGGCCTCCAACGGGGCGATCGCTGGCACATGACCGATGAGCGGTATGTGAGTCAGGAGCTAGTTGCCTTGTTTTAGCCATGCGTGGCAGGCACATGCAGAGGATGCATGTTTCTCGTGTGATACTCAGAGCTAGTTTTCCTTGTGGGCCTCCAGTAGGGCGATCACTGGCGCATGATCGATTTCGGAATGCGAGTTAAGATCTAGTCTCTTGTGGGGCGAGTCACGGGCCGATCGTGGCCATAATCAAAAGGACTAGGAGAGTAAATTAAATGGTTGGCCATCCATAGTCATGTCGGTATCGGTTGTAACTAAGTATACATATTTGCATCATGTTCTAGATATATATTATTATATTGATGGACATCTTATTGTATGGTATGTTTGTGATTACTATTTATTAATAGCATATTTGTGTATGTATACTGGAGGTGTTGATAACTTACTGAGCTTATATAGCTCATCCCTATTTTTCTATGTTTTTGTTGCAGATCCGAAAAAAATCAATCGGACTTTGGGATCAGTCAGTAAGGAGCTAGGATATTAGTGTTAATCCCTTAGTACTTGGATATTGAATTGAAGGTTAGGCCTGGCATGATCTCTAGGATGATATCCAGGGTTGTGCGGCTGGTCGCATAGTTGATCATAGTTCTGGATTCGGAACGTGACAGGACTAGATGACCTCCTTCGTTGTTATAATTTTAAAAAAAAAAAATCCTGATGTTGGGTTCTTATATTCGAATTTGGATTTTTTAAATTTTTTTCTGGAAAGGAGTAAAGCAGACGGCATTGATCATTCGAGCAATACACGTCACGAGAAAATTGTTCTGTCGACATCCGGCAACAACAGCTTGCATACCCGTGCCATTGCGAGCCGCACTCAAAACCTGAACGAGTACGCCCACCAAATAGGGATGGCAATAAAACTCAAATCCATGGATACCCAATCCAACCCAATCCAATTGGACCAGATAGTCAACGTTTTGATTAGATTTGGACCGGATTTGGGTAAAACCCGAATGCTTAACTTTGGATTTGGATCGGGCCCGGATAGATATACACCCGATCCGAACCCGGCCCGAATTATTTTAATATTTTAATATATATAATTAATATATATTTTATTAATTATAATTATTTGTTATTAAATTTTAAAATACTTGAACCCTATTTCCTAATCATTATATACATACATATATATATATATATATATATATATAGGAATTTTTTTTTTCATCCTATTCTATTCTATTCAGGATGAATTTAAAACAAGATCATAATTAATAGTTTTCCAATTTCATAATATAAATTTTGATTAAATATAAAATTAAATATCGTTGAACTAAAAATGTAATTAAATTTTATTTGTTTAATGTATGTATAATTTATAAAATTATAGATGGTTTTAAAGTTGATAAAAATAAAATAAAAAATTTAATATGATTCAGTTAAGTTCGGACCGGATAAATTCGATTATCCGATATCCAATTAAGATCAATTTAAATAAAAAAAATTCAATCCCAATAATATTTAAACCAAATTTAAATAATATATTAAATATTTAAATTTAAATTTAAATAATTATGTATCCGATCCAAAACCGGCCCATTGCCATCTCCGCCACCAAAGGTAAGCCCAAAACGCCGACAAACAGACCGACCGTAGGAAGCATGAAAATATCCCGCAACCAACGCCACCTCCGGTGAGCGGACCGTCCTCACGGCCTTGCCAACTCCGCTATATCCCTCCTCCCCAGATAACTTCTCCCCCACGCCGCAAGGAAGCCATCATGCCCTCCGTTTTAACCTTGACCTCTCCGCCTTCGCTCGCTTTCGTCTTCTGTTCCATCTCCCGCTCCCCAAGAACCCTCCGCTTAGAACCCTCTATCTATCTTCGCAATTCCAAGCCCTTATCGTCTTTCCCCTCCGTCTCTCCGTCACCCCCTTCGTCGATGCGGCCGATGAGTTGGCTAGGGAAGTTAGGGTTTGGGTTCGGGAGCCGGGGCGGGTTCTCGGCGGAGGCGTCGTCTACGATTGCGCAGGGACCGGACGACGACGTGCCGGCGCCGGGACAGGTGTTCGCGCAGTTCGCGGCTGGGTGCTTCTGGGGGGTGGAGCTGACGTTCCAGAGGGTGCCTGGGGTAACCAAAACCGAGGTCGGATACAGCCAGGGGAACCTCCACGAGCCCACGTATGAGGATGTGTGCACCGGAGCCACCAACCATTCTGAGGTCGTCCGGGTGCAGTACGATCCCCAGGAGTGCAAGTATGAGGACTTGCTTGAGGTGTTCTGGGCACGCCATGATCCCACCACCCTCAATCGCCAGGTAAAGACTCGATTTTTGATCCGTATGATCGCTATTCCTGTTTCTGTTGAAAAAAATCGATCGTACTGGTTTACCAGGTTTTTTTTAATTTAATTTTTGCTGATAAAAAATCGATCTTTACTGGAGATCTGGAAATTTTATTGCCCTGTGCGTGATTTCTGATGGGTGCAATTGTTGTTGCTATTTTATGCTGAAAAGATATTGAGTTTCGGATAGTTTGATAGAATTTGGAATTTGGACGAGCATTCTGTAAAATTACTTTTGGGAACGAGCAAATTTAATGCTAGTTGGCAGTCGCACAAAGTGTTAGATTATGAGTCGTTACATACGGAACTGGGAATTTAGTGCACGCATGCTGTTCTAGCGCAAAGAACGGAACCAGGATTTTCGGGAGGAAGGCCTAAATATGTTATTATAAGAATGAAATTTAGTGTTACTGAAAAGCAACACGCACACATATGAGAGCTATATTTTGCCTTGGTCTTCAACATCATGCAATAAAATAAATAATTCAGTGAATATATATAGTATCATGGTATAACTTTATTGATGCTAACAACTAGAAGAAAATAGAGCGTATAAAAAAAGAATCTTGGATTCCTTTGAGCGAGAGCAAAAAAATTGGAAAGGACAAGAGTTTGCGATTTGGATTTTGCCTTCACTTTTAACATCATAGGATAAATTGTAAACTTTAATTATATATAACAATAAGGTGGCATGTTAAATTGTTAATGACAAGAAGAATTACCTACATATCTTTCGAATGGAGAAGAAAAGATATGCCAATCCTCTTGTAGTACTTTCCCCTCTTCTTCTTCTTCAGTGTGAGTGAGAGATTTTTAAAAAATTCATTTAAGCTAAACCCCTAAAATTGTGTTTTGATTAAGAGGAAACAAGACATACTATTATGATTCCTTGTAACTCCCATCTATACTTTCCATCACTTTTGATTTATACAACCCAATAAATTACTTCCATTTAACACAAATCTCTTGTTTCTATACCTTAGAGTGAATTAATTAAAAAAACGAGCACTTTTGTTAGGAATATCTATAGTAAGAGTTGGTAATAGGGGTCTCTCATGGATTAAGGAGAAAGAGACTGTAGAAAACATGAGAGGAGAGGAATTCTAAGTGTTAATCATGTGAGAGAGTAAGGGAAGATTTAAATAAATTTTGTTTATTTATTTATTTCAATTTATTGTTTTTCCATGAATATAGGAAGGTGAGGAGTGAGTCATGACTGGAATTTATAGGCTGACTGACTCCCGAGGGAAATCATAGGGGTGCTGTATTATATTAAAACAAAAAGTGGGGGGTGGAACGTGCCTAACAAAGGAATTCATGTGGAGTGTGGACTGTGGAGGTGTTGTGGCCCCTCCCAGCCCCTTAGTTTCGCCTCTGGGTCTAATCAAGTTGGAGCCCTAGCCTTAGCCTGGGTTGTCCAAATATGGGCACATAAAGTGTTACAACTAAGTCATAGATCTTTTATTTTTTTTTTGGCAAATATCTGTGCGGTCTGGATGTGTGGAATGGAGGGCATGATAAACTTCTTCGAGGCATGGATTTCATAGGAAAACTTATAAGAGGGAGCCAAGGGACGAGGAAGAGTTTTTGACATTCTCGAGAGAATTGTAACATTGTGGATCAAGATTAGTCTTCTAAGGTTTATGAGCTAGTGGGGTAAGGTAGATGAGTTTGAATCATTTTGCATGATTTTTCATGTGAGTTGTCAAAAATTGCATGGGGTATTCTTTATAATCTTCGAATATTGGACGCTTAGCGCCGGCTTCTTTTTGACTCATGACATGTTAGGGACTGTAAAGTACAAATGAAGAGCCAGTTCTCTTGCTTGTCATCGAGAAATTTTAAAAATATATGTAAGTTGAAAATTCTTAATATGGATCTTAATCCTATTTTTTAAGGGATAAGTTGGTGTATAACATCTAAAAAGTTGATGTAAATGTAAAGACAGTGCCGGTGGGTAGGACTCCCAGACAGATAAGGAAGCTTGCATCTGGGCATCTCATGAGACCATGGTTTAGGGAACCCAAAGTGGATACTAGTTGGTGTCAAATATGGCTAGATAAGAGGATATGGCCAATTAACAAGGGTATATGGAGATTGCTGCCTTATCGATGTCTAAAGTATTTTTTTATGCTTGCTCGGTCAGGATTGAAGGGGAAATGGTGCTTATCATCTCAATTTTTTTTACATATTCTTGAAGTTTTGTTCATTACAGAGTTCTCCTTATTTTGGATTGTTTGTTTTCCACTGACTGAACGTTGCATTTTATAGAAGTGCAAGCAAGGAAAAACATGCAGCTTCTTTGGACAACTAAAGCTGAAAAATGAAAACCTTAGAAGTGGAAAGATCATTTAAGTTGATTAGACGATAAGGTAAGAGGATCCCATTCCCTTGGTGATAATTTCCACATGGGATTGTTCACCTCTTCTGAAGTATAAAGTTGTGCCTTTCATTCATGAAACCCCCAATTCCAGGACTTTGTAAAAGATAATCTTATAATCTTGTTGCAGAAGTTTCTGGATGAAAGATTGGTTGCAAGTATGAGCTATCTGAAAGGTTGCTTGGATCTAATGTCCTGGTCTTACTAACATTTGCAATCCATTTCCTTAACATCTGCCCTTGATGACTTCATGCAGGGAAATGACGTTGGTACCCAGTACCGTTCTGGAATATATTTTTATACACCAGAGCAGGAAAAAGCTGCCAGGGAATCTCTTGAGAAGCACCAGAAGGTCTTGAACAGAAAGATTGTGACAGAAGTCCTTCCTGCAAAAAAATTCTACAGGGCAGAGGAGTACCATCAGCAATACCTTGAGAAAGGTGGTCGCTTTGGTTTTAAACAGTCTGCAGCAAAAGGCTGTAATGACCCTATTCGCTGCTATGGTTAAAAGGTATGGCAAGCACCGTTTGCTGGTGCAGTTGCTGATTGTTTTAGCTAGTTAGACCTATCAAAGTTTATGTTCAATATATTACTATTCCGAAGGTCTAGAGATCATGTCCTCTTAATGTATTTTTAGCTTTTGAACATATGCAGCTGTACCTATCCACAGACATGCATTATGTTTCTGTTTATAACTTCTGAAAAAAAAGAGAAATCTTTGTATAGCATGATTATGTACGAGTATTAGCATGATTCTGTACTGAAATGACAGCTTCCAAAGTGACTCCTGGAAGGTTGTTGATCGAAAACTGCTCGTATCAATCAGAATTTTTGATCCACCAGTCCCAATCATAAAATTTGGGATACATGGTGGGAGCTGAAAGGTTGCTAGTAGAAGCCTTCTATTGGTGTCAGCTTTGATGGACGTATTGCCCCATTTGTTGAAAGAGTTACATTCAAGGTGTCATTGGCATGAGTTTCCATGTTTTTCAATATTTTTAGAAATAGAAAAAATTCTGTTTCTATTTTCTAATTTTAAAAATAGAAATATATTTTGCATTGATGGAGATGGTGATACTGGTAGTGGAGGTGGTGGTGATGTCAATGGCAGGATTAGCAGTGGCATGGTGGAAGCAGCAACAATGTCGGTAGTGGTGATGGGGGGGCACCAAAGATATGTGGGTGGCAATGACAATAGCAGTAGTGGTGTCGAGGAGGTGGTGGCGGCAATAATGGTGGCGATGGTGGAGGTGGTGATGATGGCAACAATGGTTGTGGTAGTGGTGGTGTTGGTAACGGTAGCAAAAAAAAAAAAAAAAAACATTAATTCTTCTTTTGGAAATATTGAAACTATAGTTTTTTTTTTGAACTTTCATTTTTTCTACAAATAATGAAAATAAATTTTCAAATTAAAACAAAGATAATAGCACTAAATATGTTATTTTGCCTCGGTTTCTTTATTTTTTAAATAATTAAAAATAAGAAGTAAAAACAATGCCAAACAAGCTCCAAGTTTGTGGAAAGAATGAATTATTCAAAGTTAATGATGGATCATCCAGATTAAAAATCTAAGTTGTTGAAAATAATCTTAAAAAAAACCTAGAAATCAAAATTCTGCATTTTGATATTTTCTAATTAAGCATGAAGTCGATGCGAAAATGAACAAGTTTAATAGTATGATAGTATGTTGTATTATGATTTCATATTAACACTTGGTAACTTTTAGTCTAATTGCGTTACGGTATGTGTATACTTCGATGAAGTGGACTTTTGATTTGTGTGCTCAATCATTTGTTACGGTGCATGGTATAATTGATACTCTTCATCTTTCTATCTTTTCAATGCATATGTTAAGGGAGTATTAAGATTTGAGTTTTAGTTTTCAGATATTAATTTCTGTAGATTGTCTTCAAAATATATGGCTCTTCAATTTGGAAGCACCGGTACCTCTCAGGGTTGGGTGATTTTTGTGATTCGAGGGGAGACAGTTCGGCCTTAAAACGTAATGGTAGACAGTTCGGCCTTAAAACGGTATGGTATGTCCTGTACTGCTCGGTTCAGGATAGTACGACTTATTGAGTGAGACTGTATTGGAAGTTCCAGAAAATCTTGGTTTTAACAGTGTGGATCATCATCATATAAATTGGATCTGCGAATAAACTCAACGCGCGATCTATTGCTTCATAATCCCTAACAATGAGAATGTTCTGCAATGGACTGTCTCGCAGAAAATCATCATCTCAAGGCCCTATGTCTGCCTTAACAGGCTGCTGTAGGGCCACCAAGATTCCATGTACCCAAAGTTCTGAACGGTGATAACCATGAAGAATGGAAAATGTTGCTTGTCGTTTGATGAATGGCATGCTCATGGTATGATGCCAAACTTGGTGGAACAGAAGTTTAAACTTTGTTAATATTAAAATAATTCCAATCAAGTCTATCATGGTCTACTAAAAAAAAAAAAAAAAGCTCCTTTGGTGCTTCGGCATTATCAGTTGCTATGGGATTACCGTATACATTCTCTGCCACCGGCGAAGTGGCTTGATTCGTTTCCCACATTCATTTGTTCATATATCTCCCATGTTAGTCATTTTGTATATTATATGTAATGCCTTTGCAAATTATCTTCTGACAGGATGCTACAATAATAATAAAAGCCATGATCTGGAAAATTCTTGCCTAAATGAACTTCAATGTTATGGCACTCTCAAAGAAAACCTGTCAGCTATTCAGTTCTTGTTTGCATATAACGGTCCTTGTTAGGTTGTGTACCTTCCCAAGTTTTTGCATCCCCTGTTCATCAACTCAAAATCTTTGTAATGGTCCAAGATTTGATTTTATGGTTTTTTGTTGATAGAGGTCTTGACAAAATGGTGATGGGCTCGTGATGTTTGCAGTTAATCCGTCTGCTGTTTTGGTTGATATGCCATGCGCGCTGCATGTGCTAGCGGTCAAATATTTTTGGGCTACAAGAAACTATATTTTGATCTCCGTCATGGTAGCTTTTAGGCAGAAAAATGAATTAGATTTTTCTAAGTCTCGTAAACAAATGCCTTGTGAGACCAACTCGCAAAAAAATATAGCAAAATATTGGTATCATTGCTCTTCGGTCATGCCTTCGCATCGAAGTTTTACTTGCATTCCATGTTTGCTGATTGTTGGCAGCTAAGCTTTCCAGCCGTTGTGCTTCAGTCTGTTCTTCGATGCTCCTGAGTTTAATGTCGTGCTACAAATTTTAAAGAAGAAACTTGCTTGGATAGTTTGAATCGCTAAGATGTTGCAAAGGATTCTGAACTTGAAGGTGTTCTCACGGCGCTTTGCTTAAACCTAATTCTCTTTCAGTCTCATGACACTCCATGATCAAGCTATGATATCCTGTTCATGGCTTGTTTACGAGATATTATAATTTTTTAACGAAGGGGATATTTTCGTATTCAAATATGTATTTAATTTTTATAATTTTATTTTTTATTAAAAATTTTGAATGATGAAAATATTATTTTTTTAAAATAAAAAATTGATATCCCAGCCATGACATCTCGTGGCTGGCAAAGTGGCAATAAATCGTACAGAAAGATGCACCAATCCTCTCTTGCAACGTGACAGATGAATCGTTTGTTGTAACATAACTCGAACACAGCATATCGTTACTTTTTGCTGCCCGCTTAAAAGCATGGTTTTGATCAGATATCCTCTGTATTATTCGACAAATTTATTTCTATGTTTTGATTATATACTTACAGATGCATGTAGAGCAGAGACAAGTGTGGACTTGGTCCTGGATCCAGGAATTCGACACAATTTCAACCATATTCTGGTAAATGCTTTGACTGCCAGGCAGCACTGATTGTAATCATAACCATATACGAGTCAAGATCATGCAGTGATTGCAAAGGTAAGGCTAGAACAAAATTTTAATATGACAACCCTTGCAAGTATGTTTAGTTTAGTCGATGATGTCGCTTTTAAAAAGAGGTAGGGTTTGTAATGATGGAGCGCAGGTTTGCTTCTGTCTGATAGCTGCTGGTGCGCTACTTTTTACTTTCAGGGTTGCCTTTTATGTGGTCCAAAATGATCGATCACATTCAGACATTCCAGGAAGCAACTAAGAAGTAATCTCCGATTTTTGTTAACCAGTTTTACATTTATGCGAGGAGGAGGATCCGGATGCAATCAATTCATGTTGAAATATATGATAATATTTGACAAAATATTCCCTGGAATATGATAGTATTAGAAGCTCGATTCTCTGATGAGCCTCTGCACTTTCTTGGGGAAGGAATGAACCGACGACAGGATATGAATGAGAGAGACCCTCCACGGCACTCAAAACCCATACCCCTGGGCCAACATCTCAAAGGCTATAGCGAGAGATTGTGGATTTGATAATTGCCGGTGGTGAACCTGCCGTGGCATTCGCCAGTTCGAAGATAGACGAGATAAAGGAGAATGTTCCGGTACAGAATAGAATTGATGCCGTGAAGTCGAATTTTTCGTTCGATTCATTCAGTGGCATCATCGAAAGCATCGGTCGCTTAAACTAGAGATAAAAGCTACTCGACATTGACTATTGGAGCCAACGCTTTGCACGAGCACCGACACGACAAGCATCTTTAATTTGAAGTCATGTTGGATTGACAGAATAAAACTATGTAATGCCAGCAATGGAGTTCGGAATAAATGCCTCCTTTCATTTGCATCGCTGTACTCATTTTGGAGGTGCCATGGACACCGGCACCTCCATGATATATTATATGAAATCATTTATAACATGGCTAAAACTAGGATTATCGTGCTCAAATTTGGAATTAGCTCGACATGCCACGTAGCCCCCAAAACATACATAGAATTCAGTATCTGTAAACGCTGTTTCTCAAGGATCAAAATCCTTTTAGCTAGAGAATGCTCGATCGAATCAAGATACAATTAGTACGTTTAGAAATAGAATCCAGGACTCGAGGACATTAATTTGTAACTTCCACCAGTTACGTACCAAGTCTAAAAACAATTTCAGAGATTTGAGTTATTTCTCATCTCTGCCCCTCTCTGGTTTCTGTGGTCCAAAGCAAGGTCAAGGGAAAAAAGAGACACCCTCCCTTTCTAAAAAGGTAAAGTAGGGTTCATCCACACAAATGTCAAATCCTTATCCTTTCCCCCTCATCATTCCCCATCCTGCAATTATTTTTGTGGGATGCCAACCCCACAAACTCATCTCCACGCACATGCCTGATTCCCATACCGTCCAACCCCATTCCCACCCCTGCTATGGATTACCAGGAGCTTTGGAGAACGGCCTGGCCTCCCTCTTAAAAAACTAGCAGTCGTAACCTTAGGGATTTGGAGAAATTATTATTGCAATCATCTCCATGCCTCTTAGCAATGGTGCGAGGCACATGAATTTAGAGCTTTTTGAAATCCCATTAATCAAATGAGAACCAGCTTTCTCGTGTCGGCGGTAGTTGTCTGAATTATATAGTACGTATTAGTTCTCTTAACACGTTTAAACTAATATTTTTGAGTAATAATAAACAAATGGTCTTGTCCCCATCAACGAAGGCCATTTGACCTATGCGCTGTCTCGAAGACCATCCAGAGAATCTTTTGGAATGCTTGTTGGATCCGGTCCCGTTTCGAGAAGCCAACCGATGATGGTGAATTGGCCACCAGCACCGTCGGAAGCAAACCGACGGTGTCCAGGCCACTGTCAAAATGGTGTGCTCCAGAAGTAACCGAGTTCATCCCGGACTCGAGAGAAATCGAGGAGCCTCGTTTAAGTTTGGTCCAGAAGCGTCCAAGGGTGGAGCAACCTAGAATCAGTACCATCTGAAAGTGGAACAAGCCACCATCAATATTATCCGATGGTGGAATGACAATCTTTTTAAACATTTTCGATGACAGTTAGTTCACTATTGGAAGGATGTTTCTTTCTACGAACGTTCTTTCGACAAGAAATCTTCGTTCGAACACTCTGGGAGTTATATTTCAAGTTTCTCCAGAGACACCCGATCATCCTTACCTCTGTAAGGTGTCCCAGAACTTATAATTAAAATACCTTCTATATAACCAGTTCTACGAAAATAAGACTTATTCTTATGGATGCTAACTTGTTCTTTTTCCTTGCGTACGTACACAAGCCTTGGTGGAGGATCATGGGAATCACCGTGAGGGCTGGTCTGTGAATTCCTTGGTGGCGGTGTGCTCATCGGTATTAATTAGTTGGTGGATTTTGAATTTGGTGTGTGCTCTTTAGCTCTAATTAGATCTACCTTTCCAAGTCTTCTAGTTTTTAAAGTCGGTTTCCTTCTGGATTTAGATCATATCTTGCTTAGAATGATTAATTTCTTATTTGAAAAATTATATATAATTTTTCATCGGTTTCTTTTGAAGTTTGTATCAGGCCTTCCCAGCTTAAGTCGTCGCAAACTCGTTTCGGGTCATTGAGATCTATGACCTATTTACTTCATCAACTAATTTGTCATCTTGAAATGCTGATTCGAGATGGTATTATACTGATGAATGCTGTGCTAAAATGACATGGGTAACCGCAACTTCAAATAGTATAAGAGCTTCCAGCCATATTCCGTGATTGTACCGAAATCAGAGCACTTACGGGGGATGAAAAGGTGATTTAAAATGGTGTCAGACGAGTGACCATGTCCTAAAATAACTTGGGTGCCCCCAACTCCAGAGGATACAAGAGCATTCAACTATATTGATGTGCGGAATTGTTGATCATGGCACTATATGCTGGGAAATGGCATGGGTTCCTTCTAGTTGCATAATAATATAATATCCCTGGTGGGCAAGAACATGCAATCCGCATTAACTGAAGGAGAATATCTCAAAAGAATACGGGGACTTTATCCAACATCCAATTTGAAGGAAAAGAATGGAGCGAGTTGATGGATATATTAGATCCATTTGGTGGATCAGGTGGAGAAGGTAGGTCATGAGATGGAAAAATAAGAACAGTAGGCGAGCATGCGGAGTTTCTATATGCATATATTCATATATCTATAGCATGGCATAATATATATATGGAGATGCTGTTTATTCCCCAAGTGCAAAAAGGGATAGATCCAAGGTCATAACATCGTAATGATGGCAAGGATAACTATTAGTTTACTCATCTCAACACTGGAAAATACTAATTACTCAAGCTTGTGAAGAGCTTTCTGTATCTTTGTCCTTGAAGGCTTGAAACTGTGCCTACCATCGTAAAAGCTTGTCCAACCGATGTAGAATACTGTATCAAGGGCACTTTTGATAAAAATGGTGAGCGAGCATTACTCGAAGCATCTCTCGCACGAGGCATATTTATATCCAGCATAATATCCAAAAGTCATGGGGGCTTTAAGAAAAAATAGCCTCCTTTGGAGTGATGAACAAGAATAAAGAGAGTACTACATTCTTTCCGCAATCCACTTGTAATAAGGATTCTCATCAGTTCTTACAGGACCATATCTTGAAGTACTGCGTTGATCTTTATTGTCTATTCTTTTTAAATAAAAATATGGCACTTTCAATTATTATTATTATTATTTTTTTTAGGGAGTGCCCGAACATTATCAAATTTTAAACTAAATTTCACACTACAACGTGAAATTCTTATTCAATAATTACATATTCTTTTATGCCCGACTTTTATACTTATTCATTTAAATGATAAAAAATTCATATGCATCATTAATTAATTAATCGATATCACCTTTTTTTTATCAAAAATAAATAGATGTTAACCAGCTAGCTTCTCTCCCAAACTTGTGCAACCATACAAGAACAGTGTCGATATCTAGAAAAGAAACTCCGCATAGAAACATCACTTTTCTGGTAAGTACCGACATCGGTATTACATGCTAGCTCAAGCCAGGATCATCATCTCAGCCTTTTTTTTTTTTTTTAGCCATGCAGACCAAGTATTTATTAACATTAGCCTATAATCATGCTAAGTGATGCCGATATAACTTGTGCCGATGCCCTCATTTCGCGTTGCGCTAATATTTATATCCAACACTTGAATGACGGCGTATTACTATTATATTTTAGAAAAATAAAATTTTTATTTTGATGTATGGTCAAAACAAAATTAGTACTCCGGCATGTTAGTGATGCCAGACTGACATACTTATTAATGATGGGGAAGATGACTAAACAATATGATCTGAATCAAATATGGTCCGACAAAATTTGGATCCAACGTGGGATAGCTACCTGCAAATTTATTTCCTTTTTCTTTTAATTAATAATAATTAAAAAAAAAATAAGTCGTTGTGATGTGAAAATCATAGGTTATTCGATGTATGTCAAAATATAGAGAAGGTAAACCTTCGTTATGGCTCCTAGTCTGTTAAGCAATTATTGGAGATTATATTTTTCTCTAATTCTATTATGATGTCGAAGTAATAGTCACTCTATCATTTAAATCATGTATAATAATAATAATAATAAATAAAATAAAATTATCTAAAAAAATTATATCTCGTGAGTCGTGATCAGAATATAATTTATAAATAGAATTGCGTTCTTGCCGACCGCTCTACCACCACCGTAGCGATGGCTTCCAAGAAGTTGGTGCCGAACAAATTAACCTACCTGGTTGTTGATTTGGCCGCACGTCCTCTCTCCTCGGCCGTCCGCTCCTCCTTAGGCTCACGCGTGGTGAGTAGATTCCCGATCACATCAATCACCGTCACGGGCGGCGTTTCTCTTGGCAGTCCCGTCACCGCCTCCACTCCATCCCAGCCGACGTGCGCATCAAGCACCGGAGAAGGCAACGTACGGTACAGCGGTTGCTGGTGTATCGCCGCAGCAATCGTGGGCCCACCACCACCACGAGGCCCGCCGCCCATCCAGTGACCCTTTCCACGCCCCCACGAGCAATTAGGCGAAGTCCCCCGATCAAAAAGCCGCACGGAAAAGGGCAGACACCACGCACTTGACCATTTATTTATCAGTAGATCTGGACCTTCCAACCGCTGGACCCCGTCGTCCTCCGACGCTCGTTCCGACGGCACACGGAAGGCGTGCTGATCGAGATGTGCTCCAGTAATTGGACGGCCATGATTAGGGGCCCATCCGAAGTCGGAACTTCCCCACTCGTGCCGGTCCATTGAGCTGAGGCAGGCCATTTTCTGGGTTAGCGGGAAAAAAAAGTTGTCATGGCTCTTGCCGACTGTTACTGCCAAATTTTTTGGATCGGGTTCTTTTAGGCTGAAATATTTTTTTTTTTTTTTTTTATAAATTTTTTTTTTACAATTTGGTGACGTTTTAGTGAGGAACATTTTGATGATTAAATTAGTAAAAATTTAGAATAATAAAATGAAAAAATCAAGAAGATAACTCATGAAGAAACAAAGTGTCATTATCATTCGAATTTTTCATTTACGTTATATAGGTACGGAACACTACCAGATTTTGTTAGGAACTAAGCTAGAAATATCCGATCTATCCCTAGAAGAATCAGAATGGTGACCAGGTAGCATCAGGACCACGTCGTGGAATCTGTTATAACAGAATTCTGGTACCAGCTGAAATGGATTTCTGGAGCTTTCTGATTAGTATAGGTCTGGTTGAAGCAGGTCAGTCGGATCTCGAACGGATCGGTCGGATCCCTGCTTGAGCGAGTCATTCAGATCTTTGCTGGAATGGATCGCTCGGATCTCTGCTGGAGTGGATCGTTCGGATCTCTGCTGGAATTGGTCGTTCGGACCTCTGGCAAAATGAATTGGTCGGACCCCTGCTGAAGTGGGTCGTTCGGATTTCTGCTGGAATGGATGGTTCGGATCTCTGCTGGAGTGGATCGTTCGGATCTCTGGCGAAGTAGGTCGGTCGGATCCCTGATGAAGTGGATCGTTCGAACTTCTGGCAAAATAGATCGATTGAACCTCTGATAAAGTGAGTCACTCGGATCGTTACTGGAGTGGATCATTTGGATATCTGACAATCGACCGGATCTTTGATCCGATTCAAAAAATAATTTATCGGATATAACACCAACCATTCCACGAGGTCCGATGGCTTTGTTGCTTGCTAGCAGAAGTGGTTGCAACGTGACACATGCCCCATTAAGCCATTTTGCCGATCGCTCGGAGAACCGGCTCGATGGATAGACATGGAAAGCACGGTAGCTGCCATTGCTGCCTTAGCCGTAGCTGGTATAACTTAACACCAGTATAAATATTTGTGGAAATTTTAAATCTTGATCAGGTAATTTACGCCTATTTTTTACTGTATTCATGTTAAATTGATAGATAGTTAAAATTCTTAAAGAAATTTCTTAGCTAACCATAATTTTAGCTGGCCTCGAATTTCATATAAAAGCATGGATAATAATGGCGATGTTAATGATGATGGTTTTGTCGTGTTGCTACTTGATTGCATGTCTTTTAGTATGTCTTTTTCATAAGATTTATGTTTCTTGATGGAAAAAATTGGTTAAACATGATCAGGACTTCTAAATTTTAATAAGGTTGTACAATAACATCTCTATCATGCCTACATATTTGCACTGTTATAACTTTACTTTATTAAAAACTTATATTAATTATTAAAATATTATTTCAACTTTCAAAAATCGATGACTCAAATTTATGTGATCTTGATATATTATGCTGGCCAGCACCTTGTTAACAATAAGTCATGTTACACTGATTTCAAATTAGAAAGAATTCCACAATTTTGATTTTTTCTATGGAATTCTTTATTTCTTTTACAAGGTCCATGATATTGATTCAAAATAGTAGCTAGTCTGACATGGTAAATGTTAGACTTGGATCCTATAAAGGACCAAGAATGAGTCCGATTTAAAGCATGAGTGGAAGGATTTTGAAATGGATATGCATGCGAAGAGATCATGTCTGCAAGCTCCTAGAAAGGGATAAATCAACCTTCAAAAATGCATGTTTTGAGCTTTATCTTGATCCTACTTTTCTCTGTTTGGCAAATTATACTGGATTATAAAACTTTTATCAAATCAAGAAGCGCTTGCTACATGCATTTATTCCAAGTTAATTAGGCCATGCTTCCTTTTACTTGATCATGTACGAGAGCAATAATCTTACATGATAATAGAAGTCAAGTATGTATTTATATTTTAGAACAAAAGAAAAATTTTCCGGAACATAAAATTCTTGAATTTTCAAATGAAATCGAGGTAAAGTAGGTGACCCAGAATAATACAAAACTAGATTTAATTGATAGGTGATCCAACATTTCCAAGGTTATTCTTTGATGGTAGGTTTCTCTACATTATACATATCTTACATACAGGAGGAAGATGCCAAATAATGGTGAAGAAGATTAATTGAGAAGATTTTCGGGAGGGATTCGATTGGAGATGCACAATTTTTATTAGTCCCATTCTTATATTATAAAGATATATATATATATATATATTTCAAATAAATAAATAAATAAATTTATTTTGGGCTTGTCAGCTTCCTGACCCAACTAAAAACGTATCACTTTTGCATCAAATCCAAAGAGGCATCCATAAAGGAGATCATGACATTGAGATATAAGCTAAGCAAGTTCCATCTTATCTGAACATCTCTACCCCACCTAAAAGGAAATCGATTCCAATGGGACCAAAATTAGTTATTGTTCACCGATTTATTTTTTTTGAATAAAAAAATATAGCTATCCGATAAATTTTTATTTTATTGGATAATATTCGATTTAAGATATTTAAATTTTTGTAATCTTTTTCTATCAAGAGATGGATATGTCAATCGGATACAGGTTGACTGATGAGATGAATACGTCAACTGATATAGCTGATGAGATGAATACGTCAACCTGATATGATTGAAATTCTATTTAGAATTCAAAATTTTTACCAACCAAATTATCATTTTAATCATAATAATAATAATAATAATATTATATTATTTTTTGTCGAAGCACGACATTACTCGGATAAATACGATACCTTTTTTGAAAGGTCACCGTCATCCAACCCTTGAGAGCGACGCGCTAACACATTCCATGCGATACTACCGCATCCAAGCTATTTTTAGGTAACTAAAAACTTTACCGTCTAACCGCCCAAGGTGAAAATCCTGTTGTAATACGTGACAACTTTATGTTTTTTCTGTTCCCACCTCGCCGTAGTTTTTAGTATATCGTAGAACTTCTTATCTTCGTAATTAGTAAATTCCTCAAATCTCATAATAAAAAAAACAAATAACTAAACATCCGCCATCCCTCAAGAACGGGAGAGGGAGGGAGGGAGAGCGAACGAAAAAACCAGAAACAAAGCTATATCCGGAAAGAGGAAGCCACCGCCAAACCGACCGACGGCAGAGCTCCAATCGCTTCCCGTCCTTCTCTCCTTCTCTCCTGGAAAACCCTTCGTCTCCAAGAAATCCTATACGTCGCCTCCCTCGCCCCCGTCCCAGTCCGCTGTGGATCGGCGAACCGTTCTCTCGCTCCTCGATCGCTTCCCCGAAGCGGAGACCGCTTCGGTCGTGTTTTTTCCCCTGGATTTGGAGCCCTGGACCCTAGAGTTTCTTTTCTCGTGGTTTCTTTGGCAAACTGTTGGACTTCGAAGAGGTTTTGCTCGGTTTTCCTTCCCTCGGTTTTGTTTGATCTATAGCGTGCAGCGGAAGCCCTACAATTTTATTTCATTTTGTGAATTTTAGGAGTTTGGGTGGGAATTCTGGGGTGTCGATTGGTTCTTGGTTTTGGATTATGGACATCTGCTTTCTCTAGTT
Source organism: Areca catechu (assembly GCA_021397845.1). Lineage (NCBI taxonomy): Eukaryota > Viridiplantae > Streptophyta > Magnoliopsida > Arecales > Arecaceae > Areca > Areca catechu. The sequence continues at coordinate 20,767,650 of CM038049.1, read as the reverse complement.
TTGGTGGTTGATATGGGAGATTTGGAAAGGGTCCGGCTCGAGATGAGGGATTGCTTGGTCGGTTAGGGGAGGTGGGTGGTCGAGAGGGGGATATGGATGAGAGCAGCGGGTCGTTCGTTGCAGTGAGGAGGCTTGATCAAAGCAGAGGCTGCCACTCGTCGCCTGGTATGTAAGAAATTTTCTTTTCTTGATCAGTGAAATGATGTGGTCTATCGGTATGGGCATATGATTTGCTGCATTGCCTTGTTAATCAATTTCCTGCTGTATTCTTGACTGAACGTTTGGGGATTACTATTTTGATTCCATGCTGTGTGGGTAATTTGCAAGTTTAGGATGACCAGTTGCCTTCCTTCTTTCCAATTTTTTTTTTTTTTAAGAACATTTTTGAGTACTTATTTTTATTTGGTTCTGAACTTGTGATAATAGTTTCAAGCACAGTATTGTCTTTTATTTCCATTATTTTGGCCGTGAGTTTCATCGAAGAGGTCGTGTTGCTAGAAAGTATTATATTTGCTTCTTGACATTGGAAATCAAGCAAATGGTAAAGCAGGGATGTAGATTCCATTCAACACACATGAAGAATAAATTTATGAAAAGGTAGAGTGGATAAGTTTGAAAATCATTGATTGAGGTATTCTAAACACATTGAGTTTTGGAACATTCATTCGAGGATTGATGAAAGGAGAGGAGTCTCTACCTTCTAAGTTTATAGATGCAGGGGTGTCTTCTGAACTATATGAACACTAAATTATAATGGAGCAAAATGGAATAGACTGGTTAACAAATATATTCACCGAGATCTTGAGTGGTAGAGGGATTCTTGTTTTTGTTAGTTAATTTTCTAGAGAGAAAAAAAAAAGATGTCTGGCATTGCAGTAATTATTCCCGGTCAAGCTTGTGAGTGAAGATATGGAACTGTGGTAGATGAAATGTGATGGATATTGAGAGAAAAAAATGACGATTTCAAAAAACTAGTCATTGCTGGATGTGGTTATTTGGTAAGACTGATGTGGTCAAGAATAAAAGGAGGTTGTTCAGTAAGCAAGGCGAATTTAAGGCATTGTAAATGGGCATGCTGGCAATGTTAAAGGAATTTCTACGTGAGATGTTTGTGGTGACTTATGAATGAATGGTGGAACCTTTGATCAGGGTAGCTTTCACTATAAGTTTGCCTTTATGGCCATGATTTTTGTAATTAGATGTGCTAGTGCCTGTATCCAGTACAGCAGCCCTTTGTTTCAAGTTGTTTATTGATTGATGATCTTGGCAAAAGTTTAGTATTATATTGGAATTAGAAAAGGAGATATATCTGAAGGCTAAGGTTAACATATGGATTTAAATGAAACAAACACAGAAAATGCAACATTAATACCAAACTCTCAGCCATCTTGGTGGATGGCCAATACCTAGATGAACTGATATGTCAGTTCTTAGCAAACCTGGAAGGCTTGATAAATTCGAACAATATCTCGTCTGAGTATATTGACCAAGATATTAAAATAAGCTCATATAGTAAAATAAAAGGTTTACAAATTTTATAAGCCTTCATTTGAATGTTTAGTAATAAACCAATTTAATCTAGTGAAGTAAATTTGAAATGACTTTGGCTTATATCTCAAAATTGCATCAGATGATATCTCAGCTGTGATTTTGGCCATGATGAAAACCTTGTTACAGGAGTAGCAAAAAATGTAGTTAGTTGCATGAAAGAATGGAGAGATTGATGAGGATGTTTCGTATAGGATTCAGATAGTGTCTCTGAAGTGAAGGTTTACCTTTGGAGCATTTATGTCATTGTCATTGATGGTTAAAGAAAATGTATATGCATTAGTTAGAAACCTACTGTATTGCAGATATCAGTTCTTTGGATACTGATAGCTGAGAAGGGCCCATGAGCATGACAATCTAATGTTGTTTTGCTATTTTCCCATCTTAGCTCACATCCTTATTCCTTGCTGATTCATGCTTAACACTGCATCCAATTCTAATCCCTGTTTCATGAAATGGGCCCCTCTCATATAATTGGAACAGCACAGTTTGCGATGAGAATTATTCTATGCTGAAACAATTCAGGCACAAACACCACGGTACTTCATTCCTCATTCAAGATAGTCCTTTTGTTGAAACCTGTTCAATTTTCAATCACCCTTTGTTTCCATAGCCTATTTAAGAACTATTTTGATGCTTTCAACCAACTTGTAGAATTTCAATATCTTGTTCATGATTTGAGGTATAATTTATTGCAATACCTTTAAATCAGCATGCCACTTGGGACTAGAAATGGTAGATGATATTTGGGTTAGAAGAATTACAGGTATATTTACTTATAACAAAAACAATAAGGAATCCCCTTGTGAATTGTTCAACATGATTGATGATATCCAAGGCTTCTGTCGCAGATTTACTGCAGGCAAACTTTATTTTACCTATAGAGAGCAAAACTGTGTAGTTGATAAGTTCTCACTTGGAATTTGCAAGTGAAGCATATAATGAACAATCACATAGGCTAGATAGTATCGATCTATTTCCAGCATGCATGAAACTCCTCCAACAGAGGAGGTTCAATTTTTTTATGTTCAAGAATGAATTCTTTCTAAGATAATAATCCTATGTCTGCACAACTTGATCAAAAAATATAGAGGAAAAGGAACACAAAGGGTTGCAGTTCATAAATTCAGTCTTGTAATTTTTGTGTAACCCATCTATACCTTTTTTTGTTGCTTTTTGGTTGCTGTGCTTCATAGCATACTCATGATGAAAGCTTATCTGGAATTTTTGAATTTTTTGGTACACTTAAACTGTTATCGGTTGCTAAGGAGTGATCACTATTTATTTTGATGCCTTGATTTATTACTAAACTTTGACATAAAAATGACATTGTGTTTATGGAAAATGTGTTGTTAGTTTGATAGGTAACAGAGGCACATGTTCATATTGAGTATGCCAAATTGGCTTTTTATACTGTGAGAATCTTATATCCTTTATCTTGCATCTTGTATAGCTGAGGTCGTCACAGGATCAACAGCATGGATTGGGAGAGGTCTTTCATGTGTTTGTGCTCAAAGAAGAGAAAGTGATGCTCGTCTATCATTTGACCTCACCCCTTGTCAGGTAATTTTGCTTGACGACAGCTCTTCCTTCTAGAATATGATGGGCAATATAATAGAAATAACTAAACGGATATTATGTGTATATACATGCACACATTTTTCTCATTTTGTTGGTAGGAGCCAGACCATTCAAGATTTGTTCATTGTTGTGCTGCTCTTATGCTGCAACCTTGGACTGGGAGGACTTGTTATGCTCTAATTTTAAGTATTTATTAATTAATATTCATTTTGCTACTGCTTGGAATGGAGCATGAAATAGCTTGAAAGCATGAAATAGTCAAAATTGTTTAAAAATCATGCAGGTGTTGCATACAATGGGTAAAAGCTTCTCCAACTTGACCATTCCACTGTTGTTGATTTTGATTAATTAGTCTCTATAGTGTCATTTAAGATTCTATTGAATTACAATAGCACGAGCCTTATGTCTCAGGTGTTGCATTTGTTTGTAACTAGTGGGGAGATCTTGTTCCCTTGTCTCAATGTTTGCAAGCTTTTGTTTTCTCCTACAACAAACTTTAAGCAATGTATTAAGCTAGATTGACATATATTATTCACTGAAGTGATGCTTAGACAGCCATCCATTAAGAATCTACAAACTGAAGTTCATATATTTAAAGGAAAGGATGTTATCATGGTAACTTAAGGCTGAAGAGGCAGTTATGTAAAAGTGTGCAAGATATCATAAGTAGCAAGCCAAATGTTTTATATAATGTTGAATTAAAGAAAAATTTCCATGATGATAACTGTGACACTAGAAATAATATTTACTATGGATGTGCTTAAAGAATTATAAGATACATATATTTAGCATGGAGTATAGATTCTGTTATGGTATTGCCTTCTTATGAATAATCGACACAATGTTGCATAAAGCATTGAGGAGACATAAAGCAAGTTTTTTCCTGAGAATTGTTGAGATAAATACTTACCAATTTAGGAACTCGACCACCTAAGCCAACCTTACTAGCTTCAGAGTTCTTAAGCAGACTATTTGCATTGCACTGGATACTTGGGTTTCAGGGTTGTATTTGGTCATAAGCCCTTGTAATTTGGATTATATTTAGGTTAGGTTGGGCATTAAAGATATGTAAGATGGGTTTTAGGTAGGTTGGATTGGGACCCTTTTTATAGAAATTCAAGTTTATTTTTGGTTGCCTAATCTTTAACTGGAATCTGAATTGCCCTTAAGTAGAATTATGGTTATCCAACTCCAATTAACCAGTTTTAGGTACTCATTAGCCTAATCTAATCTATGGATTGCGATGTCTTTGATTTGGGTTAAGCTGGCCTAATTTGCACCACTATGTAAATTTGGCAGTATCATCAAAACATACCTAGGTTGAGCACCACAAGGTTATGAGGAGAGCAAAGAATTTCGAAGTCACAAAGTAGAGAAGGTAGTTTTGTTCCTTCATCCTAGATATAGTTGAAGCAGTGTCTATGCTTTTGGGAAGGACACCTGTAATAGTGATTTAAGAATCAACATGAAACCATTAATGGTTGCAAGTTTGTGAATTGACATATGTCACACTTTTTTCCCTCTTTGTATGGACTCTTTCCAAGTCTCTATAGGAACATTTGGGGTTGTCTCCCGGTTGTGTGGGCTTAAATTGCATAACCAAATGATGGGCCCTTTGACTTGCCGAGATAGTCTTACAAATATATGTGCATGTATATGGAGAGAGATAGACGTTGCTCCTCTCGAGAGAAGAAGGTATCTACTACTCTTGACATCAAAATCTATAATGGGCCATGCAAATTGAAGATTCAAATCGTTGGTCACGATCCAAACCATTAAAAGTGACTGGAAACCAACAATCAACCTATGCATCAAATGGATGTAAAAATTGAATGTTTAAAATTATATGAGAGCATGTTTTGCTTTGATCTAAGCAATAAAATATATTGATTATCAATCTATATATGTTCTAACTTGCATAGATCATTATCAATAAGGTAGGTTCTCAATTGAAATATTTCATCATATATTTTTTTCATACTAGTACAGTGGAAATCATCTTTTTTTTGTCTCTACATGATACATATGTTAGAGACCACCAAAATACATGATATTTGGTTTTCAGACATTTTTAGTGGTCTAGATCATGATTAATGATTTGGATCTTTGTTTTGAATGCCGTATTATTGATTTTTGGATTAATTGGAGTAGATATCCTTTCCTCTCAAGAGGAGCGTACTCCATCCCATGCATACATACATATATAATACATGCAAAATTAAGCATAGAGGAAGAAAAATCAACAACTAGGGCTACAAGGGGAGCATGAAAAACAATAGGTAAGATTATTAAATGTATGGTCTGTAAACATTTCATTAAATAGTCATGAATAACTTGTGAACAAAATAAAATAAGCAGTTATAGATAATTTCTGTATTATTAGATTATTTGATAGTAGTTCTGAGAGCCACGTGGCTGACATGATTTCTGAACAATTAAAGAAAATTTCAATAATTTGGAGAATATTGTCACTATACCATCAGGTTGCCTTTTGGTTTTAAATTGGACTATTGTAGGCAAGAATTCTGCCTGCAGGAATCTGGCACCAATTTATAGTGGGCTGATGTTAGATTTAATTTGTTTATAAAACATTTTTAAACTTAAATTAACGATGCCTTAACTCATAAAGTTGATTCCATGTTGATGAAAAGAGGCTTGTTCATCAAACTTATTCCTGTATCTTGATTATGAAAGTCTAAAAAACTCTATCAATTGGATAAACAGGATTAAAAATGGATCAGTGGCATTCGTACCTTAACAGAATCAGAATGTATCAGGGAGGGATAATGAATTTGTACTTATATGGAAACAATCAAATCAGAATGAAATTCCTCTTGATATTGTGGGACAGTTCATTTTCCTTTGTGGGCACTTCTGTACTTTATGTGAATCATGGACAAGAACAAAGGCCTTTTAGCACATGAGATGCCCATGAAGAGGAGCGGATGGCTTTTTCAAATTTTCAATGCTTAACTTCTTAGCTTAGGGTGAAGATGATCAGTGTATTGATTAATCTGGATGTAAGAAGTCCAGATTTTACTGCCACAAAAAAGGAGGGCACTTAGTGATTGTAAGCGTTCATCAAAGAATGAACAAAGGCAAGGCAAGACCACTGGAGAAAGCAAAACATGCACCTTGGAAAAGATCTTTGGAAAAGGATATCTACAGTTGCTTACATCAATAAAAGAACCCTGGACAGCAATTTATTTAACAAATATCTTCCATTGTTATCTTGGGATGGATACTCTGTAAATGCCTGCCCTGTCTCAGAATAATTGAATAGCTAAATGTTTATATATGTAAACCAGTTAGATGCTGTTCTTGGCACATTGCCTAGCATGCAAAAAGGTATCGGTTTGAAAGTAAGGGTCTCATATCGTGCTGAATATTTGCCACCACCAACATGGGAGGAAGAACTACACTATATTACTATTTGCTGTACAATTTATGAAATATATGATAGAAGATGCTGCGCCTCTGATATGTATTAATTTTGAAAGTTCATATCATGAATTTTCATGTTTTAAAAATTAAAAGTTAAAACCATCTGAATATGCATATATATATTTTTAAAAGAATATTACTACAGCACATTGTACTCGGAAAATCAAGAACTGATATCCAAATATTATTACTATCAAAAACATATATTACATAGAAAATAAAGTCATTTCCAGATTAGTTTTGAAGAAGTGATGTGCATACTCTATAAAACGTAATAAAAGTTGCTTACAAGGATGATGCTTTCATGTGTTCGTGTTTCAGGAGGAATGCTTGCAGAGGCTACAAAGCCGCATAGAAGTTACTTATGATGGTTCAAAGAAAGAGCATCAGGTACTAGATTTAATATCAATGTTAGTTTAAATTTATTTTGTGGTTCTATTGTTGTTCCCTGGTACTCTAAGTTGTGATGTTTAAAGGTAGTACAGTGTTGCAATGAGCATGAGCTGTTGAAGTCGGTTTTTGCTTTAAGTCATGTTTCTTATATTTTTCCGGATTGTTTACACTTTATAGTGCTTTCCTATGCAGAAGCTTCTGTTAGGGCCGTGTATGGTTCATGTGACAATGCAGATTATATCTACTACAACATTGGGTTAAGTTGTTAGTGATGGATGTGTTTTGTAAACACAATCAGTAATTCTTGCAAACATCGTAGATAATTATTTTTCCTTTTTTTTCTTTTTTTTGGGGGTCCATTTTGTGAAGTGATGTAATGTCAATGGTCAAAATACAAAAAGAGACCTAAGGAAAAGTATATTTGTCAGGAAACTGATGAAATAAAACAAACAAAATGCCCAAAATTACAAGAACCTCTTATCAAGAATTTCAAAGATAGCTCTCTGTTTAAACAAGAGTTTGCTTGTGTCAAAATCAGTTATTATATGTGACCAACTTGTATTGATGCTCAGAGAGCAGTTTTAGAAGATTCTTCTACATCTATCTGTTGCCTTACAATATAAGAGAGATTTCCACACAGTTCTTGTTACTTAGATTTGGATAATGCATGTTTTGAAATCACAAGCATGTATCTATTAATACAACTTAAAAATAGTGACGAAGCAAAGATTAATCAAATCTCAACTAGCTGAAAGCTTTGGGATGCTCTCTAGATTAAGGATCTGTATCCTTGCCCTATCAGATTGTGTTGTCTTTCCACATATGTATGTCAATAAAGATTTCCTTTTCACCAGACAGTTATATATTTGCTGTACAAGAGGAAGGAGGGAGGAAGCTGAGCTGTAACTTGTTTAATTTTCATTAGGGTGCAAGAAATTACTTTGGTTGCTACATAGGAATTTGCTCACCATAATTAAACCTCTGCTTACATTTATTTACCTTTTCTTTTCTCTGCCACCATACATACACACACACGCACACACACACACACTTGTTTTTGAAATTTTAGTATCATGAGGAAACTCATATTCTTAATTGTTGTGATGTGCAAATACTGAATGGCCTGGATTATATGATGATACATAAGTAGCACAGCAATTCTGAAATTTTCTGCTGATTATGAACTGCAAAATTCTGTCCTATAGAACTAAGAACAGTTCATATCGTATCCCATGCAAGAAACTGGAATTTATGTCCATATACTGTGATGTGCTCTTGACGTCCTGTAGTTAGTACATACATGTAATTAATATTTTTCAAGAACTACTTCCCCGTGTTTAATCACTTTCAATTACTGGTGTACTTTCAGGAAGCATTAAGGGCCCTTTGGTATGCTGCTTATCCTGGAGTTGAACTCCATGGATTGATATCTGAACAATGGAAGGAAATGGGCTGGCAAGGAAAAGATCCATCTACAGATTTCCGGTATTTATTTTACCTTTTACTCTTTCAAAAGAGTATATTAGAAGAAAAAACCTACCTGAATTGGACTATGAGAATTACAAGGGGTCTTCTTTGCTGGATTGCAGGGGCGGTGGTTTTATATCCTTAGAGAATCTATTATTCTTTGCGAAGAACTATCCTGTAAGTTTTCATTATGCCTTTTTTTGGTGTTGAAGTTGGTGCAAGTTGTGCTTCCAAATGATCATGGATTTGAAATTCTCAATCAAGAAAAAAAAAAGATTTTAGATGTTCTGAATTCTGTTGTAACTGATAATGTCAGCATTAACAAGATGAGAAACCTAATGGACTGCTGAATTTTTGAACAAGAAAAGTGATATCTCTTTTGTTCTTGCACGTATTTTTCCCATAAAGTTGAATTTCAGACCTAGGAAATTGAGATAGAACAACTCAATTAGAAGGTATGAAAAATCAAAAGACTCGCCGGAAATTGAAAATAACTTGGTCTCCTTGTGACTGTTCAGATTTTCTTCTAAAAGAAAATGTGTGCAGTGAAATTTTTGAATAAAAAAATAGGTATTGTTGTTTGAATCCGAAGAATGTGATAAACCTAGATAACTAAGAATAATAATATTATGTAATGCTGTATCCTAAAGAAAGGAAAGGCTTGATAACTTAAGTATGTTGTAGTTCTTTGACAATTTAAAGGTTTTGTATGGGTCAGTTAAAGAGTGGCAACGATGATTGTTTAGTCCAGTTTACCTGGGTTGAAGGAGAACTATCCTGTTTCCTCTACATATGGTTGTAAATATTATTGAGTCATATTTCTCCAATGTAGTAGATAGGATGGTTATATTTTGGAATGTAGCAGAAGCTTTTGTTAAGGGTGAGAATCTTAAAGGAAGCCAAGTACTTTTGATAAATTTGACCCCAGAAAACCATGTTCACCCTAACCTTTTTTCTTCTTTAATTAAAAGATGAGTAGAGTGGTTTCATCAATTAAATGACATCATTACATCCTTTAGTAAAACATCAACTAGGAACATATAAGGCTTCCTTTGAAACCATCATGCATGCTTTGCCATCTTGTAAGCTTCTTTCGCTTGTGTTCTAGCATGACTAAATGCACACTCTTTCTAATGTCTACTTAATGTTCTAGTGTCCTTTACTATCAAACCTGCCTTCAATGGTACTTTCAGAGTATAAGAGCTCTAATCAACTTGGTAGAATCTTCTTCCAAATCACATCTCGGTCACCCTGGTTTTAAACTTGAAAAGAAAGTGCTCACGGTACAATATCAGAACTTGATTTTTGATGAGCCCATTGAGGCTTTGCTGGCATTACCAATTTGTGAAGTTGAACATAACAAACTTGCTCAACATTTTCTTGCATGCGTAATGATGACTTTCCAAAGTCATATACACAGGTCTGAGTTTCGGATCTGTCTTGGAATTTTAGTTAGCTCTTTGGCCTTTTTCTTTCAAATGCATAATCAAACCTTGAAAATGATTTAAAAAACCTGTGCTCTGCTTGTGTTAACCATGTATATCGGCCGGAACGGGCTTTTTTGGAATCAAGCCATATTGCCAAGCATAGGCACAACTCATTGCCAACTGAGGAGAAAACCATGATGTGCATACCTTCCTAGATGGTTCTTATCTAGCTTAAAATAGTAGCCATACTCCTATGGTTCTTAATATATAAATATTGAGTCCTCATCATTTTACTCAATATTTCTCATAGTTAATTTATCTTGCATGCACATAATATGGTTATGGTGGAAGTTTACTCTCCTAATAATGATTTGGAAGGAAGCAATTTGTGCATCAATATAAAGTAATCCTTATTGGTATACTAGTTTGGCAATATCCCTTATTGGTATACTAGTTTGGCTTGGTCTTTTTCTTCTTCTTCTTCTTCTTCTTTGGGTTTTTTTTTTTTTTTTGGCTATTGTTTTTTGTTTTTGTTTTGTTTTTTTGTTTTGTGCAAATTTGTAGCCTGCTCAGTTTGGAGTAATATGGGTGTTTCAGTTTATACAATGACAGTAATTTGAGATATATCAAGCTCTATTAGGAGTTGGAGCTCAGATTATTACTGAAAAAAGTCATTAGCCTGTCTAAAGACTAATTATATCAACTTTTCCTATGGAATTATGAGAATGATTTTCGAGCATATATTTATATATTATAAAGAAACGATCCATTCTTCAAACTGTTACCTAAACCAACAAGCCTTAAGTAAAAATGTATGGAGTTGGCTTGACAAGTTAAGCCATGATGTTGGAAGTGCAGAATGTTTTATGACTGGCTTTGAGTCACAACCTGATTTCAACCTTTTAAATTGCTGCCATATTTCATGCATCTGATTGATATGATCATCAACTAATACACAGCTCAGCATAAACTTCTTCTAACTACTGTATATCTGTGAGAGCTGACAAACTATTGTGTCTTGCATGTTTCATCCAACTTGGAAGAGGATACCGACACCCATTTTAAGCTTAAATATCATATTAAAATTACTCATAGAGAAAGCCTGTGTGAGAACTATCTTGAGAAATGTGAACCATCATGTTTGGATGTGCTACATGACCAGGGAGATTTATTATTTTGTCCAATCTTCTTTCCATTTACAATTAAGCGTGTGTAAGATGACAACATTTTGGTTAAAGATATTATTTGAACTTTGAGGCCAAAGAATTGAAAGTCTATTTAGCATTTCTGTACCTCAACTTATTGGCATCTATGAGCACATTATTCAGGTTAGGGGACTGATTTATTTATTTTTAAATACTCTCTGTTTTTAATGGTATGCATCTCTTTTTGGCTTGTAATCTCTCCTTGTCATGAAAAGCTAACAAACCTTTCTGTGCAGAAATCTTTCCAGGATCTTCTCCAAAAGCAGGAGGGTGATCGAGCCATCTGGGAGTATCCTTTTGCTGTTGCTGGTGTGAACATAACATTCATGCTCATCCAGATGCTTGATCTTCAAGCTGGTTAGTGCCTTTTATTACAGCTAGCATGTTGATTATCTACTGAACATTATTAACTAGCTGCTTGATAAATGCAGCCAAGCCAAGGACGATGATGGGAGCAATTTTTTTAAAGCTACTCTCAGGTATATGTCAAAACAGATTTAATTCTGGAACTGTATTTGCCGGTTAAAACTCAAACTACTATTTTATTATGATGAAAGGAGGGAGGGGGGATATTGTGGCCCGGTAGATTATTTCGTATATATGGGGTCTGAGATTTGAAGTACAATCATCTGATTAACCAGGCATGCATATTATTTGCTATTACTAGATAGCCCCTGTTTAAAGTTAAATCGTTCAAGAAACATTTGTCTATGTTTATTATTCTCTCAAACCATATTAATGAAAAATTCTGAGCCTGTACCATGATATCAGGTACCCACCATAATTTAATAATTACCATTCGTTAAAAATTGAAAAACTGCATACCACCTTAATTACATCATATTAATCAGCTTACTACTCGCCTCTAAGAATATCCTGCATACTGGGAAGATCAGGGTTCTGAAGTTTTTCAAGAAGGTATATTCCATATCTCAATGAAAAGGTGTGAGGGAAATGAAAAATGATTGTTTCTTAAGAACTCAACGGTTCTGCTCTGGTTTGGATATTTTGACATCAGGATTCTCCTATTCTCTATTATTTCGTATAAGAGAACCCTAATCAGGCTAGTATCTTAGTTTCCATTGAGGGGTGAAAAGGTTCTGGTGAGACAAAAAGAAAGAAGCCATTACTTGCCTAAAATGAGAATAAGTCCTTTCTCCGAGGAATTCATGTTTCAGACATCAGATAATCTTGAGGCTCAGATTGTGGTACAATTTCTCTGTATGTGCTTATTAGCTGATTGAGCAATTGTAAACCTTTTGTGAAGTTTTGTGACAGGACTAATGGTAACCGTGCCACGTAATTGTATAAATAAGACTAGGATCATGAAGTCTAAAAGTTTCTTTAATAATTTTCTTATAGGTCTTTTATTGTGTAATGGGTTGGTGTTGGTATGTGAGATGTTTCTTAGTTGATTTCCTGCTCTCTCTCTCTCTCTCTCTCTCTCTCTCTCTCTCTATATATATATATATATATATATATATATATATATATATATATATCTCTCACACAGTTGTATTGGACACCTCGATTTTTTACCAGGGAAGTTGTTGTAAGTTATATATATATATATATATATATATATATATATATATATATATATATATATATATATATATATATATATATATATATATATATGTATGTATGTATGTATGTATGTATGTATATAATTGTCCATAATCATAATCATCCAGTCTTTTGACTGACTATTTAAGGCTGGCTTCATGGATTCTCATTTCCTATATTCACAAAATTATAATGATTTTACATTCAGAATATTATAAATGATATTAGTTTACTCATGGAGCAACCATGATCATTTACATGGATGGCTCAATCATGTCTCTTTTTTTTTTGTTCTTATTGAACATAAGAGGCAGTATTATTTTCTTTTACCCAAAAAAAAACAAAGGCGGCAACTGTCATTTTTGTGCTATGATAAATGCCTAGCCAGTTGGCTATATATGAGGAACTCACATTTCAATATCATTCAAAGGATATTGGTTTTGCACTGATTTCAAAATAAAAAATCTAAGCTGCCATTATAGATGCCCCTCTTCCTCTAATAAATTATACAAAATTTTCTACTCGTATATGTGATGCAGAAAATGAGCGGGCCTTTGACTTATTGTACTGCGTGACTTTCAAGCTGATGGATCGGCAGTGGCTTGCCATGCATGCCTCCTACATGGACTTCAATGTATGTTAGATTGCTCTTCTACACGACTGTCTCCAAAGTTCTTTATATACTTTGTTCTAACTTGTTCTCTGCTTTCCCATCCAGTCAGTTATGAAAGCGACACGGCGACAGCTGGAACGAGAGCTACTGCTAGAAGACATCCAACGCATTGAAGACATGCCCTCCTTCAGGCTTCTTACACGTTAGCAATCATCTATGTTAATGTTGGTTTTAGCAGCATAAGACATGTTCGGTTCTTCTTTTCGCATGTCCCACGATACTCCCACTTCCCAATGTCATTGTGGAGTGCAGTGATCCCATTTGAGCTTGCAAATGAGTCACAATCTTCAATCTCAATCCATTTTAGTCTGTTAAGCGTTGCTTGCAACCTAAACTAATGTATCTCTTTAAACTTTTACCGAAATTAGCTACTGACGTGGAGTTTCCCAGTGGAAGCTGATGGTGTAACGGAAAATCTACTTATATATAGGGCAGCAAATATACTTGAGCCATAACGGGTCAAATCTCCCGACATGCATCAGCCAGCCATCCATCCATCAATTTGGATTGGTTGCCATACCAACATTCACTCGTGGCATCAGAAAAATTAAGCCTGCGACTGATAATTACATAATAATTAGAACTTAAAAAAGACTAAAATATCAACTAAAACCATCTACCTACAAAATTGATATAAACTAATTATAAAAAAAAGTTATAAATGGCTCACCTACTTCTGCATGGTGAGAGGGACAAATAGCTAAACGATTCATTACGTTATCAAATCACTTTCTGGGCTCAAGATACTGCCAAAAGGCTGAAACTAAATCGGACACCAAGTTTATCCATATTTATATTTATTTTATTCAACAAATACATATATTATATAAAAATTTACATTCATATAAATATTAAACGAATATGATTACAAACCAAACGCCAAAAATATGATTATAATTTGGTAATTAAATTATATAATTACAAAAATAAAAAATATTACTAAATAAAAAATAAATTAAATTAATAATATATTAATATACTTATATATATTAAAAATTAATCAATATTATATTATTATTATAGATAAAATCAAATATATAGATACCTATTCATATTCATATCAATATTTTTTTTATAAATATAGATACAAATATCAATATTTGAATCTTTAATGAATTAAAATATAAAATTAAATTTAATCTGATATTATCCATGCTAATATCATAGTAGCATCCGTAACTGCCAGCTCCATCTTCCTGTGCAATCCCTTGCTCAAATTTTGCCCCAGTACATCAGAATTTTATTTCTGATCAGATCGCGCAACAATACATCATTCCGTAAAACAGTTAGGCGAATTGAAAAATTGTTGGAAAGAAATATTGTGAATCCGTCCTTGATTCCGAGCTTTCTAACAAGTCATGACTGTCAAAGCTCAATCGAATGATGCACTCTCTTTGGTATCCATTTGCTGAATGCCACCCAAATAAAAGCACGATGATAAACAAGCATAACATATGACAGTCATGCAATGCACTAATGTGATATAAGTGCAATAACATCTAGGTTTTGAAATCCACTACTATCGACCGTGCAACATAACAACGCAACAAGCTCCAACCTGTAACCGGGTCTGACAAAAGCTTAATGTCAAAATTTAATATCTATTCACTGGAAATTAATATAGACGACTCTATATTTTTGTAAAGAAAGCAGCAGCCGTCATCTACTCATAAATCCAGGGGTGGAGGTTGCTCTGCCATTCTGCAATGCCTTCGGGGAACCAAAGGGCAATCTCCTTCCTTGCACTCTCAATCGAGTCACTCCCATGAATAACATTCCTGTACCACAATATAAGATCCCTATGTCAGATAACATTTATGGTCTAAGAAAAAAATGGTAAGAAAGAAAATCAATAAGCATGTATGATTAAAAAGAAAAAATTATATCAGGATAGAGAGTATTTGACAACAAGCATAGTTGATGGGAAGCATCCTAGTTCAGTACTTAATAATGAGCATTGTCACTGCTTCTCACATCCATGGGCAAGGAACTATTTCTAAGCTGACCTGCCACATCAACCAGATGCCATTTGCAACCTATTTGCATTTGCATTAATTAAACCATGAAGAGTTTCTGACAGTCATATAGGGGTTCACAACCTGTCCTTGTCTCCTGACACCAGAAGACTATATCAACAGCTGATAAGTGCAGCACAAACCATATATACTAGCAGAAAAACCAAAACGTACACCAAAATGAATAAATTTGAAAATGTGATCAATAGCAGCACAAGGACCGTGCGGCAAAATGGGTAAACACAGGTAATAGCCATGCACCTAGCAGTTCAGTATATATAACTTTAGAGGGCTCCACTTGTATTCAACTTTGGAACTGATGGCTAATACAAAACGGCAAAGAAAACAAAGAGGTGATCAACAAATTTTCAGACATCAATTGAGATTCATTCACTCTAGAAAATCCTGAACAGGTATCATGCGAAGCATACTTTACCACATCTTTTTCTGAAATAAAACTCACAATAACACATTATATGTGAAGCGCAGGATGGAGGAAAACAAAGAAATCTCTCAGGTGATCCAGAAACCATCATGTCCTTGTGTACACCATTTGTTCCTTTATTCTCTCATTCAATCAACTTCAAATGTAGTGAGTACATAATAGGCTACCACGATACAGGAGGTAAAAGGGAATGAGATCATGGAGACGAGAGGATCTTGGTGCTAAGCAGAAAAACTTCCCACTTTCTTTTAAGCACAACTTGAGGCATAAAGATAAAAAGAAGCATGCTATTGGATCATTCGTAGACCAGCTTATCGGGGGTGTCAGGCCAGATTTAGGCTGGGCTCAGTTCAGGGGATAGCAATATTACGCCCAACCTGAGCTGGGATACAAACCGGGCAACTTTATCATGGTAGCACGAGGCACGTAGGTGTGGAAGCAAGCTGCCAAGCATGCCAACAAGGTGACAACCCGCAAGAAGGCGGTGGAAGGGAGGCCAGGAAGGAGGCATGCCAGCAACTTGCAAGAAGGCAGCGACCGGGAGGGGCAAGGCTAGGATCAGGGTCAAAAGGTTGGGATTCACAGAATTGGGGCCTGAGTAGACCATCAACCAGGAAAGTTGAAATTTTATGGATCCCATACGGGTCTAGGCTCAGTCGGCCTAAATCTAAGCCCAATCCTAATGGGAATATCATTCGGCACAACTTTTGATGCATGGCTAGCACTAATCCTGATGCAGATGGATATAATTTTTTTGGTATTTTTATGGGTGCATGGGGCATGGGATATCTTAATAGTTTTTATCTCCGACTCATTTGAATCGGAATTTTTAGGATCTGTTTGTTTCGAGAATAAGTTTGTTTTAAGATTTGTTTCTGAATTTGTTAGGATTGGGATTTCTCAGTTTGTTGAGAAGTTCCGGTTGTTTAAGTCTATTTAAAGTATGTAAGCCTCGTAAAAGGAACATCAACATTTGAATAAAAAAACTTGAATATTTTTTCTTCCGATTACTTCTTCCTCTCTTCTTTCTCTTCTCTCGGTTCTCTCATTCTTCTTCTTTCTCCTTCTAGCCGACATCAAGTTTATAAAGCCCCACGTCATCCCATGTTCCAACGCCTCACCATCAAACGACCGCCAATCCCACGTCGCCACTTCCAACCGATCAGAACAGCTGTATCCTCCCTTACCTACATCAACAATCGACCTCCCGACCATGGCTCCCACCGACGATCGTCCACGCCTGCAACAACCATCAACCCTCGACCTCCCGACGATGATCAAAACCACCATGATCGTCTTCACTTCCGTCTAGTCGCCATTCTCGCCATAAATCCATCACCTTCCAGCCATCTTCCAGCCCCGGATCCCATCTCCACTTGAGCACCATCATTGATGCCCACCTCTTCCCCCTGCAACTGGGCACCCAATCACCATCGACCTCCACCCACGCCTCCACCCACAGTAGCCTGGCCCCATCCACTGCTGCCAACCATCCGGAATGTCCACGGCCGTCTCATCCCCTCTGAAGCTGTCACCTCCACCTTCGTTTGCTGCCGATCTCACCGCCGTCCCCATCAGCTGGCGGAAATCCAGCCATTGACCCCCTCCACCGCCACCAGTCAACCGCTCCGCTGCCCATCTCCTCGGCCCACGTCCGTGCCGGCACCCTCGTGCTGCCTGTGTCGCCTCCGTGTTGCCGTGCCGCTATCATGCGACCCTCTTCCGGTGCCGCTGTCTTCATTACGATATCGTCGCCGATGAAATCCCTTCTGGATTTCCTTCTGTTCCACCCAGCTTCGGTCCATGGAGAAGGAAACATCCTGCATGAACGTGAAAGCAAGAAAGAAGCTCATACGGATCTCAAAGCTGCCTCCAAAGATTAATCTTTACGTGCGATCCTTAGAGGATAGCCACCCCTTCTACCGACTTCAATACTTCAAGCCCACTTGGATTGATTGGCAATAGATGAAGGTGGAGGCGACGGCTTTAGAGGGGATGCAATCGTCGGTGGACGTTTCGAATAGTTGGCAATAGTGGATGGGGCCGGGCTACCATAGGCGGAGGCGTAGGTGAAGGCCGATGGTAATTCGGTGCCCGGTTGCAGGCAGAGGAGACGGGCGACCGGTGTCCATCAGGGGGCAATGGTTGTCAACCTGACCGTGGACTTCTCCGAACGGGAGAGAGATGGCGTTGCTCAGATCGACTGCTCTGATTCTTCGGAAGGGAGGGATGTGAAGTCAATGATCGCCGGTGAGATCGATGACAAGGGAAGGAGATGGCTGTGGTTGGTTGCTCGGGATGCCGATCTGTAGTCAGTTCAAGAAGGGGTGTCTGGCGTTGGAGGTGGCGACGAGAACGACTCGAAAAGGAGGCGGGCTTTGGATTTTCTTGAAATTTTTTAAGTAGCAAGGAAGGAGATTTACGAAACAAAAGAGGGGAGAGAAGAATCCAAGAAGAAAAAATAGGAGAGAAAAGAGGAGTGATCGGAAAAAAAAGTACTCAAATTTTTTTTCTATTCAAAATGTCGATGATCCCTTTACGAGGCTTACATCCTTTAAATAGAGTTAAACAACCGGAACTACATAACAAACTGAGAAATCCCGATCTTAACAAATTCAAAAATTAAAAATAAATCATTAAAAACTTATTCTCGAAACAAACTGATCCCAAAAACTTCGATTCAAATAAGTCGTTGATAAAAATCATTAAGATATTCCATATGCCAAACATCCATAAAAATACCAAAAAAAATTATATCCATCTTCATCAGGATTAGTGCTAGCCATGCATCAAAAGTCGTGTCGAATGATGTCCCCATTAATTTTTCCTGGGGTGGGAAGAACTCGACTTCGTCGAATCAGACTCAATACTTTCCTGGAGGTACTCAAACAGATCTAGGTCAATTCATTGTAACTCATCTCCAGTAATCAAGGAATCCTCTGACTCTGGCCTGCCTCGCCAACGAACCAGGTAACAGTGGTAGTTTCGATCCCTCGTAGACTTGATCTGCTCGTCCAAGATACATTTAATCACATCATGCTTTTCTCTTATTTGGGCTTGTAGGCACTCAGGAGGAGGGTCACTCTCAAAGGTGCAGGTTCAAATGGATCAGTAGGTATCAATGATGGTTCTTTATATTCAATTAGATCTGATACATTAAAAGTAGGACTAATCCCATAATCAGGTGGAAAATCAATAACATTTGCATTCGATCCAACTTTCTTTAAAATATTGAATTGGCCTGCTCCTCTGGCATGTAATTTCTAAATGGTTCTTGATAGAAACCATTCGGATCTAATCCTAATCATGACATAATCATCCTTAACAAAATCCTTAACTCGCCAATGAGAATCTGCTAATCGTTTATACATTTGATTACTTATATTAATTTTTTCACTGATCTCTTTGTGCAAACTCCTAACATGCTCTGCAAAGGATGATGCTGACTCTGAGACTCTAGCATGCATAGGCAATGAAATTAAATCTATTGGTTTATTAGGACGATAACCATGCACATCTTTAAATGGACTCATACCAATAAACCTATTTATCGAACTATTATATGCAAACTCGACTCGGGATAAAAGTAAATCCCAATTTTTAACATGCTCTCTACCAAACACCAAAATAAATTTCCCAAACTTCTATTTACGGCTTCAATTTGTCCGTCTGTTTGTGGATAATAGGCAGATGAAAATTTTAATTTTTTACCCATTAAGTGCCATAGGATTTTTCAAAAGTAGCTATGAATCAAACGTCCCTATCTGATTGGATAAATTTTGGCAATCCATAAATCCTAACAATCTCATCAAAGTATAGGTGAGCAACTTTAGAAGCATTAGAGATCTTGGGGCATGATAAGAAATGGGCCATCTTGGAAAACCTGTCTACTACCATACAAATTGAATCATTCTTCTTAACTATTCAAGGCAATCCTAAAACAAAATCCATGCTCACATCTTGCAATGAATAGTCAGGTATAGGTAGTAGTGTGTATGATCCAGTATTTTGTTATCGATGTTTGCCACGGTACAAGTCCGGCAGCATGCAACAGTCCGGGCAACATCGCGCTTCAGGCTAAGCCAGAAAAACTGGGCCTCTAGAGCATCTATGTTTTGTTTCTTCCAAAATGCCTAAATAATCCCCAGCATATATTTTCCAAATTAAAAAATCTCACTGAAGTCCGTGGGATACTGTGAGAACTGGGCTTTTGGGCTGAAATCGGCAAGCCCAACCGACTTCAACCCAAAATATAGAAAAAAAGGGGTGCCACAAAATAGGGGAAATCGTCTTCCCTCATAGCCGGTCGGGAAATTTCGGGAAGAAGTCGTGGGGAGGAAGGGCTTGGCCAATCGAGCACAAAAACTCGTCTCCGATAGACGAGTCTCTCCCGTACGACAAGGGAACTCATCGTTTGTTTTCTTTAAATCCCCCTCACTGTTGCCCAATCGAGCCCCCATCGAGCCTCCATCCTTGCATCTTCCTCCTCTCCGATAGACGAGTCTCTCCCGTACGACAAGGGAACTCATCGTTTGTTTTCTTTAAATCCCCCTCACTGTTGCCCAATCGAGCCCCCATCGAGCCTCCATCCTTGCATCTTCCTCCTCTCCGGCGAGCGACCCGGGACCTCTTCATCACCAGTGAGTCCGGTTCCTTTTATTTCAATCTTTTTAGGGAAAATTTAATCTAGTTTTGGGTTGATTTTTCGATTTGTTTGCTTGGGCTGTTCACCGCCAATGGCGGCAACGCTATCCACCTCCGGTCCATCGGACACTCTTCTCAGTGATCGTCTCTCGTGGCCGCCGCCGGCAACCATGGAGAGGTGGTTCGATCAAGATGAGGAAGAACATGGAGGGGTTCGGGATAAAAGAAAAAAAAAAAGAAGGAAAAAGGAAAAAAAAGAAAAGAAAAAAAAGAGGAGAGAGAAGATAAGGAGAGAGAAAGAGGAAAGAGAAAGGAAAAAAAAATATAAATATTGGAGGAAATCGAAAAGCACTTTCTTGGAATTCGTGAAGAGGATTTTATAGATTATGGTTTACAAATTTTTCTAGTATTATTTATGTTTAAAAATGATTATTGTATGGGGGTAGCCTTCTGAGCAGAAAGGTGTTGGACAAGCTCCGGGTACAGATTGATATCAAATACTTTTGGATTAGCTCGTGAAGGTAAGGATCTCTGGACTTGATCACCAGTTGTATAAATGTATCATGATATGATTTGATCTATGCGCATATGCATTGGCATGCATAATTTGTTTTTGCATGGTATAGTTGACATTTCATAATGGACAATACGATTGTTGTTATTTATATTCCTGTATACCATATTTTATCAAGTGATCTTTGTATGGATTGGACCATGATACCGATTATTGGAAAACTGTAAATGACATAATTTGACTACATGAAGTAAGTTGATGAAAGATTAATTAAGAGAATACAGTATTTGGACAAGCCATGCCACGGGATCGTGGTTACATAGCCTGAGCCACGGGCTTTGTACGTGGAATAGCCAGCTATGGATGGATAGTACGTGGAACAGCCTGAACCATGGACTTTGTACATGGAATAGCCTGAACCATGGGCTTAGTACATAGGCTAGCCTCGCCACAGACTGATAGTATATGATCGATTATAAGGTTACTGGTCATGGACTAAAGCATGACCATGATTAGTCCAGAACCCTAAAGAAGAAAAATTAATGAAAACATATAAAGAAAACATAATGTTATCAAAGATTTGACATTTAAGTATTTTGGTTACATGATCTGATAAACTATTATTTTCCAGTTATTTTTAAATTATACTATTATTGGTGTGACTGTTTAGAGACCTTACTGGACTGTAAAGCTCACAACCTCCTACTTTCTTCCTTCTCAGAGTTGTGCAGGATCTTCAAGCTTGGTAGTGGATTGGATTCATGATGAAATGATGCATAACAAGGATCAGGTTGGACGTGAGACTGAACATAAATTTTTAAATGGTTGTCTTATCTGTTATTGATGCTTATATGATAAATCAGTGGATCATTTAATAGTTTTGACTTGAATAAATGAATTATTTAGTTAAATAATATTGGTTTAATTGCTGTGATTTTAAATGAAGTGACTCTTGTATATCTAGACCTTGCATGATCTCTAGAATGTATTCTAAAATTTATGCGATCAATCGCGTAGCCGATTCCGGTGCTGGATTCGGGACGTGACAGAATAGTATCAGAACTTAGATTATGATGACTTAGAATTGTAATATAAGTGATTAGGATAGATATAAGTAACATTGAAATTCAGGTCATGATTGTTCCAGATTATGACATAAGTGATTTGGAAATCACATGATGGTTATTAGAACTTGACAGAATGATATCAAAACTTAGACTATGATTACTAAGGACTGTGACATAAGTGATTAAAATATGATATGGATGATATTGAAATTTAGCTTATGATTATTTGGGACTGATACAAGTAGTTTAGACATGACATGAATAATATCGAAGCTTAGAGTATGATTACGTGAAATTGTAATAAATTTGAGAAGTGATCATCATGGACTATGATTTAAGAGATATTTAAATTTAGTGTCATAATCAGTTAGAATATGATAAAAATTGAAAAAAAAAAGAATGGATTCGAAGTTTGGATTTCTAATATTTAGATATTATACATAAGATCTGGATATGATTAGTACCAAAGAGAAACATGATTTTTATCTGTAATATAAATAATGAGATTGATATAGAATAAAAAAAGAGCTGGAAGATTTGTACTCTTTGATCATGATAAGTAAGCATATGATGAATATATAAGTTGGATGGGATGTATCTTTATCTTTGATAAGTGGATTGACCCAAGCATCAAGAATATTGGCTTAGAATTATAGCGTGTTTGTTAATAGGTTATACTGAATAAATAGTTTCAATTATCAATTAAATGATTTTGGAATCATGAACTTGATAAAGATACATATTATGATAACATGCTAGTTCTGTTGTTAATTATTGGATTATAAATATCTAGACTGTTATAAGAAGATGTTTAGAGTATAGATTATGAAAGAGTTTAATGATATTAGAAAGGATATGTTTTCGATGAATCTGTATGTGGATTATCATTGAAAATATATAAGAAAAAATGTGCTTAGGATGATGTATAGCTCTCTATTGGTGGATTAAATTATATAATGTTGACATGGCATTCCTATTTTGATAAAAATCTTGATAGTCTATGTTAGCAATTATGGATTGGATTACTAGATCCATTGTATAATTGTTAGGGATTATTGGATATGTTAGACTCCAAATCAAATTAAGATTTATAAGAAGATCTAGGTTATCATGTTACTGGATTATAGTAAGCAGAGAAATTGATATTGGAAGATTTATATGGGATTAGCCTATGAGGGACAATATTTTAGGTTGATTGTTAATTGATGTTAAGAATTATGATAGGATAGTTCCATGAATGATAATATGATTGATTCTACTCATAAGAACATTGATTGAAAGCCATATACTTGTTAGAGTTAATGATAACTTTTAAAGAAAAAAGTTGATCTAGATTGTCTAATTAAATTATCAAAGAAAGTATGATTAATTCAGACTTAATTTAAAGCTATTGAGATTATAAAAGGATGGTGAAATTTATGTAAGGACTTTTAATATGGAAACTGGATTAGGATAAATCTTGGAATGATATGTATGAGATGTGAACGAGATAAAGAAACTCGATAGCTTTACTTTAAAAATTTTGGATCTTTCCGGTACCAACTAAGATGGATTTTTGGATGGATTCATTTAATGAACCTAGATGGTTTAGAAAATTATATCAGAATGCGCAGTGGAAGGGTAGTGATCTGAGTTATCCTGAAATCAATTAAGAATATTAACTCAACTTTAGAAGTGTTATGATGAGAGTACTGATTTGAATTTCAGTAACAAGATTTTAGTAATAAATAAAAAGATAATGTTATTGATCCTCAGACTAGTCTATAGATATTGCCATGAAAATTTTCATCAGCAAGTTTCCTTAATGTAGAGGACTAGTAAAAATTTTAGACATCGCTAAATCTAGAATAATAAAATGATGGTCCTTTACCCGGCTAGGATCGAAAATATTTGTAATACCAAGCTCCTTTAGTTATGACATTATAATTTCCTTGTTTAAAGAGGGCTTGAGGTTTCCATAAGATAAAAGACTAATTGTAAAATCATGGAGAGGCCTAAGAGAAGAAAGAATGTTAAAGACCATGGCAAGTATCTAATGCTCAAGCCTTCTTCTAATTTTTGGTTAAAAATAAAGTGGACCGATTATGATTTCCATGTGGAAATTAATCAAGAGAAATAAATTCAGAGGCAAAGAATTTTGTATCTTAATTCAAAGTTGAGGTGCTAATGTTTATTTGAAAGGAACTGAAAGAATTCACAATATAGATAGATGGTGATGATTAAAATGAAAATGTTGTATCTTGTTATCATATAAAGACCAAATGAAAAAAGCATTCTAAAAGAAAAAATATTGAAAGCTAAAGGATGATATTAAGGTTGGATATTTTTAAATTTGGATTATCATGATATTCTTGTAAAGTTAATTAAGAATAATTAATCACATCAAAAGATTGGTATTATTTTGGAAGAGCCCAAAAAAATTCGATATGTACTGTAAAAGGAACAGATGAATTTAGAATTTTATATAATTTCGTTACGTTAAACCTTGAGAAACAAGTACCTGATTAACTGGGAGTTTGAAAATGACACGAAGGTTGAATATATTTTTTAAGATTTAAAATCTCAATCAAGTTAATTTCGAGAATGGAATTATTTTAACGAAAGGAGAATGTGAGAACTGGAAAAAAAGAAAAAGGGGTGCCGTAAAATAGGTAAACTCATCTTCCCTCGTTGCCGACCGAGAAATTCGCCGGAGAAGTCGGGAGAGCGTTGGGGAGGAGGGGCTTAGCCGGCATCATGTTTGAGGTGGATGGGATTCTCCGATCGACAAGTTTCTCTCCCGTATAGCGAGGGAACTCATCGCTTGTTTTCTTTAAATCTCCCTCACCACTGCCCAATCGAGCCCCCATCGAGCTTCCGCCGTCGCATCTTCCTCCTCTCCGGTGAGCGACAGAGGATCTCTTCATCGCCAGTAAGGATCTCTTCATCGCCAGTAAGTCCGATTGCTTTTATTTCAATCTTTTAAGGGAGGATTTAATCCGATTGATTTTTCAGTTTGTTTGCTTGGGCCGTTCACCGCCGGTGGCCGCACCGCCGTCCACCTCCGATCTACCAAACCCTCTTCTTGGTGACCGTCTCTCGTGATCGCCATTGAAAACTAGAGGGAGGTGGTTTGATCGAGCCGAGGAAGAAGAGGGAAGGGTTCGAGAGAAGAGAAGAGAACAAAAAAAGGAAAAAAAAGAAAAGTAGAAAAGAAAAGAAGAAAAAAAAGAGAAAAGAAAAAAAAGAAAAAAAAAAAGATGAAGAAAGAAAGAAGAGAGAAAAATAAGAGAGGGAAAGAAGAGAGAAAGGAGAGAAAAAAATATAAATATTGGAGGGAGATCGAAAAGCTCTTTTTCTTGGACTTTGTGATGTTAGGATTTTATAGGAAAAATATTTTGATTTACAAATTATTCTAGAATTATTTATATTTAAAAATGATTATTGTAGGAGTTTAAAAATGATTATTGTAGGAGGATAGCCTTCTGAGCAGGAAGGTATTGAGCAAGCTCCGGGTACAGATTGAAGATAAGGATCTCTCAACTTGATCACCAGTTATATAATATATCATATGATTTGATCCGTGCGCATATGCATTGGCATGCATAATTTATTTTTGCATGATATAGTTGACTTTTCATGATAGACAGTACGATTGTTGTTATTTATATTCTTGTATACCATGTTTTATTAAGTAAAATGATCTTTGTATGGGTTGGACCATGATACGGTTATTGAAAAACTGTAAATGATATGATTTGACTACATGAAATGAATTGATGAATAATTAATTAAGAGAATACGGTATTTGGACTAGCCATGCCACGGGATCGTGGTTAAACAGCCTGAGCCATGGACTTTGTACGTGGAATAGCCAGCCACAAACAAATAGTACGTGAGACAGCTTGAACCACGGACTTTATACATAGAATAACCGGCCATGGACGGATAGTACGTAAGATAGCCTGAGCCACGAGCTTAGTAAGTGGGCTAGCATGGCCACGAATGGATAGTACATGATTGATTATAAAGTTGCTAGTCATGGACTGAAGCATGACCGTGATTAATCCAGAACCCTAAAGAAGGAAAACTAATAAAAACATATAAAAAAATATAATGCTATCAAGGATTTTGTTATACTTAACATTTGAATTGTTTTGGTTGCATGATCTGATAAACTATTATTTTTTTAATTATTTTCAAATTATACTATTATTAATGTGACTGTTTGGAGACCTTACTGGGCTGTAAAGCTCACAACCCCCTACTTTCTTCCTTCTCAGAGTTGTGCAGGATCTTCGAGCTTGGTAGTGAATTAGATTCGTGATGAAATAATGCATAACAAGGATCGGACTGGACGTGAGACTGAACATAAATTTTTAGATAGTTTAGTTAGTCTTGTCTGTTGTTGATACTTATGTAATAAATCAGTAGATCATTTAGTAGTTTAGACTTGAATAAATGGATTATTTAGTTAAATAATGTTTGTTTAATTGCTGTGATTTTAAATAAAGTGACTCTTGTGTACCTAGACCTTGCATGATCGCTAGAATGTATTCTAGAATTTGTGCAGCCAGTCGCGTAGCCGATTCTGGTGCTGGATTCGAGACGTGATGGATACACAACCTATTATTCTTAAAAAATATCCGTCCTGAAGGGTATACTCACTAAACTCTCTAGATGGTCCTTGCCTCAGAAAGATAACAATATTCTTGAAATCCTGGCATTCATTATACTCTTCCTTAACTATTCAAAGCCAGTAACTCTCATACTTATTGTTGATAAAAGACTCATCCTAAAAGAAAATGCATCAGCAATCAAAACCAGCTCAATAGTTTCTACCAATAGGTCCACTTTTCAAGAAAGTATATCGACAACCTTGTTGTTAACACCTACCTTATCCTTATCACGAAAATATAGGCATGAAGGAATTCAATCCACTTTCCATGTCTTGGATTTAATTTCTTTTATGAATTGAGAAACTTGAAAGCCTCATGATCCGAATACAGGATAAATTCTTACAAAAGCAAATAATGCCTCTAAAATTTAAGAGCTTGGACCATGACGTATAATTCCTTGTCATGGGTGGAATTCCTGCATTTGGAGTTATTAAGTTTTTTACTAAAGAAAGCTACAAAATGCCCTTCCTGACTCAGGACTCCACTAATTCCCACTCCAGATGCATCACATGCAACGTCAAAAACTTCTGAAAAATCTGGTAATCGTAAAACTGGAGTGGGCCATTCTTTCCTTCAATTCTTGAAAAGCTCGTTCAACAGCTCTAGTCCATTCAAAGCTCTCGTTTCGTATACAATCAATGATCGGAACTGTGATGGTGTTGAAACCTCTAATAAACCTCCTATAAAAAGTTGCAAGACCATGAAAGCTTCGAACTTCGTACACGTTTTGAGGTACAAGCCACTCAGATATAGCTTGAACTTTTTCAGAGTCTATTGCCAAACCATCAGAGGTTATTACAAATCCTAAGAAAATTATTCGAGTTGTCAGAAACTTACACTACTTTAAATTCTCATAGAGGCTTTCGGTCCTTAAGACTTGGCAGCCTAGTTGCAGGTGATCTAAATGGTCTTCTTTGGTTCGGCTATTAATCAGGACATCATCAAAGCACACGACCACAAATGAACCGATGAACGGTCGTAGCACTTGAATCATAACTCTCATAAAAATACTCAGGGCATTGGAAAGGCCAAATGGCATGACTAGCCATTTATACAAACCATCTTTAATTTTAAAGACAATCTTTCATTCATCACTAGGTCTAATCCTAATCTGATGATATCCACTCTTCAAATCAATTTTCGAAAAGATACTAGCTTCGGATATCATATCAATCATATCATCTATCCTAAAAATGAGAAATCGATATTTTATAGTTATTTTGTTTATTGCACGACTATCATGCACATCCTCCATGTACCATCTTTCTTTGAAGTCAGGAGTGCGAGAATTGTGCAAGGACTCAAACTCTTACAAAATCCTTATTAAGGAGCTCGATAACTTGTCTCTACAACTCTGCATGCTCAATAGGGTTCAAACGATAGTGAGAGATTGGAAAGGGAGGCTCCTGGAACTAGGTCAATAGTATGTTGGATATCTCGCATCTAAGGCAAATGGTCTGGAAGGTCTTCTGGAAAAAATATCTTTAAACTCATCTAAGAAGGTGAGTATTTCTTGGGGGTACTGGTGCAAAGAATCGATATCGCTGCTAGATTCTTTGACTACTAGAACCCAAACTAGAAAACCATCATTCAATTCATTTTCAAACTCAGCATTGATTATGTGTAGGCTTTTCTTCTATTTTTGGATATTACGATTACATTCTTAACTTTCTTGGTGGTTATGGGGGGTGAAGGGTAAATAATAATCCTTTTTCCCTGGTTCAAGAATATACAGGTATTGGATCAGTCATGAAGAATGGCATCCTGGTCGAACAGCCAAAGTCTACCAAGAATGATGCTATCCACTTTCATTGGTAACACATCGCACCAGACCTTATCTTGGTATGATTGAAATTTGATCGAGACTAAGCACCTATGTCTAACCAGGATAGATGAAGCATCTACCCAGGCCATATTGTACGGACTCGGATGGTCTACAAGTACTGGTCCTAGGTGTGAATTGGTATCGATGGAGATAGCATTGATGCAGCTACCACTATCAATGACTACCTTGCATACCTTATCGCCTTAACCAATAAATGTACGAAAGATAGCGATCTTGCACAAGTCTTCACTTTTCTTTGATTGGGTTAATGCACACCTAACCACTCCTAATCATTACTCAAGTATAGTCTCATTTTGGACATTATCATACTCTTCGAAGGTGTCGGCTAATTCTGGATCGGCAATGTAGACTCTCTTTAGAGACATTATCTAGATTTTCATATTCTTCAAGTTCTCTTATATGTAGTGCTCTAGATGGACATTGACTAGCCACGTGACCCATTCCATTACACTTAAGCATTGAACCTAAAGCTAATTCTTGGAAAGTCTTTCCTATAATTCCTTTTCCTTTCTCATCCCTCTTAGTTGGTAGGGTCGTAGACGGGGGTCGACTACAAAGGGCCTAACTGATGTTAGGTTTTGGACTAGTTAGGGCTTGATTCATGCTAGACCTAAAATTCCTGATCTAGAAGGCTCAGGTCTACGGGTGACAGGCATCTTCTGAAATCTCTCATAATCCTGAGCTAGTTGATAGCTTGTCCTAAACTATAGATCTCTCATAAACAACTTTCTTTGCATATCCTCTCTTAAGCTAGCTCTAAATCAAGATAAGATGACAGACGAATCCTCGTTCATATTACAACGCATAAGATATTCCTCAAATTTGTCAATGTAATCATTGAAAGATCCGATACCCTGGATCAGCCTTTGCCATTGATCCAAGAGTCGCTGGTGATATAGTGCAGGGAGATACTTTTCACGAAGCTTATCCTTCATCTAATCCCATGTTCCAATGGGGTCCTGTCTCCCATGAGTGGCAAATCACTAGACATTGTGCCAATATAATTTGGCTTGATCCAATAACCTTATTTGGACAAATCTTACTTTTCTATTCTCAAACATTTCATACCAATTAAAATAATGATCCATGTCAGCTTCCCCGTCAAGATACTCTTTGAAATCCAGGCGACCTACAAAACTCGGGGCTTCAACCTTAACACTTCCCATAATACGATCATCCTAATCGATCGGGTTACGATAAGGTCGAGGTGTTTGATGGCGACCCACATGAAACTTGGATAATCGTGTCGACCCCTACGATCAATGACGGGTCGAGGTGTCTGAGTACAACCTCCCTCAAAACTCAAGTAGTCATTTCAATCTCTAAGGTCAGTGACTCTTGATGAGGAGTTCCTAATAGAGTGGTTTGTGTTCACTAATTATTCCTCTTCTAGAACTCCTACCCTTGCATCCAAGGAACTTAACTCGCTATCGATTGCATCAAGTCGACCAATGATTCCATGTAAAGTAACTTCTAAATTATGATCCAACCTGTTACCTAAATGGAAAGGTTCGGCTTGGTATTTGATCCCTAACCTAGTTGTCATGCACTAATTCAAGAGTATACAAATTTTTTAAATATTTTTATTTATTTATTTTTTATTATTTTTTTAAAAAAAAAATCAAGTGACACAAACAAATCAATTCTATTTTAGGGTTAGCCTAATTCTAGATAGCTCATAACTGCTCCAAGTCTGCCTTTGAACACTCTAAGCCTAAAACTGACTAACTGACTCGGCCAGGTAAGGATAAGATCGATGGGGTCCCTCCGTTGCTTTCCTTAGACACCAATCAGAGATTGGCCATGTCAGTCAATGGAACCAATTAAAAATCACCTTTCTTTAGGACTATAATCATCCTTGAATCCCTTTCCTTAGACACTGAATAATTGATCAATCTGAATCCGGTCCAACTCTAGAGCTTCCTTGTCCAAATGAGCTCGAATCCTTTAGGACCAACGTCTAATTGATTTTAATTTAAGGTTTGGATCAATGCAGATAAAGATAATAATTTGTGGGCTAAGGAAGGGTATCAATTCCCCACCTTATCTAATAAAGGGATTAGTGCCCTTAGAATAATTATAAAAATGCAATGTATCAAATAAGGTGTCCAAACATTGTACTTAACATACAATAAAAAATTCTATTTTAATTTAATTTAATTTTTTTTAATGCATATAATTTAAATGCAAATAAAATGTAATTGACCCTAACCTAACCTTGCTCTGATACCACACTCCAGTTTTGCGATAACCAGAATTTTCGAAGGTTTTTAAAGTTGCATGTGACGTATCAGGAGTTGAAATTGATGGAGTCCTAAGTTAAAAGGGCCATCCTGTAGCTTTCTTTAGCAAAACACTCAATGACTCCCCATACAGGTATTCCATCTATGATGGAATTCTACGGGTGGTCCAAGTCCTTAAATTTTGAAGGCATTATTTGCTTCCACAAAAATTTGTCCTGCGAACCATGAGGCTCTCAAGTTTATCAATTCAGCAAAAAAAAATTAAATTCGAGACATGAAAGTGGATTAAGCTTCTTCAGGCCTAAACTTTCGTGATAAGGCACAAGATAGGTGTAGATAACAAGGCTGCCGATGTACGTTCTTGAAAAGTAAAACTATTAACGGTAGACACCATTGAGCCGGTTTTGACTTGCTGATGCACTTTCTTTTAGGATGAGCCTTTTATAAGCAGTAAGTATAAGAGTTACTGGTTTTGAATAGTTAAAGAAAGAGTATAATGAATGCCTGGACTTTAAGAATATTGTTATCTCCCTGAGACAAAGACCGTCTAGAGAGTTTAGTAAGTATACCATTCAGGATGGATATCTTTTTAAGAATAATAGATTGCATATCCCATGGACTTCAGTGAGAGAATTTTTAAATTGAAAAATATATCCGGGCATTTTGGAAGAAACAAAATAATAGATACCCTAAAGGCCCGATTTTACTGGCCTAGCCTGAAACACAATGTAGTCCGGATTGTTGCACGCTACTGAAGTTGTGCCATAGCAAAACATCGAAAACAAAATACTGAATTATACACACTACTACCTATATCTGACTGTCCGTGGCAAGATGTAAGTATGAACTTTGTTTTAGGATTGCCTCGAACAATTAAGAAAAATACTCAATTTGTGTGGTAGTAGACAGGTTTTCCAAGATGACCCATTTCTTACCATGCCACAATATCTCTGATTGCTTGTAGAGTTGCTCACCTATACTTTGATGAGATTGTTAGGTTACAATCTATCGTATTAGATAGGGACGTTCGATTCACTAGCTACTTTTAGAAAATCTCAATGCACTTAATGGATACAAAATTAAAATTTTCATCTGCCTATCATCCACAAATAGACGCACAAACTAAAATCGTAAACAAAAGTTTAGAAAATTTACTTTAGTATTTGGTAAAAAAGCACATTAAAAATTGAAATTTACTTTTACCTCTAGTCGAGTTTGCATATAATAGTTCGGTAAATAGATCTATTAGTATGAGTCAATTTGAAGTTGTCCATGATTATCGTCCTAATAAACAAGTAGATTTAATCCCATTGCCTATGCATGCTAGATCTCAGAGTCAGCATCATCCTTTGTATAGCATGTTAGGAGTCTGCACAAAAAGATTAGTGAAAAAATTAATATAAATAACCAAATGTATAAACAATTAGTAGATTCTCACCAGCGAGTTAAAAATTTTGCCGAAGATGATCATGTCATAATTAAGATCAAATATGAACGGTTTCCACCAAGAATCATTCAAAAATTACATGCTGAAAGGCAGGCCCATTCAAAATTTTAAAGAAAGTTGGACCGAATGTAGATATTATTGATCTACCACCTGATTATGGGATTAGTCCTACTATCAATGTATCGGATCTAATTGACTATAAAGAACCGGCATTGATATCTAGTGATCCATTTGAGCCTGCACCTCCCTTTGAGAGTGACCCTCCTCCTGAGATATCTTGGACGAGCAGATCAAGTCTACGAGGGGTCAAAACTACCATCGCTACCTAGTTCATTGGCGAAGCAGGCTAAAGTCAGAGAATTCATGAAAAGTATTGAGCCTGACTCGACGAAGTCAAGTTCTCCCCATCCCAGAAAAATTGATGGGAACATCATTCGACATGACTTTGATGCATGGCTAGCACTAATCCTGATGCAAATGATATAATTTTTTTTGATATTTTTATGGATATATAAGGTATGGGATATCTTAATAATTTTTATCTCCGACTCATTTGAATCGAAATTTTTAGGATCAATTTGTTTCGAGAATAAATTTATTTAAAATTTATTTCTGAATTTGTTAGGATAGAGATTTCTAATTTGTTGGAAATTTACGGTTATTTAAGTCTATTTAAAATATGTAAGCCTCATAGAGGAAACATCAACATTTGAATAAAAAAATTTGAATAATTTTTCTTCCGAATACTTCTTCCTCTCTTCTTCTTTCTCTTCTCCCGGTTCTTCTCATTCTTCTTTCTCCCCTTTTTCCTCTCTCCTCCTTCCTTAATCTTCTTCTTCCTCTTGTTGCTCTGTGGTTCAAACAAACGAATCCCCTTCTAGCTGACATCAAGTTTATAAAGCCCCACATCATCCCCTGTTCCAATGCCTCACCATCGAATGATCACCGATCCCACGTCGCCACTTGTAGCCGATCGGAACAACCCCATCCTCCCTCACCTACATCAACATTGACCTCCCAACCATAGCTCCCACCGACGATCGTCCACACCTGCAACAACCATCAACCCTCGGCCTCCCAACAACGATCAAAACCATCATGGTCATCTTCACCTCCATCTGGTCACCATTCTAGCCATAAATCCATCACCTTCCAGCCGTCTTCCAGCCCCCGATCCCATCCCCGCTCGAGCACCATCGACTACCGCCCACCTCTTCCGCATGCAACTGGCACCCAATCACGTCGACCTCCACCCATGCATCCACCCACGTAGCTCGACCCCATCTACTGGGGCCAATCGTCCGGAACGTCCACCGACCATCTCATCCCCTCTGAAGCCGTCACCTCCACCTTCGTTTGCCACCGATCTCACCACCGTCCCCATCAGCTGGTGGAAATCCAGCCACCGACCCCCTTCTACCACCACCAGTCGACCACTTCACTGCCCATCTCCTCGGCCAACATTCATGCCGGCACCCCCGTGCCGGTGCCCTGTGTTGCTGTGCCACTATCGTGGCACCCTCTCCCCGTACCGTCGTCTTCATTTCGGTGCCGTCACCGTGAAATCCCTTCCAGATTTCTCTTTATTCCACCCAGCTTCGATCCATGGAGAAGGAAACATCCCGCACAAACATGAAAGCAAGAAAGAAGCCCATACGAATCTCAAAGTTGCCTCTGAAAATTAATCTTTGCGTGTGATCCTTAGAGCAGAGCCACCCCTTCTATCGACTTCAATACTTCAAGCCCACCTGGGTTGATTTGGACTTATTTTATTTGGGTTATTCTATAATTGTGTGTTATCTAATTTTTTTTTTATATTTGGTGATCCAGATCCGACAGCTTTTAACCCACTTCGCTTGTGAACCACTAGGCCTAAAATTTTGACCGTCTCCAGGATGATCTTCCTTTTCTAAGAATCGTGACATTCCATGTTTCGAATAAGAAATCATCATTAATTAGCATAGAAATTGATCAATTGCGAAATCATTTTATATCCCTATCTTTAATTTAGTTAGATCTAATTTCATTGAAATTGATTAGCCCCAGCCAAGTGGTCATTTTTTAACGATCAACGATCTAATTTCTTGAAATTTTGACTGTGCGTGCCAATCGGATCGCTTCCTAGATCGAATCTTAATTTTGATTGACCATTTTTTTAATTTAATTCTTACATGCTTTGATTATTTGCTAAATATTGTCTTTAATTACTTAGTTAATTATTCGTTGATCTCATTAGAGGGTCCTTAGATTTAGGAATTGTTGGTCCGTCCCGCATCAAGTCCATTTCACATCTCAGGTTGGATTTTAGAGCTTGAGCCCTGCCAGGCTAAAGCAGAGGCCCAAGCCTAGTTTTATTGAGCCGAACTCGAGTGGGCCAGGTGGGCAGCTGGTGTTTTGAGCAGGTCCAGTCATTTGTAAGTCCAAATGCTTTAAATAGTACCTATCAAGCAACACCAACTAGGTGGTAGACGGATTCAAGTTGATATGGTGGGCAGCCGGTGTTTTGAGCAGGTCTAGTCATTTGTAAGTCCCAATGCTTTAAACAGTAGCTATCAAGCAACACCAACAAGGTGGTAGACAAGATGTTTAAGTTGATATGTCTGGTGAAGTCAAATGACCCTTTCTATAAACAAATAATAGATATGCTTCTATCACCATACAAGACAAATGAGTAAAATCCATACAAGGTTTACTTGCATATGCAAATTGGATACCTAGAAGCAACACATACTTGCCCAATAAAACTAAGAACACAACAGTCCAAACATAGCAATAACTACAAGTAAACTATCTTGCAGATGAAATAGTAACTGGAACAATAATGCTTAATAAAATAAATTCAATAATTCAAAATCATAATATTAACAATAAATAAACAATTGTTCGATCCCCAATGACCATTACATTCGATTAATTTCAAAAGACCATAACGTCTAATCCCAAAAAAAAATTGTCAACATGATAAAAAATGAAGTTGATGTTGGAGTCAAGAGCTAACTTCCGCCAAAACTCAAATTTTTAATAAAATATTTTTATTTTTTTGTAAATTGCAATCTCTGGAATAGAACCCATAGAATAAAAACAAGGAAGTTTCATCCTGTTCTAACCAGGATAGGAACCCAACCCAAACAAAAAGAGGTGAAAACTTGTACCTTTTCTTCTTTTAGCTGAAAGAACGATTTGACTCAAATAATGAGTACCTCACTAATGCAATATGCTATAGTTTTGAAGAATGGAAAGAGGAATGAAAGTAAAAAGTATAGACCTTACTTTCCACCTACCAGAACCAGAGCAAAGGGAGTGAAAGCAAAGATCAATACTCTACTTCATGAAATGTACCACAATTTATGGATCATGAATAATTAATGAACGCAAAGGGCTTATAGACCTGCTTTCTAAAAAATTCTTATTATTTTATTTGAGGGATTCAAGTTCAATGGGTCCAAAGGAATTCCTTCTCCCTGACTGGATAATTGTTATCACCTATCAAAAATAGGCACATCGACAACTGCTCACCTGAAGGAAACAATACTTAAGAATCGAGAAATAATACTTAAGAATCGAGAACTGCTATCAAAAATATGCACATCGACAACTGCTAACCTGAAGGAAACAATACTTAAGAATCGAGAAACAACACAACTGTCAACTTATCTAAGCCCCAACGATAAGCCATCTTCATTATGGATTGAATTGAAGATAAAAAGAAATCTATACAGTTCTTACATAATTCTACGCTCCAAATAGACTGTGATAACCTTATAATTGATTGAAGTAGATTGAAGTAGGAATAAAATAACAGACAGTCACCTGCCGATCTCGATCGCAAAATCGCCACGGATCGTGCCCGGGGCAGACTCTGCAGGGTTGGTGGCCCCGACTATCTTGCGGCCGGTTACAACCACATTCTTTCCCTCCCACACCATCGCGACCACAGGGCCGGAGATTATGTACTCCACCAGCCCAGCAAAGAAGGGCTTCGAGGAGAGATCAGCATAGTGCTTCTCAGCAAAGGCGCGTTCCACGGTCTCAAGCTTCAGGCCTAAATCGATCAACCCGGTGCACCATGATTCAATCTTTCTTCTTTAAGCAACCAAAACACTAAACGACATATCAAAAAAAAAAAAAAAAATCCCCAACCAAAAAAAAATTACCTTTCAGATAGAAACCCTTCTTCTCAAAACGGCTAATGATCTCACCCACCTGATGTATAAATATAATGAGGAAAAATCGATCAATCTGACATCAACATCGATCGGATAGATGGAACTACACATCCACGTACGAGAAAAATTAACCCAAAAAAAATCCAAAAGAAGGGGGCAGATGTAAATTAATACCAGCCCTCGCTGAACGCCATCGGGCTTGATCATGATGAAGGTCTGCTCCATATCTGAACCCTTGCGTTTGGTCTCCGACGGCTCTCAGAAAAACCCTAACCCTGGATGGGGAAGGGTATCGCGGACGAAGGCGCCTATATATAAAGAGCGAGAAGCAGACCCCAAAACCGCACTTGGCCGCTTCGGAAGCGAATATCTTTGATAATATTCCTCCGACCTTGAATCCTGCGGTCGATATCAGCCGTTAGATCGGTCTGACACTGTGGGCCGACTTGGGCCCGGTCCTAGCCTGATCGACGTTCCACTTAGATTTGGATTTTAACCTATTTGTATGGTGGGTCAGGTGATCAAGTCAGGTCGGGTCAATATTGATTTTATTTTATTTTTTTTTTTCAGAATTATACTTATCCTTGAATCCTTAAACTAAATAAAATGGCTTAATTTTAAAATTCTCATTTCAAAAAATGATCAAATTATATTATTTTATTGAATATTTAAAATATATATATATAGTAAATCTAATTGAATAAGGGATTCTAATGCTGATTAGAGAGGGTGCAATCTGGCATTGTTGGGTAAACGATGTACACCTAGATTAAGTACTCACAATTTTCAATTGAACGTGGCAGGCAAAATGAGTTCCATTTGGTTTAGAGATTAGAGAGGGTGCAATCCGGCAATCGTTCTAACGGCACCTAGCTAGAATAAGGCCTTGATTTGGGACATGCTTCATCGTGGCCTCGTGGGCATGAACGTTGGTTATATATTAAATCCAGATCACATTAGTTTTATTTTTGGTTAGATCTAGTTTGATCTGCACTGCTGCCTGTTTGGTTACCCGGTTACCCGCAGCTGGGGCAATTCGAATTTAGACCCTTTATTGTTTTTCCCCCGCTACTAAGGGATCGAAGATACCCAACACTACGGGCATCGGCCATGATCGAGTGGTTCAAATCTGTGGGGGGAAATTATCCGAATTTAGTTCAAACTTCGAGGAGCTTACTTTGAGTGTTTAGTGGGCCCAAAGTCCAACCACGCTGGGTTGCCACTGCGGCCCGATTTAGATTCCACTTGGAGAGCATTCGGCTTTCCATGGGCCGAGGACTTCGGGGCATCTTTCCCTAAACTGGGTCTTAGTAGGAACCCAGTTCAGCTCCACTCGGGCCGAAGTAGACTTTTCCTGCCCGAAACTGAGTTCGGATGCTTAATGGAGAAATGACTCGAAGGTGCTTCAGTCCAGAAGGAGCTCTTCAGTGAAACGGGCTCTTTCTCAGCCTTTTTAAAAACCCAACCAAACTGGCTCGGATGGATTCATAAAAAGATCAGTAAATTAGTTATCTTTGCATCATATTTATCATGCTGGTTCTTATTTATCCAGTTGCAGCATTCAAGTTTATTTGCCCAAACAGTGGAACTTCTACTTGGCAAACTGGAACTATCAATAACAGAAACGAAGTCTTGCAGAGGTTAAGGTCCTTGGGAGGGGCTTGCTCGGGTGTTACCGTAAAACCTGGGCTTTTTGGACCAAAGTCCTCTCAAAACGTTAAAAAAAAGAGATGAGAGTCGGAAAACAGGAACTCGTCCTCCCCTCTTTTCGGTTAGAAAGTTCGCCGGAAATGGCGTTGGGACAACCGTGGA
The DNA here is from genome assembly GCA_021397845.1 of Areca catechu. Taxonomy (NCBI): domain Eukaryota; kingdom Viridiplantae; phylum Streptophyta; class Magnoliopsida; order Arecales; family Arecaceae; genus Areca; species Areca catechu. The sequence continues at coordinate 20,729,486 of CM038049.1, read as the reverse complement.
GGAGAAGGACTTCGTTGGCAACGAGGTTGGGATAGGTTAGGACTCCGATCGATGGAGTTTTTTTTTTTTCAAATGGCAAGATTATCTCGGATTTGTTTTTCTTTAAATCTCCCTTACCGATGCCAACCTAGCCCCATCGAGCCTTCTTCTATGCCATTTTTCTCCTTTTCGACGAGCGGCAGAGAGCCCCTTCAATGTCGGTGAGTCTTCTTTTTCTTTATTTCGATTTTAGGGAGGGTTTAATCGGGATTTTGATTGGATTTCCGGTTTGGTTTTGCCTGGACCGTACATCGGTTTTGCCTGGACCGTACATCGTTGACGGTGGTCGCACCGCCATCTTCCCTTCGGTCTGCCTCCAGTCTGCCGACTTCTCTTCCCGGTAATCACCTCCCATGGCCACCACTGGCAACCATGGGGAGGCCGGTTCGATCGAGCCGTGGAAGAAACAGGGAGGGTTGGGAGAAGAGAAAAAAATAAATAAATAAGAGAAGAGAAGAAAGAAAGAAAAGAAGAGAGAGAAAGCAAAAAAGAAAAGAAAAAGAAAGAGAAGAGAGAAGTTGAGGAGAGAGAAAGAGGAGAGAGAATTTGAGGAGAAAGAGGAGAGAGAATATGAGAAGAGAAAGAGATAAAATGATAAATAGATAAATAAAAAATAAATAAATAAATAGTGGGGGGAGATCGAAAAGTCTTTCTGAAAATTTAAAATTTTATAGATAAAATGTTTGGATTTATAATTACCTTAAAATTATTTATTTATATTAAAATTATTATTGTATGGGACAGCCTTCTAAGCATAAGGGTGTTGTACGGGTTCTGGGTACAAACCAATATCAGGCATGTTAGTTGTCTTTAATGAGATAAAAATTTCTGGACATGATCATCGATTTTATACATATACCTTATATGACATGATTTGATTCGAGTACATGAGCATTAGCATGCATGGTTGTTTTAGCATAGTATATTTTGACTTCTCATGATGGATAGTATGATTGATTATTATTTATATTCATGTATATCATATTTTATCAAGCAAAGTTATATTTGGATGGGTTGGACCATGATACCGGTCGTTTGAAAACTGTAAACGACATGATTTAACTAAATAATGTGAAATGATAAAGTGTTAATCAAGAGAGTACGGTGTTTGGACTAGCCATGCCACGGGATCGTGGTTATTGAGATTGCTCGTCACATGCTGGAGTGTGACAATAAGATTGCCAGTCACAGGCTAAAGTGTGATACCGAGGTTACTAGTCATGGACTAGAGCATGACTGTGGTTAGTCCAGAACCCTAAACAAGAAGGATAACTAATGGAAACATAAAAAAAATATATAATGTTATCAAAGATTTTGTTATACTTGATATTTAAGTTATTTTGATTGCATGATCTGATAGGCTATTATTTTTCAGTTATTTTTAAATTATACTATTATTGGTATGACTGTTTGGAAATCTTACTGGGCTGTAAAGCTCACTCCTTTTTGATTTTTTTTCAAAACTCATGATGCATAGCAAGGATTGGACTAGGCGTGAGACTGGATATCAATATTTAGATTGTTTAGTTAGTTTTATTTATTTAATTCGATTGCTGATACTTATAATGAATCAATGGACCATTTAGTAGTTTTGATTTGAATAAATGGATTATTTAGTTATTATTAAATTATTTAAACAATGTTGGTATAATTACTATAATTTTAAATAAAGTGATTCCTGTGTACCTAGGCCTTGCATGATTTTTGGAATGTAATATAGGATTTGTGCGACCGGTCGCATAGCCAATTCCGGTGCTTGATTCGGAACGTGACAGAATGATATCAGAGCTTAGGTTATGTTGATTTGGGATTATGGCATAAGTGATTAGGATAGATATTAGCGACATCGAATTCCAGGTCATGATTGTTTGAGACTGGGACATAAGTGATTTGAAAATCACATTGTGGTTATTAGGATATAACATAATGATATCAAAACTTAAACTATGATTACTTAGGACTATGATATAAGTGATTAAGATATGACATAGGTGATATTGAAGCTCGGCTTATGATACTTGGGATTGTGATATGAGTAGTTTGGACATGACATGAATAGTATTGAAACTTAAAGTATAATTACTTGGAACGGTGATATAAGTGATTAGAATATGATTTGAATAATATCGAAATTTGGGCTATGATCATTGTGGACTATAACTTAAGAGGTATTTGAACTTAGCATTATAATAAGTCATGAATGATAAAAGTTGCAAGAATAGATTCGAAATGTGGATTTCTAATCCTTAAGTATTATGCCTAAGATCTGGCATATGATTAGTACAAAAGAGGAACACGATATTTAGTCAGTAATACAAGTAGTGAGATTGATCTAGGATGAATATAAAAGGCTAGATGGTTTATACTATTTGATCATGATAAATAAGCATATGATGGATATTGAAGAGCTGAATAGGATGTGCCTTTGCCTTTGATAAGTGGGTTTGATCAAAGCATCAAGAGTACTAGCTTGAAATTGTAGTATGTTATGTTAATAGGTTATATTGGATATGTAGGTTCAATTATTAATTGAATGATTTTGGAATCCTAAACGTGATGTGGATGCAGGTCATGATAACACGCTAGTTTTGTTGATTATCGCATTAGAAATTTTGAGACTAAGGTAAAAAGATATTTAGGGTATAGATTATGAAAGAATTTAATGATATTAGAAAGGATACTTTTTTTGATGAATCTGTACGTGGGTTATGATTGAAAATATATTAAAAAAATATGTTTGGGATGATGTATAGCTTTGTAGCTTTCTATTGATGGATTAGTTTATATTATGATGACATGGCATACATATTTTGATAAGAATCTTGATAGCCTAGTTTAGCAATTGTGGATTGGATTACTGGATCTATTCTATATTATTGGAGGTTATTGGATATGTTAAATTCTAAGTCAAATTTAAGATCTATGAGAAAATGTAGATTATCTTGCTATTGATGTTGTAATGAAGGAAAGTATGATTAATTCAGACTTGGATTAGAGTTTTTGAAGTCTTAAAATGATGGTAAAATTTATGCAAGGACTTTCAATATGGAAACTGGATCAAGGTAAACCTTGATATGATATGCTCGAGATGTGAATGAGATAAAGAGACTCAAGAACTTTATTTTAATAACTTGAGATCTTCCTGGTACCAAAAGATAAGTTTTTAGAGAGATTTATTTAGTAAACTTAGATGGTTTAGTAAATTTTATCAGAGTGCGCAGTGGAAGCATAGTGGTCTGAGTTATCCTGAAATCAATTAAGAATGTTAACTCTAATTTTAGAAGTGTTATGATAGGAGTACTGATTTTAATCTCAGTAACAAGATTTTAGTATTAAATAAAAAGATAATATCATTGATCTTTGGGCTAGTCTATAGGTATTGCCATGCAATTTCCATCAATAGGTTTTCCTAGTGTAGAGGACACTAGTAAAAATTTTTGATATCTCTAAAACTAGAATAATGAGATGATGATCCTTTACCCGACTAGGATCAGGGATATTTTGACACCAAGCTTCTTTAGTTATGATATTATGATTTCTCTATTTGAGGATGACTCGAAGTTTCCATAAGATAAAAGACTGGTTTCAAAATCATGGAGAAACTTAAGAAAAGAAAGAATGCTAAAGATCATGGCAAATGTCTAATGCTCAAGCCTTCTTCTAATTTTTGGTTATGAATACAATGGACTAATTATGATTTCCATGTAAGATTAATCAAGAGAAATAAATCTCAGGGGTAAAGAATTATGTATTTTAATTCGGGGTTGAGCTATTAACGTTCATTTGAAAGAAATTGAAGGAATTTACCATGTAGATAGATGGTGATGATCAAAATAAAAATGCTATATCTTGTTGTTATGTAAAGATCGTATGAGGATGGTGTTAAGGTTGTATATTTTTAAAATTTGGATCATCATGATGTTCTTGTAAAGTTAATTAAGGATATTAATCGCATCAAAAGGTTAGTATTCGTTTGGAAGAGCTCAAGAAATCTCGATATGTATTGTAAATGAAAAAGATCAAGTTTTAAATATTATATAATTTCCTTACTTTAAAACTTGAGAAGCAAGTACCTTAAGGGGCAGACTACTTGGAAGTTTGAGAATGATATGAGGGTTGGTTATTTTTAATATTTAAAATCTCAATCAAGCTAATATCGAGGATAAAATTATTTTAACGGGGGAAAAATATGAAATCCAGGCTTTTTGGGCCGAAGTCGGCAGGCCAAACCCGGTCTTTTTGGGCCGAAGTCTGTAGGCCCAGCCGACTTCAACCCAAAACACAGAAAAAAATGAATGAGAGTCGAAAAATAGGGGACTCGTCCTCCCCTCTTTTCAGTTGGAAAGTTCGCCAGAAATGGTGTTGGGACAGCCATGGAGGAGGACTTCTCGACGACGAGGTTGGGGTGGGTTAGGACTCTGATCGATTGGATTTTTCTTTCCTAAATGGCAAGAAAATCTTGGATTTGTTTTTCTTTAAATCTTCCTCACCGCTGCCAGTCGAGCCCTATCAAGCCTTCTTCTATGCCATCGTCCTCCTCTCTTGCGAGCGACGGAGAGCCCCTTTAACGTCGGTGAGTCCTTTTTTTTCTTATTTCGATTTTAGGGAGGGTTTAATCGAGATTTTGGTTGGATTTCTGATTTGATTGTGCTTGGGCCGTACATCATCGACGGTGGCAGTGCCGTCGTCTTCCCTTCGGTCCGCCTCCAGTCCATCAACCTCTTTTCCTGGTAACCACCTCCCATGGCCACCGCCGTCAACCATGGGCAGGCCGGTTCAGTCGAGCTGTGGAAGAAATAGGGAGGTTTAGGAGAAGAAAAAAAAAAATAAAAGAGAAGAAAGAAAGAAAAGAAGAAAGAGAAAGGAAAAAAGAAAAAAAAAGAAGAAAGAATATGAGGAGAGAGAGGAGAGAGAAAGATGAAAGAGAATATGAGAAGAAATAGTAGAGAGAGAAAGAGGAGGGAAAATGAGGAGAGAGAGGAGAGAGAAAGAGGAGAGAGAATATGAGAAGAGAAAGGAGAGAGAGAAAGAAGAAAAAATAAATAAATAGTAGGTGGAGATAGAAAAGTCTCTCCCTGAAATTTGAAATTTTACGAGTAAAAAGTTTATATTTACAATTATCTTAGAATTATTTATTTATATTAAAAATTATTATTATAGAGGATAACCTTCTGAGCAGAAGGGTATTGTGCGGGTTTCAGGTATAAACCAATATCATGCTTGTTAGTTGTCTCTAGTGAGGTAAGGATTTTTAGACATAATCACCAGTTTTATATATATACCTTATATGATATGATTTGATCTGAGTACATGAGCATTGGCATGCATGGTTGTTTTAGCATGATATATTTTGACTTCTCATGATGGACAGTATGATTGATTATTATTTATCTTCATGTATATTATGTTTTATCAAGCAAAATTATCTTTAGATGGGTTGGACCGTGACACTGATCATTTAAAAACTGCAAACGACATGATTTGACTAAATGATGTGAAATGATAAAGTGTTAATCAAGAAAATACGATGTTTGGATTAGCCATGCCACGGGATCGTGGTTACTGAGATTGCCTGTCACAGGCTGGAGTGTGACAATGAGATTCCCTGTCACTGGCTGGAGTGTGACAATGAGATTGCCAGTCACGGGCTGAAGTGTGATACCAAGGTTGCCAATCATGGGCTGGAGCATGACCGTGGTTAGTCCAAAACTCTAAAAAAGAAGGATAACTAATGAAAACATTAAAAAAAAATATAATGTTATCAAATGTTTTGTTATCAAAAGTTTTGTTATAATAGAAACATAAAAAGAAAACATAATGTTATCAGGTTTTGTTATATTGACATTTAAGTTATTTTGGTTTTATGATTCGATAGACTATTATTTTCGAGTTATTTTCAAATTATACTATTGATAGACTATTATTTTCGAGTTCTTTTTAAATTATACTATTATTAGTGTGACTGTTTGGAGACCTTATCGGGCTGTAAAGCTCATTCCTAACTTTTTGATTTTTTTTTCTAGAGATTAAGAATGCATAGCAAGGATCTGGCTGGGCACGAGACTGAACATCAATATTTAGATTATTTAGTTAGTTTTGTTTATTTAATTCGGTTGCTGATACTTATAATGAATCAGTAGACCATTTAGTGATTTTGATTTGAATAAATGAATTATTTAGTTATTATTACATTATTTAAATAATGTTGGTATAATCGCTGTGATTTTAAATAAAGTGACTTTTGTATATCTAGGTCTTGCATGATCTCTAGAATGTAATCCAGAATTTGTGTGGCCGGTTACATAGTCGATTCTGGTACTGGATTCGAGACATGATAGTTATATTTTGACACGACTTTTGGATTAAAGGAGGAGTTTATGTTGCAGCGATCTCATGATTTGTACCGTACTGGACCTAGGGTGATATGCCACGTATCATCTTAAACATTCAAGAGATTGCTGGTCATTTAAACGTTCATGGTGTTACATATATATTAACAAGCAAATAAGTTGGGATTTTGATTAATTTGGCCCTCGGGAACTTGAGTATAGCTGATTCATTGAGATGTATCTATTGAAGAATTCAATTAAAATCATTTTTAGTGTTTTATAGAGAAATATAACGTTCGTTTCTAGTTTTTAATTTAGGAAACCGTGTGCCTTATAAGTAGTGGCGAGCAAAGTGATGATGGCAGAGCGAGAGCGTGATCCTACGCCACCAATGGCAAAGTAAACCAGTTCTTTAATTTTAGATCCTCTCCCTAAAGCCTGCAACTAAAACGGATGCCAAACGATAGATCTCAGTCCTGTTATCATTAACTGGACCCTTTGTTTTAATTTACGTGAACAGCTTGTTTGATGGCACGCTAATAACTCTCTTCGATAACCTTCAGCTTGAGTAACTGCCAAGCCTACAACAGAAAAAATCTCATCAGCTTATTTATTTATTTAACCGGAAAAAATCTTATACAATTCTAGAATAGATACATCTCATAGAATCGATCAGTAAAATATCACAAAATCTATCTGGCATATCAATTAAAGTAATCCTACAGATAATATTGCCAGAGTGATTCGCCACAAAGGACGCCATCCAGTCGGATGCCGAATTGGCTTCATGGTAGACATGCCTGACATACAGCCCAGAACGTCCTCGCAGAAGCAATACAATATCCCAGAACATCCTCAAGATGTAACACCATCGTAGCATACAGAATCCCCGTCCAAGCTCCATGAAGCTGCGCCATGGGGACGGTAGGGTCAAAAAGCCGAGTTCCTTTAGCTGCCAGAAACCCTATGCCAGCTACCTTGATCACAAAAGCTGCTCCACCAGTAGAGCCTCTGATACTTCCATCAAAGCCGAAGATGGCATAGGTCGGAGGAGGGGGCTTCCAAGAGAAAAATACCTGACGATGCGCTCGAAGAGCAGAACCGGAGTCCCAGGTCCGAGAACTTCCACCGCCATACTTTGATACTCGTGCGCGTGAGCCCTAGCACGCTCAACAATGAATTTAGGGGAGAAAGTGTCGGAGTTGAAAAGTAGAGCATTCCGGGAGAGCCATATATGATATGGAAGGTAGGCGACAAACATTGGAGAGGTCGAGGAAGGAGGATGACGAAGAACATGAAGAAAGGTATCGATCGCATCATCGTCATGGTGCCAAAGGAAAGTGTAACCAGCTAAGAACTATACCCGTCGAGCTCGACCGCGGTAAAATAAGGACCGTCCAATGGTCTCGTCGTCAACACCATAAATCGGGTAAAAAGAATGAAGGTGGAGATCCCGCGTACATAGCATAGCTCTCGTGGGGAGACGCCTCCAAGCCACCCTCCAGATGAAAAGCTGCACTCTAGGATATATCTGAAAAGACCAAATCCGCTTCGCCTGTAAGCCAATCTCATCAGCTTGTTCGGGAAAATAATAGCAAGGCATTAACTAGTTTTTTTTTTTCTTTTCTTTCCGGTGGATGCCCGAGAAATAATACGGAGAACCTAACGAGAGGGGAAAGAAATTAAAAATTACAAGCAGGAAGATGGGGGATGCTGGCAAACCATTGTCATTTCATACTTGAATTTTACTTTACAATGTCCGTCTTAAATAGAGTTGATTGTTAGTAGACCATAATAATTTTGTGAAGGACTTTGTTGCACGAACTAACGAGTTTATGCTTACTGATTAAATCATGGCAATATTTGCAAGGACGAGGCCGATATCGGTTGCCGAGAAGTTTTTGCTAGTTCTCGATATTTCAGGTCGGACAATTGGTTAATTGATTTTAAGATAGATAACCAGGGAAAAAATAATCAGGAACCGGGTCTTATCCAATTCCAATCGATGCAACAGCTTGGTTAATCTCAATGAAAGTGGGTGAAATACAGAGAGAGCTCATCTATCAGTTTAAAGTTCTCAAAGAAAGAAGACAAGGCCAGCACCTTGATTATTTCTATGATCAGTTTTCTAAAGTCACCGAAGGTGAATTGTATGCGATGATTGATCTCTACCAGGTTCGCAATCAAAAATATCGTCCAACATTATATCTTAGATTATCTATCTAATATGTTGGTGAAAAAGAATCGTACAAGATGGTTTATTACAAATGGATTCACGATTAATATATCGGAGATGCGGACATTTTTCCGAGTGCTGCGGTACCACTTATTCTGCATGCAGTTTTCCTCCAGGTATGTTTTGCGGTGGATTAGAAGGTCCAGCAATGATTTAATATATGATCAACGGATGCATGTCCAGCTTTCATCTTCTTGACATACTCCAGGTCATGTTAGTAGGAGGCAACATTCATATTTTCTCCACCGTTTCATGAAGTACTTGTACGTATCCTGTGCCTGAAAAGCTGAAACTAGGGTGATCCGTTAAGGTCTCGGAGAAGTACCGGCTACAACATTTATCGACTCAGGATGGCTCTAGCAGCAAAAGCTCGAGTTTAAAGAATGTCCTGCTTTAACAAGAATGGTCCAGATAAAATAAAGATGGTGGTGGTCTGATGCAGAGCGTGGAGGCCTAACCTTTGCTCTCCAAGAAAAAAACTTGGTAGACGACGGTAACCAGCAAGGCCTTACATGTTGCGGTGCTAGCCGTGCTAATATCATTTATCGAGAAATCCTTCGTGCAGGATATGCATCTCTATTTTCAAGATTATAATATTGCTATCGATGCCGCCAGAGAAGTAATAAAAAAAATAAAATAAAAAGTACAATCGATAGGACATACAAGATTTTACTATAATAAAAATAATCACTTAAAAGATAAGAACTCACATTCTTAATCATATATAATTTATCTCGATAAGAATTTCAAATTAAAAGTTTCCAAGCTCTCGAAAAGTTTCTAATCTCTTAAGACCCTTCTCTACCGCCCAAAATTCTTTCGGTGCTTGTAGCTTGTCGACCTTGTATAGACTAAAATACCATGATTCCTGCTCCAGGTTGCATTGAAAAAAAAAAAAAAAGGCTTCATATTTCTTTTCCGATTGATGTTTGACCTCGGAAGAGTTTCCAGCCATTCGATCATCATCGGATATATCGAAATCACCGCATATCATGTTAGATCAGAGTCGGACTCATCGTTGAACGTCGGATCGCACCCGGGAAATGCTGCGAGCATCTGTTCATGCACAAGCCACATCCAAATCAGCCTCATCAGCGGGCAACCAACCCCATTGGATCATCCGATCACGCCAAGGGATGCTCGGTAGTCATCCGATTGCACAAATGCTGCCTCTCTTCTTATACTCTCCAACCGTGGGCTAGGATATTACATGCCCATGATCGCATGATGCCTCTCCCGCGGACCGCACGTGCGGTCCATGGTGCACCGTGCCAACTCCTGGGCAGGTGCGCCTGGACTTGATTTTGGATCCCGTTCTACGTTTGATTTTGGATCCTATTTTCCGATAGCTGGGCTTCTCACGGGCTGGGCTCGAGGCATAGCCCATCACTATATATAATTTTAAACTCGATCGAGCTGTTTTGATATATGACATCTAAAACTCACCAAGGCTATCATGGCCAGTGATAAGAAGGTTGTGTCCGTAGTCATGAATTCCCTCTTAAGCGGTTCCATATTGGCCAAAATATCACATCATGATAGATTATTTCATAGATTTGCCTGCAGAATGAACAAATCAATGTGTGCTAGTCAAATAATATCACCAATCATCATGAGTAGTTTGGCTAGACAAGCGTACTAGCTAGGTCAAAAGTACTTGGCTCTCCTCGGTGGTCCATTATTATCTTGACACAAAACTTGATATGAGCTCCAAAGTAATAGTGGAGATGATTAATATGATGATCATCGACAAGATTGACTTATGGAAGGGCTTACAACGGACACTCATTTCATACTATCACCAGAAAACTCTTGGCAATCCTCTATATAGTTCCCACGTCTTCTAATATCCCTGCAAGATACATTCTAAAACATGTTCTCCGAGGAATTCACTAACGAGCATAAATCTCCCTTCTCTGGGCATTTTCAACAACTTATCTATCAGAAACGATGGACTTCCACCTGCAAGCACCATCTAAAGTCATGCAGTCTTAACTTTTGATCATCAGACATTGCCGAAGAAGCTTGAATGTCTACATTACCGATCTCTCACGAGATCCATGTAGGAACCTTTAATCAAAAGAAAAAAAGAATCCATGTAGGAATAGACTTTTCCTCTTGTGGGTATTGTGCCTTGAAACCTTTTTCCCCAGCCATTTCTTTCAATTTCTCCAGAAGCTTCCCGACACATCTCTCTCTAGCGATGTTGCCTGGTTGGGAGAAGGGAGTGGAAGATGGGGGAAAAACATCGAATTTCTTGGGAAGGACAAATTTGTCACGTTAATCATCGAGTCCTGAATGGCGAAGTTCTCGAATCTGACAAACTAGTGCTGGGTGGAAACTGTTTCTAGATTCCCACGTTAAAGACGGCGAGCGGAACACCTGTTGGGAAGGATATAACTATGGCTATTGACTTGCCTGACAACCTAAGTAGAAGATGATCAAATCAGTTGCTATACCGACTATTTCTGATACATTTCATCAAGAGACTGTATACAGTCAGGTCTGACTAACATTTCTCCATTTGCATCCATTGAGTACTAACTCCTGAACTTATTCGGGCACACTAAATTACAAATGTTAAGGCCCCTTCTTTTCTCTCAGCAAGGTATCTTCTCTCCTGGTAACAAACAAGTTATTCTAATACTTGGAATCGATGGCATCCGAGTAAGTGACAATAACCGATCCTAGCTATCCCATTTGTTCTAGCAATCCCGGCTATCCTAACAGTGATCGTGGCAAGAAAAATTATGATGGACAAGTTTGTGGGGAGTAATATCCTGATAGAATTAACTATCCTAACAAAAAAATGCTAGCAGAAAGGGTCCCGAGAGACATAATCTCAACATCCTATCAGAATCTATTATACCTATTAGAGGAGGCCATATTTCTAATGATATTATATTATTCTGCATAAATCTATAAATTGATAAGAGGGGACCCTAGCGAGGTATGTTATGTTATACTACAGTAGGTTTCAAAGATTAATCAAGTATAGAAAAAGGCAAGAAAAACAAATAATGATTTAATGTGGTTCAGACAACCAAGAAAAAACTTTTGGAAGCTTACATCCACGATGACAAATCTCCCGATCATATTGTTGATAAGGATTCATAATCCTTTTATTAGAGAAAAATACAATAGGTTGTTATTTTTTGTTTAGATAGGTATAGATATTATACAACTTAACCTAATATTCTCCTATATTGGGATTAGAATAATCAGCCATATTTCCTACTATATTAGGATTAGAATGTTCTAGCATGATATTACACAGCTCATCCTGATTTTCTTCTATATTGGGATTAGAACAATCAACTATATTTCCTACTATATTGGGATTAGGATAATCTGGCATCCTAATCTTTCCAACACTCCCCCGCCAAGCTGGAACGTAAACATCCTCGAAGGTTAGCTTAGATACCATTTTCTAGAAAATGCTTTTAGAGAGAGCTTTAGTGAGTTATATCTGTAAGTTGCTCGTCACTACGAATATAAAGAGTTTCAATTATCTTGTCTTGAAGCTTTCCATGAACAAAGTGACAATTAATTTCTATATATTTTGTTCGTTCATGAAAAATTAGATTTGAGGCAATATAGATGGCAGCTTGATTACCACAAAATAACTTCATAGGAAACTTAGGAATTCCTAATCCAAATTATTGCACAAGCAATTGAAGCCAAACCATTTCACTTGTGGTTGAAGAAATGGCTTTATATTCGACCTCTGCACTGGATCTTGCCATAACTGTCTGCTTTTTACTTTTTCAAGTGATCAAGTTGCCTCATATAAATGTGCAAAAACCTATAATTAATTTTTATCCACAAGGATCCCTGCCCAATCTATATTAGTGTACCCCATAATGTCAGTATGTTTATGTTTCTTCATCACAATGCCTTGACCTAGACTAGACTTTGGGTACCGAATTATGCAATCTATGAGCACCATATGTCCTTCAGTAGGAGCATGTATGAACTAGCTTATGTAGCCGATAGCATAAGCAATATCTGGCTGCATAATGGTCAAGTAAATCAACCACCCGACCAGCCATTGATAGCGGCCCTAGTCAATTAATGGAGTAACATTGTTAACAAACTTACTATTATAATCCAAGATTCTAGAGGAGCAGCTCCAAGTTTTCTGGTCTCTTTTAATAAGTCAATATAATATTTTTTTTGAGAGATGAATAATCCTTTACTAAAATATGCTACCTCTATACCTAGAAAATAGTGCAAGTATCCAAATCCTTGATGTCAAATTTCACGTTCAAGTACCATTTGAGAGCTTCGATTTCATGAAGATTATTATCAGTAATGACTATATCATCCACATAGATAAAGATAACTACCATACCTTTGGCATTCCGCTTCACAAATAAGGAGGAATCTGAATCACAATTTTGAAATCTACGCTCTCAAAAGCGGAGCTTAATTTTCCATACCAAGCACGTGGTGATTGTTTAAGACCATAGATGTCTTTAATTAAGCTTGCATACTGCATTGGATTGGTTTTCTGAAGGATGTCCAGGAGGAATGTTCATATAAACTTCTTGTTCTAATTTACTTTATAAAAATATATTATTAACATTCATTTGAAAGAGAGGCCAATCACAGTTTACTGCTATAGACATCAGTACACATACTGTGCTCATTTTTACGACGGGAGCAAATGTTTCTTTGCAGTCTTTACCATATGTTTGAGTGTAACTTTTCACTATAAGCCTTGCCTTGTGATGCCCGATAGAACCATCATTCTCATATTTAATTTTGTACATACATTTATAACTCACATAATACTTTCCTTTAGGTAGGATAACTATATCCCAAGTATGATTTTTGGCAATAGCTTCTATCTCTTCTTTCATAGCATTTCACCATGCCGGAGAACTTTTGACTTCAAGAAAGGTAGCAGGTTCTTTTTGAGCATCAATAGCTGACAAAAAAAACATGGAAGGTAGGCGAAACTTTGTCATAGCGAATATAATCCCGAATAGAAAATCTTGCAGAGTGATAAATGGTGAAATCACAAAGTCTAGTAGAGGGCCGTGAGACCCGAGAACTCTAGCAAAGAGGCACGGGAGTGATGAAAGGTGAAGGTATAGCAGCTAAAGAAGGTGCAGCGACTATGGGATCCGTAATGGGTGGTGCAGCAATTGTGGGATCAGCACCGGATAAGGATTCTACATCCGATGTAGGATCTGCAGCTGTAAGATCTGCTACAGCTCATTGATTCCATAATTTGTAAGTTATAATCGGCAGGGGAGCAACTTCAACATTGAATTAATCCACTATAATCTTGAATGGCGTTCTCCCCCTGAGGTTGATCCTTGCTAGAAAAAAATATATGGGTCTCATCAAAGGCAACATCTCGGGAGATGAAAACCTTCTTGGTGGATGGATCAAAACATTTATATCACTTTTTGATAGAAGAATGATCAATAAAAATACAATTGCAAGCACGGGGATCATATTTTCTCCCAAGAGAGTGAACAAAACAAACATTACCAAATATGCAAAGATAAGAGATGGCCACTGATTGTCCAAGAAGCTGCTCCATTGGAGACCTATAGTGTAAGATCTTACAAAGAAGCTATTGATCAAGTAACAACTACCGAGTACTGCATCAAACCAATATGTTTTGAAAAAAATACCATAAAATAACAAAGCTCTTGTCGCTTCAAGTAGGTGGCGATTTTTTGTTCAATTATCTTATTTTGTTGGGGAGTGCCCAACAAGAGGTTTGATAAATAATTCCCAAAGACTCGAGGAATGATTCAAAAATATGATCTGTATATTCAGTCCTGTAATTAGTTCGGAGAATCTTGATAAGATGACCATATCGAGTGCGAACCATTTTACAATTTTTTTTTTGGAATACTTTCAATATATTACTCTTAAATTGTAGCAAATAAAGCCAAAGTTGTGTGGGACTTATCTTCAACAAAGGTAACAAAATATTTGAAACCATCAGGAGAGTCTACAGGGAAAGATTCCCAAAATTCAGAGTAAATTAATTCAAACAATTCTTGTGAAACATATGTATTAGAAGTAAAAGGCAGTTCATGCTGTTTAGAATAACGATGAGTTTCACAATGACTAGAATCAAGAGAAAAATCAGAGTTCAGATTATGCACAGCACATTATCTGAGGGATGGCCCAGGCATAAATGCCATGGTGTTGAAGCTACCTTTTTATCCATCCTTGCAACCAAAGCCTCGTTTGGAAGTCAACCACATAGAGACTGTCACGCCCCGAATCCAATACCGGAAACGGCTACGTGACCGGCCGCACAAATCCTAGATTTTATCCTAGAGATTATGCAAGGCCTAGGTACACAACAATTCAAATATCCAAAGTAAATTAATATTGTATAAACAAATCATTAACAATGTATAGTTCATAATTTAACTCGAGATCATAAATTGGTCTACTGACTCACAAACGTCAGTAACCGGACTAAGTAACTATTTATCTCAACAAACATGATGCTCCGTCTCACGCCCAGCCCAGATCCTCTTTAAGTTTCCTGAGTCTCTGAAAGAAAACAGATGGTAGGGAGTGAGCTACATAGCCCAGTAAGGGTTCCAAAATAATCACCAATAATATTTACATGTATATGAAAGCAGTAAACATTACCATAACATATGACGAAATCAACAATTCCGATCTCATATTTAACAAAAACTTTGGAAACTTTATTTTTTTTTCTTCTTATAGAATTTTCAATTATTTAACCATTGTCTTTAAGGTTCTGGACTAACCACGGTCACACTCCAGCCTGTGACTGGCACACTATTGTCACACTCCAGCCTGTGACGGGCACACTGTTGTCACACTTCAGCCTGTGACGGGCACACTGTTGTCACACTCCAGCCTGTGACGGCACACAAGTTGTCACACTCCAGCCTGTGACGGGCACACTGAGAAACCACGATACCGCCGTGGCATGGCTAGTCCAAACACCTGTTCTCTTAACACATTATCATTTCTCTTCACATAATCGAATCATGTCACTTTCCAGCGATCGCTACCACGATCAAATACATTTCAAGATCACATGGCAAATACAACCAATACTAACAACAAACTCGATCCGTAACCCGGAAATCAAATCATGCTACCCGAAAACCACTATGCATGAAAAATATTAATTATGCTCGAAACAAATCAGATCATGTAAATTATATTAATAAATACGGTGATTAGGTTAGAATTCCTTACAAATCAACTATCCACGCTTATACTAATCCGAACCCGAAATCGGTGCAACGCCTTCTCGCTCAGAAGACAGATTCTCTACATAGATAAATAATTTTAATTAAACTAAATTCTCAATTTTTCACGAATCTTGAAAACAAATCGCTGATTTTCTCTCCCTTCCTTCTCTCCCTTCCTTCTCTCTCCTCTTTCTCTCTCCTCCTTCTCTCTCATTCTCTCTCCTCCTTCTCTCTCCTCTTTCTCTCTCCTCGTTCTCTCTCCTCCTTCTCTCTCTCCTCTCTCTCTCTTTATCATATATATATATAGATATATATATATATATTTTAATTAATTATTATTTTTTTTTCCCTTCTTGGCCGTACCGAACCTTTTTTTTTTTTTTCTCTTTTTCTTTTCTTTCTTTCCTTTTCTTTCTTTTCTTTTTTTTTTTCTTTTTTTTTTTTTTTCTTTCTCTTTCTTTCTTTCTTTCTCTTCTCCCGAACACCCCTCGTTTTTTTTTTTTTTTTTTCTCTTCTTCCTCTTCTTTTCTTCTTCGGCCGACCACCATCTCACCCCCCCCACCTGCCGGCAACCACACCGTGGTTGTCGCAGGGCCCCCCGGACCAGGCGAAGGCGGCGACGACGGCGGCGGCGACGACGGCGGCGGGCGACGACGGCGGATGTAGCGGCAACTTCCCAAACCAAACCGAATCCAAAAGTTTCATCCAAAATTAACAAAAAGCCCACAAAAATTGCAAATAATAAAAAAAAAACCTTACCGGCGGCGTTGAGGAAGCTTCTGGTGTTCGTCGGAGAGGGAGAGAGAGCGGGATGGGGATTCTAAGGGCGGCGGTAAAGGGTTTAAAATGAAAACAAACAACGAGATTCCCCTCGTTATTAAAATACCACCCATCCCAAACCCTTTACGGGTCTTCTGCCGATCTTCTCCTCGCCTCTCACGACTCCTCCCTCCGAGTTCTCCGGCGAAAAATTCATCGAAATACCCCCCCTGTTCCGTCTCCTCTGTTCCTATTTTTTTTTCCTCGTTTGGGTTGAAGTCGGCTGGGTCTGCCGACTTCAGCCCAAGCCTGGTTTACATTCTCCCCCGTTAAAGAAAATTTCGTCCTCGAAATTTACGTACCTGGTATTTCGAAAAGCTGTGGATATTTTGTTCGCATCTCTGCTTCTAGTTCCCATGTAGCTTCTCTTTCACTGTGATTGCTCCATTGCACCTTCACATAGGGTATGATTCGGTATCTCAATTCTTGTTCCTTACTGTCAACAATTCGTAAAGGCACCTCCTCATAGGTCAAATTCTCCTGAAGTTGCAATGGCTCATAATCTATTGCATGATTAGGATCAGGAATGTATTTTCGTAACATAGATACGTGAAACACATTGTGCACTCCAGATATAACTGGTGGCAGAGCTAATCGGTAGGCCACCTCACCAACCTTATCCAAAATTTCAAATGGTCCCACAAATCTCGGGCTTAACTTTCCTCGTACACCAAATCTCCTCACACCCTTTGTGGGAGACACTTTCAAAAAGACATGATCACCAACATGAATTCCAGCTCTCTTCGTCTCTTATCAGCATAACTTTTCTGTCGGCTCTGAGCAGTACGCAAACGTTCTCTGATCATTTGTACCTTTTTCACTGTTTGTTGTACTATTTCTGGACCCAACAATTTTCTTTCTCCCACATCATCCCAGCAGATAGGAGATCTACACTTCCTACCATATAAAGCCTCAAAAGGCGCCATTTGAATGCTAGCTTGAAAACTATTATTGTAAGCAAATTCTATTAACGATAGATGATAGTCCCAAGCACCACCCAAGTCCATAACACAAGCTCTCAACATGTCTTCCAGAATCTGGATGGTTCGCTCAGACTGTCCATCAGTTTGGGGATGAAAAACTGTACTAAAACTTAATTTGGTCCCCAATGCTTTATGAAGACTCTTCCAAAATTGTGAAACAAACCTACTGTCTCGATCCGATACTATAGAAATTGGAATTCCATGTAGTCTCACAATTTGTTCTATGTACATGTTTGCTAATTTTTCCAGAGAGAGTCCGATACGAAAAGATAAGAAATGAGCAGACTTCGTTAGTCGATCCACAATCACCCATATCGTATTATTTCCCTTAGGAGTTTTGGGTAATCCTGTCACAAAGTCCATAGTAATGTGCTCCCACTTCCACTGAGGAATCGCAAGAGACTGCAATGGCCCAGCAGGTCTTTGATGCTCAGCTTTTACCTGTTGACACACCAAACATTGAGCCACATACTGAGCTATATCCTTCTTCATACCAGACCACCAAAAGTTTTCACGTAGATCTCGATACATTTTTGTACTACCCGGATGCATCGTATATACTGAACTATGTGCTTTTTCCATAATTTCATTCTTTAATTCTGGAAGTTTAGGAACACATAATCTGTTACCAAATCTCAAGGTACCATCTTCATATATAGTAAATTCTGATTGTACACCAGACTCAACTGTCTCTTTAATTTCTGAAGCTCTAAATCTTCCTTCTGAGCTGATTTAATTTTGTCAATCAGGATAGGTTGTACCATAATATTTGCTAATTGCATCCCAGAATTATGAATTCGTACCTCTATCCCTGATCTTTCCAGATCCATTAAGATGTGCTTTTGATTAGTAATTAAAGTTGCCAACTTACTCGGGGTTTTCCTACTCAGGGCATCTGCTACAACATTTGCCTTTCC
This sequence comes from Areca catechu, assembly GCA_021397845.1. Lineage (NCBI taxonomy): Eukaryota > Viridiplantae > Streptophyta > Magnoliopsida > Arecales > Arecaceae > Areca > Areca catechu. The sequence continues at coordinate 20,710,946 of CM038049.1, read as the reverse complement.
TGGATGGTAGCTGATAGTCAGATCATAATCCTTAATAGTTCCAGCCATCTTCTCTGTCTCAAATTCAATTCCTTCTGAGTAAATATATACTTTAAACTTTTATGTCTGTAAAGATTTCACAACGACTACCATACAGGTAATGTCTCCATATCTTTAAAGCAAATACTACAGCTGCTAACTCTAAGTCATGAGTGGGATAATTTTGACTCATATGATTTCAGCTGTCTAGAAGCATAGGCTATCACTTTTTCCATTTTGCATTAGCACACAACCGAGACCCTTTCGGGATGCATCACTATATATGCAAAACTCCCCTGTCTCTGCAGGAACAGTCAGTACTAGGGCAGTGATTAACCTTTCTTCAATTCTTGAAAACTATGCTTACATCATCTGTCCATTCAAATTTTGTTCATTTCTGAGTCAGGCGATTAAGGGTATAGCAATAAGAAAAAATCCTTCAACAAACTTCGATAATATCCGCCATTCCCAGAAACTACGAACTTCGGACACATTAGTGGGTCTCTCCCACCTCTACACTGCTTCCACTTTCTTTGGATCCACAGAAATACCATCCTTTGATATAACATGGCCAAGGAAAGAAATTCTGTCCAACCAAAAGTCCATTTTTTTTAGCTTGGCAAATAATTTCTTCTCCTTGAGTATTTGTAATACTATCTTTAAGTGCTCCTCATGTGCTTGTAGACCTTTTGATATATCAGTATATCATCAATGAATACTAACTACAAATTGATCCAGATATGGTCTAAACACTCGGTTCATGAGATCCATGAAAACTGCAGGTGCATTTGTCAGACCAAAAGGTAAAACCAAAAATTCATAGTGTCCATATCTGGTTCTAAAAGCTGTCTTTGGTACATCCTCTGTCTTAATCTTCAATTGATGATAACCAGAACGAAGATCAATTTTAGAGAATACTTGTGCCCCCTGTAATTGATCAAATAGATCATCAATCCTTGGTAAGGGATATTGTTCCTTATAGTCACTTTGTTCAATTCTCGATAATCAATGCAAAGCCGAAAACTTCCATCCTTCTTCTTTACAAATAAGACTGGAGCACCCCAGGGAGACACGCTAGGTCTGATAAATCCTTTATCCAATAGTTCTTGCAATTGCTCCTTAAGTTCTTTTAATTCTGCCGGAGCCATTCTATAAGGAGCTTTGGAGATGGCACCTGTACCTGGTATAAGATCGATAGAGAACTCAATCTCTCTATCAGGAGTAATCCTGGCAGATCATCGGGAAAGACCTCCGGAAATTCTTTCACAACAGGTATGTCTTCCACTTAAGATCCTGCTGTTGAGTATCTATCACCGTTGCCAGAAATCCTTCACAACCTTGTCTGAGGAGTCGCTTGGCAATGAAAGCCGAAATTATCCTCCTCATAAGAGTTAACTTGTTTCTCTTAAAACAGAACTCTGACTGATCAGGAATTTGAAATTTTACAATTTTCTCAAAACAATTGATGGAAGCATGGTTTGCTATCAGCCAATCCATTCCAAGGATTATATCGAAGTCTTTCATATCCATAACTATCAAATCGGCTTCCATTGTTCTACCTTCGATATTCAATCTACATTTTTGCAGATTTGTTTAACCACAAAAACATCCCCACTAGGAGTGGAAATACAGAGTTCAAATTCTAAAGATGTCAGGGTTAACCCATTATTCTCCCTAACCAATCTAACAGATACGAAGAGTGTGTAGCACCAGTATCAAAAAGAACATAAACATTACTGGAAAATAATTGATCATACCTGTCACTACAGAATTTGATGCATTAGCATCCTGCTGGGTGAGTAAATAACCTGTCCCTGAGTTACTGTTTTCTGTTGCCCTTCTAATTGCTGTTTTCCACGAGGTAACTGATGCTGTGACCCCTGACCTGATGGACATACAACTGCCTTATGTCCCGGTTTACCACAGTTATGGCACTTCCACTCATCTGGCCACGTACAATCCCGCTTATAATGAGAACCACCACACTTAAAGCACTTGACATCATTCTTTGTTGGGTCTTGTTATCTGAAGTACATTGTCAAGCTTCCTGGTTTTTGCATTGGTACCTTTAAAGAATTGGCCTTGATTCCCTCTTGTTCCAGATCTCTTCTTTAATGCTTTTTCCCTTTCAGCTTGAGCCACATCCAATCCCCTTTCAATAATTAATGCTTTATTAACAACCTCCTTATAAGTTGGTAGCTCAAAAGCAATCACTTGATGCTGGATCTGACTTTTAAGTCCATTCTCAAATTTCCTGGCCCGGATTCCTTCATCAGCTAAGAGTGATGGAGCATATCTCGACAATTCCTCAAACTTTGAGGCATACTGAGAAACAGTTAAAGTACCTTGCTCCAAGCGATCAAATTCTCAAAATTTTTGTACCCGAATACTTTGAGGAAAATATCTCTCATAGAAAACCTTTCTAAAATCTGTCCAGGTAAAAGGTGTATCATTTGGTCCTTGTTTTCCAAGCTCCAGCTCCCACCAAGCAGCTGCCTCATCTTGCAATAAAAAGGTAGCGAATGTAACTTTCTCTTCTTCTGGACACCGCAAGGCTTGGAAAACTTTCTCAACAGCTTTAAGCCATCCCTCTGCCTCCATGGGATCAGAAGTCCCCTTGAATGCGGTGGCGCATACTTCTTGAAATCTATTAATGTAATTGGCCGTTCTTGAGGAATTCTGACTTCTGGCTGTTGTCGTTGTAATAATAACTGTTGCATAAATTGCTGCTGTTGCTGTTGGGCTTCCATAAATCTTAGTGTATCGGCTCTTGCAGTAGCTTGCTGCTGCACTAAAATTTGTAATAACTGAGGAAGACCCATCTGGTCCCCAGGCTGAACTCCAGATCCCCCGGTGTACCTGTTTCAGCAGTTCCAGTCTCCGGGGTGTTATCCAAAGGATTGGGCACTGGCTCATGATCATGCTCCTCATTACCAGTGTTGTCCACCAGATTTGGCATTGGGTCCTGTGGACGTTCCTCATTATCAGATAAGGCTCCAGCATTGTCATGCTGCTCAATAGGATCCCAAGCATTTGCTCCATCTGCAAATCTCGTGGGCCTCCTAACACGTCCACGTCCACTACCACGCGCCATGGAAAACCTACACCAATGTGTTAGTAAACAACTAACACTCAGATGGTCAAAACAATCATGACATAATATCTACCCCACCTATGGATCAACCCACACTCTCTCTCGTTGAGCTTTTATCCTAAGATCCTAGAACCTGGTTTGCTCTGATACCACTCTGTCACGCCCCGAATCCAATACCGGAAATGGCTACATGACCGGCTGCACAAACCCTAGGTTTTACCCTAGAGATTATGCAAGGCCTAGGTACACAACAATTCAAATATATCCAAAGTAAATTAATATTGTATAAACAAATCATTAACAATGTATAGTTCATAATTTAACTCGAGATCATAAATGGTCTACTGACTCACAAACGTCAGTAACCGGACTAACTAACTATTTATCTCAACAAACATGATGCTCCGTCTCACGCCCAGCCCAGATCCTCTTTAAGTTTCCTGAGTCTCTGAAAGAAAACAGATGGTAGGGAGTGAGCTACATAGCCCAGTAAGGGTTCCAAAATAATCACCAATAATAATTTACATGTATATGAAAGCAGTAAACATTACCATAACATATGACGAAATCAACAATTCCGATCTCATCATTATATTTAACAAAAACTTTGAAACTTTATTTTTTTTTCTTCTTATAGAATTTCCAATTATTTAACCATTGTCTTTAGGTTCTGGACTAACCACGGTCACACTCCAGCCTGTGACTGGCACACTATTGTCACACTCCAGCCTGTGACGGGCACACTATTGTCACACTTCAGCCTGTGACGGGCACACTGTTGTCACACTCCAGCCTGTGACGGGCACACAAGTTGTCACACTCCAGCCTGTGACGGGCACACTGAGAAACCACGGTACCGCCGTGGCATGGCTAGTCCAAACACCAGTTCTCTTAATACATTATCATTTCTCTTCACATAATCGAATCATGTCACTTTCCAACGATCGCTACCACGATCAAAACATTTCAAGATCACATGGCAAATACAACCAATACTAACAACAAACTCGATCCGTAACCCGAAATCAATCATGCTACCCGAAAACCACTATGCATGAAAAATATTTAATTATGCTCGAAACAAATCAGATCATGTAAATTATATTAATAAATACGGTGATTAGGTTAGAATTCCTTACAAATCAACTATCCACGCTTATACTAATCCGAACCCGAAATCGGTGCAACCCTTCTCGCTCAGAAGACAGATTCTCTACATAGATAAATATTTTTAATTAAACTAAATTCTCAATTTTTCACGAATATTAAAAACAAATCGCTGATTTTCTCTCCCTTCCTTCTCTCTCCTCTTTCTCTCTCCTCCTTCTCTCTCATCCTTCTCTCTCCTCCTTCTCTCTTCTCCTTCTCTCTCCTTCTCTCTCCTCCTTCTCTCTCCTCCTCCTCTCTCCTCTTTCTCTCTCCTCGTTCTCTCTCCTCCTCTCTCTCCTCTTATCATATATATATATATATATATATATATATATATATATATATATATATATATATATATATATATATATATATATATATATATTAATTAATTATTTTTTTTCCTTCTTGGCCGTATCGAAACTTTTTTTTTTTTTTTCCTCTTTTCTTTTCTTTTCTTTCCTTTTCTTTTCTTTTCTTTTTTTTTTTTCTTTTTTTTTTTTTTTTCTTCTCCTTTCTTCTCTCTCTTCTCCCGAACACCCCTCGTTTTTTTTTTTTTCTCTTCTTCTTCTTCCTCTTCTTTTCTTCTTCGGCCGACCACCATCTCACCCCCCCCACCTGCCGGCAACCACACCGTGGTTGTCGCAGGGCCCTCCCGGACCGGCGAAGGCGGCGACGACGGCGGCGGCGGCGGCGACGACGGCGGATGCAGCGGCAACTTCCCAAACCAAACCGAACCCAAAATTTTATCCAAAATTAACAAAAGCCCACAAAAATTGCAAATATAAAAAAAAAACCTTACCGGCGCGTTGAGGAAGCTTCCGGTGTTCGTCGGAGAGGGAGAGAGAGCGGGATGGGGGTTCTAAGGGCGGCGGTAAAGGGTTTAAAATGAAAACAAAACAACGAGATTCCCTCGTTATTAAAAATACCACCCATCCCAAACCCTTTACGGTCTTCCGCCGATCTTCTCCTCGCTTCTCACGACTCCTCCCTCCGAGTTCTCCGGCGAAAAATTCGTCGAAATACCCCCCCTGTTCCGTCTCCTCTGTTCCTATTTTTTTTTTTCCTCGTTTGGGTTGAAGTCGGCTGGGTCTGCCGACTTCAGCCCAAGCCTGGTTTTACAGAGACCATGATGAAATCGGCCTTCACAATCATCCTCCCTATGAGTTTGTCCAGAAACACTACCTTTTGATGGAAAAAATATAATATCACGGTCTAATTCTTTAGCAAGTTTACTGATGGATAGCAGATTCGAAGAAAAAGTTGGCACAAATAACACATCACAAGTAGTAGAAAATAAATTAATAGTGCCCTTTACTTCAACAGGAATCTGAGTTCCCGTTGGCTACAGTGATGGGACCATGAGTCCTTAGAAACAAACACGAAAATCAGATAAGCCATAAGAAGCACTGCACATATGATCGGCAGTGCTTGAATCGATGGTAAAAAGAATTCTTTGAAATAAGGTCATAAAAGCCAAAAAATCACCTGACCGAGCCAAATTACTAAAATAAAAAATCGATACGTGGTAGTACCACCGAATTGGATTAGATGCTGTGGTCGAAGAGCAAGTTTATTCAACGAGGTTTGAAATTTAGATATCGGTCCTTGAGTTTATGCTGCAAACTTGGCAGTGGGACGAAATTTAGATATTGTAACTGCCACAACGATCCTTAAAGTGATTGTCCATGACACAATGATTGCAATGAAATTTATCATTCGCCATTGCCTTTACCAAACCCGAGCATCCCCGATTAGAACCAGAACGACCTCCATAACTAGATTGTTGGTTTGAATTGTTTTTAGCAGTATGGACAGAATTTCCAACAAAATAGTGAAAAATTTTGTCTTGCTTTCCCCGTTATACATAGGTATCAACAATCCGGGCTGCTCGTCGATATTGTCGATTGTCAGCCTAGCCCCTCCGTAAATTTTTCGCGTGCCCCCCCGCCCGACCGGACGAGTATGTCAGCCTAGCTCCACTGCGGCGCCGGAGTTTCGGCCGCTCAGCCCCGGTCACGTGCCATGAACTTAATATGGAATTTAATCGAGTCACCCGCTGTCACGTCCATCCGAATCCAGCACCGGAATCGGCTACGCGGACCGGCCGCACAAACTCTAGGTTTTACCCTAGAGATCATGCAAGGCCTAGGTACACCAAAAGTCAACCATGTCAAATTAAAACTAATATTATATAAACAAACAAGTAACGTGTACAATCCATTTATTAAGTCGATATTACTAATGGTCTACTGATTCACAAACATCAGTAACCGAAATTAACTCTAACTAACTCAGCATATATGTGAAACTTTGTCTCCACGCACAGCCCAAATCCTGTCACGCATCTGAGTCTCTGAAAAATTAAAAGGTAGGAAGTGAGCTTAACAGCCCAGTAAGGTATCCATAAGATCACTCCAATTAATATATAAATTTCTGAAATAATAAAGTACCAGTATGTATGTCATGCAATCAAATGATTTAGGCCTCATGTATTACACACCTTGATATCTTTATATTTTTCCTTTAGAATTCCCATTATTGAACCTTTATCTTTAGGGTTCTGGACTAGCCACGGTCATGTACCAGCCCATGACTGGCAACCGCAAAGCGACCATGCATACTATGGTCGGTCCTGCTCACGTACTAAGCCCGTGGCTCGGCTGTCCCACGTATATCCGCCGTGGATGGCTCCCACGTACAAAGCCCATGGCTCAGGCTGTATAACCACGGTGCTGCTGTAGCATGGCTAGACCAAAAATCGTATTTACTTCATTAATACTTGTCAAAATATATCTTTTATGACCTCTCGATAAACGATATCGTGGTCCACCCACTCGATAACCGATATCGTGGTCCAACCCATTTTAATAACCGATATCGTGGTCCAACCCACTCGATATCGGTTTCATGGTTCAACCTATTTAGCAATCCGGTATCATGGTCCAACCCATCCGAATATCAATTTTCTTTATAACATCATGCATGAAATAACGACAATAAAAATGATAAAACCACAATGTCTATCATAAGAAAACAACTATGCCATATCATATAGTACCCCACGTGCAAAATCATATAACATATATGCTTAGATCAAGCCAGGCCATAATAAATTCAAGCATAAAGGAATGATCAATAGAGAATTCCTTACCTTAACGCGCTATTCTACTATATCCGATATTAGTCGGTACCCAAAATTTGCACAACGTTTTCCTGCTCAAAGGTTGATTTCTTATAATTACATAAATTTATTCAAATCAATCTCTAGTTGCACGATTTTTGAGAAAAACTTCACGATCCTCTCTCTCCTATATTAATACATTATTATTATAATATTTATTCTCTCTCTTCTTCCTCCCTCCTCTTCTTCTCTCTCTCTTTCTCTTTCCTCCTTCTCCTCTTCATTCTCTCTCCTCTTTCTCTCTTTCCTTCTCTCTCCTCCTTATTATTATTATTATTATTATTTTTTTTACTAGACTGGCCAAACTCTCTTCTTCCTTCTCTTTTCTTTTCTTTTCACCCGAACGACTCCCCCCCTGTTCTCCTTTGATCCGGCCATTCCCCCAGCTGTCGGCAACCACGGAAAGTAAGGCATCTATATGATCATTCTAAGTAATAATATAATTTTCTGAAAACAATAAAATTCTAATATAATATGTCAATGCAATCAAATGATTTCAGCCTCATGTATTACAACTTTGATAATATTTTATTTTTTTCTTGTAATTTCCATTACGTAATCTTTATCTTTAGGGTCCTGGACTAGCCATGGTCATGTACCAGCCCATGACTGGCAACCACAAAGCGACCATGTATACTATGGTCGGTCCTGCTCACGTACTAAGCCCGTGGCTCGGCTGTCCCACGTACTACCCGCATGGCGGCTTCCACGTACAAAGCCCGTGGCTCAGGCTGTATAACCACGGTGCAACCGTAGCATGGCTAGACCAAACACCTTATTTACATTAATAACACTTGTCAAAACATCTTTTATGATCTCTCGACAACCGGTATCGTGGTCCAAACCACTCGATAACCGATGTCATGGTCCAACACATTGTATTAACTGATATCGTGGTCCAACCCACTCGATATTCGGTTTCATGGGTCAACTTGTTTAGCATTCGGTATCATGGTCCAAACCATCCGGATATAAATTTTCTCTATACCATCATGCATGGAATACGACGACAATAATGTTAAAAAATACATTATTATCACAAGAAAATAACTATGCCACATAATTATATCATACGTGTAAATGCATATAAAACTCATGCATAAAGAATGATCGATACAGATTTCCTTACCTTATCGCCAATCCTAATATATTGGACACTAGTCAGTACCCGAATTTTTGCACGATGCCTCCATGCTCAGAAAACCGATTCCCTACATAATAAATAATTTAATTAAAATCTAAATTCTCGAATTTCACGAATTTCGAGAAAATTCCTGGATTCTCTCTTCTTCCTCTCCTCTTCCTTCTCTCTTCCTTCCCTCTCCTCTTTCTCTCTCTTCCTTCCCTCTCCTCTTTCTCTCTCGCTCTCTTCCTTCTCTCTCCTCTTTCTCTCTCTTCCTTCTCTCTCCTCTTCTCTCTCCTCTTTCTCTCTCCTCTTTCTCTCTCTTCTTTCTCTCTCTTCTTTCTCTCTCTTCCTTCTCTCTTATTATTATATATATATTTTTTATTATTAATATTTTTTTCTTCCGGACCGAACCAAATATATATATATATATATATATATATTTTTTCCTTTCCTTTCTCCCGAATCCAAAACCAAACCCCCCTTTTTTTTTTTCTTCCTCTTTTCTTCCTTCTTTTCTTCTTTCTCCAAACGGCCCTCCCTTGCCTCGCCTGAACCAAACCGGTCCGGCCTTCCCCCGGCTACCGGCGACCTAGGAAGAAGGTCTCGGGGAGAGTCTCGGTAAACGGCGGACGGCGGCAACGAAGCCACCGTGGATCCCAGTCCCAACCAGAAATTAGGTTCGGCCCCCTTTTTTTTCCTTAAAAAAAATACTCATAAAAATCCTTACCTGACTTCGCCGGACTCCTAGATGCTCGCCGAAGAGGGAGACGTCGCGTGGAAGAAGCCGATAAAGTTGGATTGGTAGTGGTGAGGGAATTTAAAGGAACCCACGATGGTTTCACTGCCGTTTGGGGAGCAACCACCGCCGGATCGGAGTTCCACTCCATCCTGGACTCGTCGCCGACCAATTCCCGTACTCTTCGCGATGTTTCCCCGAGTCTTCCGACGAGATCCACGGCGAGGTCTTTTCCCTGTTCCAGTCTCCCTCGTTCTCCCGTCTCTTTCTTCTTTTTTTATTTTGGTTGGGTCGAAGTCGGCTGGGCCTGCCGACTACGGTCTAAAGTCTAAATATTACATACATTTCCTTCGAAGATCCTACGGAGACTTGGCTGTCTCTGAATAAGTAAATATCTTATAGATTTGATATTCCATTGAATTAAACAACCAAGACATGACCATATTATCGTAAGCCTGCCATTCAGCAAATTTTCATTTGGTAGATGCAGCTACTTTGATGAGACCATTTACATCACCTAATTTCGATCTACCTCCAAAAATTATAGAGATAACTCTAGAGCAAGGCAAATAATTTCATCCATTTAACATGATGGTGGTAAGCTTGTTGGACATCCCAGACACGTTTATTATTATCAGCCATATTGCAAGATAGCGAGGAAAGCATGAGGTCCAGAAAACTTATTTGAAATCACCATGGATTGAAAAAGGATTGCAGGAAAAAAATGGGCCGCTAGTACTAGAACTGAATTTGCAGATACTGACGGATAAGTAGAAGCAATGAAACTGATCTTACGATCACTTTGCAAGCTCTGATACCATGTTTCAAAGATTAACAAGTATATATATAATATATAATTATATATATATAAAGGGTAAGAAAAACAAACAATAATTTAACGTGGTTCGAACAATCAAGAAAAACTCTTGGAAGCTTACATCAACAATGACAAATCTCCCAAGCATATTTTTAAAAAGGATTCATCGTCCTTTTAATGGAGAAAATACAATGGCTTGCTATTTTTGTTTTAATAGGTATAGATATTATACAGCTCATGTTGATTTTCTCCTATATTGGGATTAGAACAATCAACCATATTTCCTACTGTATCAGGATTAGAATGATCTAGCATGATGTTATACAAATCATCTTGATTTTCTCCTATATTAGGATCAGAACATTAGCCATATTCCTACTATATGGGATTGGGATGACCTGGTATCCGAATCTTTCCAACTAGGGCCGGAAATGGGCCGGCCCAAAGCTCATCGGGCCGGCCAAAAGACTATATTTAAAATTTTGGACCGAATCCGGGCATCCCTTTGGTCCAAAAATTAAATTGACTATTTTTATAGCCCTAAGACTAGTCGATATGTTTAAAATTTAGTCCGAAGCATGAACCAATTTCAGGCCGGCCGAAGTTTATTGAGCTGGTCCAGCCCAGTTCCAGACAATGGGCTTTTAGACTGGCCCAGTCCAGCCCTAATTCCAACACTCATCTCTACCACTTTCACACTCAAAATCATCACTTAGCTCTTAGCTCCAGCTGCTATAGTCATCTCATCTTCCTCATTGACTTAAGTATTAGGAATTCGTCAATTATCATCAAAAAGGGCCTATTATTGTAGGCCCTTGGTGAAGCATCTAGGAGCAGCTTTTTACCCCACCAGAGGAAAACTAGAAAATTCGAGCACCGTCGTAATCAGTAAAGAATGATTTGATGGCAACATGCCCATTATCTTTAAATATTCATCATATTTGCCACAAGGTTGAAGGATTTGCATGGTGCTCCAAGCTTTGGAAGACTTGGGAGACCATGGCAGGGATGCTGGAGGCGATCCTGGGGCTTGGGGGCGTGTCCAAGCGGGGTCCTGATGTATTCGGGATTTCTGGAGATGTTCCAGGGATACTCTGAGTCTGAGGTTGAGAGAACTAGTGAGACATGGGTGTACATGGGCTTGGGTTTGGGTTTTCTCGAGTGACTCAGAGTGAGAGTTTTTTAGGGCTAGGTCGGTTGTGACCTAGGGTTATATCTTTATGTGTATACAAAGAACGATGGAACGTCGGGAAATAATAAGAGTTGACGCGATCCCTTTCCTCCTCGGGAAAACCCTAGCCTCTCTTTTTTCTCCTGGATCTTTCTCGTGTGTGGAGCCCCATGGGGGCTCGCCTCCGCGACGGGAGCGGATGGCGTGCCCCATCTCTTCCCTGGTGATTGTTCCTTTTGCACCATGGCGGCATCAAGGAGGATCCCGGGCATTCCGTGGAGTAGGCTTACTCCAATAATTAGTATCAGAGCAACCTTGATGCGGTGGCATGAAGGATGTAGGGAAGAGGATGACACGAGAATGGTACAGATCTCGAGGTACCGAGATATGGAGGAGAGGGCCAGTACCCTCCCTGGTAACGGAGATGGAGAAGGAGCAGATCCGGCATGGATCTAGGCGATGCATAGAGCAGCGCATTGCAGGGCACGCGCACAGGGGTCGGTCGCAGGACAACGACGCGAGGGCGACGCAGGGCGGCTCTGGCGAGAAGAAGACGAGGAAGGGCGCAGTGCAGCATGCAGGCGCGGTGCGGGCGATGCGGTCGCGGGTGCAGACGTGGCGCCGAGCGGCGCGGAGGCGTCGTAGCGAGGTGCCGGTGCAGGAGCGATGCAGGGCGGCACCGGGGGGCGACGACGCGACAGGGAGAGGCTGCGGTCCACGGTTCCCTGCTGTGGACCGGCAGCCATGGCAGCGTGGACGTGGACCGGGCTTGGCGCACGTGAGCCCTTGGGCCGGTTCACGGTGAACCGGCAATTAAATTACTATGCTCTGAAAATCATGTAGATGGATTTTCGACGATTCCGGGCTCAACTGAACTCCGATTTGAGCCCCGTCTACACGTTGGACTTCATTTTTCAAGCTCTTCATGTTAAGCTAGGTCAGATCTGATGATGGAGTTAGATCACAGGGTATGTGGAGATCGTGATGCAGCGGCCGTGTTTGTGGGCAGCATATGCAGGATGGTTCCATCTTCGGCATCCTTGACGGACAGAGGTTCGAGGTATCAGGAATAGTGTGGAGGTTTGCTGGTGGAGCGGATATCGCCAAAGATGATGGGTCCGGTGGTGCAGGAGTTCGCGACGGTGGTGCAGAGCTGCAGGTCCTATGCTGAGGAGCTATGATAGGTCGGGTGATCTGTGATTCAGCACAGGTGGAGCGATGCATACCGGGATCTTTCAGAGTATGAGTGGTAGCTCCATCGATAGTGGACCAGGTTCTTGGTCACTGTGGAGGAGAGCGATCGGTAGTACTCCAGCTACCTTGATCGTGATTGAGCTGGACGTGGGTGGTATCCCACGTGATTGGAGGTCGATCTCAGGAGATGGATATCTCATAGAGACCAGGTACATCAGCAGAGGACGGTACCAGAGGCAGCTTAGGGAGACAGGGGACAGTCTCAGGGAGCGTCAGAGGTATCGGGCAGTCGGGAGTGTCCTGGTATGGCGGCTTTTGCCTAGGGACATAGACTAGAGCTGATGGGGCTGGCAGCTTAGGGAGACCGGGGATAGGTCTTAGGGAGCGCCAGGGACATCATGCAGCCGGAAGATAGGCTGGGACATAATGGAGCAGCCGTTGGAGATGGTTGTTGGGTCAATCGCTGGGTTAGAGGAGTTGGGATGCTCCTGGGTTTCAGAGATTCCTGCGGGGTTACAGAGTATCCGAAACGGTCTCGGAGGGGTCGCGGTGATGCGGAGGATCCGAGGAGGTGTGACTGGGTACGAGGTTCAGGTGCAGGCTTAGCAGGGCAGCGTTGAGTCGTGGCCTCGGGGTTTCATTCTGTGGCATCAGGTGGACTTTAGTTTCAGGTGGAGCACTGGGGATAGGTGGCTTCATGGGTAGAGCAGGTTTTATCACGAGTTTAGAGCGGGAGGTGCAGGGAGGACCATATCCTAGCACGAGCGCCAGGGGTGCACTTAGTCAGGTAGAGCTCCAGTTACAGCGAGTGCCGATTCAGGTTCGCTGGGTTCTCCAAGGAAGTCCAAGAACAGATTGATGCAGCTGCCATGCAAGAAGGAATGCTACAATCGGTGGTGCCAGGATACAAGCAAGGGTTTTCAGCTGTGGAGGCGGTCATCCCGAAGGCCTCCACGTGAATTCAGCAGCTAAAGAATGTTGGCAGAGGCGAGGATATCCGCACAAGCTGTCAAGACACGCAGTTACAGCAGGGTTGTGCATGGAGGACATTGCCAGGTTTGCCAAAGCTTGAAGGCACCAAGATGGAGATTGTAGGGATTTGCATGGTGCTCCAAGCTTTGGAGAGACTTGGGAGACCATGGCAGGGATGCTAGAGACGATCCCTGGGGCTTGGGGGCGTGTCCCAAGCGGGTCCTGGATGTATTCCGGGATTTCCTGGAGATGTTCCAGGGATGCTCCGAGTCTGAGGTTGAAAGAACTAGTGAGACATGGTGTACATGGGCTCGGGTTTGGGTTTTCTCGAGTGACTCAGAGGGGAGAGTTTTTTAGGGATAGGTCGGTTGTGACCTAGGGTTATATCTTTATGTGTATATAAAGAACGACGGAATGTCGGGAAATAATAAGAGATGCGATCCCTTTTCTCCTCCGGAAAAATCCTGGCCTCTCTTTTTTTGTCCCGGTTCTTTTTCGTGTGTGGAGCCCCATGGGGGTTCGTCTATGCGACAGGAGCGGATGGCGTGCCCCATCTCTTCCTTGGTGATCGTTCCTTTTGCATCATGATGGCATCAAGAAGGATTCCGTGCATTCTGTGGAGGAGGCTTGCTCCAATAAGATATATCCTTAAATGCTTATTTTCAAGGTCTTGCCCTACCAGCATCACTTCCTTGGGCGTTGGTAGGAGGTGGCATGGGCACCATTGCCCGAGGGGTTGGTAAAGTGGGCCATAGGCTCTTGTAGGTTATGTTTAGAGCAGAACAAAGGGAAAAAATGTTTCAGTTAGCACAGAATTACAGGAGAGAGGACCTTAAGCAATAATGAATATGGTCCTTATAAAAATAAAAAGCATTTAGCCTAGAAGAATGCTTAAAAAAAGTGAAAAAAAATTAGAATGATGCCATAACTTGTATCAAAAAGACAATGATGATCTAACTTGAAGTCTTCCATGTTGGCTTCCAGGACCCATGGAATGCAAAGAATTTAATTGGTAGTCCCCACGAGACTGTCAAGCCAATAAATTTTTGGATTATGCTACATGGCTTCCCATAATTAATTACAAGCAACCACATTCCTGCATTTCTTTTATGATAGTTCTCATAGTTTTTCTTTGATGTTTTTTCATGCGGTCAGGGGGTTTAATAATAATTATTCTTTAAGAAGAATTTGTAAATAAGACATGCAGATCCATGATTCCAGTGGTTCAAACCAACTGTATTGGAAGGGAACAACCTAATTAACTTAGGTGAAGATGCTGTTCTGGCTTTTGGTAATTCTCAAGGAATTATAGATGGCAGAATGATAATTTTGGTTAGAGATGGAAGTGCCAAGTGGGTTAGATCAAAGCTAGATAAATGTTAAGCTAACTTAACTCTATTTTCCTTATCCAGACCTTAACCCAACTAATTCCTGAGTGCCTCCCATTACATCAAATAATAATAATAATAATAAAAAAAGTAATTTAAAAAAAAAAAAAAAACCATTTCTCGAGAATATAACAAGTCATCCAACATTGTACCAATCATCCTTGCCATGGATGATATGGCATCTCATCGCCATCGGTCGGTGTTGATGGAAGTCATTGGTCACTGTTATTGGAAGGAGAGAGTTGAGATGGTAAGGCCATGAGAAGGACATGATGAGATATTGAGATAGGTTAGACGTCAACACCTAGACCCAACCCAATAATACTTGCTCCTCTTAAATTATCTGTGTAACCGAGAATTTTTTCACCTACCTCATCATATACCAAGCAAATCAAGATAACCATGCTGACATAATAAATATTTGCTAAATGCTTGAAACTTGAGAAATATCCCTATCAAATTAATAGTGATGACGGAGTGGTTAAAATATATACTACCGACATCTATCCTAATTGATCTTTCTTTTTGGGCAGGGAAAAAAATCCTAGAATAATATATATATATATAAAGTATTTTATGAGGTCAGGATGGAACAAGTAAACTCTTGCTGTGCTTCTAACTTGCTCCACGGTTTGGATTACCGTTTTCACCGATCTTGTCCAGTCCGTGTTGTTTAGATGACAAGGATGATGGTGAATACTTGTGTTCGTATTAGTTAAAGTCATGGAGAAATATAAGAGCTGATTTGATTAGCATTCAAATCATGAGTTACACTACTAATTGAGTATTGATCAGATGTTACAAACTCGGCAATCGAAGATGGTTTGAAAAATTTTGTCTAAGAAGGGACGTGAAGGTAATCCAATGGATCGAATCCTGTACCTAGGAATTATTTATGTTCGTTGCATGGTAAAATTTAGATATGATTTCATGTAAACCGATAGATGCGCACGTCCATGACTTGGACCGATCAACTTCTCCGGCTTATTTTTAGGATAGGTTGAATTGAATTTTGTTGAAATTGATCTAATTTCTAGATGCACTAAATCTCCTCTAATTTCTTGGACCTTTCCAGGTTTGGTAGTGTAGAGACAATAGGTAATTAATAATCCTTGGATAAAAGAGAGATCTTAATGGTGCTTATATACAACTCATAGGGTCGTGCACCTTTTAAGTTTTTTATGTTGAAATTTAAAGTAGTATCAAAGCCTACAAACCTTTTCGTTCCCACGATCTCGCTTCCACTCCACGTATCATTCCATCACACCGTGTTCTTGCATACTAATGAGCCCGCCCATCTATCTATTAGTTTAAGCATTTAGATCGAACTTTAATATATTAGGTATAACGATTTCTACCAACTTTAATTTATATTATCGAAAATGGAACTTGATATACATGTTGAAAATAAACTCAACCTAAAAGTTTAAGCATTATATAAACTTTGGACTTGATTACTGGAATGATATAGGGGATACATCAGGGATGCTTGCTTGCTCCAGTTACTAGCACGAATAATGTATTTAAAATAATAGTTGATGTCACCAAATTCGTCGCAATTTTATTGCATGTATCTCAAGATGGATTAGTAAACATGTAGAATCAATATAAATTTGCATTCTTGAGGATGAGTGGAGCTAGATCTCATACTGTAAATCTATATACCTTTTTATTATTTTTTTTTTTTTCTTGAGGTAAAGGGGGCCACATAAATTTCCATCCAAACTTTATTAGATGGTAATGTGTAATGCGAAATATACAATCATATAGGAGAGTTTGGAACAGAAAAGCTACAGCACAAATGACAACAAAGTATTTTTTTTTTTTTTTTGATAAAAAAAAGTATTTTCAATTTCAGGAAACAGCTGAAACTTAGAAGTTGGCATTGGCAATATTTATGCAACCGACTACCACTCAAGCATCATCGCAGAAATATCACGGTTCTTGTTAAGAATGCTGTTAAGGAGTCTGTACTTGGAACTGTTAACGGTGTTTAGGTTATATTTAAAATGTGCCGGTTTGTAAACAGGTTTTTTGTTTTTTTTTTTTTTGACGTTGTACGGGAAACACGTGTAACCGGTAACCCGTTGTTCTGTTTTCTGAAAAACCTGCAATCCTTATCATATACAGAATTATATATGCTGTAAAAACAGAGTCTTTATTTTTCTAAGAAGAATGCCGTTGTTCTTGTTCCAGTTTTGTTCTGTTTTCTGAATTTGGTTTTCTCAAAAATAACAATTGGTATCATAGCTCTTGTCTTAAGGGACTTGTGCATTGTTTATCATGGAAGGAGAAGGAGAAGTGAGCTTTTCCACAATGACTCCACCGGTTTTTGACGGGGAGAATTACAAAATCTGGGCTGTGAGGATGGAAACGATCTTAGAGGCATCTGATCTCTAGGAGGCTGTGGAAGAGGACTACGAAATTGTTCCACTGCCAAACAATCCAACCGTGGCTCAGATCAAAACATTCAAGGAAAGGAAAACCAAGAAATCAAAGGCAAAAGCCTGTTTATTCGCTGCTGTTTCTGCAACTATTTTCACTCGAATTATATCCCTGAAATCAGCAAAAGAGATATGGGATTATCTCAAATCTGAATATGAGGGAGATGAAAGGATTCGAGGTATGCAAGTTCTAAACTTGGTTCGGGAGTTTGAATTGCAGCAAATGAAGGAAACAGAAAGCATCAAAGAGTATTCTGATCGATTGCTAAACATAGCAAATCGAGTTAGATTGTTGGGCTCTTCACTTTCAGACGCAAGGATCATTCAGAAGATCCTTGTAACGGTACCTGAAAAATTTGAAGCAACCATTACAACCTTGGAAAACACCAAGGACCTGTCCAAGATTATGCTCGCCGAACTCTTAAGTGCATTCCAAGCACAAGAGCAGCGTCGTGTAACTGTTGAAGGGGCTTTAGCAATCAAGCATCTTGAAGAAGAAAGGAATAAGAAGAACAAATTCAAAAAATATCAAGGTTCAAGATGGGAAAACAATGCATCAAGCAGTAACAGCAAAGGCAGCAAAAAGAAAAACTTTTCTCCTTGTCAGCATTGTGGCAAGAAGGGGCATCCACCATACAAGTGTTGGAACCATGTTCCATGTCAACATTGTGGTAAGAAAGGTCATCCTCCACACAAATGCTGGAAGAGACCTGATGCAATATGCCAAAAATGCAAACAAATCGGTCATGAAGCGGCGATTTGTAGAAATAAATTTCAGCAACCTGTTGGATTCCAAGTTGCTGATGAAGAAGAGGAAAACACTTGTTTGTTGCAACTTGTCTTTCTGGATTTGATTCAAAGGAAGGTTGGTTGATAGATAGTGGATGCACAAATCATATGACAAATGATAAAGAATTGTTTAGAGATTTAAGAAGCACTGAAACAAGGAAAGTAAGGATTGGAAATGGTGAACTCATCACTGTCAAAGGAAAGGGCACCATTGCAGTCGAAAGTTGTTCTGGAACTAAGTTAATTTCAGATGTTTTATATGTTCCAGAGATTGATCAAAATCTGCCGAGTGTGGGTCAGTTAATGGAGAAGGGATTCAATGTTCTCTTCAAAATAAGATGTATCTGATTGAAGACTCTGAAGGTAAAGAAGTCTTCAAGATTAAAATGGATGGAAGATGTTTTGCACTCAATCCATTGAAGGAGGAGCAGTCTGCATTCATGATAAAAGAAGCACAAACAGAAATATGGCACAAATGGCTTGGACATTATCATCATCAAGGATCAATGCAGATGAATGTCAAGAAGTTGGTGGACGGCATGCCAGAGTTGAATGATTATTTTCCAAACTGCAAAATTTGTCATATTGGAAAACAAAGTAGAAAGCCTTTTCCAAAAGCTACATGGAGAGCATCAAAGAAGTTGCAGTTGATTCATACTGATGTTGCTGGGCCACAACGAACTCCATTTTTGAATGGTAGTCTCTATTACATTCTTTTCATTGATTATACCCGTATGTGCTGGATTTATTTCATGAAATTTAAATATGAAGTTGCTCAGGTTTTTTGGAAGTTTAAGACTATGGTTGAGAATGAATGTGGATGTAAGATCCAAATCATTCGGTCAGATAATGGAAAGGAGTATGCTTCTACTGCATTCAATCAATTTTGTATTGAAGCAGGCATACAACATCAATTAACTGCTCCATATACTCCTTAACAAAATGGAGTAAGTGAAAGAAAAAATAGATATATCTTGGAGATGACAAGGTGCATGTTGTATGAGAAGAACCTGCCAAAGAAATTTTGGGCTAAGCAGCAAATACTGCTGTATTTATTCAGAATAGAATTCCTACAAGAGCAGTGAAGGATCAAACTCCTTTTGAAGCATGGTATGGGTTTAAACCAACTTTGAAATTATTTAAAGTCTTTGAATGTCTTTGTTTTACTCATGTTCCACAAGTCAAAAGAGACAAACTGGACTAACGAGCTCTTCCGGGTATTTTCATTGGCTACAGCAGTGTTGCAAGAGCCTACAAAATTTATCAACCACAAACCAGGAAGATTGAAATTAGCAGGGATGTTCATTTTATGGAAGAAGAAGAATGGAACTGGGATGAAGCAAAACATTATTCAACTCCAAAAGAACATAAATTTAAACTTCCAATCTTGAGCACAGAAGAGATGGAAGAAGGTCCAGATGATATGCAGAATGGATTGATTGATGACATTCCAGTACGAGGTACAAGATTACTTACATATATTTATCAAACTTGTAATATTGCAGTTTGTGAACCTGCAGATTATGATGAAGCCCAATCAAATCCCAAGTGGAAAGCTGCAATGGAGGAGGAGTTGTTTATGATTGAAAAAAATAAAATATGGGAGTTAGTTGATCGACCACATGACAATAAAGTAATTGGAGTCAAGTGGGTGTTCAGAATTAAACTCAATGCCGATGAAACAATCAATAAATATAAAGCAAGGCTTATTATAAAAGGGTATGCTCAAGTATTTGGAGTAGATTACTCAGATACTTTTGCTCCAGTGGCAAGACTTGACACAATCAGGCTCATACTTGCAGTTGCAGCACAAATGAACTGGAAGGTATACCAGCTAGATGTTAAATATGCATTCTTGAATGGTTTTTTGCAGGAAGAAGTTTATGTGGAGCAACCAGAAGGCTTTGTTAAAGAAGGAAAAGAAGAAATGGTTTATTTTCTTAGAAAAGCACTTTATGGTTTGAAGCAGGCTCCAAGGGCTTGGTACAGCAGGATAGATGAACATCCGCTGGCCTATGGATTTACCAAAAGTCTATCTGAATCAACATTGTATGTGAAGCATAATGAAGATGATATTCTAATTATATCACTCTATGTTGATGACTTACTTGTAACAGGAAGTAATTCAAGTGAAGTAAAGAAGTTCGAGGAAGAGATGATGAAGTCATTTGAGATGACAGATCTCGGTCTTATGACATTCTTCCTTGGAATGGAAATTAAACAAAGTATGAATGGAATTTTTATCTGTCAGAAAAAATATGCCAAGGAGATTTTGAAAAAGTTTAAACTTGATGAGTGCAAGGCAATGAGTACTCCAATGACTTCAAAAGAAAAGCTTTGTAAAGAAGATGGATCAGAGAAAATAGATCCAGTTTTCTTCAGAGGTTTAATTGGATGTTTGATGTATCTAACAGCTACCAGACCTGATATTTTGAATGCTGTCAATATATTATCCAGATTCATGCATTGTGCAAGTGTTTTGCATCTCAAAGCAGCAAAAAGATTACTTAGATACCTAAGGGGTACAAGTGATCTTGGCATAAAGTTCTCGAGGAACAAAAATTTTAAATTGGTTGGATATTCGGACAGCGATTGGGGAGGTTCAATTGATGACATGAAAAGTACATCAGGTTATTGTTTTACATTGGGTTATAGAATGTTTTCTTGGAGCTCGAAGAAACAAGAAACTGTCGCCCAATCAACTGCCGAAGCTGAATTTATTGCTGCTGTTGCATGTGTTAATCAGGCTTTATGGTTGAAGAAAATATTAACAGATTTGAATTTTGTGCAGGAACAGAGTACATAAATATTTGTTGACAATCAGGCTGCAATAGCTATCTCTCACAATCCGGTTTGTCATGGTAAAACCAAGCATTTCAACATCAAATTATTCTTCTTGAGGGAAGTTTAGAAAGATGGCGCTGTTATGCTTGTTTATTGCAGATCAGAAGGTCGACTGGCAAATATATTTACCAAGCCATTACCTGTTGCAAGGTTTGAAGAATTAAGAAAGAAGATTGGCATGTGCAGATCCTAAAGCAAGGAGGAGTGTTAAGAATGCTGTTAAGGAGTCTGCACTTAGAACTGTTAACAATGTTTAGGTTATATTTAAAATGTGTCGGTTTGTAACAAGTTTTTTTTTTAGTTTTTTTTAACGTTGTACGGGAAACACGTGTAACCGGTAACCCGTTGTTCTGTTTTCTGAAAAACCTGCGGTCCTTATTTTATACAGAATTATATATGCCGTAAAAACATAGTCTTTATTTTTCTAAGGAAAATGTTGCTGTTCTTGTTCCAGTTTTGTTCTGTTTTCTGAATTTGGTTTTTTCAAAAATAACAGTCCTGAAGTCGGGCGTGCTACCACCATTTATGGTACGAAATACTTGGGAGTTGGATCATGTGCAACTAGAACCAGAAGCGGCAAAGATTGTTTTGTGATTTTATTTTTCTATCTCGGCATAATGCATATATGTTTTTTATTAAAAAAAGATGAAGGGATGCCAGCAAAGATAATGGAATAATGGAAAATAAAAATAGAGAATTATTGTGAGGGTCCTCCTCCCTCCCTCCCTCCCTCCTATTAGTCTCATGATTACTGTTCTTTCAAGATTTTAACGGGTGATCAGTAATATCTAAAGGCATCATTCCTGCATCTTGTGCCCAAGTTGAAGGTGTTTCTGATATATAATAGTACATATATAAATTTATATATATATCATATATATATATATATATATATATATATATATATATATATATATATATGGTCACATAACTGTAGTATGAAAATAGTTTCAAGAATTAATAAACAAAAAAAAAACTTGTTGTACCTGTGGGAGATTAATATTTTGATATCAAGCCTAGTCGATGCTCAGGAATGTAGAATGTAATTCAATCGATCGTGCTGTTCGGTTTCTAAAAAATATAATGAACAAACACGATTATAGTATCCGGAGGTATATAAAAATTTTAACAATCCAGTACTTGTGTATAATAAAAACTGTTGAAGTTGATCACGTGGCAATAGATTCCAAGTCCCTGGAATACTAAACAACAATTAATAGAAAAAAAAAAAGGTCTCGCAAACTATGTAAGTCCGACAATAATAAGTGCCTTTTTTCCGCGCCCCCTCCTTCTGTCGTTGCTCTTGCCTGGCGTGCCCCTTGGTGCACCCCCTTTTTAAATACAAACGCACGCTTTAGCAGAATACTGGTGCAGAGCGTTTGTTTGTTTCTTTTTTTTTTTCTTATTTTTCTGGGTTAAAAGTAGGGATGTATAAAGGTAGAAATTACAGCACCCTTGATACAGACGCTAACTGGTGATCAAGAATATACAGAGTTACTAGCATACGGCAGCAAGGAATCAAAGCTGGTTCACGACTTGGAGAATGCGAGTAAACATATTACCGTATAGGAAAGAAAGAACCAGTAAAAAATAAAATATAAACAAACATGGTGCAACTTTCTTTTTTTTTTTTTTTTAGTGAAAAAAAAAATGAGGGGAAGAATAAATCATGATGTTGCCATCCTGCATGTCATGTTTCATAATTTTTTTTCATTTAAAGATGAGTAGGTTAATTGAGCCATCCACGAGATCATATCTCGAATTCGTGATCGGTTGATGATGAGACAAGATCTCTATCAATCAGATTACCGTTTTAGCTGTGTGCAACATATGTTTTGCGTGATGATGAATTATAATTCTAATATATGTATTTGATATAATTAGCACCGATTGTTACGATGAAAAATGAGTTTGATAACATGGCATGATCGGATTAATCCTGCTCATATTAATATGGTATGTTGCATGGTTGGACTGATCACTTCACCTCGGTCAAATCGAGAAGCGGAACAAGACCTCCGAGGTCACTTGTCATTTGAAGAGAAATTAATATCATAGCTCGGATATATATATATATTCCTTGGCTCGACATTTGTTCTGAGCTGACCCGAAGCCGTCTCACCTCAGTGGCCAGTTTTTCCATCATGTATGACCAAGAGTGAAGATTACTACAATAACCTCCATTGGGTATGCCAAATCTTCGGAAGGTTATTGCATAATCTTAAACAGTTACGGCATAATTCCGTAATGTTAAAATACTATTCACAAGAGATTTGGGATCTTATATTTATAAATAACTCAGACTCCATGAAAAGTGAAACAACTAAATTCTAATTAGAAAGATACCATGCATGTCTCTTAGATTCTTCCTTCTCCCTTTCCCACTATTTTTTTTTTTTTTTTTCATTTAAGCAATCATATTTGTTATCTTACAAATTTATGGAAGTAGCCTACATCATCGATCTAAGTTGGCAACAGACAACTTTAGTCAATCATGGCTAGGGAGTGTTGCACTAAAAAGATCATCGGACAATAATTTCAACGAGACCATCTTGTCCCTGGATGAGAGGTCAAGGATTTGAGTTCAAGGATGTCACCACCCGCTTGCTTTCAACTCCTCCTAGGAAATTATCAATATATAAATTTTCACGTTATCAACATACAAATGCGGTACGCAAGAATGATACAAAGCCTAAATAGAGCTATAAACTAGTTGTGTCCCTGGAAACAAATATCAACCCAACCAGCCATCCTGGATCCATATATAAAACTAAAAATATTCAAATTAAATACTTTACTCTTTCTTTAAGACAACATATATTTATAGTAAAGCCAACAATATAGTTGATTGGATAGCAACTTACATGATTAACCATGCTAGAACTATATTACAGAACTCTGCAAGATCTTCTTGCTTAATTATTAAATATTTTATTTTTTAATTTACATAAAATATATGATTGATATGGTATCAAAAATTAAAAATTAAAAACAAGCTTCCACCGAGATTCTTGTAGAGTCACAACCTTGATGGTAGGTAACATTTTTTTATTTATTATTTATTTATTATTATTATTATTATTTTGTGAAGATGTTAAATTTTGAATGAAAGTTGGAGGTACAAAAATGTGTTTTCACGGGTCCATACTCCACCCCCCACATCGTGGGGCCCATGAGGCCCAAAGCATTGGGTTGACACGGTGGAGGTGTCAGAACGCATGAGACAAACAATGTGAACGGTGGGGGTCCACGCAAGAGAGGAATACCTAAAAGCACCGACCCATGGCATCATGAGACACGGGCTGCAGCTAGTGGGGCTTCCGCCATGATTACCCCCATGGAATTCAGCAGTGCTGCCAGCAAGGCCGTGGGCTTAACCGCAGAATGCATGTCTTCCCCATGTTGCCTCCCACCCACTTTATTCCCCTGATGGGAAGATGCCATCTCATCTCCACGTTTCTGCAATGGTCATCATCCAAAACATTATAAATAAATTAATTTATTTAATTCATCTTCATAGTTGTATTTATTATTTAATCATAATATTTTTTTTTTTTAAAGGGTCTACTTTTTTTTTTTTTTTTTCTTCTTCTTATAATAAAGGCCTGATAGACAAAGAATAAAGTATTTTGCTCGATAATTATGATATATTATCTGTTTGATGCCGTCTATTAATGTATCAATGCATATAACTCTTTTTCGTTTTGTATGTAATTACTTTACATCATAATGTTATAAAGAAATCTGATTTCCTTTTTTTAAAGTAAAAGTGGCTCTTATAATTAATTTTAGAAAATGATCCGCTGGACTGACAAGGTGCCAGAAATATGCCATTCATATTTGTCATCATATATAGAAGATCTTCAACACTGGAATTTATGTTGTTCGAGATTATTTTGATTCCGAACAGTATTTTTTGTCACTTGATTTACCTACCGAGAAAAGTGATTGACCATAGTTGGTGAGAAAATCTTCTATTCGATCAGAGAATCCATCACAACTCGATGCAAAGAGTCAATGAGGGGTAACAATCCCCCTGATCCATTGAATATCCATTTTGCCATTTCTTCGATGAAGAATGTTGATATCCAGACTTTATTTTATTTTTTTGTTAACTCCTTTCCTTTCATTGGGAAATTATATCTTGCACTGTTGAGCACCAACAAAGTAGTGCACATGCCCATCACCTTGGTACATGCGGTGTAGACCCCATTCATACGGGCCTCGAGGAGATGAGAAGAAATTATACACTACATGCCACGATGTGGCTGGCATGGTGCATGCCAACATGGTGAACATGATGCATGGTATATATTTCTTTCATCCGTGACATCAGCAAAGCCCTATTCTATAGTGCTTGCTCGACTACTACCGCATCCTAATGATATCCTTTTTTTTTTTTTTTTTTTTTTTTCATATTAATTGGGCGAAGAACGGGGTAGGAGAAGTAGAACATATTATTGATGCCTTTTTCATCAATATACCAAGACTTTCTTGATGCAAATAAATACCAAGATTGTTGATAAAAAGGGATTTTTGCCAAATGGCCCTTTTTAATTCTATTTCTTTCTGGACATTAATTGTTCGGTAGTTTTAAATTTAGTTGTTCGAGAGTGTTTAAAATCTAAATAGAGTTGAATGCGCACGCATATCTTGCTAGCTAGTGAATGAACGTACGGATCTCCTTTTTATTTATTTTTCGTAAAAAATGGTGCTAAAATAATTTAGAGTGTTTAGAATGGAGCAACTCATAGAAATAAATGGAAGATAAATACTAAGGGCGCTTACAAATTTTTATTTTTGAGGAACTAAAAATATGCATCACTATAAGAAATATGTGCATTTTGCTGAATCTAGACATATATCCACGAAGCTAGGATTCAAATGTCCAAAAAATTTCAAACCAGAGAAATCCTGCAAAATGAATAAAAATCAACTGAAAAACCATATAAAAGAGTAAATGAAATATTCAACTATATTTAGATCACAATATGTCGATCACACACCTTTGCATTTCGATTTCCCTTCCTCCTCTCCTTAGTTCAATTCTCACACAAGTGGCAAAAATTATACATATACGGTAACCATGCACCTTCTGACCCCCATAGAGTTCTTTCCTTTCTTTTCCGATGAAGGGGGACCCAGTATAGCTATGTTTAAGATTCTTGGTTGAACTTTTTTCATGCGTGCCCCTGGGACTTACCATGATTCCATTTAGTTAGAAAGGTGACCATGGCCATAAATTAAATAGTAATAAAAAAAGGAGTTATCTTGCTTGTGTGATTGGCTCAAAATTACACTAAATTCTCAAGATACTCAAGCTACGTACATGATCAAATTATGCCACTATAGAAGCGCTCAAAACAATACGAACAAACTCTTTTGAAGCTCTCATTGGTGCATGGTAACGTGTAACTTTGTTATTACACAAATATATATATATATATATATATATAAAGTGAAAGTGCTCTACCGCCCATTGCTCATCTATACTCAAGAAGTTGAGATCAATTATATAAGTAGCGGAAGCAGTCTCGGACCTCAAGTTCATGTAAGACCACAATATTGTTATGAATTCTCAAATTTTAGTAATCGCTGGATTCCGTGCATTGTCTAATTAATTTCCTTTAACATTTTCATGAAAAATTCCTACTTGAACGAGTTTCTTTCAGGAAAAAGAAAAGAAAAGCCTGTCCATATAGGAATTTTGTGGTGCTTCCAAGTCTTAGAGAGAATTGAAAAGTCATGGCAGGGATATTCGAGGATTCCTGGGACTTATGGACGTGTCCCAAGCGGGTCCTGGAGATATTCCAGGGAATACTCTGAGTCTGGGGTTGAGGGAACATGTGAGTCAGTTGGGTCATGGGGCTTGACCGAGATTTGAGTATTTTCTTATGTATGTCACTTAGGGGGGAGTTTTTGAGAGATTGTAACGTAACTCGGTCCGTGGGTTATGGAATTTTAGGTCCAGAGATGTAGTCGATTCCCTTTTGATTTAAGAGGGATGTATGTGATCACTCTTTCTCACTGTGAAGAATTACGGTGAGGTATCAGCGTGAGGGTTACATCACGCGAAAGAAGGGATTGGACGTGGTTCCACGGGCTTGGAGAAGTGCACCGTGTGTGAGGGAGTCCGCAGGTGGGGAGTTGCTTCTCGGGTGTCTGGGAGGCACCGGTTCTTGTGTCCTGTATCAAAATCTTCTCCAGGATTAATAAAAGATGCAATCTCTTTTCTCCTAATCTTTTAGGTATATTTTCTCCTGCTTCTTTGTGAATCAAGAAGGCTGCCATCATCTCGTCAGGATCTCTCACATGATGCTTCCATGATTAGGCGCCGATCCGGGATACACAACAAGTGATATCGGTACCTAGGATTCTCTGCACTCCATTCCTCAAACACAACTACTATATATATCGACTCCTAAAACTGCTATATTGGATAAAAATTACATGATAGTTATCCCTAGAAATTAAAGTAATAAGAAATTAAGTGTTTCCACCAACAGGAACTTACTTGAATGTGTTCTTCCTACGTGCTGAAATGAACCAATGCTCGTGACTAAAATTCAACCTTTTTCCATAGCAACAAGTGGTATCTGCAATTCTTCCTGTTTTTAATCACTCCCCTTGTTGTTCTATATATAATATTCGCATGCGGTAACCTTGATGCAGACGTACTGCAAAGCAAGCAAGCATTAGACTTTCTTCATGGCATCAGAGATGAAAACCTTAGCAAAGAGAACCCACTTGTAAAGGTGCTAACCTGTCTAGTCCTCTTCTAATATTATAAGAGCAACCATATCTACTTTATGATTTCTTGTTTTCCAAAAGGGATGCATATAAGATCCTCGGAAGACCATCAGCGAGGCATGGATTGCAATACAAGTTCTCGTCAAGCTATATATATATATCCGTGCCCAAATTGCATTTAAGGGCCCTTCCAAGATGAAGGTCAGCATAAAGGTGTAGAAACTGAGAAGTTACCAATTAAGAAGCGAACACAAGGAACAGCAGAAAATTAATATCAGAAGCCTTTTTTTCTGGAAAGGGCTATTTCACCTCGGGGTCCAGACAGTGGAAGGTCGAGGTGAGAGAGTGAGTGGAGATGGAGAGGATCAAAGAAATGGATGTCATGATAGCCTCTTCTGCAGTGTGGTCGAGTGGGGAGAAGCATCGATTGGAAGACGATTTGGAATGATTCGAAGAACTCATGATTTCAGGGAACAAGGATAGGTATATCGAGAAGCAGATGGACCCCCCCTCCTTGGCACTCATTCTTCGGAGGAATTCTAAGTGCATATGGATAATGATACTGGTGTTGGTAATAATGGCAACGACAATGACGATGACAATGAAAGCAACAACTGCAGTAAAAGTGAAAGAGAACAAGCCCAATGGCTGACAATCTCTGGTAGCTAGTTTTCTTCTCATTGTTGGTGAAGAAATTTACTTCTTAATAGTGCATAGTAGTGCAAGAATAATGGCAGCAACAACCATGCATGATTAACCGCTGTTATATGGGTAACCCAGCTAGCAATGCAGCAAATACGGCCTAGAATTCTTGGATGAGGAGAAGAAGGGGCATTTTGAGGCAATGAGGAATAATACCATAGAATGACCTTTATGCGATTCTTTATATATATATGATGGACCATGATAAGACAATTATAACAGAAATCTTCCATTGTTTTTTTTCGTGATGATGCAATTATTGATTACTCTTTTTCATCCGAAATGTCCAACCCTACATAATCAGAGCTGGATTTTATTTTATTAGATCTCCTTTCCAGACATAACAAATACAAATGATATGGATACATCTGCGCAGGATCAAGTAATAGGGTAAGCAAAGGAATATCTTTTCCTCATGAGCTATAAAGTGTTCATAATTAACATAAAAATAGACCTCTTACTCGTGGGGTACCCACATCCGAAACGATCCGCTTTAGTGCATGTAGAGGCAGCATGCATATGGAGTTCAGTTCCAGTGTACGTTAGTTTTTAATGATTGAATAAGACAAAGCTGATTGTGAATTTTGGATGTAAGAAAATTGGATTCCATCATTCTGGACAGAAACTTTTCCTTTTTGAAGTCCTTCCTTCTCTCTGGCTTACTAAAATACTGTTAACCTAAGAGCTCGAACGCAAAACACAAAACTAAAACCATTGCAAACATTGATGATTGATATATATATATTGACAAGAGTGAAAGAAAGTATGAAAGTGGTTTTCTTTGTTGTAACTTGGACAAAAGTTGTAGTAAGTAAAAACCAAGATTTAACTTCAGATTAATCATAGTTCAGATATTTCAATCCTCGACGACTATTTTTACAAAAGTATGCTGGCATTAGCGATATGACAAAACCTATTTGAATATGACAACTTTTATAATGTTGATACACATAAGATGTGAAACCTGAAAGACACAGCTACTGCCACTGTCTATATGTCTTTCTCTGAATGACCACCACAGAGAACAAAGGAATATTATGCAGCCCAATCAACCTTCAACCGGCTTTTACCGGTTGACAAGGTGCCTTGCAAAACACCACAAAGTAATCTCGCCCCTTCTGATATTGTGCACCTTAGATGCCTTCCCAATGTGCTTTATGGGCTTGCAACAGGTTGCGTGGAGTGATTAGAAGAGAAAAAGAAAAGTAAAGGAAAGGTGTAGAAGAGCAATATAGATCGATCGATCGATCAGGCCGGCGCCATTGCTGATGGAAGGAAACCGAGGGGTTGGTGCTTCACGCTCTTATTTGCTGGAGGTCCCTCCACTCTCAAGCCCTCTTACCATACATCAAATGGAATTTGGGCAAGCAGAAGAGAATCTCCAAGGTTTAGGCTTCATGGTGCCATCGCATGGCATCTCGTTTCCGCCTTCGACTGCCGGTCTTCCATTCGATAACCCCACCGCCGTCAGCAGCGAGAAGCCTACTTCCAAGCCTTGGAGCAACGAAGAGGTATGCATATATGAATCCATGAGTAGAACTTTTAGAATATCAGAAAAGTGGTTGCACTTCTTTTGGCATGCATGGCTTTCTTCACCTCTTTCATCTGGATCTCTATACCAAATTATCAGGTGGGGACCTCGGATACCAAAGTTGGAAATGATCAAATAGCTCTGCTAGAGATGGTGTTAATTCATGGTATATACCTATACCTCTCTCTCTCTCTCTCTCCCTCTTTCCCTTCCTCTCCCCTCCCCCAACCAAAACCCTAAAAGATCGAGCACACACGTACGGTTTGAACACACGGAACTTCCATTGGATTAAGATGAACACGTTAAAGTAGGTGGAAGAGCGCATCATCAGAGAAGAGCAAGGTGAAGGTGAGGAGAAAGATGAGAGAACCCAGGTTCTGCTTCCAAACTAGAAGCGACGTGGATGTCCTGGATGACGGCTACAAATGGAGGAAATATGGACAGAAGGTTGTGAAGAATAGCCTCCATCCAAGGTATTAATCCAAACACCTCTTTCAACTCCAATAAAGTTAAAAATTGCAAAATAATGGAGCTATATTAATTATTAGATAAAAGTACTGCAAAGACTTTGAGCTTGTCTTCTGATTTCTTGTGTAAAATAACAAAGATGATCTGCTGAAATTATTGTTCCTCGTTTTTTTTTTTTTGTGGTACATAATTAAGTGTGCTGAGCAACATATTATACGTTGCCGTGCACGGCCATTGATGGCAGCAGTTAATATTCCCTCCTGATTCGATCTCCTGATCATCGATCCTTTTTGTTTGTTTCTCGGATTCTCGAGGGGAATTTAAGCATGTGAAAACTGCGAAGTTGGTGCAAGAGTCCTTCATCAAATCATCGCCAGAGATCTTTTGAATCCAATAAAAAGTAACTTGGGAGTATCAAAAGCCAAGTAGTACTGAGAAGACAACAAAACCAATTAAACTTCTGATATAAAGGAGCAGCTAGCCTCCTTTCAGATTCTTTATCTTTTTATTGAATTTCAGAATTGCGTTTCAAATCTTTGATAATGTAAGTACAAAAATAATTCAGCATATATTCTTTTATAGTTTTGTTCAAATAAAAAGGAGAAATGAACAAGATACTTCTCGTCTCACGATATACATTTTCAATTTTAGAGATTTTGCTTGTTTGTATCGTACGTGAAGTCAGCTCTTATCGGAAACGTCCTCGTTGTTGTTTTATTTGTTAGGGGCTTTTAGTGTCTACCTAGACTTTCATTTTTGCCTTTTTGAAAACAAGGTATAGACTGCTAACTGAATCTATTTGTTACACGATTCATAGATTTCACCATATACATGACACTTTATCTCTACCAAGCTACCAATCTTATCCATTTACTTCCTTTTTTTTTAAAAAAAAAAGAGACAATTTATATACATTTACTACTCGGCCTGTTTCATGATGGACAATATGATTCTCAATTTATGAGCAGGCATGTTTCTTCAAATGGTAGGATATGGATCATATAACATCGATATATATGATATCTTGAGACTCTCTCTCACTCTCACCATATGCCTGTAGGAACACATTTAACTTATTAAGTCCAATTCTTGCATATTTAGAAGCTAGTTTAACCTACTTAAGCCAGGATTATAAATGTAAAAACTAGTCACTTGAAACACAACTATTTATCGAGTAAAATGGATCATAAATTTTTAAAAATAACCATTCTATTATCATTCCGCCATGTCCTATTACTGTGCTATAACTTTTTATTAATTAGTTGATGAAAAGAATAATTGTGTCTATCATAATAAATTATGGAGCTGTTAAGTTTACTTATATGTACAACTTGAGAATTCTTTTATCTCTGGTTTCTTAGTGGATATCAATTCTTAATTATTCTCATAATTAGATTAGAATCACAATTATACTAACTGATATTTTGTTATTGGAATGATTAATGTATTCTTGGAAGAGATGATAGTTAAAATTGATGAAATTACAAAAATTATAAGGTAGATATAAAAATTTGATAAACTCTATGAGCATTCAAGTATAAACCAAATTTAAGTTAATGTTTGAAATTATAAGAAAATATGGAAGGACATCTCTTATTGTGGATAATGGTTGGGAAACAGGTGTGTATATATATATATAAGCTAATAACATATATATTGTATGCCATGTGCATCCCATCTTTCACCATAGTCCTAGAGAGTATATTTATACTGAAGCATGTCAAAATAGTTTTTCCTACATATACATGGTATATCTTTCCTCATAATTCATCCAATAGCAGCATCCTATTGATTATTTTCTTGATAATCTATAAATTAGATATTCTAAATTATTAACAAAAAGAAGATAATGAATTTTATTATTCATAAAATATATTTAATATGTTACTTTACATATGTATAGCTTATAGCTCTTATTACATCATATTCAAGAAAAAGAAAAATAATGCTAAAATGAGTAATACAATTTATCACTATGGTATGCATAATATAACTTTTTAAGGGTTTTTAGATGAGAGATCCATAAGAAACATCTTAACCTAGTTTTTTTATAATATTACTTGACTTTTCTATTTTTATAATATATAAGGAATGTCAAGGATGGATAGAAAAAGAAATATGGTAAACTTACAAAAATTTGATGGCGTATCAATAAAATATGAACACATTTTTTTTAAAGTTAATGAAAAATACCTCAGCATACATGTTTCACCTTATATATCAATCAAATGAAGCTATAAAGATAATATATGATCATCAAATAAGAAAACAAAATTATGAAAGCACTTTAAATTTGATTTTGTTATTATATATAAATCCGTTATGATAATAAGTTTCTCTCTTTCTTTTTTTCTTATCTTGACAGAAGTTATTATCGTTGCACCCATAGCAATTGTCGAGTGAAGAAAAGAGTTGAACGATTATCAGAGGATTGTCGCATGGTGATCACCACATATGAGGGCAGACACACACATTCTCCATGTGATGATGCAAACTCATCTGAGCACGAATACTTCAACTCATTTTGATAATTGACAATAGAGTGATGCTATCGTTTGTCTTGTATTTTATTAAAATTAGAAAATATGTAAACATATTTTTGACATTATATTACTATACATAATTTGAGAAGTTTTTATTTTATTGCTTAAATTGCTATTACTAAATCATGTTCCCTTTATATGATTTAATACTTGTATCTTCCTACCAAATTTTTATTATCATGCATTTTTAATATTATTGTATTATTTTTTATTTATATAATAATTTATTTAAACTAGAATTTTTAATATTATATTGTTTCATAATAAAAATATTATATTGTTCAAACATGTACAAAATTGAATAAAGCATAGAATCTTGAACCAACTCCTTTTATTATCAATGTATCTTGAAAATTGTACATTAATAAGTATTTTATTTGTATTCGAAGACCATATCTATAAAAAAAATTTAAAAGAGTTTCGGTGATAAAACTATATTCTATTATCTTTTAAAGAGATATCTTTGCTTTTAGTTATATGTTATATTTGATTATCTTAAGTAAACTAGCTTATACAACCGAAAATCATTCATCATACTTAATAGAATTTGTAAACTTTCTCTACTAAGGTAAAGCTCATATTTTTGGATCTGAACCATTTAAAATAAGAAATACATTGAAGAAAATTAATATCCACTATATTAACAACACTAATTTTTATGTTACTAGCTATACATACAAAAAATAAATGCATACAAGCTCAAAATAAAAATAATTTACAATATCTTTAACACTAATTTTTTATGACATATATAATCTTTAAATATAATATTTTATAATATATTTATAAAATATTGATTAAAATAAAAAATCTGGAGATCATTTATAGGCCCTAAACTATATTAAAATTGATGATTGGCTATGTAGTATTTCAATGGCCAACTTATATATATGGATCTTGTAAAAATTATATACTTAGATATTCTAGCTAGTACCGCTCCGCTCACCCTCCAACAACTGCATAAAGGTTTTAGCCGACACTTCCACTTAACATATCACGGCAATCCTTGATTGTTACATATAATTGTAAATTAAGTAATAATAGAAATAGGTGATCGGTGGTGTTATTCTTTCTATAATACTCTACTCAATGGCCAAATAAACTTAGGTAGATGAATTTAATCCATTTTACATGATTTTTATTTTGATGCAGTATGAAATATATGCTTAAGATAAAGAAATTGATATTGAGTATCAAATGAAGATGTAGATCATAGTTTAATGTACAACATAGATGTAATATCGATAGAATATATAATTTTTTTTTATAATGATGAGTAATGGGAACTAAAGCATTTAAAAAATATTTATAGACATAGCTATGTACATATAGGTTCATGATATGATTATATATTTGTATTGCATATTTTTAATAATTACATATCGGTGTGCATTTAAAGTTTTTTTGTAAAACAAAACAAATTTCATTTTTGCTTTATGTGTGATTACATTTGAACCAACCATTTTAAAGTCAAACAAGACAATAAAAGATGGTGCAAAATGCATATATTTTATAAAAAAGTACTTATTATATCCACTTTATACAATGATAAAACTATTTATCTTATAAAAATATAGAGTTAGTACCAGGTGTGCTCTAAGACAAAGTGATGATGCAACCGAGCATTAAAAATTTGAGTATTCTAATTATATTTCATTTATAACATTAAATTAATTATTATAAAAATTAATATTTATAGATATGTCTCTTTAATGTAATTTGAAAATAAATCAAATAATACACTATAAAACTTATTAACCAAAAGAAGAAATCTAAAAACTTTTAAAGACATTCGTTTGACCCAAGGATTTGATAAAGAATGTATTTATTTTAATTTATCTTAATTATAAATTTATATACTTAAAAGAAGAGAAAAATTATAAAAGAAAAAAAGAAATTTATTATTATATCTTTATTTAATAATAATAAAATATTTCCAATGCAACTCATTTTCTCAAATTAAAATGTTGAACTTGAACCAATCTGATACCACGTCACATATAGCTATGTTCTTTGATCTCCTATTGCTAATTGTCCTTGATGTTATCATCTCTAATATCTAGTTCAAATTATGTATTTGATTCTGAATTTTATATGGCTTTTGAAATAGGAGAGATCATTAGAAGTTAAAAACAAACCATTCATTATATTATAAAAAACATTCAACTAGAGAGTTATTAAAAAACTTTTTTTGAACCTCGTTTCTTGTACGAAAAACTTATAATATTTTATTTTATAAAATCAAGCCTCAATGATTTTTTTAAAAAAACAAACATTAAATAATATGAAACCCATTCTTTGAATTGATTTTGGCTTTTCTTTGATGACTTTTTTTAGTATTTTAATCGTCGTTATTTCTATCCCATTCCTTGAAGAAGTAAATTACTTTATAAAACTTACTATTAAAAAAATAAAATAAAAGTTAACAGGGGATACTTAATTGTCTTGAATTCTTTTGTGCCATTATTGATATAAAATTATGGCTGAGTAAATTATTGAACATGAAGGAAAAAAATGGGTAGATTGTCCATTTTGCATTTATCACTACTTATATTACTTTGGAAGTTACATCTATATTAATAATTATCCTCGATATATATATGAGATGAGCTGGATCTAATCTTTGTATCTTCTCTTAAACTGTTAGGGAATGTCATAGATAAAAAACATAATAAGCTAATACTATCCAAAAGACATTAGCTGATGGGTAAACTATATCGTAAGCTTATTGCTGCTCATGATGTAAAGATACCAAATGAGATAACTAAGACCTAGGATGGAATCAAGAAGGTTTAGTGTGCAGAGGAGGAGAAGATCAAAGAAAGAATTTATCCTCGTATAAATAAAAGAAGCAAAATCATAATAAAAGTTTAGACTTGTTTATGTTAGACATTTATTTCTTCCTATAATATAAGAATAGCTTTGCTCTTCAAACTTCCAAGTTTCAGATGATGCTTTGGCAATAATATTCAATTGATGCATTAACAATTATATTTTATAAAATAAATATAAAAATAATATTTTTTTTTCAAATGATACATAAGACACAAAACTTTATTTTAGCATGGCAATTCTAAAAAATTAGTAGAATTGCATAATATATTCAACAATTGATTTCCTTATTTACTTAGAAAAAAGTTTAAGATAAAATTATTTATAATTACATCATAAATTAACTAACTCATCATTTAGTTTCCAAGAGCTTAAAGTTAGGAAAAAAAATTGTATATATTATTATTAATTTAGTATGCGACAAAATTTTTTTGTTATTATGTCTATAATTATAATTATGAGATTTTGATATCCATAACATGTGTATAATGTATACATACACTTACGTCATATATAGTTTTAGTATTTAAAATAATAGTTTTTTGTTACACATAATATAATAAAAAAGAAAAATTAAATAAGGATTGAATATATTCAAAAGATGATGTATATAGACTATAATATAAATTAGTTTATTCAGAACTCGTACCTTTATGATGATTTTTTGTTTTTTTATCTAATGTAATTATTAGATTGTTGCCGCTATTATCTCCTGGTGTTCTTGGACTTCTTTCGACTTGGCTGGAGTGCGCGTCTTCCCGGTTCCTACAAAAATGTTCCACGACCGGGTGGTGTTCGGTGGGGGACCCTCCGATGGCTAAGTTAGTGGGAGCCTTAGAGCAACAGAATGAAGGAATCAAAGGAGATAGCTCGTGGGTGAAGGAAAAGCTCTATTACCACTCGGAGTCTCCCTTTTACCTATATAAGCACATAAATTTACCAGAATCTGTTAGGGGCCAGGCTGGGAATGGCCAATATGTCCCTAAAGAAATCTTGGTAGTGGCCAGGTGGCACCAGATTGTGGGACCTGCAGAATAACGGCGCCGAGATCGTGGGATCCACGGAGTAATGGCACCGAGATGTCAGGATTTTGTTGTAATGGAATCCTGGTACCAGCTAGAAGGAGCCTCTGGAGCCTCTGGGCCATCCTTAGAGCGGCCCGCCTTATGCCGATATGGGCCCGGTTGAAGTGGGTCGGTCAGACCTCTGGTGGGTCGATCAGACCTCAAGTAGGTCGATCGGACCCGTGGTGAGTCGGTCGGACATTCGATGGGTCAGCTGGACCTTTGGTCCGACTCGATCGAAGGGCTGTCAGCTCCGGTCTGGTTCAGAGGAAAGCCGATTGGGTATAACAGTTGCCCCCCTTGCTCTTGGCCTTCAGAAGGGCTTGTAGCTTCGAAGGGCAAGAGCATCATTCTCGCATTGAATGTATTTGACCTTGAGGTGATTGCGGATCTAATTGGGCGTGCTATGTCTGGTCATTTTCAACTCCGGAAACTCGTGCTTGGGACAGGTGTCGACATCGCACTGGAGGCGAAGGGAACGGCAATTAATGCAAAAGGGGCAAAATGATGAGTGGCCAACCTAGCCCGCTCGGTCGTCGGGCTTCGGAGGTGACTTGAGTGACGTGGCAACATCTGGGCGGTTGGTGCCACGTTGGGAGCGACCCCTCCATCGCTGATACGGCGATCACGTGGATCGCGGCTCGAATGTGCTTCTTTTCGTCACATCGACTTTCACTGCATAGGGAGTCATACCGCCTGACGTCTGGGTCGTGGCACTTGAGGGACGGTGAGAACCGGTTCACCCAAGGGCTATAAAAAGGAGGCGTTGAGACTCTGGGTGGAGTTTCTTGCTGCATCCGCACTTGGAAAGAGAGCGCCACATTCCATCGTCTCCGTCCTCTTAGAAAACCTTGGGTTGTCGAACTGTCTTCATTATCGGTAATGATTGCCAGTAGTATGCCGAACTAAAAGATGATGCAGTTTCGGACGAAGTTCTCCACCTTGGCTTCGGTGATCTGTGCTAGCGGCTCAACTTCCACCCACTTGGTGAAATAGTCGATGGCTACAATCAGGAACTTCTGTTGTCCGGACGCTAGGGAGAATGGCCCGAAGATGTCCATTCCCCATTGCGTGAACGACCAGGGGGTGGTCAACGGGGTTAGCTGACTAGCTGGTCGTCTTTGAATGTTGGAACACCTCTGGCA
The DNA here is from genome assembly GCA_021397845.1 of Areca catechu. NCBI lineage: Eukaryota > Viridiplantae > Streptophyta > Magnoliopsida > Arecales > Arecaceae > Areca > Areca catechu. Next base: position 20,672,985 of record CM038049.1, on the reverse strand, counting down.
TACGTCGCATTTTTTAATAAAGTCTGAAGCATCCTTTTGAATGGTTGGCTAGTAATAGTCCTGCCGGATAATCTTGTAAGCCAAGAATTTACCTCCCAGGTGGTCATCGCATATGCCCTCATGCACCTCTATGAGTGCGTAATTGGCATCCAACGGCCCTAAGCACTTCAACAGTGGTTGTGTGAACAACCGTTTGTAGAGAATTTTATCGAGGACGACATACTTCGAGGCAGTCCAGTGCACATGCTTGGCTTTGGTCTTATCTTATGGTAGGGTTCCTTCATTAAGGAATGCAAGGATGGGGTCCATCCAAGAGGCTTTTCACTCCACTTGATGGATTCCTGATGTCTCTTCAGCAATGCTTGGACTCTGTAGGTGCTCCACGAAGGTCCGGTTGGAGGGGTTAGCGACGGCAATGGCCAGCCATGACAAGGCGTCCATCTGAGAATTTTGTGCTCAAGGTATATGGAGTATCTCGAAAGATTTGAGTCGAGTCACGAGGCTCTGTATCTTACTCAAGTACTTGGCCAGGGTCGTATCTCTCACCTCGAATTCACCCCTCACTTGGTTTACCACCAGTTGGGAATTAGAGAAGGCTCTGATCCGACCAATGCCCAGCTCGTCGGCTATCCTCAATCCCGCGAGGAGGCTTCATATTCTGCCTGGTTATTTGATACTTGCAATACGAAATGCATGGCATATTCCAGGCTCTATCCATCAGGGTCGGCCAGGATCAAGCCTACTCTGCAACCAATAAGATTAGACGCCCATCCACATGGAGTATCCATGCGAGGTCTGACTCTCCAGTAATATCATCCTCGGGTGTATCGACTATTTGCAGAGGTGTTTCCTGTCTCCAGGTACACTCTGCTATGAAGTCGGCGATCACCTGATCCTTCAAGCTAATCGAGGCCAGAAAGAGATGTCGAATTCACCAAGCTTGACGGTCCACTTGACAAGTCGTCCCGAGGTATCGAGACTTCTGAGAATCGCCTTGAGAGGTTGATCAGTCAGGATGATGATTGGATGCGCCTGAAAGTAGGGCCACAGTTGCTTGGCCATAACTAGGAAGTAGACAAGCTTTTGCATCTTGGGATACCTTGTTTCGGCATCGTGGAGTTTATTGCTGATGTAGTAGACCGACCTTTGCTGGTTGTTCTCTCCTATCCGGATGAGGACAGAGATAACTTCCTCATCCAATGCTGACAGATACAGATACAGGCTCTCCCTCCACAAGCTTAGCGAGTAAGAGAGGCATCTCTAGATACGCCTTCAGTGCTTCAAAGGCCGACCGACATTCGTCGATCCACTAGAAAATGTCCGACCGCTGCAGAGTTTTAAGAAAGAGAGATATTTTCGACCGATCTAGAAATAAAGCGATTGAGAGAGGCTATCCGACCTGTGAGTTCTTGCACTTATTTTTTGCTAGTTGGATGCCCCATGTTGATGACGGCCTTGATTTTATCAAGGTTGACCTCAATTTCTCACTGTGTGACTAGAAAGCCAAGGAATTTTTCGGAGGTCACCCCAAAGATGCATTTGGCTAGGTTCAACTTCATCCGGTGGCATCTCAGGGCATCGAAGAACTCTTTTAGATCCTTGATGTGGTCGACTCTCTGGAGGCTCTTGACTATCATGTCGTCAACATATGCCTCCATGTTTCTTCCAAGTTGCCCCTCGAAGATCCTGTTGATCAGCCTCTGAAAAGTGGCTCTGGCATTCTTTAGATCGAAGGGCATCATCCTATAGCAGTACAGCCATTTGTCAATGACGAAGGCTATCTTCTCCTCATTTTTCAGGTCCATGCTAATCTGGTTGTACCTGGAAAAGGTGTCCATGAAGCTTAAAAGTCAATGACCGGCAATGGCATCCACCAGCTGGTCGATTTTTGGTAAGGAGAAGCTGTCCTTCGGGCAGGCCTTATTGAGGTCTGTGTAGTCCACACATATCCTCCACTTTCCATTGGCCTTCCTCACCATCACGACATTCGCCAGCCAGTCAGGGAGTAGGCTTCTCTGATGAAGCTAGCTTCGAGGAGCTTCTTGACCTCCTCATCAACTGCCTTGTCTCTCGGGGACGAAGTTCCTCTTCTTCTGTCGGACAGGCTTGCAGGTGGGGTCCACCTTAAGCCAATGGGTTATGACTTCCGATGGGATGCCTGGCATGTCTGACGCCGACCAGGCGAAGACGTCGGCATTGTCACTAAAAAGCTGATTAGCTTCGATCTTCGCTGAGCGTGCTCCCGATCTGCAGGACCCTAGTGGGATCGTCCTCCCAGAGGGGTACGAATAGGATCCTCTCAACCGGTTATTCATAGCAGTCAATTTCGGTCCTGGAATCAAGTTGTTCCAAGATGGAACGATCTTCCGATTGCTTGTCCTGAATGGTCAAACACTGCCTGGCCACCCTACGATCCCCTCCCATCACTCCGACCCCATTCCGAGTCAGAAATTTTGCCAGCAAGTGGTAGGTAGACACAATGACTCAGAATTTGTTAAGGGCCGGTCGTCCCAATATGGCGTTATAAGCTAATGTTATGCGGATGACCACAAAATTGATAGGGAGGGTCTTTTGATAAGGTTTTGATCTGATAGTCATAGGCAGAGTTATTTCTCCTTCTACGCCGACAGAGTTCCCCCCGAACTGGTTAGCGACATTGGGGATTCTTGCAGTCTAGTTTTAGGCAGGTTTATTCTAACAAAGGCATCATACAGCAAAACTTCAGTGGAGCTTCCATTATCAATGAGGATCCTTCTTACATTATAATTGGCAATTACTGCTGACACAACAACATGATCATTCTCAGAGACCTGGGCCTCTAGGAGGTCTTCGTCGAAGAAACTAATTCATTAGAACTCCGGGGCCTCTTCAAGATGTCCTGACCTTCTTCATCCCTACAGTCGGACCGGCGATGGAGCATGTCAACATTTTCATCGGTGGAGCATTGGTTGGGCATCTCCGTTTCCTCCGAGGGATTTCTAATAGTTGAAGTTTCAGCTCGGTTCCTTTGGGGTCGGACATACCTGTGCAGGTACCCCACCTGATCAGGTCTTCGATCGCGTCCTTTAACTGAGGCAATCTTCTGTGCTGTGCCCGTGGTCACGGTGGAACCGACAGTACTTGTCCTTGTTTCTTGACGTGGAGGGGCTCCTCATCAAGCGAGGCCTCTGTAGGAAGGTCTCCTTCTTTATCTCCATAAGGATTTTCTTTCTCGGGAGGGAGAGAGGTGTGTAAGTCTCGAACCTCCTAGGAAAGTCCTTCGACTTAGGGCACGGCGTCGGGCCGAATTAGTGTCACCACTGGGAGATCGGACTTCGGGAGCCCTATCGCTCCTCCTCTTGGGAGCTGACCTTCCTTCCTGATGTCGGCTTGCCGCTTGTTCTTCTGCCATGGCATATTTTTGCGTCCAGGCTAGTAGTTCGGAGTAGCTTGTCAGGAACCTTTTGTCCAGTGAGAAGAAAGGTGAGCCTAGTCGAGCCCCTTCTTAAACTGACATAGCCATGTGCTCGTTGAGGTTCGGGATCTCTATGGTCGTCGAATTAAATCGGGACATGTATTCCTAGAGGGTTTCTCCTTCCTTTTGCTGCACGACAAAGAGGCAGTCCATATTCCTCAGCGTTCGACTGTAGGTCCTGAAATAGGACAAAAAAAAACTTTTCAGCTGGGAGAATGAATGAATTGTACCTGGTCGGATGGCAGAAAACCATATTCGAGCCGCCTTCTTAAGTGTTGCGGGGAAAGGTGAAGCAGTGGAGGGCGTCGGAGGGTGTCGGAGGCGTCCTGTACCATCATGTGGGCCTTGTAAGTGCCCAAATGGTCCAGAGGGTCGGTGGTGCCATCATAAGCATCCACCTGGAAGATTTTGAAGTGACGGGGGATAGTTTTCCTCATAATTCTGGGGGAGAATGGCGGGCGGGAGTTGTACACCAACGCTTCTTCTCCTTTTTACCGATCGACGAGTTCGGCAATTTGCTCTTCCATGCACTGGAGCTTGTTGGTGTAGTCCCTCGGGTCTTCATCGCATCGCTGGTCATTGTAAGAGATCGAATCCGCGGAAGAGTGTAAGGCGGACCTCACTCTTTTCCCATCGGCACGAGTGCTCTATGACCTTCGGGGATCCGGGGTTGCATAGGAGTGGTGTCAAGGGACTCCTTGTTATCGACTCCCTTCGGCAGCAGGTGGATGACTGGTTTTGACGCCGCGGGCGACTGCTTTCTGTCATTGGCCGCATCTTGAAGGTTTTGAACTGCGACGGCGAGTGTCGATGCGATTCAGAAGAGTTTGGAACTGCTGTTGTCCCAGGATGATGGTAGGCTGGGCGGTGTCGTTCTCCATGAGAAGCTCTCCCGAGCTCGCCTGGGAGCGGCCTCTCCTATTCGAGGTATTCTGAGCTCTTCCTTTCACCATCATTTTATTTAGCGATGGATTCCTCCTTTTGGAGAAGGAAAACCAGAATGGAGGTTCGTGCCCTTCCTCTAGCACCAATCTGTTGCCACTAAATCTCTTGGATCGGGTTCTCTCAATCTGGTTGGAGTGCGCGTCTTTCCGGTTCCTGCAAAAATATCCCACGGGCCGGTGGTGTTCCGGTGGGGGACCCTCTGATGGCTAAGTTAGTGGGAGCCTTAGAGCTACAGAACGGAGGAATCAAAGAAGATAGCTCATGGAGAAGGAAAAGCTCTCTTACCGCTCGGAGTCCCCCTTTAGGCACGGAACTTCACCATAATCTATTAGGGGCCAGGCTGGGAATGGCCAATCTGCTCCTAGAGAAATCTTGGTAGTGGCCAAGTGGCACCAGATCGTGGGACCTACAGAGTAACGGTGCCGAGATCATGGGATCCGTAGAGTAATGGCGCCGAGATGTCAGGATTCTGTTGTAACGTAATCCTGGTACTAGCTAGAAGGAGCCTCTATGCTGTCCTTGGAGCGGTTCGCCTTGGGCGATATGGGCCCAACTAAAATGGGTCGGTCGGGCCTCTGGTGGGTCGGTCGGACCCCTTGTGAGTTGGTCGGACCTTCGGTAGGTCAGTCAGACCTTTGGTCCAACCCGACCGAAGGGCTATCGGCTCCGATCTGGTTCGGAGGAAAGCCGATTGGGTATAACAGTGATCATTTCATCTTACAACATTATTTTATACTTGATTTTTAACATTTCAATAATAACATTATCTCAGATAACCAATCATATCAAAATTATTATTAGTCATTATCATAAATCCAATACATAAAATATTTGTTTCAAATTTTAGTATCAAAATGTTGATTATACTAGTTGTGTCGCTATTGGCGGTCGGAGTCTCTTGATTTCCGCGCCGTCTTCCCCGAGGGTTTCAGCTGGGTTTTGAAGGTTTTGAGGGTTTCACTAGTTCTACGTTGTATCTCTGAGTCAATTGTTGCCTGATGGCGGAGCAAGGAGATGAAAGAAGAGCCTCTGGCTCCGATGGGAAGGAAGACACCGGCCGTACGTGGGCGGATATTGTTCATGGACCGCCTCGTGCACCGGTTTGGACGTCATACAAGCTCACCGAAGAAGAGATGGAGAGGCTCCAGCACAACTTCTCCAAAGTGTTGATCATGCCGGAGACCTTGATAGAAGATGCAAGGAAGAAATGGGAGGGCCTCGCGGTCACTTTCAGGAGCCTTGGTCGCCGGGTTCAAGCTCTCCGGCTGGTGAAGGAGGTCCGGTTGAGGCAGCAACTACCTCAGACCCTGAGGTTTTTTTGGTGGGAGATGATCACTTGGTGGTTCGGATGGCTACCAAGGATGACTGTAACCGAGTGATCACTGCTGGGCCATGGTACGTCGCCGGCCAACTCATGGCATTTGCACCGTGGCAGTCCGACTTCATACTGGGAAGGAGCCCGGTTAATCGCACAGTTGTGTGGATGAGGCTGCCTGAGCTACCCTTGGAATACTGGGAGCCAGCGGCCATTATGGCCATCACCAGAGAGGCAGGTAAGCCTCTCTCTCTGGATAGCTTTACTAATCTCATGTGGAAAACAAGCTTTGCTTGAATTTGTATGTAGATTGATGCATCCAAACCTTTGCAGCCTGGAGTCTTGATCCAGGGGAGAACCGAAGTGTTCTGGCAGCAATTTATGTACTAGATCCTACCTCCGGTATGCTTTCGGTGTGGAAGAATGGGCCACGAGGTGGCCGGCTGCCAATTTTTGGAGGAGCAGGGAAAGTCTGAATCCTCTACTCCAGGGCTCTGCTTAGGGAACTTTGTTGATGTTCAGGGGGATCAGACCTCCGAGGGTCAGGGTCCTAATACTTCAAGGGAGGGGGAAGTCCTTACTTTTGGTCCCTGGCTTACGACGACGAGGGTGTGCCCCACCCGTTTGGGAGGGACCTCCACTAGACCTGAGGCATTGCCGAACCAAGTAAGGCCCCGGCTTCATCTCCTGATCCACCATCTCTCTCCTTCAAGATCCTCCCCCAATCGGCACTCCTCTACCCCTACATCACCACTGGATGCTGAAGGCTGGCAAAAGCCGGCAAAGGTGGCCAGGCGGAAGTCGCCGGCTGCCACGGAATCGAAGCGAACAGATGGTGGTAGTTCTTTGAAGGAGGTAGGGGGAGCTTCTTCGCGCCTCTAATGGACACCATGCAGATCATCCCTCCCGAAGAAGGCCACCGGGACCTTCAAATGGTGGAATACCGTACGGTTTCACTGAAACAGACCCGAAGTCGATCCAGATCCTCTTCCCCGTCCTCGTCGAAGTTCGCAGCTGCTCCAGTGAACCACGTATGCCCCTCCAACCCCACCGTGAATGCTTCTGAGTGTGCAACTCTGGGTGTTACTGCTTCTTCTTCTTCGATGGGGTTACAGGAGGGTAGGAGGAGGGAGAAGAAGAATGGCGGAGAGTGAGGGTAAGCAAGGGTTGCACAGGGAGGAGGCCATGCGGGACAGTGTTCTAGGGAGGGAAGGGGTACCCTCTCTGAGGGTGATCCTGCTGGGGCTGCCTCCCGTCTGAGAAGGTTAGGGGAGGGAGTGGGTCGGACCGAGTTCCATTGACACCCCTCTCAGTCCAGGGGGAGGGTGGTAGTACAGAGGGGAGAAAGAGTTAGCGGGGGAAGAAGGGCCAATGGAAAAGTGGGGGCACACAGGGGGTGAGCTACGGGACACACTGGAGTTGAGGGTTGGGGCTCTTCACGGGTAGAGGTGAAGGGAGTGCAAGTTCTGGGGGGAACTGGGAAGACCCCTCAATTGAAATCACTTGCAAGAATGTCGGCAACTGAGCTGCAGGTTTCATCAGGCGGTCAATCTCAACAGACCGAGGCTGCCAAAACCCTTTTGCACCAGCCCATTCCTGTGGATTATGATGTCTCAACTCAATTTCAAGTGGAAAAGGGCGCTGCTGAATCTTCAGAAGCTGGTGTTCAGGCTGCCAAATCCCTATTGCATCCACTTAAACCTATCTCAGACAGGGGGCATGAGCTAGTGTGTGACAAGGTCAAACTGGCCCTGGGCTTGACCGGAGAAGCAAGGGGGAGGAAGGAACTGGTTAATATTTCTGTAAAACAAGTTTCTGTGTTTAAACGAGATGAGGGCGGACAGGGGTTCGATCCTCAACTCTGACTTGTTTCCATGAAAACTTTTATCTGGAATGTCAGGGGGGCGAAAAAACCCTTATTTTCATCTACCTATCACAGGTATCTGCAGATATATCACCCTCACATTTATGTGTTATGGAGATCGGGTTATCTGGTCCTACTCTTGACAATTTGAGGCATCGCCTTCTTAGGGACTGGGGTTTTCTACTCGGTTCCCTCCCAAGGTCTAGCTGGGGGCATTATTGTCAACTGGGATATTAGGGCAGCCAGGATTGATGTTTTTCATAGATCTTCTCAGCTGGTGGCTATCGTTGTCTCGGAACCGGACCGTCCCTCCTGGCTCCTCTGTGCTATATATGCTAGCACGTCCTACAGGGAGCGTAGATTGGTCTAGGAAGAGGCATCTACCTTAATTGATAAGGGAATCCCTACTGTTATTGCGGGGGACTTCAACACTATACTCAGGCAGGATGACAAGCATGGAGGTAAACCTTTCCACCCTGATGTTGGCACAATGGAGTTTTCCACCTTCATCCAGGAGAATGGCCTCATTGACTTAGGGTTTGTGGGTCCTCGTCATACTTGGTGCAACAACCGTACTGGGCATGCCAGAGTTTGGGAGAGGCTGGACAGATACTTTGCTACGCCTTCATGGTTGTCCCTTTATCCTGATCACACAATGACCCATTTGAGCAGGATAGCCTCTGATCATGCGCCCATTCTCCTTTCCATGACTGTCCCCCTTGCCAGATCGAAGCCTTTCAGATTTGAGAAGTTTTGGCTTTCCTATCCTAAGGCCAAGTAGATTGCTAGGGAAGTCTGGAGAACACCGGTTCGGGGGGATGCAGCTTATAGGATGTCTAGAAAATTGGAGCTCCTGAGGAGACACCTCCTTTGGTGGAACAAGGTGGAGGTTGGCAATCTTCTCCACCAAATCAAGAAGGCTGAAGCTTCTATTCATGCGCTGCAGCTCAAGGAAGATGCCCAAGGCTATTTATCAGACGATGACCTTCATGCTCTTCGCACTGCTCTTGCTACTCACCACACCCTCCTTCAGAATCAGAAATCCTTTGGAGACAAAAATCCAGGATTCAGTGGCTGTGGGAGGGAGATAGGAATACCCGATTTTTTTATCATGCCACTGTTATCAGGAGGAATACCAACACAGTCCGGGCTCTTCATTTCAACCAGGAGGGAAGGCTGGAGGATGTAGCTGATATCCAGAGGGAATTCATCCAGTATTTTACGACCAGGTGGACTATTCCTAATACTACTATTCCTAATATTTCTTCTGTTCCTTCCCAGATTTCGGTTTCTACTCTTCATAATTGTGCACTTCTGAATCAGGTAACTGAAGAGGAAGTCAAATCTACTCTGTGGTCCTTGGCGGAGGATAAAGCTCCTGGTCCTAATGGCTACTCTCTTTTTTTTTCTTCCACTCAATCTGGGAGATTCTGAGGGTTGACATGGTTGCGGCTGTTCAACTATTTTTCAATACGACTACCATGCCCCCTGACTAGAAGCAGACTTACATAGCTCTTATTTCGAAGCATCAGGATCCATTCTTGCCTCACATTACAGACCGATCAGTCTTTGTAATACTCTTTACAAAGTTTATGCCAACTCTTGCGAACAGGATGAGGCTGATTCTCCAAAGCTTATTAGTCCTGAACAAGGAGCTTTCATTGGTGGTGGCCGCAATATTACCGACAATATTCTTATTGCTCAGGAATTTATGCACGATCTACATCGAGCATCTCGGCAGCATAGTTTGATGGCTATTAAGCTCGACATGGAGAGAGCCTATGATTGTGTCAACTGGTCTTTTCTTATTAAAGCTCTGGAAAATTTGGTTTTCACTCATCCTGGATCTCTAAAATTATGGCTTGCATCAAGGCTCCAGGCTTCTCTATTCTGATCAATGGATCCCCTACGGACTTCTATCATTCTTCTCATGGCCTCCGGCAAGGTTGTCCTCTGTCCCCCTATTTATTTATTATTTGTGCTGACTTCCTCTCCAGAGCCCTTTCTTAGGCAGTGCGGGATTTTCATATCCACCCATATATTGTTGGTCCGGGATCCTTCCCGGTCTCCCATCTCCTATTTGCGGATGACTGTCTTTTACTTAGCCAGGCTTCCCTAGCTAATGCTAGGGGATTCAGGAGCATAGTGGAGCGCTACTGTTATGCCTTGGGCCAGAGGGTAAATTTTCACAAGTCCGGGATCTACTTCAGCCCTATAACTACTTTGACAATCCGGTGCAGGATTATTGATATGCTGGGTATTCAGAGTGTCAGGGCAATCTACATTATCTTGGTATTCCCATCTCTGGTACGAGCTTGCCATGCAAGATTGCGCCCCATTATTAGCTTCAGTGACGGATAGGATTAGGGGTTGGCAGGCCAGATCACTCTCTGCGATGGGCAGCTCACTCTTATTCGATCTGTCCTTGCTTCTCTTCTGGTTTATATGCTCTTTAATGCTTTTATACCCAGGGGGTTATTACCAAGATTGAGCAGTTGATTCGTTCCTTTCTCTGGAACTCCTCTTCCGATCGGAGGAGGATACATCTTATGTGCTGGGATAATATTTGTCGACCAATGCATGATGGGGGCTTGGGTATCACTTCTCTTCTTACAAAGAGAGAGGCTTTTATGACTTGACATGCGGCCAGATTTTTCTTATGTCCAGACACTATGTGGTCTTCTTTCATGAGGGCTAAATATGGTGATATTCCTTTGCACCCCGGGGACTGCTCTAGCGCCACCAAAAGGCTTCGGTCGTCTGGAGGGAGATGCTTTCCAGGACCCCGACTATCATTCCCCAGCTTTCCTGGGTGATGGGAGATGGCTGCTCTATTAGCTTATGAATGATCCCTGGATTTCGGACATTCCGTTGATTAGATGGCCCACCTTCATCTCGGTTCTGACGCCACCATCGATTACTGTTGCTGATCTTCGACGATCGGGATTGGCCTCGTGGGACACGGATAGGGTTCTGGCCATATTTGGGGACATCCTGGGCTTCAGAGTGTTGTCCATTCCCCTTCCGATTTATCCTTGCTCCGATATCAGAGTATGGAGACACACGACGTCAACCTGTGTGCCCATCTCTGATCTCATCCCTAGGCCTGCTCTGGACCATTATTTATCCAGGAGCTATCGTTGGATCTGGACCTTGCCAGTGCATTCCAGGGTTTCTCTCTTTATCTGGAAACTTGCTTGGCACCGCCTCCTCATGCGTGAGTTTATTATCTCTGGGGAGATCCATATCACTCCAGACTGTCCCTTTTGTGGGAATCTGCCCGAGACGCAAACTCATGCCATCTTCCTATGTGACCGTGCCACACGGATATGGGCTCTTCCTATGGTATATTGGCGCAGCCCGATCGCATCCTTTATGCCTTTTACCTCCTATTGCGGATGGCTCCTATTATCCAGGTTTCCTTTATTGCTTATCTGGCATATCATATATGGATTTCCAGAAATGACCGGATCTTTGCATCTATGAGGTCTTCACCAACGATGCTAATTGAGAGGGCCAGGGTTGCCGCGATGGAGTTTTGTAGGTCCGCAGTGATGTCTGCTGAGATCTGGGTTCCCCTCTCGCTCGTCGAGCGACCCGGAGGGTTTTTATTAACTGGGAACCCCCTCTTCAACCCTTCGTCACTGTCAACTTTGATGGGAGTCTCCGCTGTAGGATGGGTGGAGCAGGTTTCATTATCAGGGACTCTTCGCTGGGTTCCTTGTGGTGGAGGTATCCCCTTTCCTCGACTCTTCCGTTCCGGCACTTGAGCTTTACGCTGCTTGGGCTGGCATTAGATATGCTCGGCAGGTTCTCCACCTTGACCATCTCATCATTGGGGAGACTTTGCCACCGTCATATCTGGATTTCGCAGACTTTCTCCATGCATGCGGCTCATCCTATAGTAAGGAATATTAGACTCATGTTGCAGGATTGTTTTCCCTGACTATCAGGTATATTTTCAGGGAGCCAACTCAGCTGCTAACTGGGTGGCCTCCTATGTTGCCCAGCATATGGGTTATGTTTTGTGGATTGATTGGCATACAGCCACTGTACAGCTTATAAATATACTCTTTCTTAGATTGTATTCATCTCCGTTCGGTATAATAAATATACCATTTCATCAAAAAAAAAAAAAAAAATGTTGATTGTATTTTCTAAAGTGACCGTGTTTTTTTTTTTTTTTTTTTTTTTTTTTTCCTGCGATGGTGAAAACTCTTTGGAAGAAAATTAATTCTTAATAACATTTGAAATATGCAAAAAATTACTTCACCGAGAGACCGAGGTAACGGCCGTTACCTGCGCTATGATGGACCGTCGATAACCCGTTACACTGCCGGGATCCAAAACCTTGCCCTGCCCCAATATGCCCGTGCTCCCACCGGCGGAAAGCGTCGACGGCACGCGGGCCTGCTTTTTAAACAGGGGGAGGAGCCGGCGGAACGAGAGTAGGGAAGCGAGAAGAGAGAGAGAGTGGCGGGGAAGAGTCGGGAGAGGATGGTGTTTGGGTTTTAGGGTTTTGGGGCGTGGATCGATGGTGACGACGAGTCCTGCGGCCTCGAACGAGAATCGTCCGGATTTCTTGTACTGTGGTGACTTTCTACCTCTTCCCCCTTTTCCTTGAATCCAAATATCTGTGTCTCGATCGATCGATCGATCGATCGTTCCCGATAGGGCTTGTGTGCTAACGGAGCGTGAATTCGTTGCAGGTGGGATGGGAGCTGGGAACGATCGCCCGCGTACTATTGTAATCATGGTCGCTACACGAAGGTAGAAGAAAGCTCAACGTCAAGCGCTTTTCCAAACCCTTGATTTCGGTAATTAGATTTTGTCCTTCCATCGGCTGTATTGCTTTCAGATTCCTATGTGAGATCCGTATGTGTTGTTTGTTGGACAATAAAATGGTGACGAACTCTTTCTTTTCTCAAATCTTGGGAAAAAAGAAGTACTTTTTCTGTTTTTTAATTGATGAAATAATTTCCTGGTTCCACATACCCAATGGCGAGGAATTCTGGATATCTCATGGGTAATTGTCTCACTCGAAGCTTCATTGGATACGGAACGTTTCCATTCTCTATTCTAAACCTAGTCAACTTTTCACTGTACCTTAACCATTCAAATAAATGGAGAACAATTTGACATTAGTAAAGAAACAATTCATCCATAAACCTTGCGGGCATTCAACAAAAAATTCCTCATACTGGCAAGCAGCTATTTCTTGATATGCTTAAAGGGATGCATTTTTGAAGGGCAAAATTAAGAACTCATATAGAGCTGTACAAAATAGGACAACCTGGTACCCGCAATGTTTTACTTTGTCGATATCCTTGTCCGAATCTATGCTTTTTCCTGATAATATGAACTCAACTAATTGAGGATTTTTCAATAGTTGACTGGCCTAAACACTTATGTTGGATTCTTTTGTCTGAATTGAGTCAGACCCGGGATCTTGAATGAAAGCCTAGATCCATCATTCATTTTATTGTTAAACGATTACAGGAAACATAGCTGATAAAATGGAAGTTTAATTCCAAAGTTACATTTTGTGCTACTAATTACGTTATTTTAAATAGAAATATACAAAAATTAGGTCTGGGTGGCTTTATTTTCTTTGCAAGGGGAAATAAATCTCCACTGTCTTTCTGCAAAGAAATACCAATTTTAATTAACTAGCTTTGCACTAGAGACAGGTAAATGTATTTCCTGCAAGGAAAGTCAATGAGATGATCCTTTTGTTAGAACGTAGAAAATAGAATCTTAACTAATTGAATAGTCCTAAATTTTGTGCATACTTTCCTTGCATTTCTTTCTCTTTTAAAACTCTTTTTTAATCTCAAATAAAGCATTCACTTCCTATATGAAAGAAAGACTTGAAGTTTCTGTGTTTGCTTTTTTTGATAATTCTATGTGTTGTATAATTTATTAATACCTAGAATTAGAAAGTATTGGGATTGCAATTCCACTGTTTGTAACACCCAGAAAAAAAAAAAAAAAAAAGGCTTGCCGGCCCGCTTGCCGAACCGGCCCAACGACGCCGCGGCCAGGCGCGAGCTGGTGCGGCGCGAGGAGCACGGGGAGCGAGCGCGCGACGCGCAGGCGACGCGCGGGCGGGCGACGCGTGAGCGCGCGACGCACGGGCGCGCGTTGCACGGCCCAGGCCCACGCGTGCGGTGCGCGCGGGCGCGTGGGCTCGGCCCAGCCCGAGCTGGCTGTCGCGTGGGTGTTTCCCAGGCGTTTTCCCAGCCGTTTCTCGCGGTGTATGGCGGTCCATGGGATTTCTGAGCGATCTGGACCGTCCGATCGAACGGCTGAGATTGGTCCGAAGGAGTTTAGGCTTGATTAGGAGCTTTTGCATTCAGATTTGGACGTGGTTTGAGACGTCGATCTCAGATATGACGGCTGGGGAGATATTTTAATGGTTTTGAACTTCTTAGGTTACGTTTGAGGTGATTTTGGATGGATTTTTTTTCCTTTTTTTAAACAGGACGTCGATAGGAAGCAGGGAAGAGCTTGCTGAGAGCCATAAAAGAGAGCAGAAGAGAGAGAAAGAAAAGAAAAAGAAAAGGGAAAAGAGAAGAGAAGAAGGAAGAAAGAGAAAGAGGAGAAGAGAGAGAGAAAGGGAGAGGGAAGGGATTTTGGTTTGGAAGATGAGGGAAGAGAAAATCGGGGGGGAACCGATTTGATGAATTTATTTATTATTGTAGGAGATCAATCTTTTGAGCAGGAAGGATTTGGACGAATTTCGGGTATAGATTGATACCGGATATTTTGGATTAGCGGTTGAAGGTAAGGATTCTGGACGTGATCACCAGTTTATATATTATTTTATATGCATGGTTTTGATCCGAGTGCATGATCATTGGCATGCATGAATTATTGTTGTATGGTGTAGTTGAGTTTTATGAAGAACAATATGATTATGGTTGTTATTATTTTATATTCCGGATATCGTGTTTATCGGATAAAAGTTCTATTTTGATGATTTGGACCGTGATGTCGGTCAGTGGAAGAGTTGAGATTTCATGTTTGATATTGTGGTTTTATCATGATTATTGTCGATATCTCATGCGTGATGTTATAAAGAAAATTGATATCCGAATGGGTTGGACCATGATACCGGATTGCTAAATAGGTTGAACCATGAAACTGGATATCGAGTGGGTTGGACCACGATATCGTTATTAAAATGGGTTGGACCATGATATCGGTTATCGAGTGGGTTGGACCACGATACCGGTTATCGAGAGATCATAAAAGATATGTTTTGACAATGTTAATGAAGTAAATATGGTATTTGGTCTAGCCATGCTACGGTTGCACCGTGGTTATACAGCCTGAGCCACGGGCTTTGTATGTGGGAGCCGGCCACGGGCGGATAGTACGTGGGACAGCCGAGCCACGGGCTTAGTACGTGAGCAGGACCGACCATAGTATGCATGGTCGCTTTGTGGTTGCCAGTCATTGGCTGGTACATGACCGTGGCCAGACCAGAACCCTAAAGATAAAGGTTTAATAATAAGAATATTAAAGGAAAATGCAAAGTTATCAAAGTTTTATAATACATGAGGCTTAAATCATTTAATTGAATGACATAACATACTGGTATTTTATTATTTTTTTTCAAAAATTTATATTATTACTTGGAGTGATCATATGGATATCTTACTGGGCTGTAGAGCTCACAACCTACTTTCTTCTTCTACAGAGTCGTGCAGATATTTGGCTTGGTGATGAGTGAGGTTTTCTTGAAGTAAGTGACTCTTGTGTATCCAGGCCTTGCATGATCTCTAGGATAAAACCTAGGGTTTGTGCAGTCGGTCGCGTGCCGATTCTGGTGCTGGATTCGGAGCGTGACACTGTTAGTCATCATCATTTTGGCATGTGATTTGAAGATTGTCATTCATTGCAAATAAAGTAATTCCATTAGGTTTTGTCTGCTGGTGCTCTTTTAAACTTGAATTTTTCTTCTAATGGACTTTGAGGCTACAATTAATTATTTCTATGTTGGCATTTGGCTAGAGTTTGGGAGAGGCTGGATAGATACTATGCTACTCCGGCTTGGCTTTCTCTCTACCCGGATCACACTGTGCGTCATCTAAGGCGCATTGCTTCGGATCACTGTCCTATTTTCTTATCTATGGACCACTCGGTTCGGGGACCCACGCTGTTCAGATTTGAAAAATTTTGGCTCTCTTATCCCAAATCCAAGGATATCGTCCGAGAGGTCTGGAGGATGCCTGTTTGGGATGATACCGCTTATATAATCTCAAGGAGGTTGGATCTTTTAAGAAGACGGCTTCTCTGGTGGAATAAGGTGGAGGTAGGTAACATCAAGAATCATCTTAAGTCTATCGAAGACTCTATTGATTCTCTGCAGGTCAAGGAAGATTCCAATGGGGCTTTATCCGATGAAAGATATGGAGTCTCTTCGGAAGCATCTATCAATCCATCATGCTCTTCTACAGATATATGAGGTATTCTGGAGGCAGAAATCCAGAGTACGATGGCTCCAGGAGGGGGATAGAAATACCAGATTCTTCCATCATGCAACTATCATCAGAAGACACGCTAACAGGATCCGTGCTCTTCATTCTAATCAAGCTGGCTGGATGGAGGATAACGCAAACATCAGATGGGAGCTACTCCGGTACTTTACATCCAGGTGGACGCCCCCCATCCATATTTCATTTTTTTCCTCTTCTTACCCTCCCGTGGTCTCTGTCTCTGCTTTCCAAAATTCTATGCTCCTGACTCAGGTCCTCGAGGAAGAAGTTAGGTCTGCCCTCTGGTCTCTGGGAGAAGATAAGTCTCCGAGTCCTGACGGCTTCCCTTCCTTTTTCTTCCGAACCTTTTGGGACATCCTCCCCACCAACATGATTGCTGCCATTCAATTGTTCTTTTATTCTGGGAGAATGCTGCAGAATTGGAAGCAAACTTATATTGTTCTTATTTCAAAGCGAATTGATGCTTCCGAACCTTCTTATTTCCAGCCGATCAGCTTATGCAATACCCTCTACAAAGGCTGTGCCAGGCTGATGACCAATAGAATGAAGACCATTCTCCTGCAATTGATCAGTTTTGAGTAGGGTGCATTTGTTCGTGCTCGTAGTATATCGGATAATATTCTTATTGCCCAAGAATTTATGTATGATCTCCGGCATGCCTCTCAGCGCTGTAGCTTGATGGCTATCAAGCTAGATATGGAAAGAGCTTATGATTGTGTCAACTGGAACTTTTTTCAGAGCTCTGTAGGATTGTGGCTTTCATCCACTGTGGATTTCTAGAATCATGTCTTGCATTGTCTAGCCCTCTTTTTCTCTTCTGGTTAATGGCTCCCCTACGGATTTCTTCCACTCTACTTTGGACCTTCGGCAAGGTTGCCTTCTTTCTTCCTCTCCATTATTTGTGCTGATTTTCTCTCCAGATCTCTGTCTGCAGCTGTGCGGGATTCTATTATCCAACTGTATATCCCTGCTCCGGGAGGGACTTCGATCTCGCACCTTTTATTTGCTGACGACTGCTTGCTTCTGGATCGTGCCTCAATCATTAATGCCTGGGGTCTACGGAGAGTTATGGAGGATTACTCGGGTTAAAGGGTCAATCTTCAGAAATCCGGTATTTACTTTAGTCCTAAAACCTCCACCAGAATTCGCAGCAGGGACCTCTGTATTATTTAGGTATCCCATTTCGGGCACCAGGCTAACTAGGTTGGAATGTGCTCCACTTCTGACAGCCATTAAGGAGAGGATTGACGGATGGCATGGTAGATCTCTTTCAGCTATGGACAGAATTACCCTTATCCATTCAGTCCTTTTTTCTCTTCCTATTTCTTTACTCTCCAATGTTGTTATTCCCAAGAACGTTGTCCTCACTGTTGAGCAGATGATTCGTGTTTTCCTCTGGAATTCATCTCCTAATTGCCGGAGGATCTATTTGTTGGGATGGGACAGGGTTTGTCAACCGATCCATGCAGGTGGTCTGGGCATCCCGTCTCTGTTGGCTCGGCAGGAAGCTTTCTTGTCTAGACATGTCACCAGGTTCTTTCTATGCCCTCATAATCTGTGGTCGTCCTTTATAAGATCCAGGTATGGTGATATCCCTGTCGACCCTATGCTACCTCCCAGGCCTCCCAGAAGGTGCTTGATTATCTAGAGGGAGATGATTGCTAGGGCTTCTATCATTATTCTCCACTTAGCCTGGGTAATTGGAGATGGTTCTTCTATCAGTTTCATGGGCGACCCTTAGATTTCTAATATTTCCTTGATCAGATGGCCGACTTATATTTCGATTTATACGCCCTCGTCGATATCCATATCTGATATTCTGCTCCCAAGTCAATCCTGTTGGGACTGGAATGCTGTGTTTTTCATTTTTGGTGACATCCTTGGATCTCGAGTTCTTTCCATCACGCTGCCTTTTCATCATTCTCCGGATGCTAGGGTCTAGAGGCATTCCATCCCTGCTCGGGTTTCGATCTTTGATCTAACGATGTTGTTCAGTCCTGAGCCTCCTCTGCCTCGGAGATTGGATTGGATCTGGTCTTTACCGATTTATCTAGGGTTTCTCTTTTTATATGGAAACTCGCTTAGCATCGCCTCCCTACTCGCGAGTTTCTTGTTTCGAGAGGCCTTCATATTGATTTCAACTGCCCGTTCTGTTGGTTTGTCCGTGAGACGCAGGCTCATGCCATTTTTTTGTGTGCTCGGGCTGCTTTGGTCCCGCGGATTGCGGGGGTTCATTACCTTTTCGCTCAGGTGGACGTTATCGAGGACTCCTTTTTCGCCTCTTTGAGGATGGCCACATCCTTCTGTCTCCTTTATTGCTTACCTGACGTACCATATCTGGTTATCTAGGAATGATAGAGTTTTTTCTTCAACTACTTGCTCCCCTAGGATGTTGGCGGAAAGAGCGAGGGCTTCCGCCATTGAGTACTGTAGTTCGACAGTGATGAACTCGGAGATCTGGGGTTTTCCTTCCGCTCCTTGAACGACCCGTCGGGTGGGTATTTCATGGGAAGCCCCTTGTTTTTTCACTGTCAGCTTCGACTGTAGTCTTCGTCATGGCAGGAGTGCCGCTGCTTTCATTATACGGGATTCTTGCCTGGGTTTCCTTGCTGCGGGGGGCTTCTCTTTATTGGATTCTTCCGTCCCTGCGGCAGAGTTGTATGTGGCTTGCGCGAAGATCAGATATGCTCGTCAGATTCTTCATCTTGACCAATTGATTATCGAGGGGGATTGAGCTACTGTGATATCTTGGATCGCTCAGACGGCTACAGCTCCTTCTGCTCACCCTATTATCCGAGATATTAGTATTTGTTGCAGGGCTGTGTCTATACCTCGATTCGGCATATCTATAGGAAGGTTAACTCTGCTGCAGATTGGGTTGCCTCATATGTCGCCAACCATTCAGGTTCTGTGTTGTGGCCTAATTGGCTTTCTGCTCATGTACAGCTTAGGGACCTTGTTTTGTCTGACTTTCTTGATTGTATTCACTTTCGTTCTATAATTTGAATACACCGTTTTATAAAAAATAAAAAATAAATAAAAAAAAAAACCTCAACAGAACACAGGAGCAGGGGCTGAACAAAGAAAGTAAAAATGGAAGTTTCTGTTTAATGCTATATTGCAGTCACCTTTGTTTCTTCAAAGGTGAACCTACCTCAACACCAACCTGGAGTTTAGCTATATGTTGGTTCGACTGAAACATGTTTCAAATAGTGTTCGTATTGTTTTGTTCTTCATTTCTGTTTTAACACATGTAGTTTATTTCTGTTACCGTATGTGGAATGTATTTTTTTTAATTGATGCGAAAGCAAAAGTTCAGTGTCCATTGGCACATTAAGCTGTCAGTAGAGAAGCAATTGCTTAAATCAACATAAATTCCTTTATGTCAGTTCTTCTGTAGTGCGCGAGTCTTCTTATACTATTTCTAATGTATCTGATCCCATGCGCTATTGCCGTCCTCTGTATCATCCTTTCATCTGTATTGGTGTTCTGTTCTACTTCTATCTCTATTGCTATTCCAAGATTTTCTGTGTTTCCCCTCCTTTCCTTACTAATGAAACAACAATATGAACTATTAAACTTTTTGTGCATATCGTCCGTCAGATTTGTATTCTATTCACACAATATTCCAAAACATCAATTAGCCGGTGATTTGTTTTTCTTTGTTCAGGCAATGCACAATACGCTTTACCACCACCATCACATTGAGAATGTAAGTTTCAATGCACATTGTGCTTGCCAGGTATTTGAGATCCTTTATATGGTGTTAATTGATTTTGTATTTTTGAATGGAATAAATTTTACATATTGCTTGTAGCAGTACGATGATTTAGATATTCTTGGTGTTGTTCCTTGCACTTTTAGGGTAAATTTTCTATGCTTTTAGGAATGCAGCATTCCATTTATGGAGGTATAATGTAGTTTGAGCATGTTTGAGAACGGTTCTTCAATGGAGTTCTCTTTTATTTTTCTTACCATGTTTGGGGCACGAACCTTTATTTGTTTGTGCACTGCTTTTGTATGTTGACATTAGTGGCAGTCCTTTAACGTGGTTATACCATGAATAATGAATAATGTGGTTATATTATGATGATATTACAATGTTGGATTGCAAAATGATCTTGATGTGAATATTTTGCTGGCTAAGTTTGTTGTTTGGTCGCCTGACCATCCTGGCCCATTCTGTAGTTGGTATGGGAATTCAAACAGAGCATTACATATTAACTCTAATATCGTACGTTTGTATTTGCTTAGCATCTCAACAAAGACCTGATTGCTAGTTTTCTATATTTTAGTAAAGTAGCTCATGAGGTCGGAGCAAATCATTCTATCATTTCTGTAATTATGTAATCATAACCATAAGTAATAAAACTTAGTGTTAGCTTTATTGCCATCATCATCACCACCACCACCGTTACTACCTTTGTAGTCGTTGCTGTCATCATTGTCGCTGCCAATCCTTCTTTTTATAAGTTGCCTCTCTTTTACTAAGAACTTCCCTATATCTTTTCTTGCAACCAACCTCTATCGGTGCTGCTTTGGATCTTCGCTTCTTATTCTTCACCTTGAACATAAATCTATGCCCTGTTTGTTGAAGTAACCTCATTATTGTCTTCATTGTACATTCAGATGCCATTTGGTTTATCGTGAATTTCCTTTATTTCATTGTACATTCAGATGCCATTTGGGTTTATCGGGAATTTCCTTTATTACGGGAAACCGGATGCCATTTGGTTTATCGTGAATTTCCTTTATTTCATTGTACAATCAGATGCCATTTGGTTTATCGCGAATTTCCTTTATTACGGGAAACCGTCAAATTGTTGCTAGTATAAAAGAAATCTATCCACTCCACACGCTTAATATCCGTAATAGACCTTTAAGATATTTGTTTCCTCAAAGCTCTATGAAACCTAACAGCTGTTGGAGGAACCATGCATCAAGTCAATAACCGTATAAATTGAATAGATGCCCAAATTTGCTTACCTCTGTATGGTGATGCCAGTCCAATTTGACAGCCGAGAGGTTATGCTGATTTTGATTGGACTCACCTTCTGTTGAATTGTATGGTGCTTAATTGAATCAGTGCTGGCTGGCCGAAGACTCCAGTTAGGGGGAAAGCAAAAAAAAAAAAGAAAAAAGGTTGGATCCAATCCTGTGTAGTTTTTAATTAATAAGATACAGTGGGAACTCTTTAGAGCATTACATAATTATACAAGCTACTTTTAGGTAAAGTCAAACATCCCTATGTTAATCTCAGTTGCATCCCATGTACCAAGAGTCTGTTTGGATATCTAGAATTTTTGAACTTATGATACAAAACATGATATGATATAGGATTTGATCCTATAAAATTGGATATCTAGAATTTTTAAGCTTATGATACAAAACATGATATGATATAGGATTTGATCCTATAAAATTATATATCAAATCTTATTGAAAAAAAGAAAATATTTTATAAATATCTTATCTTATGTGTGAATGATAAATTAAGATTTTTTTTTTTTTCTCTCCTTCCTTTTTTTTTTTTTTTTTTTCTCTTCCCTCTCAATCCCTTGTTTAGCCAAAATAATAAACTTATCATTATTAAAATATCATATTAATCACTAAAATTATGAAATAATTAATATCAAGAAATGCTAATATATCATTGCATATTTTTTAAATTTATAATTAAAACTTATTTGAATTTAGGATGGATTTAGAATTTCTCTCTCATTTACTTGTTACTTGAATTCGATTATATATATATATAATTTTTTAATAAAAAATTTGATCATAGATTCATCCAACTAAACCTAATCCAACTCTTCTTATCCAGTCAATCTGATCCCTGATCCGATTTGGTTCAATTCGAGACAGGTCCTGAGCGAATATGATTATGTAACTTTTAATTATATAGAATTATTAATTATAGGACGAGTATGGATATAGATTATTTTGATTTATAGTGTCATTTCTAACTCGTTTAGCAGTACTTTATAGAATTAGGAAAGTGTTTGAAATTTAAAATTAATGTCGATTTAGTTTTGAAATTTATCTCTTCGATGCTTGCTACCCGAATATATATATATATATTGATAATAGGTGGATACATGGATTTGAATTTCAAAATTTTAGATAGTCCAATAACTTTCTAAACCAATAAATCAGCATTATTTAAATTTTAATTAATTAATAATATATTTATATTATTTATAAATTATTATATATAAATATTTAACATAGAATCCTAGCAATCAAAGCCTCCCTATTTGACCGCTCAAAGCTGCCCAACCCATTGGAGAATCTATTCGAGAACTGGGTGGAGCGCCTTCGCTTGGACTTCACCGCCAACAACGTGGAGGTCGCTCTCTGTGCCTGGTCTCGGACCCTGACCTCACCCTTGACGTCTTCCGGTGGACCGCCACACCCTGTCCATCTATCTTGCCATGCTCCACATCGTCGTCATCTCCGGCCATTGTAGAGGTCATTTTTTTTTCTATGGATTAGCCAATTTGTACTGATCTTTTTTCCTAGAGTTAAATTTTCTAAATAGTACTTAGAAAAGGAAATATTATTTTTATTTATAGGATTGTCAAATCTTATAGGATTTCAGCCAATTCTATTCTTTCCAAACAAGCCCTGGATGGGATATTCTTCCAGGACTACTGGATTTAATATGGTTTGTTCCAAGGCTTTGGAAAGTAATGAAGACAGGGTTGTCCTCTAGGTGAATTTTGACCTTTTGGCTTTAAGCAAATGCTTTTTGTTTGCTTAAACAGCTTGACCAGGTTGATGCTATGCAGTGCTATAAATAATTCACTTGATGTGCTGTGACCAAGATTAATCAAAATTACCAGACAAAGCACTTCCTAGGTTTCTATGTACTGATTTGGTTGGCTGAAATTGGCTGATAGTGTTAGGAATAGACCCTTACATGTTTTGTTGTTAGCTTAAATTTGGCCTGATCTCACATTAATTTGCAGGAAAAATGCATATCAGGTGTTGGCTTATTTAGTCGGGCATATTTAGATCAAAGGTTTTGTTGGGATATGGCAGATTTAACCTACTCGTGTTGATTTGGTGGGGAATGAACTTAGTTAATCAAGTAATAGATTGGCATCCAAAAGGTCCGAAGCTGATCAATGAGTCCGAAGCTGATCAATGACCCGATCAATGTCCAAGAGGTATAAGGCCAATCAATGCCGAAGGAGAGTAAGGCCGATTGATAGGCCATAAGGCTGATTAATGCCCAAGGAGCGCAAGGCCGATCGATAGGCCATAAGGCTGATTAATGTCTAAGGAGCACAAGGCCGATCGATAGGCCATAAGGCCGATCAATGTCCAAGAAGCGCAAGGTCGATCGATGAGCCTTAAGGCTGATCAATGCCGAAGGTGCGCAAGGTCGATCGATGAACCATAAGGCTGATCAACTCTCATGCGGCACGAAGCTGACCAATGCTCGAGAGACACCAGGCTGATCAATGCCTAAGTTGATCTTGATGATATATCGATCAGTTTGTCGAAGAAAGGATGACAATTGCTACACGTGCTCATCCACTAACAGAATAACCATTTTCAGTTTTATTAGCTAGAATCGGTTAGAATCGTGGTCTATAAATACTAGTGAGTGAGATGGAGAGGAGGATCCAAAATAGAGAAATTCCAGTGCACCCTTTACCCAATTTTTTCTCAGACCTAATCTGTTCAGTCTAGATCTCTGTGGCGAAATCGGGTATCGGAACATCTCCTCATCAAGAATTGCAAGAAGATAAAGAAAAGCTAGATTAACTAGTCTAGCTCTGCTCCAGCAAGTCTGATCCAAGCTCAAGCGTCATTGTATCTGGACACAACGGATTGGTGCACCATGTAGGGGAAAACTCAACGAAAGAGTTTTTTAAGAATTTGAAGGGAAATATGGTAAAGGGTAGAGTGAGGAATTTTCCTGTGGAAGGAGTTCATCATTCTCCAAGAGAGAATGATCCAGTTTTAGATGGGATGAATGCTACTCCTGTTGGTAATCTGGACCAAGAGCAGCTGTGAATCCTTTTGAATAAAATGGAGATACTTATTGCAGCAGTCCAGAATCTTCAAGAAATAGCTGCAAGTGGACCATCACGACCTGCTACTTCAAGGAGTAGCCGATGATCTTCTCTCCATGTAAATAAACGTCAGGGTCCAAGTCGACATTCGTCTTGTCAACATTCTTCGGGATAACATTTTTCTCTGAAGCCTCGCCATCATATCAAGAAGCGGGATAGAGGGAAGCGTCCTCGATCTTACTCTACTTCTTCTGGTGAATCAACTCCTGATAGTGCACAAGCTCCATATCTTGAAAGAATTGATAGCTTTGAAAGGAAATTTAGAAAGATGGAACTACAAATCGCCAGACTTGGGGAGCAGAGGAAGACGAAAGATGCAATTCCAATCTATGATATCTTGCCTCCATTTTTCAAGAAAATAATGGAAGAGAAGATTCCTCACCATTTTAAAATTCTCCAAGTGGAACCATATGACGGATTGACTGATCCTCTTGGCCATTTAGGCAGTTTTAAAGCACACATGCTGATTCAAGGAGCATCAGATGCGCTTCACTGCCTTGCTTTCCCAGCAACCCTGAAAAGCAGCAAGAATGTGGTATTCTAGCCTCCAGCCAGGCATTGTTCATTCCTTTGGACAGTTGGAAAGGTTATTCATCTCTCACTTCAGAACAAGCAGAAGAATGTCAAGGAACTTCGATAGTTTGTTCTTCATTCAGCAACAAGATGGAAAAAGTTTGAGAAATTATATAACAAGATTCAATTATGCCACGTTGGAGATTCCATATCTCAACGAACATGTGACAATGTCAGCTATGAAGAAGGGATTGCAAACTTCTAGGTTCACATTCTCCTTAGACAAGAAATTTTTAACCAGTTATTATGAACTGTTGGCTCGTGCCAAAAAATATGCTTAAGCTGAAAAATAAGCCCCGAGTCGATGCCAAGTAGAAAGAAAATCGGTACCAAGCAAGAAGAATTCCAAAGAAGATGGGTTCCGATCTTCCAGAATCCAACCAATTCAACGACAAGTTCAGAAGCCGAATAACTTGGTCGGCAAGAATTACATCAACAAATTTGATGCTTATATCCCCTTGACTCTTTCGAGAGAAAAAAAATTAATGGAAATAGAGAAAGAGAATTTTCTTCAAAGGCTCATGCCAATGCGAGCTCCACCTGCTATGCGTAATAAAGCTAAATATTGTCGACTTCACTGCGATCATTGACACACTATAGAAGAGTGTATCCAATTGAAAGACGAGATTGAAGATCTGATTAAACACTGTTATCTGGGCAAATATGTCCGCAACCAGACTCAAAATCGATCAATTGAAGTAGCAGCACCAAGGCCAACAGCTCCAAGAATGATTACCGACGGGACGGAGCTCCCGAATCAACAGTCGACCGACGGATTAGTCGGAATGATCCATCACCAAGCATGTTATGAAGATGACAGAGCCGCAAAGAAATTTCGAAGGAGCATTAGTTTCTCTAACGATGATTTGCAAGGTGTTCATATCCCTCACGACGACCCTGTATTAATTTTTGTGATAATTGCAAATTATGATGTACGCATAATTCTAATTGATAATGGAAGTTCTACTAAGGTTTTGTTTTATGATGCTTTTGTCAAAATGAACTTGCCAATTGATAAGCTATAAAGAACCTGCATGCCGTTGACTAGATTTGGCGAAAATTTCATGAAAGTAGAGGAGGAAATTATACTTCCTGTAACCCTCGGAATAATGCCGAAACAAAGGACTTTTCCTCTCACTTTTATGGTTGTTCGGACTTCCTCTACATATAATGCAATTTTAGGAAGGTCCGCTTTGAATAAATTTCAGGCCATCGTGTCTACATATCATCTACTGATAAAATTCTCGATCCAAAATGGGATTGGAGAAGTAAGAGGAGATTAACAAATGGCTCGTCAATGTTTGACGATTCAAAATCAACAACCAGTCAACAATTCAACTTCGGAGCAAATAGATCCACGTGATCAGGCTGAAGGAGTAAGCATGTCAATAGAAAGAACTATTTATGTTCCTTTGATGAAAGATGATCTGACTAAAATTATTCAGATTGAAAGTTCGCTCAATGAAGATCAAAGGAGGGAATTGATCGACTTCTTACAAAAGCATGCTGATATATTTGCATGGATAGCTGCCGATATGCTGGGGATTCCTCCTGAAGTGATCATGCATGAACTTAAGGTGGATCTATTTAGTCGGCCTATCCGTCAAAAGAAGTAGAATTTTGCCACAAAAAGGCAAAAAGTCATCAATAAGGAAGTAGCCAAGTTGCTTGATGCCGGATTTATTAGAGAGGTACATTATCCTGATTGGCTTGCCAATATAGTAATGGTAAGGAAAGCCAACGAAAAGTGGAGGATATGCATAGATTATACTGATCTTAACAAGGCATGTCCTAAAGACAGTTTTTCTTTACCTAAAATTGATCAACGTGTTGTTGCAACAGCATGATATAAATTCTTGAGTTTCATAGATGCTTTTTCTGGATATAATTAGATACGAATGAGTCCAGAAGATGAGGAAAAAACATCCTTTATTACAGATCGAGGGATATATTGCTACAAAGTAATGCCTTTTGATCTTAAAAATGCCGGAGCTACATATCAGAGGTTAGTGAATAAGATCTTTGAAGATCAGATTGGTAAGACCATGGAAGTATATGTAAATGACATGATTGTCAAAAGTAATCAGTCTGATGATCATATTAAAGATATACAAATAGCCTTTGGTATTCTACGGAAAAATCACATGAAGTTAAATCTTACTAAATATGTTTTTGGTGTAACTTTTGGAAAATATTTGGGCTTCATTGTCACAAAGCGAGGGATTGAAGCTAATCCAGAAAAGATTCGAGCCATATTAGACATGAGGCATCCTGTAAATAAGAAGGAAATTCAACAGTTGGCCGGATGGATCGCTTCATTAAGTCGATTTATTTCTCGTTTGGCTGAAAGATGTTTGCCTTTCTTTAAAGCCATACGACAAACTAAGGAGTTTAACTGGTTGGATGATTGTCGGCTGGCATTTGAGAAACTTAAAAAGTACTTAATAAATCCGATCATATTATCTAAACCTGGAGAAGGGGAAGATTTGTATCTCTATTTGGCTGCATCTGATGAATCAATTAGTTCAGTATTTATGAGAAAAGAATCCGATGAGTCACATAAACCCATATATTACATCAGCAAAGTCCTTCATGATGCTGAAACAAGATATCCAAAACTTCAGAAGATTGTTTTTATCTTAATAATATCAACAAAGCACCTCAGGCCATATTTTCAATCTCATCGCATCATTGTATTGACCGATCAACCTCTAAGAACTATTTTGCAGTGTCCGGATACTTCTGGTCGTATGACAAAGTGGGCAATAAAACTAAGTGAATATGATATTACCTATCAGCCTCACTCTGTGATGAAGGTTCAAGTGCTGGCTGATTTCATAGCCGAATGTACTTAGAGTAGTAGTGAAGATGAAACTCAAGTGTCCGACGAAATAGAAAATACTAATTTATCTTGTGTTCTACATGTGGATGGAGCTTCAAATTCTTCTGGTTGTGGGGCTGGATTGATTTTATCTAGTCCAAATGGAGATGTCACGGAATATGCTCTCCGATTCTCATTTAGAACTTCAATAATCAAGCTAAATATGATGCCCTTCTGGCTGGATTAAGAATTGCAAAAGAATTAAACGTCCAAAGGTTAAAAGTACTATCTGATTCTCAGTTAGTCATCAATCAGATAAAGATAGATTTTGAAGTTCGTGATACAACTTTAGCTCTATACTTGTGGAAAGTCCAAGAACTTGGAGCTCTATTTGATTCTTGGGACATCAGTCACGTCCCTAGAACTGAGAATTCTTGAACCGATTCATTGTCTAGATTGGCTACTTCCACACCCGATCTAATAGGTCGGACTTTTGTAGAGCATTTGAAAACTCCAAGTATTTATGTAAATGATCAAGAAAAAGTTCTTCAGATAGAATCATAATTGAACTGGATGAGCCCTATAATCAATTATCTGACTGAGGGAATATTACCCGAAAGCAATGCAGAAGCCAAACAATTATGGAGGATTGCTTCTCAATATAACATTTTAGATGGACTATTATATAAAAAGTCATTCTTTCAACCATTATTGAAATGTTTATCTCCGTCGGATGCTGAATATGCTCTCAAAGAAGTTCATGAAGACATATGTGATGACCATCTGGGAGGCAGATCATTGGCTTATAAAATCATAAGACAAGGATATTACTGGTCGACTATACAAAAGGATGCAGCGGATTTTGTAAGAAAATATGATCCCTGTCAAAGGTATGCAAATGTACAAAGGCGTCCTGCTAATCAGCTAACACAATTAACGGCTCCATGGCCATTTGCCCAGTGGGGGATGGTTATTCTTAGTCCATTTTTTCCAGTTTTCAGGCAACAGAAATTCTTAATTGTAGCCATCGATTATTTTACTAAGTGGGTAGAAGCTGAGCCTTTAGCTCTAATTACTGAAGCAAAAGTTGAGGCGTTCGTTAGAAATGCCATTATATATAGATATGGGATTCCTCATGCTATCATTACTGATAATGATAGGCAATTTGACAACAAGAGATTTAGTGATTTCTGTGCCCAATTCTATATTCTCCATAAATTGACTTCCGTTGGACATCCACAAGCTAATGGAGAAGCGGAGGTAACCAATCGAACTATTCTTCATGGATTGAAGACCTGATTAAATGAGGTTAAAGGATCTTGGGCCGATGAACTTAATTCCGTTCTTTGGACTTATCGTACAACTCATCGATCAACAACAAGAGAATCTCCATTTAACTTGACCTATGGGAGTGAAGCCATGTTATCCATAGAAATTGTTCTTCGTTCTAGAAGAACAGATTACTTTAAAGAATCGAGTAATGTTGATCAAAGAGGACTTGTCCTGGATATACTTGAGAATTCCAGATTGCAAGCTCAATTGAGAATGGCAGCATATCGATAAAGGGTGGCTCGATATTATAATTCGAGAGTTAAGGCTCGAACCTTTCGGTCTGGAGATCTTGTTTTGCACCAAACAACGATATCCTGGCCAACTGATCAAGGCAAACTTGTCCCGAATTAGGAAGGTCTTTATCGCGTCACTGAAGTGGTGCGGCCTGGAACCTATCGACTTGAAAGCCTTGATGGTTATCCAATGGCTAGACCATGGAATGTAGAGAATCTTTGTAAATACCATCAATAAAAGGATTATCTTTGTTCTTTCTATATAAAGGAAAAGAATTAAGTTGATATATTCTTAAAAGGTCGGCCTGATACGCTGATCGCATTCCAACAAATTGAGTTGGTCTGATCCACCATCTCATCAATACTTTATGATCAAAATAACTGATCAATTAAAGGGTTGGCCTGATAAGCTTACCACAATCCGACAAACTGAGTTGGCCTGATCTACCATCTCATCGGTATACTAATATCGGAATAACCGATCAATTAAAAAGTTGATATGATACATCGACCATGATTTAATTAATAAGAGTTACCACTCTATTGGTATTATTACCTTAAAAATATCAAAGGCATTGGAAGGATTATCCAATATGCTAATAGCGAGGCATCAGAAAAAAAGAAAGGATTTCGTTGATAGTTTTTTTAAAAAAAAACAACAACTTGATTCATTGAGAGATTATAATTACAAGTATTATTAATTTTTTTCTTGATTGACTGGGGTGAGAGCAACTTTCTCTTGAACAGATGTTTCTTCAGCTGCGGGAGTTGTTGGATTATTGGTTAGCTCTTTTGCTTCATCTTCTTCCAAAATTTCATCTATAACATTGGAGGAAATATCAAGGTCAGGATATGACTTTTTGATCTTTTCGATGCAATCTTCGAAGCCGATTTTATACCCTTCTGCTCCTGCTTCATCTATTTCATTGTTGAAAGCTTCAGAATTTTTGAATTCTTCAATTGCATGAAAACTTTGTTGAATTGCCAAGGTGGTCTTTTTTTCGGTTTGTTCCGGTTTTTGTTCGAGATAAGCTATTCTTTCTTCCATTCTGGATCTTTGACTTCGTATCTCTTCATAAGCCCGAGTTTTCTCTTCTATGGCTATATCTACATGTTGAAGTATTTTCCTTCTCTTTTTTGCATCGGCCAAGAGCTTCATGGCTTGGTCCTCGACTATTCTCAATTATCTTTTCAACGACAAGTTCGCTCCGGTTACTCGGACTAATTTTGACTCTAAGGCTGTTCGACAAGTATCAGCCTTGTCCTTTTCTTCTTTGATCAATGTTAACCGGTTTTGCAAATCTGCCTGAAATTTAGTTGATCGGAGCCAGTCTTCCTCGATCTTGGAAATGTCATTGATCTACTGGTAAAAAGAATCAGAATGTTGTTAAAACATGAATGGAAGGTTTTTCAAAGAAAGAATTGATACCTACCCTCATCATTCCTAGATAAATGGAGGAGAAAATCTCTTTTACTCCGTGCTTGTCTGTCACCTCCCAATCTTTCCAAAGAATAGCGGATTATAATATAGTCTTTGCTAACTTCGGATTGTCAAAACTTGTATCTGCAACGAGCATATGGACACCCTTGCCGTCATCCAGATCAGATAGTTCCTCGACAATTGAAGCTTTGCCTTTCTCTGTCAAGGTATGTTTGACGGACGGACCACATACTAGTTCTCCTGAAGAAGGAACAGATGGCTGTTGTTTTTCTTCATCAGATGAGGATGCGATGAATTCGGGTAATTCTTGTTTGGTGAAAGTGCTTCTCGATAAACAACTTCTTTTTACACATGATCGTTGTTCTCTAAATCGTATAGGTCTGGCTCTCTTCTTGAGTGCTCGACGAAGTCTCTCGCTATTTGATTTCATTTCCAAGGAATAATGAAAATTTCTTTGAAATTTTTCGAAACAAAGAACCTCGAAAAGAAAGAGCCTAAAATACTTGAAGTAAAGTTGGCTTAAGCAATGGACCTAAGATCCCTTTATATATGGAATGTCAATGCTCCTGATTTATGATTCAAATCCCAAAATGTCTCGAGATTACGACACGTCTATGACCTTAATTTGGTGGGAATTCGTATGCCGTTATTAATTCTCAGAAAGTCAGTTATGGAAAGAGGAAAGATAGTATGTGATTCAAATTTGAATCATGTACGGTTTCTGAAATACTGATCAGCACGGTTCTGCAATTTGCAGAATAACTGCCCTCCCAATAAGAAGACGACATTTGGTGAAAATGATATATTCATTTTATTACGGTGTATCAAAGTTGATCTTGAAAATATCTCATGAAAATTATTCTTTTCAGGAAAGAGAATATATATATATACATATATATCTAATGAGTCCGACTGAAATATTGGATTATCACAGGCCTTGATAAGCCTGGAAGGTTAAGTAATGATTTTGTTATGATTGACCTGAAGACCGATTGATCTTAAGATCAGTTTCCTTAAATGTTCGGCAAATGATGACCTTTTCTCTAGGAGAAAACGGATAATTATATTTTTTGGTAAACCTTTTTCATCGATTATTTTGGTTCATCGGATTTGTTCGAAGTTAATTCATTCGGATTTTTCCGAATGTTTTGCGGGTGTTTGTCATTTGACGACATTGGATAACCATTCGTGTTATTCGAATAACTTTATATTTAAATTAGTCTTCTTAAAAAAAAAATTTGTATGATCCGATGGTCCCATACTTAAAAAGTTTTTCAGTTGCGAAAAGTTAAACTTATGGCTTTCTTATTTATTGAGCGATTTATCATATATTCTCTTGAAAAAGATGTTTGCTTTGTGTAAAGATCAACGAATTTTGTTTTAAAAAGAAAAGAGATTCTTCATTTCATATTGAAAATGAGACAAGTTCCTACATCAATTATACAGATTGATTGTCTACATTCTTTTCAGCTACATTCACTTCTTCAATCTGTTCTACATTAGGGACTGTTGTTGTTTCTTCTGCCTAGATTTGAGCATTTGATGTTGGCTCTTCAGATTGGTCTTCGACTTGCTTTTCAACCTGATTTTCTTCATCTGATTCTTCTTCAATTTTGGATGTATCTAGATCAGGATAATATTTTTTCACTTTGTTTAAACAATCTGCATAGCCGTAATCGTAGCTCTCGAAACTGGCTTCATAAAGTTTGTCTTGGAAAGCCGATGACTGCATATATTTTCTTATGGCTTCATTAATAGCCTCTTTGACAGCTTCCTCTGCTTCCTTTTTTGATGTCTTAGCTTTCTCTTCGACTTTTTCTAGCTTAACTGCAGCCGATCGAAGCTTTTTCTTCTTTTTCTTTAGTTTTGATTCCATGTTGGCTATCTTTGATTGAGCCGTTTTGAGTTCTGCTTCCAGAACTGATGTTTGAGTTGCTTACTCTTCCAACTTTTTCTTTGTGGCATTCTTTAATTCTTCAGCAACTTCTTTTTCCGCCCCTGCTATGTTTACTTCGTTGCGCATGACTTGGTGGAGTTGATCAACACTTTTTAAGCTTTCCTCCATAATGGTGATTCCATGGATAAGCTGCATGTTTTCATAAATTAAATTGATCAGATTTGAAAGAAAAAGAAAGATGATTGTTTACTTAATCGTTTGAGACAAAGTTTAGTATTATACCTTGAGCATTGTAAGATGAAATGACAAGATCGTCTCGTCTATTTGCTAGGACTTGGTTGTATCCCTGTCTTCCGGAAGAATGGTGGCCCTCAAAAGACGACGGGCCAATACCGGGTCATTTAGACCTGATTCGTCTATATAGAAGTTAAAATTGATGGTGGCTTTTTTAGCTGAAGGTCTCTCTTCTTCTTCCACCATCGGAGTTTTTCCTTTATCGACTTGTCCAATTGGGATTGATGATGGACTGGCTACAGGAATTTCGATTGATTGCCTCCCTTGCAAAGGAGGCTGAAGAGACGCCGACAGAGGTATTTCATCATCCTCCGATATGCTAGCTATCAATATCGGGGATTTCGGAGCTGATGAAGTGGTCGGCTTTATTTTCTTGGGTCTCTTGGCTTCTCTTTCTTTTCGATCAGATGGAGTGGCCATGGCTTTTCATTTTGAACGTCTACCATAACCGATGTATCTGCATTAGCCAATGAATCAGAGGTTATAATTGATTATCAGAAACTGAATAAAAGGATAACATCGGTGGTGAGATACCTAAAGAAGGATTATGGCTGATTTTAGCCGAAAACAGTCCTCTTTCATTAAGAATCTCTTTTATCGGGGGAATCTCCATCCTCGTAAGCTTCTCGTAATCTTCTTTATCAGCCATCATGATCTTTTTGCTGTCTTTTGGAGTTATTCGGGGTTCCCTATGGCTGATGCTAAAATCCCAAGGAATCTTTGAAACTATATAAAAGAAATAGGGCTTCCAGCCATGAATGGCGGAAGGAAGTCTAAGGATGAATTTTTGACCATGGCGTGGGTTGATCACCCACCCACCCTGGCCATAAAAATCTCTCTTCAATACAAACAAGGCTATGAAGAGAGAAGTTTTAGGAGTTATATCTGCATCCTTACAAAGAATCAAAAAGGTGCAGATTATTCGGATACTGTTGGGCGTTAATTGAGCCGGTAATACACTGTATAATTTAAAGATCGAGAGAAAAAAGGATGGAGTGGAAATCTAAGTCCGGCCCTTAAATGTTCCTCGTAGATCGTCAAACTACCAGGAGGAGGCTGATCTATTCGTTCTTCGGAGTTTGGGACAACTACTGTATAGTCATCAGAAATATTGTAATACTTTTTTAGCGCTAGGATTCTGTGTTCTGTTAAGGAAGTCCTAATGGCATCTATTCTAATTGATTCGGCTAGGTTCTTCTTCTTTTGAGAAGTAGAATCTTCGGGTTCATTAGTACGACTGATTTCTAAAATCCTGGCCATGAGGAAGGGAAGAAGAAAGGAGGAGGAATAAGAAGATTATCTTGAAATAGAAGGTGAAGAAGGAAGGAGGCCGACCTGAAAGGGCTCTTTTGCTCCTAATGTGAAGAGATTGTCATGGCATAAAATCTATTTTCTTGGGGGAGATGGTGTTTATATAGTGGCATTCGACGGTTAAATTTTTTTCCTCGAATGGCGAGATTAATTCAGATTGTGCTACCTGTCCACAATACCCGATGAAAAGATACGGCTCTTCAGGAAACTGAAGCGACTATTCATAATCCGACAGTAGACATATCGGTGACAAGATGTTTACATTTATTTGACAATGATCCTTCGCAGCTTTCAAAAATAACAATGATGACAGCAGACTACGGTTGCCAGTTTTTAACCGCTCCCCCTATCAAAGATCGACACGTCATTAAGACGTACTACTCAAGAATATGAGCGTCAGTTTTTAAAAAAATGATGAGGAAAAAGAAGAATTTTTTGACAGCTTCTGGCATTCATTTAATGAATTCAGAAGCTGGGAGGACTAGTGTTGGGATATAATAGATTTAACCTACTTGTATTGATTTGGTGGGGAATGAACTTGGTTAATCAAGTAATAGATTGGCATCCAAAAGGCCCGAAGCTGATCAATTAGCCGATCAATGCCCGAAAGATGTAAGGCCAATCAATGCTGAAGGAGAGCAAGGCCGATCGATAGGCCATAAGGCTGATCAATGCCCAAGGAGCGCAAGGCCGATTGATAGGCCATAAGGCTGATCAATGTCCAAGAAGTGCAAGGCCGATCGATAGGCCATATGACTGATCAATGCCCAAGGAACGCAAGACCGTTCGATGAGCCATAAGGCTGATCAGCGCCGAAGGAGTGCAAGGCCGATCAATGAGCCATAAGGCTGATCAACGCCGAAGGAGCGCAAGGCCGATCGATGAGCCATAAGGCTGATCAACTCCCATGTGGCACGAAGCCGACCAATGCTCGAGAGATACCAGGCTAATCAATGCCCAAGTTGATCTTGATGATATGTCGACCAGTTTGTCGAAGAAAGGATGACGATTGCTGCACATGCTTGTCCACTAATAGAATAACCGTTTCAGTTTTATTAGCTGGAATCGGTTAGAATCGTGGTCTATAAATACCGGTGAGTGAGATGAAGAGGGGGATCCGAAACAGAGAAATTCTAGTGCACCCTTTATCCAATTTTTTCTCATACATAATTTGTTCAGTCTAGATCTCTGTGACGAAATCGAGCATCGAAACATCTTCTCATCAAGAATTACAAGAAGATAAAGAAAAGCTAGATCGACTAGTATAGCTCTGCTCCAGCAAGTCCGATCGAAGCTCAAGCGTCATTGTATCCGGATACAACAGGTTTGAACATGCAGTTTTGGTCAGGCCTGATAGGTTTGGATTTTTTTGGGTTTTGATAATTTTGCTTTGAATTATGCAGTTTCAGCTAAAAATAATTAAGTTTTTTAAAAAGAAAAATCATAGTCAGCGATGAACGGTAAACCAAGTGTACCATATATCTTTGTATAACATGCCGTAATGTTTCGATTTTTGGTTTTTATTGTTTTTGTTAAAAAAAAATATATAAAAAATGTTAACAGTTATTTTAAAATTAAAAAAAAAAAAAAAAAAACTTGAAATAGAAGAAACACTTTGAAGTCAGGATAAAGACCGGACACCATCTTGTTTTATGAATCATTAATCAAACAGAAACTTAATTCCGGAGAAAGTTACTTATATATGCTGCTAAGAAACCAAGAATCATCATCTTCGGCTCCTCCTCGTTTCTCTTTTTTTTTTATTTATTTTATTTTTTCGATAAACGAAAGGGAAGGGGGGGGGGGTCGGGGGATAAATCCCCCTCGTTTCTCTTTGAAGTTCATCTATTCTCTTCCCCATCCCCTGGCCGTCGCCATCACCCCCTATTTATAGAACCAAAGGGGCGGTCTAGAAGTGCGGCCCACCGGGGCAATTTTAGGTTAGGGTGTTTCGAGCATGTGGGGCCTCCCATGTCAGTTTGGGGGGTGTTGGCGATGTGCTAGGTTATCATATGCATGGTGGCTCTGCTGAGACGGAAAAGTGGGCAATTATTTCCATCTATTCAAGACATTACATGTAAATATAGAAGTAACTCTTATTGGAATTCAAAAAAAAAAGTTAAAAAAATTTCAATTCCTCGAGAATAAAAAGTTGATTTCCTAATTTTAGTTTGGAAACCTGATTTCGAGCTCTAATGTGAAAATAGTGTTTTTTTTTAAAGCAATATTATTTATCAGACGTTGAAGCTTCATAAATTCTTTTATACCTGCATGTTAGTATAACTCAAAGATTGGTTAGAAAGGTCCTATAAGTTGGTGCTCGAAAACGCTAAAAGCACATTTCACGGTTTCGAGTTACATACATAAAACTATATATGTCTAGTTATACATCGAGTTGGTACAAAAGCGTTGCAAAAGGAGAAATGACTCATCCGTAAGTTTGATTCCATCAAACTCGGCTTTGATCGTAAACCTAGTTGCAAAAAAGAGCTTATACCTTAGAACGATGGATGGAATGTATCAGTCCTTTTTCTAAAAACTGAAGCAAGAAGATATTAAAAAAATCACCTTTTTTTTTTTTTTTTTTTTTTACAAAAAAAATTATCAGGAATCTAGTTAGCATCTCTAACTATATATAAAATTAATGCGCATTCTAGAAGCCAAGCTCCATCAAAGGGATCATGGAAGGATTACAAACAGCTGTCTTATATTTTTATATGATTCATCCACTTGCCAGGGTTATAGAAATCAATTTAGATTTTACATTTTAGATGCTGTTATTTCATTGCTTCCAGACTGATAAATGGATCGATTAGGCAAGAAATCGGAAGCATAGAAATGGCAACATATAATAACGCGCAGATCGCGATACATAGAACTCATACGAAGGAACAGCGTCACAAATATGCTATTCGGGGATAATTGGGCTTGATATAATAATCCATAATTCTGGAAAAAAAAATAAAAATTCATCAAAATTTCAAAAAATATTCATAAATTATTTATTCAAAAATAAATATAGGAAAATGTAATATAACGAATGATAACTAAAAGCATCATCGCTGGCGATGATATGTAGTATCATTATTTTATAATACATAAAAAATTTTAAATCGGTAATGATAAATTTGTGAATAATTCAAAAATTATGTAAACGTCTAGATTAATCGAGTAGTTTTGGGATGATTTTTTTTTTTTTAAGATAGTTTGGATAATCATTAGATGGTTTTAAAAATTTGAAGATTTTTAATAATTTAGAGAAGATTGCTACTAACCCAAGGAACTAGAGCTGTTAATTGATTAGGTTCGGGTCGGAATCTAGATTTCAAATCCGGACCTGATCTTAGTATTAGATCCGGACCCGGATCCAAATATTCGATGGATCCAGTTTTGAAGTACCAGATCCGGATCTGAATGGATCTCGGATATCCGGATCCGAATGGATAGTACCACGCACATGAAGTTCAATATTATTTTCTTACCCCTTTTTTTTTTTTTTTGAGTAAACAAGAAGATTGAACTAGAACTTATTATATTATAACAATATAAAAGTAGCAACAGAATGATATAATAACCTGCTAACAACCATAATAATATTACAGGCTATCAAGGGACAGGGAGGATTAGGATTTAGGCGATGGAAAAGAATTAGGACGCTCCATTACTGAATTGAAGGTTTTTATATTAAAAATTATAGTTGATTTTGAACCGTTAGATCAAAAGATCCAATGATTCATAATAATATTAATATATATAAATATATAAATATATATAATACTATATTATATAATCGAGTCTTGGATCTGTCGGGTTTAGGTCCGGATAAACGGATCTAAATTTAGTACGAGATCCGGATCCGTTGAATAAATACTTGTGAGTCTCGGATCCGGACCCGATCAATTGACAGCTCTACATGAAACCGGCTTGCATTGAACAAATAAAAAATTTAAAAATAAAAATACTCCATCATTGTTGAGGTGCTGGACGAACCAAACCATCTTGGCACGGGCGATTCTTGGGTTGTAACTTGTAAGTGGTCCCAAAGTGTCGCCATTGCCCTGGGAACTGGCTTACGTTGAACAAATAAAAAAACTTAAAAATAGAAAATACTCCATCATTATTGAAGTGTTGGACAAACCTAACCATTTTGACACGGGCGATTCTAGGTGGTCCCAAAGTGTCGCCATTGCCCACTACCAACACCCTCGAAAGACCATATCAAAGGGCCACAGGGAGCCTCGCAATCTGTAAACAAAAAGGTTTGATCCCAATCTCCTTTGGACCCTTTGAAAATAAATTTTTTTTTAAAAAAAAAAAAAAAAATCATCTTTACTTACACCCTTCATCTTTTTCCCTATTGGACTCTAAATTTACATCTTCCAAAAGACCTCCCATATACATGTAAGCCCCTTGCATAGGACCATTATAAAGTAGCATTAATCAGGGCCATTCAATTTCCAGACAAGTGTGGCTACTCTCATCCTAGAACTAGTCAAGTTCCATAGCAAAAATCTGTGTAGAAGAAGGACATCAAAACATTCCCCCAGGCTCCAAGATTCCTAGAGCCCACAAGATGGCATTGTATGCCTGTGTTGCAGTTTCACATCAAAAAAGATAGCATGCTCCACCATTCAATCTCCTACAAAATCACAAAAGGTAGGCATTCTTAGCTCTTGTAAATTTATTATTTCTTTCTCCTACAAATTAAAAAATTGTAATGTTTCGTGCCAGAACTGAATAATAGTAAGAAAAGTCTCTTGCTAAGGGGGGGGGGGTAGAAAAAAAAAGAAGAAAAGCCCAAAATATTTTCATGCCTCCACGCCAATTGGCACTAAATCAGACCTGCATGGATATCGCCATCCAAAATATTGTTATGTTTTGAATGTGGTTTCATTTTAACATGATGAGTTTTATACGGTTGCATAAAGATGTTGGTTCCTCTTGGCAGTTCAATCCAATCCTCCTTGGCGTAGATAGTTGTATCCATACAATTTGTATTTTTTATAAAAAAAAAGGAAACAAAATAATTTATAAAAGAAAATTGAAACATAATAAGAGAAGTGCATCCATAAATCGTAGCTAGCTTCTCATTTTTCCCTTTTTTTTTTTTTGGTTAGAATCATTTCTCTGTCCTTTGCATGTCGAGCCTCTACTTTCAGAGACTAGAAGGCAAAACATTTTAGATGTTTGAAATCTTTAGCAACACGGCATGTGCAAAACTGTCATTTCAATATTTATATTTGGATCGACTTTGCTTCTAAAGCGCAGCAACACCTAGACAAATAAGTCAGGGATGTGATCTCTTACATCAGGATGCTAAGAAGACAGATCAATATTAAAACTTTGCAAACAAGCATAAATAACCATAGGAATACATCAGGCACCTGACTTCTCGTACCAAACAAACAAAATTTATCAAACCGCTCCACCCTCTTCGATGGCCCGAATCTATCGAACTGCATTTTATTAGTTTTCGCAACAAAAATTTATTAAGAGAACCATATCTTGCATCATGATACTTGTATGAGCCTGTGCTTGACTTAACTCGGACCACCATGAAGAGTATGGGGGGTCTCTTTGACCATGTTGGCATGTCGGGATTATAATATAGAGTAATTTTATGGGGGCAATAGGGACGTGCATGCTCGGTTCATGATCGAAATCGGAATGATCGTATTTTCTCGATGCACTTGGTTTAAGATGCGATGCAGGATAGAAATGGAATTTGGATATTAGAAGGGAGATAGGATTGATTTTTGGGGGACTTAAATATAACCGGTTCTTCCTTGAATCGGATCGGGAATGGAACTCTTTTCGATTAAACAACCAGCATGCAAAAGTTATTCATTTTCATTCTCATTTTAAAGTACAAATCTTTTTCACGAGTTGTGCCGAGAAAATTTGTGGGATACCCACTATATGAGTCCTTAAGGCAAATGGGATGAGATGACAAAGGGAGGGTGGAATCATGATGCGATGCAGCGCCCTTTCCCCTCCACTCTAAGAACGAGGACCATTTCCGATTTTTTTTTTTTTTTAAATTTTTTTTTAATATTTTATAAGTGTTTTTTGATCTCTTCCAACCCCTTTCAGGTGATTTCAAAACCCGGGAAGTGCCCTTTCGAGTCACGATGGAAGATGGAAAGGCACTTTTTTTATTATTATTATTATTTTTTATTGGCCTCTTGAGGCATGGGATTGGTGGTGTCATGTTGGAATTGGGTGCGGTCGGTCGAGCGCTAGTATTATTAGACTTTTTTCTTTTTGGCAGGAGTGGAATGGACCGAAGCGCGTGGATCAGTAATTAGCCAAGTTCGGTGGACGGACCGGTCACGGTTTTTTTATTTTTGGACACAAGCAAACGATCATGTCAAATAATTTGGATACTATTGGATATTCTTCCATCTTTGGGGACACGCCTAGATAGCCACCAAGTTGAACGAGTCAGCCGGTAGAAATTGAGTTCATCCACACAAACAAACAAAAAATTTTAGCAGGACAAATATATTTAGAAATTTTAGAGAATCAGGAAAAGTTCAAGAATTGAAGACAGATAAGAGTTAAGCGAAGCAAGGCTTGTTCAAGTGGTTGTAGGCCTTTGCTTAGCGACCATGGTTTTGAATTTGATTCTTCGATTGCTGCAACTTCAAAAATTTGGGCTTCGAAGATTATAATACAGGAATAAGAGTACAAAACGTGTTTCAAGAAAAGTTTGGAATAAAAGTATTTGATGGTAGTCAAATATGACCGGCCAATTAAAAAAATTAAAAAAAAAAAAAAATGCCGGATAAAATCTATTCACCTCCGATATGCTGATCAACTTATGTTGTTATGGCCTGATTACAAAATGGAGAGGTTCTAAGATTGATTTGGTCTAACACGCTATACCCTGAGGTTTGTGGCTGAACATTATGTCCTATCCAAATCATGCTATGAATGTTGCCATGATGGCTAATAGCTTCACCAAGTTTGCTCAGGACTGACAATGAAGTTTGACCTCGTGCCATTGTTCCCGGCGAACAAGCCTATAAGGTATCATGGATGTCAACCACCATGTATCAAGCTCATGAATTTGATTATAATTCAAAAGAATTACCAAACTTTATGTTGATTACTTAAGCCATTTAGTTAGCGGTAGATAAATATCTAATAGGGAGATTTGTCATATCCAAAAGCCAAGTTACATACCAAACATCATGAGACCATAAATTGGTCATATGATACTTGATTGAAATAATTTTTTTCTAATAAGATAACTTTTTAAGCTAAACTATGACATACTAAGCAATGAGGTCCAAGTTTGAACTTTGAAATAGATTGATCAAAAAAAAAAAAAATTTTTTTTTTGAGAAAAAAAAAAGACTAGATGTATCTTCCAATCCACAAAGAATCGGATAAAACATTTTTTTTTAAAAAAAAAAAAATTTAATGTATGAGTAAAGATCTATATCTCATAAAAATTTAATTTTTGGATATTGATTTCTATCAATCATATCCATTTTGAAAAAGATAAATTTTAAACAAGTTCATGACTCACAGACAGGTATCCAGGATAGTGTATATGTTTGGCATCACTAATTTTCCCGATAATAAACAACAGAGTCTGAGAATCATCAAGGAACTGGGAAGAACCAATAATCATACTTAGGGGTCTAATCGGTTCGTTGGCTTCCCCCCTCCCCCTTCGGGTTATCAAGATCAACTTTGATGCTTCTGTCAAGTTGGACGACATACCATAGCCTACATCAGAGACAGTGCAGGTATCATGCTAAAAGCTAGTGGCAAAAAGATAAATCACACCTGGGTGTTTAATGTTGAACTCGGTGCGGCATGGTATGTCATTACAACTTCTTTAACCCATCTTCTTCATCAATGGCTGATTATCGAAGGAGATAACAAATGGTCATCAATCTCATCTGTACGAACCCTAATGCCCCTTACAATACTCAACCCATTTACAGGACATCTTAAATTGGAAGACTTCATTTTCGGAATTTTCGACGATTTACATTCCCCGCCAAGCTAATCAGGCAGCTCATTATCTGGCTAATCATGCTCGAATGGGTAACTTCACTTATTACAAAGATAATGGCATTCCTGATGAGCTTGCTGATGTGTTATGGAGGGACAGACAAGGGATTGCAACAACCCCAAATGAACAGGATTATTTCTGATTGGTTCATTACCATATACAATTTCATGATCCTAAATACATGTCAAGACATTGTGTCTAAGGGATCGCAATCAATGGCACACAAATGATACATAAGGTTGCAGCAAAAACAAGGGAAGAAAATTTGGGAAAGTCCTGTTGCATTTCTTCACCTGCTTATCAAGAACAGGATCATTTCCTTCCCTGCTCGGGACAATGGGATTACCTGTTCACTTACTCAGAACAACAGGTTCACTGATAGTGTGCCAGATTATGGGATGAAGGTTTACAATCAATTATATTATGGTTTGTATGTGCTTTGTATCACACAAAGCTACTGGCACTTGGGATTTCAACATGGTTCAAGACTCGGCTATACCATCTTACATATTTATCTGTATGCTGCAATACTTGGAGTTATAGAGTTCTGCTCTTCATACTACTACTGTGCCTCTAATGAGAGCCACTACCAAGTGCAACCAACCTTCCTTTTCAGCCATACCAGGGAGTTACAGGTTTTGGAATTTTTGTCAAGACGAAATTTACTTATGCTAAATTGGCTCCTATTACTTCGACTGAATTTAGGATTGATCTACTAGTTTCATGCTCAACTGATCAAGTTTTACTGTTTTGCTATACTTTCATTATTAACTCATATTATACCGTGGATTTCAAGGACTCTGGTTCACTCATTTTCTTTGTATGCTATGAAACTCACTGTTGTCGAAGGTTCCTTGACTATGTCTATGCTTGCTTATTGCTGTTCGGGGCGCTACTACCGAAGCCTTCTTGGGTTCTCTTTAATGCTCTTATGCATCTTCCCCTAAGTGAATGGGCTGCTTGCTACCACAGGCTTCTTTAATACACTTATATTGTTTTCAGTTCACCCAAAGGGCTCTTCATTACATCCCTGCATATTTTCAGTGTCTTGTAATTATCACTGATGTCTTGGGTGCTGCCAAATTTATGCTTGTGGACTTGGCTTGTTATTTTCTTTTCAGGTTTTGGATTTGTAATAAGTTTGTATACTCTTTCTAATATCAATGCATTCTAGAAATGAAGCTTTTTATTAAAAAATAAAAAAAAAGGATAAATTTTATTGAAATGAGAAGAGAATTAGATCCAATTTGTATAACAGCAGATATCACTATATAATTAGAAGTCATGCATCTCAATTTGTTATTTATGAAGAAGAGACAATAAGTTCTAAACATTAATTTTGCTAAACTTTTTAATTCTCCTTATCTTAATGAAAGATTGAATTAAACAAATTAAAAAAAAAATATTCTTCTTCCCGATTGGAATGAATCAACTTTATCTCACAAGTACGGAGTTAACACACGGTCATCTTACCTAATGGTACCAACCCAAAATTTTAGAATTTGATTGTACCAAACCAAAATTTTAGAATGCCCATGTGGAATCCAATCCGGCTTGCTAACCTTACCACAAACGCGATAGCCCACTGATACGCCTTGCCAAAAGATCAAAGGCATCTAGAGGTAAGCCATAATAATAATTTTTTAATAATCTCCCTGGCCTGACGGGCGCAACGGTGGACACCATCTAGCGGCAATAACAAGGTCCGTATCTGGCATTGATTCCATCATCGATGGATGTGGACATCTCGCACAAATTCCAATCGATCCATTCAAGACATTTAGATCGACAGTTTGCCACCGGGCTTTTTTTTTTTTTTTTTTTTTTTTTTTTTTTTTTTTTTTTTTTTTTTTTTCTAAGCAAAAAGGATGGGAAAAGAAAATTCTCTTGATACTTATCTTGCTGGATCTCCATCCTACCGAATCATGTTCGATCCGGATAATTATTTTTTTATCCGATCTTACTAAATTATCAAATAGAATGCTCCTTTCAATTTTTAATTATTTTTTTTAAAATTTAATCGAGTCATCCACCGTATATATCATATCTTGAATTTTTGATAAAAAAAATATAAACACCAGTACTTATCGACCGTGCTACCATCTGAATGGTATGCTGCATGCTTTTCAACCAAAAGCCTTGCTTTAGGTAAGAAA
The DNA here is from genome assembly GCA_021397845.1 of Areca catechu. NCBI lineage: Eukaryota > Viridiplantae > Streptophyta > Magnoliopsida > Arecales > Arecaceae > Areca > Areca catechu. Next base: position 20,628,726 of record CM038049.1, on the reverse strand, counting down.
TGATGGTCGAGCCCATCAACTCATCTAGTCGAGAGATATCGGTTGCCAACCCAAAGAGGTCAGAGGTCAGAGGTCCGATCATTATTTATTTGCAAATAAAATCCTTAGCAGCGAAGGAAATCTCTCTCCTGTTCCTGGAATAATTAAATAACAAACCTTTCAAAGGAAGAATAATTGTTATCGGTCGTCAAAAACTGCGACCCGGAGACCTTTCGGTAGGAGTAGGTCTTATTTAAGCCAAAATTTTCTGGACCTTTTCAGGGACACAAGGCACGGGAATGGTGGTTGCAATGGAAGAATAGCCGGAAGGAAGTGGGGGTTTATGTTAATAATATGTATAAATCCATTGTATAGGATTATTTTTTCTCGAGATCAGGAAGATCTGTCTCAAAATTATCTTTATGGATACAAAAAGAACATGGAAATCTTACAAAGATACCCCCTTCATCCTAATTCTTAAAAATATTGATATTTATTTTCTCTGGATAACACATTAATATTTGCAGGCATGCATGCCTAGGAGTGCCGGTCCCTGTATGGATGATTATAATAACCACAGAAACCCTTGAAGAAAATAATACTACAGGTATCCTAAACACCGAAGGAAATTAATACTATTTGACTTGCATCGATCTAGACATTGAAATCGAGCTATCACCTACAATTGGGTTCAATTACCCTGAGTTATAGGGTATCCAAATACACCCTGAACCTTCTAACAAAATATTATCTCCACCCAATTATTGTTTGGCATTCCCTTCTATTTTCACTAATCTTTCGACTATTATTATCTAGGGTCCTCTCACTGTAGGTAGCTTTTGGGTACATTCCAGATCGCACATTGATTTGAATATTTTGTGTAAAATTTTATCAAGAATACTTCTAGAATTTTTTAATTTAATGATTTGATGATTTTTAACATTATTATGGTTCATTGTTTCTACTCAATATACCTGATCAGTGTCATCTTCCCTGTTTTCATTTTTATGCTTGTAAACCCTAGCAATCATATATATATATATATATATATATATAAAAGCTTGGCTGGCATTAGTGTGGTACACAGATGACATGTGCATATGATATAAGTTATTATTCGACCTTTTAGATATCCGGCAGTAAATTTACTGCAACTTTATCAATTTCTGAACCATTACAAGCTTTTGTTTCCCAAGTCTTGCCAGATTAGCGGACCTACTTGGCCCACCCACCAGCTCTATTAGTAAAGTGGATTCAATTGGAGAATATTTATGGACTCCTTTCATGACCCCTTCTTTTTCTTTTCTTTTTTTTTTAATAAATAAAAGGGGGAAGAGTTAGATCCCGGGCATGGCTATTTTCAGACGGTCCTTCAATTTCAACAAAATGTTCGATACTCGTGCATACTAATTTTTTGCAGCTGTTCCTATCCGAGGATGAGTACGTCAACTGACTGATAGAATTTATTATATATATCCCTCCACCACCAACAGGGGCTCCAGAAATATTTTATTAATTTTTTTAAAATTATTTTGGATCATTTTTTTTTTTTTATTTTATTTTCGGATTTTCAGTCGAAATATGTCCAAATCAAGACACGAATCCTGCCAGATGAAAGTTTCGCAACCAACTGTACCATCCACCCGTAACTTTCATGAACCCCTTTGGAACAAGTTCTCTGACCTATTCCTAACAAATTTCAAAATATCTAATTCACAATAAGACCATGCATCGAGCATAAAATTTTGCAAACATTGCCATTAAAATTTTATATGGTGCTGGTCGATCAAATACAAGTGCTCTCAGTTAGTCCAGTAATCACATCAGTAGTTGGGTTCTTTGTTTGGTGGGGGCGGTTCATTGTTTTAGGATGGGCACATGATTACCATGCAACGTGGCTACTCCAAATTATTTTTAAAATATGGGCTTCTTCTGATCAAGACTTGTGAATTCGAGGTCCATCTCTTAATCAATTCGGACCGATGAAACTTAAACACAAATATTAGCTATAGCACTCAGCCCTACCAAAATCAAGCTTAAATCATCCAAGAGAAATCCTCCCCGGTCGAGTTAACACCCATTCCGAACTTAAAAATAAAAATGCAGGATATCTTAGGTTCGTGTCTGCGGTCGGTCTCCAAGTGACTTGAAAAGTGTGCCTTCGTTTTCTTGTTCCCTTCTACAACATTATGGGTTTCATCGAGCTTGCCGATCGAGAATGGCAGATGCAGAGAAGCAGCAGGCTTTCAACAGTAAGGACGACGGCAATCGGTTGCAGGGTGAGCATTCGTGGGCTCGAGTTATTCAGGAACCGGGTCGTGCACCGATATGGACTTTGTATAAAATTTCCGAGGACATCGATCACCTTCAAAAGTGCTTCAACAAGGTGCTCCAGCTGCCGGCGACTCTCTTGGAAGACTCCCGTCGACAGTGGGAGGGCGTAGCTGTGATATTTCGGAGCTTGGGCCACCGTGTTTCGCCAGTTAGGGTGGCTAAGGAAGTTCAGTCGAAGCTGCAGCTGTCCTACGATCCTGAAACCTTTCCGATCGGTGATGATCACCTTGTTCTGTGGATGACCTCTACCGGAGACTGTACAAAGGTATTAGGGGGTGGGCCATGGTTCGTCGGTGGCCAACTCTTAGCTCTGAAAAAATGGGTTCCGGACTTTCACCCGGCCCCTCGTCCTGTCAACATGACGGTGGTTTGGATGCGGCTCCCGGAACTCCCTCTTGAGTACTGGCTACCGTCGGTAATTATGGCGGTGGCCGGTGAAGCTGGACGCCCGATTTCGATTGACAATTTCACTGACTGACTGAAAAAAATGGGCTTTGCCAGGGTTCGGATGGGACTGGATGCTTCCAAGCCACTGCTTTCGAGTGTACTGATCCAAGGGCAGTTGACGGTGTCCTGGCAACAGTTTGTTTACGAAAACCTTCCCTCCATCTGCTTCCACTATAGTCGCATTGGGCATCTGGTGGCTGGCTGTAGCTCCCCGGGCAAACCGGAGCAGCATCCCTCAGTTGACCCTGCTCTGGGACCTAATAATTTGTTTACCGATGATCGGTTCGAGGGGGGTTCCAATCTGGGCTCGGCGAGTGTCCCTGGGGATCCTGCTTCTATGAAAGGCTATTCAAAGTTTGGTCCCTGGATGGTTACATCCAGAGCTTGTCTGCCACGGCAGCTGGGAGCTCCCTCGAAGAATGGCCGCGGGGCACATAAAGGTAAGTCCCATGTTTCTTCCTCGGATCCCCCGTCCTCATCACCTCCCCGATCTTCATCCACTCCGGTCTCATCTTCTCCCAACTCGCCACCCGACTCCGACGGATGGCAGAAGCCCTCGAAAGTGGCGCGGCGCCGCCCCTAAGGCGGACCAGTCTGAACACTTGGAGGCTGATGGTGGTCTTGGAGCACTCCCTGGGATCTCTGCCCCATTAGCGGACTGCATGGAGCTTGTTCCGGTGGAGGCGGGGCCGACGAACCACCTCATGCTGGAGTATGGAGCTATCTCTCTCAAGCATGGCCGAAGCCCTGCTAAATCCTCTGACCCCCCTCTACCTAAGGTGCTCTCTGCTGATAAGGTGCCTTCTTCTAAACCCTGCTTGTCTACTAATTTGGATGCTGCTTCCTCTGGAGTTATAGGTCAGTTTAGGAAGATTGTGGGCGTCTCTAGGAATGTAGGGAAAGCCCTTGTCCGGGTAAGGGAGAGTGCTTTGAAACAGATCTCTTGTGGGGAGGGGTTATCTGGGGTCTTTACTAAGTCTCCATGGAGCTGTGTTGGTGAATGTCCCTGTTGTTGATGCCATGACTGGGGGGCTAGGGCTGTCTAGGAGGGCCCAGTCTAGGAAGAGGGCTACTGCTGATGTGGATGGGTTGGGGAAGGGTACCTCCTTACCTTATGCGGGGAAGTCTTCAGCGATTGCCCTGGCTGATGGTGCTCTTGGGGGAAGGGTTGAATCTGGGTGTGGTAGTTCTTTGGGTGGCTCTGGGTCTGTAAAGAGGGGTTTGGAGGGGTCGTCTAGGGCTCCCCTGCCGGTTCCCCAAGCTAGTATGGACCCTTTACAAAAGAAATCCTCTGTTCCTGTGGCTGCTGCTCTATTAACTAATGGTGGGCAGAGTTCTCATGAAACTATCTCAGCCAAATTGAAGACAATGCCCTGGGTTCGGTGGGGGTGTCGTCTGGGGGGTCCAGGAAGGGGGTTGATACTCCTTTGCCCAATGATCAAGGGCCTGGTAACGGGGGGATGGAGAATGTCCAGGATTTGGCCTTGTTGAGAAAGGTTCTTCTAAGTTTGTTACTATTGGGGATGGTGCCGGATCGAGATCCGAATCATCCAAGTCCGCCTAAGTTGTAATGAAAATCTTTATTTGAAATGTTCGAGGGGCGGGGAAACCCATCTTTTTTTCTACTTATGGTCGCTTTCTTCAACTGTGTAATCCTCATATGTGTATTATTCTGGAGACTAGACTTTCAGATCCTAGTCTCGAACGTGAGCGGTGTCGTTTTCCTCGAAACTGGGATTTTTATTCTATTGACTCTCATGGCCTGTCGGGTGGTATTATTGTCACATGGAATCTAGGAGCTGCTAAAGTCAGCATTTTTCACCGATCTTCTCAGATGGTGACCATTGTCATCTTGGAACCTGATCGTCCTTCTTGGCTTCTGTGCGGTATCTATGCCAGTACTTCGGATATGGAGAGGACCGTGGTCTGGGAGGAGGTCTTTGTTTTGATTGACCAGGGTGTTCCCACTGTGGTTGCTGGAGATTTCAATGTTATTGATCGGGTTGAGGACAAGAGGGGCGGCAGGACCTTTGTCGAAAATGCTGCCTCCTTAGAGTTCACCAATTTTACTCATGAATCTGGCCTGGTTGATTTGGGATTTGTTGGACCCCGTTTCACCTGATGTAACAACCAGTCAGGTGCTACTAGGGTCTGGGAGAGACTTGACAGATGCTATGCTATCCCTTCTTGGCTCTCTCTGTACCTTACCCACTCGGTTCGTCATCTCAGCCGGATTGCCTCGGATCACTGCCCTCTTTTTCTGTCGATGGATGCCCATATCAGGGGACCCACCCCCTTTAGATTTGAAAAGTTCTGGCTCTCCTATCCTAAATTCAGAGAGATTATTTGTGAGGTGTGTAGGACTCCTGTTCGGGGTGATGCCTCTTATCGGATATCTAAGAAGCTGGAGCTCCTCAGGAGGCGTCTACTTCGCTGGAATAAAGTAGAGGTGGGTAATATCTTTTCTAGATTGAAGTCTGTAGAAGATACTATCACTCATCTACAGGACAAAGAAGATAGGATAGGTTGTTTATCACAGCCTGACCTTGACACCCTTCGTGCTCACCTTACCATGCACCATTCTCTGCTGCATCATCAAAAGGTCATTTGGAGACAAAAGTCAAGAGTCCAGTGGTTGTAGGAAGGGGACAGGAACACCTAATTTTTTCATCAGGCCACCATTATAAGAAGACACAAAAATGCCATCCGGGTATTACGTTCTTCTGATGGTCAGGTGCTGGAGGACGAGGGAGCTATTCGCGAGGAGATTCTTTCCTTCTTCAGATCCAGATGGACGTTCTCCTGTTCGGTTACTCCCTCATTCCCCCCTCACCCCAGTCCACTATCGTTTCTCCTTGTCACAACTCTATCATACTGGCTCCAGTTCTTGGGGAGGAGGTTCGATCTGCCCTGTAGGCTTTGGGGGAGGATAAAGTTCCTGATCCTGATGGATATCCTCCCTTCTTCTTTCAGAGATATTGGGATATTGTTGGCTTTGACCTTGTTGCTGCCGTACAATCTTTCTTTGTTTCAGGTTCCATGCCCAACTCCTGGAAGCGGACTTTTATTGTTCTTATTCCCAAGCACCCTGATGCCATGGAGCTTGCTCATTATAGACCTATCAGTTTATGCAATACTCTCTATAAAGTATGCGCTAAACTGATAGTCAATCGGATGAGTCTCATTCTTCCGTAGCTCATCTATCCGGAGCAGGGAGCATTTGTAGTGGGCCATAGTATCTCTGATAATGTGTTTATTGCCTATGAGTTTATGATGGATCTCAGTCAAGCATCGTCTCGTTAGAGTCTGATGGCAATCAAGCTTTATATGGAGAGAGCATATGATAGGGTCAATTGGGATTCTCTCCTCACAACCTTGCAGGCTTTTGGCTTCCACCGAACATGGATCTCTAGAATCTTGGCTTGTGTTATCAGACCTTTATTTTCTCTGCTGGTTAATGGCTCTCATACATATTTCTTTATATCTAAAGTGGGCCTCCGGCAAGGTTGTCCCCTTTCTCCCTCCCTTTTCATTATCTGTGCTGACCTTCTGTCCAGGGCGTTGCAAGCATCAGTGCGGGACTTGGGCATCCAACTATTCATTCCTACTCCTGGTGCTCCTTCGATCTCTCATCTCTTATTTGCAGATAACTTCTTACTATTGGGTAGGGCTTCAGTTGATGGTGCCCAGGGGTTCCGGAGGGTTATAACAGATTACTATATGGCTTCGGGTAAAGAGTCAATCTTCAGAAATCCGATATTTATTTCAGCCCTAAGACCTCCATTCGACTCCATCATCGAATTTTGGATGTTCTTGGTATTCCAGAGCGTCAGGATCCTCTCACCTATCTATGTATGCCTATTTTCGGATCCAGACTATCCAGGACGGATTGCTCTCCAATGGTTCTGGCAGTGCGGGAGCGAATTGATGGATGGCAGGGTAGATTCCTCTCGTTAATGGGGAGGATTACCCTAATTCGCTCTATTCTCACTTCTCTCCCAATCTATCTCATATCTCATGCTGTTATCCCAAAGACTATTATCCTGAGATTGGAGCAGATGATACGGGCCTTCCTTTGGAACTCTTCTCCTGCCCATCGAGGATTCATCTTGTGAACTGGCAGACTGTCTGTCGACGATCGATCATGGAAGGTTGGGTATTACCTCTCTTCTCAACAGGAAAGAGGCTTTGCTCGGGAGGCATCTAGCCAGATACTTCTTATGGCCTGACAGCATGTGGTCAACTATGCTGATGGCCCGCTGAGGGCTATTCGAATGTCCTCGACGGATCGCATTGCCCTCCAAGGCATTGTTCGGTTATCTGGAGGGAGATGCTGGCGAGAGCTCCTCTCATTATGCCCCACCTCTCTTGGGTCATTGGAGATGGCAGATCCGTCAGATTCATGATGGACCCTTGGATTTCTGATATTCTTTTGATTAGATAGCCCACATTTATCTCAGTTGATACGCCGAACACTATTTCTATTGCTGACCTCATCATTTTGGGGCAGTCCTGATGGGATAGCCAGATGGTGATTTTCATCTTTGGGGATATCCTGGGTCGTCGGGTTTTTTCTATAATTCTACCTATATTCCCTGCCCCGGACATGAGAGTTTGGAGTCACTCATCCTCCTCCCGGGTGCCCATGTCTGATCTGGTGTCCATCTTCACTCCGGATGAGTCTGCGGACTCCTCTTTCTGTTGGATCTGGGCCATTTGGTTCATCCCAGGGTCCCTCTTTTTATATGAAAGCTTGCTCGGCATCGCCTCCCGACCAGACTTCTATTGGCTACTAGAGGCATTCACATGCCCCCTGGTTGTCCTATATGTGGGCTGGAGGATGAAACCCAGGCCCATGCCCTGTTTTCTTGTGACCGGGCTTCGAGGGTTTGGTAGGTGGCTGGCCTAGCTGGGCTTATCTTTCAGACCTAGGATGTTGAGGACTCTCTCCTCTCTACTTTGAGATCAGCTTGGGTGCTCCCTTATGCTAATCTTCTGGCTTATCTTGCTTATCACATATGGATTGCCAGGAACAAGCAGGTCTTTAGCTCGGTTAGATGTTCTCCCCAGTCACTGGTTGATAGGGCTACTCTTCGGCCTATGAGTATCTTTGTTCGATTGGAAAGTCTTTGGAGATCTGGGGTTTCTGTTCTGCTCTTCGAGCGCCTTGGGTGGTTTTTGTTTCCTGGGTACCCCCTTATCCACTGTACTTCACGGTCAGCTTTGATGGGAGTCTTTGCCATAAATCTGGAGGTGCTGCCTTTGTCATCCGTAACTCTCGATTAGGCTTCTTGGCTGTCGGTGGTTTTTGTCTCATTGATACTTCCATCCCCGGGACGGAACTGTATGCAGCCTGGGTCGGTATCAGGTACGCCCGTCAGATCTCCACCTTGACCGTCTCATCATCGAGGGAGATTCCTTGACTGTCATTTCCTGAATTAGGCGGTCGATGTCGGTTCCTCTGTCCACCCCATCCTGAGGGATATCTATTTCCTCTTACGAGATTGTGTGTCCATTGAGAATCGACACATCTATAAGAAAGCTAACTCTATTGCTGATTGGGTTACCTCCTTCGTCGCCCAGCATTCCGTCTCTTTGGGATTGTGTGTCCATTGAGATTGTGTGTCCGACTGGCACAGCTTAAATATATTATTCTCTCCGATTTTTTGAATTGTATTCACTCTCATTTTCTTTAATGAATACCCCAACCTACTAAAAAAATAAATAAAAATGGGTACGAGATAAGCTCCTGCATTTTTGGCGAGGACTAGAATTCAAAATTATGGCTGTTATAATGCCATCGACGGTCATTAAAATAATTTCCGCACGAAAACATTATAAAATACTGCCATACGAGGACTTAAGCCTCTTATTTAACAATTGTTTCTATTACGATGGTCATTGTATGCAACGAAAACAATACCTGCTATTTAAGGATTCCATTAAATCTTAAAATCCAAATATCCATTTCAGCTTGAAAAGTAGTTTAATATTCGACGAGTTATAAATCAAATTAAGGCCTGTTGGTTATTTCATTATCCTCCCCCCGAGATTACTAATATTTTATGCCCGAGGTAAATAAAGGAAACTGTGGGTGGGTGTTACCAAAAACATCGGCAACCGGCCCGGGGCAGTCACTTTTTTTTTTTTTTTTTTGGATGAATTCGTAATACGAGAATAGGGTCTTTTTCTGAGGTGGTCTCATGACTTTTGTGACACCTGACAGCGATAAAATGGTCATTGGCCATACCGGAACCGGTTTCTGCGCCCGTGGTGGAGACGGCAACTTTCCTATTTGAAAAAGAGAGAGAGAGAGAGAGAGAGAGAGAGAGAGGGAGCCAAAGTAGTTAGGAATTGGGATGGGACTGGATTAGGATTACGTTTTCTAAATAAAAAGGGTGGACTGGATTAGGAAATTAACTAATTATTTTGAAGAAGATTATGATTGTATAATGATAATTTTTTTGGATAAATTATATTATGCTATTTGAATTAGTTAATTTCCTAATTTTGATGGATAACATGCAAAGTTTATAAATAGGGATTTTTCTCCCATCTCCACTTTTGCATTTTCTAGTGAAGGTTTTCGTTTTTTTTTTTTCCCTTCTAATAAGAAACCCACTCCCTCTACCTATCTCATAATTTATTTTAAAACATTATTTTATAAAATCTAATTAATTTAGATCAAAAATAAGAAAATAATCTTTTAAGTAATTTAAATTTGTATAGGCTATAGGATGAAATATTAATCGGAATATAATTTTACAGAAATTAGATTATCGTGGCATCTAAATATTATCATCAAACATTTTTTTTTTTTAAAGATATGATATAAGGTATCGTAAATACCATGGATTCATGGACTTTGACTTACAAATACCATGGTCACGGCATGCATGTCCAAAAGATAATTGAAAAATGGTAATGAATTTGAAAATAATAAATAGAAAGTGCTGATACACCAAAAGGAAAGTGCTGATACACCATGTCTCGGTGTATAACAGGCTTCCCCAATAAAAGTAGATTATCATGTGGATTAAACAAAACAAGGCAACGGCAACTTTTACGATAAATGGATTCCAACACCATCGGTCATTTGCTCACCATATCAAACAAAAAAAAAAAAAAACACCCAGTGCCAAAAGCCCATAGCCCAGAGTCCAGTGAGGTCATACCAAATAAAAAAGAAAGGAAAAAAAAAAGGGTCTCCCCCACCCGTTCCCCTCCTCTCCTTTTCCCAACATTAATTTGATTCCCCCATTAGATTTCTCCCTTCCATTGGATTGTACAGATTCTTGCACAAAAATTCCTCCCATCTCTGTAATTTTTTTTCCTCCTTTCTCCCCATTCCTCTCCTCCTCTTTTCTCTTTGTTTCCTCCCCTACTTCTCCCCATCTCCTTCTCTCCTTTTTTTTTTTTTTTAATTTTTTTTTTAATTTTTTTTTTTTTTTTAATGGGTTCCTTCTTTTGGTCTTCCGAGACTGCTAGATAGAAGAAGAAGAAAAAACGAGGCCTGGTGCTGGGTCTCTGGGCTCTGCTTCCTTGGAACTCGTTCTTGGGTTTTGGAGGGGAAAGCCTTTCAGCACCCACTGAGATTGGTTTATAGGGCTTCATAAATATATGAAATCTTTCTAATTTTGCTAAATAATTTGCATAAAAAGAACTTTTATCTCTTTGTATTTTTCTCTATTAATTTTTCTCTGGGATAGAGAAGGGAAGGGAGAAGGAGAGGTAAAGATGGGAAAGCACGGACCTTGCTGTCATTGTGGAGTCACAAGTGAGCTCTTCTTCATGTTTCTGATGATTGTTTTGATATAAAATTATAAGCTCGGATCTTTCTTTTGCTTCTCTTTTTCTTCCTCCTTTTCCCCCCTTTTTGAAATGATTTAATTTCTTAAAAATTAACAACTTGTTCTAGAACAAGGCGTCCGTTTGAAGCAATTTTTATACGTTCCTCTTCTTGTTCTTTTTCTTGTTCGATACTTATCCCCGGATGCCTGCCTGCCTTTGAATTTCGTTCCTGAAATATTGGAAGGCATTTGGGGTTACAAAAGGGTCCATTTTATGCCCTGAAATCGTTGGGTCATAGCTTGCTTCTTTCTGTTTTGTTGTTAGGTGTGCATCTTTTGTTGGTTTGAAATTTCTTCTTTCTTTCTTTCTTTCTTTTTTGTGTGGCTATTAATCAAATTCCTTAGCCAACTTTGGTGTAAATATGATTAATTTTAAGTCCATGCTTTGTGTTTGTGATGTCTCCAGTCTTTGTACTTAGGAAGTCCTAAGGAAGATTGTGGATCTCTCTGTTTCCGATCTCCTGCTGCTTCCTGGGAGCATATATGTGTGACAAAAATTCACATAAGAGAGGAATTCCCCCAATACCTGTATTGGAAATTCTTGGGAAATTATATTAAATTACAACAATTTCTTATTGGGTTGCAAATGTGATGTGGCTAATTGTATCCAGTTCTTCCAGTCCTTTGCTGCAAATAGGAAGTTCACTTGTTAGGCGTGTTTTCCACTACTAGTTTAGCAGCCTTCTGGTTCTGCCTACCGGTGCTAATATACCATGAATTGCCATATACGGTTAAGAATACAACCTAAATTTATATTAAGTTAGATGCAATCATTTACCTTGACATCTGATTGCTGTTTTTTCTATGAACTGAGACTGGCAGTCTGTTCCTGGAAAGTCATACCAAGATAATAGCTGCCACAGCTTGTAGGTTCTATGTCATACCAAGATAATAGCTGCCACAGCTTGTAGGTTCTATGTCAATAGAGAATAGATATGCTCGGTTCTTATATATCCTACCAGCGAATTCTGGCTGCTGGGTGTCTAGAGAGTTACTTTGCTCAGAGAAAATGTTGTAATTTTGTTTGTGATATGGAATCATAGATATTATGAGATTACTCAGCATTGAGAGAATGCAATTACTTGGTTCTTCTAAATCTCTAGATTAATGCATAATGTATGGGCTTGCTATATAGTTAAATTATCTGTCAGTTCTAGAAAACAATTGTGTTCATCATCTTTCATCTTTATCTCTCTCCAAGTCTCATTCCGGAGAATGCTCTTGGAATGCCGGTCTTCATGTTAAAAAAGGTCTGATAAGTTCATAGAGATAAGGTCTTTCTCATTGATATTCTGTGTATGTGGGGCCTTTAGTATTATTTAGATGCATGGAAGCATGTTTGTGATAATACAACTAAAATTTACTTACCATGATCACCACCAATGTCATGTTCATTGTATTTACATTGTTACATGGAGTATAGCTGCAAATGATCTATCAGATCTATCCACACCCCCCCTCCACGAGTCGTGTCCTAGCTTCTTCATTTTCTTTTCTTATGTTATTGCCTTGGTTAAGTCATGCTTTTTCTTGGATTCTTCTTTGTTTAGTTGATATTTAACCATTCTTAAGATGCTTGGCCATGATTTGTCCATACACATTTAGTGATCCACGAGTATCTTATTTTAGTATCCTACTAGGGATTTCAACATAACATATAGCCAGTCTTAGGTTTCTTTTTGTTAATATTGTCAAAATAGATGGCCCCTACAGTGATGGTGGGAAAGCAAGATTCATATCGTTCTGTACAGAAGAAATCTACTGGTTATGTTTGTTTAAACTTCTTATATCTTTAAGAAAGTCTGTACTGCAAGTTACAAGCAGATCATCCTTTTTGGTGTAGTGTTGCTCATATCATGCTTTTGCAACCTTATTTAGTGTAAAATTGCTGCTAAGAAGATGCCAGTCCCCAACTCTTTGCTTCTTGAAATGAAACGAACAACTTATTTCTAACTAACTTTTCTGTACTGTAACCAGTGTCCATCAATTTCATTTACCAAACATGTGGCATGGAATGAATGAATTATCAACAGAATTTCGTCTTCTTGAGGTGTAAATTTTTAAGTTTATGGTTTTATGACCATTTTCATTCTTTACTACCTGAAATTGGAAGAGGAAAACTGAGGATACCAACAAGCCAGTGGTTGATAAGGTCTCTTGTGTTGATACAAAAGACTTGGGTTCAATCCCACGGTAGAGCTTGCATCCATCCTAGTTGTCAAAAAAAAAAAAGAAGGAACATAACATCAGTATTATGATAACACTATTAATATGCAATCATGATGTACCTTAGCTTTTTCAGTATTGATAAGTTACTGCTATGGTTTCTACATAATTTCTAGTTGCTAAAGCTGAATTATTCAACAGGTACTCCTCTATGGCGGAATGGACCGCCAGAGAAGCCAGTTTTATGCAATGCATGTGGTTCAAGGTGGAGAACAAAGGGTTCACTGACAAATTACACCCCTATGCATGCTCGAGAACCTATTGAGTCAGAAGAGTTAAAAGTTCCTAAGGTGAAATGTATATCACTCAAATCCAAAGAACAGAAGCTGCACAAGAAAAGGCAGAGCATTATTACATTAGAAAGTGAACGTGAAATTGCATATTCTGACCAGAACTTCCGAAAGATAGCTGATGGCGATCCAAGCAATCGATCTAGTTCTGGATCAGCGATATCATATTCAGAAAGTTGTGCACATTTTGGAACCACCGATGCAAGTGATATGACAGGTTACTAACTCTTTCTGTTCATTAATGAAACATCACACTATACGTTGATCTAAATATATGTTTCCTTTCTTTCACTTTCTTTTATAAGATCAGAAGTTTTTGTTGAAGGACATGCATGAGTCAACTTATATAATTGAACGTGGGCTCATCAATTTTTAAAAAAATCAAATATTCACACGTTAATTCACTGCATTCTAATTTTTAAGAGAAAACAATTATGGAGTTGAGAATCCACAATGATTCTTAAATTCAATTTATCGTATTATATTTTTAGTTATTTTAGACTACAGAGCTTGTGATGGGGTTGACATTTGTTATTGCTCTCTTTAGTCCTAAGCATGTCAATAGATATTGCCATTTCTTTTTGTCAAGATACAACATACCGATGTTATGCCCTAGTGATGCACATGAATATGCATTGCGATGTTTTTAATAGAAGATTATTTGGTGGATGAGGTGAGAACTGCATGTGGAATGTCATATGTTCATTGCATGCTCTAAAGATAGTCAAAATATATTCAGGAGGCAGACCTAGGATAAATGTTGATTAATTGGATTGGTTCTAGTTATCCACTGACTTAAAGATGGAGTAGGCTATTGTCATCAACACTCTGGAGAAAAATGTTTCTTCCGTAGGAAAATGCATGTGAAAAGGATTAGGTATCCTAGTCTTTCAGAAATTACTATGCAATGGACTTTTACGACACTTTTTCCGTTAGTTCTCTTAGATATTGAGATGTATAAGGTAATTTTGTTGCATTTGTGATGGATAAAGACTCAGTCTTATTAGACATCTATAGCCCCGGCAATTACTATATTTTTTTTGTTGCAGCATATTATGACCTACATTGCATGATTGACGAGCTGGGATGAGCGCAAAAGCATGAGCGAGAAAGCAAGAGGCTTTGAAATAACAAGGAAGTTTTGGAGTGTATAGAGAACTTAGATGAATATAAATAAATGCCAGTGTGTTTGTGCATGAAAAGGGTGATAGAGAAAGTAGTGTGTAAAAGCGACATTAATAATGAATATTGGTGGACTGCATGGCCATTTCTCTTTCCATGAGGAGCTCCAAACATGATTCTCAAATCTAACCATTCTCAACTCCGATCTCAAAAAGCATAAAAATAACACCAATTTTTGATGGCAATATTTCTTATTTTAACTAGAATGACAATCCAAAGATACATAAAGATTTTGTGGATCAAAACCTACTAAAAGAACTTCATTTATCATTGATGCGTGACAAATAATTAAACCTAAATTACTGTTATTAAGACCTAATTAGCATATAATAATTTTTTTTTTAATATTTTTTTCAGATTTTTAAAGAAGACTCAAAATATGCAATTAAGGAAACTAGTTCTAGTTTGTTACCCGCACAAGTAAACCTACAAAGTAACTAGAAAGCAGGACTTGGTGGCTAAGAAACCACCGAAACTAGGGTTTTCTTTCAACAAATCAGAGATCAAAGAGAAGGGAATAGGATTTAAGTTTTACCAACGTAGATCGTCTCTTTGATGCAGATTTGGCTGGACTCTCAAGATTCTGCGGCAGGGTTTCAAGATCTCGATCCCGGGCTCTGATCTTTCGTGCGATGCCGGTTTCGAGGCAAGAATACCTGTCTTCGATTCCAGATCACCTGCAAACACTCAACAAAGAAAACTAAAGTTAAGAAGCAGCAAAGGAAGGAAAATAAATGAAAGGGAAGGGTTAGAAGAAGTGGCTAGGTTTTCTTGTTGGTTGGATAGGTAGGATAACTAGGGTCTCGCACCCCGCGATGTTCCGAAGAACAAAGAAAAAGGACCTCATACCCTGCGATGCACATAGCAAAGGAAGAAATTTTGACAGAGTCTCTTTATTGATGAATAATAATAATGAATTACAAGGGGGGGTTGCTGGGGTATTTATAGACCCTCAACCAGTGGTGTAAGGGATTTAAATACAAGATTTTTTCTCCCCTGGACTACAACTCCTGGAATTTTGGTCTAGGTGGCCTGGACTCTTCAGTCTGGATAGGAGAAGACTCAAGAGTTTTGGTGAAATTCTTGAGTTCTGGGAACTTAAGCAGCTGGCAACCTGTTTGATTGAAATGTTTGAAGTAGAAACCCTTGGACTTCCAACACTGTGCATAATTTTGGTTGAAACTCTTTGGAAGATGGCGTGAAGGAGGGGAGGAGTTGCTTGGCCGACTCTTAGAATTTGGTGTGAAATATTTGAGATGGAGGGCGCCAATTTGGAGAGTCCTTCACACTTATCTTAAAACTAAATGGCGCCAATGTTGCTTTCATTTGGCCGACCAAAAATAATAAAAAAACATGGCATGTGGGATGTCCAAATAAAAGTGACATGGCATGTGTTCTTATCCTAAAATGAAATGGCATGACATGTCCAAACATGACATGTGTTGATGTCCCCGATGATTTGGCAGGTGTTGTCAATTTTTTTTGAAAATGTGGCGCCAAAAACAAATTGACTTGGGCTAGCACATGGAGTCATATGGCTTGTCTTGGACTAGCACATGGGATCTTCAATTAGGTGCACATGAAGTCACATGGATCTTCAATTGGGTCTCCCTTGTATTACAGGACTCAATAACTAATTATTACAATACTCAAAATCAAATAATTAAGCCCCACTTGATCAATTGATCAAAAGGCTTAACCTCACGTAACAAAAAAGAATAAATTGGTAAACAGGGTTTGGCCTGATGGGGTTTTGACTCGATGTGGTAAAAAGGGTTTAGCCCAAAAGGCTAAATAACAAAACCCTAATTACAGTTGGTAAAAAAGGGCTAATCCTAATTAATCTAAAATAACAGAAATTAAAATAAAATATTTACATGGTAAAAGGGGTTGGGTTCAAGGCTTTATTCACAGGTGATCCATAGGGATGTGGATTCAACATGTCGATATTTTCTGGCCCTGGTGTCCACACCAAGCATTTACTCGCTGATGCAGAAATAAGTGAAAATGTGTTTACTGAAAATAAGAAGCGCGGATTATAGAACAGTATGCTTCCAAATTGCCGGAGTGATATTTCAGTTATGGAGAATTTCAAGTTTAGCAGATTCTTGCTTATTTGGTAAAAAAATTAAGTGCATTTTGGTATACCGTTGGAGTTCTTATAAGTTTTTGAGATATCTTGCATGGTTCCCTAATCTATTAAGTTGGCAGTCAAGTGTGTTTTTTTTTATCCTTTGAAAGATGCATGCTTTCTAATATGTGGAATTCTATTGATTGTTTGGTCCTTCTGAAAAAAGTGGATTAGAGAATTTTGTGAATGAATAGTAGCCAATTAAAGATAAGCTTTAAAAGATCGAGCAACATATTTATTGCTGGGTGCTACTTATGGATCATTATTAACTAAGCCTTTCTTGATGAAAATAGGAAGTTGCTCCATTGTGATCTGGGAGCCACAAGTTTGAAACATGGAAACGGTCTCTCCACATGTAGGGGTGAGGCTGCACATGTCTGGCCCTTCCTAGATCCCATAATGGTGGGAGCCTCATGCAGTAGGATGCTCTTTTGAGGGTGTCTTGGCTCAACAATAAGGTCACTCCATTGTGGCCTAGGTGTGATAGGTTTAAAACACAAATATCCTCTACAAACATGGGGGTAAGGTTGTGTATACCCGACCTTTGCCAACCCTGTAGGAGCCTTGTGCATTATAGCACTCTCCTTTCTTGATGAAATGAAATCAACTACCTCTTTAGAGAACAACTTAAAGTTGAGAGACTTCATAGACTCATGGTTTTATATTGATCTAATAAAAGGGTGCTACATGGGTTTGTAAGCCTGGATCAGTCCTCCACCCAATAGCTTAAGCTTTTTGGGCTATGAGTATGTGACATGTGGTATCAGAGTCAGGTTCAATGTGCATTACAACCTCATCAATCATGTGGGTCCCTCATAAGGGGATATGAAGGTTGCATATGACCCAAGCCATGGGTGACTCAAGTAGGAGCTAATTTGTGACAAGGACGACACAAGGTTGGGGGCGGGGGGAGATTGCCATATTTTAATATCAGCTGATAAAGGGGTGCCACATGGGTTTATAAGCATAGAATGGTCCACCTGATAGCTTAAGACTTTTGGGTTGTGAGTCCATGACAGAGAGCTCCTTGAAACCGTTATACAGACATAAATCTTAGTTGTTGACCTGATGTCAACGTGTTATGCATTGATGCAATGAGACCTCATAAACAGTTGGCAAGCTTGGAGACCTATCTTATTTAAGGGCACTTCAAATATAGGACTGCAAAACCACCTCAACCACCCTGTTCTGGGTTCACCATACCAAACCAATGTGGAATCAGATCAGTTTGTTGGTTCAGTATGTGAGTCAGTTCATATTGGTTCGAACCTAGCGGGACCAACTGGTTCTGCTCTGTACTGGCCCATACTGCTTGGTTTTGGGGTGATGCCATGATTGGAAGTGAGAAAAAAGGGGATTGGGAGTTGTCTCAGTATGGGGTGCAGACTGTACCATACGACATGCTGTACTAGCCTGTAACGTACTGATATGGTTTTTGGTACTGAGATTATGGACCTTGCTTCAATTGAATTATCAGTACGTTACCAAGAGTGTGGACCTTGCTTCAAATGAATGTAGTGATGAGCTTTTAAAGTGGAAAAGAAAAGACTGTGATTGTGAAATAGTTCCTTGTTGAAACAAGCAATGCTCATATTTGTTTGATGAGCACTTGATCTAGCATTATAGTCATTGCCTTGCTAAGCTGCTGGTGCTTGTCTCCTTTAAGGTTAATAATGTTGCTCTGGGCATTCATGTTAGGGCTCACATATCAAAAGGTGACCACTTCTTAGGTTAGGCATTTATATGTGGTAAGATAACTTCTTCAAAGGTCTGGGAGGTTGGTTACCAATTAGGCAAGTGCTGGAGAATAGGAAACTTCAGGACATAAAATTCAGGTTGGGTTATTTTTTTGGAAATAGAATTAATATAGCAATATCTTGTCTCACTCCTTACCCCCCAACCCCTATCCTTCTCTCTCTCTATACACACACACACACACACACACACACACACATGCATGCATTCTTGCATGCATGTGTGATATATGCATGCCCATATACGTATGTGGCATGCATGCGCAAGAAAAAAATGAGCTTTGCAAAAGTGGATGGAATGATCAAGAATCACCCATATAATTTGTATTGCAGAAAGTCCAGATCTGATTGCAAGAAATGAATAAAAACTCGGGTCTGGGTTGAGAAACATAAAATGGACAAGGTTGGACCAAAAGAAAACTTGGATTTGGAACAATAATAAAGGGTTTGATTAGGCAAATTGCAAGTGTAAATTGGAGAAATGGTAGGACAAGGTGTGTAGCTTTTGATTGGTATAAACTGATTTGATAGTATACTTCCCTTGTATTCTGAAAAGAAAACAGATACCTATTGGTAAAGTTAACCATTTTTTCATATATAATCACAAAAATAAGCGCAGAAGTTAGACCCACCGTTACAGCCTCAAGGGTGCTGTAAAGACTGAATGTTCTTGCTTAGTCTTTTGTCACAATTATTCCTGCTTTCAGTTTATAAGGGTGCTTATTACCTTCTATATTATGACTTTCTCTACACCTCATATGACATTAAACTCTGTGAAAGGGATGGCTGATACCTTATGAACAATTTTTTTCATGAAAAAATATTGTACCTTTCCTATGTGTTTTTGGTTAAGAGATCAGAACCTTCAAAGTTGAGCTAGTGTTGAAAACGGAACTTTCAGTGATAAAACTCACAATTACTAAACCATGCAAGTCTGAGAATTCATTTGGCTTCAAGTAGTTGATAACCTGATTTTTTTCTTCCAACATGCTTTTATTTATTTATTATGTTTTTAAAGAGGCCTTTGATTTAATAAGCAATCAAATGACTTGGAAGATTAATGATTAGAATAATATTGGACTTTATCATTTAATTTGTTTGTATAATGGAATACAGTATATAGACGGTCAAGTGGTGTTATCTTCGTAGTTTTGTCCCATGAAGGATATCCTCAAGGAACTATGTTTATTGGGTTATTAGTTTTGGCTTATAAGAGAAGAATCAAGTGCATTAATTGTCTTTAGCATGCTGAATTCGATTAGCCCAAAAAATAAGTAAACACAGAATATACTGAAATGCACATTACAACTATAAACTGACAGTTGATTCTATCAGACTTAATAGTCCTTGAGCTATAATATGTCTCATAGGGATGAATGATAAGTAGAATTGTGATATTTGCATAAAACTATTATATAATAATCCATGGATATGAATAACTTGTTTATCATCAATTTAAAGTCATGTTCAAAAGCAGATTGTTTTCAGGCTTCTTGTTTGTGATGCTTTACTCTATTTGTTCTCAATTTTTACAGCTAGACATCTGATGTTTGCTTTTATTTTTCAGGTTCAGCACAATCAAATGTCTGGGATTCTCAGGTTCCATCCAAGAAGAGGACAGGTGTTACTCGTCCAAAACCCTCTCCTGTTGAAAAGCTCAGAAATGACCTCTATACTATATGGCATGAACAACAGTCATCTTACCAAGGATCTTCTGAAGAGGATCTACTTTATGAAAGTGGAACTCCAATGGATTCATTTGAGATAGGGTATGGAAGCGTACTTATTAGGAATTCAAAGTCTATAGAGGAGGAATCAGAGGCAAGCTCACTTCTAGTAGATAATAAATCATGCATTATCAATGAGGCTTATTCAGGGATGGCCTTCTTTCCTGTGCATAGTGAAAGCAAAGGAATTAGACTTTTAGATTCTGGTAATGACAAACTTCAGAAGTCTACAGTACAAGTGACAAGAGAGAATGTCAGGAGGTAGCCTCTAACATTGCAATAGAATATAAAACATTCATGCCTACTGAAGTGAATGCTTTTCGTAATTTAGGAACAATATGACAAAAAAAACTACTCTTCTATAGTTTTGTTCCTGGATTCAGTTTCAGATTGTTTTCTTATTTCCATGTCTTAATCTGTGTTTGTCTTGGCAGAGATAAATTTTGCCATGATAAGTTACAAATCCTGCAAGACAGAGAATCGCCTCTATGTTCCACAGATCTGCAAGTAAGATTAAATCTCAATTTTGTTTTTAATGTTCTCTTGTGGGCTTCGCACATAATTAAAACCTTACAAATATGCATTTTGTAAGAATCTGTTGACCAAGGATCTTTGTTGATATATGCACGATGCACTCACCGAACACTGTTTATGTTGGAGTAGGATGTCATTAACTTTGAAGAACTCACTAAGTATTTGACACATGAGGAACAACAGCGTCTGATGAAGTATCTTCCTTCTATAGATACTGCCAAACCTCCTGAGAGGTTTGTTCTACATGCTGGTGACTTTATTGTTTTAGCAGGCTGACATTACTCTTGCCTTTTTATGATATTTGCTTGTTGCCTTGCAGCCTTAAAAGCATGTTTAGCAGTCCACAATTTGTGGAGTCTTTATCTCACTTTCAGCAACTGCTTCAAGAGGGAATTTTTGATCTCTCCGTTTCGGGAGTGAATGTTGAAGAATGTAGGATTTTAAGGAAGCTTGTATTACTCAATTTGACAAAATTTAAATGGGTGGAGTACTATAAACACTTAAAGGTATGAAATGATCATTACCGCCTGGTGCATGTAGACTCTACAAGCTTTTGGGATATGCATTTGGAGTAGATCTTTTTTGCTATTAAAAAAAAAAAATCGTCTGTTTGAATTATTAATTATAGACTTGGATGTGAGCTGTGATTAATCTTTCACTTCAACTTTGTTAGGATGCAAACTATAAACAGACCACAGAAGGAAAGGAAATGTTAAGCAGGCACAAATCTTCTGGATTTTGCAATTCAGCATCCCTCAAGAAGACTCGAGATGGCCAGAATCAGAACTATCCTGGTTTGTCTTCTTCCACATATTGGCTAACCAAAAGTGTTGAGGGTTATTCAGATCTGCAATACTTAACAATCAATCTTTCCTGTGAATCATCTTTACCTCCTTTTCTCTTCTTTACTTGCTTGGTGTTTCCCTACCTTCAGTGCCATAGATTTATCATATCACCTAGATACATCCTTTTCTTTTTTGGGGAGTAAACACACTAATTTTTGCTATCAGATGTTTGTGATGTTCTGGAAAAAGAAACGTTTGATGTGATTGAGCTAGTCAATAAATTTTCTTTCCTCGAGGCATTTTCCTATGTTGCCATAAATTGGTTGCATTGTATTGCAAGATGCAAGAAGCATCATGCTCATTCTCATCCACTTTATTATCTGGTGTTGATTTCGATATAGCTCAGAAATCATTAAGTCTACAAGGTTGAAAGAGTGTTCATGGAAATACAAGTATACTTCTTTGGCTGGGAGGTTAAAGCTCTTTCCCTCCAATTTTTGAAAACCTTAGTTGTTTATCTACAATAAGAATGTTGAGTATACATTAAGAAGGATATTTGAATTGCCCAAAGAAAAAAAAAATCATCAGGAATGTCAATTACTCGGAAAGATGCACATATATTTGAATTTGGTATTATCTTTGAAATCAGATAAAGTCTACCATTTGTAGACTATTAATTTACATTAGCTTTTTAGGTAAAATGCATGAGGAAGCATGTAACAGTGATGTTTGATTGATGGAATTTGGAACCTGTCAAGGACAAATATGTCTTAA
The DNA here is from genome assembly GCA_021397845.1 of Areca catechu. Classification (NCBI taxonomy): domain Eukaryota; kingdom Viridiplantae; phylum Streptophyta; class Magnoliopsida; order Arecales; family Arecaceae; genus Areca; species Areca catechu. Next base: position 20,606,713 of record CM038049.1, on the reverse strand, counting down.
TCATGACATCTATAATGGACTTCAAAGGGTGGATGCCATATGGATCATGGTTGTGGGAGTGTTAGATATGTATATATGTTTATGCTTAGAAAGCAAAGGTACTTGTAATTAGCATTCACATTATATTTGGGCATTATTTTCGTGACAGTACCTGAAATGAAGCATGGCATTGCCTTATAAGCAAGATTTTGTGATACTCCTACAGTGCACGTGATATTCTCTTTGAAAGATTCTAAATTTTTATTAATGTTGATATGAAATTTGTGTTCCCACATGATGTTTTGACTGATCATTATTTTAAATCTAGTGAAATGGCACATTTAAATTTTGATGTGCAATTGAAGTAAATTGTCAAATTCAGTCATAACAATCATTGTGTTCCTTGGAATGGGAACACTTTTGAAATTATGAAATTAGCCATGTAGTATGTGTATAGCCTTAGTTTTCGACAACTTGGTTTAAAGGGATCAACATAGAGAAATTTGATTTGTGTATTGGAATTGGTGCTTGGCAGAATCAGATTATAGTATGAGGGTATGGAAGAGAGTCCTAATACTGGAGCTTGCTGAAAAGACACAAATATAGTTCGTTGAAATGTTTGCTCTTGTTTTTATGCCATGCATCTTTGCACATTTTAAGTGGTATTACATATTTATTAAAACTTAAGAAATCTCCTTTGTCTAAATCACTGAATCGGTTAGTTATAGAGGCTTATAAGTCCTAGTTGTCAGGAAACATCTCTTAACAGCGTGCAGAGATAAGAATGATGCCTTCTGCCGTGCATAATGGTGATATTGATCATATTCTACTACTCACATATGGTGGCAATTTAACCAACTAAATAGATATGATATATGAGTCCTTTCCTCTTTTTTGTGTTTTTTGATGTAACATGAACAATTGGGTTTATGTTTTAGAAAACCTAGGTATTCATCTACATAATACACTCACGTTTCAAAGATATGCATGGTTACATATAGATTCTTGTATATGAATATATATTTCTTCTGTATTCATATTTGGATTTTGGAAATTTAACCTGTTTTACCTGTGCCTATGTTGCCTTTTGACATCCATTTCCATGTTAACTGGCTAGCTTGGATTAAGAGATTCATTCACTAATAAAGATCATGACAAAAGTGATTGTAATTTGTGGGTTAAGATATGGCTTTAGATGGGCATGTGTATCAGTTGGTTGAGTAAAATAATGGTTTGTTGCTTGCCACGGCTGATTTTGTGTCATGCTGCTGTCAATTTCAGAGCTCAAAGAGACCAGGAGAAGCCCAAAAAGACACTGCAAATCCGGGAGCACAAATCTTCTTTCAAGAAACCCAACCCAGCTGAATTCCAGTGGTGCAGGCTCAAAGTTAACCATCAATGCAGATGATTTCATGGACAATGAAGGGGCTTGCTTCAGTCCAAGAATCTTTTTTGCATCTCCTCCAGATAGGATCTCCATGCTGGCTCCTTTACAATTCAGTGATGACAGTACAGATCATGACCTGTTGCTGGATGTGCCATGCAATGCATCATTCCCTGAGGCGGAACTACTTTGTCATCCTTGGAAACAGAAGACGGCCCAAAGCAGTTCCCCAGCAGAGAGTGGAGTTGCCCAAGGCGAAGAGAGTCGCTCCAACTTTCCATCCAGTGTCAGCGACAAGCAGCTGAACCACCAGTAGTAGAATATATCACATATTTCCCGTAAACATAGCTGAAAAACCATAGTGTTCCAATGATGGGTGTTCCAGTTTGAGCCTCTCTCCCATCGTTAAATTTCCTATAATCATGTTTCAGTCTGTTTTTTTAGTAAGCTGAAAGCTGACGTTTACCATCGAACTGGCTTGGGCTGGTTTCTTTCTTGTATAGCCTGGCAAGAGATTTGTAAAATAGCTCAGAGTGCAAAAGCAGTCTCTCTTCAGCAGCGAGGGAATGGAGTTGCATGAATTTGTATGTATTGTCAATGAGTAGACCGGTTGCTCACATCGGTGAAATTTGCATTGCTGGTTCTCTCACTTCTTTCAGTGTTATGGAGCCTCATCTCCCTAGAAGCTGCATCCATGCGAAGCTTGATAAATGTAGCCTTTTTCTCCCTGGTGCACTTGAGCAATTTATCTTTTTGGAGTCGGATGTTCATAAGGGAAAGATTTCCTTCTCTCTACTGGAAGCAGATGAGAGCCCAGATTGCCTGCAGGACCTTCTGTCGTTCTGGTTTGGTAATGGCTCCTCTTATGCAATGTTTCAAACTCTTTATACTCAAGTTGTTGAGATCTTTTGGCAACTTGGACAGCATTGAAGGTACTTGGAGAAGTATGTGGCGATGGTTGCATGCTTTTCAGGTGGTAGGTGCCTCTGGGCAGTGGAAGGACGTTGTTAGGACTGGTTCCACTTAGTTGAATTGGTAAGGTGGGTTAGGTTTCTTGCATGAGTTTTTTGCTTATTGGAGTGTTCTGTCCGCTGACGGAAAGAGTAGGTGTGGTTTTGGATAACAGCGTTTTCTTTGAGCTGGGCATCCGTTGAGTTTAGCCCCTAGGCGTGCAAGATCAGGCAGTTAGCCACCAGAAATATGGCGTTCGTGGTTGCTGCAATCGCCCTACAGCATGGTGTGGATGGAATGAGCCTATTCCAAGCCGAGAAGGGCAACTTATTTGAGTGGAATATTATTGAGCATGCTTGGTTGGAAAGAGTTGGACCATCATGAAATGAGGAGTTGGACTTGTGTTTGGAATTGACATTGGAATGGGAATGGTTATTATATCCTTTTTAACATATTTCAATCGGTAATTGGAATTAGAGTGGAAGCTTAAATTTTTTTCTAAAAAAAATTAAGGTTTGGAGGAACGAAATATTTTCATTTTTATTTGAAATCAGAATAATAATAAAACTTTTTCGATCAAATAGCTATAATAGAAATAGTTATGATAGGAGTCACTCATTTTCATCCTATAGTTTAACCGTCTTCAAATCAAACATGTTTTAAGAATGTGTCCGCCATATTTCTTGAGACATTGGATTTGTGATTGGAACCGGAATTAAAATGAGATCAAAGAAAGCATCGTGATTGGATCAAGATGTTTTCATTTCTATCTAAAATTAAAATAAGAATATAATTTACTCTATTTAAATAGCTAGAAATGAAAGCTAATTCATTTCCATTCTACTCCAAACTCCCTTAAACCAAAATCTGCATATAGCCTCGTCGAGGGAAAAAAAAAAAAAAATGCCAAGAACCCTTGACATGGAGGTCCTGCAACCGAGACAAGGCCTCCTGCTTCAGCCGAGGGAGTTTTTCTCGTTCATTCCGCTGAGCACCCTAGTCCTCGAGACAAAATAATATAAAATTTTCCTCTATTTATTGTGAATGCACCATCATCCTGAAGACTTTACAAAAACGTCTCAAAGAACAGCAGGTCAATCGACGAGACGGTCCAGTCCAATTCCGGCCAATACCAAATTAAGATACCCTCGTCCACGCGGAGCACAAACAAAGCGCCCAATTTGCCTCTTTCCCTGGTGCCCATGTCCAAGTTCCAACCCACTCGACGCGTTTTAATTAAAACAAGGAGGAGTTCTGCCAAAAAGAAAAATTAACACAAGAAGGTTAAAAAAAAAAAAAACCCTTGATCCCCGGTCCCGGGAAGAACTGACCAGCTATAATGCCCAAAACTATATTAACATTAACAACAAAAGAAATCTAAAGCCCATTGGCCGACTCCCGTGGCACCCAAAATTAAATCCACCTCCCCACCCCTCCCGATCGCATTCCCATTGGTCAATCAAGTGACCAACCAAAGCACCGCGAGACCCTGGCGTAGACCCCAAGAAGGAGGCGGCCCCCACTTCCCTTCAAAGTTCCAAGTTCCAACGTCCATTCCGCTTCCGATTTCTTCTCCCCGAGAAGTCATCAAAGAAACGCTCTAAAGCTTCTCTTCCTCCTTTCCATAGCTCGAGGAGGAAGGAGGGCATGGCGAACTACGGCGCCATGCTGCGGCGGTCCAGCCTGGCCCACGCCACCGCTGCTGTTGCGGAACGCGCCCGCTCCACCCGCAAGGCCCTCTCCCGATTCGCCCGCCCTCAGGCGTTCGCCTGCCCCGCCGACGCCGAGGCCGCCGCCGTCCGCGCCGTCCGCAACGTCGCCTGCTTCCGCCTCCACTACGCCCTCGTCCTCTGGGTCCTCCTCCTCGCCACCCTGGCCCCTTCCCGCCGCGCCTCCATGCTTTTCCTCATGGCCGCCTCCAAGGTCGCCCTCCTTTACGGCGTCCTCCTCCGCACCTTCCCTAACTGCGCCCTCCTCCGTCGGATCCTCGACCGCCGGCTCGTCCTCGCCCTCTTCCTCATCGTCATCGTCGTCGAGCTCGCCCTCACCGACGCCATCAAGCACCTCCTCCTCGCCCTCGCCATCAGCGTCCCCCTCGTCCTGCTCCACGCCGTGTTCAGGGTAAGGGACGATCTCGTGGCCGGCGACGAGGCCTCGGCCGTGGTCGACGCTGCGCCGCTCTCGGAGAAGAAAGAGAAGGAGGATCCCGATCTCGAATCCGGATCTAAGTGATCGGCTCGGCGACACGGTTATATTTTACATATAAAAATACGTTTTATTTCTTTTTAATATAAATTTTGGATACTTATTAATCGGGACGGTGATGGCTAATAGGGCTCCAATACTTGAGAAATGAGATTTTATTACTCTTATTTAGGATGTAGTTTTGGTGAGCCAATCATTTCAATCTCCAAATTATGGTCACTAAATTGACGTTGAGATGGCTCGGTGTACTTCGTATTTTTTTTTCGGTATCGTCCCTTGTAACTTAATTTGTCGCCAATGCTCATAAATGGTTGCTAACTCATTGCTTCAGATCGACTGTTTGATGCTTGTGCTATGATAACGGACCTTGGTTAGGTCGATATGATGCTGGCTATAGAGAAACAAGCTTTTTTAATTTGGTAGTTGCCTTCGATTAATCTTTAGAATCAGGCATGTAAGCCAGTTACACCAGGGTAATTTCGGCATCGTAGTTTATGACCTATAGTTTAAACCTGATTTGCTTGCACTTTTTGATACTTCGGATGGAGGAGCTTTGTTTGTTTGTTTGTTTGTTTATTTTGCCTAGCAATGAACAAATGGAGCAGGATGTTGCAGCTTTCGTTGATGAATCATAACCGAGGTTGGACCGGGGCAGTGTTGTGTTGAAACTAGTAAGGGAATGGTGAATCTGCCCAATTTTCCTCACCCCAACTAGTAGAGGGAGGGCAAGTGCTACGAGCATGAATGATCGATGGTGGTACTTCCACGGGGAAGATGTTTGTCTGTCAGAGATCTTCACGGACACCCGGTTTTTATAATCAAAAGAGGAACGGGGGCCGTTCACGTCACTCCTAGTAACTACTAACCGATCCACATCATGCAAAATTGTCATGATCTCCCCGTCATTTTTGGGCAAACCTTTCCTTTCCTAGAAGTTGTAAACCTAACCTATCTACTCTCATCTTCTCCTTGTGGTTGTGGTTTTACAAATTAGAACCTTTACGCAATAAAAACCTGTGGGTTAGCTTGTCACGACCTGGATGACTTGCAAATCAGTGCCGCAAACGAAGGCTTCGAGACATTTTTATCTCCACTTTCCACATGATTTCATCATTGCTACTGCTTTTTTTAATCAACGGCCTGGGCCATGCCTAGGCTCGGTCAGATCCTGGAGATTTTGCTAGCTTTTTAATTAAAATATTAAAAGTATTATTTCTCAGAGAGAAAAAAAAAAAAAAAAAAAAACACATTTACATTTTTTTTCCATCATCGCTCGGTGATTATAATAATCATGTTGATGCATCCGATGGCAGCTGGATTGTATGGAGAAATAAAAGCAAATAAAGTAGGAAACTTTTTATGCGGCATCAAATACATCATCATGGAGACATGCACGAGTCTTACCCTCGGTATGCGTGGGATACTTGAAATATTGTTAAATAGAATAACTTGTAGATATATAAAACTGATATTAACGAAAAAAATATGCATTAAATTGACCAGGACCGCATATGCGGCACATTTTGATTTTTGAGATTGCTACTTTAGACAGGATATGAATGTAAACAGGGAGTAAAAGATGGAGATGTAAATAAATGATGCGGACACCTGGTGCAACCACGACATCTAAAATGTAATTTTCTATATGTATATTTTAACCTGGCATCAAACCCTGTGGGTTTTTTTTTTTTTTTGGCTGTTCATTCTACTAAAAAAATGATTAATAATAATTAATCAAAGAGGGGAGAGAGAATGAGAGCAGGGCGAGAGAGGCGGGGTAGATGGAGAGCGGAGGCTGCGGAAATTTTGTCCTGCACGGTCAGCATCGCGCTTCGACGCTCAGAGTTGGCATCAAGATCTAATGCAGAGTTCAGCAAACGCAAAACCCTCTATTTTTATATATATATATATATATTATTAATGATCTTTTACTTAAAGAGGCATATGCGACAAGGCTACATATAATTAATATATATAGGTCATTTTTCAGCAGTACCTAAAAAAAGATGCAAGTGGTGCAGTTGTTCTTCCTGTAGCGAATTTTTCATATCATTTTCCGCTGTCAGTTCTAAGAGAGAACCAGAAAAAGCCACGGCTGCTATACATGTAACATACTTCATGGAGACGAACTCACGTTGTTGGTCAAATTGGCTATATTTGAATATAACCCTAGTTTGAAGGAAGCTACCATAGAGATGAGATCACCTCTGTTTTCCCCATTAGAGAAGTGTTTACAAGTGCTTGTAAATGATGCAGTGAAGACGATGCACGATTATATACAGCAGGCAAGTAAGCTGACGAGTGCGCTAGCGTCGTGCTTTTAATGTACAATGAAACCAGATGCTTCGATGGGAAAAAAAGAAGTACATGTACGATTACAGGAAGGGAAACAAAATTCTACAATTATCTTAGATGGCGCGGGCATGGAAAACTTGATATCATTTTAATTAATATATCAACAAGGCTGAAAAGAACGGCAGGAAAATGTCCATCACGAGGTTTCAAGCGTTCCTTACGCTCCTGATTAAAGAGAAAAACTAAGAGACGATAAAGAATATATTTTAGAGGGAAGAAAAATGAGGTAAGATAACTGCATCATTTGTGACGGGAAAAAAAAAAATAAAGGAAAGGAAAGGAAAGGTTTTTTTATTACCGTGGTAGTTTATAATATCCTTGCTCCTCTTCTTGATACATTGTATATCCACCACAAAAGTTACAAAAGAAGCAAGCATTAATGGTGGAGAAATTGAAGCATCGAGACACCTTAGAAATTTTGAATATAAACATCTACGGAGAGATTTTTATGTGATGGGAATGGATAACGTACACCAATGCTGGCTGGAAGTCGAGAATAAAAAATATCAGGAGATGAGATTGTGAGATGATATAAAATGCCAATTTGAATGTTGGGCACAATTAGACACGGTGATCATGGTAATTTTCAATATGTTTGATCAAGGCATCCATGTCCGAAAAGCCTTTTTTTTTTTTTTATATATATATATATATATATATATATATATATATTTAAAAAATATTTTATCACTAATATCCGAGAAGCTTTTAGTCTAAAATTCATGTTCTCCACTGCAGGTGAAGATAAGAGGAGGAAAAAAAGAAAACTCTTATTAGAAGTGACGCAGCATAAATTAATTCATCACTGACGTGGTTCTCTGCACACAATTAATGCCATTAACCAAGATGATTAATAGTGCTCCCAGGGCATGTATGTGCCAGTTACAAATTTCATTTCTCGTCTCTCTGGATTGTTTAGCAGGGATAATATATGCATCCATTGTCAAAACTAGGCATGTATTTCCAAATGTAATGTATTTCAATACACCTTGAGTTATTAAGTTTTTTGTTTCCTTTATCTTGCAAGTTTCCAAGAAAGAAAAAATTACCATATCTTGAGGGAATGCCAACCATCGAAGCCAGTACCTATCAATATAATGACAAGATAATATTTTTTAATTTTTATTTTAACTACAGATTCTCCTTTTTTGTAAGTTTTATCTAGAGTGGATAGTACCTACCAACTCCAAGTTTAATCAAATGTATCAAGAAAAATACTTAAAATCTCTTGTCAAATCTTAGATATTATTAACTTTCAAAATTACAAATTTTTTTGTAAAGAAAGCATGCTACGACCCACTTCACCCGAAATATGCTAGGAAAAAAAAAAAAAATCTAAACCCTTAGATGAATGGTTAGCTAGATATTTGATGCGCCCGTTCGGATAGTTCCCTGTCGGACCGGCCCTGGCATCCGGTCGGCTGGTCCCCGCGAAAGCCGACTCCCCGGTCGACTTATCCGAAGAGCCGACCTGGAGGGGGGGGGTTTGAAGGCTGGCAGGCATCTTACCGCCCGTGCGACGGCCTCTCTGGATGCTCCGATCGACTCCTGGAGATATCGCCGGGCGCCCCGGTCGGCTTCTGGGAATCAGCCGACCCACTGCTGAAAGGTCGCTCGAAGTTTCCAGGGACCTCTTCTCTCCTGCAGCCCTGACATTCCGTTGTAACAAATTCCAGTGCATAGCCACTGCTCTGACACGCCGCCATCCACGATCTCGCCGCCACGCCCATCCTCTTGAGGGTATATCCGGGCTTTCCCAGCCGCTCTTCCAACAGAATTTAGCAGTGCTTTGTACCTATAAAACGTACCCGGGGGACCTCCGCGAAAGGTAACGTTCTTCTTCCCATTGCTTATTTTTCTTTCGAACTTCTTCCCGTTCTGTCGCTCCAACCATCCTCTAACCTAACCATCGGAGTGTTCCCCGTCGGAGCCCCTCCGCGCTCAGGATTTTTTGCAGGTAGGCCGGTCGATGAGCCCTCCAGCGCGCCCGCCGAACCCGTCCTAGAGGAGTAGCAGCAACAATATTAATAATTAATTAAAATTTTATGTTAAATTGGATTTAGGTGAGTGTATTGTGCAAATTCGAACTTAAATCCTTTTTCCCTTGATAGAAAAATGAGCCTATATAAATGAGAGAAAAAAAAAAACAAAATATTTGATATTATTATAATTTTTTGATTTTTGATTTTTAAAATTAAAATAAATAAATTAAAAATTTTGATGAAATGGTTTTTTTAAAAAAATATTAAACTTTTTTTGAAAGAATAAAATGAATTAAAAATTATTTTTATCTTTAAAATTATTATTTTATTATATTATTACTATTATTAATATAGCTTTTACCATCCATATCATAACTATCATGAAGTCAATTAAAAAAAAGAAAAAACTCCAAGCAAGATCACGACCATCACTTGGATGTGAGTAGTTATATTATTTTCAAAAATATATTTAAAATTTATCATACTATCAGATATATGATGGTATATATATATATAGATATATATATAAATAATCTTGATGGATCTGGTAGTTAAAATAAAACTAATTATAATTGTTCACACTTAAACTTTCTACAAGTGCTTTGGACGTACAGTTCACGTACATGTATTTCCACGGGATTTTATAATTCGATAACAATTGACGGGGGGAAAAAAAAAAAATTCCATGTAACGGGTCCGATCCCGATTTCTTACGCTTCTTTCAACCTCCGCTTCCCCGAGATACCGTGCCCTAGCTTCCATCCTCCCTCGTCCTCGCTAACATTAATCCACGGCGTCCCCGGCTCTCCGACCCCCATCGCCGTGCTCGTCTTCGGCTTCCATCCTTTTATCTCCTATCCCATCCGCCGTTCCGCTTCTCCACCGTCGTCGACCACCTTGTCCTTGCCCTGGCGTTGCCGACCCTAAGGTATGCTCCCTTCTCTCTCGCTTCCCCGTTCGTGGATCAGTAATCTTGATTCTGATGGGAATATAATTTTGGTGGGGTTTTTTGATTTCTTGAAAATTTTTATTGAACCCTGGTTGCGGGCACTCTCGATCATATTCATTCTTTCGTTGGATCTTCCATTGCATTATATTTTCCTGTGCATGCTAACTAATTTTATTTTGGATTGCTATAAAATATCCGTCAGTCCTGTTTTATCATAACTGCGATGCCCCTTACCGCTCTGTTGTAGATCTTCGGCGTTTACTAAATTAAAGTTTCTTGATCTTATTTGTGAGCTATTAGTGGAGCTTGATTTCTGGTTTCTACATTAGCACTTGAGATGTTGTGTTAGAAATGTTTAGGAATGAGTTACAGTATGCTGTTATCATGATAAAAATTATCTGCTAATTCCTTTTTCTAAAAGCAGCATAAATGCCCAGTCACTTCTTTGCAAGAGAAAATTTATGATTTATGGTTGTAATCATGGTCTCTCGTTATGTTATGCATGTTGTGTAAAGTATCTGGATTTAAATTCCCATTTTGAGATTTTTGGAAGTTTATTAGACTAGTTATGATGTATGTGCTTATGAACATAAATGTGTCTTTTTTGGAAAGGTGATTATATATGAATTTGTAGGGTTAACATGCTAAACACATTCTTTTACAACAGAAGAAAACATAAAAGAATGGTTTTGTTACGAAATTTTCATTCACAAACATTGTTCATTATATTGTAGTATACATATCAACCAAGTAATATGGTGGTCTACATTTATGTGCAATATCTTTGCTATTCTAGTCCTTCATTTTCTGTGTTCTATGGCCTAAAGTTTTAATACCTGCCTTTATGTGAATCCAATAGGTGGTTTTGTTTATGTTCATTTTCTTGTATTATCTCTACATTTATTCTCAAGATCTGGAGTATATGTGATGAAATCTACTCTAAATTTTCTCTCTCTTTTTTTAATTTTGATATTATATAAGATAGACCCATGCATATCCTGCCCAACCTTGCTTGACTCAGCAAAAGGTCAGGCCAAGCTAGTCATGGCAATATTTGGGTAGCTCATGCACAACTCAAAGAAGTGATTGATATACTTCATTATATATAACATATTGTTATAAAACACAATATCTAAGCCCGCCCCTCCTTTCACTCTGCCCTTTCCCTTTTCTTGCCCGCTTCTTCCTCGCCCCTTCCATCATCTTCCTCTGCCTATCTCCTTATTACCAGCACACACCACTGCTGCATGCCAATCTCATATTTAGATCCCTTTGCCTTTTGAGCACCCTCCCTCCCTCTTTCCTTCTTTCTCTGCACCTTGTTTTTGCCACTGGCCTTCCTATTTCCTTTGCCATTGATATAGCTGTATAATGTTGAATGATTGACTTGTACCCCAAAATCAACTGGCTCAGATTGTCCTGGGCAGAAAATTTTAATTTTCAGGCCAAGCTTGTGCTGAACGGGTTAGTTCCAAGTCTAGTCCAGTCTAGGCCAGGCTAGAGTGTCAGTTGCTGATTCTTATATTTGGCTTGAACCATGGATTCCTAAGTCTACTGCAAAATGTAGCTTAAAGTTTTCCATTTGATTAATTTCTCAATTTTCAGAACCTATGCTATGAGGTGTTCTCTAATTTTATCTTACTAGTTCCATGCAAATTGAAGAGGAATGTTATCATTATACTAAATCTTATAAAAGTTCTTATTTTGGATGAGATATGTAGGAAAGCTATTGATTGTTTCATGTAGTAGACACCTTAATGATATTTTATTTTTAAGATAGGTAAATTCATCATTATGTTCTGTCTGATATTATGCTGATCCTTGTGTCTGTGTTTTTATGTTATGTTAAATTTCCTTGTTTGGTTCTTTGCATGTTTCATTAGCCATAGGAGTATAATTTATTTTAGCATGACATCAAATATAATTGAAACATTGTCTAATTGTTATAGAACATGTTGTATGCCCATTTGTAGCTTCTGTTGGTGACTAAAGCATGTAGCATAAACATGCTGAAATTGCCCATTTCATTATATTCATATGGTTCTTATGTGGTTCTAAATATGATTTTAGGTACCAACCCATACTAGCCTACATGGGATGTGCCATGCCCACACTGATCGGTTCCATACCTGTACAGTATGGAGACTCAACTGTAACCGCACATGGTACAACTGCTGTGCTAACTCTAGAAATGCACCATGTGTTGGTATGGGGGTGCATTGTATTGAACCAATTTGTACTTTTAGGTTTGAGATTGAGATTGAAAGCCATGGTTCTAAATTTAATGAACTTTGATTGTTAAATGTCTAGTTCTATCTAGAGTTTATTATAAGGCCGTTAAGTTAGGTTGTTTGGTCAAACATTACTGAACGAGAGAGTCAAGAGCTACAAGTTTCAACTTCACATGCAATTCTCATACCATGGCAATGTTTTGAGAAGGTACCATTTGAATGTGAAATTAATGTGCAAGTATAAACCATTGCTTCGGTGCGGTGATATGGGTTTTCATATTCTAGTGTACATTTTTTTTCTTTGGTTAACTACTAGGAAACTTGGAGCAACACAGAGCGGTTAAAGCAGATCAAGTAATAAGGTTTTTTAAAAAGATGAATTCTTGGTCCTTTATCTCAACATATTTCATATTTGATTCTTAAATCTTCTCTTGATGAATTCTTTAAATATCTCAACATATTTCATATTTGGTTAAAAGATATGGTACATAACTATGCATCTTGTTAATTCGTGTTGTTATGCTGAAGCATATGTAAATAAATATTGAATCATATCAGTTTGTGATTATTGATGTACTAGACTGAGAAACTTTGTTCATATTCATATCAATATTTTTATATGTGCTTTTTTTGTTATGCCATATAGGGATTGTTCATGTCTTTTTGGTATTCCTAATTTTTTTGGTGTTAGGAAGATTGCATGATGCTGTGATCAAATAGATATTTTTCTCTTAACAAGTGGCTCTCTTTAGTTTTGATGTTGGGTTTCATTTACTTGATATACGGGAATTTCATAACAATGATTATGGAGGTGGAGAAAGAAATGTTGGTTGTGTATCCTAGATTTATCAAGACTGAAAAAAGTAAAAAGTGAGAGTGCTAATTATCATCTGATGTAGATTTTGTTGCAGCTAATTTTTTTGTTTGCTATACTTCATTAAATTCCAAAAGAGAGACTATATTTATAATCTAACATAAACTTAAACACTTCTAATCTTGAGAGTGCAATCATCAATCTTGGTTATCATGCATGTTAGATGTGTTTCATGTTAGTGCCATGTAAAGTTTTCTACTCTATGCTAGTGTCATGTAATACACTTGTGTTATATTGATGGCATAACTATTAAGGTTTTAAATCCCATGGGATAGAGGTGTCCTGGTATCTCCAGAGAATGGGATGTTCCGTTGTCTTGTCCTGATGATGGTCCTAGTCATACATCCTGATAGCTATCCTCAGTCTCTCTCTCCTCTTCTTTCCTTCCTTTTTTTCTTCTTTTCTTTCTTTTCTTCTACCTTTTTTTTTAAAAAAATTCTTTTCTTTCATTTTCTTATCTCTTCTTTTCTTTCTTTTTTTCCTTTTTCTCATTCTCTCTCTTTTCTTTCTTTTTTCTTTCCTATCATTTTCTTCCTCCTTCCTTTCTTTCTTTTATTTTTTTTCTTCTTTCCTGTCACTTTTTACCTTTATTCATCTTTATTTCTTTTTTTTCCTCTTTTTTTTTCTTTCCCTACATGGATGGGTTTGAAAGTCTGGAACAGCCATGTTCCAGTCCCATTTTCTCACAGGAATGGGATGCGATGGTCGTCCCACCCCCCATCCCACTAGGATGTAAAACCTTGATAACTATACAACATCTTAACTCAAAAATCAAGAAATCCTTAATGTGGTGAATAACATTATTGAGCGATCAATTTTCATATCATGATTTCAAATTGATGGACCTTCTTGTAGAGTGGTCTTTCTATGAGTGGTTTAGCGAGAGCTGAAAGCTGTAAACCAAGTGGCAATGGGAGTGGTCAGAGGGTGGAAAACTTAGTAAGATTTGTGCCATGACCTCAATGGAGCAAGTCTGTGAAAGATCCTCTGATTGGAAGTGCCTTTTCTGCTGAATTGGATTTCACAAATTGTTATCAAAGCAGAAGAAAAATTAATCCAGCTGTAATTTAGAAAATGGTTCCACTAAGCTAAAACATTACAACAAGGAAGAAATGAGAGAACAAGCCTAGAATGATGTGTGATCCATGGATGAGATATATAGGAAAAATGTCACATGGCATACATTGGAAAGGTGGGGAATTGGATGTTTTATGTAGTGGGTACTTTTGACATTTTCAGTTGAAAACCATATCTAATTGAGCGGAAAAGCGGTAGTGGATCAGTTTAATCAAGTGATATTGTTGCTCAATGTGAGCTAAAGAAGTGGGTTTTCCAACATTTAAAGGAAGTAGTGAGGAGGGATTAAATTATGAAACTGGATGTGGGCGTAGTTATGTGGATGGGAAAGAAGAGTAGATCAAGAGGGACTTCCGTATTTCAGGTTCTCCGTGTCCCTCAGAAACCTGTCCAGCTTTTAACTGTTGAGTTGGCTTTTGATGGACTTGCATTGAGCGTTGAGCAGCTTAGGTTGGTCAGTCCTCCCTCACTTGGAATACTTTCTTGCATTGTTTCCTATTTTAAACTTGGGGGCAGCATAATCATTATTTGTTGCACTTCAGAGGAATATATTGTTGCAAGGTTCACCATTTCTGTATTGGACCCTGTACCGGTACTATTCTGTTATTGTGTCAGTACGATACAGGGGCTGGTTTGGTGTATCTACACTTGGTGCATCCCTGTATTGCATACCAGTATGGTATGGTATGCACCGGTAGTGACTGGTACAACAAACTATGGTTTAGTTTCCACCTCTTATTAAAGCTGTCAACGGGTCGGAACCCAGATATCCAGACCCGGACCCGATTTTAGCTGCCGGACCCGAACTCGACCCGAATATCCGACGGATCCAATTTTAAAGTACCAGACCCGGACCCGAATGGATTCCTGGTATCCAGACCCGAACCCGGACCCGAATACCATCATGGCCCATGGGCTTGGAAGAGTGTGAAAAAGGTTTCATCTTGGACGATACAATCGTGCGGAAGATGTTTTCCATTTCCTTTGGCAAGGGCTTAAAATCAGTACAAGCACCATAATTGATTGCTATTTCTGAATTTGAAAGTTGATGCCACCCGGAGACTGACTGGCTATAAAATCCATCAAAAAAAAGGTTACCATGGATATGCATTCAGATTTAAATTAGTCACGTGTAAAATGGTTCAGAATAAAACGGTCCAAACTTTCAAACTATGATAAAACATTTAGATATTCGGACTATGATCAGCGAAACCATAATTTGGTAGCCATAGCATGGGAGAATCATTAGAGAAGAAAGCATCCAAAGCACACGATGACCTCCGTTTCATATTCTTTTTTTTTTTCATTCTCTAATAGCAGGAATGATAATGATAAATTTAAAACATAGATAAAATATAAAAAAGATTCCACTACTTGTTTTGATATTTTTTTTTAACTTTTAGCATGACAAAATCATAGTCATGCTACATAAGATGTTCCAACAATAATCAATCTATAAAGATGTGACAAACCAAATGAGGATACAAAACTAACAACATCCAACCCCATCTGTCCATCTTACAATTATTTCAAGAAAATGGCAATCATAATAGGATTACAATATTCTAAGAACATGCTAACAAGATTATTAAATTAACATAGGATTATAAGAAAACTAATAAAAGATTACATAACTATATCATCATGACTTACTAATAAAGTAGCAGAAATTAAAATAGCAGGAAACAACTCTTACCAAAATTGAAACTCAATCGCTAAACCTCTAATGCACAGGCTACCAAAAAAATATGAAACCTGTTGAAACTCATTCAAGAAATATAAAAGCAGCTAAAGCATAAAAATATCCAATTGAAAACACAATCAAAAACAGAAAATCATATACGATAACCAACAACAGTTTCAGCTAGTATATAAGACAAACATTTTCAATTAGTACGTAAGACAAAATAACACCACACTTATAAAGATAAAGAAATACACAGTTTGTTCCATCCCATTGTTCCATTCCCATTTGTTCCATCTTCCATCATTTCTTATAACTCCAAATCAACTTTTTCCATGCCATGGAATAATAATGAAAGCCTGATCAAAAGAAAATATAAATCATTACTTATTAAATATAAAAACAAAAATTACACAAATAAATGTGCTTGTTAATAAAATATTATAATTAAAAAAACTTACTTGTTAAAGCTCTACCATGAAATTCAACCATCTCAAAGCTCAATAGATGTTCCAGCAACATCTAAAAAAAATTCATATCCAATAAATACTATGAAAACGAAAAAAATAAAAAACTAAATAAAAAGCAATTAAAATGTACCATTCTTTGCGGATTCAAGCCAATCACTTGTAGTTAACAAAGCTTCAATAATCTTTTGGAGTTAAGCATGATCGCCTCTCATCAATCACCCTACCACCAATACTTAATGCAGATTCAGAAGCAACAGTAGTTGCTGGAATAGCTAAAATATCCTGTGCCATTTTTGCTAATGTAGGGTACCGAGCACTATTCATCTTCGAACAATTCAAAATGTCAAAATTATTTTTTCTTGGAAACACAGCTTCCAAATATTTTTCCAACTTAGATTTATTAGAATCTCTAATAGTAGAAGAACGAGATTGACATACCACTCGTCAAAGTCATGCTCATCATCCAAAGATACACCCGCATGGCTTTCACTTGAATTTGCATGTGTTGAACCACTAGACACAAAATAACCTGAATTTCTAGCCAACAACTCCTTACCCCCATATTCATTATACAAATCAAACATAACTGTACGAACTTTATTAATATAATCAAAAGAACTAGAACCATACAGCTGATCATAATAATACTCTATGACATCAATTTTGAATCTTGGATCAAGAACAGTTGCAATTGCTAATGGCAAAAAACATTCTTCCCAATATTTTCTAAATTTTCTCTCATAGATCCTACCATTAATCTTAGACATTCATGCTGACTGTTCTCCCACTCTTTCATCTTAAGCTGAATTTTACAAATATCTTGAAAAAATAGATTAGAAGTGGGAAACTTCGAACCTAGAAAAATGATTAGTTGCATCATAAAATAATTTCAAACAATCTCTCACAATGCATGCCACTGTCCATTCATCTTCTGAAGGATTACATTTATAACCTCTTTCGAATTGAGACAAACGATAGTATGCCTCCTTCAAAGGAATAGAAGCATCAAGCATCAAATAAGTTGAATTTCACCTATTAGGTATTCTTTTTCTACCTTTTTTGCATCTGTCAATTTTAACGAGCTATTGCTTTTTCAAATTTTTGATATAGAGCAGGTGACCTATTCAACAAACTCACAGTTTCTCGAATCTTTTTCAAGAAGTCTCCAGCTTTTGCTAATCCATCTTGAGCAATCAAATTAAGAATATGTGCACTACATCGCACATGAAATAATGCGCCAGACAAAGAAAGCAATGATTTCTCACAAAGCCACCTTTTTAATTGTCTAACCATTACATCATTTGCACTTACATTATCAACAACCATTGAAGAAATTTTCTTATCCAAATTCCACTCCAATAACAAATCAGAAATAAAATGAACAATGTTTCACTATCATGTGGATATGGAATCTTTCTGAATGCAATGATTTTTTTCTTCAATTCCCAAGAATCTGATATATAATGTGCAGTCAAGCATGCATATGCAATATTTGAATGATCAGAAGTCCACATATTGGTAGTAAAGGAAATCTTACTAGAAAGTGCCTCAAAGTAATCATATAACTTTGCCTTTTCCTCCTTGTAAACATTTAATATATCAGTCCTGATTGTATTACGACTCATAAGCTTAAAATCTGGATTCAATCTAGCACATAATTGTTCAAAATATTCATGTTGAACGATATTAAAAGAGTAGTTATGCTTGATAATCATTTTTGCCAAATCTTTTCTACTCTTTTCTTGGTCAAACTTGTAAGGTTGAGCTGCCTTATCACAAAAACCTTTTATAATTGATTGTTGTACTGCTCTTCCATCATTCTTTTTTCTAAAAATGCATATACTAAGATGCTTTCTCAAGTGACTAGTTCCTTTATTGCTACCACCACAAAGTTCCTTCTTACACCAATTACATCTAGCAATATCATCACCATTTTTATTTTTAAACTTAGTGAAATCATTCCATACCGGTGATATTAACTTTCTTTTATGATGAACTGTACCAGCAACATAGTTTTGCGTAGATCCAGTTGTTTCATCTTCAATTACCTCCTTCCAGGAATGATCACATTTTGTTCAACTTTAACATCAACATTTTCAGGGATTGACATTTTCTGAAATTTAAAATAAATTATATAAAAAATATCCTACAGTATTGTGGCACTGATGATCATGATTATTAATAAAAAACAGGAATAAGGTAGCATCTAACGGACCAAGGATTGTAGCAGGGCTCGGATCAGGGGCAGCGGTAGCCGGCGGGACAGGGGCAGTCGGCGGGACAGGGAGGCGGAGCGCCAATGTCGAGGGCCTCGAGGCTCGGTCCGCTCGTAGGTAGCGTAGAGGGCTCTGTCGGCCCTCGGGGGAGGGAGGCGGTGTTGGCCGTTGGGGGAGGAGGCGTCGGTCGTGGGCGTGGAGGCGGAGCGCCGATGTCGAGGGCCTCGATTGCTCCAATCGTAGGAGCAGCCGGCAGCGTAGAGGGCTGATAGTCGATTCCTCGAATAGTCGGCCGTTAGGGGGAGAGCGCCGAAGGTGGCGTTGGCCATCGGGGGGGGGGGGCGTCGGCCGTGGGCGTGGAGGCGGAGTGTCGGGTGGGGGGGGGGGGGGGAGGCGTTGGCCGTGGGCGCTAGCAGTTGGAAGGGAGAATGGCAAGGTTAGGGCACAATTTGAAGGAGGATTTAATAGTATAATCTTGAACGTTTTTTAACTGTCCGATTACGATCCAACATCCCACATTTATATAAATATATATTATATTATTTTATTTAATCGGGTCTCGGGTTGGATATCCAGACCCGGATCCATTTAACTATGACTAATCGGGTTCGAGTAAACTGGTCCAAATTGAGATCCAGACCTGGACCCATTGGGTCCAGACCCACGAGTCTCGGGTCCAGACCCGACCCGTTGACAGCTCTACCTCTTATGATGCTGAATCAAAACTTCAATGTGATGCAGTTTGAGAGCCCCAAAATAGGGTCAAATCAGGACTCAAAACACTTCTGCTACTTCGCAGAATCTGAAAACAGGATAGCCAACAAAAGAATTTGAAGTCAGTGATGTTCAAAAAGAATCTTCTTTAGGGTTTGTTACTTATGGAAGCATTAGCTGAATCAAAACCTAGGGCTTCCTAGGATTAATTGAATAATCCAATATAAAACTACAACTAGACTTGACCAAATAATGCACGAAGATCTCTGTAGACAGCAATCTGATATATTCACAGCATAGAAGAAGTTAAATTATGAAGCTGGATATGGCCATAACTATGTGGATGGGAAAGAAAAGTTGATCAGGAGGGACTTCCATGTTTCAGGTTCCCCATGTCCTGCAGAAACCTGTCCAGCTTTTAACTGTTGAGTTGGCTTTTGATGGACTTGCATTGAGCGTTGAGCAGCTTGGGTTGGTCAGTCCTCCCTCACTTGTAACCCTTTCCTGCATTATTTCCTATTTTAAACTTGGGGGCAGCATAATCATTATTTGTTATACTTCAGAGGAATAGCAAGGTTCACCATTTCTGAATCGGACCCTGTACTGGTACCATTTTGTTATTGTGTTAGTATGATACAGGAGCTGGTTCGGTGTATCAACACTTGGTGCGTCCCCTGTACTGCATATCGGTACGGTATAGCATGCACCGGTATTGACTGGTACAACAAACCATGATTTAGTTTCCACCTCTTATTATGCTGTTCCAAAACTGCAATGTGATGCTGTTTGAGGGCCCCAAAATGGGGTCAAATTAGGACTCAAACACTTCTGCTACTTGCTGTGCAGAATCTGAAAACAGGATAGCCAACAAAAGAATTTGAAATCAGTGGCAATGGATGTTCAAGAAGAAGCTTTTTTAGGGTTCGTTACTTGTGGAAGGATTAGCTGGATCAAAACCTAGGGCTTCTTAGGCTTAATTAAATAATCCAATATAATCCTACAACTAGACTTGACCAAATAATGCACGAAGATCTATGTAGACAGCAATCTGATATATTCACAGCATAGAAGTAGTTAAATAGCACATTTATGAAATAAAGGGGAGAGAGAGAGAGAGGAGAGAGGAATAAATAGTAGGAAATAAAGAAAGGAGAAAACAGATTTAAGAGCATGATAGGTGGAGAAGAAGAAGAGAGCGGAAGTGGGACAAGAAGGTCGAATCTGGCCTCAGAGTTTCTTCCACACAAAAATATCTTAATAATCTTCATAAATTTGGCACTTTACATAGGCCCATATTTAGAGACTCTGAAACAGTGAAAAAACTTGCTTGCTATCCAATAAAGGGCTCTTCGACTTATCTATTCCCCTAGGGCTTTTTGACATAATTAACTGCATAAAAGACTTCTAAGCAATCTAAAATTCTACCACATCTGAACTTTTGAAATGAGAATCATATACTAAATCCTATCAACTTCCTAACTTATCAAAGAGAAACCAACTTTAAAATATATCTAGGAAAAATATCTGAAAATACAATAAAATGTTTTTGTCCTACATCACATAGTCTTATGTTTGACATTGCAAAAGAAAGTTGATGGAAGCCAGATTAGATTTTCATGGAAGCGTAGATATTGCACCTAAACCTAGTGCTTTGTGCTGGGTGGATTAATGTTTACTGAACCTTGTTGTAACCTTTCCTCATAACTGGACCACATTAGCAAAAGCTGCTCTACAGGCAAAATTCGAACTCTATGCTAACACGGCTTTAAACCTGGCAAAAATGAATCACAGAATATACCAAACTTTTTTGATCTTCATAGATGTTGGTGAAATTATATTCCTGTTTCTACCATGATAACTGACATCACTGCTTGTGATGCAGGGTTGAACTCTGTGCCACTGGTAGCGTAGCAAATGGAGCTAAATACAATAAAAGATGCATTTGATCGAGTTGCTAAGAAGCAAAAGCTTTCATGCTCTAAAACCCAAGAGGTCATTGACGAGGTTGGGCGAGAGATAGAGCAGGCAATGGCAAAGATGCAGTCAGAGTGTGAACTGAAATCCATTCTCTTGGAGCTCAAAACTAAGCTGAATGAAATGGCTCCAATTAATCAACTTGAAGGGTCCCAGAGGGAGCTGAATGTTGGGCTTGTCAAATATGCAAAGATCCTTGAGAAGTGCTTCAATCCAGACATATCCAAGGCATATCGAAATGTCGACTCGGACATCCATATAGTAAACCAGATCATTGCAAGCCACTTCTATCGCCAGGGCCTGTTTGATCTTGGTGACTGCTTTGTAAGCGAGGCTAATGAGCCAGATGCTACTGCTCTAAAATCTCCATTCCTGGAGATGTATGCGATACTTGAAGCTATGAGGTCTAGGAACCTTGGGCCTGCACTGAATTGGGCTTCCAAGCAGAGTGAAAGGCTTTTGCAGAATGGGTCAAGCCTCGAGCTGAAGCTTCACCAACTGCAGTTTGTGGAAATACTACAGAAGGGAAGTCAAAATGAGGCTCTGAAATATGCAAGGACCTACCTGGCTCCATTTGCTTCGGTGCACAAGGTTGAGATTCAAAAGTTAATGGCTTGTCTCTTGTGGGCTGGTCGGCTTGACCAATCTCCTTATGCAGAGTTTATGTCTCCTACTCACTGGGAGAGGTTGGCTGAGGAGCTCACCCAGCAGTTCTGCAGCCTCTTGGGTCAGTCCTATGAGAGCCCTCTTAGTGTGGCTATAGCAGCAGGGATCCAAGGGTTGCCAACTCTACTGAAGTTAGCGAGTGTGATGGCTGCGAAGCAGCAGGAGTGGCAGGCAATGAAGCAGTTGCCAGTGCCTGTTGATCTGGGGAGAGAATTCCAGTTTCATTCTATTTTTGTGTGCCCGGTGCTGAGGGAGCAAGGGAGTGATGAGAACCCACCAATGTTGATGCCTTGTGGGCATGTGCTGTCAAAGCAGTCGATAGCGAAACTGTCAAAGAGCAGCTCACGTCCATTCAAGTGCCCCTATTGCCCACTTGAGGCAACAGTGGGTCAATGCAGGCAGCTTCACTTTTAATGGTTTTTGGGTTTAGGTCATAATGATTGCAGTTTGTGCGATGTACTCCAGATGTTAGGCTGTGATATTTGAAATCAATCCAGGCCTTTGTACGAAAGATGTTCTCATGGTTGTCTTTGGATATCTCTTGTATGTTGGAAAATCCCCTGATATTTTGTTGAGATTTTCCAGAGCTTATATGAAACTTAGATACTATTATGTATATAAGAACATCTTCATGCTTCAATTTTTTTAATTCAACATCCTAAAAGTTTCTTTCTTTATAGGTGTAGAATAGCAGTTTTTATGTTTTTTAACCCCAGCTTATCTTGGCCTAAAGATGAGAACAAATGAAGTGATTCTTCCCAATAAAAGCAGTTCTCAGATTTACATTGACTATTCTCAACTGTATACATGGATTCTGGATAGAGATGACTCACTAAACTTTGTCGGTATGGTTATTTCCTGTTGCTTGCTGTAATGCAAAAGGTAACCGCTTCACTGCTGCAACTTGGTTGACAAAATTTGTTGATACAATTTCTAATGTTTGGATGGAGACTGTAGGAGATGGAGTTCTGATCCTCACGGCGGTAGCAACATCTCTCTTCTTACTACAGGTAGGAGATGCATTAGCCCATCAAGCTGCAGGAGTGTGCCAAAATGGAATGCAAGCTTGTGATCGGTGATGTTTGTGCTATAATGTTATTTGGGTTTTGCAGTCTGTATTGGGTTTCTCAGTCGTGAAAAACTAGTTTAAATGCTACTCCAACACTGATGAATAATGTAGTTTGCAGGGTGATGTATTTTGGATGAAGAAGGTTTTTTTTTTTTTTGTCAGTCTTCTCCTTGATGGTTGCTGGGGATGCTTGTTCGTGTATTGATTGATGTCTTGCTGTCGTCCTCCGTTCATGGGACTGCCGATAGAATTCTGGTGGATAGCCAAGGCTTGATGCCTATCTTGTACTTTTTAAGATTAATGGGATAGACTCCAAACATTATCTTTTTCTATTTTTTTCTTTTTTTGATAGAAAGGGCCTGCAGGCAATGGGGTACACGATGGAGGGTTGCTTTCCTCAAGATCCCCATGATCACCCAAATTTTGATGAATGCGGGATTTGATCCTGGGTCATTTAAGACAACTATTAAAGAATTCAAACGCTTTGTCAACCCTAATCAAAAAAAGCTTAGTCAAATGGCAACTTCAAGTACACATCATGCTTTTGATAATGCACAATAGATTACGCATGCAATATTATCTAAATTAAAAGAAAAAAAAAAATCAACTCCAAAGGGACTGCTCCAAACGAGAGGGGGGGGGGGGGGGGGGGGCGATATTTTAACGTTTCACAGCCCAAACACATGTATTTTTGTAACAAAAATTGTTTTCTTTAAGCAAAAAACAAAAAACCATGATGAATAGCTTGTATCAGAATTAATAAATAAAACCTTAAATCTGCCAATATCATTTACGGTTTGAAGGACAAGCGGACCAGAAAAATGATAGCGGATGGTGGAGAAAAGATATGAAGGTGAATTTGACAAAGGAGTTAAATAATGTTTACATGAATACTGAACATGAACATGACCAGGCAAATTGATAATGGTAATGATCACATATTTCATAAAAATAGGCCAGCAAAAAGGTTAGACAACAATTATTTACAGGAGTAGCTTGACAAACTCTTTACTGCAGGATTAAAAAAAAAAAAAAAGAAGTTCAGACAGTCTGTGGTAAAATTGTCTCCCTGGAAATCCAGAAAAGCTTAAAAACATGAGAACAATAGAATGAAAGGATGACGCAGTCCAAAATGGACAATTGATGAATCTTTAGGTAATTGGTACCCTGTTCATATTTATGGAGAATAGTTATAGATGTGAAGCCAGTGCTAGCAGGGAAAACAGTAGAGAGATTAAAATGGTTGACGCACAACCGAGGGACTATAAGCAGAAGTAATTGGTTCAAGAGCAAGAGGCAGGAACTTGCACCTACCGAGATCGGTCATCTACTCTTGGATATGCGGGAAGTCTTTTATTAAGGCCACGTCTTAGAAACTTTCTCGTCCGCACTTCACTACATCCACCAAGGTTCGAGCCCGCACGGTCTAATCCTCTCCCTGTCTCCTTCCCAAAACCCTGGAAATGCTCTGCTCCGCCATTTCCCTTCCCTTTTCTCCCCTCCAAGGCTTCGCTCTCTCCTCCTCCGCCTCTTACTCCCAAATTTCTCGAGGGTTCGGCCCCTCCACGCTCTCTCTTCGGGAGGAGCGGAGCCCGGAGGCCCGATCCGATGCTCAATCTCGCAGGTCCATAGCTACGGCACCGTGGACTACGAGCGGCGGCCGGCCCTCAAGTGGAGCTCGCTCTACCGCAGGATCGCCACCATGGAGAACCCCAGCCTCGGCTCCGCTGCCGTCCTCGAGCGGTGGGAGGAGGAGGAGAGGCGGCTCAACAAGTGGGAGCTCTGTCGCGTGGTGAAGGAGCTCAGGAAGTTCCGCCGGTTCAAGCTCGCCTTGGAGGTATCTGAATAGTTGTCTCTTTTAACCCCCATTATTTGTTCTTTTAGGTCATCCTTGTTTCTTTTCTTGTTCCTTGCAGTCTGTGGTTGAACAAAATTGTACTTTATCTCTACTGGTGGTGTTGATTGACTTACTACTCGCAATCTAGGAACTGGGGAATGGGATTCAATCAGACAAACCGTTATCAACCTTTCAATGTAGACTCTAAGAAAGTAGGTAACTTGACATATACAAGAAATGAAAGAATGCATAAGAAATGCTAAATTTCATAGTTATGAGGCACAAATAATTTTTGACTTTTCATATGGAATTATTGCATATTCTTTTGCGTGTTAACATATTTTGCATTGGTTATGCTACCAGTTTTGCAGAGCAGTATTTTATCATTTGATAATACTGCAGTTCACAAAGAATCATTCTGAAAACTCTGTTGAATATTAGTGCAAATTTAGGATGATGTTTATCCATGCATTTATGCATGGATCCAAAAATGTGGCCTTGTCACTGAACCTATTTTTTTGAGTCTAGGAAGTTTCATGCCTTATATAAGTTTCTAATGTTGATTTTTGTATCCAAAATGAAATTTAGTTGGCTCTACAATTTCAATATCTTATGTTATATGTATTGTTTCATAAGGTGCTTTATGAAGCCACATATGCTATGCAGTCCCCTGTGGCCCTGCATAGGGTCTCAGCCTCACCTGCACATAGATGAGGTGCATGGGCGGCAGATGAATAGCCTATGTATGTCCATACCATATATAAAGCCCACCCGGCCACCACCTCCTTCCTCATCTGCCTTCTTTATACCTAGCAGTACCCCTCGGTTGGCTTAGGTGTGACACCTAGTATTGTGGTCTTTAGAGAAGTATCATCTGTATGGCTTTTAGGGTTGTGAGTGGTATATACAGATAATAGAATGTCAATATTGGGAGAATACCAAACCTAAGATCATCATATTATTTAAATCTAAGTGTGCAGTGAGAAAAGTGTTTGGTTTTGGAACGTAACTTGCAGAAACCCCTCCAGTGGGCCCCAAACTGTTGCATTACTTGCAACTGGTTTTGAATTCAGCTATGTCCTGCTTTTGATGGGGAGGCAGTAAGGAGAAATGATTATGTATGTTCATTTGAAGAATGAAATTTGTCTCATTTCATTCTCCTTTTCCCCTCTTATTCAAGTTAGCATGCAGTCCATTTTATTTAGTTCTTGTAATTTACCTTACAGTTTCATGGTGATAAGTAAGATTTTGACTTAATCTAGGTTCGGAATGTTATAACCCAATCTTGTGGTCCCTCATTAACACAAGGAGAATAAAGCTTTCTTTTTAGGCGTAGTTGAAGGAATGTGAGGAGACAATGATGCATCTATTACTATTATGTTGAGTTCCTTATAATGTTTAAGGCACTTCTTGTTTATCTATTGGGTCCAGTTACTTTGAATGAGAATATTATAATCCAAAGTCTTGTGGAGCATGATTGTTGGACCGATTAGTAAGACCTTGAGGGGGAGCTATGTTAACACCATAGCAGTTTTTTGGCAACTTGAAAGAGAAAAACATGTGTGAAGAAATAATTCTTCATGGCTTTTATTCAAATGATCTTCAGCCAGACTTAGTGTTCTGAATTTATTCTCATTGCAAGAAAATCAAGTTCGTGAAGAAACTGGGGATTTCATGAGGTATCTGCATCTAAACAGGTTCAATTAACTGTCATCTGGCTTCCTCTGCCAGTGAAAGTCAACCTGAACTTCTATGGCAGCCCTCTGGAATTCAAGCCTTTTGGATATGGAAGAAATCAGAAATGGTAATTGGGAGGTCCTTTCTCTTAGTACATCATGGGCCAAATTAACTCTTAGGAAACCTAGTTCTGCTCGATTTGTGCATAACGGTTTTGGTTAGAGAAATTTCAGGACTTAGATGAGGCCAAGGGGAAAGCAATGGTACTGCAAATGATGTAGCTCATTGCATTTTGGACAACGTCCATTTCTGTAATGTTGCATTTTCTTGTTAAGATCTGCAATCCTGTCGTACTCGTTCTTCTACTTGTTCTGTTGGATTCATTTGGGATCATATTAAAAAGAAATCTTGGTTCTCTGTAATGATATGTGGAGGTTTATTTTCATTTTTCCTTCCATTTGGATGCAATGAGCATCTATTGACTGTACAAGTTATTATGTAGAATCCTTGTAAAGGGCAGTATAAGCAATTTCTTTTTTTTGTTCTTCAGTCGAGAAGGAAGCGGTATGGGTCAAAAAGGCTGTAATAAATGTGGAGAGAGTTACATTTGTGATGAAGTATTTCAGAGACTATTCCATGTTTGTAGTTTATTCAGACCTACTTCCTATTTAATCTTTGGTCTGGCAGTTCGATACTTCTGCTGTAGGCACTCATGCTTATTCTCACTTGCATTTTCTCAGGTTTATGATTGGATGACTGCCCAAGGAGACCGATTTACATTTACATCTAGCGACATGGCAATCCAGTTGGATCTGATTGCCAAAGTACACGGCATTTCACATGCTGAAGAACACTTCTCAAAGCTTCCTGATACCTTCAAAGACAGGCGTGCATATGGTGCTCTTCTAAATGTTTACGCCCGAGCAAAGATGAAAGAGAAGGCAGAGGATATTGTTGAGGTAATGAGAAACAAAGGGTACGCTACTGAAGCACTATTTTTCAATGTGATGATGACTCTTTATATGAATGTTGGAGAGCATGAGAAAGTTAATAAGATCATTAATGAGATGAAGGAGAAAAATGTTTCATTTGACTTATGCTCCTACAATATCTGGATAACAAACTGTGCGGCTATGGGAGATTCAGAGGAAATGGAAAGAGTGGTAGGGATGATGACTTCGGACAATGGAGTCATTGCTAATTGGACCACTTATACTACGCTTGCTACCATGTATATTAGACTAAGCAATACCGAGAAGGCACAAAGTTGCTTGAAGGATGCCGAAGTTAGAGTGACGGGCAGGGATCGAACACCTTTTCATTACCTTATCGGACTTTATAGCAGAATAGGAAAGAAAGAGGAACTCTATCGGATTTGGAACTGGTACAAGTCAAATTTCCCTGGCATCCTGAATATGGGTTACCAGACAATGCTTTCTTCTTTGATCAGGCTGGGGGATGCTGAGGGAGCTGAAATGATCTATGGAGAATGGCTTTCCATGACATCAAGCTATGATCCCAGGATCTGCAATATTCTGTTGGGTTCGTATGCCAGAGAGGGGCTGGTTGGCAAGGCTAAGAATGTACTTGACAGATTTTCAGAAAAAGGTGGAAAGCCAAAGCCGATCACATGGGAGATCCTTGCAGAAGGCTACATCAAGGAGGAACAAACTTCCGAGGCATTATCGTGTATCAAAGAAGCTGCATCGTATGGAGCAGTAAATAACTGGAGACCGAATCCCGCAAACATAGAAAACCTCCTAGCACTCTGTAAGAGGCAGAATGACTTTGCTAGTGTTAGCATGCTGATGGATGCCCTTCGGATGGGAGGATGCCATGAAGAAGAGGAATACAGGTCATTGATTAGCAGTTATTCTCAGGGCAATCGAGCATGGTAAAAAAAGATAAGAACCCGAGGAATTATCGAGACCAAGATGCTTGTTGGCTTGTTTGAAATCTTTCTCAAAGAAACAGCACATGTCCCTGCATGTTACTAAAGATTCTTTTCTGCCCCTATATGATTTGATTTGAAGTAGGGGCACAAATGCGCTTGTGGGTCATTGATCTGGACACACAATATCTTGAATATTGTAAGTTAAGATGGAGCCTGCCAGAGATGCAGTTTGTGTACTTCAAAATTCTATACACTGGGCTCGGTCACTTGTTGGTAGGAGATGCACTGCAGTTAAAACGATCATGTGGAAGGATCACTCATTGGATCCGAGTCCTATTAATTCGAGAATGTTTTTTTGCTATGCGACCTGCTTGTCGAATATTTTATTTACAGCATCGGTAAAGCTTTCTTCTTAAGAGATGAGGAACATGATGGTGTGGGCCTTAGTTGGGCGTTGAATAGCTCTTATAACCTGAGTTGCAGTGGCTGCAAGAGTGTCTATCTTGCTGCTTGTCTTTTTAAATTTCTATTATTGCTTGAAAATTCTTGACAGCTTTTAAGTTGGCTGCGCTGTCGAGGTAAACCTGGCAACCGTCACACATGAAGACTGTTTTCTTATTGATTAATCTGATTTTCATCAACCGGACCTAAATAGATATTTAGATTGAGTCTAGCCCTAGACTAGATCAAAAAATCTTTTATCTTATTTTTTCTTGACTTCGAAATTAATTATTTAACTTATTTTTCAGAGTCTTCATTATATTTATTAGTATGGGAGTATCGAGTATCTATAATTTGAGTCGCATGGTCCTGATAGAATCAATTTCAGGTAAGTTATCTTGACCTCTAGTATTACATGCTAAATATGTTATGAATATTATGCAATATTAAATTTGTATGGCATAATTTGATCTACATTGGATTGCATTCATTGTTATGTGTATTGGTGTTGATGCTCTCTAGTTCGACTATGATCACACAAGGATCTAGTCTCCTTCCGGGTCTCTAGTGGGGCGATCACTGGCACATGATCGATGTACGATATATGTAGTTAGGAGCTAGTTGCCTTTTAATTTTAGCCATGCATGATAGTTGCTGGCACATGCTGAGAATGTATGTTTTCTCATGTGATACAAAGCTAGTTTCCTTCCAGGCCTCTGGTGGGACGATCACTGGTACATGACCGATTTTGGTATGTGTAGTCAAGATTTTAGTCTCTTTTGGGACTAGCCACGGACCGATCATGGCCATAGTCAGAGGGACTAAAAGAGTAAAGTAAATGGTTGACCATCTATAGTCGTGTCATTTGTAATTGAATGTATATATTAATGTGATATTGCATTTTATTATGTTATGTGCTAGTTGTTCTGTGATGCATGATTTGTGTATGTTTATAATTTGTTATTGTCATATTTATGTATATATTAGAGGTGATGATAACTTACTGAGCCTATATAGCTTATACCCTGTTTTCTATATCTTTGTTACAGATTCGGAAGATCAATTGGACTTTGGGACCAGTCAGTGAGAAACTAGGATTTATGTGTTGATCCCTTAGTTCATGATTTATCCTAAATTTTAGTTAAATTTTATCTACCTATTAACCTTAATGAAGAATTCTAGAATTAAATAAATAATTAGTAAATTTATTCTCTATCACTGCCTGATCATTGATTAGTAAGATAGGCCTTACATTTCTGCAGGGATTGAAGCTTGCGAAGTTGCGGCCGTCTATCGTATGCTTGGCTCGGGCATCAGGCCGGGGCGTGATAGATTTAATGGTATCAGAGCCAGGTTTAAGATTAAGATGATTTAGTTAGTGAAAATATGGTAGAATTAGAGTTTTGATTAAGTATTCTGGAATAATTGTTAATACTAAGAGTTTATTTAATTTTCTTTGATAGATGTATATTATAGTTTCAAGGATTTTATTAAGTATAGAAGGCTTGCACGAATAAAATGTTGGATTAAACTCTCCTAGCTTAATTTTGAAAAAATATCATCGAGACTAGACAATGGATATAAGGATGTATATTTGAGTTATATTATGAATTTGATATAATTGCTGATTGTGATTAAGTGATTAGGAATTAACATGATGATTATTAAGGCATGACAAAATGATATCGAAGCTTGGATTATGATCACTTGGAACTGTGATACAAATGATTATAATATAATTTGAGTGATATCAAAATTTAGATTGTGATCACTATGGACTGTGACTTAAGAGGTATTTGAACTTAATATTATGATCGGTTGGGATATAATAAAAGTTGCAAGAATGGATTCGAAGTTTGGATTTCTAATCTGCTGGTATTGTGTATAAGATTTGACACATGATTAGTGCAAAAGAAGAATAGGATTTTTGTAAAGAGATTGATCTTGGATGAGTGTAAAAGGTTGAATAATTTAAACTATTTGATCATGATAAGTAAGCATATTATGGATATTGAAGAGTTAGATAAGATGTGTTTTTGCCTTTGATAAATGGGTTTCGAGCTTCAGAAGTGTTGGTCTGAAAATATGGTATGTCATGTTAATGGGTTATGCTGAATATATATGATCAATTATTAATTGAATAATTTTAGAAACTTAAACTTGATAAGAATGAAGATCATGATAGCTTGCAAGTTTTGTTATTAATTATCCAATAGAAATTATGGGTATGTTGCAAGATGTTTATGATGTAGGTTATGAAAAAGTTTAATGATATTGAGAAGGGTAATTTTTTGATGAATTTGTATGAGAATTATTCTTGAGCATATGTATTGGAAAATATATTTGGAATAATACATAGATTTGTAATTTGCTATTAGTGGATTAAATTATATTATGTAGATATGGCATGCATATTTTTGTGGAATCTTTGAGACTTATGTTAGCAGTTTTGGATCAGATTATTTGATCTTCCATATATTTATGGAGATTATTAAATATGTTGAACTCTAAGTCAAATTTAAGATTTATGAGAAAATTTAGATTACATTGCTATTGATGTTTCATTGAACAGAGAAATGGGGATTGGAGGACTTATATGGGTTTAATCTATGAGGGATAATATTTTAGATGGTTTGTTAATTGATGCTAAGAATCATGGTAAGATCGATCTATGAGCAATGATATGATTGATTCTATTCATAAGAGTATTAATTTAAAGTCATTTACTTGGTTAGAGTTAATGTTAACTTTTCAAGAAAAAAGTTGATCTAGATTGTCCAACTGAATTGTCAAGGGAAGCATAAATAGTTTGAATTTAGATCAGAATTATTGATGTATTGAATGGATGGTACAATTTTAGGCAAAGGCTTTAAACGTAGGAAATAGATCAAAGTTTAAATTTGAAGTAATATGCTCGGGGCCTTTATAAGGACAAGAAAATTTAATAGTTTTGATCTCGTTTTTTTGAAGGTTGGATTTTGTTTAGATTAAAATGTAAAGTGGTATTTTTATCAGAAATTCATCTAATAAAATTAGAGGATTTAAAAATTTATATCAGAGTGCGTAGCGATAGTATGGTGGACTAAATATATTAGGATTAATTTAAACTATATTATGATGGAAGAATGAAAGTTTTTATTGGGATTACTGAATTTGGGACAAGAATATTGATTCTTTAACTTGAAGAGTCTTTGCAAGCCAAGTATCCTCAACTATTTCATGAATCAGGTATGTTAAATTTCAAGACTGATTATTTTTTTTATGAGAGGAGAATGTGAAGCCCAGCTTGTAACTGGGCCGCCCAGGGCTGAAGTCGGCAGCCTCTACCGACTTCAGTTCGAAACTCAGAAAAAAAGAAGGAAAACAGGGGACGGAGCCCCTGTTTATCCTACCGATTATCTCACCGAGAAGCCAGAAGGGAGGCCGTGGAAGGGTGGAACTCGATCGGTGGAGTGTCACGAAGGGTCGGGGCACTCGATCGATCAAGATTCCTTCCCGTATGGTGAGGAGATCCCTCATTTCTTTCCTCTTTAAAACCCTCCTCCCATCATCGATTTTCCTATCGATTCCTCTTCTACGGTGGCCGATCGTTCTTGGACCATCACCGATAAGTCTTCCTCTCCCTAAACTTTTGATTGCATGATTATTTGACCGTATAATATAGATTTGGTTAGTTCCTCTTCCGGTTGCTACCCATGGTCGGAACGGCCATGGATACGCCGACCGACTCCATCCTGCTCCATCCTAGAAGTCTCTAGTGGATTGTTGCCCTCCTCTGGCTCACTAGAGCAAGGGAGGCCTGTTCGGCCGAGCCAAGGAAGGGAGTCGAGAAAGAAGAAAGAAGAAGGAAGAAGGAAAAAAAAGAGAAAGAAGAAAAAGAAAAGAAAAAATAACAAGAGAAAAGAGAGGAGAGAGAAATAAGAGAGAGATAGAGGAGAGAGAAATAATATGAAGAAAGAGGAGAGAGAAATAAGATAAAAAGAGGAGAGAGAAAGAAGAGAGAGAAGAGAGAGAAAGGGAGAGAGAATAAAAAGAATATAAATAAATAAATAAATAAATAAATAAATTTCGTGAAGTCAATTTGATTTGAATATTTAGACTATTTTCTTGTTGATTAATCTGATTTCATTAACCGGACTTAAATAGATATCT
The DNA here is from genome assembly GCA_021397845.1 of Areca catechu. Classification (NCBI taxonomy): domain Eukaryota; kingdom Viridiplantae; phylum Streptophyta; class Magnoliopsida; order Arecales; family Arecaceae; genus Areca; species Areca catechu. Next base: position 20,573,932 of record CM038049.1, on the reverse strand, counting down.
AGATCGAGCCTAGTCCTAGATCAAATCAAAAAAAATTTATCTTATTTTCTTTTTTTGGCTTCAGAGTTAATTATTTAACTTATTTTATCAGAGTCTTCATTACCTTTATCAGTTTGGGAGTATTGAGTATTTAGGGTTCGAGTCGCGTATTCTGATAGAATTAGTTTAAGTAAGTATCTTGACCTCTAGTATTATATGCTAAATATGTTATGAATGTTATACAATGTTAAATGTATGTGGCATAATTTGATCTGCATTGGGTTGCATTTATTATTATGTATGTTAGTGTTGACACTCTCTACTCCAACTATGATCACATAAGGACCTGGTCTCCTTCCGAATCTCTAGTGGGGCGATCACTAGCACATGATCGATGTACGGTATGTGTAGTTAGGAGCTAGTTACCTTTTATTTTTAGCCACACATGGCAGTTGTTGGCACATGTTGAGGATGCATGTTTTTACGTGTGATATCAAAGTTAGTTTCCTTCCGGGCCTCCAGTGAAGCGATCACTAGTACATGACCAGTTTCGGTATATGTAATCAGGATTCTAGTCTCTTTTGGGGCTAATCATGAGCCGATCGTAGCCATAGTCAGAGGAACTAGGAGAGTAAAGTAAATTGTCGGCTATCCATAGTCGTGTCGTTTGTAATTGAATGTACGTATTAATGTGATGTTGCATTTTATTTTGTTATGAGCTAGTTATTCTGTGATGTATGATTTGTGCTTGTTAACAATTTATTGTTGTCATATTTATGCATATATTAGAGGTGATGATAACTTACTGAGCTGTATAGCTCACCCCTGTTTTCTATATCTTTATTACAGATTCGAAAAATCAATCGGGCTTTGGGACCAGTCAGTAAGGAATTAGGGTTTAGGTGCTAATCCCTTAGTTTATGATTTATCTTAAATTTTAGTTGAATTTTATCTACTGTTAACCTTGACAAAAAATTCTAGAATTAAATAAATAATTAGTGAATTTATTCTCTATCATTAGTAAGATAGGTATTGCATTTTCGTAGGGATTGAAACATGAGGAGATGCGGCCATCTATCATATGCCTGGCTCGAGCATCGGGCCGGGGCGTGACAGACCTGATCAGGATCGAGGCAAAGAGCTGCTTCGTTTTGGCCTGGTTAATATCCGAGCTAACAGACTAGTAGAATGTTCCCCATGTTTGTGTCATCTCGACATCCTTGTGCCTTGTGCATCCTGGCTTCCTTGGTAGTCGAATCATTGCAGACCTCTTGACCTCTGTGCTTCCTTCTCTGATCATCTCTCTCTCTCGAGTCCTTGTCACTTGCCCACCTTCTCATCCAAGAAAGTCCTAGGCCTGACCAGAAAATCTGAAGCCCGACTTGGAGCAGACTTAAGCTTGGAAAAAAAGGCCCAAAAGCCAGGCTGGGCTTGGGCCTGAAAATTCCTGCTATCTCTTGGACTAAGCCTAGCCCGGCCCACCCAATAAGCAAGCCTGTCTATAGGTTCAAAGACTTATTTTTTTTTGAGTAATTCTTTGTGCATCGCGTGCGGTGCAGCAAATCCAGCGTGGCTGCACCGCACGCTCCTATTGGTCCAAAAATATTCACTGTAGTATGATGGGATAAAAGCTGAGATGACTAGCATTAATTGAAATTTTGTTCAGACCAAAATATCCTTACGGCATCCTAGTTCAAAACCTACGACACCCTAGTTCAAAACCTACGATACCCTGGTTTAAAAATGACCTAAAACGGTATTACGACACCCTAGTTCAAAACTACGATACCCTGGTTCAAAAATGACTAGAAATAGTATTACGACATCATAGTTCAAAAGCTACGATATCCTAGTTCAAAACTACGACACCCTGCAGAAAAATATAAATTAAAACCAGAAACAGTATTACGACATCTAGTTCAAAAGCTACGACATCCCAGTTCAAAACCTACGACACCCCTGCAGAAAAATATAAAATAAAACCTGAAACGGTATTCGACACTCTAGTTCAAAAGCTACGACACTCAAGTTCAAAACCTATGATATCCCTGCAGAAAAGGGACCGAAGGGAAGGATATTTTGGTCTGGACAAAAAATTCAGATAAAAGCTGAATAGTAATTAATGCTAGTCACGCTCGGCTCCCATCCCGTCATGCTACAGTGAATACATTTGGACCAATAAAAAAGTACGGTATGGGCCATGCTGGATTTCCTGCGCCGCACGCGGTGCACAAAGACTTTTTCTTTTTTTCTTTTGGGTAAAAAGGCAAAAGCCGGGACCCCATTAGAAAACATAAGAGAAGGTTACAAAGAGTTGTACAAGATCCCAAAGAAAGGGCCAAAATAAAAAGCTAAACATAAAATACAAAGTAAACATAAACAAAGGCCAAAAAGAATAAATGTAGACAAAAATCCAAACAGTAAACATTTACAAGGCGCCGCCCAAACAAAAAAATTGAAAACCGAGCATGACTTACAACCCAACAAAGTGCGCCTATTTGAAACTGAAGTCCTAAAGGTATAGTGAATCCCGAGCCAAATTGAAGAGTAAAAACTGAAACCGAAGACTAACATAAAACCAAACGAAATGCCTCTATTTGAAATGGATGACCTACAATCGATGAACCGATGACAGGTTCCGAAATAAAGCAGCATGATGTGTTGTATTGAGAAGCAAGGAACAAAGCAGCATGGTTATATTGGACTATGATAATAGGAGACAAGGCAAGAGATATATAAAACAGCATATATAGTGACTCGGATATATATCTTAAGATGATGATACGATGGCAGCATTAAATATAATAAGTTGTTTCCTCCTTATATGCAAGTATTAGAAGAATGACAAAGCCCCCATAATGATCCTGATAAGCTAATCCTTGAGATGAATCTCTCGAGAAGATTAATCCAGAACCCGGGTCTCTATACCAGAAAATAGAGTACCAATGAAAGTCCCGATATGTAAGTATTAGAAGAAGGAGAAAGCCCCCATAAAGATCTTGATAAGATGAATCTCTGAAGAAGATGAAACCAGAACCTGGGTCTTTGTGCCAGAAAATATAGTACTGGTGAAAGTGAAAACAATCTACGGGATATACAGGAGATGAAGTAGGCATTCTCCACTTCGAGGCATATAATATGTATCCATGAACCATGCATATAATATATACCAAGGCGATTAGAATGTCAAAGAAAATAGTCGATCATTTTGGTTTAACAGGAACCATAAACAAGGTGTAACAACAGTACAATGCTAGGCCTAGCTCGACTCCAACTGAAATGAATATAAGAGTTAACCTGCACAGGGAAACGATATAGCAAGCGAAAACATTTTTTACTCCTACATTTTCCTCCTCCGTTCTCACAACTTTTTTTGAATTTTTTGTCGCTAAATTTCTTTTTTCCAAGGTTGCTTTTTTCTTTTGTTCTTTGTGTGATCGTTACAATGTCGAGAGAGCAAAAACTGCAAGAAAGCATCTAGGTACTCGAGGACAGGAAGGTAGCTGCGATATTGCATAAAATGCTGATATATTTCAATCTTTCCAAACTGTCCCAAGTCTTTGAAGGAATGAAGGCAACAACATTGGCATATAAATGCTCGGTCAAGAGTAATCCTCCAATCCAGATGACCTTTGGAACCGATAAAATAGTAACAACCAGCGCACTTATAACCAATCACTGATCATCCAAGTATGAAGAAGCAATATATACCTACTACTATTTTCAAATGCCATATGTTCAGATTGATAGAGAATATAAGTTGATGCCAATGTGGTGAAAGATATTGAAAGTACCTGATCGAATATTGCTGACATAAACAAGAATATTATATGTAACAGCTACCAACCATGCATGGACCATATTGTAGCATAATATGGAATCCAGAACATGGTGATGAGGCTTGATATGAAATCCATATGTTAAGCAGAAAGATGAGAAGGCCCACGATGCCACGAGCATGAGTCATCCTTCGAATACTGCATGTTTCCCTTAATATAAATCTCATCTCCACACCCGAAGGAGAATTTATAAAAGAATGAAGAATAGCCAGGGACATCATAGAATACATAGGTATGAACCAGGCATCGAACGAATGGGAGATGATGATGTCACAACTAGAAACCCATGGAATTTGCAAACTAAAGCATATTATAGTCATCATTAACAAAGGCACCTGTAAGGAGATATAAGCAAGACCTAGGAACGCATTTTAATATCAGAGTATAAAGTACAGCCTGCTGATCCATATGTAAAAAATATTTGCAAGAAAAATCAACTCGGTCAATTAAATGACCTAAAAGAGTGCCAAATTAGCTAAGTAATCGGCTACTTGATTTGCCTTGCAATATTTATATGAAATAGGTAAAAATAAAATCGAGAACTTTCAAATAGCTATATCCTGCAAAAAAGAATTTTTAGATTTATAAGAAATATTAACCGTATTTAACCATGCAAAAACTATAGCCGAATCACTTTCTAATAAAATTTGGGTAGCATTTAAATCAAAGATAGTTGCAAGCAAGCCTGACTAGACTGCAATCAACTCAACAAAAAAATATGGAAGCCTAAGTAAGAAATTTATCTCTAGCTTGTATAAAGGAAGCGTGCTAATCCTAATAATATAGACTATAGCTGTAGCAGAAGTGATTGCTTATCATAGGACGGTCAAAAATAAAAACCCAACTCACTACTATAACTAGGATGAGTAAGAATCATATCTCCAGGGATCTAGGATAATTGTTTGATAAAGAGAATAAAGAAAGATAAGAAATAATTAATTATATAATTTTAGAAACTAATAAGTAGAATAAATTAATTTAAAAAATAACTAGCTAACACATCTCAAGGTTTAGGAATCCATTCTTTTTGTTAATAGATTTTGATATTTATTCATGTAAAGGGTTTATGATTAGTTGGTATTTGAGTATAACCGATCTCTATCCGAGTATGAACCATATTTCCAAGATCACGATCCAATCCTTTATGAGCATAGATTATTCCAAATTCAAATAAAAAAAATTAATCAACTTCAATACAATTTATCTTCTATTCAAGCATGAACCATATCCTGTCAGGATCATGGTACGTCTTTTTCGAAGAATAAATTATTAAAATCAAATTAATTCAAGAAGATATAATACAAGTATAAATAAAGGAAAAAAAATTATTAACAGTGCATCAAAAAAATACATAAGATAACAAATAGAAAATAAATATATGATAAAAAAAAAGAATATCACCTCTTTCCTTCCTGAGATGGAGGGGCTTTAGTCATGTATGGGTTGAGTGGACACTATCTTCCTTCTCCGCATATCGAATTCATAACAAAAAAATAAAATAAAATAAAATAAAATAAAATAAAATAAAATAAAATAAAAAGAACCGGTAGCCGCTCCCTCGGTTCGTTCTTTGGGTCCTTTTTAAATAGAGGTCCGGGCAAGCTAACTCCTGCTAAAATTTGGAGTGGAATCGGAGTTTAAATCATGCTATTTATTCTTTACCGTCCGTTCACCGTATCAAAGTTTTGGATCGTTGGATGGGCCGTTTGATCGTGAAAACTTCGGCCCGATTTGCACTTCAAATCCTTCCGCGTCTTGAAATTCATCCAAGACATTGGATCCTAATTTCTGTCGTTTATTGACCGTAAGATGGCGACAATCAAATCTTTTAGTCGGTCGGGATCAAATTGCTACCGTCGGATCGTTGCTGGAAAGTTCCCATCCGCTGGATGGTTCAAAAAGGCGATGCCTTGCTTTTTTTGTTACCCAGCCAAAAGCCATAAACCGCTTTTGATGTTAGCGCGCGAAGACGAAACTTGGACCGCATGAAGAGTTGTTTGCCGGAAGTGGACACGTGAAGACTCTTTGTGGTAAATTCGTGGGGAATTGCAACGCCAATTTCTTAGCTTCAATATGCCAACGTGGCCGATTCCTTGCTTTTTGCTTAATTTTACTTCTAATGGCATTTAACATTAAATATCTACCTTCGCTTTATGTATAGATACACCATCTAAATAATTCGGTTTGAATTTCGATTTAAATGTTGTTTGCATTCTTTAAGCCTGCAATTTACATTCATTTTATAAATGATTGCGGTTCCTGCAAAACAGGAGTAAACATATCAATTTTTTAAAAAATAAAATTAATTAATATTTATTCTGATTTTTTTATTAAAATATTTATTGGATTTATCAAGAAAAGATGTTATAGAGCCATCAAAGTTAACTTTCATCATTCTTGGGGAAGGGGATAGCTAAGAAATCAAAGGAGAAGATAAATGATTAGATGATAAAGAAATACCATGGTACCTTAACAGGGGACGAAAAAAATTTGGAATGTATATACTATTGAAAATCTACCCGTTACACCCATTTCAAAGACTCCGAACCACGGTGACAATAAATTCTTTGAATCGTTGCTAAATAGAATGAAATCTTATAAAGCTAAATAAATCATCCAACATAAAATAAGAAATTGAAAAATTAAAATGCTTATTAATAAATCGCCAACAGTCCTCGGCATAAGAGTGATTAATAAATATATAGAAAATATCTTCTGTTATACCAGACAGAGATCATAATCTTGCAAACTACTTGGCAGTATATTTTGGATGACAAAAAATTATTTAGTAGGTACTCTGGATCAAGTCAACTGCCATCAAAAAGCAAAAATATAAGGTGAAAGTTTTAAAGACCAAATCCATTGAAAAGATAAAAATGAAACTTCAAAAGTAATCGATCTGGTAACTGGGCCATATTTTTAAGTAAGACAAAAGGTAGTTTTGTTTGGCTCCAAATTATTTGATCATTAGAAGCATAAACGGAGATAGGAATGATTTGAAGTAAATGAACTAAATCAGTGAAAAGGGGTTGGGCTATTCAACTAACATTCCAATTTCTTGACTCATTAATTAAATCTAAGACAAAGAGATCAGGACAATATTGTTCATATTAATATAAGTTAGCCAAAGTGATAAAGGTAAAAGAGTCAACCAAGCATCATTATAGACACTTATAGAATTACCTGAAGCAAACATTCAATGACATTGAAATTGCACTTTAAGACCAACATCGCAAATTCTATGCCAAACAGGAAAGCTATATCTTGGCTTATGGTAATTTATCCAAGAACCAGATTTGATACTTAGCTCTAATCAGTTAAGATCAAAGTGAATTAGTAACAAGGAGGAGATGAAAAGCAAGTTTATAGAGAAAATGTTTTCTTTTGTCACATAAAGAAGTAAGGCCTAAAACACCCAGAAATTTTTGGAACACATATTTTATTCCAAGCAATGTGATGAAGCCTCCGATGATGAATAGGATGGTCCCATAAGAATGCACATAACTCTTTCTCAATCTATTGAATGAGAAGTATAGATTGAATTAAAGTGGCTTTACCTATAAAAGATAAAGCCCGCCGCTTACAAGCAGCAATTTTATTTGTAATCCCAGTGATCGGAGGTTAAAAATGGTGAAAAGCCAATGCCCATCCATAAATAGGCATCCCAAGATATTACCAAGGTAATTTCTTTTCAAAAATACAAAAAAACTTAAGAATATCAATTTTAACATGTAAAGAAGCCGGGACTAAAAGATATATGAGATTTTGCCTTATTGACATGTTGTCCAGAGTAAAAGGAATAAATACGCATCAATAATAGTAGCTAACATAATAACATTATGTAAAATAGCTCGGTCAATAAGTAAACAATCATGAATATAAAAAATATGTGAAATTACAAGGCCAAAATGCAGACAATAAACTTTTAGTAATTTATTATTAATAATCATTTTTAGTACATGAGAGAAAATTCAAAAATATATAATAAAAAGATAAGAAGAAAGAGGGTACCCTTGACGCAGACCACAAGTAGCCATAAACCAATTTGTAGGTGAGCCATTAAATAATAAAGCATATTGAGGGTGAAGCACATACACCTTAATCCAGTTAATAAACAAAGCATGAAAACCAAACTAGGTCAAAACAACAAGTAAGAATGGCCAATGGACACGATTATATACTTTTTCAATATCTAATTTTAACATCATTAGACTTTTTATCCATGAAGTATTAGCCATAGAATGCACCAATTCTTGGGCAATTAAATTATTGGTAGTCCTTTGACGACCAGAAATAAAAGCACCATCCTTTTGAGAAATAAGTTGAGATAAAACAACTTTTAGCCGGTTAACTAAAACTTTTGCTAAAATCTTATAAATTGTATTACACAAATTTATAAGGCAATAATCGACAGGAGTGCATGGATCAGACTTTTTAGGCAAGAAGATGATAAAAATATTTTTCCATTACTGAGGTATACCAACAGTATGAAAAAAAATGATTAATAGCATCATACACTTTAGCTTGAATAATAGGCCAAAAATGTTGAAAACAAAAAGGTGGAAATCCATCAGGATGTAAACTGTGAAAAGCTTCATCAATTTTAGTGTATGATGTAGATTTAATTACATTTTCATTTTGAGATGAAGAAATTTCAGGTTGAACGAAAGGATATTCAATTATACCTAACTTATCAAACTGAAGCCATCTTTGTTTGAAATGATTAAAAAAGACCTCCTTAACTCTAGGCATATCAGAAATGTAGTCACCATTTGAGTTATAATACTAGGAATCATATTTCTTTTATGACAAAGAATGGTGATCGATGAAAAAAGGTTGTATTAGCATCACCTTCTTTTAACCAAATTGTTCGATATTTTTGGCGCCACATAATCTCTCTATGACAAAACATTCTGATACTTAGCTAACAAGGCTAACAATGAATTATGCAAATGCATAGGTAACATGCCACATTGGGATTCTTGAGATTGTAAAAAAAAAAGATTTGATTATATTAGTGATTACCCTTATGAATCAGATGACCAATCCTAGATTTTCACCTTTGAATAGCTCAACGAACATTATTTAGAAGCAAAGTTAATTGCAAGTCAGGAGAGATGGGAGAACTAGTAGTCTAAACCTTCTGAACCACACTTTCTAATGAGGTATAAGAAAACTAAATTTTTTAAATAAAAAAGGTCGAGGTTTAGTATTCCTTGAATTTGAGATATTAATTAATAAAGGACAATGATCCGATGTGAAATGCATATGATGAGTGACAGTAGATATAGAAAAATGATCTAACTAGTTTTCAATGACAAAAACATGGTCAATACGCTCCCAAACCCTAGCAAGACCTAATATATTATTGTACCAAGTATAATGAGATCCATGATATCCTAAATCAATCATCTTAGATAAGTGAATAAAGAATCGAAATTCATGAATTAGACGATCAATCCAAAAAAACTTATCTCTTTTTTTATCTTTAGATTGTAAAATATAATTTAAAATCACCAATTATAAGCATCAAAAAACTCAAATGAAGCATTTCCAGAATTTGAGTCCAAAGATCACGACGGTCATACACTAAAGTACTAACATAAACAATATCTAAAATCCCAAATGGAACATTAGGCATAGAAATAATACCAAAAGCAATTTGTATATTTGTATAAAAAGGTAACATCACCAATATTTTTATGCCATGACAATACCACCCGATTGACCTATAGTCGGAATAATATAAGTCATTCAATGAGGATCCAAAAAAATGTTGAAATTTAGACAAAGCATTAAACTAAAGCCGAGTTTCCAAAAAATATGCAACATCCGGAGAATACTTACGCAACAAAGTCTTAAAATAAGCAGCAAAGGAAGGGTTAACATCCCCCCTACATTTTCATCATGTATGAAAAGTATAATCAGCAGGCTTTTTATATCTAGAGTCTTCCAATTGAACATTATCATTTTCAACATCAACTTTTTGGATATTTAAAACACCCTCTAATTTATCAACAATGAGTTTATGAGATTTTAAAGATTGCCCATCAATAGAAGAACTAGTATAAGGCCTAAGCTCATGTGCATGACAGGACTACCGAGGACATGTTTGCCCTTCGGCAAAGAAACTAATACCAACATGTTTCCAAATATTTACAACCTCACTTTGTTGTCTTGTTGTTGAACTTGCATGAACATCAGAAACATGAGTTTCAATAGCTAAAGTTTGATGATTTACCATGATCTTTGTATGAGGTGGAGAAACACTATTTAGAGACATACTCACTTGATGCTTCTTACCAAGCAACCTCTTTCTCTTACCTTCAAGATCAAAAATATCATAATTTTGTGAGCAGCAAAACTTATAGAATTAGAAATATTCATGAAACTTGGTTTAGTATTTTCCTTAGAGGGTAAACTCATCAGTGGAGAAAGATAGATCTAGAAATTTGAATGCCTGACTCATACAACTTAGTCCCCTTTGAAAGAGATTTAATAGTAGTTTGCTTAGGTCATGTCTAGCCAGATTGAGCCTATCCACCAACAGTTTTAGAACTAGAAGAAGGTTGAGAAGAAGTAGGAGTAACCAGAACCCTGGCTGCATGAATCCAGGGGCCAAATACTAAAGGAGTATTCGAGCTAGCAAATTTTTCACAAACACAAGACTCCAAGGTTACCCCTATCTTCCTACAAGCATAACAGATATCGGGTAGTTCCTTATACATAAAAGATTGCTATGTATAAGAGTCTTGGACCTCGATTCTAACTCCCAGGCGGACAAACTTAGTAAGGTCAAGGAGGAGACAAACCTTGGCATATCCCATATGAGTAGAAGTAGATGTCCAATTATCTAGAAATAGCGAAATACCAGTTTGAGCTACAATTTTCTTTATGTTCCCAAAATCCCACAATTCTAAAGGCAAATCAGGTAATCGAACCTAGATTTTAACATACTTCAAGCTTTACGAGTGGGACAAAAATCGGGATGCCAAGGTTCTAGAGCAAGGAGCTGGCCTACCAATGACCAAGAACCTTGCTCCAAAATTCTAAGCTTTTCTTCTTCAATTGAAAAAATAAACAAAAAAATACCATTAGATAAGGCAGAAATTGACAAACTCCTAGTAATAGACAATCTAATACATAGTTCTCACTCGACAAAATCAATCGATAAACCTCGACCAAGAAACTTACCTACCAAAATATGCTATCATTTTTGAAGAGAAGCTTGAATCTTTGTATCAGAAAACACCACAATGTCATCGAACCTTTTTTCTGGCAACTCAATTTTAGCAAGAGTAGCTTTAGATGTTTCCCAATGGTACCTGCATAGACCTTGAACTACCTCTGACCAGGTGCAAGACCCATTCGACAGTTGAGCCCCCGGAGGAGAAGTTGACCCATTCGATGGCTAAGTCCCCGGAGGAGACCCATTTGATGGTTGATCCCTCGGAGGAGACTACGATGATTGAGCCCTCAGAGGAGGTAGCTCCATGGTCGGTGATCGAGTACCCGGAGAAGATCGAGGATAAAATACATGGAGGAGAGGAGAAAATACCTAGGGTCAATGATCGAGCACCTAGATGAGAGGAGACACCATCGGTGGCAGTAGTAGCGTCTGACCTATCTCCCACTTTATCAACAATCACCGGCGATTTTTCCTTATCAACAAAGGAATTGAATGCAAAAGGCTGTCCGGACAAAAATTCCTCCATTAACAATGGATCATGACCAATACCTTGAGAAGAAGCTTCCAACACCCCCGATCCCATAGGATCGGGGCCAACACACCCCGAAAAGAAGAGCAAACTTGGACAAAGAAGGACCAGAAGGATTAAAAAGATCAAAATCCTGGATGTAGTTAAGAAAACCCGAAAGGATCAAAATGACGAGGAAACCCTGGTTAAAGCCAAAAAAAAAAAAAAAAAAAAAAGAATAGAAATTTTGCAAAACTTTCCCACTTTAAAACTGTGTGCGTTACGTTTCCGGGCTGGTTCAAAAGACTTTAAAAACATATTTTATGTGGTCATAACCAATCATCCTGTTTGTCGGGCAAACAAGTAAAGAGAGGAGCATGATGATGGCCAAGGCAATTGCTTCCTCGATCTCGCATTTTTTCAATATGCTGAGATTTCTGCAAAAAAAAAAAAAAAAAAAGATCCTGATATTCTAAAAATCTGGTTTTATTATGTAGAACGTACTATGTTAATTATCTCGGAACTCTTCATCGCCATGCATCCTTTTTCCATGGAGGATGATGTCGTCTACTTATCATGAAAATCAAAAGTTAAACTTGATTTATACGTGCGGGAAGGCATCAAGGGATAATAATAACCAAGATTGCAATCAAATTTTAGGAGATGGCCATCTAAAAAGCGATCGTTTCCTCTAGTAGATTGTCTATTGGTACGAGATCGAAGTCTACATCCATGTATATATATATATATATATATACAAAAAAGTATGCGAGTCGAGACATATATTGAATATTACACAACCTCATAGTATCTAGGAGGGTAGATCATGTATGTTCCCTCATAGATAAGTTCATTTCGTATACAGGTATTTTATTTCATTTTCCTTTTTCCTTCTACTTGCATTGTCCTGGCAAGTATTCTGTTTACATCTTAGATACGTTATTCTCCTCCTCATAATTAATTATCGTGCAAATATGCCTTCATATATACCCTAAGTTTGCATCAATTAGTCCCACAAGCCACAAGTTTCTTGAATCGTGCCACCTAGCCAACTGCCTACCTAGACGTGCACTCCAAAGATGGATTAGATTTCGCTTTGGATTCACCCAAAATCCACACTCCACATGGGAGAGATACTATGATATCCAAAATGCTCCTCTATGTAGTTAGTTGGCATGATCCGAAACCAAAAGGGTGTGATACGTACGACAAGCAACCAAAGCAGAAGCAAAACCAGAGCTCTTTCACTTCCACCGAATTGCCGGAAAACCTCGATAACGCCCACTGCCACGTGTTAATTGGATGCGACCTTATTCCATACGATTCTTCCAAACAGTTCTAAAAAGAAATAGATCGATTCGATATTTTGGTCAATGCTTCGTATTCCTATTTTCTTATTCCATGTCCCTTCAATGAAATAGACATACTTCAACTTTTCTTATTCCAAGAATATTAATAAAATTTTAAAAAATTAATTAATATAAAATATTTTTTAATTATTTTAATATATCATAATAATAAATTAATTAATATAATATAATATTAATAGATCATAATAATAAATTAAATAATATAAAATAATCTAATTTATTATTTTAATTGATTATAATAATAAATTAATTACTATAACATAATTTAAATAGATCGTAATGATAAATAAATTAGTATAAAATAATTTAATTAATTATTTTAATAGATCATGTCAATGAATTAATTAGCATAACAAAATTTTAATAGATCACAATATTAAATTAATTAATATAAAATAATTTAGTTGAGTAATTATAAAATTAAAAAAATATTTGATAACTCATTTTATCTTATTATTTGATCAGGGATATTATTAAGATTTCTAAAAAAATTTTATCTACTTTAATAAAATATAAGCTTATTCTCGTATCATCCAAACATTATTTAGAGTATTACTGTATTAATTACACTGAAATATCAGATTTCAAATCAAATAAAAATCTAGAATAACGAAAAAAATAAACCGTTCCGGAAGGTTCGTATTTTTATTTTTAAAATAATTTTTTATCATCTAAATACTATCTAAATGTAAATAAAAATAATAATAATAACAAAAACCGACCCTAAGGGTCCCATATCCCATAGGCTTTATGTAGGCTCAGCTGTCTCGTCCCATATTAAAACCAAGCTTCGAGGCAATGCACCACGTAGAGATGACGCACTCATGGGAATGGCAAGTATATCAGGCTGGATTGCATGACTTGGTGCACCCTTTTTTTTTTTTTTTTTTTTTTTTTTTTTTTTTTTTTTTTTTTTTATAAAAGACTTGTGCACTCTTTATCCCGGTTTTTTGAAAGCCAAGATGGCAAACAACAGATGGAGTTGTGTGAGACGCAGCAAAAGGTAGTAATTAGCGAGGGACGCGCGGGGCTTGATAAATTATTGATAAGTGAGCCCCACCAAAACATTAATGGGGGGCCTAGTGTATCTCTCGTCTATTACCCAGACTTCATTTCGAGTAATCCTCCCCAACAAAGCATATATTCTCTTTAATAATATTTGGATGAAAAAAATATTTTAAAAATAAAAATAAATTTTTTTAGAAATAATTTATTTTTGTTGTTGGGATATCCCGGTTCAGCTACGAACCGAATTCCGGCTCAACTGGAAGAAGTCCTTTTCTCCGAACCACGAACTTTGGACCAGGAAAAAGGCCAGGGCAACTGCAAGCAGCTTACTGCTTCTCAACGGACTACAACATCCGAAGGCCAGTCCTTCTGATAATGTCTTCGGCCTTAACCGAAGACCAAGTTTCTCATCGACTTTCGAAGACACGTTCTTCGATCCCTGCTGTAGATATGATATCCGGCTTCGGGAGAAATACCAAGTCTTCGGCCCACGCAAGGAGAAACCCGAAGATTGGACCACAATCTGGTCCAAATGGACAACTGTAATCAACAGTTACAATCAGCATTCTCCATGCCACGATCATGGCGCGCAACTTCAGCTACCACGCCTCCGATCTAGCCCGAACCGCTCCGTGACAACCCACGATCGCCAATCATGGGAGAAATTAACTCTCATGATCACCAGAAAAAGAGCGGGCCACAGGCCAGAGGCCTTCTTTTAAATAATGGTAAGAAGGATGGCTGGAGAGGTACGCACACATAGGCTCACAGATATCCTAAGAGCTTTCTCTCTCATACTCTCGACACCCTTCCATATTCTGTGGCTGGAATTCGCCATTAACTTAGGCAACGGAGTGTCCCCCGTCGGACAACTCCGGCAAGGGACCTGTTTTGCAGGTGAACCAGGGAGCGGTCCTGCGGCGCAGCAGCTCCGACCGGCCGATTCAGGGACTCCATGCCAACAGATTGGCGCGCTAGGAAGGGGACACATCAGCACTCTTTAGGCTCCCTCCTAGACCAAGGGGAAGTAAGAAGTTCTTGATGGCGAGAGGAAAGACTCAAGTGGCTTCTACAAGCTGAAGTCGTGCTCCGTCCCAAGGGGCGCACCCCTGGGAGAAAACGATGTCCCATCTCCTACGGTTGTCATGGGACTACAGCAATTCGAAGCCCTTGTGAACCAGGTCACCAATCTCACGGCATGGTTTAAGACTTCCAGAACAGAGCCTTTTTTGTGGAAAACCCACCGGCCGCCTCTAGACAGCTCTCGGTCCCGAAGGAAGAGAGCCCCACGAGAGGATTCCATGCATCCCTCCCCCCATTCTCGGCCCTCTCCCAAAGGCCGAACTTCGAGGTTGCCTAGGTTCGCCAATTCCCCGCAAAAAGGGAAAAGGCATAGGCAAACTCCCTCGCCCTCCTCCGAAGACTCCACTTCTGTGGAGAAAGCACCGAAGCAGACTCCCGATTACGACGGGAGATTCAGAGCCATCGAATCAGAGATGGCGAAGGCACGAGAACGGAGAATGCGGGATCTGAAGGATCCCGATGACTTGATTATGGGTGATCTACGCCCACCATACACCGACCGTATCATGGCCGAGGTTATTCCTCATCCTCGGCACTTCAGGGTTTCCTAGATGGAATCCTAGGATGGCACCTCCGACCCCCTCGACCATTTGGGCAGCTTCAAGGCCCATATGATGATCCAATGAGCTTCGGACGCGATGTACTACCTAGCATTCCCGGCTACCTTGAAGAAGTCTGCTCGGATGTGGTACTCGAGCCTGCGCCCAGGTACCATTGATACTTTTCCGAGCTAGAAAAATTATTTGTCTTGTATTTCAGGACCTGCCGCAAGACTCCATGGAATACGGACACACTGTTCCTCCTTCACCAGAATGAAAGAGAAAGCCTACGAGATTACATCTCCAGGTTTAATACGGCCACGCTTGAGATCCCCGATCTCAACGAGCATGTGGCCATGTCAGCACTGAAGAAGGGGCTTCGTACCTCCAGGCTTACCTTTTCCTGGATAAGAAGTTCCCTAAAAGCTACACTGAGCTCTTGTCAAGGGCTCAGAAATATGCCGATGCCGAAGAGCAAGCGGAAAATCAACGACTGATCGAAGGGAAACCCCCTTCAAAAAAGAAAAATAACAGGGGACAAGGTTCCCAAACTTCCAATAACAATGGCGGCAAGTATACATACCGTCGAAGAAGTCCTCCCAAGCCTAGAGCTTCGGGAGGAAGATTCGACTCCTACACCCCCCTCAATCTCCCTCGAGAGAAGATCCTAATGGAGATAGAGAAGGAGAACTATCTACAATGGCCCCGTCCCAAGAAGGCCTCTTCTTCCGTAAGGAACATGAACAAATACTGTCGATTCCACCAGGACCACGGCCACAACACTGAAGAGTGCATCTAGCTGAATGATGCAATTGAGGATCTCATCAAGAGAGGGTACTTGGAGCGGTACATCGGTTGCCAAGGACCTCGGTCGGAAGCAACTGTTCCCCAGCCACCTCCCGAAGAGACCGAATTACCAAATAAAAGGCCCACCAACGGAGGTGTAAGGATGATACACCGACCCACCAACTAGAGAAGGGATGAGGACGACGCTCCAAAGCGACTTAAAGACAACAACTCTATCCTCTTCTCCGACGATGACCTTGCGGGAGTTCGGCTCCCACATGATGATCCTCCTGTAATCTCGACCGTAGTGGCCAATTATGCTGTACAGCGAATCCTTGTTGATAATGGAAGTTTGACTGATGTCTTGATGTACGATGCATTCTCTAAAATGTGTTTGCCTAGATATCAACTGCGAAGATCCCCCATACCGCTCTCCAGTTTTGGGGGCAACCAAGTTTATGCCGAGGGGGAAATAGTGTTGCTTGTAACCCTTGGCACCGAACCTCGACAAAAGACACCGCCAATCAACTTCACGATGGTCCGGATCCCCTCAGCATACAACATTATTCTTGGGCGGCCTGCCTTGAACAAATTCCGAACCGTGATCTTCTCTCATTACCTCTTGGTATGCTTCCCCACCAGGAACGGTGTCGGAGAAGTTAGAGGAAACCAGAGGACAGCACGGCAGTGCCTGATAATCGAAGACAGGCATTTCAATGATTCGACAACTCCAGATCAGCTGGATCTGAAGGACGCAGCCACAAACCTTGGTGAGCCCATAGAGAGGACCGTCCCAGTACCTCTGACGGAGGAAGATCCCTCCAGAGTTGTGTAGATCGGGAGCACGCTTGATGAGGAAACCAGAACGGAGTTTATCCATTTCCTCAGAGACAACGTCGACGTCTTCGCCTGGTCACTTCGGATATGCCAGGGATTCCTGCCGAAGTAATCACTCATCGGCTGGAAGTTATCCCTGGGTACAAGCCGGTACGACAGAAGAAAAGGAGCTTCGCTCCTGAAGCTCCTGAAAGACAGCAAGCTGTGGACGAAGAAGTTGGCAAGCTCCTTAAAGCAGGGTTCATCCGAGAGGCCCGCTACCCCGAGTGGTTGGCCAATGTGGTAATGGTTAAGAAAGTTAGTGGCAAGCGAAGGATCTGCATCGACTATACAGACCTCAACAAGGCTTGCCCAAAAGATAGCTTCCCTCTCCCGAAGATTGATCAGCTAGTCGACGCCACTGCCGGCCACCAGTTGCTGAGCTTCATGGACGCTTTCTCCGGCTACAACCAAATTAGAATGGATTCACAAGATGAGGAGAAGATAGCTTTCATCACTGATAAAGGCCTCTACTGCTACAAGATGATGCCATTCGGCCTCAAGAACGTCGGAGCAACGTTTCAAAGGCTGATTAACAAGGTATTCGAAAAGCAACTGGGGAGAAACATGGAGACCTATATTGACGACATGATCGTCAAGAGCCTCCTCCGGAAAGACCACATCCACTACTTAGAGGAATCATTCAGTGATCTATGGTGCTACCGCATGAAGCTAAACCCGGCAAAGTATGCCTTTGGGGTCACTTCGGGCAAGTTCTTGGGCTTCCTTGTCACCAAATGAGGGATTGAGGCGAACTCTGAGAAGATTCAAGCTTTGAAAGATATGCAACATCCCTCCTGCAAGAAGGAAGTCCAGCAGTTGACAAGGAGAATTGCCTCCCTCAGTAGATTCATTTCTCGATCAGCTGAGAAATGCCTTCCGTTCTTTAAGGTACTCCGGCAGACAAAGGGCTTTGAATGGTCCGAAGATTGTCGCACTGCCTTTGAGGAGCTGAAGAAGTACCTGGAGACCCCGCCATTGCTTTCCAAGTCACAAGAAGGCGAGGTCCTCTACCTATATCTCTCTGCTTCAGATGAAGCAATCAGTTCAGTTCTTGTCCGGAGAGATAAAGACGGATCCCACAAGCCGATCTACTATATCAGCAAGGTACTGCATGACGCCGAGACGCGATATGCAAGGATGTAGAAGCTGGTCTACTCTTTGGTGGTTGCGGCAAAGCAACTACGGCCATATTTCCATGCCCACGCTATTGTGGTGCTAACCGATCAACCTCTCAAGGCCATTCTCCGATCTCCGGACACTTCTGGAAGGATAGCCAAGTGGGCTATGAAGCTAAGTGAATTTGACATCAACTTCCAGTCCCGAACGGCTATGAAGGCCCAGGTGCTCTTCGATTTTTTGGCTGAGTGTACCTGGAAATTCGAAGACGAAGCATCTTCGATAGAAGACGAAGTTCCGAAGGAGACAAAGTCCGTCTGGGTACTTCATGTGGACGGAGCTTCCAATGCTACTGGATGCGGGGCTGGACTCATGTTGGCCGAACCTGATGGCCATACCATAGAGTATGCACTCCGGTTCTCATTCCATGCCTCTAATAACCAGGACGAATACGAGGCCTTGCTCGCCGGACTTCGGATCGCCAAGGATCTGGGAGTCCAGCAACTTCGAGTCTTCTCAGACTCCCAGTTGGTTGTGAATCAAGTTAACGGAGAATATGCAGCAAAGGATCCAACCATGGTGCAGTACCTGGAGAAGGTATGGGCTTTATCCTCCCAACTGGAACATTTTGAGATCATCCATGTTCCACGATCAGAGAACTCCCGGGCGGATGCACTGTCTCGATTGGCAACTACGGCACCGGAATCTCTCGGGCGCACCTTTGTTGAACATCTTGAAACTCCAAGCATAGCTGAAGAGGCTACGGAGGTGTGCCAGATCGATGCTGAGCCAAGCTGGATGGATCCCATCATCAAGTTCCTGAATGAGGGAGAACTATCAGAAGATAAGGCAGAGGCCAAGAAGATCCGCTGGATGGCGTCTAAGTACGTCATCTTAGATGGAACCCTCTACAAAAGATCGTTCTCTCGGCCACTTCTAAAATGCTTAGGACCCACAGATGCAGATTATGCTCTGAGAGAGGTCCACGAGGGCATATGCGGTGATCACTTGGGAGGCAGATCTCTGGTGTACAAGATCATTCGACAAGGATATTACTGGCCCTCCATCCAGAAGGACTCGGCTGATTTTGTACAAAAGTGCGACCAGTGCCAGAGGTACGCCAATGTACAAAGACAGCCTGCGAGTCACCTGACTCAACTGGCAGCCCCGTGGCCTTTTGCTTAGTGGGGAATGGACATTATTGCCCATTCCCGTCAGCATCAGGGCAAAGGAAGTTCCTCTTAGTGACCATCGACTACTTCACGAAGTGGGTAGAAGCCGAACCACTGGCCTAGATTACAGAAGGCAAGGTGGAGAATTTTATAAAAAATTCCATCATATTCAGGTTCGGCATCCCATACGTCATCATCACAGACAATGGGAGACAGTTCGACAATCCGAAGTTCAAGGACTTCTGCGCTCGGTATCATATCCAGCATCAACTGACATCCGTTGCTCATCCACAGTCCAACGGAGAAGCCGAAGTCACTAACCGGACCATTCTCCATGGTTTGAAGACAAGGTTGAACGCCACCAAAGGGCTTTGGGCTGAAGAACTGACCTCCGTTCTTTGGGCATACCGAATTATTTCGAGAAAGGCCACCGGCGAGTCTCTGTTCAACCTGGCATACGGTATCGAAGCTGTGCTACCTATTGAAGTCTCCCTATAGTCCCTGAGAATTGACAACTATAAAGAGCCTAAGAACTCCGATCGAAGAAGGATTGATCTGGACTTGTTATCAAGCACCATGCTTCAGGCCCAGATAAGGATGGCGGCGTACCAGCAAAAGGTCGCCAAATACTACAACTCAAGGATGAAAGAGCAAACTTTCCACACGGGAGATATGGTGTTGCGAAGGACAGAGGTATCCAGGCCAACGGAACAGGATAAACTCTCCCCCAACTGGGAAGGCCCATATCAAGTTGAAGAAATCATTCGACCAGGAACATATCGACTCAAAACCCTAGAGAGGAAGACCCTATCCCGGCCATGGAATGTACAAAACCTTCGCAAATACTATCAATAAATGAGTTCCTAAAATTCCTGTGCAAAGCTACTCAACCCTGCTCAACTCAGAATGGCTAGTTGCATCGACTGAACGACAATAGCCTGAGTGACCCGATCTGAAAAATCAGTCAACTACGCAAAGGAGAGTTTGATCCACTCACCTTATCGATATCCCGACGAGCGCAATGGATGGCCTAACCAGGCCGCCAAGAAGATCAAAGGCACAGGGATGGTTTTCGTAACCTACCCTACGGTGAATCCGAAGACACGCCGAGGCGGGCCTGAACAGCCTATCTTAATCATGATAGAAGTGCATAGGGACGGTGTAAACACCCTACCATACGGTAAATCCTAAAACATGCCTAAAAGGACCACTATCGTCCTTTCTGTCGATAACAGACATTCCAAGAACGATCCAACCGATCTCATTTCTTCCCTATAGACCAAAAATGGTCCGCGGAGTCTACATTTCAAACAAAGCAATGATATAGCATATCGCAAAAAATGCAAGGGAAGAGGTAACAAAAAGGCACTTCATTTCTTTTTTCAATTTTTTTTTACAAAAAAAAAAAAAGAAAGGAAAAACTCTCAAAAAGAGAGAACAAGAAAAGAAAAAGAAACTCTCATAAAGGTAGGTAAAAAAGAAGGGAGTAGCATCGGAAAGATGTGAAAAATTTTTAATAACCCCCCGTCGGATTTTTCCCGTACCGATCGGGAGAGATCTGGAGGGACGACGAGGGGCCCCCGGGGTTCCCATCCGAACCAGAATCCAATCCCTCATCAGAGTTGGAATCAAATTCATATCCGGGAAAGGGAACAGAGGGCTTGATGTTGTCCAGGCCCTTCAAGTTATAAAACTTGAAGGCCTTCCTCCTGCATTCCCGGAATCCCTGATGGAAGGAGTTCAGAGTCATCTCGGTAACTTCCTCCTTGAAGGCAGCAGAAGCCCTGAAATCTGAGACGGCGTTCGTCGCCTCCCTCCTTGCTTCCTCCACCTCCATGGTTGCAACTGCGACCTGGGCCCGGGCCTCCCTTAATTGGGCCTCCAACAAGTGAACCCTCTTTTCAAGACGGTCCACGAGAGGCTCCTCATCGTCGTCACCCGGCCCAAAGGACTCCGGACTTATCTTCCCTTTTGGATCAACGGCCCTTCTTTTTACGGCTCGGTGGAGTTCAGATGTGCTGAACCTCATTTTTAATGGAAGGAAGGAGTCTGCAAAAACGATGGCCCTTAATAGCATAAGGCAGTGCCTTATTTATAGAGACCCTGCACCCACGACCAACTGCGGGGAGGCATGCTCCACATCCTTTTCTGGCCGTGTCAGAAGGTGCCATGTGTCCGGGCGATGCTTCGAGAACCAGAAAGTCACTTGGAAGCCATCCCCATGATAACAACTGCCATCGCTTCGAATCCGGAGAAATCCTCATCGTGCGACGGTACATTAATGTCTCCTTTTTGGAAAAGGGAGACCTGGTAGCACACAGGGCGCAAGAAATCGTGACTGTACGAATATCAATGTGCCACGTGGACAACAAAGATTATAATCAACTTTCCCTAATCGCTGGTTGACGGGGAGTTGACGCTTGTCCACCCCAACGGACAAATTTAATATCAAAAGAAAGGTGACACCGGCCTGACCAGTCGAGACAGTCTTCGACAACGGAGTTCTGATCCGTTCCAGAGTTCGTCTTCGTCAACTATCAACTAAACGGCCTTCGGCCATGACTGTTCGACTAAGCAGAAGAAAGAACGGTAAAACCAGTTCAAGCTACATATGAAGCATAACATTGTGTATGCAAAGAAAAGCAAGGGTCTCTGAAGCCCTGCCAGGGTTGATTTGACCCAAGGTTATCCTGGGAGGTAACCCGCCTTCAACTAACCGCCAGGATGAGGTGCACCCATCTCCAACGGACGGGAGAAAGCCACCACAACCATCCAAATCTCAACCAATAGATTGGCTTAACCATCATGCAACGGGAAAAGGAAAGATGGCCCCAGGGCCGCCCACTTCTTCCCTCTTCCCTAACCTGGGAGTGACAGCTGTCCACCATCTGATCCCCAGATCATGATGGACAGTCCAATCAGAGATCCCATAATCATCCACTATACTGTCTCCCGGGGGGAAAACGACAAAGCACTAATACTCTCACTTCTCGAGGCAAATCTCCACTTCGAAAACTGAAAGTAGGGGGGCAACTGTTGGGATATCTCGGTTCAGCTACGAACTGAACTCCGGCTCAACTGGACGAAGACCTTTTCTCTGGACCACAGACTTCGGACCAGGAAAAAGGCCAGGCCAACTACAGGCAGCTTACTGCTTCTCACCGGACTACAACATTCGAAGGCCAGTTCTTCGGATAACGTCTTCGGCCTTAACCAAAGACCAAGTTTCTCATCGACTTCTGAAGACACGCTCTTCGGTCCCTGCCGTAGACACGATCTCCGGCTCTGGGAAAAATACCAAGTCTTTGACCCACGCAAGGGAAAACCCGAAGATTGGACCACAATCTGGTCCAAATGGGCAACTGTAATCAATAGTTACAATCAGCATTCTCCATGCCACGATCATGGCACGCAACTTCAGCTACCACGCCTCTGATCTGGCCGGAACCGCTCAGTGACAATCCATGATCGCCAATCATAGGAGAAATTAACTTCCATGATCATCGAAAAAAGAGCAGGCCACAGGCCGGAGGCCTTTTAAATAATGATAAAAAGGATGGCTGGAAAGGTACGCACACATAGGCTCACACATATCCTAAGAGCTTTCTCTCTCATACTCTCGACACCCTTCCCCATTCTATGGCTAGGATCC
This sequence comes from Areca catechu, assembly GCA_021397845.1. Lineage (NCBI taxonomy): Eukaryota > Viridiplantae > Streptophyta > Magnoliopsida > Arecales > Arecaceae > Areca > Areca catechu. The sequence goes on along the minus strand of CM038049.1, from coordinate 20,550,812 downwards.
GCCACTGACTTAGGCATCGGAGTGTCTCCCGCCGGAACAACTCCGGTAAGGGACCTATTTTGCAGGTGAACCACGGAGCGGTCCTGCGGCACAGCGGCTCCGACCGGCCGATTCAGGAACTCCACGCCAACACTTGTTATTATTTTAAATTTTTAATTAATTTGTAATATGATATTCTACTTTATTTCAGTATAATTAATGCAGACTTGCAATGTTATTTCAAATAATATTTGGATGACAAGAGATAAGCATGTATTCCGATAGGAATAGATGATTTTTTAAAAAATTTTTTAATAATATCCCTGACCAAATGATAAGATAAAATAAATTATCAAATATTTTTTAATTTTATAATTATTTAAATAAAATATTTTATATTAATTAATATATTATTATGATCTATTAAAATTATGTGCATGTGTTACGTACATATATTTCTAACATGTTAGCAAGAAAAAATAAATTATACCATTATCATTTTGTGATGGATATCGTTAAAGTAAAGATTTATTGCATATATAAGAAATAAATAAATTATAAGAATCCATGTTACAAGAAATATTTAATTCCTGATATTTCAAATTACATTGTGATATGGCTATATCGCTGACGTGGAGCACGTGTCTGGTCCAACTAGACACGGTCAGTACCACATGGATTTTTTCTTTCAAAAGATCCCCCGTTCGGGAAGAAGTATTCCTGCTCCTTCGCCAGGTGGCACCCCAAGACGGGTCCACCTCGGTCGAAGTCGAGCCTCTCTCTACCACTCCACCAGGTGTCCACCCATGAGGGGTCCACCTCGGTCGAAGCTGGCGGCCCCTCGCTCCCTCGCCAGGTGGCACCCCAATACGGGTCCACCTCTGCCGAGATCGAGCCGGGCCCTCCTGCTCCTTCGCTAGGTGGCACCCCAAGATGGGTCCACCTCGATCGACGTCGAGCCTCTCTTTGCCACTCCGCCAGGTATCCACCCAGGAGGGGTCCACCTCGGCCGAAGCTGGCAGCCCCTGCTCCACCGCCAGGTGGCGTCCCCTGACGGTTCCACTTCGGCCAAAGTCAGCCTTACTCTGCAAGGCCTTGGGGAGGCAAAGACATGGATCACGAGGTCGCCACTGGGGGTCAGCGCGTGCCGCACCCCGTACGGGGCACTAGTACGGCATGCAGTGATACGTGAAACCTCGTTTGCATCAGTTAAACATGGCCCCGCAACCGAGGAATGAAATCCTTGCTGGCAGGAGCCTAAAATGGCTTGAAGCCCATCGTCAACGCCCAGAAAGGAGAGCTCCCGCGCTCAGCCCGAGGTCTCACCAGTCCTTCCCTTTTCGTGACACATGGCGGACGAGGCGTGCCGGCCACTTAACTCCTGGACTCCAAGGAGAAGAGCGAGAAAAGAAGACCCAGAGGTCTCGGGAAGCCTCCGGGAGGAGACATGGGCTGAAGGCAGTCCGGTGATATAAAAGGGACGGTAAAAATGGGCAGAATGGTAGGTAAAAAAAAAAAAACAGAGAGAACACCGAGAGAACAATCCGGGGGACCCCAGGAAGTCCTTAGGCATGAGCTCAACGAACCCAGCGCAGGAAGCCGGGCTTCAACTCCCCTCTTCCCCACACTTCTTTCATTTACATCTCCTCTAAGCACGGGAATCCTTCGGGAACTCGCCTTAGAGGTCATGTTCCATCTTGCCGCTCTCTTACTTGACCGTCGGAGTGCCCCCGCTGGGATCCCCGGCCCGGGTCTCTGACTTTGTTTTGCAAGTTCAGAAGCTCGGAGATCTCGAGATGAGAGAGTCCAAAAACTGGCGCCAGCTCACGAGCTACAGGCCACCGCGGTGACATCGGCAACACATTGTATAAGAAGGACTGATAATAAATTCAGATATATATAATACAAGTGATATAGGATCATGGAGACGAGCCAAATATATAAATTAAAAGAAGAATGAATATTTTATTATTAATCTGAATTATCATTAAAAATTCATATAAGATGAATACCTGCTAGAAGAATAAGAAGTGAACATACATGCCCAAACAATATAACAATGAAACCGAGTTTCTAAAAGAAAAAAAATTATTATAATTGACTTCAAAACTTTAACATATTTCATGCGCAACACTTCAATCCTTAACTATTAGCACCAACTCGTAGTAGTATAATTAAACAATCTGCTCTCCAAACCGTTTTGAAACATTATAGTCCCTGCAATAAAAAAAAAATATTTGCCTATAATAATAAAATGTTGTCAGTGGTGCAAAATCTTCAATTTTCATAAATAACCTGAATTTAGATATATCAAATTCCAAACCCGTGCAATAAAAATTTATTATGACAATGGATAAAAGTAACCTGAAAATTAACATGGCAATATAACAATCTTGGTTAAAAGATGAAAAACTAGAAATACAGGCATTTGATCAAAAGATTAGTTTTATATCACTGTCCATACGAGATGTCAATATCCTGGAACATTAAGGGTTGCCAACAACATAAGCATAGCACATAACAACTGCCATAATTACTAGTATAAATATATATTTATAAAATATAGCTTAGGACAGCGAAGCTAATGTCACTTGAGCATCATGGCAACAAGAGCAAAACAATAAATATATAATTCCACTCCTGCCTCCTAGCAATACTCAATCAATAGATAACCCATCATCATTGCCACACATGTAATGTATCTCTTATGAAATCAAAGAAGTAGAATGGCATGTTTACTGGATCCCAAGAACAATCCATCCATAAATCATTCATATGCAGTATATGAAGTAAGAATGGCACGTTTACTCGATACGAAGTTATTAAAAATAAATAAATTAACATAACAAGCATACCTTGAACAAAATAAGTGAAATGATTCGTAGTGTGTTAACATAACATTAACTTTACATAGTGTTATAGCAATATAATATCGCTCCACCCAATCTAGAATTTTAATGACCAAAACATAGCTAAGCACAAAACCCCATTTAATGCATATAAACAAGACTCTCAACTTGCATTTAACGGAGAACTAACAAACCAACACCTAATATATTCAATATATTACCTAACCTAAAATTGATATTATGTTCCTAATTTGTGACCAAAAAGAAACTTGAGAATTGATATTCTGCATTACCAAATGTTTCTTGTCAGCAAAGAAGTAAAGGAAGGTGAAGGCTATAATAACATCAAAAACTAACAAAATGCTTCGACAATCATCATAATCTATGAAATTATATTTCACTAGTATCATTATATTGATTTTAGAAGAAGTCTCATCATACCAAAGAAATTTGTAATGAAAAAAATATATCTAAGTAATTTTTAAAGCTTATAAGGATGCATGGCAATTGAATCATACATAGAAATGAAATGTGATAAGGCTTCTCACTTGTGGCAAGCATTAAAAGTTAAAGTGATGAAGAACGAAACGATGAATGAAATGATTTAGTTTCAATAGCTCTAATTGTACAAAGCATCATGTCACAAAGCTTAATAGCTAATAACCTAACAACATACCAACAACATCCATGTCAAAAATTTATTTTACATTAGTTATAACTGGACAAACCCAAAACCATGGCTTACTTCATAACTTATTAACATAAGATGTATGAAAAATAGTTTTGCTAAAATTAAATGTCTGGCCAAAAAACTGCAAGCATGAGAAGCTAAATAACAAATCTATTAAGGATGGAGGATGTAAGAAAAGTTCCAACAAACTAATGAAGTAAGATAAAGAAACACTACTAGTACAAAACACAGTAATCAATCCATTCATCCGGGGCAATGTACCAGCTACAATTCCAAATATAACAAAAGCTATTATGATAAGAAAATTTCAGGTATAATACAGTATAATTTTTCTATTGTGCACTCTGAAATCAAGAATGGAGTAGCACCTCATCATACCACATTTGCAATGAATCCTTACATGGCAAGGAATTATACAATAGCATAGAAAGGGCTTCCATCAATTCCAAATATAAAACATAACAACCCCCATAGTTTAATAGTAACCAACTATAGAAACAATTTCACTCCAGGCATAATACAACTGCATGAAACACAAGATAGAATATTTGGAAAGGTCCTAGACAAGAGGAACTTCGAAAACCGATTTCATGTAGTACAATAACCAGAATTGCTGCTATTCGGCAAACTTCAGAACTTATAAAGTTAATATAATCATCAAATTCCAATTAGATTAAATTCTGCTGAAGTCCTGAGAATTATAGATATCTTTAGTATACCAGTCCGAACAAAGCACCTCCCAACTTAAAGCAAACCTCAAATGATCAGAGGTAAGAGTATATTAGCAAAATAGCATATCATGATAAACATCTTACATACCTACTTGCTTTGGGGCTCTGAACCAGAATTTAAAATAAATAAAATAAGTACTCTATCATCTTGTTAGTATGGAATATACTCCTTAAATACCATCTGAAAATTTCTTTTTAAATAGACAAAAATATAGGTATTTTAAGCTATGTCGAAATACAAGCATATCACTCACATATCTTATGTGAAGGACTTTCTTAGACCTTCATTAATGTAAAAAAGAAATTGTTCTTGTTCCTTATCTGGAATGCCTTTTACAGATTGGGATTTTGCAACCCTGGTACTTAAATTGTAAGGCCCAAAATATGTTGCTCAAGTATATTAATTACTTTTAAAGGTGCTGGACGATCAATTTAACATGATACAATGAATCTTATAATCAGAAGGCATTTTTAATATTTATTAGTTAATTTGATTATGTTTTACTGGAAAATAACCATAATCAGGTCATTATAAATTAGTCGAATATCATTCACCAACTGTGCAGCTATATGTCATGATAAACAATTTTCTACCACTAATATATAGTAAAAAAAGGAAAAAATTTTATGTTTTTTGAATTCCCCATTCAAAACCAAGTGAAAGAACCAGCTACAATACATAGAAACAAAGAAGCAAAAGAGTTAAAAGAAGAAGAAAAAAGGGTGCGGACCTGCATCAAGAAAAACACACCCGAGACGGCCATGTGCTCTTCGTACTGCACATGCTGGAATCCCACGAATCGGATCTGGATCACGAGCAGCATCCCTGAAATATACATGCAATTATAAGCAACATAAAGCCTCATCGAATACCTTCCCGAGATCAACAGCACCAAAACATACAGCGGCACCAAGTTGATTATAAACACATACCCTCCCCATGCTGACACTATATAAAAGTAGCTAAAAGTCGACACCAGTCCCTAGGCCAACGATCCCGTGTTCCCGGCCTTCACAAAGAGGTAGAAGGTCAATAGCAAGGCGAAGATGGCGATATCCTCGTTATCGTAAGAGCCAGCTACAGACCGAAAAATGTAGCCAGGGCAGATGGTGATGAGGGCTGTGGCGGCAAGGCCGACGCCGGGGTCCCAAATCTCCTTGCCGAAGTAGGCGACAAGGATGGTGTTGGAGGCGAAGAAAGGGGTCGTAAAGATGAAGAACTCGTGGATGTGCACAGTGAAGGTGAGGAAGCGGAGGGCGCAATAGAAGAGGGTGGCGGTGAGCATGAGGCCGGGAAAAGGGTGCCATCGAAGTAGATGCAAAGTCGGAGTCATCCGGGAAAAAACTTTTCCAGCCACTGTCCTTGGAATAAGAAAAATGAGAATACGGCTATTCAATGGGGGAGCATGAAATGGGAATTTCAGAATACGCCCCATTTATTGGAATACCGATTCCTGTAGGACCCATCACCTTTTTTACACGTGTTTGGGGAAATAGCATGGAATAAGGTCATATTCTTTGGTCCTATTCCAATAAGAAATAGGGCATCCAAACACTACCTTTATATATTATAAATTATATAAATATTTAAAATATGCGCTTCAAATTGCATTTCCAATTATTCTCAAAAAAATATGCTGCTCCTTTTTAGAATTCCAATATAAATTAACAGTTTCACCAAAAAAAAAAAACACACACACACACATTCATGCTCTCCCTAGATGATAATGATCACTTGTTTCCATTGAATCTACTACTTTGATACCGAATGGAGGTCATATGAGACTGTAATTAAAACAATGATGTTCGAGAAAAAATATATATCAGTATCTGAAAGTTATCAGACAACCAATTACACTCTTCGAATTAATTTTCTCAAAAAACACAAGACAATATTGAAACCAATAAGAAATATAAATCTAAATTGTAACCATATCATGTAATTTAAGATAGTTAGGACCGGTATCTAGTTTGGACCCAATCCGATTACGTCTTTGCTTGTGTCCAAGGTGACGGTATAATTGAGATTATTGATCATTCGTTCAAACTAGTAGCTAATTTGGAAGACTCTCGTAGTGTTTGCCGAGATTTGTGGTCACCATGAAAACGAGGAGGACATCGTGCATTGTTGCTCACATGGAGACCACATGACATGATTCGTGCATTGCGCGTTGCGTGCTTTGGCGTAGATGAGAGCCAAAGAAAATAACCCCCACGCTACCACACGCCTCCAGCTTGGACATCCGGTTCCGTCGGCCATCCTCCTAACAAAAACCCTCCCTCATCCTGACAAATCACCAACATGCCCCACTCTCATGTTTTAATTCTTTGATTATGAATAATACCATCTCCGGAACATCGTTTGCATTCGTGTACACTTCTATCGGACTCAACTTATCCCAGGCATCGTCTCCTTGGAATGCACCAAAAATATGCAATGCTATTTTAAATTCAACTTTTTAAACAACTCAAAAATATATTTCTTTTCCCTTTTGGTATGCTATCTCTTGCTATAACTTTGTAATAAGAATCATCGATCGTGGAAGGTGCTGATGGCTTGTTGGCAATGAACATTCCTTGATGGTTGTTAAGGCCATGATAAAGTATTTGGAAAAGAATTACTTTTTGCAACGTAGCTCCTCGTCTACCAGCCTCCTCCGTTCAAAAATCAAAACATACTCCATATTTTTTAAAATATTTTTAATTTAAGACCATAGCTAAAAAATGACTTTGTCCAGCCCATGCTGTCCTGGTTGGATGATATCATTACTTACAACTTGCTTCCAATATGGTGTTCAAGTAAATGGAATCTAATTAATGATGGGAACCTGGTGTGAGATTTTTTTATTTTATCATTACCACAAAAAAAAAAAAAAAGGTTCCAAGGTGGTTTTTCAAGTAAATAGATTAATAAATGATGGGCACTTGGTGATGATATTTTTTTTATCAGCCGACGGTCGCCATTGGGGTCTTGCTGCGGGCAACGCATCGAGACCCCGCGCGTTGCCAGCGGTTCAAGGCCGGATAACAGTCCGATCGTCGTGCTGTAAAGTCGTCCAATTCACATTCCCTTCCATTCCTTTCCATTCCATTATTTCTTGTCTTAAAATTACTTAGAAATCCCAGCTTTTAAAATAAACCTCTTGACAGGAGAGGAGTTAGGATGGACTTTGGATATCACCAAGGCCTCGCTTTATATGATTTCTATCTTTGTTGGTTGGCAAGAGAACTGATAAAATGCAACAATATTGATTGCCCGAGTAACCAAAACACAACCACCTTCGTAGCACTCACCGAGTTTTAGAATATTCCTACCTGCAAATCTTAGTCAGTGGCTCGACAATTACTTTAATTAGTGAAGTTAGAGCTGCTTTGAAGACTTTAAACACGGTCAGCCGGTTCGCCTAGGGTGTTCCTGAAAGGATTTTAGTTGATGTGCTCACCACGGAGTAACGAGCAACCAAAAAAAAAAAAATCTAATTAATTTGACTTCGCTCTTTAATTCCAATATATCTTGACAAGCGATCAAGATTGAGTGAGATAAATCAAGATCTCGATTGATCTCAACTGGTGTACTGATTAAGTTTAAAAAACTGAAAAAAAGTTGAGATTTTTATGAGATCTTTGATCAATATTTTTAGATCGAGCTATCAAGATCAGAACTGATTTTATAGAGTTAGAAAAAAAAAATATACATATATATTTAAACATGAAATTAAAGATTTATTAATCAAAATATTATTTTAAAAAAAAAAAGATCAGTTAAAAAATTTGATCGATATAACTTTATTATATTTTTTAAAAAATATTAATCAAAACATTATATTCACTGGTACATGCTAGATAATATATACTTATTAATTTGTTAATATATATCATAAACTTTTTTTTTGACGAAATAATGATTCGATATATCTAAATTGATGTATAATTTCTAAAATATGCATTTTACTTAAATATTTATATTGGATTATAGCCAGATATGTATTAAGAAAACTTGTAGTATGTATCAGAAAATCAGGCTAATTCCCTTCTGTCCAAATTCTAAACCATTTCTTTCCTGAAGTTGATAATGGGTCGCCTTGTATTAAAATTCTTTCCTAAAGTTTACAATTATATTAAGTCCCATACGAATCTCTCTCTTTACCATGATCTCATCAACTCAATCTCTATGACACTCTTTCCAAACCAAACCAAAACCACACCACCGTTGTAATCCAAGACAAAACAAGGCAGGATTAACCGGGCCCTATTTTATGATCCCTTCCTCTCCTTGTCGAACTTTCCTCCCTCCCCTGCATCATATCTCTCTCTCTCTCTCTCTCTCTCTCTCTCTCTCTCTCTCTCTCTCTCCACATCTATTTATCCCCGCTCCTCTCCCTCAACAATCTTTATTAAATTTAGCTCTCTCTTTTCTCTATCTCTAGCCCAAGAGACCCACCCAATGGCCGAGGTGGTGGACGAGGAACCCCATGCCATCCCAAGAGTGGTCTCGATTCTCTCCTCTCTGCTTCAGAGGGAGGCGGAGTGGAACGACGCCGCCCAGCGGCGTCCAGCCCTCCACGACCGGGCCTCGGCCTTCCACGGCCTCTCGAAGCCCGCCATCTCGGTGCGCAGCTACCTCGAGCGAATCTTCCGCTACGCCAACTGCAGCCCTGCATGCTACGTCGTCGCCTACATCTACCTCGACCGCTTCACGCGACGCCACCCCTCCGTCTCCATCGATTCCCTCAACGTCCACCGCCTCATCATCACCTCCGTCCTCACCGCCGTCAAGTTCATGGACGACATGTAAGTCTGTAACGCTAACAGCACTACCTGAAGTATCTACCAGCATTTCTTCTGTTCCTTCTTCGCGATTCTTTCAGATCACTTTCAGTTCTTGCAGGTTTTCTTGATGCGGGATTCTTGATATCTTTCAAGAATCCCATAATTAGAATTGTGATTTTTTTTTTTTTTTGGGTGATGCTTATTCTTCCATGTCGTGTTATCTTTTTGTTGCCCCTGTTTCTTGGAATCAAGTGATCTTTGTTGTTGCGATTTTTCTTCTTCTTCTTCTTCTTCTATTTGTTTGGGGTTTTGAGGGGTTACTTTAGAGTTCTTTTCTTCTTGTTGGAAGTCAGATCCCTTCCATGCGCACACGCAAACAAAGTAGTCTTACCGGCTTTAATTTAATTCCTCTCAATTCTTTTAGAGAGAAAGAGGAAGGGAACTTTGAGAATTTTCGGCCAGGTGTTGATTAGGTCCCATCGATGGCTTCCGTGAGCCCTCTCCACTCCTTTTTGTCCACCTGCCAACTAAGAATGAGGTGGGCGTGTCTTCAAAGGAATTCTTGCATCGCTCCAACTCCATGGATGGAGGGTAGTATCGTAATCTGGCAGCCACAAGTAGTTCTTCTTGTAGGGACCATCTAGCTTTCTTGGCCATGGAACAAAGAGCACATCCAGTTTGATTGGTGGTTCCACTGTTAATCCGTCCAGCCACAAATGAACGTGGACCCAAATTTGATCTTGGCTCATCTCTCAAATTGCAATTAAAAGTTTTGCCTGTCGTTTTATGTGAACAGTCATCATGTTCTTATTCTGTGGTCTAGAGTAGAAGTCTGCAACTAGATATTAAATCATATATAATTGGGAAGGTAAACTTGACAAATCATCGAAGTTAGTCGATGGCTGACAAGGACATCGATGGCATATCTAAGCAGTGCTACCGGTCTATTTGTTGTAGGTTTGGCGTGCTTTGATATATAGTCCCCCTTTAACTGCCAAGGAACCAATCATTCAGCACATAAGATACATGAAAAAGGAAAGAATAGAAGAGGGGATGCTATTATATTTTTATGACCAATGGCATGTGGATTTGTACATTCCATGGTGACTTCTTGACAATGATCGGCAGAGTATTATTACTTCAAATTGCTGTTGTTTGGATGCAAAGAAGTCATCTCGACTATTTTAACATTTGTAAAGTCTTCGCATAGAAATAACTCAAGCTCGTAACAGCTGACCTTTTAGCTCTTAGACCCATTTTCCAACTTTTGCAGGATGCACGTTGGATAGGAAACAACACTTAGATAATTTCAGCTCCAAACTTAGATATTAATGCTTAGATTGGCGGTCATGCGATTCTTCTAGTAAATTATCGCATTCCGGTCTTATCTACGGGTCGATAAAATTATAGTTGGTTCATGTTTAATTAAGTGGCATGCTGTCTGGCATGCTCATTGGTACATACCTAACACTAGTTTTCTAGCATTACCAGCAGCCGACAAAGGCAAACAAGGACTTCGCATTTGTTAATTTTAGTTAAATACCTCCAGTCCGGTCATTGATTATGTTTTTTTTGTTTGTCTTTGTAGATATTACAACAATGCATATTTTGCAAAGGTGGGAGGGATAGCCTTGATGGAGATGAACTATTTGGAAGTGGATTTCTTGTTCTGCATGGGCTTCGAGCTGAACGTTGCCCCCGACATCTTCCATTCCTACTGCTCTATTCTTCAGAGGGAGATGTATTTGTTGGAGTCACCCCCTGCTCCCCCAAGGTTGCACTGTTGCTTGACAGAGGAAGACCAAGACCCAGCAGAAGCGGCTGGCTGTCGGAGAGGTGCCTTGGTACATAGATTAGTAGAGAACACTCATTAATTTAGATGGCCAGACCGATACCGCTTCATTTAGTTTCAATCTTCTTGGATTCCAACCTCTGGGCATGTGAACTATATAACTTGTTCTTATTTTATCCTACCTTTGGTTCCTCTTTGATCAGGGGGTTTGTAGTTTTCCTGTGAGTGGTGTGTACAGACCTGGAGTCCTTGTTCTCAGAGCATGGACATGCTTCGATCTCATAATTCAGATCTTCAATTCATGCCTTCTGCATTGGGTTCATATATGGTCTATGGTTGTGGCGATCTGAGTTTTATGACTGCAGGGCCTCAGAAATGATTCAATCTGTGGATGATAATTGATATGGTACTATTTAGATATCATGTGAATCCCTCTGTGCCATTCATTATTCATCATTGCCAACTAACACTATGAGAAATGTAATTGTGATGGTATCTCTCATGGATCCATATCATGTTTGTTGGTTCATTCTCCTAATCGAGATCTTCTATTCATGTTTTCTACATTGGGTTCATATTGTCCATGATCATGGTAATCTGAATTTTATGAATGCAGGGCCTCAGAATGATTCCATTGGTGAATGATAATTGATACGGTACAATGTAGATATCTTCTGAATCTCTTATTGAAAATTGTAGGCGCATAAGATTAATGAGCCCCACCTTGGATTAATGGGATGCATGTCTCTATGCCATTGATTATTCATTGCTGCCAACTAATTCTATAAGAAAGGTAGTTGCCACAATATCATCTCTTATGGATCCACTCATGATATTTTCTTGGAGGCATCGGTTCTTGTTGGAGCAAAATGCGTGGGGTAGACGAGATTGGAAGGATCATTAGAGAGCCAATGGCATGTCTTGAGAACATGGGTGAAAGCACCATATATGTTGAGGGCCTCATCATGGCCCATCCCTTTTATTTAAAATGTGAAGACAGAATCTTCTCCTTGAAAAATATGTTCATAGCTTTGCCTGGACAAGTTGGAGAGGAACATGCGTTTTGGAGATTTGGCACTTGCCAGGAAATCAAGCATGGCAGCTGTCAATATAGAGGCCATGTGAGTTCCCCCCAAACATTGAAGCCCCACATGGTCCACAAGCTTCTGATCCACTCTTTGTGAATATGGCCTGTGAGGGACTCCATTTTTATCAAAGCAACAGCCCATGTGTTGCTCCCGGAACGTGATGCGATTCTTTGCTTTGAACCGCATTGGCCATTTGCACGCATACACAGCTTGTTATTTTTTAGCCCCTTTTTTTTACAATTTAATACTAGATGGTGCCTTTGGGCTAAAGAATTTTCTGGGACCTGTTTTGATGCCTAATATATTAAGACCCCTGATTCATCCTGTTACCCTCCTTCGTCATCACCGCCCCGTTCCTTGGCCACACCGGTCTCGACCTCTCCGAATTCACCACTCGACTCTGATGGCCGGCAAAAGCCATCTAAGGTGGCGCGCTGCCGCTCCCCTGAAGCTGGGTTGTCGGACCTTTCGGATGGTGGGAGTGGGTCTAAGGGATCCTTCGGCCCCTCGGCGGATTGCATGGAGCTGGTTCCGGTCGTCGTTGGCCCGCGGGATCTTTGCATGCTCGAGTACGGGGCTGTGTCCCTCGAGCGAGGCCGGAGCCCTCATAAGTCCCCTGCCCCTCTGTCGCCCAAGGCAGCCCTCGACTCTCCTATTCGGGTAAGCTCCCATGTTTCGTGTACGCCTCCTTCGGGTGATTCCCCCTCTGTTCTTGTTGATGGTCAATCGGGTATATTGCCGATGCTCATTGGGGATGGGGGGAGTGCTTTTGTAGTTGAGAGGGATGGTGCAGTGGTAGAGAGGGAGGGTTCTGGTGGGATAGGCAAGGGGGTTCTGTTGTGGATGGAAGGGTGGGCTTTGTTGGGCCTGGTAGGGGGGGATCTGTTGTGGTAGGGAGGTCGGGTTCTGCTGGGGAAGGGTTGCCGGGTGCTCTGGAAGGGTCTTCCGAGGTGTTGCTGGTGGCCAATGCCAAAGCGCCTGCTGCTCCTCTTGGCCAGTTGGGGGTCTCTGGGAGGGCTAAGTTTGGCAAAAGGGGTTCCAGGGATCGTGGTCGTGCTGGGGTTTCTGGGTCTCCTTCTTCGCTCGAGTTGTCATCGAGTCCTAGCAGTGCCGTTGGGGGTTTGGAGGTTAAGGTTTATGGTGCTTCTGTGGATAATTCCCTGACTCGGAACTTGGCTCCCGAGAGGTCTTTGGGGGCCCCTACTACTGGTCAATCTATGCTTGCCTCTGTTGTGTCCTCTATGGGTGTGAACCTAAACCATGAGGAAGTGTCAATGAAACTGAAGGAAGTGTTGGGCTTGGTGGAGATGGTTCCTGAGAGTGTTGCTGAGAGTTATACTCATGCTCATGATGTTGTTCTGGGGAATGTGTCTCCCAGGTTGGCCTCTGCTGGGGATGTTTCAGGACAAAGCTCCAGACCATCCAAATCTTGTTAACTTGTCATGAAAACTCTTGTCTGGAATGTTAAAGGGGCGGGGAAACCCGCTTTCCTCTCTACTTATGGTAGATTTGTGCAATTATGTAATCCTCAATTATGTATTCTGTTGGAGACGAGATTGTCGGGACCCAGTGTGGAGCGGATGCGTCACAGATTCTCCCGGAAGTGGGGCTGCTACGCTATTGACTCTCAGGGCTTGGCGGGCGGGATCATTATTATATGGGATCTGGAGGCTACCAAAATTGATGTCTTTCATTGATCTTCTCAAATGGTGGCTATTGTCATCAAGGAACCTAACCATCGCTCCTGGCTCCTATGCGGCGTCTACGCTAGTACGTCGTATAGGGATAGGAGGATTATTTGTGCGAAGGCTTCGGCTCTGATTGGTCAGGGTTTTTCGATTGTGGTCATCGGGGACTTTAATGTTATTGATCAGGCTGAGGATAAAAGGGGGAGTAGACCCTTTATCGAAGATATCGCTTCTTCTGAGTTTACTAGCTTTATTCAGGAGACCGGGTTGGTTGACTTAGGATTTGTGGGACCTCGCTTTACCTGGTGTAACAACCATTCCGGTGGTGCCAGAGTCTGGAAGAGATTGGATAGATGCTATGCCACCCCCTCCTAGCTCTCGCTTTATCCGGTTCATTTGCTACGCCATCTTAGCAGGATTGCCTTCGACCACTGTTCGCTCCTTTTGACTATGGATGTCTATGCCCGGGGTGCCACTCCTTTCAGATTTGAAAAGTTATGGCTTTCATATCCGAAATCCAAAGATATTGTCAGAGAGGTCTGGCGGATCCCAGTCAGGGAAGATGCTTCCTACCAGATTTCTCGTCGACTGGAGTTGGTCAGGAAGAGATTATTCATGTGGAATAGGGTTGAGCTTGGTAATGTAATGACTAAGCTCAAGTATATTGAAAGTATTATTTCTGATCTGCAGTATAAAGAATACATGTTGGGTTGCTTATCGCAGACGGATATGGACACTCTTCATTCTCAACTATCTCTGCACCACTCTTTGCTTCTTCATCAGGAGATTTTCTGGCGACAGAAGTCTAAAGTTCAGTGGTTGCTAGCAGGTGATAGAAATATCCGTTTCTTTCACTTAGCCACTATCATTTGCAGACACAAGAACTCTATTCGATCTGTGTTATCTTCTGATGGTCACTGGTTGGAAGATGATCAAGCTATCAGAAAGGAGATCTTGGCTTTCTTCACTTCCCGTTGGACGGAGCATGTACCTATTTCTTCTTCATACTCCTTTCCTCCGGCCTACGGTCTCTTCTTATCATAATTCTCTCATTCCAGCTCTAATTCTTGAGGAGGAGGTGCACTCGGCCTTATGGTCCTTGGGGGAGGATAAAGCCCCGGGCCTTGATGGCTTCCCTCCTTTCTTCTTCCAAAAATACTAGGATATCATTGCTTTAGATTTTACTGCTGAAATCCAATTATTTTTTTTTTCAGGTTCTATGCCCATTTCCTGGAAGCGGACTTTCATTACTCTGATCCCCAAGCATCGGATGCCTCCGAGCCGGCTCACTACAGACCTATCAGCTTATGTAATACTCCTTATAAGGTCTGTGCCTGGCTGATGGTCTCCAGGATGAAGACTATCCTTCTGCATCTGATCTGTCCTGAGCAAGGAGCTTTCGTTGGATGGCGCTGTATTTCTGACAATATAGTTATTGCTCATGAATTTATGTCGGATCTCCGGCGTGCTTCTTCTCGTCGCGGTCTTATGGCCATCAAGCTCGATATGGAAAGAGCCTTTGATAGAGTCAATTGGGACTTTCTTTTCAGGGTCCTACAGGATTTTGGTTTTCATCCAACTTGGATTTCTTGGATTCTCTCTTGTGTCACCAGGCCTTCCTTATCTCTTCTGATTAATGGATCTCCTACGGATTATTTTACCTCCATAATCGGCCTTCATCAAGGTTGCCCTCTCTCTCCTTCCCTCTTTATCATTTATGCTGACTATCTGTCGAGGGCATTGCAAGCAGCAGTGCGAAAGTCTGTTATCCAACCGTTATCTCCCGCTCTTGGTGCTCCTTCGATCTCGCATCTTTTATTTACAGATGACTGCTTACTCCTAGGCAGGGCTTCTGTGTCCTGTGCCCAGGGTTTTGGAGGATTTTGGAGCACTACTGTTTGGCGTTGGGTCAGAGAGTGAATCTTCACAAATCTGGCCTTTATTTCAGTCCTAAGACTTCTGTCCGGATCCGTCATCGGATTGCGGACATCCTTAGGATATCGGAGCATCTTTGTCCTCTCTATTATCTGGGTGTTCCTATATCAGGATCCAAGCTATCCAGGGCGGAGTGGTCCCCGATGATTCTTGCTGTTCGAGAGAGGATTGCCAGATGGCAGGGCAGATCCCTGGCAGGGCAGATCCCTGGCAGGGCAGATCCCTATCCTCCATGGGCAGGATTACCCTTATCTGTTCGGTGCTCATGTCCCTTCCGATATATCTACTATCCAATGCTATTATTCCTAGGACTGTTATTCTCAGATTAGAGCAGATGATTCGGGCTTTCTTATAGGATTCTTCTCCGTTCTGCAGGAGGATACATCTAGTTGGCTGGCAGGCAGTATGTCAACCAACTCAGCATGGTGGGCTTGGGATTCCTTCTCTTTTAACCAGGAGAGAGGCTCTTCTTAGGAGGCATGTGGCTAGATATTTTCTGTATCATGACAGTATGTGGTCGACTATGATGAGAGCCCGGTATGCTGACATGTTTGCTCTCGTCGATGGTACTATGCATCCTACCAGACGCTCCTCACCATTTAGAGGGATATGTTGACCAAAGCTCCCCTCATCACTCCTCACCTCTCGTGGATCATTGGAGATGGTAGATCCATTCGATTTATGTAGGACCCTTGGATTTCTGATCTTTCTCTTGCTAGATGGCCTACCTATATCTCGGTTGACATTCCTAACTCTATATCTATTTCTGATCTCTTTGTTCCTGGCCAGCAGCTATGGGACGATCGACTTGTGCTTTCGATGTTCGGAGATATTCTCGGCCTCTATGTCTGCTCTATTATCTTGCCCATTATTCCTAGCCCGGATGTTAGAGTGTGAAGGCATTCAGCATCCCCTAAGGTGTCGATGTTTGATCTCTTGACCATCTTCTCTCCTGAGGTTCCTGGCCCTACCCCGACGGGTTGGATCTGGTCCATTCCGGTGCATCCGAGGGTTTCTTTGTTTATTTGGAAGGTGGTTCGCCACTACCTTCCTACCAGACACCTCCTGGCTTCCAGAGGTCTTCATATGCCCTCTGAATGTCCTATTTGTGGTGAGAGTCAAGAGACCCAGGATCATGTCCTGTTTTCTTATCACCGAGCTTGACGGGTGTGGCAGCTGGCTGGATTGGATCAGTTTTTTCCTCATGACTCTGATAGATAAGGATCCTTCATTCGGATCCTACGAACGGCTACTATCGTTCCTTCTGCTGCTTTCCTGACTTACATCGCCTATCATATCTGGCTGTCTAGGAATGACCTTGTCTTTAGCTCAGTGAGATGTTCTCCCTGGCTTCTCGTCCAGCGAGCTACTGCCTTGGCTGCTGAGTTCCAGATATCGACTGGGAGATTATCGGAGATTTAGGGTTCCCGTCTTGCTCTTTGAGCGCCTACTCGAGTCTTCATCTCTTGGAAACCCCCTCCTTCTTTCTTCACAGTCAATTTTGATGGAAGTCTTCGTCATAGATTGGGGGGTGTGGCTTTCGTCATTCGGGATTCCTGTCTCGATTTTCTGGTTGCTGGTGGAACCCCTCTTTTCGATTCCTCTGTCCCTGCGATGAAATTGTATGATGCATGGGCTGGCATCAGATATGCTTGTCGGGTTCTCCATTTGGACCATCTCATCATTCAGGGAGATTCGCTGACGGTCATTACGTGGATGTGTCAGGCCCTGGGAGCTCCATCGGCTCATCATGTTATTCGAGATATTGCTTTTCTTCTACAGGGTTGTCTGTCCATCCAGATCTGTCATATCTTTCGGGAGGCTAACTCAGCTGCTAATTGGGTTGCCTCCCATGTTGCTCGTCATTCGATTCCAGTACTTTGGTTTGACTGGAGGTCCTCTCCCGTACAGCTTAGAGATATTATCTTGTTTGACTTTCTTGGTTGTATTCACTCTCGTTCTATGCAATGAATACACCGTTCTATCAAATATATATATATATATATTAATCTACGAGGTTGCTTTTGATAGCAAGTAATCAATTCAGGTTACTGGTAGGGCTCCACCATATAATTATGTTTGGTATATTTTTTTGGATAGTAATCTATCCTACCTGATAATCTAGATTACCTCTAAGAGAGGTGGTAATTTCGATTACCACCTCTTAGATATTTTTTTGGATAATATTATCCTTCCCTTCTCCATTCCTCTTATATTATAATATAATATATTATAATATATTATATTATACAATATTATTATATTATATAATAGATATAATAAATTATATATTACCATAAATATAATATTATTATAGTATATAATATAATATAATATAATACATTATAGTATAAATTATGAATATTATAAAATATATTTTAATATTATTTTATAAAATTTATTATATTATATTATATTATATTATATTATAATAATATTATTATTATATTTTATTTATTTTATAATATTGTAAATATAAAATTATATAATATATTATAATATAAATATAATATAATATATTTAATATAATATAAATATATTATATTAAATTTATTTAGTATAAAAAATAATTTTAATTTTTTTAATTCTAATATAAAAATATAAAATATTTTATATTTTATATATTTTATAATATAAAATATTAAAATATATATAGATATAATATAGATTTAATTCATGGATATTTTCAAAATTTGATTTTATCTTATGTAATATTACCTACATGTAGTAAACACAATAATCTATATTGTAAAATAGAAGATTGATGGATACCTTGTCATAGATACAACAACCAATTACCCTGCATCCATATCGACTAGAATGGACTCTTTCATGTGTAATCAAGCTTGCAAGCAGCACTTCATCATGATCCTCGTATATAACCTTATAACCTAGTAATTTTGGGGGACATTATATTTCAATATCCAACTCTCATGGGATGATGGGCCGAATCTCCCATAGCTTTTGGCTTAAGAGAAATTCTTTGTATATCATGGTGGTGTAGAAAATATACACAACTAAATATGATTGGGTCATGTAACTTCTCATTTTCAACGTGCATTTAATACTGTAATTTTATCTTTTTCTTGAAAACTTTGAATGATAAAAATGTCCCTTCTCTATGAAAAAATTATGATATCCCTAACTTGGGTTATGACATCCATTGCTTGAAACATGCTATATCATAATCCTGTTCATAAGATATTATAAAGTTGAGAAATATTCTTGTTATTGAAATTTTTTTAAAAATTTTTCGAGACATGCCTCTTTGCATCCTAGTGAGGACGTATCCAGCTTTAAAAGTTAGTCCAGGCCCAGAGAAAGCCTGATCGATGGGAGTAGTGTGTTTTGGGGTTTAAGGTTAGGCCTGAGTTGGGCCAGTGGTAGCCCATATTTGATCTAAATAATCATGGGTTAGGGCTGGAAGGATCGCGAATGAAAAGGTTGAATTTCTTGGGCCACAACCTTTATAGCCCTCAGACAATTACCTACCATCTCAACCCAAGAGAGAGAGAGAGAGAGAGAGAGAGAGAGAGAGAGAGAGAATTACCTACCATACCTATAATTTGTCTCCGGATGTAGTAAATCTATGACCTATATTTATGTCTATGGATAGCATCAGAGACCGGGGGTTCATTCTGGCCTTCTCATGCAATATTCTGAGCAAGATAGCATGAAGCGGTAGGAGACATTGATAATAACGATCGTGTCTTGTAATCATACAAAAGATATTGATTTTTTGAATTAACGAGCATACAAACATATGCAAATAATGCATGCATAAATAAAATATTTAAGATACAGCTACCTAAATAAATCTGGCTCAAATATAGTTTACAAAGAGATAAAGTCAACTAAGGATGTATATGATGGTGAAAAGGTTGAGGGTAGAGCAACCGGGACATTTTTTCCAAATGTTTAACTTGACATGAAATAAAAAATTAGCATGATCCATTTTTTTTAATAAAGTATAAATATCTAACCAAAGACTATATATCTTGCAGGCTTATCATTATTAGTCTCCACTTGGCATAGATATGCTTTAGTCAAACTTTTAATTTTTTTTACTAAATTTTTTTGTAAGAGAATTTTATTCATTGGTGTTGTTGTTAGATTTACTTCCGATCTAATAATAGCAACATAAACTTGTCCAATTTTACAAATTGGAACCATTGAATGTTCTTTCTTTATATGTTGGTTTCCTTGATTGATTGCTCTTATCATAGCCATTACAAATGATATCTATTCAATTCTAAAAATATTGGCTACCATCCACACAAACAAATTATTTTAAAAGGTGGCAGTGAGCAAAATCCACTATAAAGGTGTATTTACAATGCATATGGGTGTCAATCATATCAAAATATTTAATCTATAAGAGGCATACTGGACTAGACATGAATATTCCCATAAGTCAATCTTCTAATAAACATTTTAAATCAAGTTGTTTTGGTCAGATTGGACCAAGTTAGTATTAGTGAGCTCACTTTATTAGGCTTGATTTTCATTCATTTGTCAAAACCTAATCCAATATCTAAATCATTCCTAACCCTAAATCAAAGAGTGATGACATAGACGATGGTCTATAATACTGTATCTACTACAGCCCCTCATCCATAAAGCCTTTCTATCACCAACCTAGATAATAATGGGCTAACTTGCAACTAGTATTGGTGATAAAGAAATTATTATTTTTTTAAAAAAAAAACTTTAAAATTAAATATCATAAAATTATTTTTAAAAGTAATTATTGAAAACAAAACTTCATATATTTCTCTTCCTCCCCTTCTTATCTCCATCCACAAGGCATGAATCACACTTAATAAAAGTTATTTTTCAATATCCTGAGCAGTTATATTCATACAATATTGAGATGGAAAAGAAATATCTTAGTACACTTGAAAAAGATCCGAAATTATTGAATAAAAAAAAGTTATGTATTATCCTCATAAAGCTAGAGAATGACCTCACTTCAAAACCACACAGGAAATCTTTAATATTTTGAAATCAAAAGAATCAAATCATGTTTTTTGGGGGTGAAAATCAAATCATATTTTAGAAATAATGAAGAATGGGTGAGAGAGAGAGGGGGGGGGGGGGAGGGGGGAATGCTATTATGTTCGAAAAGGAAAAACCAAAATTATTTAGCTGAAAAGGATAATCCTTCTTTGAATAACAACATATATGGCCAAACAATAATTTCAAAATATATTTTATAATAATAAAAAATGGGTGAGAGAGTGAGAAAAAACCTACCATTATGTTTGAAAAGGAAAAGCAAAATCACCTATGGAGACATGATCCTTTGATTCTAAATACACTAAGCTTAATCAATACCCTTTGAATACATGGAGTTGGAGATTAAATACTTCTCATTTTATCCCAAAACTAAATGGCTATTGGTAACACATAACAACCACCTAGGCCCAAGATAGCTCCTAATTAACATATAGCATGTGGTAAAGGTGGGGTTAATACATCTTTGTAACATATTTTTTTTGAAATTTGGCATATAGCTCAAATACAAGGAAGTCATCTTGCCTATTTTATGTGAGAAGAGATGATATGGCCATGTTATGTTGACCTTTGATATTATTGAGCTGAAAAGCATTGGAATTTAAAACAAAAATATGAAACTCTATAGCAAGAGCCAATTAGAAAGCATATGAAAGGAGCCAAGTATATACAAACTACTAAAACTTTGGTGATAACTAAAAAGTGCGAATGGATGCATTTAATTAAAGAAAGGTTACTTAAGAATATATACCTCACTTAAGAGAGCAAGCACAATAATGATGGCATTGCTAGAATCGTAACTAATACTATGTGGGGTCAATTCTAGAATCACTTGGAGATAATATTATAATATCAATACATTTAATGAAAGATCTTAAAGGATGCCTATAAAAATGAAAGAGCTTATAGATGTAAGAGATTTTTTTTGATAAATAGCAACTTACCAAAATTATCACCTTGAGTCTTTTATCCAACTTCAACCAAAACCTAGAGAATAGAGATACGACCCATTTTTCAATCCACTTATAATCAATTAGGCATTTAATTACATCCTTTTGGTATCAAGAATTAGAAGCAATACTTTGTAATGAAGGTCTAGTTGACTAAGATTAGTCTTTTAGTTATCATTTCCCTCGAAGAATTCCTTGTGGTGGTGTCTCTATTTGTATCTTTTATTTTCTTATAATATTTTTAAAAATCTTTTTCTGCATTGTGGTTTACCTTTAATTAAATTTAAATTATCCTAGCAAGAGTTTGTCTTAAACCCTATATAAAATTTTGAAGGACAATAGAATCATAATTACTAATATTCAGCAGGAAACAAATAGGACCAAGAGTTAAAAGATGAAGGATGTAATCTTCTAGTGCATTTTTTTTCCTTTTTTTTCGATAAATTATAGGAACATTCTTTAATTTTACCTCAATTTCACTTACACCACATATAATTAAAAAAGTACAAACTGACATTTTTAATTATCAATATATTCCAATATGATCCTATCGTCTATCTCCGTTAACAAAATGATATTATATGACTATTACATGATACCATCATTTTATAAAATATCCAAACTATCCTTGACATCAAACAAATCCTATATGAAATAGAAAGGAGAAGAAACCCTAAATCAAGTGGAGAGGAAAAGGAGTGTGGAGGAAGAAGAAGACCATGGAGGCATCTTAATTAAGTTTTTTTTGTTTTGTTATCCCCTTTAGAAAGGAAGCAAAGGGGAGGATGGAGAGAAGAAAACACACACCTCCACACCCACACCAAACTTTTCTCCTTTTTACCTCTTCTCCACCTCCATCTCTCTTCCATTCATCTAAAAATAGAGCGAATGGAATAAGAAAATAGAGAAAAAATAGAGGGGGAGAGGAGATTGGATGGATTAGCTGGATGCGTATGGTTACTTTATTTTGTAAGCTATATTATGGTGTTTGAAGCATTGGTTGAAGGAAGTAAAGAGGATTGACAACCTCTTAGAACCTTTATTAAACAAATTATAAGCAAGAAGTATAAAGTAGTATATATACAACTTAAATAGTATAAATCAAAGATTTAGAAACTCCGAGTAGTCAACTTTTGAATGAACAAGTATTGTAGCAAATCCACCAAAACCTAAGATGTTTAATGAAGATTCCTAGAACTTGGGTATGCGGCAGATTTTGATAGGGCTATGGGCATTTGGAACTCTAGCCTAATTTTTTAAGTATGAAAGTTTAGGAGTATCCCTTCTATTAGCTTTAAGAGATGTCATTTTACTAGAATATGCAATTCTGAAATGAGATTAAATTCCAGAATTGTATGAAGGACTTGTAATTTCCTTCTATAACAAAAATCTAAAAACACCAATTCTTGGAAATGAATGGCAAGGTTTGTAAGAAATTTCTTGATACTCAAATTGATGAGAATATCGAACTGTTATGTTAATAAAAGCTTTGTCGCATGACTACTTTTACCTCTAGGTTGTAAGTTAATCAATTAACATTAATCAGTTGAACAAAAATAAGACTCTTGATGACATCTTTTATAGTTTGTATATAGCAAATCTTGAAGAGACACATTTAACAATTTCACTAAATTTATCAACCCGAGCAAATACAATGCTGATATGTTTTTATCTATATAGAGATCATGCAGCCTCACCATTTCTAAATGATATGCATTTTCTGGCTATGCTCCTCTAAAGAGTTAGAATCCAATCACCAAGCTCCCTGGTCAATCCTAGGTCAGCTTCTAGTATTTTTTAGGCTACATCATAGTGGATGATCGGAAGTAGAGGGCTCTCTTCTACTACTTTGCTAAAGTCGAGCTAGATCCATCCACAAAGCCTTTGGTCCTCTAGTTGAATGGAGGTAATACTAACTGCAAGTTCATTAGGCTTTTATGTGATTCAAATATCAGTTTTAGATTTAGCAAATGAAGGAAAGAAATTTTCTCTTGGTTTTTGAATGTGATTGATTTAAAAGCAAAAGAGAGAGGAAAAGTTCGAAGTTCCTCCTTTTCAACTACTTATGTTCTTGTTTTCTTTTACAAGCCCTAGTTGCTCCTCTATTGGGATTGATCTAAACAAAAACATGAATGATATGATGTCTTCAAACATAATGGAACTAAAAGTTTCAAAGTTTTTTCATTCATTAGTTCATTGCACTTAGTCCCCTGGAGATGGCAACATATAACATCATCTATGGTTTAAAGATAATGAAGCACATGGTCCATGAAGACTCTTGATGATCATAAATTGAAACTAGACTTTAGACATCAAGCAAAGGCATTTGTGGCTTTTAAGATAATACCTTAGGCCAAAAACATATGGCCCGTTGATAGAATCCTTACGCTACATAGAGTTATGGCCCTGAACATTATCTCAGTTTTATCTTGTTCCTTATGCAGGGAAAGGATCATGAGAAGTAAATTAAATGAAATCAAAATTTTTTCACTGCAAAACAATAACAAAATTTAATGAATCAGTAATAAATTTATCAATTATTATAATTTAATCATTAAAATAAATACTAATTTTTAATATATTAATATTTTTATTAATATTTCGTAGAAAATAAGTATGTAAATGGGAAGAGCACAATTTTTAGAATCTAACGATATAAATAATATTAAAATAATTTAAATTAATTTAAAATCAAAATTTAAATTTTATTAAAAAAATATATAATTATTAAGATAGTCGGTCCGTCGTGGACCGACTGCCCGGTCCGCAGATATGGCCAGCGGTCCACAGCTGCCAGACTGGCAGTCCACGGGGCCGCTCCGTGGACGCCAGCGTTCCCGAGCTTTGTCGTTGCCGGGGAAGCTGTCGAAGTTCTTCCCCTCGCCGCCAGGAGTTCCCTCACCGCTGAGAAGCCGCCGGCCACCGTCCAAGCGGCGCCCAATCACAGGTCTTCATGTTCCCTTCACCATCAATCACCGGATCACAACGCTGCCCACGTCCCGCGCCGTCTTGCCGCTACCGGAGATGCCGTATGCCTCCCCCATCGCTGATCAAGCCAAAATCCGGCGGCAGTCATCACCGTCGGGCACCCCTTATGTCACCAACAGCCGGCCGACCCCTCTCCATCACTGCCGTCCCCTCTCCATCACTGCCGTCCCGAAGCTCCCGGCGTCGCCCGTCCACGGCCTTCCCCCAGCCCCCGCTCCTCCCTGTTCCGGCCACTTCTCCCACTGCCGTCGTCCTCGTCGCCGATCGTCGTCCAGTCACCACCGTCCAAGTTCCGGTCATGGCTCCCCTGTTCCACGGTTTTCTCCTGTTGCTTGGCCGTCGCCGCCTCACGTCGGCCGCCGCTCCGTCACGCCACCACGCTGGATCGGGAGAGAGCCCAAGCCCCAGTCACAGCCTCACAGGAGGAGTCCCACGGCTTCGAAGAGTCCGGATCGGACCATTATCTGTCGAAGAAAGAAAGAGACGACCATCGACCCATTCAATTATACATTTGAGAATTTTCTTTGCAATATTTAATCGATTTGAAATCCGATTAAATTCAAATTTGATAAGAAAACAAATTCCAGATGAACTGACCCTATACTATTAGACTCGTTAAAATGGGTCAAGCCCATGGGCCAGTCCATTTGGTCCTATAAATAGATCGGATCGGGCTGAAAAAATTTGATCCATTTATGTATGTGGACTTTTTGGCCCGGCCCTTGTAGTCCATGGGCTCAACAGGATTAGGACCAGGCCAGCCCATGGGCCAAGATTTTTTTAAAAAAAATTATATTAAAATTAAAAAATTCAAAATGGAAAATGATAAACAGGTTATGGGTTACCAGATTCACTTACCAGAGTAAACTACGGTCCACGTTAAATTAAAAGTTTAAAACTTTAAACTTAAAATGGAAAGATATTTTGATTTTTTTTTTTCCAATCTTCCACGTCGTTCCCACTTCTCTTCCCTGTTTGCAGTGTTCGGCTATTCCCATTCCCATTTCCACTTCGATACGATGATACTCGATAGTTTCGGGCTTTCGACGATTCAAACTTCTTCCGAATTTTCGATTCATCAGGAGTTTGGGACCTGCCGACCGGGACTTTGCTGCTGCTCTGCTGTCCTATTCCGACGGAGGAAGGAACAGCCGGTGATGCCAACTCTTTCGCGACGTCGATAGCCATCATCGTGCTGCTATTGGTGAACCAGAACTTCTTCCATGCTGAGGCGATGGCTATATACTTATATGATTTCAATGCCCACGGCCCTAACCCACAGCTCTAATGCTAGCCCATGGCCCTAGCCTTAGCCCACGGCCCTAGCCCACGATCCTAGTCCATGGCCCTAGCCCATGGCCCATATAAGAGGCTGGCCCAGCCCTAGCCCACGACCCATATAGGGCCGGGCCGGGTTAGATTTTTTTAGCCCATTTATGCAAGTGGGCCTAGCCCGGCCCGATCCATAAAATGCAAGCCCATATGGATTAGGGCCGGGCCGGGCCCGCCCATGTTGACAGTTCTATATACTATAAAAGAAAGATATCCTGAAAAAAAAAAAAGGTACGGTATAGATAGAGAATATAGCTTTGAATTTAAGGTTTCTTAAAGTGAGTTCTATTTCTACACCATTTTTAAGCCTATTCAATTTCCAAGATCAAGACCCCCCCAAAAAAAAAGAAGAAGAAGTCCAGTTCACTCCGCAGATTACGACGGAAAAAAAGGGACGTGATATCAATCAACTTTTCAATAAGGTTGCGCCGATCAACTTTGGACGCTTTGTTAGTGCTTTCTTAGATTATTTAATTATTATTTTTAATACAGATTCTTGTTTCAATTTATGCAAAGTTTATTTTCATTTATGTCCTTTACTTTTCACGCAAGTAGATGCTAAGATCCGATTAACGGATCGAAGATACTCTAGTTTTATTTTTCTTTCATATTTTTAATTTTTATTTTCTCGACTTTAATTTTTTTATTTTATAAAAATCAAAAATTTCAAGTTATCCTAAACACTCCATTCTTCATGGATTCGACCTGACTCATCCTTTTTATGTATTCTTAATTTTATTTAGAAGTTGATTAATTAAATCGATAGCCACGATGTTTTGATGACAATATCACGATCCTATCAATTAGGGAGCATAATTATTAATTGAATTCGAAACCATTATTATCCGCACATTAGGAGTTGGGGAAAGTGGTATAGAGAATAGGATGCTAGAATGAGCAGTAGAAAAATGCCATTGATACAGAGGCAGCAAGGACATATAGTGAACATATTGGGGTGACCAAAAAATTGGTAGGCTTCTCTTTTCTATTTGGTGATTAGAGTAATCTAAACACTATTTTCTCTATTATTTCATAGAATTTTTTATTGGCAAATGTTTATATGTACCGCATCTAGTACCTTATCTCCATGGCCTTTAGAGACATCTAAATCTGATTATCCTCCATAATTTTAGTTCTCTCTAATAGACTGTATACTAACTATAGCAGCTTTTGCATTCATCAACCATCTATTATGTTGATTTTTGGCCAAGAGTTCAACAATGTCCATTAAGATGTCATCTAAAACTCCCTACTCACATGTTTGTGTGGCTTCCTCAATACCACAAAATTTATAAGCTAATCATTTCTTTTTCCTTTCTCTTCTTTATCCTCCTCCAATCCTACCATCTCCCTCTATGGTGGCTCTCTCTACCTTTGCCCCCTTCTCATCGACGATCCCATACTCCCTCTTAATGGTGATTCTCTTCACCTCTGCTCCCTTCTCGCTGGTGACCCTATACTCTCTCTCCATGGTGGCTCTTTTCACCTTTGCTCCTTCTTGCTAGTAACCCCTCTGCCCCTTTCTCCTCCTTTTCTTGCAATCTCATCCATGAGGCTTTTGACGTTGCCATTCCCCTTCGTACCGACCTCCATGACCCCACCCTCCCCCTCAATAATGGCTTCATCTCTGTCCCTTCCTTACCAACAATCCTTTCTTCCCCCTCCTTCCCTTCTCGTCCCTTTTCCTCCTCACCTTCTTTTTATGTAAGCGAAGGGCATTTTTATAAATTAAAATGCTTAGCCAATATAATTTACTAGTACATGAAGGATACTTTAGTAATTTACTTATTTATTTTTGGCAGAATTAGGAGGAAACACAAGCCTCCCATCTAGTGTGTGGTTATGTTGAAATTCATTGACAAATTCTATTCTATTTAGGATTTTATTTTTAGGAGATCATTAGTTTTAATATTTGTATAACTTTATTTATTGTTTGTATATTCAATTTTAAATAGGACTCTATCTCTAGATTTACATTATTCAATTAATTTAGAGTTTATCTTTTAGTGGGTTTCGATTTTTTAAGTTAAGATGGGAGTCCAATTCTTATCCATATCGTACTCTATTTAAAGAGACCTTTGGTGTCTTTTTTTGTATGTAAAAGAATGAAGAAGAGTGTTGAAGGTTATGCAAAAAGAAAATGTTAGAAGTGTCTTCTTGAGGTATAAGAAAATCTTTTTGTATGGTTTAGTTTTTTAATAATATTTTTTTTTTCTTTCTCTTTAATTTTTTTCCGACATTTCTTTCTTGCATTGTCTTTCTAGATATTTATTTTTGGATTTTGGACCAGTACGATCGTTTTACTTTGAATAGTATATCATTCTATATGGTATCAAAGCCAAGATCTTAAGATCGATAGCTCATGTATTTATTGCTCTAATGGTGTCAGGGCGATAGGCTTAGAGTGGTCAAGCAGTTTGTGACTTTGATTAGATTTATTTAAAGCACAATTTTTAGAGTGGCGATTTGATTGTTGGTGGTTCCCATGTTCATAGCTCGGCATGGTTGAAGAGTTTCTAATATCTGTTGTACAGTGGTGCAAGCGTATAGACTCTTATTTGATAATTCAAAAGATAAATTATCATGGCTAATGCTATTACCATCTTTGTCAATGAGTTTAGTTATGAGATGCCCGATCTTACTAATATTAAAAAAGCTGCTTTTACTACTACTTTTCATAAGTTGAATAATACTTATTATCCATATTGGAAGGATCTTGTTAGGATTTATTTGAAAGCACAGGACTTATGGGACATCTTGATGAGCTGATGACGGTGCATCAAATATTCTGATAAGGATGCGAGAATAAAGTGGCATTAGAAATCTAGAAAATGTAATGTAGATTATTTAAATTTTAATTGATGAAAAATCTAAAAGAGCCAAAAGAAGCGTAGGATATTCTTATAGCTATTCACTCAAATTCTAGCAATATAGAAACTCACAAATAAAAATTACTTGAAGAGTGGATTCTGGTTCTAAGCTTTTTTAAAGATCTAAAAAAATAAAATTGGTTTAAGGAGGAAGATTTGAAACTAGGAAGCTTGATCAATTAGAAATTGGATCAACTTTTGAAGGCTCAGAGCACATGGCTTAAAAATTAGTCATATTCAGAAGAAAATCTAAAGCAAGAAGAGCTTATAATCAAGTGGATATTGTATCGAGTTCAAAAAAAGGTCATGATTGGAGAATCTGATGATTTCAAAATTATTCAAAAAGAATCAAAAGGATGTCACAATTCATTGTTGATTCAATTATTGAAGAATTAAATCATGCGGAGGAGTCTTATGTTGAAGTTATCTAATATATGGATAATTCTTATGGAGATTTAGTTAATTATAAGGATGAATAACCGATTAATTTTCATATAGTTTCAAAAATCAAGCAGTAAAGAGATATGGTTGGTATGAATGATTTTTATTGTACTTTGATAGTCAACAAGATTCTTTGTATATCAATTGATTTGAAAGCTACTCCAAAATTTGAGCTGTTAAAAGATTCTATATAAAAGGATTTGATTTCATATTCAAAAGGAATAAATTATGTGTAGATACTTGAAGTTCCTTAAGTGGGAATATATGGTATGATCGAGTTTTTGTCTTTGATTTTACTTGTATGGAGATAATAGCTAATGCTCATAGTTATTACAATCTACAACTTATGTTCGTTGGTATAAGTTAGATGCTAGATAGTGTTGGGATATGCCGGTTCAAGCACCAGATAATTATCGATTCGATCGCCTGCCAAATTTTCTTCGAACCGCAAATTTAGACCGAAACACCTAGAGAAAGCTAGGAGAATGGATGAAGCGGCACCTCAATGACGCAGGACACGACCCTGAATCAAAAATTATTCCAAGGAGATTGGACCGTTGGTCATTAAGAAATAACCCTATGCTAGGTTCAACATGCCCAAATTATTTTTTTTCATTTTTTTATTCAAAAGAACTCATTCTTTTTCCATATTTTCTTTTTTTTTTCTTTTTTAATTACTAATAACCCATCTTTTTTTTTGCCGCTATTCCTAAAGTCGGCCTCCTACACCAACTTTGCCTTCACGACCGTGCGCCTTCACTACCGTGCGGACCGGGGGCTCACGGGGAGGCCTCGCCAACATCGACGAGGGGCGGAGTTGGCCCGGCAGGGTGGCGACGGCCATGGAGGAGTCGATGGCGAGGTGTTTGGAGGGGTCCGGCGGGCGGCTGGCAGCATAGGAAGGCCTGCGGAGGGACTTCACCGACGACACGGACGGAGACGGGGAGCCAACGTTGGGCTGAGGACACGGCGGCCAGGGGAGTTGGTGGCGCACTCGGTCTCAAGCGGTGCGACATCGATCTGGCCGTGGGTGACTCCAAGCGGAGGAGATGCGACGACTGCTAAGTGCGGAGGAGACGGACGTCCGACTAGAGACTTCCGGTCGACGAAGTGGGGTGCTCGGTCTGTTGGACGGGAAGATTGGGCGAAATGGCATGGGCATGGGCAAGCCGGCGCGAGAGGTCTCCGGCGGTGGTGATCAGCTGTCAAGTTGAAACAGGGGAGGCTGTTGACGGTTTTTGGATGCCTGTTGTTGGTCTCAGAGGAAGGAGGAGAGAAAGTAGAAGGAGAAGAGAGAGAAGTCCTGGGAAGAAAGTACCAGAGAGAAGAAAGAAAGCCCAGAAAGAAAAAGAAGGG
The DNA here is from genome assembly GCA_021397845.1 of Areca catechu. NCBI lineage: Eukaryota > Viridiplantae > Streptophyta > Magnoliopsida > Arecales > Arecaceae > Areca > Areca catechu. The sequence continues at coordinate 20,520,336 of CM038049.1, read as the reverse complement.
AGAACCAGAAGAGAGAAGAAGAGAAGGGGGAAGTCGGGACACACCCAGATGATTTCTCAAAACCTTTCTTCTTCGCTAATTTTATTCCCAATGAGAAAAGACTTTAAATAGAGTAATCTAAGATATCCGATATCCCAATCAGATATCTCAATCCCAATTCTAACAAATTCGAACTATTTATTTAAAAACAAACAAATCCAATTAAAGGATAAAATAAATCCTAAAAATAAATATTCAAACTAAACAACCGATAAGATCCTAAATTATCCTAAAAATTCTGATAACTTACTCTTGAATTTGAATTCAAGAGTGGTGCTGCATCAGGATTAGTGCTGATGATGACGACTTTAGGATATGTGCTCATCGACTCCGAGAACTTTGAGCCTGAAGATCGATCTCCTGCGCACTGTTGAAAGAAGTCGACCCGGAGAAGACAAGTTCGAAGACGATGCCAGGTCTGCCCTACGATCCATTCTGAAGGGAGAAGCTTCGTGACAAGTGGCAGAAATATCTTCGGACTTTCTCGGTGAGGCAGGATGAAGACATTTTGGCGACACGACAATAGCCCTTCATGAAGGGGAGACCAGGAAGCGGATCTCCGATCGACTCCATAATAACGGAAGAGGATACAGCGGTTATGAGTAGTCACCTGACTACTACCTCTGAATCATAATTGTTTCGAAATAGCCATGCGGTCGCTAGATCCAACTCTAACACCTCCAACCTGACCAATATTTTTTGATAACCGCCTACGATTACGGGCGGGACAAAATTGAGTAGTCTCCACCTCAAAGCGAAAATACCGAGTGATAGACTGGTCCAATCACTATAAATACTGGTAAGAGGGGATACTCGAGGTAAGGAGAAAAAATCATGGAAAAAGAACTCTTTCTTTCCTAGCCACCATTTTTTTCTCTTCAGAACTCTTCATTCTGTTACTAGAACCTGTCCCTGACTTAAGCATCGGAGTGTCCCCGCCGGAGAAAATCTGGTCAAGAACCTGTTTTGCAGGTGAGCTGGGAGAGCGAACCGGCGATCCAGCAGCTCCAACCGGTCAAGAAAGGTTCTACGCCAACAGATAGAATCCCGGCATTGTAGTCATGAAGTTAGTGCAGAGAAAAAGTATTATAGGATATCATTACTTTCAATATATGCATCGAAGGGGACAAGCAAAGAAAAGAATTATTGTTCAAGCCAGTAATAAATTCTATTATTTAATTATTGGTTTGACAAAACACTATATATTGTTGTTTATTATGATGATATTTCATATTATCGATAAATTTAATATTAGTGATATAGATTTTGTAATAAGAAAAAATGTTGAAAATCAATATCAAGTTCTACTCTAATTAGATTATTTTAGAAGATCATTGTTTTAATATTTTTATAATCTTATTTAATTATTTTTTGTATATCTTATTTCAAATAGGATTCTATCTTTATAATTGATTTAGAATTTATTGTTGACGTGGAGTCCCTGGATCGGCCGGTCACAGCCGCTGCATCGCAGGACCGCTCTCTGGTTCACCTGCAAAACAGGTTCCTTGCCGGAGTTGTTCCGGCAGAGGACACTCCGATGCCTAAGTCAGTGGTAGATTCCAGCCACAGAATAGGGAAGATGTCGAGAGTGGAAGAAAAAAAGAGTTCTTGGAGATTGAAAATGTGTATGTGCAAGATTATTCACGCGTACCTCTCGAGCCATCTTCCTTATCCATATTTAAAAGATGGCCTCCGGTCTGTGGCCCGTTCTTTTCCCGGAGATCATGGGGAGCCATTCACTCCTATGATTGGCGATCGTGGGTTGTCAATGAGCGATTCCGGCCAGATCGGAGGCGTGGCTGTAGGAATTGCGCGCCATGATCATGGCGTGATGATTGTCGATTGTAACCGTTGGTTACAGTTTCCTTTTTGGAACAGATTGTGATTCAAGCTTCGTGTTTCCCCTTGCGCGGGCCGAAGGCTTGATATTTCCCCGAGGTCGGAGATCATGTCTACGGCGGGGACCGAAGTTCGTGTCTTCGGAAGTTGATGAGTAGTTCAGACTTCGGCCGGGACCGAAGGTGCTACCCGAAGGACTGGCCTTCGGATGTTGTAGTTCGGTGTGAAACCTTGAGTTGCTTACAGTTGGTCTTCGCTTAGTCCGAAATCCGTAGTTCGGAGAACCGGGATTTCGATAAGTCGAATCGGAGCCTGATTCGTAGCTGAACCAGGATATCCCAATATTTATGAACTTTGATTTTTGGGGTTAAAATAGGAGTTTGATTTTTATCTATATCGTGCTTTATTTAAATGGATTTTAATTTCTCCTTTGTATATGAAAAAATAAGGAAGGGAGCAAGAGGCGTTAGAATTAGAATTATCTTTCTCGGTAAAATGTGAAAATATCTTTTGATAAAATTTATTTATTTTTTTATGTATTATTATGATTGTTTTGGATCGTGAATTGTCATTGTATTCCGGATACCGGCTGTTCGCCTGTTCCCCGCAATATTTCGATTCACCGTTCAAAATAAAGACCCGGTTGCCAGTCCCGTCGGGAAAGCACCCATTATCGCACAACGACGCGTATCTTTCTGGGTGGGGTCTGGAGGTTACCGCACCGGGAAGCCATTTATCCCCCGTGTCCGCCGCTCCATACCACCACCACGATCACTTCCCCGCACCCGAGCACCCGCGCTACCCTCTCCGTCGTCGCCTTTGGACGATCCGATAACCACGAGGCCAAACCCTAGCAGGGGTTCCAAGATCTCGCCGCCATTCATTCCCTTCACTCCTGCGTCGCTCGTGCGATAGGATTCGATAGGAGGTCGATCTTGTCTCCCATCCCTCGTAAACGCCTCTTTTCCCCCATTTGTTCACTTTTTTTTGTTCTCAAAATGTGAGCGAGCTCCACACTGTCCCGTTATTCTGAATCTGTTCTTGCTTTTTTTTTCCCCTCTTCCGTGTTTCAGCCCCGGGCTTTTTTTTTATATATATAATTTTTTAAATCAAAAGAAACTGCAATACTGATTGATTTTAGTTTTTATTTTTAGTGATTTTGCTGCAAAATTTTCCTTGTTTTTGGTGGGATTGAATCGGAATGGATGAAACTGCTGGCGAGGGGGAAGATTTGAAGTCCTTGCAGAATTCAGGCAGCGGTGGTGATTCTGGAATTAGGTATAAGAAGAAATCCTTGGCGCCCTGGAGATTCCAAGAAGGTTATCTCCATTCTTTCTCCAAAGGTCTCAACTTGAACATGGAGTTAAGAAAATTTATAGAGGAAAAGGAGAAGTATTCTGGAAAGGAGCCATGGAATTCTTTGGAGAAGGAGAAGGAGAAGGCAGGCAAATTTATAGGGGAAAAAGAGAAGTATCCTGAAAAGGAGTCATGCAATTCTTTGGAGGAGAAGGGTTCTGGAGAAAAGGAGGATCTGAAAGCTCTGGGGAATCTCAAGAGTGATCGTGATGCCAAAGTTATGGGCAAACGACAGAAGCGATTGGCCCCCTGGAGATTTCAGATTGGTTATGTCCGATCATCTTCCAAAACCGTAGATTGGAGAAAGAAAGTCTTGGACAAATCATTTGAAGAGTCTTTCCATTTTGGTAGGGAGGAATTGGTTGGGTCTGTGAAAACCATGAATTTTGGGGCTCAAGGTTCCTCAGAGGAGCCATTTAAATCAGTGGAGATGGTGAGTGATTCAACCAAGAAAGAATCTGCTCCAAAGAGGTACCCTTCTCGCATAAGAAATTCAGCAGATCGGTACACTGTTACTACTTTTAAGAAAGACACCACAAATGGTAGCAAGAAGGACACCCATGAGACTGAGGAAAGAGTTCAAAATCCAGTAGCAGTGATCGAAAATATAAATGGAAAGGTTGTGAAAGGAATTGAGATTTTGACAAAGAAAAGAACATTGGAGGAAGCACACCAAGAGAATAAACTAATGGAGACTAATAAGAAAGATTCTTCATGGCACATTGAACAGGATGGAAGCTCCCATGTTTATCAAGCAGAATGGAAGTTGAACACAGCAAGCAGTAACCTGTTGGAAAATATCGCTGCTCGTTGCAAGGTCAAGGAGACCTTACATGAGTTTCGTACCATATTTAGAAAGGTGTTTGAGGACGAGGAATCAAAGTCAAAGGAAGCTGATCAGGGTTTACGTGCTGATCTTATTGCTTTTAAGCTCTTCAAGGAGAAATATGGGCTAGGTGATGGTAGGAAGTATCTTGGAAGTGTGCCCGGAGTTGAAGTTGGCGATGAGTTTCATCTAAGGGTGGAGCTCTGTATTGTTGGCCTTCACCATCAACACCAGGCTGGTATCGATTTTGTTAACCAAGGCAAAATTAATGTAGCTATTAGTATTGTGTCCTCTGGTCATTATTCTGATGTCAAGGACAAATCTGATGTCTTGATATATACTGGTTCCGGAATTCCTAATAAAGATCAGACACTTGACCGTGGAAATCTAGCACTGAAAAACAGTATGGAAACTAAAACACCTGTACGAGTTATCTATGGTTTTGTTTACTACCAATCCAATAATTCCCAAGAAGCTAAGGCCAAGCAAAAGAAAGTACCTATTTATATTTATGACGGCCTGTATTTGGTTGAGAAATATTGGAGGACAAAAGGGAACGGTGATCACTATGTTTTTATGTTTCAGTTGAGAAGAATGGCAGGGCAACCCAAACTTGAGACTGCTGAAATTATGAAATCAAAAAAGTCACAAGCAGGTTTTAATTTCTATCTAGGAGATATATCTCATGGAAGAGAGAAACTACCCATTTCTGCAGTGAATGCTGTTGATACCGAGTATCCGATGCCATTCAAATACATAACAAATTTGATATATCCTTCTGAACATCACCCACCTCCTCCAAGTGGTTGTGATTGCATTGATGGATGCTCTGATTCTGGCAAGTGTGCCTGTGCTGTCAAAAATGGAGGGGAGATCCCATTCAATCATAATGGTGCTATTGTAGAAGCAAAACCTCTCGTCTATGAGTGTGGCCCTTCTTGCAAGTGCCCTCCATCTTGTCACAATAGGGTCAGCCAACATGGCGTCAAGTTTCCACTGCAAATCTTTAAGACTGAAGCAAGGGGTTGGGGAGCAAGATCCCTGAAAAGAATTCCATCTGGCAGCTTCGTCTGCGAGTATGTAGGAGAGATATTGGAGGATGAGGAGGCTCAGAAAAGGAGAAATGATGAATATCTTTTTGCTATTGGAAACAACTATTATGACAAATCCCTCTGGGAGGGCCTCTCAACTTCAATACCTGCTCTTCAAAAGGGTGCTTCATGTGAGACTGATGAAGCGGGTTTCACTCTTGATGCTTCTGCATTTGGCAATGTTGGAAGGTTCATTAATCACAGCTGTACGCCAAATCTTTATGCACAGAATCTCCTTTATGATCATGACGACAAGAGCATGCCTCATATAATGTTTTTCGCTTCTGAGGATATTCAGCCTTTACAAGAACTGACATATGATTACAACTATACCATAGATCAGGTTCATGATTCTGATGGCAATATAAAAAGGAAAAACTGCTTCTGTGGCTCTATTGAGTGCACTGGAAGGTTGTATTAAAATTGTTTGTATTCATTGAAATGGTAGCTTTATACAATTGGAAGTTTTCTAACTTTTCCAAGATCAATGTCTATGCAGCAAAACTTTGTTAGTATAGTGAGTGGATAAGATATTTTCACTCATTGAGAGTTCTCCATATTTCAAGGTGCTTTGATAAAACTTCCTTCAAAAAGTGATTTTTTGTCTTTGGTTAGGTTTTCTAAGCTGTAGATTTGTATCACTACAAATATGCTATCAAGTTAGAAAACTTTGGAGGTATAAAATGATTACCTTGTAGGAGACCTGGAGTACCCTTTTTCTTTGGTGAAATTTGTGATCTATATATTCTTCTATAAATTTTGAACTGATTCATTATATCAGGTAGATTTTAACCTGGACGTTTGCAGTAATCATGACCATACTTTCTAAGAGTACCTGCTTAAAACTAATATGTCGAGAACAGTGATTATATGCTTAAGCCGCCACTTAAATGCCTGTGCAATCAAATCATTTATACAGTCAATTAAATTTTAATTACCGTAGGTTAGTGGAACATCAGCAACAATTTCTAATGATATAATTTGATCAACTTATTTGATTGAAATGGTGAGTTCATGTGCAACAGGTAACACGATGGTTATTATCCAAAAGGTTATATAAGTGATATTCTTCTCTAGCTTGAAAGCTTCAAAACGTGATCTAGTGGATAGATCAAGGGTTGAAACACTAATAATGGTACCAGTACTGGAACCTTATCGGTACAGTATGATATGATATTGGTATGATACCAAAACATGGTATGCCTGTTGGTGCCACCACAGCGAAAATGAAGTGATGTACCATATGTCAACACACACAAGTTGCGAGGGGCATATCCATAGAGGTACCTTGCTAGCATGTTATGACATAGCCAGCATGCACTCATACTTGGATCTTGAGGTTTGATAGCCTATATATATGTTGCTTCTTTTACAGATACTACACAGCTTAATATGTGTTGTATGTACATATATGTATGCTAAAAATATAGCAAATGCATTTTCTAACATCCTCACAGTCAACTTCTACATTTCATCCTGTCCCATGCACCTATAGTGTATGCCTCGGAACCTGCCATGGCCGACATGGTAGGCCAACCACTAAGAGCTTGCAACATGGCCCACATTAAAGGTGTGCACGCACACAAGGGCATTTGGATTTTGAATTCACCCCAGACAATATCCAATACAGCTCAGCCCACGATTGTGCAAGCAAAATTGCATGGGCGAGATCAACAAACGCGACGTGCGGGTATAATGCCCGATTTGCTTGGTGATGAGCACTAACCCTCGCCTATGTATATCGTTTAAGTTCCCTTGGCTCACCATTACGCTGCTACTTTGCTACCTAAAAAACCTCCTCTCTATTTTCATGAGATCTTCACTTGATTTTGGCATCAGGGGTCCCCTGCTGGCCGCACTCTAGCAAGTGGACTTCTGTTTCTTTTGTTTCAGGTCACATCAGGCGTTGGAATCCTTGTCCGAGCACAACCATAACAATCTTTCCTCGCATCAGGGATGTGCGGTGTGCCTAGTCCGACCATGCTGACCTAATAGGAAGCTTCGCCAACCACTCCAATGACCTCGACAGTGCGATGCTTAGGTCTGGCCGGATTTCGGCAGCAACATATAGAAAGATTAATACATGGCTTTCCTCCCTCTTTTAACAGCATGGCTGTTAAAGGTATGTGCCTAGACCCTTCCTTGTCTTATTTTTTTTTTCCTAAACTCTTTTTTTTGTTTCTCAGTTTCTTATCCAGTTGCTATACTTGGATCAAGAAAAGATATGTACTCATGATCTTTGTCAACTTGGAGAATGTGCTAAATAGTTAGAATACCTTAAAAGATAATTAAGCGGGCGTTGTGGAAGAAAATCATTTGTAAATGGTACATTAAAACTGTTGGGACATTCATGCCGGGGTGTAATAAGCATTAAAAACTCATTGTGGTGAGACAAATATGTTCCATTCATGGTTTGCCTGCTTAAGAGCTAGCATTGATCCTCTATCTCTTTATCCTAGACATAAATGAAGTTACTAGTGACGTGGAAGGAAGCTGACGTGTAATCAGATGCCATGTCAGAAAAGTTGCCACCATAGACACTCCATCTCGGATTCCTTTGCCGGGCCGAGCTTCTCAAGAATGATAAGGTGGCCCGTCAAAATCGAGTTCCATCCTTCGTCAGGTCGGCACCCGCAAGCCCGAGACGCCTAGGCCGGAGCCGAGCGACCTCCTTCACCAGATCGAGCCCCTCCGAGGCTAAGCCCCCTGGACCGAAGTCGAGCTTAGCCTTCCTCCATCAGGTCGAGCCCCTCCGAGGCCGAGCCCTCTGGGCTGGAGTCGCGTGCTGACCTCCTCCGCCAGATCGAGCCCCTCCGAGGTCGAGCCCCCTGAACCGAAGTCGAGCTCAGCCCTCCTCCGCCAGATTGAGCCCCTCCGAGGTCGAGCCCTCTGAGCAGGAGTCGAGCCTTTCTTTGTCGGGTCGAGCCCTTTCGAGGTTAAGTCCCCTGAATCAGAGTCCAGCCCAGTCCTTCTCTGCCAGGTCGAGCCCCTCTGAGGTCGAGCCCCTCTGAGGTCGAGCCCCTCGGAGGTCGAGCCCCCCGGGCCGGAGTCGAGTCCCAGCTCTCTAGTTCGGCAACCACCTCGAACAATGCCGCCAGCCGCCAAAGGGGCGGAGCCACCTCCCCGAATCACCAGCGAGCCGCCCGAGGACTACGAAGAAGCACCCATCAAATCATAATAACTGTCCGCAGCCACCACTTACACCAGAAGAGGAAGAAGCTTCCTGACCGAGACGCCACGCTCTCCACCAACCGCCTGCACCACCCAGAAGAGAAAGTCAACCAAGGGATTCGAATCCCGGAGGCAGCGGCCCCCCAATCGAAATCCTGCCAGGTTTTCCGGAGTGGAACGATCGGAAGGAATATCAGAACGCATGGCAGCTTCTTTTATCACGAATCAGGAAATACGTCTCGTCCACGACACGGAACACCGCCGCACGCGCCTGCCAGCGCGGGAGAGATCTCGAGGTAGGCATTCAACAACCACCTGGGCTTAAAGGAACCTTCGACACCCCTAGCAGGGAGGTACGTAAGCTAAACCACAAACACTCAAGCAAGTAAGGGAAAAAGGCCATACGAAAGAACCACCTAGGAGACTGAGAATTCAAGGCTCTCGGAGATCCGCAAGAAGGATTGCCCGAACACAGCCATCCATCTCCAGTTCACTTCGGCCACCACCTTTTCCAGCCTACTTGCACCCTCACTCACATATCATTCACTCATCTTAGCATGGAGTCCATCTCAGTGGCTCGACCAGGAGGATCTGTTTCCCTGGATCGTCACTGACTTGACTGTCGGAGTGCCCCCGCCGGAATCCCTGGCCCGGGTCATTAACCTTTATTTCGCAGGTCCCAACGAGCAGGATATCACCGAGGAGACGAGGGGCGATCCGACGCCGACAGCAGCTATGGGCTATGACGATCTTGGCGGCAACAGATTGGCGCACTAAGTAAGGGGAGAGGCAAGATGCATCTTGATCCAACCTGAACCCCCTGCAAGCAGCTTACTGGGAGAATGGTGACGATGCGAGCGAGAGAAGTTTCCACCGGCCATGCGGGGGATCCCCCTTCTCAAGCAGACCCGCACGGTCCAGAGGAGGAGCTCCCCGCTATTGCTCAACCACCTCCGGCGGACATCCAGTTGGCCGCGCTCGTCCAGCAGATGCAGATTCTCACCACGGTGGTGCGCTAGCTCCAGCACCAACAACGGTCTTTGGCTACCCATCAGCAGCCAGGGACCCCCGCGGCCCACGTTGCAGCACCCCGCGATAGCCTGCATTCCTTCCAAGGAAGGCCTTCACAGTCGCGGGCCATTACTGATCACCGGGATAGTTACTTGACTCCGGCGAAGAGACAACGGGCCGGATCTGTCGACAGGGAGAGCCAGTCCCCAACCCTCGAGCGGGTAGCGGCCAAGCCCCGCTGAGGTCGAAAGGGCAAGACCCCCCTTCAGGGACGCCATTCCATGTCACATTCTCCGTCTCTTTCGACCTCCGCGGAGGGCTCCACCGACGAGGCCATCAGGCGCACAGCTGAGAAGCGCATGGAAGAGTACGAGCGCAAGCTGGCGGAATTATCCCGCCAATTTGCGAACATGCAGGGCTCTACTGATGAGCCGGCGGGCTACGATGCCCGTCCCCCCTTCTCCCGAGAGATCCAAGAGGAACCGGTCCCCGGTTGGTTCCGCATATCGTAGGTGGATCCCTACGACGGGACCACCGACCCCCTGGACCACCTGGAAAGCTACAAGGCCTTTATGAGGGTCCAGGAGGCCACCGACGCCCTCTTCTGCATTGCCTTCCCAGCAACCTTTCGGAAGGCGGCTCGGGTTTGGTTCACCCACCTCGAGCCTGAAAGCATCAACTCTTTCGCTCAGCTGGAACGGAAGTTCGTAGCCCACTTCGATGCCTGTCAAAAGGTGCCACGAGAGATGGACAACCTCTTTTCCATCCGGCAACAGAACCGCGAGCTTCTACGGGACTACGTGACCCGCTTCAAGGTTCTCCTTGGAAATTTACAATCTTGATGAGCCAGTCGCCATGCTGGCGCTAAAGCGAGGGCTCAGGACCTCCCGCCTGACCTACTCGCTCGACAAGAAACCTCCCAAGACCTACTCCGAGCTCCTCCTCCGAGCCCAGAAGTACATCCGCACCGAGGAGACGGATCGTATAAGATGGGAGCTTGAAGGGAAGCCGCAGAAGAAGCCAACTCCCGCCGAGGCCCCTAGAACCTGGAAGCCAGGACCCCCAGCTCTGAACTTCCGGCAGGGGCCGAGATCGAGGAGCACGCCCCTTTCGGAGGAGAGGTACACCCCTCTCCTCGCCCCGAGGATGAAGATCCTCATGGAGATCGAAAGTGAGCCCTACCTGAAGCGCCCACCTCCGATGAAGCCATCCACTAGCCGTGACAAGATAAAGTACTGCCGCTATCACCGCGACCACGACCACGACACCGAGGAATGCCGCAATCTCAAAGAGATTGAAGAACTCATCAAGAGAGGCTATCTCGGGAGGTTCGTGGGGGGCAGACCTTCGACAGAACCTCGTCCCTCTCCCTCCCACCAGTTCCTGCAGTCGACAACTGCCCTACCGAGAAGCCGGCGAGGATGATATGCTGGGGAGCCGAGCGCGCACCTAAGAAGGCCCGGGGGGCAGGGTATTCTGAAAATGTACTCCCTTTTTTGAGGGAAAGGGGAGATGGGGGGAAAATGTAAATAACGATGCCGTGGTCATCAAGATGACGATCGCGAAGCATCCTGTAAACGCATCATGGTTGATAGTGGAAGCTCCACAGATGTGCTTTTTTACGATGCCTTCTCCAGAATGAATTTGTCCTCCGCTCAGCTCAAACCTGTGCACATGCCCCTTATCGAGTTCACGGCGGATTCTGTGAGGGTTGAGGGAGAGATCACTCTCCCAGTTACTGCCAGGACCCCACCTAGGCAGAGCACTGTTATGATGACCTTCACAGTGGTTAGGCTTCTTTCGGCCTACAATGTGATCCTTGGATGACCCGGGCTCAATCTGCTCGACACCGTCGTTTCTACGAAGCGACTGCTAGTGCAGTTCCCAACTCTCCATGAAGTCGGCGAGATGAGAGGTGCACCTCAGCCGAATCAACACTGTTTCTAGACTCTCCTCGGTACCAAGGTCCCCGAGGATGATCCCAGGACGGACGATCTCGATCAAAGGGTGCAAGATCCCAGGGATGGCCCGGTCGAGCGCCTACTATCTTATCTGCTCGGAGCCGACCAGGAGAGGACGATACAGATTGGGGCCTAGCTACAAGATGAGGAAAGGGCCCACCTGCTAGAGTTCTTGTGGGCGAATGCAGATGTGTTCGCCTGGACGGCGGCCGATATGCCAGGTATCTCCTCTGACATCATCACCCACGAGCTGAGCATTGATTCAAAGTGCAGGCCAGTTCAGCAGAAGAAGAGAAGTTTCATCCCAGAGAGAGACGGCAATCAATGAGGAAGTCGACAAACTCCTCGCTACCGCCTTCGTCCGGGAGGTACAATACCCGAGCTAGCTGACGAATGTGGTGATGGTAAAAAAGAGTAACGACAAATGAAGGATCTGTGTGGACTACATCGACCTCAACAAGGCATGCCCGAAGGATAGTTTTTCTTTACCGAAGATCAACCAACTGGTGGACGCCACCTCGGATCACAGGCTGCTCTCGTTCATTGATGCATTATCCGAATACAATCAGATCCGGATGCACCCAGAGGACGAGGAGCACACTGCCTTTATTACTGACCAGGGGACATACTGCTACAAGATGATGCCCTTCGGTCTGAAGAATGCTGGGGTCACGTACCAACGTCTGGTCAACAGGGTCTTCAAAGACCAGATTGGCCGAAACATATAGGTGTACATAGATGACATGCTTGTCATGAGCAAGCCGAGCTTGGACCACATCGCCGACCTCACCGAGGCCTTCAACAACCTCCGAAAGCACCAGATGAAGCTGAACCTAGCAAAGTACGCCTTCGAAGTAGCAGCAAGAAAGTTTCTCGACTTCATGGTCACTTAGAGGGGCATTGAGGCGAACCCGAAGAAGGTCCAGGCGATCGTCGACATGGAGCACCCGACATCCAAGAAGTAGGTCCAGCGCCTGACAGGGCGTATTGCAGCTCTGAGTCGGTTCATCTCGAGGTCGGCCGACCGCTGCCTTCCCTTCTTCAAGGTGCTGCGCAAGATGCACGACTTTACCTGGACGGAGAAGTGCAGGACGGCCTTTGAAGAGCTGAAGGGGTTCCTGGCCTCTCCTCCGCTGCTCTCCAGATTGGAGGAAGGAGAGGAGCTTCTGCTTTACCTGGTGGTCACACCCGGAGCCGTCAGCTCGGTCCTCGTTCGTGCAGACAAGGACGGATCTCAGAAGCCGGTATACTACACCAACAAAATCCTCCGTGACGCGGAGATCAGGTATACCCGCTCCGAGAAACTTATTTTTGCTCTAATAATGTCTGCTAAGCGTCTCAGGCCTTACTTCCAAGTGCATCACATCATGGTCGTGACGGATCAGCCGCTGAGGACCATACTCGGCCGCCTCGAAATATCCGGGCGGTTGGCCAAGTGGTTCCTGACGCTGAGCGAGTTCGATATCGCATATCGGCCGAGGTTGTCGCAGAAGGCCCAGGTCCTAAGCTGACTTCCTGGTCGAGTGCACCGGACTTGTCGAGGAGCCGGAGCAGACATCCCTGGAGCGTCAAGTTGAGCCCGGAATAGAGGAGCCCTGGATCCTCCACGTGGACGACGCATCCAACTCCGGCGAGAGCGGAGCAGGCCTCATTCTCGCCAACAGCGGCGGGATCGTGGCGGAATGTGCTCTCCGCTTCAAATTCACCGCAACAAATAACCAGGCGCAGTACGTGGCGCTCCTCGCAGGCCTGAAGGTCTCACGCGAGCTGGGCGTGCAAAACTTGAAAGTCTTCACTGACTCCCAACTGGTGGCCGGACAAGTTTCCGGAGAATATGAAGCCAAGGACCCCCAGATGATGAAGTACCTAGAGCGAGTCCGCTCATGCACGGCGGGCTTCCGATGCTTCAACATCTTCCATATCCCCCGCGGAGAGAATACTCGTGCGGATGCACTGTCGAGACTCGCGACCTTACCAGACTTGTCGCTGGGGCGCGTATATATTGAGTACCTCGAAAATCCAAGCTAAGAAGCCCCGGAGGAGGTGTAGCAAGTCACCCCGGAGCCGAGCTGGGTGGACAGGTACATCAGATACATTACTGATGGCACCTTGTCCAAGACCACGTGGAAGCCGGCCTCGTAAAAAAGAAAGCCTCTCGGTTTGTCCTGATGGAAGATAGCTCTACCGCCGATCCTACTCCTACCCGCTCCTGAAGTGCCTGAGACCCGCGGAAGCAGCCTTCGTTCTCCAAGAGATACATGAAGGCCTGTGCGGGAACCATGTGGGAGGAAGGATGTTGGCGTACAAAGCTCTCCGCCAGGGATACTTCTGGGAGACCATGAGGGAAGACGCCATCGACTTCGTGAAGAGGTGCGACAAATGACAGAGCCACGCCCACATACAACGTCAACCGGCGGCACCGATCTCACAGTTCTCCATCCCTTGGCCGTTCGTCCAGTGGGGAATGGACATCTTAGAGCCATTTTCCCCTGCACCGGGGCAACAGAGATTCTTACCGGAGATTCTTACTGATGGCCATCGACAACTTCACCAAATGGGTGGAAACGGAGCCACTAGTGTGTATCATGGAAGCTAAGGTCTGCCAATTCTTCTGGAAGTCAATCATCTGCCACTTCAGACTCTCCCACTGCATCATCACCAACAATGGACAGCAGTTTGATAGCCGGGAGTTCGAAGAATTCTGTGCCGAGCACGGCATCCCACACCACTTCATCTCGGTGGCTCACCCCCAAACAAACGGCGAAGCCGAGATAACCAATCGGATTATCCTCCAATGACTCAGAACCAGGCTAGACCAAGCCAAGGGCAGATGGGCGAAAGAACTCTCGAGCGTTCTCTGGGCCTACCACACAATGCCCAGGACAGTGACGGACGAAATGCCTTTCAACCTTGTCTTCGGTGCTGAGGCCATCAGCCCAGTTAAGCTCGGCATGCCCACGCTGCGGGTGCAGCAATATGATGAGACGTAGAACCCGGCGTACCTTCTACTCAACTTGGACCTCCTCGAAGAAACCAGAGACAAAGCTCGGCTCCGGATGGTAGCATACCGGCAACGAGTGGCCCGGTACTACAACGCGTGGGTAAGGCCCAAGGTTTTCCGACCTGGTGCTGTGCCGAGCCGAAGCATCTTAACCCCGGGAGTGCGGCAAGCTCTCGCAGAACTGGGAAGGCCCCTATAAGGTGGTCAAAGCTCTTCTGCAAGGAGCCTACTATCTCGAGAATCTTGACGGTGTCAGGTTCCCGCGAACATGGAACGCTTGCAACCTGAGAGGATACTATCAATAGTGTAAGGCTTCCCTCCAATAATAATAAATAAAGGTTTCCTTTTGCACGAACCGCTCTCTGCTTTGCAGGAATGACGCTGCCATGCCCAAGGCCCGGCATGCTCAAGCTCGGAGCCCAGCTCTCCGGCACCGAAGCCCGGAGCCCAGTTCTCCGGCACGCTCAAGCTCAGAGCCCAGCTCTCCGGCACGACAAAGCCCGAGGGCCGACCCTCCGGCATCAGTAGTGAGAATCATCGCCTGGCCCCAGGTCTGGTGCTCAGAGACCGGGCCATGCCCTGGCACCAGGAGCCCAGCTTCTTGACATTCTAAGCCCGGATCTCACGACACTCTGGCCCTGAAACTTGGGGTTCGGCTCCCCGACATCAATAATGTAAGGTTCTTCCTCACCAATAACCAAAGTTTCCCTTGTGCAAATACTTTTTGCCTTGCAGGAGAATCTCCGCCGGACCCCAGGTCCGGCGCTCAAAGCCCGGAGCCCAGCTCTCCGGCCACCAAGTCTTCAAGCCCAGCTCCAAGACATCAAAGCTCGGAGCCAAGCACTCCGGCCACCAAGTTTTCGAGCCCAGCTCCAAGACATCAAAGCCCGGAGCCAAGTTCTCCGACCAACAAGTCTTCGAGCCCAGCTCCAAGACATCAAAGCCCGGAGCCAAGCTCTCCGGCCACCAAATCTTCGAGCCCAGCTCCGGGACATCAAAGCCGTGAGCCAAGCACTCTAGACACCAAGTCTTCGAGCCCAGCTCCGAGACATCAAAGCCCGGAGCCAAGATCTCCGGCCACCAAGTCTTCGAGCCCAGCTCCGAGACATCAAAGCCCGGAGCTAAGCACTCCGGCCACCAAGTCTTCGAGCCCAGCTCCGAGACATCAAAGCCCGGAGCCAAGCGCTCCGGCCACCAAGTCTTCAAGCCCAGCTCCGAGACATCAAAGCCCGGAGCCAAGCTCTCCAGCCATCAAGTCTTCGAGCCCAGCTCCGAGACATTAAAGCCCGAAGCCAAGCACTTCGGCCACCAAGTCTTCGAGCCCAGCTCCAAGACATCAAAGCCCGGAGCCAAGTTCTCCGGCCACCAAGTCTTCGAGCCCAGCTCTGAGACATCAAAGCCCGAAGCCAAGCTCTCCGGCCACCAAGTCTTCGAGCCCAACTCTTAGGCCATCCAGCCCGGAGCCTAGCTCTATGGCACTGATGCTTGGGACACTTAGAAACAAGGTGGAAGTCTCCCCTCCGATCTCATCACATGTAAAAAAAAAAAAAAAAGGAAAAGAAAAAGATGGTGAAGAAAAAGAAGAAGAAAAGATAAAGAAAAAGAGAGGGGAGAAGCAGAGTACCCATAATCCAAGATAATTGGAAATTTTCACTTCATTGAAAATTCCTCGGTTTATTACAAGTGTCCCTAGGCCCCCGACATGCCGGGTGGCTCAGGATGGAAAGCAAAACGAAGAGGTTACAGCTAGAAAGAAGCCCTACTCTACTCAGCCGGTGCCTTCCCTGGATGAAGCCCGGTTGGAACCTCACCCACCTCGATCTCCGCGATCGGGGATTCTCTTTCAGCCGCCGTCGCTGGTGGAGTCGATTCGGCCGCCGTCACATGTGCGGTCGGTTCGGCCGCCGCCACCTGCGGGGTCGGATCAGCCGCCACCGCATTCGAGGCCTGGTTTGCCTCGGCCGCACGCTCCTCTGCCGCCGCTGCCACAGAAGCCAAAGGTGTTCCCGCCGCAGAGCCTGGAAGACGGATGCGGGCCATCTGCTTGTCTGAAAGCATCAGGCGCAACAGAGATCGGTAGTACCCGAACCCCTTTAAAAAGGAGTCCGTTGCCACCTCCTTGAAGACCAGTTTGAACTCCTTAGATGCTTTGTAGCTGGCCACCACCTCGGCGACCTCCTTCCTGGCGATCTCTGCCCGGCTGACTGCCTCGGTCGACCTCTTGTCCGTGTCCTCAGACTTGCGGGAGGCCTCGGCAGCCTCTTTCTTCGCGGCCTCAACTGAACTAACGGCGGCAGAGATCTTCCTCTCTGCCTCGGCAACCTTCTGCTCGGCGGCCACGGCCTTCTTCTCGGCGGAGATGGTCCGCTCCTTCGCCGCCTCCAGCTCGGTTTGGAGCTCCTTCAACCGAGCACCTTTCGACTTGAGCTCCTCCTCGAGCTCCCTTGAGCGTCGCCCGGTGCTAGCAACTTTGCCCTGGAGGCTCTTAACCGTCATGTTGGCCTTCCAGAGCTCTTCGCTCTTTCGTCTCAGCTCTGTCTTTGAGGACTCGAACTCCGCCTTGCGCTCCTTGTCCTTCCTGACCCAGTTGCTGCAGTAGTCCCGGATCAATAGAAGCTCGGCACCTTGCTGCATCAAAGACGATGTTAGTCACCAAGAAAATGAGGGGAGAAGCGAGGCAAAGCAGAAATTCACTTAGTGCGTAGAGGTTGGAGAAGGATGTGCTGATGACGTCGGCCAGAAATCTCCCGCCCCTCTCATGTCGGTCGCAGGACTGGATGGAGAAGTCCATCATTTGCTCGGCGAGGGCCGGGTCCTTGATAAGGGAGACGTTGGGCCCCAACTTGAAAGGGACCCGACGGTAGTCCCTATCTTTGTTGCCTGCCGCCGGTGCGGGGTCATCTGCTCCATCGACTGAAGAGGCCGTCGGTATAGACTGAGGGCTCGGTGCCACCTCGAACGGCGCCACCGACGTTGGCCCCGCACCTTCCGGCTCCCCTTCCTCCTCGACCTCGACGATCTCCGGAGAAGGGGACGCCATCGCAGCAGCAGCGACAGCGGATCTGGTCCGGGTCACCACCTCAGACAATAGCGCCGGGGTCGGATCGCGCTGCCTCAGAGGCTCGGGGAGGGGCTCAGCGACCCTCCTCCTCTCGAGAACGGGCTCAGCTGGCGCGGCCGGCATCGACCTCGCACCAGCATCTACCCGAGCCCTCTTCGGGGCGGGCTCACCGGCGCCCTCCGCTTGGTTCCTTTCCTCGAAAAACGAGAGGAGCTCGTTCATGGAAAACTTCATGCCTGCAATCGAGGAAGAAGACATCAGCTTAAAAAAAAAAAAAAAAAAAAAAGAAGAAAAAAGAAAGAAAAGGATTTTCGAGCCGAACTCACCCAACTCCTGTGTTGGGCCGACCCCGGCCTCGTGGAGATTCTGCTCTGACAAAAGAAACTCGAGGGAAGGAACCTGTGCGGTGCGGAGCAGCTCGTAAACATCTTTGTCGGCTGCTTCGACCGCGGAGTTTCGATTGGATGACCGATCTGGGTCACTCCACACCCAGTCAACCCCCTCGACGGTGGCGAAGAAAAATTTGTTCTTCCACCCTTTGATGGAAGAGGAGAGTTCAAATTTGATACCCCTCGGGCGAGAAGAAAGAGACCACCACCCGTCCTCGGTGGGGTGGCGCTTCAGAGTGAAGAAGGCTCTGAATAAGGAGAAACGGGCGACGATCCTGTGGAAGTGGCAAAGCACAATGAAGCAGAAGACGGTCCTTATGTCATTCGGAACAAGTTGAACAGGGACCAGCCGATAGTTGCTCAACACCGATAAGAAGAAAGGATGGAAAGTGAAGCGGAGTCCTCCTGAGAAGGTATCCTCATAGAAGGCGATCCGGCCCGGGCTACTGGAAGTAACCCGATCCCCCGGTCGAGGGATCGAGAGCTAGACGAAGTAAAGGATGCCGTAGACATCCCGAATGGTCTCCAGTTCCTCAGCTGAGATTGTCGAAGCAATCCCACCGGAACCTGTGGACCGAGAAGGGTCAAGAACGGGTTCAGCTGGAGGAGCGGGGACAGGTCCAGGTTCCCTAATGACTATGCCACCAGGGGGACGCCTCCTACTAAACTCGAAGCGCGCCCCATCTCCCTCCTCATCAGAAGAAGAGGAAGACGGCGGTCTCGGCCTAGAGGGCCCGGCCTCATCCTGGTTAGTTGAGAGACGGAAATTTGGTCCGAAGTGAGACATGATAAAGGAGATGAAGGAAAGAAGTAGAAAGAAGGAAAAAGCGGACAAGGGTCTGGAGATGAACCTAGCCCTAGGAAGAAGATCCTACTCAATCGAGACAAGAAGGGAGACTAACCTGCTGTGAACTTTGGAAGACAAAAATGGCCGGGAGAACGAAAGAAGAGCCTCGGTACGAGGGCTGGCACGCAGGATTTGAAAGGAGGTATGTTTCAGGAAAGGCTACTTTTCCTTTCGAAGTGACCGGCGTCCGGCCGTACCGTTACAGCTCCCCCATCGGTGGATCCGTGCCACGTGTCGTCAATCGGCAAGGTTGGTGCTTGATTCCGACTGCGGCCGTTCTGAATTCTGTGCCCGCAATAACTGCTCTTCGAACATGTTCACGTGGCTCCCACAGATAGGCTGAAGGAATCGCTCCACGAAGCACCGGCGATCATGGCCATCATTGTGCCAGATTTTCGCCTTTCCACGTCAGCACTGCATTTACTCCCTTCGCCCGGAGCGCCCCGTGCCAACGGGACTCAGGAGTGGGAGGCAAATGATGTGGCAAGAAGCTGACATATAATCCCTGTTATATGCCATGTCAAAAAAGCTGCCACGGTGGACACTCCATCTCGGATTCCTTTGTCGGGCCGAGCTCTCCCAGAATGACAAGATGGCCCGTCAAACCGAGTTCCATCCTCCACCAGGTCGGCGCCCGCAAGCCCGGGATGCCTAAGCCAGAGCCGAGCGACCTCCTTCACCAGATCAAGCCCCTCCGAGGCTGAGCTCCCTGGACCGGAGTCGAGCTCAGCCTTTCTCCGCCAGGTCGAGCCCCTCCGAGGCCGAGCCCTCTGGGCTGGAATCGCGTGCTAACCTCCTCCGCCAAATTGAGCCCCTCCAAAGTCGAGCCCCCTGGACCGGAGTCGAGCTCAGCCCTCCTTCGCCAGGTTGAGCCCCTCCGAGGTCGAGCCCTCTGAGCAGGAGTCGAGCTTTCCTCCGCCGGGTCGAGCCCCCTGGATCGGAGTCGAGCCCAGCTCTCCTCCGCCAGGTCGAGCCCCCCGGGCCGGAGTCGAGTCCCAGCTCTCCAGTTCGGCAACCACCTCGGACAATGCCGCCGGCCGTCAAAGGGGCGGAGCCACCTCCCCAAATCACCGGCGAGCCCCCTGAGGACTACGAGGAAGCACCCATCAAATCATAATAACTATCCGCAACCACCACTTACACCAAAA
Organism: Areca catechu; assembly: GCA_021397845.1. Taxonomy (NCBI): domain Eukaryota; kingdom Viridiplantae; phylum Streptophyta; class Magnoliopsida; order Arecales; family Arecaceae; genus Areca; species Areca catechu. The sequence continues at coordinate 20,500,593 of CM038049.1, read as the reverse complement.
GAGGAAGAAGCTCCCTGACCGATAAGCCACGCTCTCCACCAACCGCCTGCACCACCCAGAAGAGGAAGTCAACCAGGGGATTCGAATCCCTGAGGCGACGGCCTCCCAATCGAAGTCCTGCCAGGGTTTTCGGAGTGGAGCGACCGGAAGGAATGTCAGAGCGCATGGCATTTTCTTTTATCACGAATCAGGAAATACGTCCCGTCCACGGCACGAAACACCGCCGCACGCGCCTGCCAGCACGGGGGAGATCTCGAGGTAGGCATTCAACAACCAACTAGGATTAAAGGAACCTTCGACACCCCCAGCAGAGAGGTACGTAAGCTAAACCGCAAACGCTCAAGCAAGTAGGGGAAAAAGGCCACACAAGAGAACCACCCAGGAGACTGAGAATTCAAGGCTTTCAGAGATCCACAAGAAGGATCGCCCGAACACAGCCATCCATCTCCAGTTCACTTCGGCCACCACCTTTTCCAGCCTACTTGCACCCTCACTCACACATCATTCACTCCTCCTAGCTGGAGTCCATCTCAGGGGCTCGACCAGGAGGATCTGTTCCCCTGGATCGTCACTGACTTGACTGTCGGAGTGCCCCCGCCGGAATCCCCGGCCTGGGTCACTAACCCTTGTTTTGCAGGTCCCAACGAGCAGGATATCACCGAGGAGACGAGGGGCGATCCGACGCCGATAGCAGCTACAGGCCACGACGATCTTGGCAGCAACAACTAGAAATATAAAATAAGATGTATGATGGTGTAATATGTTAATTGGTTATATTCTGTTGATCAGTGAGAAAAGGATAAGGCTGAAAAATTGAATACAAATATGGGCAAAAGAGATGATAGGGCCTAAAAATCAGTAGGATGGAATCTGTGTGTTTTACAACTTCAATGTAAATAAAAGGAATAAAAACATGGACCGGCCAAAATAGACGGCCAAAAATCGCAATAACATGACCACTTATGTTATCATGAAATTATTATACATATGGACAAGGAGATATGTGATGACATATCTACAAATATCTAGAGGCAAGTGGATGAAGAGAGATGTGCTTAAGGGCTGACATGTAGTTGCGCCAATTGCAAGTAAATGATGAATATATTTAGATGACATGCACATTTGCAGAAAAGATTTTAAAAGACCATGGTAAGCATCTCTGTCCAAATCTGTGTTGGAAGGTATAGAAAGAGAAGAGTAAGGACTTGCTAATATCAGGTAAAGTTTTCAGATATGATTTGCAAAAGCTAAAATAATATCGCTAGTAAACCTTGGCAGGAATGATTGGCAAATAAACATGAAGCCAATCCTAAATGGTCAAAGTTTGATGCTTTGGATGCTTATTACTTTTTGTTTCTTTATTTTTTTTGTTATACTCTAGGTAATTTAAATTAAATCTCACTTTTCTTTCCCCTCCAATTTATGTCTTTTCCTTTATTTTTGTTTCCTTGTTGTCTTTGTCAACATTTTTTCTTGGACTTGCTGTCCAAGTTAAGTTGCCATCATTTTTATAAAACAAAGGGTAAGGCATTATATAAGGACCTATGTGGCCATGTCTTTAATCCCACATTTGTTGGGCGCTTGGAAGATTTTGAATACCTATACAGGACAAACAAACCCAAACAATAACTTCTAACTAGCCTTTTTGGATAAGATCCTAGATTTTTACAAATTGTATAAGAGCAGAGCTGGTATATGGTCCATGTGGACTAGGGGCACCATAACATGATCCCTTTTGGTGCTGACATGGGCCAATTTTAGTGTTTGTGACTAGATTGATTGGATTTGGATCTGGCAACCTAAACAAGGGGAGCACGGGCATTTGCTCACATCAGTTGTACATTGGGAGATCTTGAATACTTATATAGGGCTAAGAAGCCTCATTATTGATGCTTTTTTGAGCAAGGTCCTAGGGAGTTACACATTGTCTTGAATATTTTATTATTTATGTTAATGTTTAATATATGGAAATTGTAGCTTCTTCAAGAATGTTATTTTTTTTGCTTATATGTTTGAATGTATTCTTAAATGGATAAAACCATGCAACTGTTGGTAGGAGGACTATTTTCAACAACCTTGTCAAAAATACATTCTTGTATTGAGTTATGCCTTTAGTTTTGTAGGTGACTCAGTTTACTTGTAAAATTGACTTTTTAATAATGACTTTTAAATGCTCAAGTATTTCTCAAATTATAAATATCCATATGTTTTATTATATGCAAGTACTGCTAAAATGAAGGGCAGAGGAAAAGGAGGATCGTGGACACATAGCCCTTCTAGAGAAAAACCTTATCATATCTCATTGTGTCCCCTCCAAGTCCAAATCTACATATTGTGCCCCGTGTGGGCTTACTGCAGTTGTGGACTATCAGTCCATTGGTGCCAGGAAGAAGCCTCTTTCAGGGACTTTCTTGTTGTTCCCAACTTTACATTTTGAAATTTCAGGGAGCCATTAATTTTGACTTCCCAATTTCAAATTTAGCAACCAACTTTTGAATTAGTTAGGATAAATTAAATGAATTTCATTCAGATCTACAATCTAGTTAAAAGCTTTTCACTGTGCTCTCTTGTGTCCCATATAACAGCTTTTTCTCCCCTCTCACTCACACCAAAACTTTAATAAAACTCAAACGACTTCCTCTTCCCACCACAAGCTCTCCATGGTGGTTCGTTGGATGAGAGATGCCCATTCCAAATCCGACCATTGCACCACCTAGGTTTCTACTCTCTCTTCTTTCCTTTCTCTGGCAGTGAGGCTGTTATATACCTAAACATGGTAATGCGGGATTGAATTCTATCACATTCAATAGCCTGAATTTTGCTGATTTAAAGTTCTTTAATTGTAGGCTTTAGATTGAAATCATTAGGGTTTTTTGAAGTATGATAATAACCAATCATGGTAGTATCATAAGATCTTTAAGTCCATAATTTTAGGGGTTCAAAAGGAGTCAATTTGGATAAGTTGAGGGTTCAGTTACCTCCACATCACTGTAGCATGAATATTTATGCTACAATACCTGTGGGCTGATAGGACTTAGGAGTCAAAACTAGCTTGTTTTCAAAACTTTTTGAGGGCTTTGTTTCCATCTTTGTAAAGAGTCCCAGAAGGGCTAAAATCCATTAACTTGTGGTCAACTTCGTGAGCCTTTATAAAATGGGTCGAGCAAAAGACATGCATAATGGTTTTGGTCATTGTGAATGGAATTGAAGATTTTTTTGATACAGAGAATGGAATTGAAGCTTTGAGACGAGGTTCCCCCCTGTTGTTTTCTCCCTCTTTCCCCTCCCCTTCTCCTCCTCTCTCTATTTCCTTCTACTTATTCCTCTCTTCTCTCTATCAATCTTCTTCCTCTTCTTCTTTATGTCATTAATCTGTTGTTTATCCCTGCTTCTTTTAGGCTTTGAATAAATCATATTGCTATTAACAGATCCCTGTGTACATTCTTTGATCTAACTTGATTGCAAGTTTATATTTAATTGTCTAAGAAAGATCTAGATTGTGATTTGGTACGTCTTCCCATGTATAGGTGTCCAAAATTGATATTTTGTTGAACAGTTATTGCCCTAAATTTCAAATATTCTTATTGACTACCCTAATCTTGGAACCTGGACAACAAGTGATAGTCCTTCGTAATCATTATCCTTTGTCTCATGGTCCACTATTGCATGTAGGCAGCCTTAACCCAATGCCGTCCTACATCAAAATTGGAATCAAAGATAAAGAGTCCTGCTTTTCTTCCTTACTTTCCCTTGATCTTCTTTGTATCCCCTCCTTTCACCCTTCTATCATGTCCTCAAATGAGTTGAGTTTCAAAATTGATGATCTTCATGAGCATGTCGAACATGAGAAGATCTTTTGCCAAATGGATGGTAGGTTGACATATATCAACAATGATGTGATGTTAGTGATTGCTATATTTCAACAGCTTTAGATATTGAAAAGCTCTCCGAGGATGAACTCCTAATCAAGAGTCAGGAGAATGAAGAAACTAAAGAAACACTTCATGGAGAGCTTACAATCAAAGCTTCTAAATATGAAGGGCATATGTTCAAAATTCTATCATACAAAGGTTTTTGCAATCGATGATATATTGATTAAGGATGCTACAATTGATGATCTATTAGGTATTTATAGGTAGTGTTGTACCCTGACGGCTCACCCTCAAGCAGACCCGGCCCATTCTTGCGGTCCGACCGGGCCACCCCTTCAGAGCTCCGATTGTTACCCCATCAGCAGTCCGACCCATCGGAGCTGAGGTCCGAACAACCTCTCCTGCTGGGGTCCGGCCCGTCGCTCTCCTTCAGCGGTCCGACCCATCGGAGCTGAGGTCCGAACAACCCCCTCCTGCTGGGGTCCGGCCCGTCGCTCTCCTTTAACGGTCCGATCCACCGGAGCTGAGGTCCGAACGACCCTCTCCTGCTGGGGTCTGGCCCGTCGCTCTCCTTCAGCGGTCCAACCAACCCGAGCTGAGGTCCGAACGACCCTCTCCTGCTGAGGTCCGACCCGCAACTCTCTTGCTGGGGTCCGGCCTGTAGCTCTCCTTCAGAGGGTTGGCCTTTAGTCCGGCCGACCGGCTTTCCCACGGCCGACGTCCGACAGGCGAGCCTTAGCATCCAGAGAATTCCAGAAGCACCTTTCTGTTACTACGGGATCCTGTTATCCCAACAGCCATGCTCCACTACCACGATGCCGCCGTATCTGCGTGCCACGTGGCCACTCTCCAGATTCTCCTAGGGACATATCGGTCTTTCTCAACCTCTCCCCTAATGGATTTTGGACTGTTCCGCGCCTATATAAGGTACCCGAGGGACCCTGCTCGAAGGTAGAAGAACTCTTCCCTCTCCATACACTGTTCCTTTTGTGGTTCCTCCATTCTATTGCCTTCAACCTCTTACTAACTTAGGCATCGGAGGGTCCCCCACCAGAACACCACCGGCGTCCTTGGGGACTTTGTTGCAGGTTCGTCCGGGAGAGGAGCGCTCTAACATATCCAGCCCCGGTCCAGGAGTTGATGCTGCAACAGATTGGCGCTAGAAGGAAGGGCGGCCTTTTCTCTAAAAGGAGGAATCCATCGTCCGGGCAACAAAATGGCTATGAGAAGAGCTCCAAATGCCACTACCAGAAGGGGTATCTCTCCTTCCAGGTCTGAGAAACCTCCCAGAGAGAACGATATCGTTGCCACCGCCCCTACTACTGCAGAACCTACCATCACACCGGGGTTGCAGCAGTTCCAAACTTTGGTAAATCGCGTTGAAACGCTTACTACTGCAGTCCGGCGTTTCCAGGAAGCCGTCGACAACTGACAGCAACTACCAGCTGTTTCCTGCACCAATCCTCTAACTGCTGCTGAGGGAAGTCGACGGCCGGAGGTCCCTCAGCATTGTTCTCACGCCGCTGCGGAGCCTCAGAGGTCCTTGGATGACCGTGCCGACGGCAAAAGGGCAAGGTCTGCTTTGCCTTCCTGCGTTGAATCTATCTCGGTCGGCGGTCGGCTTGCTGCCGAACCTCCGAGGGACTATGCCAGCAAGATCATGCGCATGGAGGAGCGCATTATCGAAATCGCCCTCCGGCAGAAGGCCGAGGGGGACAGGTATACGACTCCCGTCCCCCGTTCTCTAATGAGATTCTGGCGGAGATGATTCCCCGCCATTTCAAGATCCCACAAGTGGACCCTTACGACGGTACCATTGATCTGATGGACCATCTGGGCACATACAAAGCCCGTATGATGGTACAAGGCGCCTCCGACGCCCTCCATTGCATCGCCTTCCCTGCTACCCTTAAGAAGACCACCCGGATGTGGTTCTCCACCATCCGGCCAGGTACGATCTACTCATTTTCTCAACTCGAATCACTTTTCCTTTCCCATTTCAGGACTTGCAGTCGGACCCCAAGGAATACGACTGCCTCTTCTTCGTGGTATAAAAGGAGGGAGAGACCCTTCGGGATTTCATGGCCCGTTTCAACTCAGCGGCCATGGAAGTCCCGGACTTGAATGAAGCTATAGCAATGTCAGCCTTCAAGCGAGGGCTTCGCTCGTCCAGGCTGACCTTCCTGGACAAGAAACATCCGACAAGCTACAGCGAACTTCTGGCAAGAGCGCAGAAGTACGCCCTAGCGAAAGAACAAGCGGCCGGCCGACGTCAAGCTGAGGGAAGGCCGACCCCTAAGAAGCGGAGCGATAAGGCTCCTGAAGTCCGACCTCCAAGTGATATGCGGCGGTCGGCCCAACGCCGAAGTCCGAAGCCGAGGGACTTCCCCCGACGGTTCGAGACTTATGCGCCTCTGACTCTACCAAGAGAGATCCTTCTGGAGATTGAAAACGAGACTTTTCTGCAAAGGCCTCGGCCGATGAGGGGCCCTCCTTCTCAAAGAAATAAAGATAAATTATGTCGGTTCCATAGGGACCGCGGGCACAGTACTGAAGAGTGCCTGCAGCTGAAAGACGCCATTGAAGACCTCATCCGGAGGGGATACCTGTGCAAGTACGTTCGACCCCATCGGGATCGGGCTGAAGCATCAAATGCCCGAAACCCTCCGGAGGAGACGGAGCTCCCCAATCAGAGGCCGACTGGTGGGGATGTCGGCATGCTGCATCGGCGATCCGGAGGAAGTTATGAGGATGGGACCGATATTGCTAAAAGGTCCCGGGGCTCCAATGCAATCACTTTCTCTGATGAAGATCTTCTGGAGACTCATGTTTTTGAAAATGATCATGTAGTCGTGTCGGCAGTGATTGCCAATTACGATGTAAGGAGAATACTTATAGGTAATGGAAGCTCAATAGAGGTATTGCTGTACGATGCTTTTGTGAGAATGGATCTATCCAGGTCCGTGCTGCAGGAATCCCCCGCATCGCTAACGGGCTTCGGGGGTAACTTTGTCGAGGTGGAAGGGGAGATAGTTCTCCCTGTGACGATCGGAATGGAGCCTTTCCAGAAAACCCTCCCCATCAATTTTGTGGTCGTTCGGACGACCTCGCCTTACAATGCTATCCTGGGCCGACCGGCCCTCAACAAATTCAAAGCCATTGTGTCCACTTACCATTTGTTGGCGAAATTTTCGACTAGGAGCAGGGTCGGAATGATGAGAGGAGACCATCGGATGGCCGGGCAGTGTCTGACCATTATGAACCAACAGTCAGAAGGCCATCCCACTCTGGAGCAACTTGACCCAAGAGCTGAGGCTGATGGCCTTGGTCAGCCAGGAGAAAAGATTCTGTTTGTTCCCCTTCGAGAGGATGATCCCACCAAAGTCCTTTAGATTGGAGGTTCCCTCAGCGAAAACATTAAGTCAGAACTGATCGGCTTCCTTAGGAGTAATGCCGATGCCTTTGCTTGGTCGGCGTCGGACATGCCTGGAATACCGTCGAAGGTCATCACTCACCAGCTCAAGATCGATCCGACCTACTGACCTGTCCGATAGAAGAAGAGAAGCTTCGCTGCCGAAAGGCAGAAAGCCATCGATGATGAAGTCAAGAAGCTCCATGATGCTGACTTCATCAGGAAAGTCCACTACCCTGAGTGGCTGGCGAATGTGGTTATGGTGAAAAAGGCCAACGGGAAGTGGAGGATATTTGTAGATTACACCGACCTCAACAAGACCTGTCCGAAGGATAGCTTCCCAGTATCCAAGATTGATCAACTGGTGGATGCCACGGCCGGCCACCAACTTCTCAACTTTATGGACGCATTATCCGGCTACAACCAAATAAAGATGCACCCGAAAGATGAGGAGAAGACCGCCTTTGTCACCGACAAGGGTCTGTACTGTTATCGGATGATGCCCTTCAGCTTGAAGAACGCCGGTGCCATTTTTCAAAGGCTGATCAACCGAGTGTTCGAAGGTCAGCTGGGCAGGAACATGGAGGCTCATGTGGATTACATGATAGTGAAGAGTCTCCATAAGGCCGACCACATCAGGGACTTGCAGGAATCCTTTGATGCACTCAAGCGCCATCGGATGAAGCCGAACCCCACAAAATGTACTTTTGGGATAACCTCTGGCAAATTCCTTGGTTTTCTGGTCACACAAAGGGGAATTAAAGTGAACCCCGACAAGATAAAGGTCGTCACTGAGATGGCGCATCCAACCAACAAAAAGCAGGTGCAAGAGCTCACCGGCCGAGTCGCCTCTCTCAGCCATTTTATCTCCCGCTCGGCTGAGAAGTCCCTACCATTCTTCAAGACCCTGCACCGGTCGGAGGGTTTTGTTTGGACTGACGAGTGCTGGTCGGCTTTTGAAGCATTGAAGGAGTACTTGAAGAACCCTCCATTGCTGGCCAAGCCGACGGAGGGGGATCCTTTGTACCTCTATCTTTCGGCGTCAGACGAAGTGATCTGCGCCGTCCTCGTGCGACTCGGAGAGGACGGACAGCAGAAGCCTATCTATTATATCAGCAACGTCCTCCACGACGTCGAAACAAGGTATCCCAAGATGCAAAAGTTAATATATTCTTTGGTCACGTTCGCCAAGCGGCTCCGACCGTATTTTCAGGCGCATCCGATTATAGTGATGACCGACCAACCCTTCAAGGCAATCCTTCGAAGCCCAGATATATCCGGTCGGCTCGCCAAGTGGGCTGTCAAGCTAGGCGAATTCGACATCTCTTTCCAGCCACAATCTGCCTTGAAGGCCCAGGTAATTGCTGACTTCATTACAGAGTGTACATGGAGACAAGAAACGCCTCTTCAAATGGCCGAAGCACCTGAAGCTGACGCCATCCACGAAGCCGAACCAGCTTGGACCCTCCACGTGGACGGGGCGTCCAACCTTGCAGGCTACGGGGCCGGACTGATCCTGACCGACCCGGATGGGGAGAACCTGGAATATGCGTTGCATTTTTTATTTCAGGTGTCAAACAATCAGGCGGAGTATGAAGCCCTCCTCGCGGGGTTACGAATCGCCGTTGAACTGGGCATCAGCCGACTCAGAGTCTTCTCCAACTCCCAGCTGGTGGTTAATCAAGTAAAGGAAGAATTTGAAGCAAGGGATCCGACCCTGGTGAAGTACTTAAACAAGGTACAAAACTTTATCTCTCGGCTCAGATTTTTCAAAATCCTCCACATACCTCGTCTGCAGAACTCTCGAGCGGACGCTCTGTCAAGGTTGGCTACGGTCGCTGTCAGCACGTCCGACCGAACTTTTGTAGAGCATCTGCAGCACCCAAGTATTGCGGAAGAGCCGACTGAGGTCCACCAGTTGGAACAAGAAACTTCTTTGATGGATCCAATCCTTACTTTCCTGGCTAAAGGAACTCTTCTGGAAGATCCGGCGGAGGCCAAGCGGGTGCGCTTGACGGCCTCTAAGTACGCTGTCCTTCACGGCATCCTGTATAAGTGGTCATTCTCACAGCCACTGTTAAAGTGCTTGGGGCCGACTGACGCCGACTACGCCCTCAGAGAAGTCCATGAAGGCATCTATGGCGACCACCTCGGAGGAAGGTCCTTAACTTATAAGATCATCCGACAGGGGTACTACTGGCCTACCATTCAGAAAGACGCGTCGGACTTCGTCCGAAGGTGTGATGCGTGTCAAAGATACTCCATTATTCAAAGGAGGCCTGCCAGTGAGCTGACGCCGATCACTGCCCCGTGGCCATTCGCACGGTGGGGGATGGATATCTTGGGACCTTTTCCCCCGGCCTCCGGGCAACGGAAATTTTTGCTTGTGGCCATCGACTATTTCACCGAGTGGATGGAGGCTGAACCACTAGCACGGATAATAGAGGCCAAGGTGGAGAACTTCATCCGGAATAATATCATCTTTCGATTTGGTATTTTCCGGACGATTATTACTGACAATGGAAGACAGTTCGACAACTTTAAGTTTCAAGACTTTTGTCAGCAATATCATATCTCTCACCGACTCACATCGATCGGGCATCCTCAGTGCAATGAAGAAGCTGAAGTTATCAATCGGACAATCTTGCATGGACTGAAGACCCGACTGAATGAAGCTAAAGGGCTTTGGGCGGAGGAGCTACACTCAGTATTATGGGCATACCGGACGATCGCCAGAACGTCAACCGGCGAAACCCCATTCAACCTCACTCACGGGAGCGAAGCTGTCATCCCTGTTGAGACCTCTCTTCAATCTCTCCGGATTGACCACTACGCCGAACCGGCTAACTCCGAGCAGCGAAGGGCTGACCTGGACTTGCTCGAAGAAATTAGACTTCGGGCAGACATGAAGATGGCGGTATACTGCCAAAAGATGGCGAAATATTACAACTCGCGTGTCAAGGCGCGATCTTTCCGGGTCGGAGACAGTCCTGCGGAGGACCGAAATTTCGAGACCGACCGAGCAAGGCAAGTTTTTTTCCAAATTGGGAAGGACCTTATCGGGTCGTTGAAGTGGTTTGAGCCGGCACCTACCGACTTGAATTTTTGGACGGATGACAGATGGCGCGTTCGTGGAATGTAGACAACCTTCGCAAGTATTATCAATGAAGTCCACATTTCTTCTACGAACCACTTCCGAAAGTCCGACTCCGGTCGGCAGAGGCTCTAGGACAGCCCACTTCCGAAAGTCCGACTCTGGTCAGTAGAGGCTCTAGGGCAGCCCACTTCCGAAAGTCCGACTCCGGTCGGCAGAGGCTCTAGGGCAGCCCACTTCTGAAAGTCCGAATCTAGGGTAGCCCAATCCGGAAAGCCGACGGACCAACACTTAGGTTAAAATTTCTAAGCTCGTTGCTCCGGCCTGAGCTACAATCCGACCGCTACCTCAACTGCTTCTGGGTCCGAAGAGCCGACGGACCAATACTTAAGTTAAAATTCCTAAGCTCGTTACTCCGGCTTGAGCTACAATCCGACCGCTGCCTCAACTGCTTCTGGGTCCGGAGAGCCGACGGACCAACACTTAGGTTAAAATTCCTAAGCTCGTTGCTCCGGCCTGAGCTACACTCCAATCACTACTTCAATTGCTCTTGGTTCGGAAAGCTGACGGACCAATATTTAGAGCGGAAATCCTAAGGAAATATAGTTCGGCCTGGGCCACTATTTGACGTTTGCCCTGGAGGTCCGACCATCTGTTCGGATCAGCAGGCTAGTCTACACTTAGTGAAATTTCAGAGGGAAGAAAACAAGACATTATGAAAAAGTTCTTCATTACTTCAAAAAAGTTCCCTTACAAATTTGAAGGTCAGATCTTTACAAACGACTAGGTTTGACCCTCGGGAGGTACAGTATCCACGGCCGCTCCAGCCCCCTCGGCAACAACAGCCGCTTCGGCCTCCTCAGCCCCTTCGGCTGCTTCTGCTTCGGCTCCAACTGGGGCGTCCGTTCCGGCCACTTCTACGATGGCCTCCACTGGAGCATCAGCTGCTCGGGCAGTTGGATCCACCGCTTCCAAACCCTCTTCTTCCGCCGGCTTCGACGGCTAAAGGAATGATAGATCGAGGTCTGGGAAGGCTGCACTAACCTTTCCCATGCACTCGTCGTATCCGTAGTCGAAGCCGACCGTCCCGGCTTCGTTCATCTCCTCGATGAAGTCCTCTGAGGCTTTGTAGGTTGCGACGGCCTTTTCACCGGCCGTCTTCAGTAATTCCTGGGCCGTCTTCAGCAGGCCCTTATATCTCCCCGCCACTGCCTGGTGGCCCTGCACGTGGACCTTACATTCGGTCAAGCGCCCCTCCTCGACGGCCAGCCGACGGGTCAGGGCCTTGATCTTCTTCTTCTTATTTTTTAAACTTGCCTCCCGATCCGCCTTTTGGGCCAACAAGTTCTCCAACTGCTTCTTCTGGGCCTTCGATTCGGCCCGCAAGGTGGACACCTCTGCCGCTGCGGCCCTCAAGCCGAGCACCTCCTCCCTGGAGGTCATCAGCACCTCCCTGGAGGTCATCAGCACCTCCCAAGCTATCCCTCGCCAGCTCTGCTGCTTCGGCCCTCTGGGTCAACTGCTCTTTCAGATAGAGCAGCTCGTCCATGCCCTCGTACATCAGCAAGTTGTCTTTAACAAGCTGCCGACAGACATGCACAGTTAGGAAGCCGCCACCCGTGAATTCAGGGTGGGGAAATAAAAAGCGATACTTACCCCTAGAAGATGGCGAAGAGAACTCCTGGCTGCCTCGTTCACCGACCGCCCGTCATTGTCGGGGGCGGCCCTCTGAAGCAGCTCCTTAGCCTCCTCAGCGTCGCGCCACTTTTGGCGCTCCTCCTCGTCATGAGCACCGCCGGCCCTCTCATCAACGGCCGACGGCCCCTTCCCTATAGGGGTTCCCCTGATTGTCGGGGGGGTCGCCATATTCGGCTCCAATGGCAGAGACGAAGGAGCCACGTCCGCCCTGGTCGACATCGGAAGCCTCTCCGTCCGGGCGACCGACTGCCCGCCCGAAGAGGATCGCTCGGAAGCAATCACCCTTCGGCGTTCGGTCAGAGGCATGTCATCCTCCGACCCGACCGACACCACCGTGGTGGACGGTTCTGCCATCCGTTATTTCTTCGGCCTTTCGGGCGCCGGTTCGGCCGCCCACTTCTTTGGCTCCTGCGGGGTCGGCTCCACAATGCGAATGGCCCTCCGTTGTGCAAATCGCGTCGAAAGGATCGCCCGATCCGGCTTCATCTTGCCACCTGTCATCAAACAAAGTTAAAGTGAGATACGGTTGCAAAGCCGACGGGAGATAAAGTAGTCGGTCTCTCTCTTTCTCTCTCTATGGCTCTCGTCCTACCTAACATCGGGTGCCGGCTGAGTCCAGCCTGATGAAGGCTCCCCTCGTGGAGCATGAAGCCGACGAACTTTGGATCCTCATCATCCAATTTATGGAAGTCAGCCTCGTCGGCTCTCGAGACCTTCCTCCCGTTCAAAGCATTCGGCCTCGGCTCCCTCCAAGCTGTCTCAAAGCCCCACGACTCCAGGCTATCTACAAAGAAATATCGGGACTTCCATTCGTAAATGGCGAACGGAAGCCCCCCTAATATCTTCCGGTTAGGGCGTGGACTGAACATCCACCACTCCTGACTTTGGAAGTCCTGCTTCAACAAGAAAAAGTTCGAAAACAGGGATACCTTAGGCTCAATATCGGCCTCCCTACACAGGACTATGAAGCCACTCAAAACCCGAATGCTATTCGGGGTCAGTTGAGAGGGGGTGACTCTATATGTGTTAAAAACTTGAATAAAGAAGCTATGGATCGGGAAACGAAGGCCGGCTTTCAGGTGGTCTTCGTACACGGGGAGAGCTCCTAAGTTCAAAGGCCCGTTCACTCTACCCTCGTGGCTAGGGACGGTCAGGTGTAAGGTGGAGGGAATGTTATACACAATCCTAAGGTTTTCGACCCTCTCTCGGGTCATGGCCAAAGGGATGTCAAAAGGACCGAGTTTCCTATGACCGCGAGTCGAACTCCGACTCCCAGAAGCCATTCTAAGATGGGTTGCAGAAAGGGAGGAAGACGGGGGAAGGTGGAGGCAGGACTAACCTGGTTCCCTGGTTCTCTAAGAGATGCTAAAGCAACACAAGGAGGGAGGAGGCTGCCTTCTCTTCAAGCGCAAGCACGGTAAAAGGTTCTTTCTGGGCACTGCTTCCCCCCTTTTATAGGCGCCCGGGGGCAGCTTCCCAATGCATCCCCCCACGTGCCGAGGTCCGACGGCTAGCGCTTCAGTTCTCGAGTTGGACGGGAATTCGAGGGGATGCGTCGGATCATGTCCGGCCACAATCCGCGTAACAGTCGAAGCAACAGCGGATGGATCACTCCATAAAGTGCACCAACCGCTCTGATGGGGCCACGTGCCCCACGCCGCGTCAAGAATCCAAGCTGGCAGCTGCCTTGTGCCGTACCGGCAATAACTGCTCCCCCTGTCTTCGCCAACCAGGCAATGACACCTGTCCCAGAGCAAAAATTGGAGCAGAAGGTGGCCGGTCGCAGCACGCCGAATCGGATTCGCCATCATCTGAAGGACTGATGCATTTACTGCCATTTAATGCCCTCGTCCTTCGAGCCTATGGGCTCGCTCGAAGCACAAGGGCAAGGGGGACAACTGTTGTACCCTGACGGCTCACCCTCAAGCGAAACCGGCCCATTCTTGCAGTCCTACCGGGCCACCCCTTCAGAGCTCTGACTGTTACCCCGTCAGCGGTCCGACCCACCGGAGCTGAGGTCCGAACAACCCCCTCCTGCTGGGGTCCAGCCCGTCGCTCTCCTTCAACGGTCCGACCCATCGGAGCTGAGGTCCGAACAATCCCCTCCTGCTGGGATCCGGCCCGTCGCTCTCCTTCAGCGGTCCGACCAACCGGAGCTGAGGTCCGAACCACCGGAGCTAAGGTCCGAACGACCCTCTCCTGCTGGGGTCCGGCCCGTTGCTCTCCTTCAGCGGTCCGACCCACCGGAGCTGAGGTTCGAACGACCCTCTCTTGCTGAGGTCCGACCTGCAGCTCTCTTGCTGGGGTCTGGCCTGTAGCTCTCTTTCAGAGGGTTGGCCTTTAGTCCGGCCGATCGAATTTCCCACAGCCGACGTCCGACAGGCGAGCCTTAGCATCCAGGAAATTCCAGAAGCACCTTTCTGTTATTACGGAATCCTGCTATCCCAACAGCCCTGCTCCACTACTTCCACGATGCCGCAGTATCTGCGCGCCACGTGGCCACTCTTCAGATTCTCCTAGGGGCAGATCGGTCTTTCTCAGCCTCTCCCCTAACGGATTTTGGACTATTCCGCATCTATATAAGGTACCCGGGGGATCCCGCTCGAAGGTAGAAGAACTCTTCCCTCTCTATATGCTGTTCCTTTCGTGGTTCCTCCATTCTGTTGCCTTCAACCTCCTGCTAACTTAGGCATCAGAGGGTCCCCCGCCGGAATACCACCGGCGTCCTTGGGGACTTTGTTGCAGGTTCGCCCGGGAGATGAACGCTCCAGCATATCCAGCCCCGGTCCAGAAGTTGACGCCGCAACAGGTAGAAAATTACAATGATGAAGATTTGCATAAAAAGCGCTCATGGCAAGATCAAGTCACAATCCTAAATATAATATTGGAGATCGAGCAATATGAATATCCATTATTGACTGATTTGCTGGATTCCTCAAAGATCTCAATCAAATAGATGATCCACGCCTTATTTCTTGTGAGACAATGGACATCAAAACAACAAATGAATGTCCTGATTGCAACAGAACTCTATGTGGGCCTCTATCATCAATTTATAAAGACTCAATGGAGGATCAAGCTTCTGGAAAAAGATCTTGAGGATGAGATCCACTCAGTAGAAGGATGATGAAGGATTGAGTTACATCACATTCAATAGCTTTAATTTTGTTGATTTAAGGTTCTTTAATTGTAAGCTTTGCATTGAAATTTTAAGGATGTTTTGAAGTTCAATAATAGCCAAGCACGTTCATATCATAAGATTTTTAAGTTCATAATTTTAGGAGGTTCAAGAGGAGTCAATTTATGGAAGTTATGGGGTTGGTTACTGTTCACATTACTGTAACATGAATAATGATGCTACAATAACTGTGGGCTGTTTGGAGTCAATAACTTGTTTATTTTGGAAAATTTCTGAGGGATTTGTTTGTATCATTTTAAAAATTCCAGAAGAACTAAAGTTAGTTAGCTTATGGGTCCAGTTTAAGAGTCTTTATGAAGTGGTCGGGCAAAAGACTTGTATGTTGGTTTTCTTGTTGGGGATGGAATTGAAATTTTGCGGCCATCTTTCACCCTTTTATTTATTTCCTCTCTCTTCCCCTCTTCTCCTCCTCTCTCTGTTTTCTACTACTTATTCCTCGCTTCTCTCTCTCAATCTTTTTCTTTGTTTCATAAATCTGCTATTTGTCCTTGTTATGTTTGGACTTTGAATAAAACATAGTGCTGTCTACAAATTTCTCTGTGCATTATTTGATCTATTTTGATTATAAATTTATAATCGATTGTCTAAGAAAGCTCTAGATTGTGATTTGCTTCATGTTCCCACTTATAGGAAATAGAAATTCTTTTGAACAGCCATTTCTCTAAATTTTAAGTTCTAATTGACTATCATAAAAACTCTAAACCTAGATAACAAGCAAAAAAATCCTTTGCAAGCCTAGTCCTTCACCTCATGGTATACAAATGCATGGAGGCAGCCCTAAACCTTGCCGTCCTACATCCCATGGACCTCAGCTGAGGCCTTCCTAAGTGTTTTTTCACCCTTTATTTTTTTGTTTTTGTTGGAGAACATTGAATGTTATTTTGTGGTACTGGTGTAACAACCCAGGACCTCATTCAAAAATGCTGGTTGAAAGGTATTATTTGGATTCCTTGGTCCTATATAAGTATCCAAGATTTTCCTAGCGAATTATCAACGTGGAACTAAATACATGTCTGCACGGATTCTCACACACTCCCCCCATTTAAGCACTGATGTTCTCATCAGGTTGAGGGTTCAAATCCATGCATCCATTTATAAACATCACGATCGGCCCTTGGTTAGCCCAATGAATCCATATTGCAGTATCTTCTAGTCCACATAGGCTATTGGCTGGATTGACTCTAATATCATTTGTAGCAATCTAGGACCTTATCCAAAAAGATTAGCTGGAATGTATTATTTGGTTTTCTTGGCCTTGTATGAGTATTCAAGATTTTCTTAGCGAATAACTAATATAGAACTAAATACATGCCCGCATGGATTCTCACAACTAGCTTAGTTGATTTCAACATAACATTTTTCGAAAATTTAGAAGAAGACTCTAAATTAAGCATTTGACAAATGGAATGGAAAAGTTATACAAGAGCATAATAAAAATATGGCATCATCTGAACCCATTGGTTGTTTATAAAGTATTCAATATTGTTGTTATTATATTCTATATATATGATTTTTAAGCTTTGAAAGATTAATGATTTCACTAGTCATTCAAGTGTGATGAAAGAGTGGAAAGCTTTATATATATATTGCCACTAGGCCAATGCTTTTATCTCCTTCAAACTAATGATGTCATCTGTTGATCAACTGATGAGGTAATGCAAAGACCCTTTTCTGTCTCTCTGTTATTTATTATTGCAGCATTACTTGTTTTTCTAATTCTCTTATTTGTTAATAATGCATGTTTTTAAGGTTTCATGTGTATAGACAATAGATTTCAGTGAAAAGTCTAATCAATAGGACTGTAAGCATATTTTTAGAAAGTAAAATATTTAAAAAGGCTTGTTTATCATGGGTCCTGGTAAATTTAATAGCATGAATAAGAATATATTTTTTCTTTTTGACCTGTAGTTTGGATTTAAATAAGAACAGATTTGTGCCCCCTCTACATAAAGTTCCTGGCTCCACCACTGGCTAAAACCCAAAAGTCTAGTAAGAAAAGTCGTATATATCTTAGTCTCCATATTCTGTCTACAAAGATGCTAATTGGTATGTTGTGTTTCAGCAGAATGGTTTATATAAAGTATTATGTAAAATCTGATTTTTATTATCTAACTGTCCATATAATAACGGTGAATGCAGAATATAGGATGTTTTTTCATGTTGTCTTTTAAGATTTGGATGTTGCATCTCATCTGACTTATGCAGAAGACTTGGTGCCTTTATGAAAAATTTTGTTCAACCTTCGTGGTATTCTTTCTTCAATGTGATAATTAGTACTTCTTGAACCAGAGACGAGGTAAATTTCCATCATCCATGTTGTATTTCTGTGGTCATACCCACTTTAGTTAGTGGTACTTGACACCTGCTTTTTCATTTTTGTAGATCCAAATTGGACAATGTTGGAAGGAGTAAACAACAAATCAGCAAGTACTGCTTTTGCTGCAAAATTAGTGTTTAACAATTCTTTTCTCTGATTTGGATTTCTTCAACAATTCTTTTCTCTGATCTAATTTTTTCTTTACAATATTTAATTCAAATATGTTGTTCCTTAAAAGATGTCATATAAAATAATCTGCTTACGATATCGTTTAATAGATTCTCTGATGATCCATGTGTTTTCATCTTTGTGTTTTCAATTTAGAGGAATATCTTAGTAAAATCATATTGGATTCCCTGTATATGAACCAGAATCCTAATAGGTTTTTCAGGATCCAAAGTTTAAACCCAAAAGGCATTAGGGAATCCAACCAAATAATTTAATATAAGCACCACCACAAGAGAGAGAATACTTTATAAGCGCACTTCAAAATAAGAGTTTTATTTTCAATATTGAAACAAAGGAATGCATATGAGTGCTTAGACCTCCTCACAATTGTAGAATTCATTGGTATGTCATAAATTTCTTCTAGGATTCAGACATATATATTGAAATCTTACCAAAAGCTATTGACCGTAGTTGATTTCATAGAGACTGGACACATCAAGAATCTCCAACCCTCAACAATTGTAGATTAACGAATGGAGAATCTTTGACATGACTCAAGGGCTTGAAGGGATCGTGATCAGATCCTTATTTGTCTCCCCCTATGCTTTCACTAGACTTTTCTTTCTAACCCTCAAGGATCTTGTCATGATGATTTTGTTAGAGGGGGTGCTCACAGATTGAACAAGTTGCTTTATTGATCTTAATTGTTTGAGGGAATGAATGAACAAAAGTCTTCTTGCTGCCATCAAGTCTTCGAAGTGGCATAAAGTTAATGATTCCTTACTAGAGCAAGTCCAAAGGATTTGTAGTTACTCTAAAGGGCAGAGCTAGAATTTGTGTTTCGTTGATGGGAAGGGCAAGTGCTATGATTTTGTCACATTCACTTTCTCTTCAATTAATAAGAATTAAAAAAAGAATTAAAAGATTTACTCATTGGAGTTTATTTTTATTAAGCTAGAAGAGTAAAGGGCATGGTTTAGGTCAGATATTCTTTATTCTAATTTGAATCATGGATGTACTCAAAATAAGGAGATGGGATTTGAAATATTATATTAAAAAAAAAAAAAAACTTGACCAGTGAAGCACTCACCTACCTGATCACTGTCTACAGGTCCATAAGCTGCTGATGGTGAGTTAACAAGAGGGAGATAATGAGGGTTGAACCATTGAGGACAGCCAATCATGCAAAAGAAGTTCCTGAGCGGAACCCTCCAGGCTATGAGACCATATAGAGAAATAAAGCTGGGATTTCATTACTTTGTTGTGTTGAGTCCTTGAATTTTAAACAATTCAGGACATTGAGAAGAGTCAAAACTAAAGACTTCTGAAATTTCAACTCCGTGTAACCAAGAAGAGAGACAGGCTGTCAGGACTGAGCACCTTCCCAGATTGAGAGAACTTAGGCTAGAAGTTTCTGACTTGTATACAGATGATGATTATTAAGGGAAGTAGATTTGTGTTCAGCGGATCAGAACAAGACTGTATATATGAAATTAGTTCCTGGGAGATTGGACTATATATCCAAAACTAGTTCCTAGCGGATTGGCTGTCAAGACTGAGTGCCTTCCTTGACTGAAAGAAATTAGATTAGAAGCTTTTAACTTGTATCGGAATTGCAGACATGAAAATTCAAATGATGCTTGTTAAAGGAATTAGATTTGAGTGTGAAGGATCAGTGCAAGGAACTATACATCTGAAACAAGTTTCTAGCAGATTGGGAAATATATCAGAAACTAGTTACTAACAGATTGGAGGGGGAAGGAGAATCACTCATGAGGCTTGGGAGGCCATGGGGTTCTGGCTAGTGGTGTACAGTTTTCCCAGTGTTGGGGGGGTGGGGGGGAGGGGGCACATCCGTGCAAGACCACTTTGTGCCCTCCATGTTATACCACACTAAAATAACATCCAACAACCTCTTATGTTATACCACACTAAAATAACATCCAACATCCATGCAAGACCACTTTGTGCTCTCCATGTTATACCACACTAAAATAACATCCAACAACCTCTTATTTATTCTTGAGCACGAGAAGATTGTTAGCCTCAGCCAAGGACCACTGGCACCATTAGTTGATTTATCTCGAAAAAACATAAACAAGCAAGACCGTTCTCCCTCAATTGCTTGGTAACCTTGTCCTAAACCGAGCACTTCCTGGTTCTTCATATGCTTATATACTTCTCTATGCACGAAGCATGATTGAAGATTGTTAGCCTCAGCCAAGGGCCACTGGCACCATTAGTTGATTTATCTTGAAAAAACATAAACAAGCAAAACTGTTCTCCCTCAATTGCTTGGTAACCTTGTCCTAAACCGAGCACTTCCTGGTTCTTCATATGCTTATATACTTCTCTGTGCACGAAGCATGATATCAATATGTTAGATTAGTTAGTTGTTACTTGATACTTATTGTATTCTACCTTTCTTGTTTCCAGTCCTGCATTTTCTTGATTATTGGTGAACCCCAGATCCTCCATTGGCTGTCTGACACCCATGATGTTGTCTGGGTGAGCATCTGATACTAACATATCCTGATTGGAACTTATTTGCATCTGACTGCAAACGGTACTTGGGTTCCAATGATTAGAGGTACCATATTAGATCCCAACCAAGTCCAACTCTAACTGCTTGCCCTGCACAGACTGACCAGCTCAGGTGCAGCAACCAAATGAAATGTCCCAAGTAGTAGTTTTGCTGGAAGGAATTGGATACAGCACCATCGTGCATCGGATGCCAGAGACCAATATCACTTTAGTTTTCATGTAAAATCTTGATCTGCTACGAGTTCTAGACCTTCAACTCCATGGCAAGCTTGTTGCTCTGGAAATACGGGTGATGCCACTTATGTCTAAAGACAGAACCTTGTGTTCATGCTGAATGCAAGATATGACCATTTGCATTCCGCTTACATTTAGGAGCCGGTCCCCCAAATGAAATATCTTTCTCCCAGTATGGTTTTCCCGAGCTTCTCTTCGTGTAACACAACCCTATGTTGTCATTCCACTCTGAGCTTGTTTTAAGTTTCCCTGTTCACAATCTGTGTTTGCATTTCATTGTCTTCTTTTTGCTACTTTAACAAACTTGATCCATTTAGATCAGGTTTCATGCCCATTTATTTTGCAGAAATGGTTATCACCTTCAGCGAATAAGTTATAGTAGCCCTTTGGTTGGCCATTCTGGATGGTTCAGACCTAGAATTCCTGACTTCTCCTTTCCCAATAACCATGATGTTGGTGCATCACTGATGCTGTGAAGAGCATATGTAGCCAATAGATCATGTTTCAGTGCATGTGATATAGAATGGCAGTTTCCCAAATTTGGCTTGCTTCATTCCAGCTGATGCGTCACAAATTGCATTGTTCATGTGGGGTTTTTTTCATTTCATATCATGCAAGAATTAAGACAACTTCAGTTTATGCACCAGTCAAACTAATTGCTGATAAACACTCATTGCAGCAGTCACAAATGAAAAACCTTGAGGATTGAGATATCTATCTAACCAAGTAGTTAGTAATTTCTATATTGTGATCGAGTGAATATTTATTAGGAACCGAGTGTTCGAGCAAAGTAATGACCAAAGTAATTTATCTGCAGCTAAAATGAGCTCCTTGGTTCGTAGACAAGCATGAATTAATTAACTCATTTGAATTTTGTAATTAGTGTAAAGACCAGAACGCTATCATGCTTATTTGCACCAATGTAGGACCGTAATCCTTGTGAACTCTCTCTGTGCAGTGAGGATATGATAATGGAATATGATGTTGAGCATCAGAAGTCTTTTCGTGCGGGTCATGTTTCCCATTATAAGCGTTCCTTTCATCTCTATCATATTCTCTTCCAACGAGAATTACACAGACTGACATCAGTAAAATTCCCTTTTTTTTTTTACACTATAATGGAACCTAATTGGCTCATTGTAAATCGCATAACGCGTTTTCGTTTTACCCCGGATATTGTCCGAGTCTTATCTCTCTCTCTCTCTCTCTCTCTTTTTCTTTTTTCTTCTTTTTCTTTTTTTTTTTTTTTTTTTTTTTTTTTTTTAAAGTCTTATCTCTCTCTCTCTCTCTTTTTTTTTCTTTTTCTATCTTTCTTTCTTTCTGTCTTCCTTTTCTTTTCTTTTCTTTCTTTCTTTCTTTTTTTTTGAGGAGTATGGGAGGCTAGGCAAACCAGATCCGAGTCTTATCAAAGAAAGAACTGACCATTTTTGCCATGAGACCTGTTTCATACTGTAGCACACAGTTCGCATTCGTTCTTATTTCTTATCCTGTTGTTCAAAAAATTATAGGTTCTGTCACTTCCGTTTCTGGCCCGGTTACCCAAACTCAGATCTCGTTGCTGTAACTACGAAATATGGATGGAGCTGATAATTTGTCCCTTTAACAAGACATTACTCTGATCCACATGAGATAGCTTCTGTGAATTTTATTTATTGTAGCTTGAACACTTCACAAAGAGTTCCTCAACTTTTCTCGCATGCTATTTAGTAAGAGCGGTGTTAAATTTACAGCGTCTAGTTTAGTTGTTTTTATTTTATTTTTAATTTTTTTAATACCTTACACCATCTTGAGCGCAGGTGGATGCTCAGTCGTCACCACCATGCCACGGGAACCATCCATTCCGGGGGCTCCAACCGCCGCCAAAGCCGCGACCTCCGGAATCTCCATTTACATCTCCAAACCCATATCCTCCGGTGGCTCCACCACCACCGTCGCCACCGCTGCCACCTGGGCTGCCATATCCACCACCAAACCCGTAAGCTCCTCCACCGCCTCCCTGATCACCGCCTCCACCGATGCCAAACCCATGACCAGATGATGATCCCGATCCAGTCCCGTACCCGAAGCCGTATCCGAAGCCCTTCCCATCACCACTCGGAGTCTGGCCGGAGCCCGAACCATAACCCCAACTGCTTCCAGGACCTGAGCCCCATCCCCAACTGTAGTCCCCACTGCCGCCGGGACCGGAACAATGACCGGAGCCAGTGTTGCCGCTCTCGTCACCACCACCGACAACACCACCAGCACAAGGCGCAGGTGGCGACATGAGAGCCGGTGGATCAGTCTTGGATGGGCCTTCTACTTTGTTGGCATGAGAGGGAGTCAAGGACAGCAGTGCAAGTGAGAAGATGAGGAGGATGACTTCCTCATGCTGCTGCCTTCTGGGTTGCATTGCCTTTTTTTTTTTTTTTTTTGGGTGCGCGCGCGTCTTGGCAGTTCTTACTTCACTGCGTGATATATAGAGATGTTACCCAAGTGCCGAGTCTGGGTGGGAACGCTCGAGGTCAAAGTTATCAGGCGCCTGAGAAAGTGAGAATGGTTTCTTGTGACCGTGACTGCCAGTCTCAAAAGGTGGATTGGCACTGGTAAGTAGTGCTAGGACTTTCACGGCACTGCCGACCCCATAACAAGCAATAAAAGAATCGTTAGTGCTTGTTCGCTTCGCATGGATGGATGCTCTTGGTCCGATCTTTCCTTTATATAAATTCTCTTATCCGTTCGTCTCAACGGTCGAAAACAATGCATTTGCTTGGATTTGGTTTTAATAAAAAGTCTCCCAAATGCTTCTTGCTTACCTATGCGCTTGGACAACTGTATCTCTTAATTCTGCTGGCTTTACTTCTGGAATTCATGAGAAGCGAACTGTGCGGTGGTTGCTTCTGTACGAAGTCAGCTAGCATTTAATAGCAGCGCATCATCGAGTTAAATAATAATAATAATAAATGGCCACCACGAGAGCTGAACCCCACCGAAGGGTGCTTCTTTTTTTTTTTTCTTTCTTTTCTTTTCTTTTCTTTTCTTTTCTCGTGTGCTTTTTTTTTTTTTTTTTTTTTTTTTGGTAAAAAATAAAAAAAGGGTTTGGGTGTGGGGTGGGGGTTGGGAGTTGGCAAATAATCGCCCTTTTAACTTCACGAAGATTTCCCTGATTCGACACATGTCACTCTATTATATGCTGATGACGGAAAAAAAACTAAGCTATAATGCAATAATTAGCACTGGATGATTTATTCCCTGAATCGACGCATGTCGCTCTATTATATGCTGATGACGGAAAAAAACTAAGTTATAATGCAATAATTAGCATTGGATGATTTATTTTTAAAAAAAATATAGCAATATTTTTTTAATTTTATCTCAATTTTATTTCCACTTTCTTCATTTTAAAATATCTTAATTAGATCCTTCAAATTAATAAACAGTATTAATATGATTTTTTGTGTCCACCTTCGTTAATGAAATACTGTCATATAATCTCGATATGATATCTTAGTTTTATAAAATGATAAAATTATTTTTACTTTCAGCTAAAATAAAAGTTATAAATCAAAATAAAAGAAATATTTAAGGATCTTGCTGGAGATAGGTAGGAGGAGCATACCAGGAGGTTGCGAGAAGTTTTGATGGATAGCTTTTCGAGGGTAGAGAAGTGCAGGAGAGGGAGCCTACAGGCGAGGCCCGGTTGAGCCGCGATGGTTGAGAGAGGGGAAAAAGGGGGTGCACGGGTACTTGGAGGGGAGGGAGACGAGAGTGGAGCAGCTGTGCTTGTAGATGTAGCAAGGGTGGGCACGGAGGTGGAGGGCGGCTATGGAGGCGAAGGAGGGAGAGGGGGAGGGGCAATCAGATGGGCCATCTTGTAATTTATAAATATCAAAGAAGATGTCCAGTTAAAAGAACCAAGCAATCTTGAAGCCTCTATTAAAATGATTGCCTTTGATCATATGATGTTTCTTGTTCCTGTCAAACACCAGCAAATAGCGGATTATATTAAAAATTGATTTTGTATAGTATGTGAACTTTCTAAATTGATCGTTGTCAAATAGTCTCTTTATGAGATGAATGAGTAAGTCTTCTATTCGACGACTGCTACATCCTAGCCTAACTGATACTGTACTGCTTATTTACCGGATATATATGGCTACACTTCAAATAATCTTGACAAGTTTGAGTGCACCCAGGATTGCTCTCTTTCCCTTTGGATAGTATGGCGAGGCAAACAAGGTAAAGCCAGGATGAAATATGGATGGGATTCGCTTGTAACCATTTTTTGTCGGATTATTTTGTCGGAACAGAATAGTTGGATAATTAATATATCATATCTTCATCCTATCATGTAAAGAAAGCAGCTCAAACTATTTAGAAAAGCAACAAATCTCTCTAAATAATGTTCGTCATGCTATTAGGAGGTGGAAATCTCAGAATGGTCATCTTGTTAATAAAGGTAATTACTTATATGATCAAACCTATGCTTTACAACTTCAAGAATCTCGATGTGGAATGTTACCAATACATTTGCATAATTCCTTGTTAGCTTTATTAATTGAGTATCAGAATATTTTGTTTTGTTAGGAGGTTACATGATGTCAAAAATCTTATGCAATTTAGTTAAAAGAAGGGGATGCTAATACAACCTTCGTTCATAGATCTACCATGCTTCGTCGTAGAAGAAATTTGATCTCTAGAATTTATAATTCTAATGGTAAGTATATTTTTGATTTACCTAGAATAAAGGAGGTTTTTCTTAATCATTTCAAATATAGATGGTTTCATTCAGATAACATAGGTATAATTGAATACCCCTTTATACAATCTAAATTTTCTCCATCTCAAAATGAAAAATTAATCAAACCTATATCTTATATAGAGATTGATAAAGCTCTTCAAAGCTTGCACCTTGATAAAGTTCTTGGGTCTGATGGGTCTCCTCCCTTCTTTTTTTAGAATTTTTGGCTAATCATTAAATTTGATGTGTATGATGCTATCAATCACTTTTTCCATACTATTGAGATGCCTCGGCAATGAAAAGAAACATTTATTATTTTGCTGCCAAAAAGGTATGACCCAATTATCCCTGTTAATTATCATCATATTAGCTTGTGTAATAGAATATATAAGATTGTAGCAAAAGTTTTGGTTAATCGGCTTAAAGATGTTTTACCTCAGCTTATATCGCAAGAATAAGGTGCTTTGTTTCTGACCGATAAATTACTACTAATATGTTGATAGCTCAGAAATTGATGCATTCTATAGCTAATGCTTTGCAAAAAAAAAATTAATAATATTAAAATTAGATATTGAAAAAGTATATAAGTGTGTCCATTGGCCATTTTTGTTTGCTATTTTGACTTAGTTCGGTTTTTATGTTATTTTCATTAACTAGATAAAGGTGTGTATCCTTAACCCTTAATATGCATTACTTTTTAATGGTTCACATATCAATTGGTTTTTTGCTTCTTGTGGCTTGCACCAAGGATGCCCTCTTTCTCCACATCTTTTTGTTATATGTTCTAAATTTTTTTCTTGATTATTAAAAATGACCATAAATAATCAGTTATCGAAAGTTTATTGTCCACAAGCAGGCGCTATTTCTTATATTTTTTTTATGCTGATGACTGTTTACTTATTGCCTATGCCACTTTACATAATGCTATTATACTAGATGTTATTATTAATGCATATTCATTTCACTCTGGGCAACATATCAATTTTGCTAAATCCCATATATATTTCAGTCTTGCTACTTCTCGTGTTAGAACAAATATACTAATATTTTTAGTATTTTTGAAAAGTAATTGCCTTGGTAATATCTTGAGATGCCTATTTATGATCGGGCTTTGGCTTTTCATCATTTTCAACCACTGATTAATAGGATTACAAGCAAAATAGCTGCCTAGAAGTGGCAGGCTTTATCTTTTATAGGTAGGGCCACTTTACTTCAACTTGTGCTTCTTGCTCTTCTGTTATATATCATGTCTTCTGTTTATCTTCCAACCTCTCTCATTTATCAAATTGAGAAAGAATTACATGTATTTTTGTGGGGCCATCCTATTAATCATCGGGGCCTCCATCGTATCTCTTGGAATAAAATATGTATTCCAAAAAAATTTGCAGGCTTAGGTTTTACTTCTTTAATTGATAGGAAGAATCAATATCTCTATAAACTTGCTTCTCAGCTCCTTCTTCACATTAATTCACTTTGGTCTTAGTTAGTTAGAGCTAAATATCAATTTACTAATTCTTGGATAAATTATCATAAGCCAAGATATAGCTCTACTATTTGGTGTAAAATTTGCGATATTAGTTTTAAAGTATAATTTTAACGTCATTGGATGGTTGCATCAAGTAATACTATTAGTATTTATAATGATGCTTGGTTGAATCATTTACCTTTATTGATTTGGCTAACTGATATCAATATGAACAATTATTGTTCTAGGGATTGGAATGTTAATCAATTAGCTTAACTTTTTTTTATCAATTTAGTTCAACTAATTTTAGCCATTCCTATCCCTTTGTATCCTTCTAATAATCAATTAGATTGGGGCATACTAAACATTATTTTGTCTCACTCAAAGATATAGCCCATTTAAGTAAACTGGTAACTTTTAAAACCTCGTTTCCATCTTTTTAATAGACATGGTGTTTATATCTTTCACCTCATATTTCTATTTTTTGGTGGCAATTGGCTTGGGATAGTGTTCCTACTAAACAATTTCTTGTAGTCCATTATATTCTATCAAGTATTGGGTATGATTATAACCTTTTTGATGGTATAATTGAAGATACTTCCCATGTATTTATCATTTGTTCCTTTGTGAAGGATTGCTGATAGTTTATTAATAATTATTTTGGTTTTTCAATCTGTATTTTCATGTTGGAGGATCTTTTTAACTTTATGTCATCCCTTTCCATTCAGCAATGGCTCAAAGAGTTTATTGCCACCCTCATTTTGAGTCTTTGGAATGTGCATAGTGAGTGAATTTTTAACAATGTATATATTTTCCCTACTCATATTTGTCGAAGAGCTCTCATATATTCTCTAATTTTTTCTTGTCCCCCATTTAGATGCTGTGGTATTTCTTTATCATCCAATTATTTACCTTTTCGTTTGGTTTCTTGGCTACCACCTTCCTCAGGGGTGCCAAAAGTTAACTTTGATGGCTCTGTGATGTCTTCGACTGCAGTTGCAGCCTATGTTATTAGAGATCAACATGCTTCCTTTATATAAGTTTGAGATAACTAAATTATTTACTCATGTTTCGATTTCATTTGTTGAATTAATTACTACCTGGTCAGACTTGCGTATAGCTATCTACTATTTGAATACGACTCATATCTCGTTAGAAGATGATTCAGCTACAATTGTCTCATGGATAAATGCTGTTAATAATTTTTATAAACCTAGCAATCCTTTCCTGCAGGATATAGCTATCCGAAAATCCACACTTTCATTATTCTCTATTTCACATAAATATCAAGAGGCGAATCAAATAACTAATTATTTAGCTACTTTCACATTCTTTGGATCCTTTAAATGGCACAACAATGACGAAATTGATCTTTCTTGTAAATATCTTCTAAATATAGACCAGTGGGCTGTTCTTTTTACTTGAAACTAATATGGGTTTGCAGGTTTTATTCATATTTCCTCACAAGTGCCTTTTATTATTGAGGATTATAAAATTGTTCAGACTATAAATTATATGGGGCTATAGTTGCCACATCATCATCTTCAAATGATTTATATATATGTAAACCATGCTAACCCTGGTTTCTCTACATCTGATTATAAATTCTCCTTTGGGTTTTTTTGATGAAATCTAAACTATGGGCAACATGCATCAACCACAGGATTGCCAATATTTGGACCATTTTGGGCCATCTCAAGTCTCTACTTAACAAATGGTCCTTGTCTTATGTAACATTATGGTCCGGAGTTCATGTTATGTTAGATTATGGTCCACTCTTTGCTGGTGGCGGTTGCATGTATTTTTGTGTCCACCCGGAATAGTTAGTCATTACCTGCTTCTACAACTTTCAGCAAAGTGTCAATATGATGTCTTCTTCGATTATTCTGGATATATGGCATATAAAATTTCTAGCTGTTCATTCTTCTCACTTGAACATCTAAAGTGACTGTTATTAAGTGCTCTACTTGTTTCCTTGGTTCAACAGATCAACTGAATTGGAGGGCTAATCTTGATCAAGCATATATATATATATATATATATATCAATGTCATTAGCTTCATTATATCACAGAATTTGAAAAGATTGGAAAGTTTGAAGTATTTCATCATGCTATATTCATATACAGTTTACACCTTTGGAACCACCTTCTTCTAAAATACTGCTCTGTTGGTTCTTTCCTGTTTTACTTACTCAACTTTGTAACATTCACAGCAAGGACAAAAGAAAAAAAAAAAAGTACAAAAAAAGGAAATTATGCCAGGAAAAATTTAAAAGAGTTGTAAAAAGAAAAGAAAATTGCAAAAAAATAGAAGTATAAATTGTTTTTATTCATTATGTTGTCTCTGTGTGCAGGTTCCCTTCATTTGAGACAGACCTTGCAAGTTACTTCTTTTAGGCGCCCTATTCATGGTTCTTGTTAATACAATAAGGCTATCATTGTGGTTACTATTTTACCTAATCTTTCTTCTCTGCAGCACCTCAAAGAATTATAGATCTACAGCATTTTATATAAATTTGGACTCAAGAATCTGTGGTGGTCTTTCATCTTTGTATGGGCGTCTGCTAGTGCATGTTCACTTACTCTTGGCATTGCTTTTGATCTATTTGGTCAGAATTATCCACTCATGTCAAGCTATCCAGGAATGCTTTCATCTATGTTTCTTGGATCTCATTTGGTGTCTTTGTTATAATGTCTCTACTTACATTGTTATTAATATGATTAACTGGAACAAAGTGACTCATATAAAGTGGAAAGTGGTTATAGAGAATAGTTCCATTAAGGCTCTATTTACTATACTACATTATCTGCTTGGTTTACAGAGATTCATTAATTATGTGGCACATAGTGGACAAATTATACTTCAACTCTTATAATTCATATGGACAGACACTATTTCCATTGATGCTAGGTACGCACACTCATTTTCTGGTACAGAAATTTATTTTCTAGTACAAAGTGGGAATACATTATCTTCTACAGAGACTCAGCTTTTGGTACAGTGACTTAGTTTCTGGTTTAGGAACTCATTTTACATGAGAGCTTACATATATTTTCTGCATTATACCAGCTTATTTCAGACTACCCGATCCATGGCACTCATTTTTCTTTGCACAACTTCCTACTTGGGCTGTCTCAAAACTTCAATATGTTCAGATGATTCTACTACCGACTCTACCTACCGTTCATCTATTTACTTCATGCTATGTCTACTCATACAAAGGTGTTTTTCACTGCTATGTCTACTGTTGTTACACTCTACTTATATAGTTGCTGCTTCTTCAAAGATAATCGCAGCTTTCCACTACTGTTATTGCATAGATTCAAGAGGCAAGGAGATCGAGGCTGGTACACCTTCTTCTCCGCGATATCGCGCTCCTTCTTCAGAGATGTTCTTCCTGTATCATCAGACATGTTTACTGAAAAACTAATTCTGCGGCAGATTGGGTAGCCTTCTTTGTTGCCCATCACTCATCCTGTCCTGTGGATCAACTTGGAATATTATCCTTTTTGACTTTTTTAATTATATTCATGTTATATCTCTAAATTGAATGTACTAGTTTATCAAAAAAAAAGAAAAAAAGAAGAAGATATTCCTAGTTTTGTCTAGGAGTTAGTCTATGTCCATCTTCTTCTATAGTTGATTTTCGGTTTTTGATGCATTCACTGTATATGTTAAGTTTTGCTTACACCATAATAGGACGAGTCTTTTATCTTTCGCTTCATGTATGTTTATGTCCTGCTTCTGCTGTATACTCTGCTTTTCAGTTCAAAATAAAGCAGATGTTGTTTAAAAAAGAAAAAAAAAAAAAAAAGGCATCTTTGCTATTCATCAAATTAAAATAAAATCTTGCCATATAAAATCTCAATTTCGGTTAGATAATCGATACTTTATTTTGCGTCAATAACCCGGTCACTCTTAGGTTCCGCTCGGATAACAGTGTGATAATGGTTATCATACTATTCTGAGAACATTCAGCCCAAGGCCGTGGTGGGCGAATAGAGACATTGTCACCACCTTAAAACCCCCGAAAAAAACAAGGGTTTCAAGTCTCGAGGAGCTGATGCCGAGGCCACGAATAAATTTTGACACTGTAAAAAGCGAGGCAATTGACCATCAAACATGTAAAATTCCACAAAAAGCAGCCTACAGCAAGTCATAGTTCTCACTGGACATTTCCTCGAGCATATAGTTGACAGCGTCCAAAGTTCTCCAAATTGACATACAATAACAAGCTTGAATATAACAGCGAGATCCCTTACTCAAACTATAGTATGTATTGCAGTACCTATTGAACAAGTACCCATTGCAACTTTAATTTGATTAGATTGCTACACAACCATTCAACCAAAAAAAAAAAGAGTTGAAAATAGATAAAAGCCAACGATGAATCGTTAACGGTCCATTGCAAGGTGAAGAAGAAGTGGAAGAACAAGGAAAAAATGCTCCACCGAGCACCAGCATTCAATACTCGAATCATATGCTAAAAATAGACCCAAGGACTCCTTGTCAACAAAACTTTCTGACCCCTTATTTTTTATATAGGTTATGCAAGTAGGCCTAGAAATCCACAGCCGACCTGATCTAGACCCAATCTATGTCAAAAATCAGACACGTCTCAGCAACTTGAGATCTAAATTTCAATTGAAATGAACTTGGACCAGCCATGTCTGGATGCAAGACAACTCCATCATCACAAAGAATGGTTTCAGAAGACAGGTTTAAGCTTTTAACTTGGATCCCATGGGAAAGAAAATGTTGAGGTTGCACAACTAATCCACTACATTCCTCAATTGAATTGAATGTTCCTGATTTGCCATCCCCGGTTCAACCCTTGTCTACCCTATCGTATATTTGTATTGCACCAGTCATTAGGATGAAAGTGTTTGGGGATCAATATGGATGCTCCATGTAGAAAGCAAAATGGAACATTTTTAGTTAGGGAGAGCCGGGCTCTAGAACGAGAATAAAAATAAGTGATTTCCACTCAAGCCATTTGGTTTAGAGAAGTTTAATTTTTCATTCCGATTCCATGAGGATATGGAAACGGAAATATTTCAACCTTACAAGATCAAATCCGGGCTCTCCTCCTTATATTCAAAGCTCATTTCACCAGGTATGCTTGAAAGTTTGATTTTTTTTAAAAATACCTTGATGTTTAATTGATTTTATATTTGAATTTTAATTCTAGTCTGAATCAAATGCATAAAAAAAAAAATGGTCATTCCAATTTCTATATTATATCTATTTTAATTTTATTCCAATTCTGACCAAGAACCTGTTGCACCCTTGGTTTTAATAGGAAGGAGCGAAGATTCGGATCATGTTAGAATATAAGTTATTGGAAATACTCGATTTTATTTAAAAATAACTAACAAAAAATATTTAAATAAGCAAATTTTTTTTTAAAAAAAAGGTGAATTTGATAAATCCAATCCAAAACATATGCAGTACTATTCTAAAAAATATTTCATCTTTCATGTAGGTACAATTATAAAAGCCTTCCAAGATATGACCAGAACTCTTTCTCCTCCGAGCATGATTATTGAAGAAGTTGATGAAGACTTTTTCAGCACCCTTAAAAGAAAGAAATGTAAAATGAAAAATAAAAAGATAATTTTTTGTGCAGGAAATAGAAAAACTTTCAACTCTCAGAATTTAGAACTTAAAAAAAAAAAGAAATTCTCGAATAGCTTGAAAAAGGTCCTCCAAGGGACCTTAAGGCCAGATTTAATCCCAACGTTAATATCAATATTAACAATCATAGCATTCAAATATTAATATATCAAACGTTTTAAGAATTAAATAGATGTTAATGATCGTTAACGAATAGAAACTATCAGAATTAATAAAAATGAAATACAAAATTAGGCCATGGCTTAATTTGCATGCATATCAAAGATTTTTCTTCGAACCTTTTCAAATATTCCTATAAAATTAAAGCAAACCCTTCTCTCATAAAAAAAAAAAAAGAATTTATTTTTTTAAAAATTTTTGATATAAGATAAAAGAAACTTAATACGGAAGTCTAAAGATCAAAAAAAAAAAAAAACTATTCGGAGAAAAACATATTTGAAAAAATTTTGAATTTTTCGCTCAAAGTTCATGCCAACAAATCTTCGTTGAAGTTACCTTCTAATATCTATTGTTTTAGAAATGAAATCAATCAACAATCTGGGTATGCATCATTAATCAACAAAAATGCTTTGGTAGCTAAAAAATGTACTCTGCTTGTATTGTGTATTCTCAATGCTTCTTTTGAGTTGGTATGGTGAACTGTGCCACTTAATCATGGAAAATTGACCGGTGCGAGACGCACCGAGTGATTTTTTGAGTTACCGTAGCATTGCTATGCAGTCAAACCAAGTCCATGATCGACCGAGATTTGTAACATTGCCTTGAAGACCTGTTCGACCGGACAAAACTCACTTTGGTGAGAATGGCCTTGTCAATGCGAAACCAAGACTGTCATTTTCTAAGCAATATCTTCCGTCGTGCTGTCACAGGATAAATTACATCAAACAATAAAGAAATGGAAGAGCACTCTAATCATGGTGCAGGAAAATGCTGTCGGGCTCCAAAATCCACCCATTTTGCCTTCCTTTGAAGCACAGGTCGGAAAGTTTCCACAACCACCTCTTTGGAGCCACTCGCTCAAATCGACGGGAGAATTGAGCCAAAGATCCCATAAGGCATAAAAACAAACAGGTCGCGAGACTGTACGTGTCCGCGGCCAAATGGTCGGAATAGGTTGGTCTTTCATAAAAAGGGGAAAGAAAAAAAAAGAAAAAAAAAAAGAAACACGTAAGGTGGGGATTGAAAGCACCAAAATATCCTCACACTAATGTCTCTATATCTATCTTGATGGCGTGTAAACAGCCACCTTTTGCCGTCCTTCACTATTTCTTTCATATTAGTCGTGACCTCATTCTCTACCAGATTCAACCGTGGTTCAAAATTAATCTAAACTATCCGATCGGACAATCGATGATGAAGACGTGCTATATATCTTGAGATTTATGGAAGAATAAATACTTCGTTCAGGTTGTTTGATTGGCTGGAATAAAGTCGGGGATAAAGCGGAGAAATAAAGCTCGATAATCCTGATCAAAATTCCTCGACCATAATTTTATCCGGTGCTTAAGATTATTATTATTATTTTTTTTTTTGAATTCTAGATATACTACCCCTTCTCTCGATTTGCTTCGTTATAATATCAAGAAAAGATTTATCATAATAAAATCGAATAGATAATTTTGATTGGAATATATTTCATGTTATTTAAAATTTGCTATACAATTTTATCAAGAGATTGCTAAATTCCTTCGACTGTTATTAAGCCACGTCTCTCCAATCCAATCGGTCCAAATAATCTTCTTATGTAGGAGGTAGCATCAATCTTGACAAACTAAGTGATTCACGAGCATTTCTCTACTTGCAAATCAAATAAATCAGGCAAGATTGCACCTTGCAGCTATCAAAACATTTTTTCTCCCAATAATGATCTGGTATCGATCTTCGGTCCGACGCATGGATTAGGTGGTAACCACTAAAAAACTCGTGGCGATAAAAACTTTTCCGGGACTTAAAAGGAGTTTCGTTTTGTCACAAAAACGGTTGTCATTCACATATTTCGTGTTGGAGTTGTGATCCTATGGATAACTTGAATTAAATTTAATTTTTTTTTTGAAATACATGATTAAAATAATAAAAAAATATTCTACTATGATATTTTAATAATGATAGATTGATGTACTGACCAAAAAAAATAAAAAAAATATATAAAATATACCGTTCGTATCGAACATAATCGGACGAGGACGAGTTCGGAAGGGTAATTACAAACAAAATTTATCCTCTCTTGTTTTGTTTCATAAATAAAAATAAATAATAATAATAATAAAATACCGATTTTTATATACCAGTGCCAGCCGTTCCCGTTAGCTGCCATTTTTTTTTTTTTTTTTCCTCGCTCCTCTCCCTCGTCCTCTCCCAGCTAAGCCTCCCCTCCCGTTCTTGCACAACAAAATACCCAAATTAAGAATTCTTCTAGTCTTGTTCCATCTTAATGGCTTCAGAGAAAGGGTGGAATTAGAAGGGGCGGAACGATATTATTTTCTGTTTTTGGAAAGAAAAGGAGAGGAGAAGATGCTGTGCTCGGGCCGGATACTGACGTGTTCGTCCCACTCTCTCACAAAACCTTCCATCGATCACAATCTGCGTTACTGGAGATTTGCTCCGCAGCGATGGAACGCGAGGCAGCCGCCCGCCCTCCTCAAATGGAGGTCCATGGCTTCCGCGGACGCCGACGCGTCTTCTTCTTCCTTCGCCCCCTTGGTGGAATCCGCCGCGGGCGATTCCTCCGAGAAAAACCCTGCCGGTACCGGGTATATAATCCCTTTTTTTTATCGGTAAAAAAATTCCAGCAGTCACGAATTACAATCGTGGTTTCTTTTCTTGCTTCTTTTTAGCAGCTTAATTCTTGATAGATTTTGGTCCCACATGACGAGGTGCTTTCTTTCTCGATGGAATGCTTTTGCGCCGTGTTGCATTGCTGTGTATCTTTTGGTTTCCTTTTTTGTTTCCCCCCTCGTTTTGGTGTGTGTATCTTTGAAAAAAACTAAGACACCAAAATTAAGACGCGGCCTCAGCGCTATACTATTCTCATATTCTTGTCTTAAATTAAGCTTTGAAGAATGGGGTGTCATTTAATTGTCATGGCCATAAACCTTTACATGTTTCATTGTGATTCAAGATTTCCAAGCTGTCGACAAGATGCAGATTTCGTCGTCTGTCGAATTATAGGACTGCATTTAGATCTTAGGAAAGAAAAGGGATATAGAGATTTCCTGACTTTTTCAAGTCGATATTGTTACAGTTATGCTTGGAACTGCTTGCTGCTTCTATAGCATGATGCATCTATACATTCAATATTTTTAGAAAGATTTTTACCTTCATAAAACTCAATTCTAGAATTTCTGCAGCATTATGTTATCTTGATTGGATGCTGGGTAACTCAGGCCTTCCTCAAATCTCTTGAGTTCATTTGCTCAAGATGGAGCCTGGATTTTGCTTCAGGGGGACAACACTAAAAACAGACCATTAGTGACATTTTTGAACAGGATTTCCGGTTAACTTTTTTGTGATAGGAGTGAATCAATCTTGTTTTTTTTTTCTTTTCTTTTCTGGTGGGACCTAAATTAGTTCTGTTGCTTTTATAAATTTGGGTTGCTGACACTATTATTTCCATCTCTGGTTAACATCACCTGTAGGGATGCATAGTGGGTGGTTTGGGATGGGCAATAGACGGTCTCAGGCACAACTCAGGTTATTAGACACTTGGTCCATGCTTAGGCTCAACCCAACAAGTTACAAGTGAGCTTGGGTTAAAATAAAGCTAGTCTAAATTATATAACGAATCAAAATTAAAAAAATCTCTCTCTCATTCATCCTCTATAGTCATATTTATAATTGCAAATCTATATCGATAATTTATATACAATCCTTGATTAGAAAAACAATGCCTTAGCTGACTCATATCTTTACCTATATGATATGTGAATTCTAGTATTACATTTTTACTATATTTGTGTACTATATATGCCAAATATATATGTACATGCTATACAAGTATTGGGCTGAGCTAGGTTGGGTTATCGTGCTCATTAATCACTAGCCCAAGCTTGACCCGATTTTAATCGGGCTAGATGTCTCTAACTCGAGCTCAGCTCACCTCATAAAAATATTGGCCCAACCTTCTTATAATATGGGCTAAGTCAAACAAGCTAGGGGATATGCATCCCTAAACATAAGCATAAAAACACTTAGGAGGCTAGGACTCCTTTGGTTCGCGAGAAGAACTTTTCTTCCTACGAAGTTATTTTCTAGGAATATGATGTCTAAAAATATAGTTTTGGTATATTTGGTTAATCATGAAAAAATGGCTTATATTTCACTTTCTTGAAAAAAACTATGTAAAATATCTACCATACCCTTAATGGATATAGCCATACCTTTGTGCTTTACAAACTCTGTATAAATATTAATATAATATTTATATTAATATAAATAAAAGTATTATATTAGTATAAATATTAGAATAATATTAATATTATATAAATATTATATTATATTAATATAAAATATTAGTATAATATTATATTAATATTTAGAAGGATATCATTAAAAGAGTATTTTTTAAAAGAAAAAAGATTACCAATTTTCATTCCATAGGAATCTAAAACCTACCTCCTCCGTGGATTTACATTTTCCTTGAAATGTGGGAAGCATCTTTCCATGGAAAGAACTTTTTCATTCTCTCTCCTCTTAAAACTCTAACTAAACAAGAGGACTCCCCTCCACTTTTCTGGATTTGCCTTCCCTCCTACCACCCGCAAACCAAATGAGTCCCTAGAGAAAGAAAGTTTAACAAACACTTAAGATTTCTAATTATTACCAAGCAAAGAGAAGAAATTAAGGTAAACAATAAAAGAACTAAAGAAAAAAAGAGAGAACCTGTGATGATGTGAAGGCACTCTTGTCTTCTTTCTTTTCCTCACCTCCCCTACCCCCTCTCATTTTACGCCCAAAGTTCCATCTTCATCCATTGCTTCTTTCGTTTTTCTCTAGCTTTTGAATTATATTTGATTTTTTGAAAAGCAAAAATCTTTTTGGAAGAAGGCTGGTAAGAGAAAGACATGAGTTTTCCTTAGAAATATGGGGTTAGAGTTTTAATGGGGTTGGGGTGTTCTCTCATTTATTTAGTTATTGAAAAGTGAAAACACATGTTGTTTTTTTTTTCTTATAAAAAAGGGCGGTCAGTTTTATTATAATTATAAAATACTACCTGTATCTATTGTCTGCCAAAACTATAAAAGGGGTGGGTGGGTTGGGGTGTGTGTGTTTTTGGGGTGGGGTGGAGGGGGCAAAGAATAACCGGTCTTTAGTAACTTGATCAAATCCTAAATTTTAAGGGTGGGCAATTCCCACCTCCCACCCCTGCAACCCCCTGGTCCTAGCCATGGTTTCAGCCTCTCTCAGCAAATCTTTGCACCTTGCATGTAATTTGTGATAATGATTGTCATCATACAATGATTGCTTGGTGGTATTTGTAATGGGCTATGAAAAAGCATTCTTGATGCAGAAATATATCAAAACTTTAATGTGATTTCACATTGAACTATTGATCCTTTTAGCTCTTGCTAATTTTGATAATGTGATTTTTTTTGAACTCATGCAGGTTTTGTATCATTGAAGGACCTGAAACAGTTCAAGACTTTGCCAATATGGAATTGCAAGAAATTCAAGACAATATTAGAAGCCGTCGAAATAAAATCTTTTTGCACATGGAGGAGGTGTGTTTTTGTTAGTGTCGATAAGTGAAAACGAATTCAATGGCTAGAATAAAGTTGATTTGGTCAGTGTTAAATTTTTTTCAGTTGGTAGCATATTGTAATGACTTATGAACTTTCCTTACCACCTGATACAGAAAAGTTATTCTTCTAGTCTAAAAAAGCATAATGAAATGATGTAGTAAATACTTTATTGCCGTATTGATAAATTGATGGATTCATCTTGAAAACATATTGATGTAGCATGCATTATAACTAGAAAATTACTAGGAACTTACTATTAAACTTTATATTAGAATGAGTAAATGATGCATCTTCGGCAAAAAAGAAGAGAGCAAATGATGTATTTATTAAGCAAATTGATCTCGACCAGTCCAACAGTATTATCCATCACTCATCAATATCTTGAATATCATTGTTCTAGCTCGGTGAGTTATATATTACACCCACCAAAGTCTTCACCAAAACTTGTTGTCAATGTCAAGAGGAAAGAATGCCAAATAAGTTCAAGTGCTCAACAATTTCTCTTGTGATTAAAGCCTGTCCTGTGCTAAAGACCTAATTGAAATAGATGGAATCAGAAGTTCCAAATCATCATTAATTGTTTAGATCTAAGTTTTATGATACTTTGAGCAGAGAGAAATGAATGTTTGAATACAAGAAAATATGCAGACTGGTCCCATAACTGGTGCAGCTCCAATCCTTTTAACTTTAGGATTCATTCTTTATACCAGGTAGGCAATTACTTAAGTGACTGAAGGAAAAGAAAAGATTATTGTGGTTGCTTGAGTGTCGAAGGAAATGGGAAATTATCTCTAATTGCTCTTCTCTTAATAATTAACATAAATTAATGAATGATATAGGAACGGACACTAAGAAATAACTTCTGGACAATCAAGACAAAAACTCCATTCTTTTTCATGACAGTGTAAAATAATTAGTCCATGAACATAGAGATGAATACGCTTCCTGGTATCAGAATATTTAAAGTTATCTAGTAAATTTGCGATTTCTTATTTGTATATCTTAAGCATGCTTCTTTAACATCCTTCTTTAATTCATTTCAGGTTCGTAGGCTAAGGATACAACAAAGAATAAAAAGTGCTGAACTTGGAATATTAAATGAAGAACGAGAAAATGAACTTCCCGATTTTCCATCTTTCATTCCATTTTTGCCTCCCTTGGTAAGCTTTTCTGTGTCCTTTAGGGGCAGCTTAGTTTCAGACTATGTGCCTTATACTTGATTTTGCAAGTAGGATGTTCTTTATCAACTAATTTTAGTTTAAAACTGCTGTATTTGAAGCAGACACCAGCAAATCTAAAGCTGTACTATGCTTCATGCTTCTCTCTCATTGCTGGTATTATAATCTTTGGTGGACTTCTGGCACCAACTGTAAGTCTTAGTCCTAGCCCAGTTGTTCAATAATATCGAGTCATACAAAATATGGAATATAGTTAGTTTTACTTTGAAATCTTGTGCTTTAAAATCCATGCCAGTTAGTCTTGGCATAGGTGTTGACTTTATTTACATTATACACATTCTATTGATATTGTATATGCCATGGTGTAATCCGTCAAATGTAATTGAGTAGGAGCAAATTTATAGGAAATCATCAGCACTACTTAACCAATTGCCAACTTCGACTTTTTTAACCATCACCTTGATTCTTCTTCAGTCTCCACTAGAGGTGCAATCAAGCCAAGTTGAGTTAAGTAGCTAGAGGCTTGAGCTTGACTCGATTCAAAATACTCGGGCTCAGAACTCAACTCGAAATTTGTCGAGCCTTAATATCCAAGCTCGAACTCGACTCAATCAAAAATAAGTAATACTTAAGAATGACTCGAATATCAACTGGGCTATATTTGAGTTCGAGCCTTGATCATAATTAAAAAATATAGTTAAAATAAAATTTAACATAATATTATATTTTTAAACTATTAAATTAATAATATATAATATATATATATATACTTGACTAGGTTTATGAGCCTTCGAGTCTAGTATTTGCTACTTAAACTTGACTCGAAAAACTATTTGAGCTACTTGAGCTTGACAACAATCAAGTCAAGTCGTGCTTAGACCTGAGTTGCGCTCGAGCAGCCTATGAGCTATTTGACTCATTTGCACCCCTAGTCTCCACCACCAACCCTTCCTTGCAATCTAAGCCACTATACTATGTCAGCCAGGTGGTAAGCATGTTATGGGAAGATGTCAAGTGAATGATTACAGTGAGGGGGGATAGGTGAAGGGGAAGGGTTGTGCTTGTAGCTTTGATAATATGGAGAATTTAGGCCATTTAGCTGCCTCGTACATTAACTTTAGAAATAAAATATTTAGTTCTATAAAGTGATTGATGGATGGAATCAAAAGCTTTAATCCTTTTTATTCATGTTAATAATCATTTTTCTATTGCAGACAATCATATTTATATCTTGTTAGTAATTTAAATTGGTCTGTTCTGCAGTTGGAGCTTAAATTGGGATTAGGGGGCACATCTTATGCAGATTTTATCCGTGGTGTGCATTTGCCAATGCAATTGAGGTACTCCCTGTCACATGGTAATCTGTTTTAGTTAACTTATTCTCATACGGCTTTGTATGCATGCACACACATATTCCTTCAGAAATGTTGAGACTTAGAATGCGCTGTGCAAATAGATTTGCTTTTACATAACCAAAATTGTAATTTGCTAATAAGCCATATTCAGTTTCAAACCAAGAATATTCTCATGAGTGACAGGGTTTTTATTCTTCCCCTTATCTCCAAGATTTTTTGACCAACAAGTAAATATATTGTCCTGTTCCAAAGCTTTTTATTGAATGATTTTAATGATACCACTATAACTTTATAATGGCTGTGAACTAAAATTTTCAGGTCTCGAAAATTTTTTAATTCACTGCTTTTGAGCAGCATAAGAACAATCAAATATTAAACTATTTTGTTATATCAACTGTTTTTTGCCACGGTAATGGTGTATATTATTTGCAAAAGCAAAATAATTGTTGGGAATATTTTAAATCTAAATAAAATTATTCCATATTTTAATATTGATGTCAGAAACATATTTCAAAATAACAAGTAGTATTACATTCTTTGTGATAACCATAGTTATATGGTGCATAACACTTGCAAAAGAAAAATAACAATGGTGGGAGTATTTTACATCTAAAAAACATTATTTATATTTAAATATGATATTACAAACAATCAAACATATTTCAAAATAATAAACAGTATTAGATTCTTTGTCATAACTCTTAACCTTAGCTATATGATTCTATAACATAACAGTGGCAGTTGTAACATTATAGCCATGTCTAAGATGTACATTGGCTGTCTAAATCTTCCAATCATTGATTGCATACACATTTAGTAACAAAGAATTTTCCACTTAGCTTACTTCTTGATGTACTACAACATCATGACATTTCCTGCATCTTAATGCTTTCTTTTTTTCCAATTACAAGTTATGATTTTATAAAATCTGGTGTTTGGTCGCAAACTGCAATTTTGTAAAGGCCAAAAATCATGAATTTTGCAATTTATGCTTTAAGTATAGTTTTTCCATATCTACATTTTTCTCTCCTTATCATGGTTTTCCTTTTTTTGGAATTTCTCTTTTGACAACCAAACACCTAAAAAATCTCAGTTCTCAAAGTTCAAAAATTAAAAAATCCAGATACGGATAAATGATTTCTTTTTTGTTTTTTAAATGAGCACCCTATACAAACAGCATTAGAAAAATGCCGTCACTTGATAAACAAATTAAGTAAACAAACCAACAACGGACTTGCTGTTTGTAAGGAATTGTGGAAAACTAATATGAAATTTTCATAATTTTTTCAAAACATGTTTAGGGGGACTGATGAATTAGAGTATTGCTGCATGCAATAGATGTTTATTAAAGGGATCATTTTATTGCACATGTAGAGCTTGCACAATATCTGTTGAAAGACCCAAGATCACTGTAATGTAGGAGTCATTCCTACCACAAACAGCAAATTATCTCTTTAGCTCCGCTGAGTTCTAGCAAGAGATTAGCCTCTCTCACACACAACAGGTATTTCAACATATGCAGTTGTTGATGGTTTTGCCAGAATATATTTACCTTTCATGCAGCTGCTTTCATCATCTGCAGATCATAAAACTATGGAATTCATTGAGCTTCGGACTCTCTAGTGATAGTTTCAGAACACCTTTACTTTAGAATGCACGATTTTTCTTTTCTTTTTTTCTTTTTCCTGAACTCCTTGTTTGATCCCTGAGAATAACCATGCTTATTGTGCTCCTGTGGTTAATCTTCAAATTAGCTTTCTGGAGATAATAATATGATGTGCCTCAACAAATTACTAGTGCTCTTTTGAGCATTTGCAGTGGCCTTTTTTCTTCTATCACTGAATTTTTCCTTGAAAATGTGCAGTCAGGTTGATCCAATAGTAGCATCATTCTCAGGGGGAGCAGTTGGAGTTATCTCAGCCCTAATGGTTGTCGAGATTAACAATGTCAAGCAGCAAGAGCACAAGAGATGCAAATACTGTCTGGGAACTGGTAATCGTCTAAACTTTCCATTAAGATGTAAATTCTGCTACTTTTGAATTATTGATAAAAGCATCGTGACCTTCCTTGTTGTATATTCCTTTCATCTTTGCATATGAATTACTTCTTAATGAGTTTTTTGTTTTCCGGTAATCCTAAACCAGATTAGCATATCTGAACCAGTGATTAGATTGGGGTAATATATGTGAGCTACTTAGGTTTGTGATACAAGCATGGGATCAAACTAGAACGGAAGTTTGAATATTGCTTCTTAGTACTTGAGAATGCCTATTTAAGCATGTAAGATTAGATATAGATATCATTTTGTATTTGTACTTAAGCATGGAGACTTTGAAGGAGGTTCCATCTGTCAGAATATTTTGCAAGAGAACTTACAGGGATCGCGAAGGGCGAATCAATTTTGTTGAGGTGGATAATGATATAAATAAATCTTTGATATATCTTGATTTAGGTCTTTTTTTTGAAACTTGCAGTCTGTAGTCTTTTGAAACATCGGATATGGTGGAAAATTAAGTGGAAAATGTTTTGAAAGCTCATGCAAGACCTATGTTTGCAAACATTCATGCACCTTGCGGTATTTGATGAAGCTTGAAGAATAGTCCACTTTATATTTTTTTGTCGAAGGAATTTTTTTTTCTATAATTCAATAATATATTGTCATGTTGTTGGGGAATAATGTTCTTCTATCCTTTACCGTTGATCAGAAGACAAAGTTTTCATGTTCATAGGTTTATGGGAAAGAATTCTTAAAGGGCTATTATTTACTATTAGCCCTTGTTTTGCTGCTTTAGATGATACTACAGGAATGGATTAGAAGTTGTAGCTTCTTATATATCTCATGTGGAATAGCAAACAGAAAGAAAAGGGTATGCAGTTTCTTTAACTGTTCTGCTACCAATTTAATGCTGTTAGCAGTGATGTGTTATCATAGTTTCTGTTTCTAATGGTGACACCTATGAGATATTCCTTTTCTTTCCTCTTTTAAATTATTTGCTTGATGATTATTGAATTGATAGTCTAGATTAGAAGTAGATGTATTTGTTAAAATGGAATTCCATCCCCCTATTCAAGACAATTGCTTTTGTCCTCAGCTCTTATAGCTTTAGAAAATCTGGAAGCCACCAAACTGTGGATGGGTCAGTGAAATAGGCCCATGACTTTGTCATGTTGCAAATTTTGTACAATATATCTGTTAATGGTTCATATGATTGGTGAGTTGACAGTTCACAGTTAGTTTGTGCATAACATGAACCCTTCCATTAGACAGTTAAAATGAGTGTAAATAGATCCGGCTGGTTCATGACTGGCATCTGCCACGAAACTCCTTTTCAGTTCTAGGATTTGGGTGAAAAGATTAACTTATCACTTCATGATCTTGTCTGGATTCAATGAATCTGAGGGATACACAATGTTGTTATCTTCTTCTTTTAGTTGGGTATATTGTTGAAGCTGGATTCGCTGCTGTCAATGTTGTACCTGAATGGTTCTAGGTTGAGGCTGGGGTTGTATTTTACCTACTAGGATATGTAATAATCATGTCTGCCTTCTTAATAAGCAAGAACAATATAAATGATTCTGAAACTTAAGAATTGTGACAAGGAAGTTTTTTTGTTAAACCATCTCAAGCAACATGACCAGAATCTGTTGGCAAGGGTCAACATTTTAGTTGTCTCAATCAGGATGTAAGCGATGGAGATTATTCAAATTTGGAAATGAAATGACAGTTTTCACTATCTGAAGAATGGTGCTTTTTTTTTTTTTGGTTTCTCATTGACAGCATATGTTGCAAGCCAGGATTCGTTGGAAGGGGTAAGCTTCTAAGTTC
Organism: Areca catechu; assembly: GCA_021397845.1. Classification (NCBI taxonomy): domain Eukaryota; kingdom Viridiplantae; phylum Streptophyta; class Magnoliopsida; order Arecales; family Arecaceae; genus Areca; species Areca catechu. The sequence continues at coordinate 20,456,134 of CM038049.1, read as the reverse complement.
TAATAGGTCCATAATATACATGAAAAGCACACTGCTTTTAGGAAATTGGTTCAAAGAAGTACAATGTTTGTTGGTTGACAAATCTTATGGGTCATTAAACAAGATTTTTCTGTGTTCTTTTAGTGTAGACTTAGAACTGTACTCTGTTTAGTTTCTTTAGCTCTCTACGTTGGAATCCATCCTGGAGATTGAGAGACACGGGTTCCAACATTGTAAAAGGCTGATGGAAGATGATTCCAGCAGCAATATTGCATTTGAACATTTGACCGAAATGCTAGATATATGGAGCTAGAAGGGATTTTTTCCCACTTTTTTTTCCTTGAGAAATTTCCAATGGGATTGGAATTGCTTCTTTTTTTTTCAAAAAAAAAAAAAAAAAAAACCTGTATCAGTCTTCATTTTACCTGTTTTTCATCTATCTAATAGAAATTTCACAAGCATAATTTCAGCTGTTCTCATGATCTTAAGCTATCCGTTGTAGGAAAAATCTCGCACCTTGATCAAGATGATATGTATATTAATTTAAGTTCATTGCCATATGGTGCTTGCCCTTGAGTTCAGTTGGAAGTATTATCTGAAGATGTGGTCTCTCTGTCGTTGCAGGATACCTTGCCTGTGCACGCTGTTCGAGCACTGGAGCTATTGTTTTAATCGAGCCATTTGCTACAGTTAATGGTGGCGATCAGCCTTTATCACCACCAAGAACAGAGAGGTGTTCGAATTGTTCGGGGTCAGGAAAGGTAAGACATTATGCACATTACATTATGATGCTGATATAAGCTAACCAATATACAACTATTATATCAACTGACTTATGGTAATTACAGCAGAGGTTTTTGGTTCCTGTACATCTATTTCCTAAAAGTAATATGAAAATATTGATAGAAAAACTATGTATATTTTTCATGAGACCTGATATAAGCTGTTGTTAATTAGATTGTCATGATCTATAGAAATGTATATTGTGGTCTGGAATGGATGTTTTATACATCATAACCACTCAAGACATTCTGTCTCGCAGTCCATCCTACCCACCCCCTGCTCCATTTTTTATGATGGGGATTCATATAATTCGGGGCTTGTTGCTTACAGGTCATGTGCCCCACATGCCTCTGCACAGGGATGGCAATGGCGAGCGAGCATGACCCTCGAATTGACCCATTCGACTGAAGGTGCGCGTTTCTATTCAACATAGGGACAGATTGAGATGCACCGTGTTCTGTACACATGCCATAGTGTTAAATGACCTGCAGTGCTTGTTGGGTGTAAGGACGAGTTCCCAAGCAACCCTCTGTTTTGTATCTATGGCACACTCAACTTCACGATTGGCATGGAGACCGCATCTTGCATAAATCAGTGTTGAACAACCCTATGTTCTTCTGATTAATTTATCTGTCCGGTTTGTGATTCTATCTTGGCATATATTGTAAGAACTTGGATAAAATATCCTGGTTTTCTATCGGCTTGCTGATATTTATTCTACATTGCTATGAATGTCCTATTGTTCTCTGAATATCCTACGGCCCTGGCTACTTACCGAAGGATTTATTCTATTCTATATGGAAGCGGAAGATTGCAGGCTGCTCCTCATCCGGTAGCCTCTGCTAGCTCTGGCGCGGCACACTATCTCTATTACCGAGTGTTTCTAGCTTCAATGCAAGGAGCATGTTGAAACAAGAAGAAGCTACGCACCCGCACACAAAAATAAAATAGTGTTACATTTCAAATGCGGGGTTTCTTGATGGTTTGATTTCATATTACGAGAAATCAACAAGATGGTTGGAGGCTTGTTTCCTGAGACATCGATGGGTTGTATTGCTATGGTAAAGAAAGCCCCATGAGGTGGTTGTTCTTAAAAGGAAATGTGGTTCAAGTTGTTTTTGCTTGCAGTGATCGGTATGGTCACGATGATACTTTAAATGCTTCGAATCACTATTTTGTTTATTTTCGCCTGGAAGATGCATGACCGAGCTACAAATTGAGGGCTGGCAACCGGCAAACGTCATTTCTTATATCAGAATTTTCCATTGCCACTTCGGTTTATAAGTGTCACGATAGCGAGTGTGCCAAAGATAGGCTTGCATTATAAATAGAGATGTCTTTAAAAAAAGAAAAAAAGAAAAATACTATATGATCGAGACCCATCGTTAATCGAGTAATCCAAAAATATGCATGCTGTAACCTTTTTTTAAGAAGAAACCAAAAATCAATCACGTGTAAGCACGTGGAATGGAACAAAAATTCACTCGTTATATTTGCCTCTTTAGGATTGAAATATAATGCTGTGAACCATAAAGCGGAGTGTATATTTGTCATGTAGATGTACAAAACACTATGTGATTCGATTTAACAAGATTACAAATTCAAGAATTTGATGGGAAGTTTTTCCCGATTAAATCTTAATCGCACTGTCCTTCTTTTGTAACTCCTAACTTTATCGTTAAATGTTTATAATGACTCTATTGCTACTCTTCTGTTTTGTTGGATTTCTCGTGACCTTCTTTCTCCCTCGAAAGGAATGTTTGTCATTAGAGAGACAATAGGAGTACGTTTGCTGCAAGATCCGGATATTTTCATATTACTAGTTTGGTAGATGCGTGTCCTTGGATGGAGTCTGGTTGCGAGGGTCAATCTCGGTGCTTCGAAGAATGGGTCGAAGTGGATTCTAGAATGGCAGCAGAGGCTATTAAAAAAGTTCTCGATATGCAAATGTAATTTGACCTTGAGTTTGCTTGATATTACCTCAATTGTTAATTCTTGGCACATAGAAGTATATATCCTTTTATCTACAGAGAGGGCAAAAAAACACTTCAAACCATACTGGACCGGCCACTTTCCTTTGGCACCGGTTGAGAGAAAGCGGAAGTTCATCGCACCAGTTTATCTAGTAGGATTGTTTATATTTAGCCTTGTACTGTAATGGAACAATAAATGTCTTTAAATACTACCTATTAATTGTCCAGTATATCTTGATGAATTTAAATCATATTAATTATATTATCATTGTAAATAGTAAAGTACGCTGGATTTGTATGCTTATGAGCTGTAAATGCCGATTTGCATGTCCCGTTTGATTTGTAGCTGGGATCCACGTATTATTCAAAATGTGCATATGATTTACTGTCTGTGTGCTATAAGAATTTTTTTTTTTTTTTGGTAAAATGCTATAAGAATCTTTATTGTGAAAATTCATGGCGTTGAATGTTGTAAGAATTGGTTGTCTTCCATTTCAAATGGGAGGCCATGGCACAATGGGAATATGTTTCACTTCCCCATTTATATTGGATTGAGGTCGATCAATCAACTACATCGCATGGATCTTGGAAACTGGACGTTCTTAATTGGAGAACTCCAATTGGAATGATCTTAGGAAACGCCTGTAAGTCAACAATTTCCAGGTCCCATGGCATGAGGGGAGTTGCTGTAGTTCTTAAAAAAAAAAAAAAGGTACATCAATTGAAGGTGGTCTAAGCTCTATGCATCGGGCGTAATCATTTATCGAATAGGAGTATGGGCATGTGAACGACGCAATCGAATGATTCATCAAGAATTTATTCCTATTGATGAAATTCTAACCATTCATCAAATTCTCATTCATGATCGGCTCTCACTTTTTTTCTTTCCATGGAAAGAGCAAATTAGTTTCACCATTTAAATCCGAAGTCTGAACCGAGAGAACCGAGCAAGTTGGGGACCGTCGTAGGTTTGCCAAGCCCTCTAGCCGAAGCGGTCGAGTCTGTGCTGGTTCAGAAACCATAGATTGCACTAACCCAGGCCGGTCCGCTTTCCCCTGGTTCTCCCGTACACGCGTGGCTTCCTGAGTCGGTGAAACGTGTGAATCTCCGAAGTACTGCGCTTCCGATAAACGGACCCCTCGGACCTCCATGTAACCCAAATCTAAACGGCTCGTGCTTTCCTGCCCGGATCGAAGGCTAAAACCCCCATCGCGCTCCTCTGAAACCCTTTCCCTCTACTCGCCCCCTTCCGCGATGGCAGCGACACCCACCGACACCGCCGAGAACAACGGCGCCGGGGCCGCCGACCTGGCCCAGGAGGCCGAGGCCACGGCCTCCTCGCCCGACGAGTTGGAGGAGGAGGTGCCGGACCCGGAGGAGACCCCCGAGCCGGCGACGGATGAGGAGGCGCCCCCTGCAACAGACGCCACGCCGGCGCCGGCCCCGGCGCAGACGCAGGTCGTCGAGAGCAAGAAGTGGCCGGGGTGGCCCGGAGACAACGTGTTCCGCTTGGTCGTGCCGGTGCTGAAGGTGGGGAGCATCATTGGCCGCAAGGGTGAGCTTATCAAGAAGCTCTGCGAGGAGACGCGGGCTCGTGTTCGAGTCCTTGAAGGTGCTCTTGGCACCTCCGACCGCATTGTAAGTACTCTTCTCGCTTTGCGCTTGGCGGGATTCGAGGGTTTTGCTTGTTATCTCTGTTCCTAGGGTTTTATTTTCTTCGTCTCGTTTTTGTTCGATGTCCTGATGTCATATATTGCTTCTTTATTCGGATCTTGGACGCCATCTGAAAAGTATTTGAGCCTTTTTTTTGGGGGGACCCAAAAATAACTAAAATCAAAGGCCGCTTCTTGGAATTAGGAAGCTTGAATTGTGGTGACTGATTGCGTTGTCGGAGTTGCTTAATCGGCCACCTTTTTGCATTGTGGTTTAACTTGATGGTTTTCTTAATAAGCCACCCTTTTCTATGTTTCGTTGTACTTAAACCTCAAGGACGTGTTCTTGTGTTTCGTTTTTTCTAAAAAATATTTTGGGATTTTGGTGTTCCCTTTTTGAGTAGTCTCTGGAATTTCCAATGTTTTGATGCGGCCCGTCCTTTGCCACTTAAGAAGTGAGAGAAATAAGGTGCTCTTTTTTCACATGAGTTTTCCATTTTCTGCGTGTTCTTCTTGTAGTTGTCCTTGCTACTCGTTCCCGGAGTAAAATGCACCTCTGAATAAAAAAGATTTTCTTAATTACCATTATCATTAAATTTGTGTCTCAGAAGTTGGTTAAATTGGGATAAAGAGTTTTGCTCAGGGCGACTTCAGGTTGCACACTTTTTGTCCTTTTTATTAGCCACCCATGACTTCTAGCGAGCTCTTCAGAAAGTAAAGTTGTGAAGACACTGAAACTTGCTTTTAAGGAAAACTGTGAACTAAAAAACTATGAAATAAGAAATATGTCAAATGCCAAGCAGCATAAGTCGCCTAATTGTACGGGAAATCCAGATGTCTATAGCTTGCTACATTTTCTTTAAAATCAGCTTTTGAAAACTATATGAGGATCTTGCCATGGACTTGATTATATGTACATCACATACATTGGGAATAACCATTATGGATACTGGAGTATTAATGTAGCAATGAAATTTTTATACTACATAGAACTTACCATATTTGCGATGTCTACAAATATGCATTCTTTTCCAAAAAAATGGTCTTCTATCTGGTTATTTATAAGCATCTGGAAGTACTATTGAATCCGTACATCAGTGTGCATCCATAAGATCTAGCTCTGCACTGCTTGGTGTTCATTGATTCATGTATTTTACCTGCTTGAAAGGGAAAATGTTGTTGCCATTGATTGCTATTGTATCGAGATACAACAAATGTAGCAGTTTGGTAGAGGGAACAACATGCACAGAATCCTCTTCAATGCACTTTTCTCTTCCAATTTTATAAATACTATAATATGCCATGTGTAGATATGGATGGCCTCTTTAGTGGAGCTTCATGCACTGGTTAGGAGTTTGCTTTGCATAGTAGAGGAGATATGCACGCTTTAGATATGTGTATGCATAAGCATTAGTGCTATATTCATCTGAAGAACCTTTACTCCCCTATATTAAAAATTGTCCCCTTAATACCTGTAGCAAGGTTTATAAACTTGTCTGCTGTCAATGCGGAACTGAAATTATCAATCACAGTTGTAGATGCCCTTTTGATTTCAATCAATTCTATATATATCTAAATAAGTTCAAACGCATTTGCTTCAACTGCTATACATGTGTCTTAGAGGGATAACGCCGCCATAGAAATGTAATAGTCCTTGCTGGACAGTTTGTAATTTTTATTCTCATGTGTAGGTTATAATATCGGCTATAGAAGAGCCAGACCGCCATAGAAATGTAATAGTCCTTGCTGGACAGTTTGTAATTTTTATTCTCATGTGTAGGTTCTAATATCGGCTAGAGAAGAGCCAGATTCAGAAATATCTCCAGCAATGGATGCTCTTCTAAGAGTCTTTAAACGCATTAGTGGCATGGCAGATACCGGAGCTGATGGCACTACCCCAACATCTGCTGCACCTACTTGTGCAGTTCGGTTATTGGTAGCATCAGCCCAGGCCATTAATTTGATTGGGAAGCAAGGTACCTTGATCAAGTCAATTCAAGAGACCAGTGGCGCCACAGTACGAGTTCTTTCTAGGGGTATATTCTTTGAGCATCTTGTTATGTTAATGACCATTTACTGAACTCTACATCTAAAATGTTTGGATATTTTCTTTTGATGTTTTTGAGCTAAATTTTGTGTGATAAACTGACCTTATCAAACTGTTTGTCTGATTGTAGTTATTTAATATGTCATTGTTCTGTTTGTGTCATAAGTTGGTGTCTGAAAAAATACAGTTGAGCTTGCTCTTTTATTTTTTTGTTAAATGATATGGCTGTCAAGTTGGATAAGCTGTTGTTAGGTACTTAAAATCAGTTAATTTTGGTTTGTTTGATACATTTAAATGGACTTCTGAAAGATATGGTGTTACAAAAGGGAAAAATTAGCCTAGGCACTTCACAGAAAATTATGATCAGAGGGAAACTATCATGCAGATGCTAGGAGCAGAACTGGATGCAACAGATGTTACGGTATAAAGATATGAATGCAATTAATTAACATGTAAAATGAATACACAATTCAGTAAATCCATCATGTTAGTGGGCATAGTAGAACTTCCTTTTAATAATCAAATGAATTATAAAAATTTTAAAATACTAGGTACATGAAAGTTTTAAATAAATTCCTGCAATTTCTGTATTAAGATTTAAATAGTCAAATGGATTAAGTGGCTGCTTGAATTTTTAAGTAGACTGAACAGCTTCGTTGACTCGAACTAGATATTGCTTAAGTGGTTGTGCACTGCATTGTCATTGAGCACTTAAGAACACATTTTTGATAGTATTGTTGACTGGGGAAATGGTATTAAGCTGATGAAGTCTGGTGGGTTTTTTTTTTTTTTTTTATGTCGGGGGGGGGGTGGGGGTGTGGAATTGTTAAGATGAAAATTTGCTCACTCAAATGGTAAACATCGACTTGTGATCCTGATGATTTTGTTATTTGCCGAGAGTTTGGTTGCCAGCCATAAGAATAGAACCCTGACTTAATCTCATTTGAGTCTTGCTGAGATCAACAGAAGAGAGGGAATCTACGGCTTCCTTGTCAACATTTCCACCTAAGATACCTAAATTCTTTTACCTGGTTGAGGTATTGGTTTGATGCTTGTCGATTCAACTTGGTAATACTCACGGAATTCTTACTATTTATTGGGGGAAAAAAATCTTAGAATCTAATACACAGACCGCAGAAAAGTCAAATGCACTCTGTTGTTCTTTTGTCATCCATGCCCATTAGATAACTAAAATAATATTTAAGATATATTAAACACTGACATGCTACTGTGAAACATGAATGTACTTGATTATTTATGTATTGCGATCTGCCTTTTATGATCATCACTTGTAATCACGCTTGAACTGCTTTGATTGCTACAAGAAACACATGTGATCTGTCTGATTCTTGACATTTGTAATCAACATATCAAAATTTAAAATTACTTACTTTACAGTACAAACTATTAGTGTACATATACACAAAGCATCAGAGACACCATATCTTGATGAATACAATTATGGTTATTGTATAGTTTTTGAGTATCAAAGAAATGACACCTGATTATGGTGTCTGATATGGACAGTCATACCAATGTTAAAGCAGTGTGAGGTAACATTATACAATCTCAAGTAATGTAAGTTTTCTTCACTGAAAGCTAAGAATTAAGAGGCTAGTTACACTGTTAGAATTTTTGTGTTAATTTCATCCATTATTTTGTAGCAATGTCAAGGTAGTGGAAGTAGAAGTTGTTAAATGCTCAATTCACTTTCCATTAGTTGAATATTGATGTTCAGTATTTATAGCAAAGTTGCCCCACTTATTCTAGATGAATTGTGTGGATATATTGTACAATGATTGTAAGATGTGATGACATTGATTTTTCTTTTGCTGATCAGTAACATCTTGTTTTGTTTATCTTGCTGATTTTGACTCACTGTTTCTAATTTGCTCCAGTCTAGATGTCTATTAGATTGGGAATTGTCTATCTTTTTCTAGTTATCTTGTTTATGTTATAGATCCTGCAGTCACATTATTTTCATTTCTTCTTGATCCACCTTTGATTTTAGTTTGAACTTTATGTTTGATGGAAGCTAAACTTAATTGTTTTGTCAGAAGCAACAATGACATGACCCTTGACTTTGAACTTCCATTTCCAACCTTTATATTCCAATCATGATTTTAGTCCTTTAATATCTAGCACGTCTTATAGCCTGTCTATGAGTTTTAATTTATCATTCATAGACATCGTTTGCTATCATTTTTCTACTCATGCATCTTGTTGGCTAATCCCAATTTTATCACAGTCATAATTTTTTATGTCAGCTGTCAATTCCTTCTTATTTATGACCTGAATTTGCCCTACTAAGTTGATTTTGCTTACTCATAGAATGGAGCTTGATATTATACAAACATCAGTTTTAACCTTATATTTTTCGCACATCATGATCTAGTGTCCTTGTTTCAATCATTATATTCTTTCTTAAACCTAGATAGTTTTTATATCATTATTTTTTATTATTTTTCCCAAACTTTCTTTGACAATATTTTTTTGACAAAAGCTTTATCTGTTCATCCATTATCTATGATCTATAATAATATGTTAAGCCACTATTATTGTTAAATAGTGGCTTATTTGATTTTTGCCTTGAGGCATCTTGGAAATGACTTATTTGAGGCTCATCTCCATGAGTCTTGAGGCTTATTAGTGAGCCTATATATCAGAAATAAAATAGAGTTCAAAGAGCCAGATATACAATCTGCATATGCATGTTGTTTATTATATTTTGGGCATAAGAATCAAGGATCTGGTCATCTTCACAAGATAATAGAAGGAATATATTTATCTGTTCATATATTTTTAGATGAAGCTGCATGTTGATTTTTATTCTTAAACTGCACATGGCAGGATATGTTATTTGTACTCAAGCTGTTAAGATTTCTACAAATTTGTCTGCAGAATATCTGATCCATATCATACTGTGTACTCAAGTCCAGACATAATTCCATTGTCATGTACGTTGCTCCTCAGATTATACATTTTAGATCTTTGCACCTTTGAGGGAAATGAATCGGGTGTGTATATGCTTTGCTTCCTGAAAAAGACTGAAAATCTTACTTGACAACTCATTTTTAAACACTGTTCACAATTTGCTCATCTGAAGGGTGGTTTTTTTTTTTTTTTTTTTTTTTTTTAATAAGTTTCTGCACTCTTTAATATCTTATGCTTGAACCTTTTTTGCTCCCTTCTCATGTTGACTTTTAGATTTAGGGTCCCTAAATGATTGCTTATCAGTTGCCTAAGCTAAAACTCTGTAACCAATAGGTTAAGTTTTTATCCATTGATTGCCTTCCAGGTCTGATATCGAGCCTCTTACTTCAGCAGAGCTATCTCCTTCCTTTTGGGGGTTGACATTAGAATGTTCTCAAGCTGAGACAAATCATCTCTTCTTCTTCTTCTTCACCCCAGGATATAAATTTAATTTAGATCGAAATTATAAAGTTTGAACAAAAATGTAGTTTGGGACTAACCATATCTGGCCATTTCTGGTGGAAGAGAAAAATATAATTATCAATCAACAATTAAATGTACAATATTGAATAAAAATCAAACTAGATTCTTCACCTATTGATCATTCTAAACCAATATCCAGATTCATTGAATCAGACTTAAGTCTGGCATCAGCGAGCAATCAAATATACCATATTGATCAAAAATTCAAACTAGATGCCTGTTGACTGTTCTGAATCATTTTCTGAATTTATTGAATTGGACTTGAGTCTGGAATTAGCCTCCGTTAAAGGAACTCATAATAGGATCTAACTCGAATGTTATGCAAAATTTAACTGGCTTAGTTTTTATTTTTACTAGATTTATTATATATTGCTCTTTTTTTAGCTGGCTAACAAAATTAAATCTGGACTGAGAAAATAGATCATTTGACTCATGCAGTAGGTTATGACTGCATGTTGTAGATATTATCCAAACAGAGTAAGCTTTTTTTTCAGCCATGTGACAATTTTGCTCTCTGTGGACCTGATCACGAATTTCAGATGCCTCTGAATGTGAACAAGGAACTTGCTTTTTATGCCTGTGTTTCTTAAACTATTTGGTAACATTTTAATTTAGTTTTGAAATGATTGTGCTTAGTTTTGGACTTCTCTTTTGACATTTTATGCAAAGTGATACATAACATCTTAATCTTTTTGTTGCTAGATGAACTGCCATTTTATGCAACCGCGGATGAAAGAATTGTAGAGATACAGGGTGAATCTTTGAAGGTTCTCAAAGCATTAGAATCAGTAGTTGGACATCTTCGAAAGTTTTTGGTTGATCATAGTGTACTTCCGTTGTTCGAAAAGAGTGTAAGTTTCCTTCTTTTCTCAAAGAGGACTTGAATTTAAGTTTTATGCTTTACAAGTGTTGCAAATTGATGGCTACTATGCCCCCTCCCCCTTCCTCACTTCTCTTTCCCTCTCTCTCTTTCCTTTAGTTTAATGCACCAGCCACTCAAGATCGTCCGGTGGATGCTTGGGCCGATAAAGCACAATCCTTAATCCATGCTTCACAACAACCTGTAATTGGCAGTGATTATGCTCCTTCATCAAAGTGGGAATCCTTGTTTCTAGATCATGAATCTCAATTAGATCCACAAATTCGACGGAGTGGACTATCATTATATGGACAAGATCCTGCTCTCCCTGGGTTACGCTCTTCAGCACTGGGGCGCAGTGGTGCTTTAGTTACCCAGGTCCATTTCATTTTATATACTTCTTAATTTTTTATTTCAAGATAATTATCGTTTTAGGCCTCTATTTTGCTTGATTAATTATTTAGTCTCAACTAGCACTAAATATAGGTTGTAAGAGTTTATTTTACTGCAGTATTAGCATTGGATGTATGATGTGCATGGGGGGAGGCATATATATATAAAACCAAGACGAGCATGTTTGTCAAAATGAGAGTATCAAAAATTATTTGGTGGCTGGAGATTTTAGGGAGCCTAATAATGTTAGTTTTCTTTCTTTTCTTTTTTTTTTTCCTTTTATCCCTCTTCAAATAATGACATGAGACTCACAGATGGTTGACTTGGGATGTGAATGGGTGGCTCATATTTTTTCATGTTAATGTTTGTTAGTTGTTTGTTAGGGATACACTCACTAGACCATGCTCTGATGTGGCATCATGGTTTTACTTTGCTTAAGGTTCTTTTGTTATATTGTCTTTGTTTGTACCTTACTAGAAGAAGGTGAAATATGTAAAAAAATTTAGACTTAAAATTCTGCTGCATTGCCACACTTTCTTATATGGCATATAAGGTGTATACTTGCTGTGCCCATGAAGTATGGTCTCTGGAATTCATACGCCAATGTTAGTAGAAACTTACAATTTTTCTCTACTTAGCATGCAATAAGCTTGCTCGATGGTATTGATGGGGAATGACTTGAAAAGCCACTCATGTACTCTTCTGGCTTGTTGAAAGGACATGAACATTGTTAGTGATTGATTTATCTACCCTTTCATTTCATGTGGCTTAGCTTGGGTCCAACAAAGTGGTTATATATGTTCTTTTATTGTAACAAGAAAAGGTAGTTTCTTCACTTATACATGATCTCGTTTTTTAGAAAGATGACAAAAAATAAAACCCATAACAGGACTTCTCCATTCTTTTGTAGGTTTTTGATTAACAGTTTTTATGACTGAGCTAAATCCCAGTGAACAAAACAGCCTTAAAGGATTTAGGTTGCTCTGTCCCATTAATTTTGTCATATTGTTAGTGTTTAAATTAAATGTCCAGGAAAACGTGTATAGTTCCCATGGCAGTTGCCAACTTATGTAAACTTTTTGCAAGTGAGTTGTTGATTGGGCTGGTGTTTTAGTAGCTGTCTCATTTGTTATGATTATTTTCTCAGTGTAATCACCAGAAGCCATTGTTTGAAATATTCTGTGATTCAGGTCACGCAGACAATGCAAATTCCACTGCCATATGCAGAAGACATCATTGGCATAGGAGGAGGAAACATAGAATACATACGCCGCACTAGTGGAGCAATACTTACTGTACAAGAGAGTAGAGGATTGCCTGATGAGATAACTGTTGAAATAAAGGGCACTGCTTCACAAGTTCAGGTTGCTCAACAGCTCATTCAGGTGAAGTATCTCATATGTTTTTGTTAAGGAACTCATCTGAGCCTTACACGTAGTAATAATATTTTGTATAATAGCTCTCCGGAGCAATAATCTTTTCTCATTTATGTCTACAGGAGTTTATATCTGGACACAAAGAACCACCACTAGCAAGCAGTTATGGAGGTCATGATACGGGCATGAGATCAAGTTATTCTCAGTTGGCAAGCACAGGTTATCCATCATCATCACTTGCATCTCAATCACTCGGTGGTTATGGGTCCTCAGGTTTGGGAAGTTATGGTGGCTATAGGCTCTAAGCTCGCGGAGCCAGCTGATTTTCTCTTTTTTGAATCACACAATCCACCTTCAGTTGGTTTGGGAGCTTATGGTAGCTATTGGCTTTAAGCTGAGCATTCATGTTTGCATGTTCTGTAAAGATTTAGACACGGGCATAACTTCTTTTTTAACCGGCTATTATTCTTCTAGCTACTTTGTTTTAGACTTGCATTGTATGACAGTCATCTTGTTTTGCCCTTCAGATATTGTGCTAGTTTTTGAATGTACCAATAGGCAAACTGCAACGGCCTTACAAATTTGCCATAAGAACATTATAGTTTATTTGTATGTTGAAGCTTCTAATGGGTTACCTGTTGGTGGTTAGTTTTAGGTGAACTAGTATCCAGTACGTGTTTGACCTTACCAATGATACCGAGACCAGACTCTAGCAATGATTGCACTAGCGGTATTTATCATTATCCAGAGCAGCTAGGGATTTTTAGTCAGAATGCAGTAGTAAATGGAAAACTATCTCACTTGATTTGTAACGTTTTGGTGCTCAAATTGCTCAGTCAGCACTTTTAGATTGTATGTTTTTGTGACTGGGTTATCTCTTCTGGACTGCTAGTCTCTTTTCTATTGATATGGCGTTTTATGCTCATTGTAACTCCATCCTTCTAGGTCTTTATTGAGGCATGATGTTTGGAAGTTAATATTAGCATTTTTTGCAGTATTTTTATTGGAGTAGCCAAAATATAGCGGTTGTATTTATCACATTGAGGAAGTCATCGTTTGTCCTTGGTATCATGTCTTTCTGTCACAATGAATGGTTTTTACATACAACCCTGGCAGTCAAGTAATGTTAATTTTAGTACAAGATAAGCATTTCAATAGACAAATGTATGTCCTCTCTTTTTTTTTGTGAAATTTCTAGATATGTTTCAAGTCTGCTAGGCTCTGTTGTGTGACTAAGATTGTGCTGTTGGATCCTGTTATATTAGAGATTCTTCTTATGAAAGGTGAATCTGTCTTAGCACTATTGGCTTTTAAGCTTTTTAGCTTTCTGTTTCTCCCTTGCTCTCAGAAGCTGCTACCAGGTTAGAGCTACCTTCGCTAGCGTACGTAACTCGAAAGTTACTTATCAAAATAAAAAGCGGGGGGGGGGGGGGGGGGGGGGGTGTTGGGGTGGTGGGTTAAGACATCATTATCAAGGAGCCGGTGGAGTTCATAAGGCTATTAAAGGCTCAATGTCATTACTTGCCCAACAGCTCATTAAGTAGGAAGGTATTTTCTCTTGCTAAAAAAATCCCGAAGATGCAGCCTTTTCAGGTGACATTATAATTTTTATACACCTTCACGAACTAAAGCAAACAGGAAGAATATCTGTGATAAAATACAGGAAGAATATATAATAAATTCAGATTTATGTGATGTTAGCAACACGAACCAGTCAAAGGTCGACTTGGCAGCTAAATTGGCCTGAAAAGAGATCAATCCGGTAGTGCTTTTGTTTGATTCTTTTCCCTGACAGATCATTTGGAATACATGGAACTCTTATAAATATATTTCTTTTTTTAAAAAATGTAAATTTACAATTTTTTGATGTAACTCTTATAACTATATTTCAAAAACTAGTTTGGAAACTATAAAAACAAACAGGCAGTTCACATTTCCCACTGGAAAGCTCCATCGTGGTTGAATAGAAACTTCGCACCCTCGATTTCCTGTTCCTCCACAGGTAGCAAATATTGTAGTTGTGTTCATTTAAGAAAATAATTATGCTGTTAACGGCAACTGATAGCAATACAACTTGTTAAGAAGTATATCAATTTCACAGAGAATTTTAAATGTCCTCAATATTAGCTTGCAATCTGTTTTGTTGATTTGTAAATGGGCAGCTTTGTTATAAGCAAGTCAACTCAATATATACATAAATGTGAAAAATAAGTCCATTAGATCAGTATACAAAAATATACTTTCTAAGCAACCACTTACATGAAATTCCCGTACCTTTAAAAAATCTGGAAATTTGGATATATTGTAAATAACATTTTATTTTAAACCTCTCTCATATTTATGTTGGTTAACTCGATCAACTGATTGACAGATTAAGTGTTGTAGCATAAATTCAGTTATACTTTATCGTCTTACAAACTTCCATGTATCCTCCTTTCATAAAGACTTGTACTGTTCTATCAAACGTGAAGCATGAAGACGCGAAGTAGGGACGACAGTGCACCCCAGATTCTGTAGATAAGCAATCTGCAAATAAAACAAATAGAGAATGTGCTGTTTTCAGTCAAGAAAAGAGACTTAAATCGCTCTCAATCTAAACGTAGTGCAATAGTGCTCTAGTTGTATGCACTGTACAGGCTGTATAGAAAATAGAGACCCGGGTTCGATCCGACCTCAAACTGATATTTGGTTGGATTTTCACCTGGCTAGTCCTCAAAAAAGAAAAGAAAAGAGAAAAACAAGCGAGGTGGTGCTGTGTGTGAGCGTGTGTGCCCGCGTGTATCTGTGCAGGTAAGGAAAGTACCATCGCTCTGCCATAAATGGGCCATATATTGTTGGTGGTCATGTACAGTGTGAATATATGACAAACAGAAAAAATAATGAGTGAATAATTTTTTTAGTTTAAATTAATCACTATGTCACTATCATGTAATATATTGATAATGGTTTTAGAAGTTTGGGAAACCATGAAAGACGAGAGGCAGCTATTGAGCTATATAACCTGTTTAGGTGTAGCCTCGGAAGATCCCATCGAGTTTTCAATTCTCTGTTTCTGAAAATGTTCCTGAAAGCAAATCAAAGTTACATTTACTTTTAATACCATAAAATCTCCAAACCTTCTACTTTCACTGATATTTCAAGGATGACGAGGCATGCTGTGTAGTTCCTTTTAAGCATCATGTGATTGAAGAACTCTTGGTTAAGAATGCAGCATTCTTAGTAAGATGTACACAAGTAGGCAAATTAGTGTAATAATGGGATAGTCATTTGTGTGCTGCTAGGAATATAGAAATGTTCACCAGGCAATGAATATACCCCAAAGCCCTTTTCTCAGGAGAAACAGGGGCCTACAAACCAAACATGCTGGTAAATAAACTCAAACATTCAACATATCAGCATGCTGTTTGAAAAAAAAGAATAGTCCTTCATTGATGCACATTCAAGATTATGCCCCCAAAAAAGAAACTTCATAAACAGGAGCTTTTATGCAAATTTGATATTACAAAAAAAAAAAACACCCCTTGTTTGATGATTCTCTTTTTCAATGTCAATATTTATCATTTTCCTGTAATTGGCAAGATTAGGCTTTGCTTTTTTTTTTTATGTGAGTCAAACTTTTTAACATCAGGAGCCAGCAGGAAATCCATTCAGAAACCCACAAACGTTGAACTTTAATTATCTGATCCTGGACTTGTTGGCCACTTAATCTTCGTTTAGAATTGAGGATCTTATTCTATAAGCTAATCAAAGACATCTACTAGATGATGATGACCCAACTTTTGATCTGTGGACCTCTAAGATTAAGTATTATTGCCATTCTTATTAGTGTATTTGAACAAAGAAAACATTTTTGGTAGCTTAAACATTATCTTTCTAAAGATGAATAACAAGAGAGAATATAAGGGGGAAAAAACAAGTAGGTGGCACCGTGGCAGTAATGGCAGCGGCAGTGGTGAGATGTTGGCAGCATCAGTGGTAATGGTTGCAGTGTTGATGGTCAGTTGATGTCAATGGCCATCACAATGGCGGTAAGAGTTGTGGTTTTATTGGACTGTTGCAGTTAAGGGGTGGTTGCGGTGGTGATGATGAGCAAAGGATGGTGGTGGTCGGCAACAGCATAATGGCCATGATGTATTATTGCCAACAACAATTTGGCTGGTGCTTTTTTAACAAAAATGTTTTAAAAAGAAAATTAACAACAAAATTTTTAGGGCTTGTTTGGAATAGTTGTTTTTGTTTTGTTTCTCTACAAATTACTGAAATAGCACAAAGATTGATGTTGAAGACAAATTGCATTTTTTTTTTTCTATTACTTGCTTTTATTTAACTCTTTTTGGAACTAATAGATCTGTGCTTCTAAAAGCTCGAAAGATTTCACAAGCAATTTAAATAAGGGTTTCAGCGTTCACTATATATGTTGCTCAGCCTGGTTCATTTTTGTTCTCGGCTTTTTAAAAACAAAAACAGAAAACAAAAGAAATACCAAATGAGCCTGAACTATAAAATAAACACACACACATACATACATACATACATACATATATATATGTATGTATGTATGTATATATATGTCTCTGTGTGTGTGTTTAAAAAAGTAGAACGTTATAATATTTTCAGCAAAAATATTTTAAGCTGTTAGTGTTTTTCTCTTTTCAAAGCAGTAAATAATAGACATATGCTTTGCAAGCAGATCGTTAGTTTTCCATTAGAAGGACATGCCACAAACCTGTCAGGGATATGTGCTAGACATTAAGACACTTTCCAAATTGGTTTCTGGACTAATGGCTATAAACTATCCTGAGAAAATGGAGCAGCATCACTTTCAATTGCATCCATCAGGACATGAGTAAACTGGAGAAATCTTCTTGAGGCTTTTAGTTAAATCTCTTATCAAATTGTTAAAATGCATGCAGTGCAACCAAGCATCTATTAAACTACCAGTCATCCCAGGAGTGCATGCCTGCCCACATTACAATACTTAAAAATGCCAATAATGGATTTCACCATTCTAGTATATTTAGATCTGAGTGCATGTTATAATTGCCAATGTCATCATAAATCAAGTTGGAAGGTTCATCTATAGAAGCAGAGGAAAGAAGGAAGCAAGTGGGTTTGATGAGAATCAGACTGATTAACCATGATACAAGGACTGTTCAAAATTGCTCAATTCTTAATGTTTGCTCTGGTCCCAAACATTATTTTGTGGTGAGGTCAGGACAAGTCCTTTTTGCTCCCACGGAGAGAAGCATGATGAGAACCACTTTTTACCGAACAGGCAATTAAGATACATTTGAAATAAAGTCAGAAGCATGTCTAGGTTGAAAAAAGAAACCACAGATCTGAATAAGATCAGTTGAAAACCATTTCTATTAGGAGTGGGGTGGTTTGTCGGGCTGGGCCATGTCTAATATACATTGTTGACCCCTTTCGTTCTTTCACAACTTGAGTTTTTGGGTTAAAGTGGTTAGTCACAACATAAGTTGGATGAGTTTAACATGAAGTGCCGATTATCGAATAGCACACCATGTGCATATATATCAGTGCCAAAGCAAACAAGAAATAAGAAAAACATAAAAATTAAAATATTTTATAACAAAGAATTAAAGAAATAATTTGTCATGCCATGCCAATGCATGTCTAGACCAAAGCCAAAACAAAAAAGTTAATAAAATAACTTAAAAACTACAAAAAAATCTTTTTGTAATTTTTTTAAAAAAAGATTCAATGGATGCCAACTAGCATAGCTTCACAGTTAAAACCTTAATTGCAAATAAATGACATGTCACACGGGGCAGTGCTTCAAAGAAGCAATGGTGGGCAGACTAGTAGATGTTGTTGACTGCACTATCAATCATCAACTAATGATGTAAATGCAATTAATTCTTTGGCTGTTACTAGAAGGACGGAATATGATGGCTCCATTAAAGGCATGGTTAGTTGGAGGTGGCAGATTTACTCATCTTTTGGCAAAAATTTTAATTTCTATATGTTTGATTTGATGGAAGTGGGGGCCAAAATGCAAAGTTCAAGCCTTGACTTCCCCAAAGGAGCTGATATAATTCAGGTGAAGTTGAGAGTAAAACCTGTAATACAGCTGCAAATTTAAGCTACCAAACATTCTATCAAATAAGGGAACATAACATACAAAATTCACAATTAAAAATCAACTTGTACTATTATATGAATGAATGCAAGTATTCTTGATGAATCAACCAGGAAAAATGTTAACTTCGTAACCTTTGTTTTTATCCTTGCAGAGGTCTGTCAAACTAGATGACCTCTTTTTCCATGATTGGAAACTAAGAAAGATCTACTCAATAAATTACAAAGATTACTAACCTGTTTTTCTCTAATTAAATGTGCACGTTTATCAGTAGGAATTTGCTCCCACCTTATAACCTATGACATGATAATCCATTTACCAGAGAGGAATTAGGATTTCATTGTAAATATCATGCATTAGAAGAATTGCTTGATTAAAACAAAAAAACTCACATATTGTGCATAATTATAGGCTTCATCACCACTCAGACATGATTTGAGAATACGTAAAACATCCTGAAAAAAACAATTAATGACCACCATGGATTCAATTAAGAAACAAAAGATCACATAATTTTCAGAGCCAGATGTTTAGAAGTGTATCACAATAGAAAACAGAACAAAAACATGGCCACAGATCCCATTATTATTATCAGTATGACAATGCAAAGCAGCAGTAAACTGATTAGCTGTACATATAAAATATTCTTATGAAGACTTTATACTACTTATTACCCATGCCTCACTCATTATTCAGATAGAAAGCTCCAACATGATCGCATCCCCACCCTCCCCACCCCCAAAAAAAAACACCGGTGTTCTATAGATCCACTCCATATAAGAATAAAGAGAAAATACAAGCATATTTCAAACCAGTTGGATGAACTTAAAAAGTGCTTCCATGGTGTTAAGCTATTGATGCATCCATGCCTTGATGATTTATGCAATATTGGAAAACATAATGACAATAATAAGGATCACAATGCGGTATGGCTTAAAAAGTTGATAAGTAAAGAACCCTAAGTAACAAGATGAAAAATAGCAGGAAGTGCAAAATGGCAAAATGTTGGCAAAACATAAAATTAGGAAGGATAAGTTGAGGAATGGACATATTAGAGGAAGCACAAAATGAGGTATAAGATGGTCCAACCAAGTCCAGGCAACGATCTAGGGAGGCTTAAGTAGGTAGTGATATTCAAATTCTGCTTGACAAACCAGAAT
Source organism: Areca catechu (assembly GCA_021397845.1). Taxonomy (NCBI): domain Eukaryota; kingdom Viridiplantae; phylum Streptophyta; class Magnoliopsida; order Arecales; family Arecaceae; genus Areca; species Areca catechu. The sequence continues at coordinate 20,436,353 of CM038049.1, read as the reverse complement.
GAAAAGGAGGTGCAACATCACATAAATGGAAGTTTTGAAAAAGGAAATGGAATGGTTTAAAATAACAGTAGAGGTAATGTTTAGATGATAAGAGTGCATAAAGCAAATCACAAATTCCTATAAGCAGGATCGCAAGAAGACCAATCAAGTTTTTATCCTGCATTTTGTTACTAGAATCCAAACCTAACCTAAGCCCAGATCATTATGATGTATACCGATGATCAAAACCGAAGAAACATGCAAATGGAATGAATTGAGTCAAACTATGCTTAGGTCCTTTGTGGTTCAGTTGAGTTTCAGTTCAAATCTACATGTGCCCTTATCTCCCACTAAAGTTGCATGACTAAGGTAATTGCGTCATCAACTATCAAATTTATTGAAACTAGAAAAACTTGGATGGTTTTCTCCAATAAGATCATGTTTTTCGAAGCCAATTTGAACTGATTGCAAAATATCTCATAGATTAAACTGCTTCCCTGGTCAATACTATTATTTTGTGAACCCCTATTCTTTCTTTAACAAGCTTTCGTCTTAAGATCGGTTTGATTTCACCTTGCTCATCTTCCACAACAATTTGAAGATTTTTTCAAACCAAGGTCCATGATCTTAATAATGAGTACTATATTGGAATGTTACTGGTTTGGTAGGATAAGATCAATTATGGTACGCTATGCACCCTATATCAAGATAGCTTTCGAATCCCTTCTAACTTTACATCATGATACCGCTTCAAACCTAGTGATATGGGTCAGTACATATGGTACACATCCCGGTATAGGGTGGAACTGCATAATTTCTATTGGTACAGGCCGATTCAGGGCCTATACTGAGTTGTGAACCCATCTTGTTTGGTTCCAATTGAATTGGGCAGTCCAGTATAGGGTGGAACTGCCTAGGACAGGATGACAACCATTGCTTCAAACATTCAAGACCACCAACTTTTCAACACAAATCATTTTATACGTTCTTGATTGAATCCAATTAAGTTCAAATGTCCAATGCACTTTGGGATCCCTTTTACAAAACCATTTAAGAACTTAAATGTTATTCTTCTACCATAAGCCTTCCATAGTGGTCATAATCATATGTGAGCTATATGTGCTGCTTTTCATGCAGTTTTGTTGGTCTTGAGCTTCCTGATTGGTGATCGTTCCTATACTGCATTTCAGGATGGCAAAGGATTTGAATAGCATGAGCTCAGCTATGGCTCAACTTGGAAAAAGGTCAGCTTAGGCTTGGCTCAAGGCTAATAAAACCAGGGTTAAACCAACAATCTAGGGTCCTAAGCTCAAAATTAATTTCAAGGAAAGCCAAAAAAAACCCCACTTGATCAAGCTCAACTCACTTAAGTTCATATACACGCATGCATGCACACATGAATGCATATATATATGTATATGTATGTATGTATAGACATGTGTTTACATATATACACATACATGCATACCAACTCTGTTGCCCAGAAATGGAGCCCAAGAGGGGGGGTGAATTGGATCTTTTAAAAATTTAACACAATAAAGTGAAGGTCTAGTGGTGCTTGTGAGCAATAATAAATTAGATGCAAGATGATAGCAATTAATTAAAGAATGCGAGAGGAAAAGAGCAATCACACACAAACACAAGGTTTATAGTGGTTCGGTGCAAACCAAGCACCTACATCCACTCCCCAAGCCATCCTTGGGAATTCCACTATAATCCACACCAGATTACAGTTGACTTGTTTTTTACAAGGCTCACAAGTCAAAACCTAAGTTGGTTTTATCACCTAGGCTCACCAACAAACCTAAATACTTGTTTTGTCTTCGGGCTCACAAGTTAACCCTAGTTGGTTTTAACACTTTGGCTCACCAACAAACCACAATAACCTTCTTTCAAGACACCCTTGAAAGCAAAGTCAAAGCACAATAAAACAGATATGAAATTTAAAGCTACAACAAACTCTCTTCAAGAGTAGATTGGAATCTTTGAAGCCCAAAGGATGCTTTGACTTCACTCTTCTTCAAGTTGCCTCCTTTTGGAATGTAGTAAAGTTGAGCTAGTAGGCTTTTTCAATGGAATCAAGCTAGAAGAGGCTTTTGATTTGAAGTTTGGAGAGAATATTGGCTTTTTGGCTTTTGAGTGGACTTGAATGCTCTTGAATAGACTTCTCTCTTCTTTTCTTTTCTTTTCTTCACTTCTTTTCTTTTAAAATGAGGTTGGTGGAGATTAAATACACCAAAAACCTTCTAAAAACGGTTTGACCGTTGGAGCATTGGAAATAGCCGTTTGAAGCTTGAAAATCAGTTTCTGCAAGCCAGAAAAATAGATCCGTTAGAGCTGTCAGGCTGCAAGTGTCGACACTTGGCTGTCAGGTGTCGATACTTGGCTGTCAGGTGTCGACACTTGATTTCTGGGAGTCGACACTTGAACATTCAAGTGTCGACACTTGATGCACAGGTGTCGACACTTGACACAAAAATCCTTGAAACAACAAAGTTCTGTATTTTCAAAAATCTCAGGCCTTGAGTCGATACTTGAAACCTAAGTGTCGACACTTGGTGTTGACACTTGAATATAGGTATCGACACTTGGCGTGCCAAGGATTTTTGTCCGTGCCAAATGCTGAAGTGTCGACACTTGAGACTAAAAACATCCAGATTCAAGTGTAAAAGCCTCGAAATCAAAAATAAAGTTCATGAATGCATAAACACATAATAGTTAAGTAATTATAAGCCCTTTTTCAATGAAGAGGATGCCCGGATATGTGAGAATTGCTCCGTGCCATTGCGTGCCATACACCATAAGTTTTTGGAATTTTGAGGTGCTTTTTTCCTGAAAACTCACAACTTGAAATCCTCATTAGAATACAATATGTACTCAATGTTTTGTTATTCATCAAAATCACTGGATGGAGCCAACAAACTCCATGGCTTTTTCTTTACTATTAGCAAATAATAAGCTGGAAAAAAGACGGCAAGTTTTTTTGAAACTCCAGGGAAGACATGCAAAATAGAGTTTGGCAAGAATTATCCTTCCTTTCTCATAAATGACAAGCTATCCACCTTCATTACCTATGATGAATTATCACTCGTGTTATGAGTCTAACAATCAAGTGTAGCATGAGATCCCTCTTCAATAGACATGAACTAGACAAGTCCAAATCCCTTTCTATACTGTGGGGTGATCCAACAAGCCTTTTGTAGAAAGCCCCTATCTTATAGCTTGTACAAGGACAACTAGTTGGCAATCTTCTTTACACAAATGTATGCATATACATGCATACACATAAATACATGCATACATAGGTAGATAAATAGATAGAGAAAAGCTATCATGTAAGCACCCACACAGTAGCACCTAAGGTCAATCCTAACCATATGATGAGAGGCCTAGCATATTCTATGAAGAAAAAAACATATACATATACATATATATATATATATATATATATATATATATATACACACATATATAGATAGATAGAGAAAAGCTATTGTGTGAATGCCCACACAGTAGCACCTGAGGTCAATCCTGACCATATGATGAGGAGGCCTAGCATATTCTATGAAGAAAAGAATTATATGGCCTATTATCTCAAAGCTACTTACTATTGAAAAATCATATGATTTGGAAATGCCTAGTTACTACATTGAGTGATCAAAAGGATAGTTTAAATAATAGAATCAATGCATATATTTTTAGCATTCGATGCATATGCTAGATATATCCAAAGCACATGATTCTTTGGTTGCAAACAGTTAGAAGATAGTAAATCACAACCAACAACTCAAATCATTGGTGCTGGGCACCCCATCATCCAATCACAAGTGGCTATGGTTGGCACCTATACATTAGCTCTGTTTATACATATATACATACATACACACGGACATACATGGAATGCCATACTACCCAGTACAGGGCATACTAGTCTTGTATGGGTATGCTATTTTGGAGTATACTGATCAGGGATCGCGGTACCATCCCGTACCGCCCGGTACAGGGCATACCATACCGTACCGGCAGCTAGCCGGTACGATTCAGCCCATTAAAACGGTCCGGCATCCGGACAGTTAAAAAAATAAAAAAAAATTGATTTCTGTACTGGTACGGTACCGTACGGGTACGAACCAGTCGGTTCAGCCCGGTTCAGGTCCTTTTTATGTTTTAAATATATTTTTGGAAGGAGAATATTTTTATATTAAAAAAATGTGTCGGTACACCTGCCGGTACGGTATGGTACGGACCGTACCATATCGTACCGGCCTCCCGCCGATACGGCTCCCGGTACCAATACCGGGAACCTTGATACTGATACCATTATATCGTACCAAACCACATGCCAATATTGTAATAGAATTTTACCAGTACAGGATCTAGTACCGATACGACAAACCTTAAACATATATACAGACACGCATATATACACACATATATACACATACATACACATACGTATATACAAAAATGTATATACATATATACACACATTGATTCATATCCTGAACTAATTTTTGGCTTGACAAAGGATTTTCAAATCCAAGCTCGATCAAGCTTGACTTAATTATGTCCCTAATTGTATGTAAATTATCATTGTACGTTGAACAATTGATTTTTCCTATCTTGTACTTTGAATAATGTTGTACAATTCAAAAATTGTAGCCTACCTCGATTCTTAATTTGCACTCCAAATATTTGATCTGTTGCCCATTCAAAATTGATGCCCTTGATGTGTCAATATCTTTTGGCATTTATTTGCTCTCAAAGGAGGTCACACATACCAAGCTTTAATATCTCTCTTGGACGTGGACACAAAACTTACCACTATGAGCACCTAAGAAGCTTTAATATCTTCTTAAGCATGCCTTAAGAAGATGGCATGCATAGATGTTTTAATAAACTGAAATCTAGCATCTACCATTAATTGTAGGATCCTACAACCTAAGTTGACTGACCACTTTAAAAGCTCCACTCTCCCCTCCAACTCCTAGAAACTTCTTAGATCTCTAATAATACTTGAACATATTGCAACTATGGCCCCATTTTGTTACCTTAAAACTACTAAAATTTGTGCCTCCTTGCTGAACTCTACATATCAAATAAAAGTTAAGATTAACAAGAGAAATCAGCTTTTAGTAGGATATGTCAAGAACCAAAGAATTTATGTCATAACTAAGCTTCCTTTCATAGCTTGCTGTGTGGCTAATGTCAACTCTCCAACATATTAATTTGTTGACAAAACTAGCATTGGTGGTATAATATGATTGATGCATGCCATGGAATTATAAATAGAAAAGTTTGTCAAAAAATGGAAATAAGGCTTGAAATAGAGCCTGCTTCAAATTATTGGGCAATAAAACGGGCAAAGGGAAACAAGATGAGTATGGCAAAGATGAAAATGTTGAGATAAACCTGTAGTAAAACTACAAGGGATGAGGTAAGGAAGAAGGTATAAGGGTAGCACCAAGGTTTTAAAATCCTGTAGGACAGAAATGTCCTGATTTCTTCATGGAATGAGATGCCCAGCTATCCTGTCTTGTCCTACCAATAATTCGGATCATGCATCCCAATAGATATCATCCATCTCTCTCTTCTTCTTTAATTTCCTTCCTTTTTCTTCTACCTTCCTTTCCTTTTTCTTTCTTTTTCATGCCCCTTTATTTCTTTTTTCCTTTTTCCCTTCTTCCTTCTTTCTTTCATTCCTTTCTTTTTCTTCTCCCTTCCTTTCTTTCTTTCATTTTTTTTCTTCTTCTTCCCTTTCATTTTTACGTTGCTTCATCTTTCCATTATTTTTTTCTTTCTTCTTTTCTCTCTACATGGATGGGTTTCAAAATCCTTACATTGTTCCCGTCCTATTTTCTTATAGGAACAGGATAGGATGCCAGAATGCCCCTCATCCCATCGGAACTTAAAACCTTAGGTAGAACTAGTTGAGCAAAGAGTGATTGAGGATTGACTGCGATAATGTTAGCATTTGAAATGAAATATTGATGTTGCCACAATAAGGAGGGCTCTCACACATATGGATGCATCAAAAAAAGGATAGAAGAATAAAGGTAACAAGGATGAAATCATGAAAGTACCTGCAAAACAATTTGGTAAAACTAAAGACAACACTTAATTGGAATGACAGACAAAATATATTCATTAAGCCAAAAATATCGTTTGATAATATATAATTCTAAATTTATAATTCAAAACAAATCATGCCCAATAATTTGTTGTAACAAATCTATTACGTATGTTACGCATTTAACCCCAACATAAAATTGAGAAATAACCTTAACATATTATATGCAACTTCGGGATCTAGACAAGTCAATACACATATCTGATGTCTGGTAGCATGCACAAGCCACTCAAGTAACAGCACATTCAAATATGCAGAGATTAAATGAGGAATTGATGACCTGACTTAAATTATCCTACCAATGAAAGATCTTTCCATATATATGGCATTGACAAATATTATCATCTCTTAATTTCTATGATTATGGCCCTACCCACTATCCAATGATGTGGCATCAAAGAACAAACTCTAGTTTAGGTGCTGAAAAGATTGGATGCTTTATAACAAATTTGTGAAAAAGCTGACCTATTTTCATGGAATCATGTTCAAATGTCCAAGAAATGGAAACAGAGAAATTAGATAATATGCAATATATATATATATATATATATATGTAGACACACACACACACATTCAATCCTCATAAATCACGTTCCACAAAGAGGAACCCATAGCTTAACTTCAAAATAAGGATGATGAAACATTTAAGTTTAACACAAAATATGGTTGGGACTGTGACATAATATCATTAAAATAAAGCCAACATGCAACAACGGGAAATGGAATAAGTGTCAAGACCTGTCTACTTATCAGCATGGCTTAATGGAGTTATTGCTGGAGTCATCTTCACTGGCCATATAATCATTAATTTTAATGCTATCAAGTACAGGGACAAACTACACCTTCAAAGTTCCTCGACTCAATCTTGCTTCATGGTATGCATCACCATTCAGATCTACGTACATGAGATAGAGTCCAAGCAATGGTTGCAATTGAACAAATTTTACACTTTGCTCAATTTGATCCATTAATATTGAGAGGAAAACCACAACTGGGAAAAAAGGTAAATGGTGTTGACTGTTCAATACATTCTCAAACAAAGCAGCACACATTATTTAACCCTAAAGGAACATATGAGAATGAGAATTCCCAATTTGCATGCTGTTCAACTTTGTGAGAAAGCAAAACAAAAATCGAATTGGTTTTCTTTTGCACCATTAAATAAGTCTGCTGACAATCTACAGCTTTGTCGGAATGATAAAGCTCCTGGCATTCAACATATAACAGCACTTACTTTCCAAGACACAGTCTCATCAGACGAAATAATAAAAAACAAAAGCTGGAAATAGAAACTTAGTATCAAAATATCTCTACTCTGATCTAATTCAGGCAAAGGAATGTGATCTGGAAAGAAATCTGAAAGGTTTGCAAGATTAAAAGTGGGTACACTGGAAGTAAGCAGATGGCAAACACGACATCACCAACCTATCCCCAGTAAGATTTTTTTGTACAATTCAGAAAATTAAAATGTAGAGATATATTCAGTTATATGGTTGGTACTTGATAGATTGGTAGAAAACCAGACTAGCAAACAACATAGGCATGATAAAACTATATATTTGTGTCTTTGGTCCCAAGAGAAGAGATTAACACATACTTTCTCATTCCACTGAGCACTTGCCTGAGCAATATCACCCCTAGCACATGTGTAAGAGGTCAGCTATTCTATTCCAAATGGAATCAACCCCCAAGGGTGGCGTAGACATAGGATAGCAAAGGTGGGGATTGGCCCCTTCTAGTCTCAAAAGACAAAAAAGGAATTTCTTCTTGACATTCAACAAGATCCAGACTATAGTAATAACTTTGTATATACATGCATAAGGTTAGGCATATATAAATTAGAAGAAGAATGCACAATATTAGTAATTAAATAAATCAGTAAATATGCAATTAGAGCTCTAAAAGTTAATGAGAAAAACAGTATAAACTTATCATTTAGTATAAGCAAGAACCATAATATGATAAAAACAAAACCTTGTGCTTGTACGTCTTACTCCTTAAACGCTCATCAATTACAAAGCAGACCTAAGACCAAAGGATAAAATTACTGGTTAAAGGAATTTATAGGCTATAGAATAAGCATTAACAAATAACAATTTTAAGTAAAATTAATCTTTAGCATGTTGCATGGAGGTATCACTTGAAGGGGGAAAAAAGAAAAAAAAATTGTGGATTGGATAATGATGCACCTAAGTCATAAAGTGGAGATGGGTAACCACAATACATGAAGTGCAATTCAAGGCAACCCACATTTGAACTATTACACCCCAAAAAACTAAAATAAAAAAATTTCTAGAAAATAGAACCAAGAGTTTTTTTATATTACAACATTCCAGCATCATGATAGCTAGGGCCTGTTTGGCATAGCTTTCAAGTAAAAAATCCTTAATTTCAATATTTTTAACAATATTTTTTACCACAACTATCATTGCCTCCGCTACCATTGCAGTTGTCATCTCCTCCTTTCTTGCAGCCACCAACACCCAAACCACCATTGCCACCTTCACCACACCACCACACCACTACTATCATCGCCACCTCTACCATATTGCCAGCACCCCTACCACCATTGTCATTGCCACCATCGTTGTCTGGGCAACATAATTGGCATCCCTACCACCACAATTGTTGCTAGCTCTATCATACTCATACCACTACCAACATTAGCACCTCCACCGCCTCCATTACTACTACCATATCTTCCACCACTATTGCCATGTTTATATTTTTCAAAATAATTGACTGTCAAACATGTTTATATTTTTAGAAAATTTAAAAAATAAAAATAATGCCAAAAGACCATAATATAAAATGAACAGTGGGAAAATATTAGAAATAATGAAATGTTGCAGTTTTTTTTATTATGGGTAGAATCAAACATCCCTTTATATGAGGTTTATATAGTATAACATACTGCTAACATAATTAAATAATTTTTTAGATCATACATAAAATTTGTTCACTTTTATTAAGCAACCACCTTTTAATGTAGTTAGAATAAAAGTTACCTTATCAAGCAACCGCTTTGGATGTTGAAATGCTTGCTTTTTTGCCCACTGATGGAATAAATAAGAGATAATTGATCTTTCTTCGATGTTAAACCTAAAAGATAGAAACATGTGATAGATTTATGAATTCAAAAAGTATTATAACCATGAGAATATAGACCAGTTATTTATTGATATTATAAGCAAAATACCTTTTCAAGAAATCATTACTGAGGCATATCTCATCCAATTCCATTGAACCACTTGAAAATTTTATATCTTTTCTACTAGGTTGATGAACATTTTCAGGTGATGATTTGCATTCTGATGCATTAGAAGAAAAAGTTCTGCCAGGCAGTGTTCCCACCTCTTTTGAAATTACCTCACCCTAGCAGATTTTCCAAAGCAAATGAAGACGGAAATAACAACAGAGAATTCTAACAATTTAAGAGGGAGAACAAGAAGGATATGCCTCTGAAGAACTAAACAGCAAACTTTGAGCAAATAAATTTATGTATAACTGCTACAGCAGACCTATAACAAAGAATTAAAAAACTCGCCTACAAAAGTCAATAGATTTGCTTGTTTTTCCAACTAAAGTAGGCACCTTGATCTCCAGAAGGTGAGGTGGAATTTCCTTAAGAAAACGTGAAGGCTGCAGCAACTGAATGCCAAAAGTTGAAGTCAGAGATAGAGGTAAAGTGCACACACGTCAGGCACATACTATATCATAAAATAAAAACTAGCACCACCTGCCAACTAGAATCCATAATAACATGAGATATGTACAACTTCTTCCGAGCACGAGTCATTGCAACATACAGCAGCCTACGCTCCTCCTAGAAATTTATTCAAGCATGGATAGAAAGCATAAAAAACAAATTTTAATTCAAAGAAACAGAGAAAAAATAACTGTGTACTAAAGAGAAAAAAAGACAACTACCTCCAAAGTGGTCCCTCCTTCCTTTATAGCACCATTAAATTCATGCAACAAAGGAATTTCAGTTTCATTTGCCTGCAGAAGGAATTTCAGTTTATTTGCTTACGGTCAGTTAAATTTCACGATTTTACACCAGGAAGTACCTTGTAAATGAAACCAGGATCACAATGCTGCGGCATATGAGAGGGGAACCATGTAAACATTACTGAATGATCAAAGTTTTTACATAATTATGAGGACATTAACTGCATATAATTGCTAGAGACAGTATATACTTAAAAAAATAGTCCTAGAGGAAGAACAAAATCCACTATAAACAAAATAATACTGCCATTCTAATAATGAACTATGTAACGCCCATGTATACAATCACTTCCAGGCAGAAAGATTATTAAGAACAGCTTTTCCTATGAAGAACCACGGACCACTAACTACCAGTATTGCATGAACAAACACGAGAATTAGATTCAGATGCAAACATGTGACTCATTAAGACAGAAAAATGGAGATACCGGACAATAATAACTACAGATTATTTTACTTAAAGGCCATATGTGAAATTAACAAGCATCTATCATCAATTCTAATACTTCTAAAATGCACTAAATCCTTAAAATCCTACATATTCAACATGAATTGACTATTACTTTTCAAGTAAGCTAGCATTGTAAAACAAGTACACATGCTGACAAATTGAATCAGCACCAGAACATCTTAGTTTGAACCCAATCGCTGGAATCCTCTAAAAGGCCCTATAATGTATCCAAATTCTGATTCTAATTCAGTAATGGGAGAATTTTTAATGATATTTGCCAGAATAGGAAGGAAATGTATTATGAATTACTTTTATTTCTAATGTTTGGCTGATATAGGATGATCATTTTTAATCCTAACATGTCCACTTTGTGGATAGTAACCTCAAATTTGTATTAGTGGAATCAAACAAAGTAACTCAAAAATGAAGAGTTCCAGATCATGTTAAAAAGAAAGCAAAGCTGTCAAAAGCATGGACAAGCACCAGTTGAAAATTGGAAGCTTAGATACAAATGTATATTGCAACTATCATTCCATATCAATTCCTATGGCTTTCATATGCGTTGCTATTAAGCCAATAGCATACACAGTATGGAGGTATTCTCTATCATGCTGATGAGTCATGAACTTCTTATGTGATGTGGATGGGCACTTTATTCCCTAGTAATTGCCCGGTGGCCCGATGTGTCAAGAAAGTGGTCACCAGTCAGCCACAAGCTCCAAATTGTTTACTATGATTTGCTGATTTGTTGGGTAAGATGTGCATTATAAATGCAACAGCTAGTTTGAGGATCAAAAAAAATCTTAGGGGAAAGGTTTAAGCCAAGGATTCAGGTCCCGGCGGGACATCCCACAGAACACCGGGACAGGGTATTATCCCATGTGTTGGGACAGGACATCCCATAAGTGTTCCATTGTCCCAATCATGACACCTTGGGACATCCCTTGTCCCAAGTGTCGGGACGGAGCGGGATGCCAACGCGTCCTGTTCCAGGAAAAAACCGGGACAGCCCTGTCCCACGGGATTTAAAACCTTGGTTTAAGCTATTATATAATTTCACAGTTTTATTTTCATTCACATAAATTTTGCATATTTCCCACATTTATAATTCTATACCTGACAAGTTTCCAGATAGCACAATAAATCAAATTAAGTAACACTTAAAACCTTCTAGTATGGCAGCACAGGGTAAAATTTCTCACTAGTAATAAGTACCATCACCATGGAACACAAAGCTTGAATGTTATTCTCATGGACTAAATTTAGATAGGCCAAATCCCCCAAAACCCTAATGTACCTTCCAATATGACAAACACAACAGCTGGCAAGACAGAGAAGAGTGAAATCACCCAACAGTAGTATTGCATAATAGTTAAATTTCGGAAACAAGTTAATTTTAGTGATGACAATATACTTTATGGAGTAAACCCTATATGATAGCTTTCAAGGCAGCCATTCTACTGGATATATCCACAAGAAATAGTTCTACATTTCTTGTATTATCAAACCATTTTGGAAACTATCCAGGTTATAATCTATATGGACAAGTTACAAGAATAACCTCAAGTCTCAAAATAAGAGAGTGATCTTAACGATAATCAAGTAACCATATTTGTTACAGGCCATACCTTCACAATAAAAACTATATCCCATTCTAGACCTTTTGACTGCAAAAGAAAAGGAATGTTAGCAATCTTTAAGGAAAAAAAGAATACTATCCTTATTGCAAACAGAACAGGAAATGATATGGCTGCTCCAGAAGATTAACCTGATGAATAGTAGTCAGTGTAACAGAGTTCTCATTTTCTCGTCTTCGAGACCGAAAGTTTTCAGTTTCTCTAATAGATATGTAATCTATAAAAGCCTTAAGTATACTTGCACAGCCTTCCTCTTCAATCTTACTCCTGTCGTCTGCATCAGTGAAAGGTGTGGACAAGAAAGCAGACACATCATCCATCAGGTATTGAAGGACCTACATAGCAACACAGTATTACATAGCATCATATAAAATTGTAAAGCCTATATCATATATATTACAAGCTTAGAAATATCCTATTAAAAAAACCTCAACCTTGAGTTGTTATAAGCTTATTAAATATAATAAGTAAGATCTGTTCTACCTGAAACATTTCCAACAAAATATTAAAACCTTACCTATTATTCACTTATTACTCAAGTTAAATCAGCATCATATATAACATGTCATATGTAAACTAACACATGATGCAGTTGCTAGCATTGTGCAAGATTTGTGAACTGGCATCTGCTTATTATCACTATGCTCTCTGCCGTATTAGGTGGTATGATGGAGTATAATCATGCATCATTTCAAATTTTCAGTATAAGTGATATGAGGCAACAAAAGACTTAACTACACATATAGAGATCAATTTATCCAACAGTAGTTTTCAGTCATCATTCCAGTATATTAACTATTACTTCCATACAAATAACATGATCTTGTTAAGGTACTGCTTGATCATTGGTCAAGATATCATGTGATGCTGGTCCATAAGTACCATGTACAAGGTAGGGATACTTACCCTTGTATAGAGCATACTGATCCATCTCAGCTAATCTAGATCTGGCCAGTGCTTGTCAATTGGATCAATATGAACCAATACGAGCTCAGTTTTGAGCTTCGCCGCATGTCTAGGAACATGAGCAGCACAGCAGGGTATGGTGTGTACAATGCCAGCTTGTGACTAGGACAGCTGCAGAATGTAGTTTTTTTTAAAAAAAAAAACTCTTTTCTTTGATGCAATTTAAAGAATATTTATATTTTTTTTTTGTTTAATTTTCTTTAAAAGATGTAAAGATATGCAAGTTACAAGTTTAAGATAATTACTCGGCATTATTGGAATGTTGTATATGTACTGTGGATTAAGGTGCCAATTGGCTTGATGTATACCATGCCAATGTCTTACCAGTACATGATATTAGCATGGTACTGGCCACATTCCAGTAATTTGATTGCTACCATGCTACTGCATACCAAACAGTTGCACTATAAAGCACAATGTGTGGCACTGTTTGGCAGGGCAGAAACACATGATAAATTAATCCATAATTCATCTACCGAAATCAAGTTCAAGAGTTTGAATTATCACTACTTGAGACAAGGATGCAACTTAGGTGCAAGAATACTGCTAACGTTCAAGTGTGGTGTCCATTTTTCCTTGTTGATGTGTCAGTTGAGTAAGACATTAAATATTATGTGTTCTATTTCAAGGCATGACCTGGCTATATTTTCATTCATATAGCAACATCCATAATCTATTTAGTTGTGGTATCAGAGGGGAAAAACATGCAATGTTGAAGCAAAAAAAAATACAGAGCAAATAGCAAGATAATATGTTGCATATTGAAAAAAATTATTTATTGAATGTGCAAAGTAAACAAGCTTGTAGCATGACTTACAGATCTTATATCATTGTCTTCATTCAACAACTTCCCACCTTCCACATCTACAACTGCACGTTGTTCAAGAAGGTATTTCTACAAAAAAAGGTCACAGCTAAATTTACAAAAAGAAAAAATGATGACTTATAAGAAATATCTTTTTGATGCGCACAATTGTATAAATTCAAGACAATACACACAAACACTGAAAAAAGTACATTATGTTTAACCCAATTTTTCAATAGTAACAACAGAATTCAGAAAACCAAAATGACATGAGTTATGAATATATCCACAGGAAAAAGGCAATTCTGCAAGAAAACAAAAAAATATGAGAGCAAGAGCTTGGCAATATCTGTATATTGCATTACAAACAATGGGCCAAAAACAAGCAAAATGTGCTATGCAGTTATATGACATTGTGCCAGGTAGTTGTTAATGGAGGGCATGGGTTAATGCAAACAATACTCAAATAATCTTACTTCACCATTAAGCTTTTCTATAGATTATGATACAGTACAGATGATGCCATGCAAGATGACAAGCTCATGACCTACCAATTGGAAGAATAACAAAACAGAAATAACAAATTATTGACAAAATGTTTAATAATGCAATATCAGTGAAGCAGAGAAAAGCTGGTGCATTCAAAGCACAAAAATATATAGTTGATATATACCGTACCAATTAACTACAGCAAGTGCATTGTTGCAAGCATGAACTCAGTACAGGGGGTGCATACTCTGTACAGTTTGTGATAGCTTGCATCTTGTGTATTGGCCTATATCAATGTGTATCAAAGAAATATGCAGTAGTACAAAACTACAAATTATGGACAGTGATTCTTTAAGCCCATGCTCGAACAAAATCAACCACTTATTTCATTTCAAGCTAATCTATAACTCTTTGGTTTTTTCCTAGTTACATGTATGGAAATATTAGGTGTGTTCTATAAATTAGACATAACAGCAACTCAAGATTATTCTTCAACATTGAAGCTAAGGTTATAATCCAGATATATTAATATAAAATTTATATGGCACTGCTAGTACACAAGCATCCCAGAGAACCAACAACAATGTGCAAGCATCTACAATCTTTTTTTTTTTTTTTTTTTTGGGTGCAACTATAGTTACATGTTGATTCATATTTTTCACCTAAATTTTAAAATATACTTGTCATCTTCAATGAGCAAGTACAACTGACCAATGTTGGTTTGTTTGATATTAATTGGAAGTATGTGATGTGCATGTTAAACAATCATAGAACTTATATCTAGGAGAGTTTAATTCATAGATTTCTATAAATTAATTAAAAGTTGTTGATCTATGTAAAAATGTCTATCTCTATTAAAAGCAATTAACATCTTTTTTTTGTTAAAAAGTGAATAAAGTACTCTACTATAGCATGCCATATGTAAATTATATTGCAAACTTATGTATCTTTGGATGCCAATGCATGACAATTATCAGATGAAGGCACAGAGTTCTCCACTTGAATATAGTATGATAAGAATTAAACCTGAGGTAACATATTTGCCACAGAAGAGATGACCACCGAGATAGATTGTTCCTGGCAGCACCAGCAGTAACCATGAATTGGTATATACAAACTTTATCAAAAGATAAAGCTGCATGACAATATGTCTAAAGATTTCAGTTGTCAAGAGAAGATAACTGACAAGAATTTCTATTAAACCTTTTAAACAAGAAGAATCAAGTATACTCACGTTAAACAATTGAAAGAAAATGAGCATTGGATGGATGAAAAAAATACCTTACATACCACGTTTCTTCCTTAAGAAAATGAGAGATCATCAGGCACTAATGAGAAACCTGGCATGAAGGACTGATGCCATCATGCTAAATAGTAGTGTGGTGCAAAATGATGATGCTCTAATGAAAATGAAGGAGAACAAAAGGCAACGAATAGACTATTATAAACAATCAGGGCAGTGAGAAATACTAAAAAAAAAAAGAAGAAAGCAGGAAGGATGGTAACAGGTCCAATAAATTGTTAAAAGGCCGTAACAAAATAAAGCTTTGCTGTTGGAAAAAATCTCAATTGTAGCATTTTGTTTTCTCCAGATAAACAAATAATTCCATTATGTGGGTATAAGCACATTTCTTCCCACACTAAGGCCAAAGAGTTTTGGTGTTTAATTCCTTTTTGCAAAGACTAATTCAGTTCAAAACCATAAAAAACCATCAAAGACCAAAATAAAATGATAATAAAAAACTAAAGACTAACAAAAAGAGAAAATTTAATAAGAACAAGAAAAAACACGGGTAATTGGATAAAAGTAAAAGAAATATCAGATCCTTTTTTTCAAACCATTGCTATTTGGTACTTTTTACATCAATAATGTGTTCCCCGTGAAGTCAAAATTCACAAAGTGCTTGCATGCTGATGAGGACATCAGGAGCATACTAGAATTTCAAGGTTCCAATTTCTAATTCATGTATTGGGTAATCAGTTATTTGTAAGTTGAGTCCATCAGGGTAAATTGAGTTCTGTAATGAAGTCTAATTTTTAAGTCCTGTAATAAGATGAGCTAATTGAATTCACTAAGTCAGTTGAAGTCCCTTGTTTTAGTCCTTTGAGTCCATGTAATTTTCATTCGAAATAAGAACCAAGAGGAGAGTCACCTGACCAGGAGATTCACCAGGCCCTCCCCAACCAGAACTGGATTCCATTCACCTGGGCCCCTACTCAGGCCCCCCAGCAGTGACGCCCAAGCACCTGGGCCCTTTCATGCCGCAAAGAGAGTGCCCCAGTCCAAGCTTCAAGCGATGGCGCCCCAGTCCACAAGATTACATACATTTGGCGCCCTCCCCAACCCACCTATGAAGTGGCGCCCCAAGCCCAAGCCCAAGCCCCTGGCACCCTCATTCCTACCAGACCTTGGCGCCCCTCCCAGCCTAGCAAGTCTTCATGCCGCCCAGTCCAAGTCCAGTATGGAGCCAAGCTGCCCAAGCCCAGGAGAAAGAGGCTTTGACCTAGCCCAAAAGGGTTTTCTTGGCCCTCAAGTCATGTAACCTAGGTAAATCTATAAATACCCACCCCTCCCCTCTTGTAAAAATCAATCTTTTCATTAATAAAATTGAGAGTTTTCTACATTGCTTGTTTCCTCCAATTGGAGTGGGTGTGAGACCCGAATTTTTTTATTTTTCTTATGTGCAAGCCCTAGCCTCCAACAGCCCTTTCTTCCACTAAACCCTAGCAGCCCATACACCCTCTCTGAACCCTGAGACGCCCCAGCCCCTGAGCCCCAAGCGACGCCTCTCTCCTTTCTTCCACCAACCCACCAACACCAAGCCCTTCCTACCCTTGGTGGCCCCTTTCCTCTCCCTTCCGAGCGTTCCCTAGCCCCCAGGCTGCCAGCAGCAAGCCCTCCAGGCATCCCCTTCAGTAGTCAAGCCGCCCCTCTCCAAGCTAGGCACCCTCTTCCCCAAGCAGGCCGCCAGCCACTCCAACAGCCCTCCATTCTCTCTTGTCTTTCTTCTTCCTACTTCATTTTTTTTCATCATCTGTGAGCCTAACCCGTGACGTGTGCACAGGATCCCTCTGGTGAAACCATCATTGGATGAAGTCCTCCTTGCTCCCGAATCAATCTGATAAAAAGCCGGCGGATCCGCGGGAAAGTGGCCGGATCACTCAGGCACCGATCAGAGAGGAACGAACCCTTCTACGACTTCAAGATCGTCATTCATAGGTAACACTAACCCTTCCCATCTTTCTTTGTCTGATTTTTTAAGATTGAACATGCACCTAATAGGCCTTCTTAGTCCTAGGATCGTTTATTTGCTTTATCTATTTGATAGTTCAAGCATGTGGGTAGGATTCTAACCATTACACGAAACCCTAGCCTAGTATAGTCTCCTTTTCAGGAATAAATCAATTAAAATCTGAAAAAAATTGTTTACTTTAATCTGAATTTTTTTATATATTCATCCTTCTCATGTCATTCATCTGCATGCATCATGTTAGAATCACGTCCCTCATCACATGCTCTTCAAACAAAATACAACACCTAGCTGACATAAAAAGAGGAAATTATGGATACTAATCATGCATGCCTAATTACCTCTTAAAACTCTAAAATGCAACCACAATATGTGAGGGGCCAGGATACCTTGTAGCACCTAGGCAGTTTGCATTTGCCCCAGCAGAAGAGGAAGAGAGGGAGAAAGAGATGGTGAAGGTGGAGAGGGAGGAGAGGCAAAAGACAAGGAAGGGGAGGAAGGAGGATGATAAGGTGAAGAGGAGGCAGAGGATGAGAGGGAGAGAAGAGGGAGGAGAGGAAGTGTGGAAGGTGGGGTATCACAGATTCTGGGGTTGCATTCTTTTTTTTTAGCTGGCTTGCTTTTTTTTTTTTCCGATCTACATACTGCCTGAACTGCAATGCAAGCTGCTTGGGTCATTTTACACCCTGGTTGTGCATTGGGATTGCCTAGGCACTACAAAGGGCAGCAATAGAGCTGCATATAGCGGTCATATAGACTGCTTTCAAGATCTAACAAGTTATAGCTGTCATTTTCTCTAAATCAAGACCCAATTTATATTTTT
Source organism: Areca catechu (assembly GCA_021397845.1). Taxonomy (NCBI): domain Eukaryota; kingdom Viridiplantae; phylum Streptophyta; class Magnoliopsida; order Arecales; family Arecaceae; genus Areca; species Areca catechu. Next base: position 20,417,811 of record CM038049.1, on the reverse strand, counting down.
CAGGCAATTCCTGATGTTTTTTCAACAAATCCCAAGAACAAGAATATGCATGTTATAGACAATTTCCTGTTTGAAATTCTAAATGAAAACAAAAATGATTTTGACAAAATGTTATGATTAAGTTGGCCATTTTTTATGATGCACCAAGTATTATGTAACAGCATCATCCACAGAATAGCTCTTTTTAAATTATTGGAGAAATCTCTCAACAGCTAAGTTCACCAGACTTTAGTATTTCCTATCTTAAGAGCCCAGATCTTCTTGATCACTCCAATGGTCAAAGTGCAAACTCCCATTTCTCACAATATTGGCTAATTAGGCTGCCAATGCCAAAATTAAGCACTAAATGATTGAAAAAAAAGACAAATTGAATATACCATATGAAAGCTCTTTGAATCCAGTAGCCTCTAAACCAAGTCCTAAAGCACTTCAAGAAGCTTCCTACTGAAAGCATTCTCATCATCCACCGGGTAAATAAACAAAGTAGGCATTACAAGAACTGCTCTTGTTTCAATGATCATATTCTAGACCCCAACTGAAGATCAATATAGACTTCAATTTAAATGGTGTCTGCATAACAGATTAAGATAAGATCCATAAGAATTTATGATGGATTTTTAGTGATGATCTTTTTTATGTTATGCTATAAGAGTCGTGTTGTTCAATGAAAACCTAAATCCTTAAACATGATAGAAGTTTACTTGCTGAGCTTTGGAGTTCACACTGTCTATTATATGATTCTCAAAGGGCTTGTTTAGTTCACGGGATGAAAATTCCTTCACTGGAATGTTTTTCTTAGAAAATTGATTCCTTGGAATATGATGCCTAGGAAAGTGGTTTTGGCATGTCTGGTTGACCATGGGAAAATGTCATATTCCAGAGTGCCTTATGTTTGGTTAAGTATCTAGTTTCCTGAAGAAATTATATAAAATACCCATTATATCCTTAATAAAGAAAAGTCCTGACCCCATTTTATTCTTGGTTTTAACTTTTAAGGATACTTTTGGTAAGGAAAAAAAGATCCCAACTTCCTTTCCATGTGAGACATGGGTTTTTCTTTCCCATGAAACATGGGAAGTTTATTCCAATGGGAATGCCACTTTCCACTTTCTCTCTATCTCAATCTTTCGAAAACTCCAACCAAACAAGAGGGGTTCTTTCATTTTCTCATTGACCACACTTTCCCCCCTCCTATTTTCATCAACCAAACAAGTCCAAAGAGATAGGTGAGAAACTTAAATGGACCTTTTGGAGAAGTGGTTTCATTACTTGAAGTCGCATTTTTGGATCAAATTATTAGCAAAAATGGGAACATAGTTTTTCATGTTGTATTGAAATCATCAAACATAAAATATATCTTTATGTTGTAAAGTGGATTTTGCTTAAATATTTTTGGCATATAACAAATTTTTAGCCTGATATTGCTGAATTTCAGGTCACGAAAAACAAACTCCCTTAACTCAGAAAAAGTGAAAATCACCCTGCAATGATACTAGAAAACCCTAAATACATTGATTTCAATCTACTATATGTTTCATTTGAAGTGGTTCTCAAAGAACCAAAAAGAGAAATTGTTAGAGTAAATCAAATTCAACAATACTCCAAAACCAAAGTCAGCCCCAACTGATTTCTATCAAATTTAGAATCATATTAAATATTTCCCTAATGTTCTCCACTCTTTAGTTCTAATCTATGATGTTCTCCCAAATTCCTACCATATTTATGCTTAGCTAGAATTTTTTCTGTTCCCAAGAAAACATGAAATACAAGAAAAGGATTTATTTATTATGTGTGGTAGTTTCCATTTAGAGAAAAAAAAAAAGATAAACATAGTCATGGTTAATCACATATTTTCAGAAGTTGATCTTATTTTCCTTTTGTAAACGGCATGTTGTCAAAGTGAGGATTCTTGAAACCTTTTTACAAATTGCTATGAGCCTTTTTGCTGTCTTTTCTCAAAGTTCGGATCAACATATCCAGTCCCCACTCTTGTAGAGAGATGTTAAGCCCTTGATGCACATCATGATACCCTAGTCACCCATGTTAGCTTCGCTCACTTTCAATGAAATTTTACATCCTTTGTTATATCAATTCAAACCTTGCCCATCTAGTTTAGTTACACATCCACCTAAAAATAGTCACTCGTATTATACCAAGGGCCCCTTCCTTTGTGGATAAATATCATGAAAAAGTTAGTCAATTTTTCTATTAACCAACTTATCCATGTTCTTGTATATTTCAAGATAGGTAAAGTTACTTTTCCTAGATAGCAATGGAAGGAAAATCTTACCTACCTGGAAGGTGACTAAATCATTTTCCCATCAGCCAGTAAAGTAAACATTCAATTTATTCCTAAAATACCCTCTTCCTGATTTCCAATGCCTTCTCATTCAATGCTTAATAACTAAGTAGTCCACTATCCCAAAACCCTAGTCACCAAAGGGCATTATGAAAAAGATGGATAAATATTAACAACTTATTTAGGAAAGTAATAATGTAAAAGAACATGGATAAAAAATTTCAAAGCTACTTTTTCATGCATAAAAGAATATAGGTAAATCATTTTCCTGCCTAAATGTTGCATAGAAAATATTTATCCAAGAAAATATAAATTCCCACCTAAATTTTTTACCCACAAAAGAACGAACCCTACATCTTACATTGTTTTCTTAAAATGCAAGTGCTCCACAAGTTTGTTTTCACCTTTAAAAAAAAAATCGTGTTTTAGATCAGCTTCTTAAAGCATTCTTGCAAGTTCGGAACATCCCATATAAACCCTTAAAAGGACAACTATACGATGTAATAGGACTGAAGGTCAATTTGATTCTTTGATTGGTATTCTACAGAAGGTTTAGGACATGCATAAATCATTATTATTTTCTTTAATTCAATCATACAGAGAAGCTTAAAAGAATGTAAAGCATTTTGTCAATCAATGAAGAAGATAAATATATAGTGGAAGTACAAGACCATTTGTTCCTTACTCTTCTTACAAGCTTGGATAGCATGTCTAGCATGGACAAAACTTTGCGTCCTTGGGTAAGTTGAGTCCTGTGACCACAAGTAGAGGATTGAGTACAATCATGTATAAGTGTAAAGGTAAAGCAACAAACAGTATTCAAAATGGAAACATAAGGCTCAAAATGAAAAGGAAGCACCTTGCATCATGTCAAAAATAGTAATGACAGAGGCAAATTATTGTAATGTCCAAAATGAAGATCCAAAAAGGAAATGCCTTGCCTATGAATCATGTCATCCAAAACAGATAGCTGTCACAACATGTATAATGTTTTCCTATGATTTATGAGTTAGAAGCATCCAAGACAAGTGCAATTTGGTTTCTATGTGTTAATTTTGTGTCCCACCTATTTTGGGATGACATGGAGCACAAATAAAGGAATTGCTAGATGAAAGACTACTTTTTATTAATGGTCATTTTAGATGCAATAAACCTTTTTTCTTTTCCCTTTTTTTAGAAAATGGGAGAAAGGGAGAGAGACCACCCGCATTCTAAGTACCAATGGTTAAAAGTTTGGAGATGCACAAACCAAGAATTAAACCCGGAACTTCTTGTCGCTAAGCAAAGGGGTCTGACACTTAGGACAAGCCCATATTCACATTTTAGATGGAATAATATGAACCTGAAAAATTTGGATCTCCATTTTGGAAACCCCAACTTTAAATTTAGAATAGTCAAATCTGACCACAAATAAATGTACCATAATTCTCTTTCCCTCTATCTACACATAGGAGCTGGGTTGGGCCTAGGCTTGAAGCAAATCCAGGATTTGAAGCTCAGGTTCAAACCAACCCAACCCAAACCAGGACCCAGCTAGACCCAACTCGGTTTAATTTTCAGGCTAGGCTAGGCTCAAACCAGGCTTCATTTATTTTTAGACCAAAATCTCATTTTGGGCCTGGCCCAAATTAATCGAGGTTATAAAAATTGAGCCAATCTGCTCTTGGGCTGAAAAGTCTGGCACAAGCTAGTTTTTCTCTAGTAGGTTAGTTGGGCCACTTGGATTGGCCCAACTCATTGGCTACCCTAAACACCAAAAAAGGTTTTCTATGAGCAAATGAAAACTATTATCCCTACACAAGGTTTATGAATAAGTGATTATCCGATAATGAACATTCATCTTTCCACTAAATAGGATCTATTGAACTCACAGTTCTTTAGATAACTGTTATGAATGTCAGCTAAGTATCATGAGTACATTCATCACAGTTGTTTAATCATTTGATTCACACGCTACCGCTGAAATGTTCAAGGCAAATCCATATTGAAAGTTGGCTTAGATCAGGTTCGGATTTTGCTATCCATATTACTTTAGGAGTGATTTTAGAGCAACAAGTACAATCAGATGCATATCTTATCACAATGCAAATTGATAGATGTGATCTACTAAAGAGTCGAATGAAATGTAAATCTTTGACATCCTCCATATGACCATGTTCCAGATTTACAAAGAAAAGAACCTCTACTTAATTGTAATTTTTCTGTTATGATTTAGTTCTTTTATTTTATTATAGCATAATGACCAATTCCCACCTGTTAACATCAGCATGTTACTAGGCAAGCATCAAGTTTCAAGATTCCAATTGTACACCTTCTTAAACTGTGAATGGAACTCAAGTGAAATATTATGAGTTTATGACATTGGATTCACCTTCTTTATCACTATGATTTCATAAAGAAAGCTATAATGTCAATTGATTAAAAAGAATGATGCTTAGGTTGTCAAGTCTGCAGAAATTCTTTGGTAAGAGTATTCTTTGCACTACCACATAGTACTATGTTAAACGGAATAAAAGACCTTTTGAAGGTACCCGAGATCTTTGCACCAAAGATGTCGCTGGCAGCTGATAAAAAGCTACATTTCCTAGCTGAGGATATCTTTTCAACATAATCAACAACCTGCAGGACACAACTCCAACAAAAGCTGAAAAATTAGAAAGCTGATGAAGCAAAGAAACCACTGACAAAGGGCCAGAGTACATCAATATAGCAGCAGAAGGCAACTGATAGGCAAAAAGGAGAAGAGGGGGAAACACCATTTTCTTTTCTTCTTTATGACCAGGAAAAAGTGCCTTGAAGGCTTGACGAAATGGACCATCATCACAACCAGGTAATGTCGTCTTCAGAAGTGCCATCGTTGCTTTGATTACCTGTAATAAAAAGAAGCACCCTGTTAATCCTCCTTGTAATTACCTGATATGTAAATTTTAACATTTACAAGTGATCATGTTGGTCATTTTCATAAATATAGGAACAAATATGAAATATACGTTTCTAAAGATTCTATATCCAAAGGATAATATGGATGCTAAGACAATGCATTCTGATAGTTCAAGACACCTGACAACAAGATGAAGAGAGAGTACAGTATTGTGATCAAATTGCAAAACAAGAAGGTAGGAGATGTTTTAGAACTCAGTTTTGGTCTCAGTTTCATTCCCCTGATATAATTTTAGAATCAGCAGTTCCGCTCCGAACTTCAGATTCAGTCAAAAAAAAGATTTTAAAAAAAAATCAAGACAATTGTTTTCACAGCATTTTTTAAAATTTTAAGTCATCTAGAGTCATACTTGATAGTACTTGGATAGTTTCAGCTTCAAATTAAATTTCGTTGAAGCTTAATTCATCAATCATATCACATGAATGTACAGATATATGGAGTACAATATCAGAAATCGATTAATCATGCATGTTGCATAAATTAATAAGACAATTATACAAGCATAAAAAGTTATTTACATATCTTACTCTCCAAAAAAACATCAAAGCTCCTAGACATGCACAGACATCTTTACTTCTACATATCGCAGTGCTGTTTACAACTGAAGTAAATCAATATTGCATCTTACCCACTTCAATAATAAAGTATAATACCAAAATAACATGGATTAGATCACTAGAGCCTAAGAAAATGCATGGTTGAATTGTATTGATGAATTCTAGATAGAATTATACATATTTAATTATGAAACAAAAAACTAAAAATAAAAAATAACATGTGTGGTCAATTTGAGCCAAAACAACTGAAGCTGATCAAAACTGAAAATTTCAATTAGTTTTGGATCAGTTTCGGCCAATGCTTCAGGCCTTGAAGATAGGAATTATTACATCATACAGAGTGGAAGATATTATCTAGCACTAATGCATTAGGCAATAGGGATTTTACTGTCTATAACATCCAAAACATGAAAAAGGCAGAAAGCAAATGACTATAGAACATGGTATGAGAGCAATGAATGAGTCATATATGTAATTTCAGACTCCTAGAATGCCCATGGCTGTGGAAGCTACATGGTGACAGATAAGATATTAGAAATGTGAGATGCAAAAGTCAAAGTAAACTAAGCATTCACCTCTTCCTAAATGATTGTATAATTAAAACTTTAACAGCTACCCACATTTGCATGGATATGTACATACAAAATATGGGCTGGCAAAACAGGCAAAGATTAAGATCAGCTTGTGACGCCAAAGCATGTAAGGTAGATTTGGATTCATCATAATATGTAGATGCTTGCTATAGTGGATGGGACTTATAAATACAAGAGTTAAAGCAGTGGTCCAAATAAACCAGATCATGGCCAATGAAATTTATCAAATAGTAAAAAGACAAGCAAGAAATGACAACCTTTTTCCTGTAGAACGCCACTCCATGAACATTGAAGGGTATTTTCCTGTTGCGGAAGCATATCTGAAATGCTTTGCCAGTAATCTGCATCATATAAGAATATCGTACATATATAAAATATAGATCATGCAAGAAATCCATAAGCTCTCAATAAAAAAGAGGAAAAAGAGAGTTTACTTGTTTCCTGTAAAGGACTGCTACATTGCCAAATGAGGAGTTAGCAGCTGAGTCATCAGAAGTGATTTCCAAGATTTTATCAACAACAAATGCACATTGTGCATCTTCATTATGGCATTCCTTAACAGTAATCTGGATAAGGTGAATGACCAAACAAATCAAATATAATATTATAAGTTTATGACAATTCTGAACATCAAGCAAAATATTGACACATAAAGTCCAAGAACCAGAACTCAGAGAAGGATACTTTGCAGCCGGAGGAATTGTCAGTTTCAACTTGCTTAAGATGGCAACGTTTGATGTTATTGTGAATAAGAGAAGATGCTGCCTCAACAATGCACCGTGTAGAGCGATAATTCTTGTTTAGTCTAACCTGCAATTGTCAACATGAAAAAAACAATCAAAACATATGCAATGAAAGAAATGCTTGATGATCAATGTTGAATTCTAGTACCCATATTAGTTGGAGAAGCATGAATGAAATAAAACCTATATAGCACTGACCTCTTTGTGAGTTGGAAAATCCCTACGAAAGGAGTCAAATCCACAAGCATTAGCACCGTTGAAACTGAATATGGACTGAAAGACAATAATGATTTTAGAAATGTAAACTCTAAAATTTCAAGGAATAATTTTATTTTTCTTTGAAAAAACATCTAGAAATCCTCCAAGAAAAACAGTTAAATACCCATCAAAATTAAAACTCACCTGATCTTCATCTCCAACAATAGTTACATGTTTGTGAGAGGCTAGAATCCTTAAAAGACAATACTGCATAGAACTTGTATCCTGAAACTCATCTACAACTATAGCCTTCCATGTTTCCACGCACTCCTTAAACACTGAAAATTTGCAGTCTTGAGTTAATTTTCACAAAGAACAGATAAAGAAAGCATGATATTGCCTAGTATAGTGTAAGCTCAATCATAACCTTCAGGAAAATCAGTTAGTAGCTTCACTGATGAGCTGATGAAGTCATGATAGTCCAAAGCATTGCACAATGTGAGTATGTTGTTGTAATGTCTAAGAACCATAGCCTGATTGAGATCACAAAAATAAGGACTTAAAATATGTTTTCTGATTTGGCATTTAAGTATTTGCATTAGAAAACACCAGCTTACTCCTATCTCATCACCCATTTTTTGGCATTCTTCAGGGGTTCTCCCGGAAGCCTTAGCCTGAAAAGAAACATTATATCACAATATGAATATTGTAACTCAAATGCACTTACCTATGTAGTGAAAGAAATCTGCTGCCTGCATACAGCTATTCTATATTCCCATTTTAAAACAGGAAGTTGCTTTTCTCAATCAAACTAGTTCGGAAGCATAACAAATATCTTGTATTTTAGTTGATAAATTAACTTGAAACTCCATATACAAAATGCCAAATTATTTCCTACAAGACAATTACAACTTAAAGTTTGTGCTGCTGAAAAATATCTCCAGACAACAAAACATGCCTCAAAAAAAGATGATCATTAACTTTATCATGACACATACAGAACCAGTAACTCATAGTAAAAACCATTAAATTACTAACGAACATGTTAATGATTGGATGATAAAAGACCATGGAATCATGCCATATTCATTGTTCAGTAACCAATGTATGATCATATTGTTAGAGCTGAATAATAGCATTGACTCTGTAGTTACACAATGATGTGTCTACTGAACAAAATGAAATTTGTCAACCCATAATAGTTACAAAAAATAAATGGAAACTGAAGCCTAACCCTTCAAGCAACATTATTTGGTGTTAATTGATAAAGGTTCCACTTTAAGTTTGATTGCACATTTAAGTCAACTTGAATTAGTGATCTCTTGTAATAAAATGATCAAGCCAAGTTGTATAATCCGAAGTTGGAAAAATATGTTGTCAAAGGGCCACTACTTGAAAAATTATTGAGCATTGACAATTTGAATAGCAACCTTTGATACAATTAAAAACAATTTTTCTAAAGAACAAGGTGATCAAGAGAAATTTAGAGTTGGAGACTACAAGTAGTCCACTTATGAATAAAACAAGTTTCGCAAAGATAAATTGGGACAAACTAAGTAGAGTGGATTAAAAAAATAACATGTTAGAGAGAACAAAGAAAAAGCATCAACAAAGATGAAGACTAATTATGATAATTTGATCCAACAAAAAAAAAAAAAAAGCAAAGTGGTAAGGTGAAGATAAGATTCACATCATAAATTGTAAACTTCAGGCAATTTGTGAAGAACAACTAAGCCATGCGAAAAAATAAAGTAAAAGATCTAAATGTTGTGTCTAGACTTGGTTGTTGTAATAACCTTTGCAAGTAAGGATTCAAACAAATATCCCACTTGTATGCAGAAAAAGGAATAAGCACCATTGGCAAGAGGCATACTAGGATAGCACACGTTTTGTTGTTCCATCACAGAACAACAAAAAGGGACTAAAAGTTAATTATTTAAAAAATATAAGAAAGGGTTATAATAGGTCTCGTGCTGATGTTCATGCTAGCCTGATCTGGTATGTGCCAGTTGGCATGGACTCGCATGTGTGGCCACTTAAACCTTGAAGCAAAAATACCAAAATGTGGCATGTTTTGGAGTACTATCACTATAATTTAGTGTTCATATATTTTAGCAGTGTCAATTAGTATGCTATCTTACATGAGTCTAGCAATTAAATCACAAACTATAGTCGATATTAAGAATTATTGAGAAAAACCCTACCTTCATTTATTGAAGAGATAGTCAAGCCTAAAATTATGTGTCGAACAAAAGAAATAAAATGGGACATGGTGTGAATTTCAAACGATCTTCTTTACAAGATGTGCAGCTTCACAATATCGAGCCTCTTCCCTGAGGCATAAGACGTTTATAATGCCCACTCAATCATTTAATGTTGAAGAATTGTAATATAGGCACTCAATGAAATTCTTGAGAAGGTTGATGAACAAATGTTTGAAATGGCAAACAGGGACTTCATGAACTTACTAATGGAGGACCAAAAGCCTGAACCGGAACTAACAGAGAATGGAATTCATGAAGAAAAACATATATTTGTTGGTAAACACTTAATAGCAATGTTCCTTGGATTTCCTGAAGTGCAGACAATTAAGGGATCCTAAAAAACCTCAATCCATGATGGAATAAATTCCATGTTGGTGTACAGCACTTCTAGCAAACTCGGTTAGATCTCAACTATATCAAAGCAAGGGCCTTATTAGTGGTTCAATTAATTTATAAAATCATAGAACTCTTTATAATCAGAATAGTGTTTCCATTTGCATGCTTGAATGAACATGCAAATGAAAAGGCATTTATATAAGTAAATACATTGTAAAGAAAAATCTAGAGCCTACACGAAGATATAATAAATTAGATTACTTCTAACAGCTAGAAAACTTTAATACCAATGACATTGGGTATGACTGTATGAGGAATAGATTTGAAGGCATTTTAGCAAACAAAGAAGGCTACTGTTTTGCATAGGTTCCAGTACTGGTCAACCCAGAAAATGAGCATTAATTTACTTTCTGATTCCTCCTTCCACGGCTATTTATCATTTTCTGTGATTAATTGCATGTAGTAATAAACTAATTTTTCCATGTCTCCATTGAAAGAAAAATATCATGAAAATTAAGCCATAAATTGGTAACTATTGGAAAGTCTATAAGATCACACAAAGTAAAATACTAAATGTTGAGTTCAATAAGGTAAAATACTAAATGTTGAGTTCAATAAGGCATGCAAGAAACCTATATATCTAAGTAAAGCACCATTCTAACAAAGTTCATCAAGTAAAGAAAAAGCATTAAAATGTATATGTTTGCAGAAAATTTGCCTTTTAAAGGCATAAAAGGAATTCTTAAATCCAAAAAGAACAATAACTAGACTGTTGCAAGAGACTGACAACACAATCCTTTCTTTTTCCATCAAACAAATACAAAAGGAAAAACCTTATAAACTATGATTCAGTTCTGAAATGTTTTATCCATGTGGAAATATAAAAGGGTTCAATTTGTATTTTGTAGGTATGACAGATGCACCTGCGTCACAAACTTTTGCCATTTTTTTGACACCTCTTTAAAAGATTGTACAGTATTTCCACTAGCAAGTTCATCAAGCTTGTGACCTGCACTTTCTCGTCCATTATTTTTCCCATTCTCAACAAGGCGCAAGGCCTCAATGACTGCTCGTCTTTGTTGCCCATGTCCATATATTAGGAATTCGGGTGTACGGCCCAACCTATAATACATAAAGTAAAAGTCATACACTATAGGAGTTGCATTTATTGCAATCAAACTTAGATATTCTGCACTGTACATCGATACTCAAATAGCATAATTAGCTAAAGATGGGCAATGAAATGGTCATAATGCACAAAAAAAATGATCAATGGAATGGATGTCCAAACTCCACAGGAATAATATGCAACATGACATAAAGATCATTTCAGTTTGTGTTATTATCTAGAAAAAGGAAAAAAGACAAATAACTATTACTCAGTGGATTTGCATGCCCTTGTTGCATTGTCTGACATATGCATCTAATGATATCCATATCATATGGTGATAGTAAGACAATCATTAACAAAAAAATCAGTTAAGATTTATAGTTTAGTTGTCAAGAAGAGATTGCTTATAGGAATATGGTCCAATATTTCAGATACAGCAGTTTTGACTCTCAATTAAACTAGTACATATATCCCTTAATGATTTAGTATCTAGCCAGATGACAGGGCTTCCCAGATCTAGTTGTCAATGTTAAAACCTATTAAATAACCTTATTTGACAATAACAAAAGATTTCTTTTTTTCAATTTTACATGTCTAACATGTCATTAAAATAGAGTTTGCTTAAAACATATAAACATGGATGTGTGATAACAATGATAATGGACAATGCATATATGATCATATGCATATGTAGATAAGTAACCCTTCCATTACCCAGAAATAGAGTTTGAGATATTGCCATGTCCAACACCCATAAGTCATCATAAAATGTCTCAGTTGAATATGAACTAAGCCAGGTGCAATAGAGTATTTTCATGATCCTATATAATTTTATAGAGAAATAAATCAAAGTTTGTATCATATATTGCTGAACAGAGGTTAGTAAAAAAGATTACAACAAACAAAGAGATACAAGAGACACAAAAATAGGTATTAAAAAACTGTTTTTATGAACAAAAATTTTGTATCCTATATTATTTGGAAGACTTCATATCATTAAAAGTCTGACTTGTTATGTCCACATGTTTAGTCAAAAACAATAAAATGTCTCTACCAAGATTTACCGAACCGGATCGAATCTTCCAATTCAGGCCATACTGTACCGTACCAATGCTGAACCGGGATGGTTCGGCCGTGAAAAACAGTTTAGACCCCCAAACCATCCGAAAAAGTCCCGAACCAGACCAAAATGATATGGTTCATCCCTGAACCGTGCATTTCGGCCTAGTTCGGGTCAGACACTATAGCCATGTGGGGGTGGGAGGTTTAATGTGACTAAGAGTCCAAGAGGTTATCAGTTTCACAGAGAAGCTTATATTCGGCCATTTTTCCCTATCCAACCAATTCTAACACATACAACTCAAAAAAAATACAGAAAAAACTTAGAAAAAATGGCAATTAATGATACATAGATCCATCCTCTTTCCTCTTTCTCCTTCTCCCCTCTCTTTTTTTAAAAAATTCATAAAAAAATTCAAAAACAAGGAAAAAGTATGCCAAATTTTTTTATTTTGGCATGATTTTAAAATATATTATAGATCTACATAATGATATTAAGATCAAGGTTTGCCGAACTATATCGTACCGGCCGGTTTGGGGCATGCCGAATCAGACCGATGGCCAGATGGCATGGTTCGATCAATTAAAACGGGTCGGCGGGTTTAGAAAATTAAAAAAATTAAGGAACCGGCCTGAACTGCACTAAACTGGTCAATTCGGCCAGTTCGCAGTTCAAACCGAATTTTTTGTCTTTTTACTGGTTGGTAACTGTGCAGGTAAGTGGGGGGGTTTATAACGAGACAGAGAGGCAAAAAGCTCTCTAAGAGAGCTCTTTTTTCTTCTTTCATTTCAACAAAGCAAAAAATTCATTTTCCCCCATTTCAAGCAAATCAAATGCCAAGTAATTCAAGAGAAAGATAGATTCAAGATATTTTTTTTTTTTCTTTTTCCCTCTTCCCTCTCTTTTTCTGAAATTCGTACAAATTAAAAAAATAAAAAAAAATGCTATCAATTTTTTTTGTTGAGCATGATTTTAGAGTATGTTATAAATCTAAGAAAGATCTATATAATGATGCTAAGATCTTGATTTTTTTTTAAGTATATAATTTCTTAAATTAAAAATTAATTTTAAATTAAAAAATTAATAAAAAATTATAATTATATATTATTATTATGGGGCTCGTAAGGTACTCTCACTATAAATCTCATGTCGATTTATCCAAGTTTTGTGCATCTGGTACTTTAAATCTGATATTGAAGAAAAAATGACCTTTAATGCATTTCCAGTATCTTAAAAATATACATATAGCATCTATATATATGATCCTACATGAATCTAAGATCATTTTTTATAATATTTTAATTTTTTATATTTTTTAAATATAAAAAATAAAAAATATTTATTTAAATAAAAAATAAAAAATTAGGTTAACAAAGTATTAATTAATAAACATAATTATTAAGCTTATATATTTTTTACGTATTCAGGAATGGATCCATCAAGGAGAAAGAAGGATCCGGAGCGTGACATTGGTTGGTTACATGGAGAAATGCTCTCGGATCGGCATCACTAGAGATGTAAATTATGCAATGTAGAATTTGAAAGTGATGGATAACAAGGTTGAAGCAGTACTTAGATGATAGCTATTCTGATATATTTGCATGCCGACAGTATCCATAGGAGGTCCGTCAATTAATGAAGAAGCATTTTACTGATTTCCAAGAAGGAAAGAAAAGAACATCAAAAAAAAAGGTAGAGATAAATCGCAGAACCAGCTTGTTATTATTCCATGAAGTCAGAAGGAGCATCTATTCTTTCTGATGAGGAGGTACAAATAGAGGCTGCTATTCAGGCGAACTTGTATGAACAAAAGCAGCTAGAGGAGATTGCCAGGCAGAGATAGTAATTTACACCATCAACTTTTGAGTTGACGTCAGGATCGGGCTCTACAAGTATTGCAGGAGAATCTGAAACAGTTTAGGGGACCTCCTCAATCAGAGAGCTCGTCAGGAGAGGCACCAGCCATATTGCATCAATGTTGGAAACATTTGGTAATAGAAGTCTTCCAGGGACATTCCAGTATGAGCCACTATTTATGATGTCGATCCACATGCCCTTCCTAGCAAAAATTTCAAGCAACTGAAGATTAACAGCATGCTGAAAAAGGATAAAAAGAAGAATATGTGGCGGGCCATCGAATCTTGATTTCATTTTAGTCATATCCTAGCATACGAGCAAATAATCCATATTATCGCTCTGTTACTTCATCTATACAGGCTACTGGTACAAGTATAGATCCTCTAGGATCGAAAGATATTTATGGTCAGCTTTTGGACAGTAATGAGGAGCTAGAAAATTTTGCTTTCTATCAAAACAAGTGGCCCATGTATGGATTGACAGTAATGTGTGATGGTTGGACTAGTCCTACTAGACGGAGTATCATCAACTTCTTGACTTATTGTGATGTAAAAACTTTTTTTTTATAAATCTATTGATGCTTCAAATCAGGTGCACGATAGCAATTATATTCTCAGATTGATGGAGGTGATTGATCAGGCGTGAGAGCATAATATCTTGCAGGTTCTTACAAATAATAGATCATAGTACAGGGCAACAGGATAGATCTTGATGTAGCAGCGACCGCATATTTTCTGGACCCCTTGTACTGCACATTATATTGACCTCATGTTGATGGATATTGAAAAAATTCATAGGGTGCAGAAGATAGTTGAGTTAGACAGACTATTATTAGATTTATATATAACCATACATGGGTCTTACATTGATGAGGAGCTGTATTGGGAGAGAAATATTGAGAACAGGAATCACACAGTTTGCTACAAATTATATAGTACTTGATAGTCTTCTTGGCAAGAAAATAGAGCTACATCAGATGTTTATCAGTTAGGAGTGGCAGCAGAGCAGATATGACAGGAAAAATACTGAGAGAAGCAATATCAAAAATTTAGTGACGAGATAGACATTCTAGCAGTGGGCTGAGAAGATGGTGGAGAAAATCATGCCTCTATATGAGATACTTTGGGCCATGGACTCTAAGAGATATATTCGAATGGATTCCTATATTACATGATATAAAGGATAAAGAAAAAGATCCAAGAGACAGATCCAGCACATACTATTGAGTATATCCGGATTATTGATGGACAGTGAAGTTCTCAAATGAGTTTGAATTTGTATCTAGCAGGTACGCAGTAATTCATGAGCTTCCTAAAATTTTAAATTAAATTATATTTGTACAAGTACATTTGACTAATTCTTAAAATATATGTACAGCTTACTATCTGAATCCGAGATTCCAATACTCCAAACCGAACATTGACATGGATGAACAACTTATGTCTGTCGTACGCAATATTATATATAAGATGGAATTCGATCCAGATGTCGCAGCATTGTGTCTAGAAGTTAAGTTAAAATTATTGAGTGATTTTTATTAGCACTAATTTCAACAAGTAGTACATGATAACAATACTTTTTTTTCAGACGAAATTTTGTAGGGAGGGCAGGATTCTTTTGGATCCACTGTAGCCATTAGAAATAAATCAAAGATAAATCCTAGTATGTACTATTAAGTACTAAGCCTAATATTAGATTTAGATTGATTTTTTTAATTTTGCTGAATCTAAAATTTTAAATAATTTAATATCTTTTGCACTTGAATAGTGGGTGCATTTTAATGGATCTGCAAAACATCTAAAAGTTATTGCAGTCAAGATCCTCTCCCAAACGGTATCATCATCTAATGAATGTAAGTGCAGCTGGTCTACATTTGGCCTTATCCACTTCAAGTAGAGGAACCGTCTAGAACAAAAATACCTCAACAAATCTTGTTTATGTACACTATAATTTAAGGTTAAAGCTAAAGTGCATTCGGGAAGAAGTTGAATTGAAATACTCCGATCCTACTGGAAGTACTTATATTGATGATGAAGATCCAATGTTTGAATGGGTCGTAAGTCTGCAGCAGGAGCCAAAACTTGATGAGCCAGGATGGCCTTCTCAACTAGCCAATTTTGTAGCTAGCGAGGCTAGGATGAATGCTGAAAAATTGACAACTAGCAATATTCCTCACAAGGCTCCAGCAAATACATCATATCATCCCTCCCCACCATCTATTTGGCCCAAAGACAGAGAAAAAGGAAAGACAGTTACATCTCCACCGGAGCACTCAGTTCATTCAGATTTAGACACCAAAGAGAGAGATGCTAATACTTCTTCAGATAATGAAGGATCTAATGATCAACGAGGAGCCGGAGGATAGAAGTCGCAGCCGCCTATTCATCTTCGATTCACTGGTGAGTCGCAGTTTAGCCATGCCACACAAGATACAGACCATGGTGCACCAGTTGGTAGACTCGTGGTGATACGATTCCATATAAGCGACGAGCTCCATGAGATTGTTTGGGACACGATGCAGCTGCAGCTCTTGCACGTGGAATAGGATCCATGGATGTATCAGGATCATCTTCATATTTAAGATCCTCTTACCCGTAGCTACCGGTAGCTTGTAATCCATATGGTGCATCCGAGACATCATCTTCTAGTGGTTATTATCCCATATAGCCTAGAGTATCTTATGGATCTGATTTTGCTGCTGGTATATTTGGATGGACCCCTACACCATATCATCAATCTCTGGATATCTCTCAGAGTCAAGACTTCGGTGAGGGATCTACGATAAGTTACGATCCATCTTGCATACCTCTTGGGATGACCTTACAAAGGAATATCATGCTGCCTGGCTAGAGAGATTTAATGATCTTTCTCTATAATATATAAATAATATTGATATTTATTGACATCGATACTCGACCCGATTCTAGATATCGATATATAATTATATTTATATTTTACCTTTCACTTTCATTAATTACTGGTAATCTTACTTTAATTATAATTTTATATATTATTTTAATTAAAATTAATATATTAGTATTTTTAAAATTCTAAATCCTAAATCTCGAATCCTAAACTATAAACCCTAAAGGCCTAAATACTAAATCCTAAGACCTAAACCCTAAAAAAATAAAAAAAAAATCTAAAATTCATTAACCAAAAAAAATGGACGTGCCGGTATGAACCGACACGGCCACCATACCGGCCCAGTGCCGATACGAGTCCCGGTACCGGTACCGGGAACATTGACTAAGATCATTTATTTTTATAAAGTATATGGTTTTTAAAATTAAAAATATATTTTTTGATTAAAAATTTAAAAATAAAATAATTTTTTAAATTTTTATGCACAAAGATCATAAACCAAGTGATTCTAATTGTAATTAGATCATATTATTCTATGTCAGTTTTGGATTGGAACTAGAATGATAATGATCATGCTAAGCTAGGTTATGTACTTGGACTTGGCACATAAAATTAGCTCAATCCTAAGTTATGTACAAACTGCAGCTCAACCAATTTGATTTCAACTTCTAGTTGAAAGGCTCAACTTGCATCCCCATCATTTCCAACCTTATCCAATGCTAAGCTAGGTTAAATTCAAGTCCAAGCCCCTTCTTATAAGGTGAAGCGAGCTTGATCTAACTCAAAGTTCTATGATAAACCATATTGCACAAATCCAATACAATGTAAGTCATGATAGATCTCCGATATTAGGCTGGGATACTATCTAGCCTTTATTGATTTTTAAATAGGGAATAGTGCTAACTCAATTATTCAGATACCACAATACTGTGGGACCATCGAAGCAAGGGTGCAGATGTTTGCAGAAGCCTTATATATCAAAAATACATGTATAAATTGTCCACCATAATGATAGAAAAAAATGTCGACTATAGAAGAGACGGAAAACTGGCAAATTAAAAATTCTGTAATTGGGAATGACCATCCAATTCCCTCATCCTTCTCCTATAAGGAGGAACGGAGAGAACAAAATAGAAGACTATAGAAGATGAACATAAAAGACACACTAGAAGGTGGTGATAAAGAGAGAAGGAAATGATGTCAATAAAGATGCCGGAGGGGCTACCATTCTTGGTGGATACGTGGATGGCAGCCTCTCGATAAAAGCGATACTATTTCCTAACCAGTACAATGCAACTGCAAATGATCTCATACATAAAGTAGGATCCATGAATGTATCAGGCTCATCCTCATATTATGGATCTTCTTATCCACGGGCACCGATAGCTTATAATCTATATGGATATGGATATGATGCGTCCAAGACATCTTCTAGTGACTATTATTCCATGTAGCTCAAAGAATCTTACGGATCCGATTTTGTTGTTGGTATATTTAAATATACCCCTCCACAATCATATCATCAATCTCAGAATATCTCTCAAACTCAGGATCTCGGCAAGGAATCTGCAATAAGTTACGATCTAGCACGCATACCTCATGGGATGAGCGCAGAGGATTTAATGCTGCTTGGATAGAGGGGTTGATCTTCCTACTGAGTATATTAATGATCCTGATATTTATAGATATCAACACTCAATCAAATTCTAAATATCAATACGTAACTATGTATTGATTATTTATTTTCAAATTTTGAGTATTTTAAGATTCAATAATATCTAATCCATGTACTGATTATTTAAAAATTAAAAATCTAGGAAGTCAAATTTATATTATACGTGATTAAGAGTGTATTTGAAGTGATGCAAACATCAATTAGCATCAACAAACATCTATTTGAGCCTAAAAGCATTCAATAAATCATAAAAATTGATTTGAAATTACAAGAAACCAAAGAAAATAAACAAATATTTTTTTAAACATGTTGGTTTGACCGGTATGGCACCATACTGGTATGGTACCATATCGGGTGGTGACCGGTATGGATCCCGATACTGCTTCAGAAATCCTTGATCTCTACTAAAGAGGAGGGTGAATATGCATAACAAACGTAAAGTAACTCATGTTTCTCTCTCCAAAGACCGTATAGCTAATGCTAATATAATTTAATTTGAAAAAAGGGAAAGAATTATCTCTCTCATGAGGTGGACATTTCTATTTTTATTGAAAGTCATGAGCCTACTCAAACCCAAAAGCTTCCTCGTAAAATTCAAGCCCAAAAAGGCTTTTATGTTAATGGAACAGAATAGATTTCAATCAAGCTTTCTTAACCACAACCTGGGAACATCTTCTTTTTCAATGGAGTAAAAGAGATTTTTAAATGGCTAATAATTCCAAATACCAGTTTTCATACATGCATGCATAAACATATACACACACATACATAGATAAGTGCATTTCAAATGGGGCTCTAATTCATCATCAATTAGCCTAATATAACAATCAGATAACCATCAGTTGGCCCAATGGTCTAAAGCTACTAGGCCAGTTTGTACTTAAGGTTGGCTTTAGGCATGGACCCTGGTGTCCTAAGAAATTAGTAAGAGACATATTCATGCAAAACCCCTCTAGTAAATATGTCCAATATCTTAATTAGTACAAATGTGAAAACTTGCAAGTCAAAGAGCCTGACTCAGCTAAATTTTGTTATAAGTAGAATTCAACCTTTGTAATGCACTTGTAAGGTGTGAAGATGCAAGAAACCCCACAAGAAAGGGGAAAAAAAGAAAAGACAGAAAATAAATGAAAAGAATCCTGTAGCAAGTTGCACTAAACATGAATGAGGGGTCATTGAAATAGAATATGAACAGATAAACTAAGGAATTGTAGTTTGTATAATGAGAGCAAACAGCACCCCCATCTTGTCCTCCCCACTTAATGTCCTCAAATTCTCAAGAGTGGGGCTCTCTTAGCTATTTTGAATTCATTATACTATGAAAAGAGAACATTTTCTAAGTCCAGGCCATACAATTTCAGCAAAATGAAGCCTTATTTTCATCAATTTTGAGCATTGTGGAAAATGGAACCCACAAAGAATGAGATCAAAGATATGAATTTGTAGAAAACACGAGAATTTATCACCATGAACAACTGCAATGGCGAGAGGCTGACATCAGAAGGCAACTAGCATCTCAATGCAAAACACCGATAACTACCTATTAGAAGTGGTGCCTAATGACCTTTCCTCAGCCAGATGACTGCTTAGAATCTAACATGGATGAAACACACACATTTCTTTCAGTAAGGATATTTCTATAGACTATAGTTGTCAACTCTGATTTTCTACCAAGAGTACCAGAGAATCTTTTTGAGGGTTAAGAGGCTTTTTTACTACTTGCTGTGTTCCGATATCAGAGAGGAAGGTTTTTAGAATAAAAAATAGTTAACATACTATTAGCAAAATATTATGTACCGCGAAGATGGAAAGGTGTGAAAAGTGTTCTTTTTTTTCTTGAAGTTCGAAAAAGACTTTTTTGTGACATTTTCAAAGGGGGGCCCATTAGTGAGAAATAAGTGAGCACGTAACTACTACTACTACTACTACAACAACTAAACCTACTAACATGACTCCACTATAAATTCTTTCAAGAACTTCTTGAAGCAGATTAAACAAATAATGTGATTTACCATTTGATAAAATTTGTTTGTAGATACTATAGCACTAGAGGATTAGTATGAAATAGGATAGAGAAATACATTGAAATTATGAAGGAAATTAATGGATGATTAGTTTAGTTATTCATGGAAAAGTAATTCTAGGATTGAGATTAGGATACTATGGCTTATATATGAAGATGAAAAACCACTTTAAAAATGCTGAAATATCAATCAGAGTTTCTGGTTTTCATTTTCTTTGCTTTTCCTCATTCAAAATAAATTTTAGATCTATCCCTATCATGAGTTTCCTTATCCAGAGTGGATCTGCATGACGTGTTAATAAAAGGTTTAGAACTATTCATGAAGCATCCCTGTGACATTTTCTGGTCGTGCCTAGTTATAGTCATGGCATATATATTCATGTAAATAAAAATTTGCAGAGCCACGCAAAAAGGGAAAATTTTTTAACTACAGGAGAATTGAAGTGCCAAGATAAACAAAACTACGGTAACCTACTTTTCAGCGTGTGTCCTACAGAGCTGCAGACAGAATGAGTGAAAAGTGCTGATTGCGAGTCCCTTTGCAACTGCCTTTCCCACCACTGCTCCAATTCGATCCCTCATCTCAGAAGCAGCAGCCGTCGTGAATGTCATTGCAAGAATGTTGGAGGGCCCAATTTTCTGGAAGCAAAGGGACGGAGGGAAAAAGATTCTTTAACGACATTTGAAACAGTAAAAGCAATGGAAGGAGGAAATGAACGATGACATGCTACAAACTTTATAATGCCAGCAACAAAATCTGTACCTCCTTGAGTAGTGTCAACACCCGCCCAACCATAGTTGATGTCTGACTTGCACACCATCGATCGTCAGTAACAAGAGATAACGCAAAACATTACCAAAAAAAAAACAGGAAAGTAATTTTTTGGTGTTTCTAGATTCCAGAAAATGTCAGAAACAAGCGCAAACACAAATATGATATTTAATGGAAAGGGGGAAAAAAGATCAAGAAAACAGTTCTTGGGCGATACTAGCTCCGGAAAAAAGATCAGACCTTTCCGCTTCCCGGGCCTGCGACAATCATCAATGGAACAGAGATGTCACTACAAGCTGCTTCCCTTTGCGCATCATTCAGCGATTTCATATAATCATAATATTTCTGAGGCACAGAACCATCATCCGGGTCTTGAAACAAACCCGTACGTTCCTGTCTCAGCTGCTTCCTATCTTCTACAGCACTCGTATCACGCACCGTGCTCTCTGGGCTGGGCCTCTGTTTCTTCGCTGTGGACCTCTCCTCACACAGGGCATCCACTTCTTGCAAGAACGCATCATCAAGCTCATCGTCAAGAAAGCCAGCACTTCTGTGTGGGGACACTGCAGCGTCTCGAAAACCATTACAGATTTCTGGGGGCTTGGCTGGAGTGGAGTACCCATATTCAATCGGGACCCTATTCTGAACCTCGGCAAGCGGAACCCTGGCAATGGGTGAGGCATGGAGCAACGGGATCGAAGAATTCGAACTCATGCATCTGAAACAAACATTCAAAGAAAAGGTTAATCGACGAATCAAGAAGGGTGACAACAAGTGAAAACCGGAGGACAGCAGGAGAGGGGACATGAACTTGGGGGTGGAAAAGGGGGAAGGGGATTCTTGGGGCCTTTTTCGAGAGAGAAGGGGCTTCGTGACTCGGAAGCTCTGAGTGATTCGAGGCCTTTGCTCATCGGTGACCGCCATTAATGTGGGCTGGATCGGCGGAGGAGCGTTTTCTTGATCCATTTTTCTTGAATGAATCAAGGGAAGAGGAAGGTGGAAAGTGACGAGAGGAGGAGGAGAGGGATGGGGAATGAGAAACCCTAGAAGGCGATGGCGATGGTCGGACGGTGGCTGCAGTGGGGCCGAGGGCCGAATAAGGGGGCAGCTCCTGGGCAGCGTGCGTTCTAGCTTCGAGGCTTTATAGAGGCCGTGTGCTTGGGTGAGGGGAAGAGCGGGACAGTGGAATTCGAATCAACCCGACGTTGGCTCCGACCGCTTTTGCGTTTCTTGGTTTGGACGTCTGAATCGTGTTTTAGAATAACGATCGTTGCTGTTCCGCCTTGGGCAAATTAGATGAAGTCAGGGGTGCGGATCAGTTTGGATCGGGTTTGGTCACGTTTACGCCCAAGTCTAAAAATATATACTAGATTCAAAACAGTTATTTGGAAAAGAAAATGCTATATACGGGGTGACTCAGAAATTAAAATTTATTTTAAAAAATAAAAATTTAAAATAAAATAATTATAGATAATATTTTCAAAATATTAGAAGAACGTGAGATTACTATTTTAAGTTTGCAATTAAAAAAGATCGTGATGATAATAGTTTATGCCTAATAAAATTAGATTGTCTTTATACCAATCTGGTCCAACATTATTTTATCTTGAGATCACAAGAGTGCTTTTGAAGATAGCAGTATAGAATAAATTAGCTTAAAAAGAGAATAGTAATACAAACTTTTTTTCATCAAGCTATAGTCTCGAGAATAAATGAAAATAAGATCCGTTCACTGAAGGACAGTGTTGCCATCTGGATCATCGTGGCCTGTAGCTCCGGTGCGGTGTCGGGCATCGCTCTTCTCGCCTGGGATCCCTCGTGCTTTCCCTGGTCCCTGCAAAAGAAAAGATACCCTAGCCAAGAATTCCGGTGGGGGCACTTCGACAATCAAGTTATTGGGCGATCTAGGAGAACATATCCCCCTCGGTGGATTCCGACGAGGTCTCCACGTTCGGGGGTCGTTATTTTTTGGAAAAGAAAGTAAGTGTAGGGAGTTAGCATAGAAAAAGGACTGGAGCAGATTCGGCTGTGTCCGTGGGATTCTTCCGGTGAATTCCTCGGTAGCCCCCAGAGCATTGCATCTGGCTTGCTCTTCCCTTCCGCGTGCCAACCATTACCTCCCTTATCCCTTGCTGGTTTTGCCTCTTGTCTCTTCTCTCGGTCGGAGGCCCCTCTTATATTTTTTTTTTAGATGGAGAGGTCGTGTGTGACCCTTGATTTCCAGATGTTCCCTTTTTTGGTGGAGTTCCAGGGAGTGACATCTGGCAGCATGCGGGAACTGTGCGTGAGCTCCCGTTAGCCCCTTTGAGATGGAAAATCATGTTACTGGCTCTGATGCTCTGGTTGGTCACCATATTTTGGGAAAACTGGCAAAGCACTAGCATGCGGGCGGCCGCCCTAGGATCTGAATCCTCTGGCGCGGCCTCCTATTTATGGATGGTGCAAACAGCGGACTGGGGAGTGTCGTACCTTGAGAAAGATGTTCCTTCCCAATCAGTGTGAGCTGGGGTCTGAGAGGGTTCTAGTGCTCCGACAAGGCGCCTTCCTCCACAAGCCACAGGCGGCGGGCTGCTGCCTGTCAGTTGTACTGTCTCAAAGGCGAGGCCTGGGTGAAGGTGACCCTCTTTCCCTCCATGATTTGAATCTCTGTCGCCTCCCATTTTTGGCTTGGTGGCGTCTTGAGTTCAACCTCGACCGGGAACTGACCTCGGCAAGGGATTCACTTCGGCTTCTTGCTTGGGTGCCAGGCTTAGGTGGCTTCTCCATCTGCTGGCTGACAACTGGTGCCTAGGTGGGTTCCACGTCAGCGGATACAACCGTATTAGTTACCCCCCACTCTCGAGCCCAGAAAATGAAGCGGCGCTCGTGACATGGAGAATAATGATCGTGCTGACGTAGACCGGGGCATCCCTATATGCTGCTGATGTCTTCGTGCGTCTGTGCTTCGAGGACCACGCCTTCACATTGATGGGGGTTTCGTGATGCTTCAGCTTCCCGATAGTGACCATAAATGCTTCTCCTAGGTCGATGCGGATTCCTCTGAGGACGAGGCACGTGCATCATCCGATGCCAGCACGTGGCATCGTTCGGTTGGCCTGGCAATTAATGAGGTGCATACCTATGATCGGTACGAGAGATCAGCAGGATCCACTGTAAAGAGGCCTTCCCCCACCTTTTTAAGTGCAGGGGGACGGGCCTCGGTGGAACATCCTCTTCTCTTTGACTCTTCTCTTCTGGCTTTGCTCTCCTTGCTTGTGCCAAGGGAAGTCTTCTAGTGAGCTTCAGGTTCGAGAGGCTGCATGATGCTTCTGCTATGATGTCCCGCCGATGTCTAGGCGGGGACGCCCCAGTCGGGGAAGAAGTCTGCTGAGCTCGAGATTCTCCTGAAGGAGGAGAAAGTGGAAAGGCCCCGGGGGGCAGAGGAGGTAGTTGCTTATGTAATGGGAGTAGCCTACCTGCGAACCTCCTGGGTGCGCTTGGTCGCGCGACTGAATGAGGGGACGGCTACGGATGCAGGCACCGTGGTGAGGATTGTGGTCATCATGGCGCTACTTGGAGTGGCCTGACGAGGAGCAGCTGCGGCTGGTCTTGGAATCACCAGATCGGTGAAATCCAAGAAAGACAGCACGGTCGAGGAGGAGGCGTGCACCCTTCTGCAAGCAAACATTTATGGAAGGGGTACAACGGCTCATCCTCCAGGTGAAGCCGGTGCCAGGCTTTGAAGACCCGGCGACTTCCCGGAGAAGAGGGGGCGCCGGAGGCTGAGGCACCACCGCTCTCCTTCCTGGGAAGCCCATCTGAAAAAATGACTGGCGCACACCCAGTTGCTTCCGGGAGTATATTGCCAGGGAGGATCTTTTCTTATTTGTAACTTAAACCTCAGGGAGGCTTTCTGGCCTGTCAGGAACCTCCGTAGGATGTAAGAGACTTTTGATTAATGAAGGCTTTTACTTTGGCTACTGCACGCCTCTCCTTCTCATCTCCTTTTTCTTCTTCTTCTCCACTTGAGTTGCTCCGAAGGGGGCCCGCCGAGGGCCGCAACCGCGCACTACGCGGGTGTGCACTTTGAAGGAACTGGCTCGGCGGGAAGACTTGGAGTGATGTTCGGCTTCTGCTAGAGTCTCGACTAGGGGCAGTCAAACCTGCAAAAGGGCTTCGAGGTAGAGTCTGACTTCGGCTGGAATTAGGCTCCTGCTGGAGTCTCGACCTGGGGAAGCCAGACATGCAGAAGGGCTTCGAAATGGAGTCTGGCTTCGACTGGAATCGGGCTTCTGCTAGAGTCTCGACCTAGGGGGAGCCAGACCTGCAGAAGGGCTTCGAAATGGAGTCTGGCTTCCGCTAGAATCAGGCTTCTGCTAGAGTCTCGACCTGGGGGGAGCCAGACCTGCAAAAGGGCTTCGAAATGGAGCCTAGCTTCGACTGGAATCGGGCTTCTACTGGAGTCTTGACCTGGAGAGAGCCAACCCAGTAGAAGGTCTTCGACAAGACGAAGCTTACAGTTGTAATCTCTGCCAAATGAATCCGTGCGGGACCCGGGGACATCACTTCTTCATTGGTCTCCTGCTCCCAAGTCCTGACAAAACGTCGTGCTCAGGTTAAGGAGGTAATTACGAAGGTGACGTGGAAAGGTTGAGATCTAGCACCACTCAATGCCACGATCATCGCCACTTCGTACGCTGCACCCTGAGGCCGGTATGGGGATGCCACGTCAGTGAGTCCGAGGAAGTATGATGTGGATGTATGGCTCGGGGCTGTTGCCACTACATCAGGGCGTCGCCCTCGGTCGATGTTGCCACGTGGTGCCCATCTGATGGTGGGGGTATTGAAAGGACGTACGGTTGCAGTCTAGCGGCCTTGAGGAGAGGGTAAGCTTTTTCCCTCGATCATCTCTTTCAGAACTTTCCCACTCACCACTAGGCCAGAGCTTCTTCCTTCTCCTGAGTGTCTTTTTCCTTAACAACCAGGTTAGTCTCCCTTGGCCTTTTCCTTCCTCTCTATGCACCTCCTCCTTTTTTTGATCTCGGATGGCTCCATCTGGCCATCACCACCTTCTTCTAATGACCCCCATAGGGCGTGGCCTTCTTGGCTGAGGACTCCATCTTTAAACGAGGAGGAGGAGGCCCCTCTCGTCATTCATAGAAGCCTCTGCCCGACCGGAGTAGTCATCGGCAAGCACATGGCCCCTCTTGTTGCTTCTGATTCTTCTGCCCCCATTGCTTTTTCTAGGTCTCTGCATCCGACCGGGCCTTCGGGTGTAGCTTCGATGATAACCCGAGAGGATCTCACTATGATCCGAGCCACCTACGGGATCCTAGACTTTATCCGACTCTCAATCCCACGACCGGGGGAATGAATCGCCTCTAGTGGCTCGGGACGAATAGCCCTCTACGAGGAGTTCTTTCTCGGAGGCCTTTGCTTGCCTTTTTATCGCTTCTTTCTCTCCTTCCTGAGCAACTACCATCTTGTTCTGGCCTAATTGGCTCCCAATGCCATTAGGATCATCAACTACTTCATTATCTTCTGTCACTTTCATGGGATTGTCGCCCGCTTTTTTTTGTTCGGGGCATTTTTTATCCTGAAACGCCATTCGATCGAGGATGGGTGGTGGTGCGTTTATCCTCACCCGAGGGGGATAAAGTTTGAGCACCCTTCTTCCATCAAGGAGTGAAAGAGAAAATTCTTCTTTGCTTCCGTCGAAGGGATGGATTGGATCTGGAGTGACACGGACCGGACCCCAAATCGGAACTCCCAGGTTGAGGCCTTTGATCGGGAGGTATATGACTAGCTCATCTCCAATCAGATCCCCCTCTTAAAGTTTTGCTATCATAGCAGAACTTATTCGACGCCGGGATCAGCCCAAAATCGGGGCTAGGTGAGTCTGGAGGGGTATCTCTTCTTTGATGAGTCCCTTTCAGACTATTGTTGAACTTTGTCTTCTTCTTCCTACAGGCATGAGACTCTCGGTGCAGGAGCTTCTGGAGTCCGCCCACAAGAAGAGCTTGCTGTCCGGGTCTGGGGAGGCTCCCCCAAGAGGGCCCGGATTGGGCCCAACCACGAGGTGGGGCCTGCTTCAGTCTCTGGTCCTGCGGGGCAAGCAATCGAACTGGCCCTTGGGCCTTCGGGACAGCGGGCCGGGCTTCCGACCAAAGAATCTAGCATGAGCATGCCGACCAGGCCGGCTGCAGTAGCTGCGGCCCACCCTCCTCCGGTCATCGAGGTGGATGCAAAGGGATAAAGGGTGGTGGAGCAACCGTCACCGGCGCCATCGCCTATGGTGACGAGCTCCCCACCATTAGATGAAATGCCTTCGAAGGCGGCTCCCCCGAACGCGGCAGTGCCCTTAGCTTCGAGGAGGATCGCTGTCTAGAGGGCAGCACTTGGGGTGAAGCCGAATTCGGCGGTCATCCAGGATCTTACGCTTGCAGAGCGCATGATGGAATTCGCACTCTAGTCGCGTGATCGCTATGAGAGGGGGGGCAGGATGTTGGCGGAGGCCCTGCTTGGCACCCTTCTCCTCCTCTTCATGGTAGTCCTCTGCTTTTTTGTTGCTTCAGTTTGAGTGCCATGGTCGACACCTTTGATGATGCAGATCGAAGCTAACATCCTTCTCATTCATGACCACTGCACCCAACGGGAGCGGGAGAGGACGTCGCCGGTGATCGAGACCCAGGAGCAGGCTGATAGGGCCTGAGCCTTGGAGGAGAAGAACAAGATCCTCCAGGCTACAGTGATCGATGCTGAGAATCGGGTCAGGGACCTCGAAGCGTCCTTGACTTGAGAAAAGGTTCAGGCCTCCCATCAGGGGGAGGAGCTCAAGGCCAATGCTACCCGGGCGGAAGGGCTGAAGAGCGACCTCCAGGCATAGCTGGAGGTGGCATAGGTTCGGCTGTCGACAGCCGAGGAGACAGCTGTTGGGGCGGTAGCTCTGATGGAGGTCGCCAAGAAGGAGGCCGCCGAGGTGGTAACCAGGTTCAGGGCCTCAGCAAAGTTTGCTAATGAAGTTCTGGAGGTGACCACGGATTCCTTTGTCAAAGGATTCGGGGTCTGCAAATTCTAGTGGCTTATCACTTCCCGGAGTCGAGGCTGAATGAGATTGTGGTCCCGGGCAGCCTTGATGAAGGCTCAAGTGGAGCTACGACTCTCACTGCCATGGCTGAAGTAAAGCCTGCTCTTGTTGCTGATGAATTTCCGCCGGCGATGGCTATGAAGGCCTAAGAGGATGCTGGCATGCCTAAGCACCATCCCGGGAACGAGCCTGCTGAGGGATAAGTTCTAATCTCCCTTCAGAACCTGTCCTTTTCTCCTTATGTTCTTCCTTTTTTTTTTTGAGACCGCCCGGCCTGTTGGGGGCCCTCTGATGATGTATCTTTTACATGCATCATCAATGAAGTCCTTCCGTTCATTGGATTTTTGTTTTTATGGTTACCTTGAACCTCTTCAGTTGAGCCAGGGGCTGGCGAATGATTTGAGGGAGGGGGCCTGCACGGCCTCGAGAGACAGTCAAGTTGGGGAACTTGGCATGGGAGGTCTTGGGATGATCCTCACTGGCTTTGGATCTGGCCGACGGAGTGTGGACTTTCGGAAGCACCACACTTTGTCGTCACTTCGGTTCGAAAGTCCAGTAGGCCGAATGCGGGACTTCTAGAGTTTCCTGGGTTGATGTGCCGGGCTTTGAGCCAGGTGGTAGATGGTGGAACTTCTGGGGAGTCTCGCGGGCATCTCCGGATTGGAAGCACGATGATAGGTGCGAGGCATCAGGAGTTTCCCAGGTTTAGGCCCCGGGCTACGAGTCAGGCGGTAGATGGCAGAACTTCTGGGGGATCCTGCGGGCATCTCCGGATTGTGAACACGACGATAAGTGTGGGGCTTCAAGATTTTCCTGGGTTGAGATGCCGGGTTGTGAGTCAAGTGGTAGATGGCAGAACTTCTGAGGGATCTTGCAGGCATCTCCGAATTATGACAGGTGCGGGGCTTCAGGAGTTTCCTGGGTTGAGATGCCGGGCTGTGAGTCAGGCAGTAGATGGCGGGACTCCGGGGGGGTCCCGCGGAATCCCTGGACTGTGAGCACGGCGACAGGTGCAGGGCTTCAGGAATTTTCTGGGTTAAGGTGCTGGGTTGTGAGTCAGGCGATAGATGGCGGGACTTCTTGGGGGTCCCGTGGGCATATCTGGACTATGAGCACGGTGACAGGTGCGGGGCTTCAGGAGTTTCCCGGGTTAAGGCGCCGGGTTGTGAGTCAGGCGGTAGATGGTGAAACTTCTAGGGGATCCCGCGGGCATCTCCGAACTAGGAGCACGACGACAAGTATGGGGCTTTAGGAGTTTCTCTGCATGAGGTGCCGGGCTTCGGAAGTTTCCGGGCTTAGAGTGCCGGGCTTCGGGAGTTTCTGGGCTTAGAGTGCTAGGCTTCGAAAGTTTCTGGGATTAAATGTAGGGCGTTAATGGCTCCTAGTGGGGTGCTACATCCCGACTTAGGATGCCAGGCTTCGAAAGTTTCCGGACTTAGAGTGCTGGGCTTCGAAAGTTTCCGGGCTTAGAGTGTCAGGCTTTGGAAGTTTTCAGGCTTAGACTATCGGGCTTCAGGAGTTTTTAGGCTTAGAGTGCTGGGCTTCGAAAGTTTTCGGGCTTGAATGCGGGGCATTGGTGGCTCCTGGCTTCAGTGCGGGGCGCTATAGCTACCGGCTTCGGATCGACAAGCTTGGAGTCGAGCGATGATTTTCTTGCAGGGCAAAGACAACATTACATTGGAAGGAAACTTTATCGAAAAAGGAAAGCCTTACATCTTTGGAGGTAAGCCCTTGGGCTTTCATTGCCGTTGATGTTGGCGAGGCGATAGGCTTCAGGTGGAAGGACCTCGACTACTCTATAGGGGCCTTCCCAGTTTGGGGGGAGCTTACCCTTTGATGCGGAACAGGCAAACAAACCCTAGACCTAAGGACCTTAATGAGATCAGTGAAACAATTAATGAAGTGATGAAAGATAAAGACTAGCAGATAATCAATGCAAATTAAGAATTTAAACTAAGAAATGACTCTAATCAAATTAAGATCCAATCTGGGAATTGACCGATCGGTATGCATAGTCAAAATTTTTAAGATATTGGATTGTTGATCGTTAGGGAACGACCACTAGGTTAGGACTATCCAATTTCAATATAATTAAATCTAATTAAATAAAGATAGAACAATTAGTATCAATCCAGTAATTGATTAGATCTATACTAAGTTATTGAAGTGGTCTCACTCCAAACACAGAATATCACGAATCCTGAAAGAGTGAGATCGTCTAGAGATAGTCAAAATTCCGAACCAACGATTCTCGAGCAAGGTGGATCAGAAGTCGTCGGACCTGAATCACCAAAAACAAGCAATATTGTCAATCCCAAATCAAACAAAATAAATAGAAACCAGTAAACCCAATGCTCTGAGACCCATGAGGCAGTTTTAATCTGCTCTGAAAACTGTGCTTCATAGATCTTCAGAATTGCTTTGAGATCTGTGCAGTTTTGAAGTCGGCAACAGGGACGTGAATTGCTTTCACATTCATGCTAAGCCACTTCTTCTCCATGGATCAACACCAAAAAACCAGAGGAGGGCTTGCGGAGGGATTCGCCGATGTCGATGTTGGGCGAAGATGGCAGAACGGATGGCGGTGGTTATGGCGGAGGCGGTTGGCGACGGCAACAGGAAGGAGTTTCAGTGGGAGGCATCGCGTGGAGGTCTGCAGCTCAGGGGATTCCTGTGGTTTGGGGTGGAAGGCACGAAGAAATGGTGGCTCGGGTGGCTGTGGAGGCTCTTCAATATGAGAAGCTTCGACTGCAGAGGAAGGAAACGGCTTGCACGGGTGAAGGGGATGAACGTGAACGGAGGGAGGATCGGATGTGGGCAGGCACGATTGGTGGATTCCCGGTCGTCAGTTGCTGGCAATGGAGCAGGGAGGCTTCACGAATGACTGTAGGTGGAGATTGGCTAAAGGGAGGGAGGTCCGGTGGCATAGGAAATAGGTGGCAAGGGCTTGGTTCTGGAGCTTGACGATGGCCGTAGATGGAGTTTGATGTTGGCCGTCTCGGGGCGATGATGCCGTTTTCGATGAAGGAAGGGCTGGCAGGGACTTGGCAGTAACGAATCCGATGGAAGATGGGGCGTCGACGAGGTTCGGAGTGATATTGGGTCGGCGGAGGATGTCGACTTTGTTCACTGGCGATGGTGGGCGGAAAGTAGAGGAGCGGCGATGCCGGTGGGTGACGATGATGGTGAGAGTCACAGAGGAATACTTCGGTTGATTAGCTTGGGAAAGGGGAAGAAGAAGTGGGGAGGGAAAACACAGAGGAGAGGGAGAGGAGAGAGAGGAAGAACCGGGAAGAGGGGCAAGGAGGCAGGAGATCGGAGAAAGAGAGGTTTTCTTTTAATTTCCAAAATACTGATCACCATCGGAAGAAGTTTACAATCCTTTAAGTAAGGATCAAAGATCTAATCATAACAAAATAAAAACTAAATTCTAAACAATCGAAACAAAATACCTATAAGATAAGTCAAAACAATCCAAAATAGAAAAATAAACTTATCTTCGATTCGGAGATATTCCAAATCCCTTGTACACACATAAAATCCATCAAGATTTGTGTTGGTTGAAATCTTCAAGATCCATGCTGACTGATGTCTTTAAGATTCATTCTGGGCAATGTCTTCAGGATTCATGATGGGTGATGTCCTCATCAATTTTTCCTGGGATGGGTAAAACTTGACTCCGTCGAGTCAGGGTGGAGGTACTCAAATAGATTTGGATCAATTTTCTTTAACTCCTCTTCAGTAATCTAAGAATCCTTTGACTTCGGCCTGCCTCGCTAGTGAACCAGGTAGTGGTAGTAGTTTTGACCCCTCAAAGACTTGATCTGCTTGTCTAAAATACGTTCGATCACATCGTGCTTTGACACGTGTTCAGCAAGCGTACCGGTCGTGCAAGTAATACAAGGTAGTAACCCAATGTCATCCTCTAGGATCAGAGACAATCACCCAGATTATAATACATACTTATATTATTTGGACTATTGGATTTTGGTAAAAAATTAAATTGAAAATTAAACAAACTATCAAACTAAGATGGCAGCAAACTTTCGGAAAGAGATAGATTTTAAAATAGCTAAGGCGTCGGGAATTTAACCAAATCGATGTGATTATTTCTTCTGAATATGCTAATTTGATTTTCTGATTTTACAAGCCAGCAGGTTTCTTAATTGATTAATGCACTTTCATTCAAATTGCATTAATCCTATCTAAAATTATTAACCACGGTGGTTAAGATGTGATTTAAATAATTCAGATGCATTAAATTTTTATTATCCTAATCACTGCATAGATCAGTCCTAGTTATTCAGATATGATTTAAATCTATGGATTTCTTTTACTTTTCAACCTAGAAATTTAATAGATCAATTAAACTCTAGATAAAATTCATTGAAGAATTAATCAAATATCCCAAAGCATTACGATCATAAAAGAAATCTCAAGTAGAAGAAGAAATCAAATTAACCATTGAAATCCAAAATCACCGCATCAGTTAAATCCCTAAGTCTTAGCAAAAATAATTAGTTGTACATATTTGGATTGAAAACTATATAAAAGTAGGAAGAATACAAATCAAATAAAATCATGTAGTCTCCGAATTCTTCACTGCATCCGTGTATGATTTCTTTCACCTCTCTGCATCCGTGTATTTTTTTTTTCTGTATACTCCTCGACTTCCGCATGTCCGCTGGGCTTTTCGCTCGTCCCTCAGCTTTCTGCTCGTCCTGCTATATTTATTTTTCCTCTGGCTGTGACTCCTTTTTTAATTTCCATGCATCTCAATTCCTTCTTCGTTGCCCTCATGCATTTTTTTTTTCCCGTTTATTTACTCCTCCGCGCTGCCTCTTTCTCCTTTCCTCACCTTTACGTCACTTTCACTCCACCAATTTCTCCTCATGCACTTTCTAATTTTGCCCTTCACATTATTTCTTCTTATCTCCAACACCACGACACCACTTTTTTATTTTTTTTCCAACGCGTGTGTTTTTTTTCACGTTTCTTCTTTTCACGCCCGCTGGCTCCCTTTTGTTTTCCGTTCCATCTTCTCCCATTTTCTTCTCAAGGCCATCTATGTGTGGGTGTGACTGCTGGAATACGAATCTAAATATCCATGGCAACTTAATTTTTTTTTTTGTACTGGGCCTTGACTTCTTTAGTGCATATAAATTAATTTGGCTTCTGATACTCTCTGAGCATGTATACCTGAAACAAATAAAATAATTACATACAAATAAAATAATTACATGCAAATAGGTTGCAAATGCTACTAACTTAATAATAATTACACCAAATTTCTATACAATTAAGATCCAAATATTTATATATAAATTGCATTCATCAAATACCTCCTAACTTAAACCTTTGTCGTCCCGAGCAAAGCATAAAGAAAAATCAACATCAATTTTAAATAAACAATCAACCCGGGTAACAACTAAAATCTTCTCCAACAACTTTTCCTTTATGACTATCAATTCATAAGATCTCAAAATATCAACCATAAAATTGCAATTCCTTATCAAGGCATATTATAATGAAATCAACTCAAGATTACTTTATGTCAGCTTAAAACATTAATCAATACTTGTCACTTTTTCTCAAGCTATTACCAACATAATAGAACTAAGACAACACCATTCAATTGGGTCAATTTTTTTTTTTTCAGATATTGTTGGCGGTTCTCAACTGTGTAATTGTTATAAACTTGTCTTTTACTGCAAAAGTTTCAAAATAGGCTTTTATCATAAAATAGCACATCAATTGAGTGCTTTGCATACTCATGCATTGGGTTACCGTTTGACGCGAATGTTGACATTTGCTAGTGCCAAATCTCCAGTTACTAAGTCATCCCAACACAGCGGAGTAGGTGCATGGGTTAGTAATTGCAGTTAGCATCTACTCAGTGTGTCTTAATTTCATTATGCATAGCTATAACCTTCAGAGTCAAAAACTTTTTTAACATCTGATTTAAGCTTAACAGAAATAATCCTTAATTTAAATCAATTATAACATGCCTATCAAAGTTCATGCATTCTCATAGTTTCAATTCTAAGCTCCTAATCCTATCAAATCTTCAATTCTAAGTCATTTTTGATTCATCCAATCAGTACACGAGTAAACTCCTAATTTAAAGGATGGTCTTAAGTCTTATACACTTACTCAGTTCAAACAAAGATTCAAGTTGATTGATGAAAGATTTTTTTTTTTATCAGTTAAATCCCTACCAAATACTCCCAACTTAAAAGCAAACATTGTCCCTAATATTTGAAGACAATAAAGCAAGCTAATACAGAAGAAAGGAAAAAGGATAGTTGATACTCCCCTGGTTGCAAGATTCAATTGGAGATAGGTAATATGTATTCGTGCCTCTGTTTGTTCACTCCATCTTTGCATGTTTCAATTGCACCTTTGATCACCTTTGATAGGTAATTAGAGACTTCAATGGTAGCCAAATCTAACAAGAAAATAACCAAAATCAATAAATTGAAGTAGAAAAATATAAAACAAACTAAAGCAAAAAAGAAAAGACTATTGGGTTGCCTCCCAACCAGCGCTATATTCAAAGTCTATAGCTAGATTGTTCTCTCTTTACGGGTCTCTCATCATAATGATGGCTTTGAAAGATTCCAAGCTATCACTAACATATGATTTTAGTCTCTGCCCATTTATCTTGAAAATGATACCTTTTTGATATTTCACCTCCACTGTTCCATAGGAAAAACTTGTATCACAGTATATGGTCCATACCATTTAGACCGAAGCTTTCTTGGAAGTAGATTTAGTATAGAATTAAAGAGCAAAACCTATTGTCCTATCTCAAACTCCTTTCTCATGATGTGTTTGTCATGCAATCTCTTGGTTCGTTCTTTATAGATCTTAGCATTCTCGTAAGCTTGCTCTTTAAACTTATCCATCTCATTCAGTTGTGTTGCTGCCAAGATCGCCGTGGCTTGTAGCTGCTGTCGGCACCAGAGTGCGTGACTTGTTGCTCTTGGGGGGTCCTGTCCTGCAAGACCTGTGAAAATGGGGTTAGTGACCCGGGTCAGGAATTCCGGCGGGGGCACTCTGATGGTCAAGTTAGTGACGATCCAGGAGAACAGATCCTCCTAGTCGATACCCTCTTGATGGACTCCACGCTATGAGGAGTTGATGGTATGAGAACAAGATGAAAGTGTGTAGGAGGATGACGGCGGAGCTAGAGGGATTCTTTGTGTAACCGCTCCTTCCTTGTTTTCTTATAGTGGTGGTGGTGCCTCGCCCCTCTGGTTGAGCTTGCATCGGTGTTCTTTTGAGTTTGAGTTGAGTTGAGCTTTGTTACCTCCCCTCTCGGGGGTGTCGACTGTTCTTTGTAGTCAAGGTGACTGTTGGGCGCTTGCCTTGGGGTTCCCATTGGACTGGCAGGCGTGTACGACAGGGTACCATGCCGTAGAGGGGATGCCTTTCCTGACATGCGGTAGGAAAAACTTCCGTTCGCTCTGACATTCCCTCCAGTCACCCCATTTCAGGAAACTTGGTAGAGCCTCGATCCGTGGGCCGCCGCCCCCGGGATTCGTGCCTTTTGGCTGGCCCATCCCTTTGGCGGTACGGGCGGCCGGTGGAGGGTGTGGCATCTTGATCAGGGTGTTTTCCTTGGTTATGGTGTAAGTGGCGGGCATGCAGTTATTGCGGTATGGTGGGCACTGCTCAGCGGTCCTTGGGTGGCTTTCCGGTGTCCTGAGGTGATAGTACTGTCCTCCCGTTTGCAGTCGTCTTTGCCCGAGTTGGAGGCCGAGCAGGGGAGGCAGGGCTCGATCTGGTGGAGGACAGGTGGCGGCTCGGACCCAAAGGGCTCGACCTCGGAGAGAGACTCCACGTGGCGGGTGAGGGCTGAGCTCGACTCCAACCACAGGGCTTGATCCCGGAGGGGCTCGATCTGGTGGAGGATAGGTGGCGGCTTCGACCTAAAGGGCTCGACCTCGGAGAGAGACTCCACGTGGCGGGTGAGGGCTGAGCTCGACTCCGACCACGGGGCTCGATCCCGGAGGGGCTCGATCTGGTGGAGGGCAGATGGCAACTCTGGCCCAGAGGGCTCGACCTCGGAGAGAGACTCCACGTGGCGAGTGAGGGCTGAGCTCGACTTCGACCACAGGGCTCGATCTGGTGGAGGACAAGTGGCGGCTGCGGCCCAGAGGGCTCGATCTCGGAGAGAGACTCCACGTGGCGGGTGAGGGCAGAGCTCGACTCCAACCATGGGGCTCGATCTGGTGGAGGACAGGGCTCGGCTCAGCGGTCGGCCCCGTTGTCCCAAAGGGGGCCGACCTGGCCAAGGGGTCAGGCCGAAGGACCTGACATGGCGGTCTTGCTTGTCGTGGTGCCTGATAGCTGTTCCATGTCAGCGATCTTGCCATATCATTTGGCCCCCACTCCCGAGGCTTGTTAGTGCGCGGCGCTCGAGTCGAGGGGAGTAAATGCACTGCTAACGTGGAAAGGTGGGATTCGATGCAACGATGAACACGATCGCCGGTGCTTCGCGGGATGGTCCCCCAGGCCACTGCAAAGGCGCCACGTGGTCACGTCCGAGGAATAGTTAATGCTGGTGCGAAATTCAGAGCGATCGGGGTGCCTTTCCTACTGATGGGCGACATGCGTCGGGGATCCGTTGGCGGAGGGGTCGTAATGGTATGGATTTGAAGGGTCTTT
This sequence comes from Areca catechu, assembly GCA_021397845.1. Taxonomy (NCBI): domain Eukaryota; kingdom Viridiplantae; phylum Streptophyta; class Magnoliopsida; order Arecales; family Arecaceae; genus Areca; species Areca catechu. Next base: position 20,380,778 of record CM038049.1, on the reverse strand, counting down.
TCGAAGTGAAAAGAAAAAATTTTTATCCAAAACTTCTATTCTTTCAAATCCTTCACGCCTGCTGCAGTGGTTGGACTCCTTCCTCTTCATGATTTGCTTCTGCCTTTCCTTCCCCTAAGGAAACAGGTTGGTCTCCCTTCTTCCTCCTTCGTTGTTGCGGTAGGGTTCCTCTTCCGAGTTTAGGGCCTTCCGCAAACCAAGTCCAGTCCTTCTTCCTGGGTCTCCCGTCTTCCTTCTTCCTTCCTTCTTATAGGATGTCTCATCCCAGTCCCGGTTTCCATCCTTCCAATCAGGATGAAGCCGGCCCTTCTACATGGGGACCGTCGTCTTCCTCCTCCAATGAGGAGTCGGAGGGGGCAGGATTTGAGTTCAGTAGGAGGCCGGCCCTTCCACTTCGCCCCGTGTCCATTAGGGAATCGGGGGTCGCTTCCTCTCATCCTTCTCATGCTCCTCTTCCACTCGAACCTGCCCGGTCAACAGGTCCCAGTGGGGTCGCTTCGATGATCTCTGCTATAGAGCTGGGAACCATTCGGGATGTTTACGACATCCCACATTCTGTCCGGCTCCAGGTTCCTCGTCCTGGAGAGAGGGTTACTTCAAGTAGCTCGGGCCGAATTGCCTTCTACGAGGAGACCTTCTCGGGAGAGCTCCATTTTCTTTTCCATCCCTTCATCATGTCCGTGCTGGACAACTACCATCTGGTCCCTGCCCAGTTAGTCCCGAACGCCATTAGGACCATCTTCTCCTTCATCGTCCTCTGCCATTTCCACAGGTTTGTTGCCCGGTTCTCCTTGTTCAGGGCGTTCTTTGCCCTGAAACGCCATCCTACCGAGAACGGGTGGTGGTCCTTGTCTTCCCGCCCTAAGGGCATCAAATTTGAGCTCCCGTCTTCCATCAAGGGATGGAAGAGTAAGTTCTTCGCCACCGTCGAGGGGCTTGACTGGGTCTGGAGTGATCCGGACCAGTCTCCCAACCGAATCTTTGCGGTTGATGCGGTTGACCGGGATGACTACGAGCAGCTTCGCACCACTCAGATCCCTTCTTTCGAGGTTCTACTGTCGGAGCAAAACCTCTTCGACGCCAGGGTCGACCCGACGAGGGGGTCGGGTGAGTCTAGCTTAGGTCTTTCTTTCCTTCATCATTTCATTCATTTCATTTTCATTTCTTTTTTCTCTTCCTTTTTTTTTGTACTGATCTTCCTGGCTTCTAACCTGTGGTTGATCTGTGTGCAGGGATGATATTCTCGGAGAGCAACTTACTGTTGATCACCAGGAAGAGGCCGCCCACTGGGGTGGCCGACGAGCCTCCTCCGAGGCAGGCTCGGGCTGAGAGTGCTCCGGCGGCCACTCTCGCTGCGCCAGCCGCCTCGAGTAGGGGGGAGGTTGAAGCCGCTCCCACGCCGTCCGCAACACCAGGGTCAAGCCAGCGAGCAGCTCGGAAGGTTCCTGAGCGACTGAGTCAACAGGCCGCGACCCCCGCCCTGGAGCCCGAGGTGGTTATTCGGGCTAGGGGCGCCGCTACTGCCGTCGCTGCCGAGTCCCCCGCCTCCTCGAGCCCGGCTATGGTGGAGGTCGAGGAGGGGAAGCTCGAGCCGAAGGTGAGCCTACGATGAGGGCTCCGCTTGCGAGGGTGCTGGATCATCGGCCGGTGCCGGGGGGCTCCACCATCGGTGGGATGGATGCGCCTGCTCCTCGAGAGAGCAGGAGGGAAGAGGCATGGCGTCGACTTCCGTTCAAGCTGGGGCCGGAGAGCTCCTTGCTTGGCAACCTTACCCTGGCCAAGTGCTTGATGGACTTCTCCATCCAGCAATGCGATCGGTAGGATATGGCTGGACTGCAGTTGGGAGATGTGATCGGCAACATCTTTCCCCAACTTTATTCGGTAAGTGTCCCCACTTCTCTTCTCTTTTTTTTTGATCCTTTGCATGGTGCAGATCGGTGCTGAGATCCTCTTCATCAGGGAATGCTGTCGGAACTGACAGAATAATGACTAGCTACGGGCAGCAGAGGTCGAGTCGCTGAAGGCCGACTTGAAGAAGAGGGCTAACACCGTCGGGGTGCTTGACCGGCGGGTCAAGGACCTCGAGAAGCAGCTCGCCAGCTCTGAGGGGCGAGCAAAGGAACTCTAGGAGGGCCTCGACCGGGAGCTGGCCCAGTCGAAGAAGAAGGCGGAGGAGCTCGCCGATGCAGAGAGGAGGCTGGGTTTGTTCAACGCCAAGGCCTCCCGGCAGCAAGGGATCGCTCGATCTCTCCAAGCAAAGCTGGCGATGGAGAAAGAGAAATCAGTCGGGGCCCTGAAGGCGACGGACAAGGCGACCAAGTCGGCGGAGGCCGCCAGATATGAGGCCACCGAGGCGAAGAAGGAGGTTGGGGAGGCGGTCGTGAGGTACAAGGCCTCATAGGAGTTCCTCGTCGAAATTCACCAAATGGCGTCGGACTCCTTCTATAAGGGCTTCATGTACCTGCACCACCAAGTTGAGGGGTTCATTCCCGATGAGGGGCGCAGCCGCCTCAGCTACCCTGAGGCTTCAGACCAAGAGACGGATGCTGGGGAAGCCTTCGCTCCGAAGCCTTCTACGCCAGCCGAGGATGGAGCTGCACCACCCGAGTCCGGAGCTGCTCAGCCAGAGGTCCCCGCGGATGGGACCTCTCAGCCTTATGGCCCAGCTGGGGGGCCAGGCGGGGAGTAGTTCCTCTCTCCCCCTTTTTCTCTTTTTTTTTTTTTATGCTTGAACTGGATCGCCTGGCATGTCGGGGGTCCAAGGATGCTTTGTAAAGACATCTTATTTAATGAAAGTAAGATTTTAAACTACCTCATCCTGTACCTTTACTGCCTCCCATTTCCTCCCTCTCTTCTTTTCTTCCTTTCTCTTTTCTTTTCTTTCTTCTTCTTCTTTTTTTTTTGTATGTAGCGAGATCAGGGAGAAGTATTCCATCTTGTCTTGGATCTGGTGAGGAGGCTTCAATGTCGGCTAGTTGGGCTCAGGGCTTGGGGTGTTAAGAGCAGCTGGGCTCAAAGATCTCTTGGCCGGGGAGCTGACCCCGGTCTAAGGTGCCTGAGGGTTGGCTCAGGTCTTGGATGCCTTGGAGCTGGGTTCGAGGCTTTGGTGCTGGAGGACTTTTCTCCGAGCTTGGGTGCCTGAGGGCTTTTCAGGTCTTGGTGCCGGAGGACTTTTCTCCAGGCTTAGGTGCCTGAGGGCATTTCAGGTCTTGAATACCTTAGAGCTAGGCTCGAGGCTTGCCTATCGGAGAGCTGGGCTCCGGGGATGTTGATGTCTTGGAGCTGGGCTCGAAGACTTGCCTGCCGGAGAGTTGGGCTCCGGGGATGTTGATGTCTCAGAGCTGGGCTCGAAGACTTGCCTGCCGGAGAGCTGGGCTCCGGGGATGTTGATGTCTCGATGCTGGGCTTGAAGACTTGCCTGCCAGAGAGCTGGGCTCCAGGGATGTTGATGTCTTGGAGCTGGGCTTGAAGACTTGCCTGTTGGAGAGCTGGGCTCCGGGGTTGTTTGGGTCTCGGAGTTGGGCTTGAAGACTTGCCTGCCGGAGAGCTGGGCTCCGGGGATGTTGATGTCTTGGAGATGGGCTCGAAGACTTGCTTGCCGAAGAGCTGGGCTCTGGAGATGTTGATGTCTTGGAGTTGGGCTCAAAGACTTGCCTGCCAGAGAGCTGGGCTCTGGGGATGTTGATGTCTCGGAGCTGGGCTCGAAGACTTGCCTGCCGGAGAGCTCGGCTCAGGGGATGTTGATGTCTCGGAGCTGGGCTCGAAGACTTGCCTGCCGGAGAGCTCAGCTCCGGGGATGTAGATGTCTCGAAGCTGGGCTCGAAGACTTGCCTGCCGAAGAGCTGGGCTCCGGGGATGTTGATATCTTGGAGCTGGACTCGAAGACTTGCTTGCTGGAGAGCTGGGCTCTGGGGTTGTTTGGGTCTCGGAGCTGGGCTCGAAGACTTGCCTGCCGGAGAGCTAGGCTCCGGGGATGTTGATGTCTCGGAGCTGGGCTCGAAGACTTGCCTGCCGGAGAGCTGGGCTCCAGGGATGTTGATGTCTTGGAGCTGGTCTCGAAGACTTGTCTGCCAGAGAGCTGGGCTCCGGGGATGTTGATGTCTCTGAGCTGGACTTGAAGACTTGCCTGCCGGAGAGCTGGGCTCCGGGGTTGTTTGGGTCTCGGAGCTGGGCTCGAAGACTTGCCTGCCAGAGAGCTAGGCTTTGGGATGTTGATGTCTAGGAGCTGGGCTCAAAGACTGGCCTGCCAGAGAGCTGGGATCCGGGGATGTTGATGTCTCCGAGCTGGGCTCGAAGACTTGTTTGAGATTTTCCTGCAAGGCAAATAGTGACATGCGCAAAAGAGAATCTTTATTATTATTGGAGAGAAACCTTACATCATTGATAATATCTCCTCAAGTTGCAGGCATTCCATGTTCAAGAGAACCTGGCACCGTCCAGGTCCTCGAGGTAGTAGGCCCCTTGTGAGAGAGCATCAGCTACTTTATAAAGGCCTTCCCAGTTCGGTGAGAGCTTGTCGCACTCCCGAGGTTGCGATACTTCTGCTCGGTGCAGGACCAGGTCTCCGGGCCTGAAGACCTTTGGCTTCACCTATGTGTTGTAGTACCAGGCCACTCGTTGCTGGTACGCCACCATTCGGAGTCAAGCTTTATCCCTTGTTTCTTCGAGGAGGTCTAGGTTGAGCAAGAGGTGTGCCGAGTTCTGCGCTTCGTCGTATTGCTGCACTCATATTGTAGGCACACCAAGCTCAACTGGGATGACTGCTTTGGTGCCGAAGATAAGGTTGAAGAGTGTCTCGTTGGTTGCCGTCCTGGGCATTGTGTGATAAGCCCACAGGATGCTTGGCAGCTCTTCCGCCCATCTACCTTTGGCTTGGTCCAACCAGGTTCTAAGTCCTTGGAGGATGGTTCGATTGGTCACCTCGACCTCCCCATTCATTTAGGGATGAGCTACCGAGGTGAAACGGTGTTGGATGCCGTGCTCGGCGTAGAACCCCTCAAATTCTCGATTGTCAAATTGTCGCCCATTATCGGTGATGATGCAACGAGGGAGTCCGAAATGGCAAATGACCAACTTCCAGAAGAATTGGCAAACATTGGCTTCAGTGATCTGAGCTAGTGGTTCTGCTTCGACCCATTTGGTGAAGTAGTCGATCGCCACCAGCAGGAATCTTCGTTGTCCAGGTGCAGGGGGGAATGGCCCTAAGATGTCCATTCCCCACTGAGCAAAGGGCCAAGGGGATGAGAGTTGAGAGATCGGTGCCACCGGCTGGCGCTGTATGTAAGCATGGTGCTGGCATTTGTCGCACCTTTTGACAAAGTCGGCAGCGTCTTCCCTCATAGTTTCTCAGAAGTATCCTTGGTGCAGGGCTTTGTAAGCCAGTGTTCTTCCTCCTACATGACCCCCACAGAGGCCTTCGTGTATCTCTTGGAGGATGAAGGTCGCCTCTGCAGGCCTGAGGCACTTTAGGAGGGGTAGGAGTAAGATTGATGGTAGAGCTGGCCTTCCATTAGGATGAACCGAGAGGCCTTCTTTTTGACAAGACTGGCTTCCATGCGGTTCTCTGGCACGGTGCCACCAGTGATATATATGATGTACCTGTCCATCCAGCTCGGCTTAGGGGTGACTTGGTGCACCTCCTCCGGGCTTTCGTAGCTTGGATCATCGAGGTACTCTATGTAGGCGGGCCCCAATGATGAGTTTGGCAAAGTTGCGAGCCTTGACAGTGCATCCGCGCATGCATTCTCACCCCGGGGGATGTGGAAGATGCTAAAGCGCCGGAAGCCTGCCGTGCTGGAGCAAACCCGACCTAGATACTTGACCATCTGGGGATCTTTGGCCTCATATTCTCCGGAGACCTGTCCGGCAACCAATTAGGAGTCGGTAAAGACTTTCAAGGTCCGGGTGCCCAGCTCGCGGGAAACTTTCAGACCTGTGAGGAGCACCTCATACTCCACCTGGTTGTTTGTTGCGGCGAACTTGAAGCGGAGGGCACACTCTGCCACCACACCATCACTATTGGCGAGGATGAGGCCTGCCCCACTCCCGCCAGAGTTGGACGCGCCATCCACGTGAAGAATCCAGGGTTCTTCCTCTAGTTCGAGCCCTGTTTCTCGCTCCGTCATTGTCTGCTCCGATTCCTCGACGAATCTGGTGCATTCAACCACGAAGTCAGCTAGGACTTGGGCTCTTTGTGAAGACCTTGGCCGGTACACTATGTCGAACTCGCTGAGCAATAGGACCCACTTGGCCAATCTCCCGGAGGTCTCGGGGCGGCTAAGTATGATCCTCAGCGGCTGATCCATCATGACCATGATAGGGTGCGCTTGGAAATAGGACCTGAGACGCTTAGCAGATATTATCAGTGCAAAAATGAGTTTTTCAGAGAGAGTGTACCTGATCTCCGTGTCACAGAGGATTTTGCTGGTGTAGTATACTGGCTTTTGAGATTTGTCCTCGTATATGCGGATAAGAACCGAGCTGACGGCTGCGGGTGTGACTGCTAGATAGAGCAGGAGCTCCTCCCCCTCTTCTGGCCTGGAGAGCAACGGGGGAGAGGCGAGGAACTTCTTCAGCTCCTCGAAGGCCGTCCTGCATTCCTCCGTCCAGGTGAAGTCATGCATCTTGCGCAGCACCTTGAAGAAGGGGAGGCAATGATCGACCGACCTCGAGATGAACCGGCTCAGGGCGGTGATGTGCCCCGTTAGGCGCTGGACTTGCTTCTTGGACGTGGGATGCTCCATGTCGACGATTGCCTGGACCTTCTTCAGGCTCACCTTGATGCCCCTCTGGGTGACCATGAAGCCAAGGAACTTCCTGGCTACCACCCCAAAGGCGCACTTCGCTGGATTGAGCTTCATCTAATGTTTCTGGAGGTTGTGGAAAGCTTCGACGAGATCGGCAACATGGTCCGAGCTCGGCTTGCTCATTACCAGCATGTTGTCCATGTATACCTGCATGTTTCGGCCAATCTGGTCTTTGAAGACCTTGTTGACTAGATGCTGGTACGTGGCCCTAGCATTCTTCAGGCCAAAGGACATCATCCTGTAGTAGTATATCCCTTGGTCGGTGATGAAGGCGGTGTGCTCCTCGTCCTCGGGGTGCATGCGAATCTGGTTGTATCCAAAGAATGCATCCATAAAGGAGAGCAGCTTGTGGCCAGAGGTGGCGTCCACCAGCTGGTCAATCTTCGACAGAGGGAAGCTATCCTTCAGGCATGCTTTGTTGAGGTCGGTGTAGTCCACGCAAATCCTCTACTTGCCATTGTTCTTCTTTACCATCACCACATTCGCCAACCAGCTCGGATATTGGACCTCTCAGACGAAACCGGTGGCTAGGAGTTTGTCTACTTCCTCCTTGATGGCTGCCTGCCTCTCTGGGGCGAAGCTTCTTCTCTTTTGTCGGACTGGCCTGTGCCTTGGATCAACACTCAGTTTATGAGTAATGATGTCAGGAGAAATACCCGGCATGTCCACCGCTATCCAGGCAAACACATCCGCATTGACCCGCAAGAACTCCAACAGTTGAGCCCTCTCCCCCTCGGGTAGCTGGGCTCCAATTTGCATCATCTTTGTGGGGTCATCTCTGAGCGGATAAGAGAGTAGACGCTCGGTCGGGCCTCCCCTAGGATCCTGAGCCCTTTGATCAAGGTCGTCCATCTTGGGATCGACCTCTGGAGTTTTGACTACGAGGAGGGTGTGAAAGCAGTGTTGCACCAGCTGGGGTGCTCCCCTCATTTCCCCGACACCATAGGGAGTTGGGAACTACACGAGCAACCTTTTGGTGGAGATGACGACGTCGAGTAGGTTAAGTCCGAGTCGGCCTTGAATCACGTTGTAGGCTGAGGGAAGCCTGACAACCGTAAAAGTCATCATGACTGTACTCTACCGAGATGGGGTCCTGGCAGTGACTGAGAGAGTTATTTCTCCCTCTACCCTTACAGAATCACCTGTGAAACCAACAAGGGGGTGTGCACATGCTTGAGTTGAGCATGGGGGAGATCCATCCTGGAGAAGGCATCGTAAAAAAGCATATCGGTGGAGCTTCCACTATCAACCATGATCCGTCTTACAAGATGCTTCGCGATCGTCATCTCGATGACCACGGTATCATTATTTATATTTCCCCCCCCTCTTCCCCTTCCCTCATAAAGGGGAGTATAGTTTCAGAACACCCTGCCCCCCGGGCCTTCTTGGGTGCGTGCTCGGCTCCCCAACTTATCATCCCTACCGGCTTCTCGGTAAGGCGGTTATCGATAGCTGGAACTGGAGGGAGAGCAACGAGTGCCCGAGATTCTGCTTGAGGTCTGCCCCCCACAAACCTCCCGAGGTAGCCCCTCTTAATGAGCTCTTCGATTTCCCACTTGAGGTTGCGGCATTCCTCGATGTCGTGGCCGTGATCGTGGTGGAAGTGATAGTACTTTGATTTATCACGGCTAGCGGATGGTTTCAACAGGGGCGGGCGCCTCAGATAACTCTCGCCCTCGATCTCCATGAGAATCTTCGCTCTTGGGGCGAGCAGGGGGGTGTAACTTCCTTCAGGAATAGGAGGGCCCCTCGGCTTTGGTCCTTGGCGGGGGCTCAGAGCTGGCGGTCCCGGCCTCCGCACCCTAGATGCTTCGGCAAGGGCTGGCTTCTTTAGTGGCTTGCCATCGAGCTTCCGTCTGGTACGATCCGCGTCCTCGGTGCAGATGTACTTCTGAGCTCGAAGAAGGAGTTCGGCGTAAGTCTTGGGGGGCTTCTTGTCGAACGAGTAGGTCAGGCGGGAGGTCCTGAGCCCTCGCTTCAGTGCCAGCATGGCAACTGGCTCATCAAGGCTATAGATTTTCAGTGCAGCAACCTTGAAACGGGCCACGTAGTCCTGTAGGGGCTCACAGTCCTGCTGCCTGATGAAAAGAGGCTGTCTGCCTCCCATGGCCCTTCCGGCAAGCGTCGAAGTAGGCCATAAACTTCTACCCCAACTGGGCAAAAGAGCCAATGCTCTCCGACTCTAGTCGGGTGAACCATACCCGGGCTGCCTTCTGGAGAGTTGCGGGGAAAGCGATGTAAAGGAGAGCATCGATGGCCCCCTGGACCCTCATTAGGGTCTTGTAACTTTCCAGGTGGTCCAGGAGGTCGGTGGTCCCATCGTAAGGATCTACCTGTGGTATGCGGAATCGGTACGAGATCGGCTCGGTTTGGATTTCTTGGGAGAATGGGGGACGGGCGTCGTAGCCCGGTGGCTCGCTAGCGGAGCCCTGCATGTTGGTAAACCGGCGGGAAAACTCCACCAGCTTGCGCTCATGTTCCTCCAGGCACTTTTTTGCCGTGCGCCTGACGGCTTCATCAGTAGACCCCTTCGTTGAAGGAGACGGAGAAGGTGACATGGGTGTGTGGTCTCCATGATGGGGGATCTTGCCTTTTTTACCTTGGCGGGGCTTGGATGCCATCGGCTCGAGGTTCGGCAAGCGGCTCTACCTGTCGGTAAAGCCAGCTCGTTGTCTCTTCGTCGGAGTCTGATGGCTACTCTGGTTGTCAGTAGTGGCCCGCGGCTGCGAAGGCCTTCTCTGAAAGGAGTGTAGGCTATCGCGGGGAGCTGCAGCATGGGCCGCAAGAGTCCCTGGCTACTGGTTGGTAGCCAAGGACCGGTGTTGATGCTGGAGCTGGCGCACTGCCGTGGCGAGGATTTGCATCTGCTGGGCGAGTGCGGCTAGCTGGGGTTTCGGCGGAGGTGGTTGGACTGGAACGGGTGGCTCCACCTCCTGGTGGTACGGGTTCCCCCGAGATGGGGAGTCCCCCACACGGCTGGTGGAAGCCTCTCTCGCTCGTGTCGTCACCATCCCTCCGTAGGACTTATTATAAGAAGAATGGGAGACGGCTTAGACTTGATCAATCGCCGCCCCCTTCCTGGCGTGCCAATCTGTTGCCGCCAAGATCATCGTGGCATGTAGCTACTGTCGGCACCGGAGTGCGTGACTTGTTGCTCTTGTGGGGTCCTGTCCTGCAAGACCTGCAAAAATGGGATTAGTGACCCAGGCCGGGGATTCCGGTAGGGGCACTCCGATGGTCAAGTCAGTGACAATCCAGGAGAACAGATCCTCCTGGTCGAGCCCATCTTGATGGATTCCATGCTAGGAGGAGTTGATGGTTTGAGAACAAGATGAAAGTGTGTAGGAGGACGATGGCAGAGCTAGAGGGATTCTCTGCATAACCGCTCCTCCTTTATTTTCTTAGAGGGTGGTGGTGCCTCGCCCCTCTGGTTGAGCTTGCACTAGTGTTCTTTTGAGTTTGAGTTGAGTTGAGCTTTGTTACCTCTCCTCTCAGGGGTGTCGACTGTTCTTTGTAGTCAAGGTGACTGTTGGGCGCTTGCCTTGGGATTCCCGTTGGGCTGGCAGGCGCGTGCGGCGGGGTACCGTGCCATAGACAGGATGCCTTTCCTGACATGCGGTAGGAAAAACTTCCGTTTGCTCTGACATTCCCTCCGGTTGCCCCGTTCCAGGAAACTTGGCAGAGCCTCGATCCGTGGGCCACCATCCTCGGGATTTGTGCCTTTTGGCTGGCCCATCTCTCTGGCAGTACGGGCGATCGGTGGAGGGTGTGGCACCTTGATCAGGGTGTTTTCCTTGTTTCTGGTGTAAGTGACGGGCAGACAGTTATTGCGGTATGGTGGGCACTGCTCAGTGGTCCTTAGATGGCTTTCCGGTGTCCTGGGGTGATAGTATTGTCCTCCCGTCTGTAGTCGCCTTTGCCCAAGCTGGAGGTCGAGCAGGGGGGGCAGGGCTCGATCTGGTGGAGGATAGGTGGCGGCTCCGGCCCAGAGGGCTCGACCTCCGAGAGAGACTCCACGTGGCGGGTGAGGGCTGAGCTCGACTCTGACCACAGGGCTCGATCTCGGAGGGGCTCGATCTGGTGGAGGACTGGTGACGGCTCCGGCCTAGAGGGCTCGACCTCGAAGAGAGACTCCACGTGGCGGGTGAGGGCTGAGCTCGACTCCGACCACAGGGCTCGATCCCGAAGGGGCTCGATCTGGTGGAGGGCAAGTGGCGGCTCTAGCCCAGAAGGCTCGACCTCGGAGAGAGACTCCACGTGGCGGGTGAGGGCTGAGCTCGACTCTGACCACGGGGCTCGATCCCAGAGGGGCTCGATCTGGTGGAGGACAGGTGGCGGCTCCGGTCTAGAGGGCTCGACCTCGGAGAGAGACTCCACGTGGCGGGTGAGGGCTGAGCTTGACTCTGACCATGGGGCTCGATCTGGTGGAGGACAGGTGGCGACTCTGGCCTAGAGGGCTCGATCTCGAAGAGAGACTCCATGTGGCGGGTGAGGGCTGAGCTCAACTCCGATAACAAGGCTTGATCCCGGAGGGGCTTGATCTGGTGGATGACAGGTGGTGGCTCCGGCCTAGAGTGCTCGACCTCGGAGAGAGACTCCACGTGGTGGGTGAGGGCTGAGCTCAACTCCGACCATGGGGCTCGATCCCGGAGGGGCTCGATCTGATGGAGGACAGGTGGCGGCTCCGGCCCAGAGGGCTTAACCTCGGAGAGAGACTTCACGTGGTGGGTGAGGGCTGAGCTCGACTACGACCACGGGGCTCGATCCCGAAGGGGCTCGATCCCGAAGGGGCTCGATCCCGAAGGGGCTCGATCTGGTGGAGGACATGGCTCAGCTCGACGGTCGACCCCATTGTCTCGAAGGGGGCCGACCTGGCCAAGGGATCAGGCCGAGGGACCTGACGTGGCGGTCTTGCTTGTCGTGGTGCCTGACAGCTGTTCCATATCAGCGATCCTGCCACATCAAGTTGCAATGCTCTTTTCTCACCCGCATCAAGCAATTTGATCGCCTCAGCTTTAACTACCTCTTTCATGGCTAGATTAAGTCTTCTTTGAGGCTGCACTGATGGTTTGAATTGCTCCTCCATGAGTATCTTGTGTGTGCATATTGTTAGGCTAATTCCATGGATATCTGCTATTGTCCAACCAATGGCCCTTCTGTGAGCTCTCAGCACCCTCAACAGCTTCTCCTCCATCACATTTGTCAAAAGATAAGAAATAATAATAGGTAAATGAGATGTAGGTAATAAAAATGCATATTTTAAATGTGAGGGAAGCTGTTTCAATTCTAATTCTGGTGGTTGGTCAATGGATGGTATCAGGTAATTCATAGCTCTTCTCTCTAACTCTTCAAATGGTCTCCTCTATGTATAAATTTGTCTGCTATCCATCATGGTTGCATATGGGCTTTGTTCTGTGCTTCCTCCTTCATTTCTTTGAGTTGAAATTAAGGTATGTTACAATTCATCTTCGGTCATCATCTCTCCAACCTTCTCTTGCACAAGGCAATCAATGCAGTAAATTTGAAAACATGATGCTACATCTTGTGGCTTTTTCATAGCTTTAAAAACATCGAATGTTACTTGCTCATTATGAATTCTTAATATCGGTTTACCTTCATGCACATCTATCAATGCTTTACCTGTGTTAAGAAATGGTCGTCCTAAAATGATAGGTATAACATGATCTTCTTCCATATCTAGGACTATAAAGTCAACTGGCAAGATAAATTTATCTACTTTGACCAAAACATCTTCTACTATTCCTTTGGGACCAAAATATCTAGGACTATCAATGCTTTACCTGTGTTAAGAAATGGTCGTCCTAAAATGATAGGTATAACATGATCTTCTTCCATATCTAGGACTATAAAGTCAACTGGCAAGATAAATTTATCTACTTTGACCAAAACATCTTCTACTATTCCTTTGGGATAGGTTATAGATCTATCTGCCAATTGCAATGATACCATTGTTGGCTTAGGCTCACCAAGTTCTAGTTTCTTAAATATTGTGAGTGGCATTAAATTGATGCTAGCTCCTAAATCGATTAATACATTAAAAGTGCAACTACCAATTAAGCAAGGTATATTAAAACTTCCTGGATCCTTAAGCTTCTGTGGTAGTTTATTCAATAGGATGGCTGAGCATTCTTCATTGAGTATCACCGTCTCACAATCTTCCAGCTTCCTTTTGTTTGATAGGATCTTCTTGAAGAACTTGGCATAGTTGGGCATCTAGGAAATAACATCAACAAATGAAAGATTAATATGCAATTATTTTAAAATTTCTAAAAATTTAGAAAATTGCTTATCCATTTTCTGCTGATGTTGTCTCTGGGAAAAGGCAGTCTTGGCTTATATGGAGCAACTGTAGGAGCTTTTGCTGGTATCTCATCCTTTTTATTCTTGTCCCTCTCTTCATCAACAATCTCCTCTACATCAGGCTCTCTTTGTTGCACTTTTGGTTCCTCTATCTCTCTTCCACTTCGTAAGCTAATAGCTTGCACATGCTCCCTGGGATTCTTTTCTGTATTGCTTAGCAAAGTTCTAGTCCTCTGTTAGCTAACATGTCAGCTATCTGCCAAACTTGTGTCTCCAAATTTTTCAATATTGCTTCGTTTGCTTGGAATCTAGTCTCATTTTGTTGCATGTATTTCCATATAATATCTTCCAAGCCAGGCCTCTTCTCTTCTTGAGTCAGTTGTGATAGTGGTGGTGGTGGGCATTGCTGAAAACCAGGTGGTTGATATGGCCTCTGAAGTGTGGTGGATTCTGAATGTTCTGGCTTCTCCAAGATAAGTTGGGGTGATTGCGAAGTCCTCGATTATATGTATTGCCCATCTGGTTGTTCCTAAAATTACTAGACACATAATTAGTATTTTTAAATATTGAATTTGAAAAGTTACCTTGCGGGCAGTTATTGTATGTGTGAGGTCCTCCGCATAACTCGCACTCCATCACTGTAGTTGATGCTTGTGGTTGAAATACTGCCAGAGCTTCAATCTTTTTGTTCATTGCATCAAGCTGAGCTGAAAGTGTCACCAAAACATCCACTCTAAACACACCATTGGGTCTCCTGTGATCCTATCTTTCTGAGTTCCAATTCACATTGCTATCTGTCATATCTTTCAATAGGCTATAAGCTTCATGGCTATACTTCTTTGAAAATGAACCACCTGTAGCTACATCTAAAACTGCTCTCGCAGAAAGAAGTAAGCCACAATAAAATGCATGTACTTGTTCCTATATTTCAAGACCATAGTGGGGACACTTTCTACATAATTCCTTAAACCTCTCCCATGCCTCACTAAAGCTCTCAGTCTCATACTGTGTAAATGTGGAGATGTCTAATCTAAGCTTTATTATTTTAGAGGGAGAAAATATTTATTTAAGAACTTATCAGCTAAGTCATCCCATGTAGTTATGGATTCAGTTAGAAAAGAGTTTAACCAACTTTTTGCTCTGTCTCTCAGTGAAAATGGGAACAACCTAAGTCTAATGGCATCTTCAGAAACCCCATCATGTTTAAAAGTGTCACATAACTCAAGTAATTGACTTAAACGCTCGTGAAGGTCATCAGAAGGCAAACCTGAAATTGGAGCGAGTTCTGGATCATCTAGATAAAGGCTGGCTTTATCTCAAAATTGTTCACTTGAACTGGTGGCCTCCTAATGCTTGATTGTGCTCCCGTGACTCTAGGCCTGATGTACTCAAACAAAGGTCTATCTCCATGTGGGTTTTGCACCTCCTCATTGGGTACGTGTGGGAGATTCTGAGAGTTATGTTCACCAACATCGTCCATGGTTATGCTCTTGATATCCACCAAATCTGTACTTAACCCTTCCAGTAGTTGTCTGAGTCCACGTCGTCTTTCTCTAAGCATTCTTTCTATTTCCAGATTAAAATCTTCCAAAGTATCTGCAGTTCTCCGGGACATAAAAAGTCAATAACACAAAATAATAAAAGATACAATAAAATAATTAAAAAAATCCAAATCAATTAGCATATATGAATTTGAATATTGTTTATTGCTGATCCCCGGCAACGGTGCCAAAAACTTGACACGTGTTCGGCAAGCATACCGGTCGTGCAAGTAATACATGGTAGTAACCCAATGTCGTCCTCTAGGATCAGAGACAATCATCCAAATTATAATACCTACTTATATTGTTTGGACTATTGATTTCAGGTAAAAAAATTAAATTGAAAATTAAACAAACTATCAAACTAAGATGGTAGCGAACTTTTGGAAAGAGATAGATTCTAAAATAGCTAAGGCATCGAGAATTTAACCAAATCGATGAGATTATTTCTTCTGAATATGCTAATTTGATTTTTTGGTTTTACAAGCCAGTAGGTTTTCTTAATTGATTAATGCACTTTCGTTCAAATTGCATTAATCATAACTAAAATTATTAACCACGGTGGTTAAGACATAATTTAAATAATTCAGATGCATTAAATTTGTATAATCCTAATCACTGCATAGATCAGTCCTAGTTATTCAGATAAGATTTAAATCTATGGATTTCTTTTACTTTTCAACCTAGAAATTTAATAGATCAATTAAACTCTAGATAAAATTCATTGAAGAATTAATCAAATATCCTAAAGTATTACGATCATAAAAGAAATCTCAAGTAAAAGAAAAAATTAAATTAACCATTGAAATCCAAAATCACCGCATTAGTTAAATCCCTAAGCCTTAGCAAAAATAATTAGTTGTACATATTTGAATTGAAAACCATATAAAAGCAGGAATAATACAAATCAAATAAAATCATATAGTCTCCGAATTCTTCCATGCATTCGTGTACGATTTCTTTCACCTCCCGGCATCCATGTATTTTTTTTTCTGTGTGCTCCTCGACTTTTCGCGCGTCCGCTGGGCTTTCCGCTCATCACTCGACTTTGTACTCGTCCTGCTATATTTATTTTTCTTCTGGCCGTGGCTCCTTTTCTCAATTTCCATGCATCTCAATTCCTTATCTGTTGCACTCACGCATTTTTTTTTTCCATTTATTTACTCCTCCATGCTGCCTCTTTCTCTTTTCATCACCTTCACGTCACTTTTACTCTACCAATTTCTCCTCATGCACTTTTCAATTTTGCCCTTCACATTATTTCTTCTTATCTCCAACACCACAACACCACCGGACGTTCTTTTTTTTTTTTTCCAACACGTGTTTTTTTTTTCACGTTTCTTCTTTTCACGCCCATTGGCTCCCTTTTGTTTTCTGTTCCATCTTCTCTCGTTTTCTTCTCAAGGCCATCCACATGTGGGTGTGACTACTAAAATACGAATCCAAATATACAGGCAATTTAATTTATTTTTATTTTGGGCTGGGCCTTGACTTCTTCTAGTGCATGTAAATTAATTTGGCTTCCGATACTCTCTTAGCACGCATACATGAAACAAAATAAAATAATTATGTGCAAATAGGCTGCAAATGCTACTAAATAATAATTACACCAAATTTCTATATAATTAAGATCCAAATATTTATATATAAATTGCATTCATCATGCTTTCCTCTCATTTGGGCTAATGGGCTCTCGAGAGGAGGATCACTCTCAAAGGAAGATGCAGGCTCAAATGGACCATTAGGTATCAATGCTAGTTCTTCATATTCAATTAGATCCAAAACATTGAAAGTAGGACTAATCCCATAATCAAATGGTAGATCGATAACATATGTATTCAGTTTAATTTTCTTTAAAATTTTGAATGGGCCTGCTGGTGAAAACCGTTCAGATCTAACCCTAATTATGACCTGATCACCCTCAGCAAAATCCTTAACTTGCTGGTGAGAATCTGCTAATCGTTTATTCATTTGATTACTTATATTAGTTTTTCCACTGATCTTGTGCAAACTCCTAACATGCTCTGCAAAGGATGATACAGACTTTGAAATTCTAGTATGCATGGACAATGGGATTAAGTCTACTAGACGACAACCATGAATAACTTCAAATAGACTCACACCAATAGATTTACTTACTGAGCTATTATTATATTCAAACTTTTTAAGATTGATTATGTGCAGACTTTTCTTTTGCCTTTGAAGATTAAGGTTTCCTTCTACAACTTTCTTGGTGGCTATAGGATGTGAAGGATAAACAGTAACCCTTTTCCCTTGATTCATGAATGTACAGATATTAGATCGGCCATGAAGAGTGACATCCTGATCGAAGAGCTAAGGTCTACCAAGAATAATGCTACCCACTTTCATTAGTAATACATCACACCATATTTTATCTTGATATGATTGAAATTTAGTCGGGACAAGGCACTTATGTCTAATTGGGATAGTGAAGCATCTACCCAGGCCACATTGTACGGACTCGGATAGTCTACAAGTGCTAATCCTAGGCACGAAATGATACCGATGGAGATAAAATTGATGCAACTACCACTGTCAATGATTACCTTACATATCTTATCGCCTTGACCAATAAAGGTATGAAAGATAGTGGTCCTGCACCAGTCCTCACTTTTCTTGGGTTGGGTCAATACATACCTAACTACTCCTAATCGTTCCTCGACTCTAGCCTCATGGTCATATTCTTCGAAGGCATCGGCTAATCCTAGGTCAGCAATGTAGACTTTCTCTTCAAGGACATTACCTAGATCTTCATGTTCTTCAAGTTTCCCTATATGCAATGTTCAAGATGGACATTGACTAGCCACATGACCTATTCCGTTACACTTGAAGCATTGGATCTTAGAGCTAATTCCTCGGAAAGTCTCTCCTATAATCCCTTTTCCTTTCTCACTCTCTTAATTGGTGGGGTTGTAGACGGGGGTCGACTACCAGGGATCTGACTCATGTTAGGTTATGGACCAGTTGGGGCTTGATTAATGCAAGGTCTTGGGCCTAAAATTTCTGGTCTAGAAGGTTCAGGTCTACGTGTGATAGACATCTTCTGGAATCTTTCATAGTCCTGGGCTAATTGATATGCTTGCTCTAGACTATAGACCTCTCTCATAAACAATTCTCTTTGAATATCCTCTCTCAGACCAGCTCTAAACTGGGATAAAGTAATAAGCGGGTCTTCATTCACATTACATCGCATAAGATATTCCTCAAATTTATCAATGTAATCATTTACGGATCCGGTTCCCTAGGTCAACCTTTGCCATTGGTCCAGGAGTCGCTGTTGATAAGATGCAGGAAGATACTTCTCATGAAGCTTATCCTTCATCTCATTCCATATTCCAATGGGGTCCTGTCTTCTATGATTGGTTAATCTCTGGACATTCTGCCAATATAATTTGGCTTGACCCAACAACCTCATTTGGGCAAACCTAACTTTCTATCCTCGAACATGTCATACCAAGTGAAATAATGATCCATATCAGCTTCCCAGTCAATGTATTCTTTGGGATCCAAGTGACCTACGAAACTCAGGGCGTCAACTTTAACACTCCTCATGATTCGTTCATCTTGATCAATTGGATTGCGATAAGGTTGAAGTGTTTGATGACTACCTACATCGAAACCTGGATAATCATGTCGAACCCTAGGGTCAGGTCGAAGGGTATGAGTACGACCACCATCATAACCCGAGTAGTCATTTTGGTCTCTAGGGTCTCTAGGATATGTAACTCTTGATGAAGAGTTCCTAATAGGGTGATTTGTGTTCACTAGTTGTTCCTCCTCCAGGGTTCCTATCCTTGTATCTAAAGATCCTAACTTGCTATCAATTGCTTCAAGTTTACCAATAATTTCCTGAAGGGTAGCTTCTAAACTACCTAGTTGTCATGCACAAGACTTTTTTTTTTAATCTTCTTGTATCCTAGGACAACCATTCAACATAATGTAAAGTTATGCCAGGGCAACCTTATGTCAGGATACGTATGATTAAAAATGTACTGAATTCCAATCTTTGAATTTTGATTTTTTTGCAAATAAATTTAAAAAAATTGAAATTGATCCTAACCTAACCTATGACTCTGGTACCAAAACTGATGCGGAATCGGCAAACAAACCCTAGACCTAAGGACCTTAATGAGATAAGTGAAACAATTAATGAAGTGATTAAAGATAAAGACTAGCAGATAATCAATGCAAATTGAGAATTTAAACTAAGAAATGACTCTAATCAAATCAAGATCCAATCTAGGAATTGACCCGATCGGCATGCATAATCAAAATTTTTAAGATATTGGACCGTTGATCATTAGGGAACGACCACTAGGTTAGGGCTATCCAATTTCAATATAATTAGATCTAATTAAATAAAGATAGAATAATTAGTATCAATCCAGCAATTGATTAGATCTATACTAAGTTATGGAAGAGGTCTCATCCCAAACATGGAATATCACGAATCCTGGAAGAGTGAGATCGTCTAGAGATAGTTAAAATCCCGGACCAGCAGTTCTCGAGCGAGGTGGATTAGAAGCCGTCAGACCTGAATCACCAAAAATAAGCAATATTGTCAATCCCAAATCAAACAAAATAAATAGAAACCAATAAACCCAATGCTCTGAGACCCATGAGGTAGTTTTAATATGCTCTGGAAACTGTGCTTCATATATCTTCGAAACTGCTTTGAGATTTGTGCAGTTATGAAGTCAGCAACAGGGATGTGAATTGCTTTCACGTTCGTACTGAGCCGCTTCTTCTCCACGGATCAACACCAGAAAACTAGAGGAGGGCTTGCAGAGGGATTCGCCAGTTCGGCATTGGGCGGAGATGGTGGTGGTCATGGCGGAGGTGGCTGGCAACGGCAACAAGGAGTTTTGGCTGGAGGCGTCGTGTGGAGGTCTGCGGCATAGGGGATTCCTATGATTTGGGGTGGAAGGAACAAAGAAATGGTGACTCGGGTGGCTATGGAGGCTCTCTGGTCTGAGAAGCTTCGGCCGTATAGGAAGGAAACAACTTGCACGGGTGGAGGGGACGAACGCGAATGGAGGGAGGATCGGATGTGGGCAGGCACGATCGGTGGATTCCTGGTCGTTGGCTGTTAGCGATGGAGCAAGGAGGCTTCACAGATGACCGTAGGCAGAGACTGGCTGGAGGGAGGGAGGTTCGGTGGCACAGGAACAGGTGGCGAGGGCTTGATTCCAGAGCTTGATGGTGGCCGTAGGTGGAGTTTGATGTTGGCCTGCTCAGGGTGATGATGCCGAATTCGGTGAAGGAAGGGTCGGAAAGGACTTGGCAGCAACGAATCCGGTGAAAGATGGGGTGTCGGTGAGGTTCACGAGCGGCACTGGGTCGGTGGAGGATGTCAACTTTGTTCGCCGGCGATGGTGGGCGGAAAGTAGAGGAGCGGCGGTGCCGGTGGGTGACGATGATGGTGAGAGTCATAGAGGAATACTTCGGTTGATTAGCTTGGGAAAGGGGAAGAAGAAGTGGGGAGGGAAAACATAGAGGAGAGGGAGAGGAGAGAGAGGAAGAACCTAGAAGAGGAAAAGTAGAAGAGGGGTAAGGAGGCAGGAGATCGGAGAAAGAAAGAGGTTTTCTTTTAATTTCCAAAAATATTGATCACTATCGGTAGAAGTTTACAATACTTTAAGTAAGGATCGAAGATCTAATCCTAACAAAATAAAAACTAAATTCTAAACAATCAAAACAAAATACCGATAAGATAAGTCAAAACAATCTAAAATAGAAAAATAAACTTATCTCCGATTCGGAGATATCCCAAATCCCTTGTACACCCATAAAATCCATCAAGATTCATGTTAGCTGAAATCTTCAAGATCCATGCTAACTGATTCTTTAAGATCCATGCTAGGCGATGTCTTCAGGATTCATGATGGGTGATGTCCTCATCAACCCCCTCGGCATGTCATGCCCACGGCATCCCATTGGGTTGGTTGCCAATTGCGGGGGCAGGAGGAAAAGCCATAAGCGTCTGTGGCTTCGCAGGGGTCGTGCACCCCACGAACTTCTCGAGGTGGCCCCTCCTTATCAAATCTTCGATCTCTCATTTGAGATGGCGACAGCCCTCGATGCCATGGCCACAGTCATGGTGGAGCTAGCAGTATTTCATCTTGTCACGGCCACCAAATAACCCCAGTGGGGGAGGACGGCGTAAGTAGGGCTCGCCCTCAATCTCCATGAGGATCTTCGACCTCGGAGCGAAGAGTGGGGTGCATACTTCTTCCAGAACGGGACCATTCTTTAACTCGAGCCCCGCTCGAAAACTGGGGTTTGGCCCGGTCCTGCGCGCCTCTGGAGCCTCCCCCGGAGGTCAGTCATGGTCCACGGCTGCGAAGGCCTTTCTTGGAAGGTACGTGCACTGCCGCAGAGGGTGACGATTTGGGTCGGAGAGGTCTCTGGCTGCTGCTGGATCGCCAGGGACTGTTCTTGGTATTGTAACTACCGTACTACTGCAGACAGCACTTGCACCTACTAGGCGAATGCGGTGGGTTGGACATCCATCGGGGGTGATTATGGTGGAGCGGGGAGCTCTCTTCGTGCCTCAAGTGGAGTCACTTTTGCAGTGGGAGGGACTAGCTTGACTGACATTTCTGCATCTTGCGTCTGCCCTCCTACCTGGTGCGCCAATCTATTGCTGCCTAAATCGTTGTGGCCTGCATCTCCGGCGTTGCGTCGGGTGTCGCTCCCCTCACCAGGGATCCCTCATGCTTTCCCTGGTCCCTGCAAAAGAAAATAGACCCTAGCTGGAGGTTCCGGCGGGGGCACTACGATGATCTAGTCAATGGACGATCCAGGGGAACAGATCTCCCTCGATGGATTTCGATGAGGTCTCCATGTTCGGGGGTCGTTATTTTTTGGAAAAGAAAGTGAGTGTAGGGAGTGAGCAGAGAAGGAGGACTGGAGCAGAGTCGACTATGTCCGTGGGATTGTTCCGGTGAATTCCCCGGTAGCCCCCAAAGCATTGCATCTGGCTTGCTCTTCCCTTCTGTGTGCCAACTATTACCTTTCTTTCCCCTTCTGGTTTTGCCTCTTGTCTCTCCTCTCGGTCGGAGGCCCCTCTTACATTTTTTTTTTGGATGGAGAGGTCGTGTGTGACCCTCACTTTCTAGATGTTCCCCTTTTTGGGGGAGTCCAAGGAGGTGACATATGGCAGCACGCGGGAACTACGCGTGAGCTCCCGTTAGCCTCTTTGAGATGGGGAATCATGTTGCTGGCTCTGATGCTCTGGTTGGTCGCCATGTTTTGGGAAACCTGGCGAAGCACTAGCATGCAAGCAGCCACCTTAGGGTCTGAATCCTCTAGCACAGCCTCCTATTTATGGATGGTGCAGACGGCGGACTGGGGAGTGCCATACCTTGAGAGGGATGTTCCTTCCCGATCGGTGTGAGCTGGGGTCTGAGAAGGTCTTGGTGCTCCGACGAGGCACCTTCCTCCACAGGCCACAGGTGGCAGACTGCCACCTATCAATTGTACTATCTCAGAGGCGAGGCCTGGGTGAAGGCGACCGTCTTTCCCATCATGATTTGAATCTCTATCGCCTCCCGTTCTTATCTTGGTGGTGTCTTGAGTTCGACCTCGACTGGGGACTGACCTCGGCAGGGGATTCACTTTGGCTTCTTGCTTGGGTGCTAGGCTTAGGTGGCGCCTCCATCTGCTGGCTGACAACTAGCACCTAGGTGGGTTCCATGTCAGTGGATACAACCATATCAAACATTAATAGAAATACTCTAGAAAAGGCTACTGCGATTGAATCTAAATTATTATAATTTTTTTAATCTAAATGGATAGCCATAAATGAGAATGTACTTGAAGTTAAATCTCTTATTCCATCTACTATTACTTTTTATGATGTAGATAATGACTATTTGATAAGAGCAATAAATGATAAAAATATTGAAGATACTTTGTGATCTATAGCTATGGATGAAGCTCCAAGTCCTAATGGATTCCCTCCACTTGTTTTCAAATTTTACCGGTTTATCATACATAAGGATGTTTACAAGGTGATGAAGCAATTTTTTACTTCACACTCTATGCTCGATCTTGGAAGCATACTTTTATTATACTAATCCCTAAAAGATTTGGTGCTTCTCTTCTCTCTTATTATCATCTAATTAGTTTATGCATGATTTTATACAAAATTAAAGCAAAGCTTTTAACTAATAAAATGTATTTTTTGTTACATTCCATAATTAGTCCGGAGCAGAATGCTTTTATTAAAGGTCGAAGTATATCTCGTAACATTTTAATAGTTAGGAGATTATATATAACCTTCAAAGGGCTTCCCCTAGAAAAGGATTTATTGTACTTAATTCAAATATGGAACGAGCTTAAGATCGTGTTCGTTAGGATTTTTTTTTTTTGACCCTTCATTAAATGGATTTTCATGATAGTTAAATTAACTAGGTTAGAGGCTTTGTTGTTACTCCATCATTTTCTATTCTAATCAACGGGACTCTATCAAATAGTTTTGTCTCTTCCATGGGTATCCAGTAAGGCTGTCATTTTTCTCCTTATTTATTTATTATTTGTTCTAATATTTTATCTAGAATGCTTCAAAATGCTATTTTGATGAATACTATTACAGCTTATCAGCTTGGTTAGTCAAATATTAATATTTCTCATCTCCTTTTTATTGATAATTGTATCTTATTTGCTTGTGCCATACTAAGTAATACTATTGTCATTTCTAAAATTTTATTAGAGTATTATAAGATGTCCGGTCAAAAAGTTATATTGGAAAAATTATTAGCTATTAAGTTCAGTTCTAAAGTTAATGGACTAACAAAGATGGTGAATTAAGAATCAATTGCATATTCTAGAATATGATGGAATTTGGAATTATTTGGGTGTGTCTATCTTAGGAAAAAGGTTGATTTCAATAGATTGTAATGGTCTGGTGCAACAAGTTTTAAAATGATTGGATGGATGGTAGTGGAAGGCACTATCCATGATGGGTTTGGTCATTATGCTCAAGTCAATTTTATGTGCCATTCCTATATACTTACTTATTATCACATTGTATTATTCCTAAATGTGTTCTCTTGAAATTGCAATGCTTATATAGAAGCTTTTTTTTTTGGGGTTTATCAGCTTCCTCGAGGCTAGTATGTTCACTGACTTCGAATTATGTTTGCCAGCCTCTTTAGTCAAAGAATTGGAAGTTCGATCTTTAGTTATCCAAAATGATGCTTTGATGGCCAAACATGTTGCAAGATTTATGTTATCTCCGGAGGGGATGTGGATATCTTTTATAAGGGCAAAATATAGTAAGCGGTCCTTTATATCTATCCACTTGTATCTATAAAATAGCTCATCTCTTTGGAAAAAGTTATACTCTTTTGCTCCATTGATTTTATTGAAGCTTTGATGGATTATGAGTAATAGTTTATCAATTAATATGATTTGAGACCCTTGGATAACTTCTACCCCAATTGAACTATGGCTCATATTAGTTGATACCGAGTCTTTACAAAATCTTAAGAGAGTGACCTTATATTGCCCGATACAAATGGTTGCAATACTTTGATGACCTACTAGTATTTTTTCAAGAGTTTTGCTAAATGAGTTTTGTCCATACCAATTCTGGGTGATGATATTTTTAGCCTAGGATGGGGTCCTTCGGCAAACTCATTAGTCGGAGTGACAGATTTCTATAACTATTTTAGATCCAAGGCATCTTCAACTAGGAATACTTGATGGATTTGGAGGGTTGGAATTTATCCGAGTCTCCTTGTTTCTATATAAATTAGCTTGAAACTATCTCTTGTGTCAAAGCTTATTGTATCAACATGGATGATATATTCATAGACAATGCGATCTCTATCAAGATTTGGAGGAATCAATTGCTTATATTATCTTGTATTACAGTTTGGCGATTCAGACCTAGCAATAGGTCATAATTTCAAATGCCTTAACTTTTTCTATTATTTATATGGATAATTTTCTGCAAAACATCAAGGAGAGATCAAGTATAGATAATCAATGATCAGAGACAATCTTAATGTCGTATATAGCATATCAAATTTGAAGGCAAGGAATTCCTAGATTTTTCAAAATACTATTGGAATCGTAGGCTTATGCATTATAAGCCTCTACCCAAGCAAAGAATTTATTAACGTTAATGCTTTCAAAGACATCTTGATAGCTGAACAAATCCATGGCTCATTTTTTGCAATTTTCATGCCCTGTCGGAGGATCTTCTTTACTTGGGAGCTATCACCCCTTGGTTTCTTTAAAATTAATTTTGATAACGGTGTATTGGATTGAGATGAATCGGAAGGAGTTAGTTTTATTATAAGAAACTTTAATGGTGCATTTGTTGTAGTTGGGGGTACTCGATTGACGGAGATTATAGTACCAATGATAAAACTTCGTGCTGCTTGAGTTGCCATGCTTTCAACTATTTAGACACTTGCCTTTCCTTCTCCCCCGGCTTCTCTAAAAAAGTCCATAGGTAGCCCTATCGTAAATGAACTCGATGTTAGATTAGCTTAATGGAGAGGCCATTTCCTCGCATTTAGCATAAGACGTATCTTGATCAACTCATTTCTTATCAGGTTTGCAAATAGACTGGGTTGGATGAAGGCATGCTTGACTCCGACCCACCCCGATTTGTATACAAGTCTTGACATTGGACTTGGACTCAATCCAGTACATAATCAAGTTGGGTGGAGAAGGTCCAGGGATAATTTTATAGACTCGGAGGCTTGTTTGGATCATACCAGATCATGTATGGCATGGACCGGACTTAAAATATTTAAGTTCCAATCAAGTCCGGTTCAAATTTACTACATTTGCTTGCTAACTATGTTTTTATGAATGAAATTTTGTTTTTCCTTCTATATTAATTTGAATTTAGATCATCACAAAATTATTTGCTAGCATATTCAAAACTCTATGAATTACTTCTAGAGGTTAATAACCTCGATTGTTGGACTTTCTTCATGCGGTGATATTTGGAATGCTTTTCTTTGGATCAATTCAGATCAGGACAATTTGATTTACTGATAGGAAGATCCAAAAATAAATCCATATAGTACAAGGAGTGGATTAAGTCTGGATGGATCAAGTTGAATTTGGGTTTGTCCAATCTGGACCTAATTGGAAATGCGGAATGGAACTAATATTTGAACCCAATCCAATCTCGCGAATCTCCAAGAATTGGCTGAGTTGGATCTAAATGGACTAGGTTGGGTCGGGTCCGATTGTGGATCAACTAGACCTATTTGTAGCATTAGTTCACACTACTACTTTATTGCATGTCCACCTTGTGTCTCCTTGGCCAGTTAAATGGTATGAGATTTTTTTTTTGGAAAGTTGTTCACCTCTCCATTCAATTCTCTAATGAAATGGGACATCATGGACTCGTTTTATTCATGAAAAGGGAAGGGGAAAGGCACTTTTTGCTGATGGGTAATCTCTACATTCAATTAAAGTTTTAATAAGAAAGAGAATTAAAAAAAGTTTTTTTTTATGAAAATATATTTTCTAAATTTCATGAAAGGTTAAAACTTATAAAAAGATGAATTTTAAGATTTTGCACGGGATGAAAAATAATGATCATTTTTTCTTTCTAAAAATATATTTTTAAAAATCCATGACTAAAAATACTGATCAATGATATTATCCAAATATTTATATTAATATAATAATATTAATATAAATAATATAAATAATATAATATCTAAAATATATTAATATTATTTAAATATTTATACTAATATTAACATTATTAATAATATTATATTATATTTAATAGTATATTTATTTATATAATAAACATATTATATCAAAATATTAATATTAATATAAAAAATCTTATATCTATTAGAAATATAATAGATATTATATATATTTTTTAAAAAATAATTACTTAATCAAATATTAATTATTTTATAATAAATATTTTTATTAATTAATTAGATGTATCAAAATTCTAATGTTAGAAAGAAACTAACAAAAAGATATTACTTTCTAGGAAGAAAAAGCTCGCGTACCAGATAAATACCATGTGCAAATCTAAGGATGGTGGATTGGGAATTCCCAATTTAAAGGAGTTCAATAGAACCGGATTGTTAAATAAGACCGGGTAATTAAGTTGAGAAGATTGACATTGGACAAGAATTTAGATTGCATTTGGTGGATCGCCAGGGAATCCTAAATGATAATCTGCATTACATGCAAGATAGATTACTACTAAATAGATTACTAGTAATGTTGATTACTGTGTTTAGTATATATATGTAATCTATCGTAAGATTGATTACTGTGTTTGGTATGACAAACAGATTACCAGTCATGTAACATGAAATTTCTAAAATATCTCTAAATCAAATTTATTAAAATTCTAGTTATATATTGCATTAATTTTATAAGTATAGAAACCTTTTCCACTTCAGAACCTGACTATATCATTTGTACTCATCATCCAAATACTTCTTTAATCCATGTAGCTAATTGATCAATACACCTACTCCTATATATTTGCTCAATTATTTTAGGCTGTCAATTTTCGGTAGTAGCAAATTAGACTGGTTTTCGTAGAAAATCTCATGAGCCTGTTCCCAAGCTACAATCTCAGAAGAGATTGCCGATTCTTACAAGAGAGAGAGATAGAGGGAAAGATTGCTGATTGAATATGAGACCAGACCCAGGGGCGGTATCTTGATGGTATGGCAGCCTTTGCAATATCTTCGTTGCCACATCGCCTATTCCTTCTTGGTTGTTGGAAGCTCCCGTGCCTCAACCAGAAATCTACTTCGCCTCATAATTTGACACAACTAAGTACAAACAAAAGCAGTGCCAAAAGCTGATGTCAACTGGTTCGAGGCTGGGTGGTGAGCGAGAGGAGGAGGCGGGGTGACAAGCAGGAGGAGGAGGAGGGGTCGACGGTGAGGGGCGGCAAGCAGCCCAAGGTTGGTGGATCGATGGGTGGGAGGAGGAGGAGGAGGAGGAGGGGTTGTTGGGGGGCTCGGAGGCAGGGTGGTGAGTGGCGTGATGATGGATTCCTTGGCGATCTTCCCGAGATGAGGAGGAGGAGGAGGGGCCGTTGGGGGGCTTAAAGGTGGGGCGGCGAGTGGCGTAATGTTGGATTCCCTGGCGATCTTCCCGAGATGAGAAGAAGGAGGGGCCGTTGGGGAGGCTCGGAGGCATGGCGGCTAGCAACACGATGATGTATTCCCTGGCGATCTTCCCGAGATGAGGAGGAGGGGCCGTTGGGGGGGGGCTCGATGGCGGGACTGCGAGTGGCCCGATGCAAGGTCTGCCTTCTTCCCGATCACTAGCGACGGAGGAGGATGATGTTTTATAAAAAAAATCTTACCGATCACCGGTGATGGCTTGAACAATGGTGATCTTTCGAAGGTGACGCAATAGCTCACCGGCGAGAGGTGGAGGCGGGGCAGGGAGAGTGTGAGACGACGAAAGTGAAGAGGGTCTACGTTCTTCTCACCGAAGAAAGTAACAGGACAAGGGTATTTTTGTAAAAAAAATAGATTACCATTTCTCCGATAATCTAGATAGCCACATCTCCTGAGGTAATCTGGATTGCTACATAAGTGGCAATCCAGATTACCACTGCAAGATAAATAACCATTTTATAAAAATACCAAACATGGTAATCTAGTGGGCCCAGTTTAAAATCATAAGTAATATGGATAGATTATCGCATACCAAAAGCAACCCAAGGTAATCTCAGGGAGAGTGGTAATCCAGATTACTTTAGGGAGATGTGGCTATCAGATTACCGAAAAAAATGGTAATATGAGTTTTTTTACAAAAATACCCTTGTCATGTTATTTCTTCGGTGAGAAGGAATGCAGACTCTCTTCACCTTCGTCATCTCGCACTCTCCCCGCCCCGCCCCGCCTCCACCTCTCACCAGTGAGCTACCGTCGTGTCACCTCCAGGAAGATCACCGCCGTTCAAGCCGTCGCCAGTGATTGATAAGTTTTTTTTTTTTTTTTTGTAAAACATCATTCTTCTCTTCCGTCACCGGTGATCAGGAAGAAGGCAGGCCCTGCATTGGGCCACTCGCTGCCCCCCCTCTGAGCCCCCCAATGGCCCCTCCTCCTCCTTCTCATCATCTTGGGAAGATCGCCTAGAAATCCATCATCGCGCCGCTTGTGCCCCACCTTCGAGCCCCCCAACGGCCCCTCCTCCTCCTCATTTCGGGAAGATCGCTAGGGAATCCATCATTGCACCGCTCGCCGCCCCGCCTCCGAGCCCTCCAACGGCCCCTCCTCCTCCTCATATCGGAAAGATCGCTAGAGAATCCATCATCGCGCCGCATACTGCCTCGCCTCCGAGCCCCCCAATGGCCCCTCCTCCTCTTCTTGCCCATTCGCCGACCCTGGGCTGCTCGCTGCCCCACCTCCACCTCACCATCAGCCATTCCTCCTCCTCCTCCCGCTCGTCACCCTGCCTCCTCCCCGCCCCACCCCAGACCAGTTGACATCAGCTTTTGGCACTACTTCTATTTGTACTTGGTCTGTGTCAAACTACGAGGCAAAGTAGATTTCTGATCGAGGCACGGGAGCTTCCAACAATCAAGAAGGAATGGGCGATGTGGCAATGAAGATATTGCAAAGGCTGCCATACTATTAGGATACCGCCCCCGGATTTGGTCTCATATTTAATCAGCAATCTCTCTCTATCCTCTCTCTCTTTTTGTAAGAATTGGCAATCTCTTTTGAAATTGTAGCTTGGGACAGGCTCATAAGATTTTCAACGGAAACCAGTCTAATTTGCTATTACTGAAAATTGATAGCCTAAAATAATTGAGCAAATACATAGAAATGGATGTATTGATCAATTAGCTACCTAGACTAGAGAAGTATTTGGATGATGAGTACAAATTATATAGTCGGGCTCTGAAGTGAAAAAGGTTTCTATACTTATAAACGAATGAATATATAACTATAATTTTAATAAATTTGACTAAGGAATATTTTGAAAATTTCATGTTACATGATTGGTAATCTGTTTATCATACTAAATACAGTAATCAATTTTACTGATAGATTATCTGTGATACCAATTATAGTAATTAGTATTACTAGCAATCTATCCAGTGATAATCTATCTTACAGGTAATTCCTGATGATCCACCAAATACAATCTTAAAGTGATTCATGTTACCTTGCTCGGTATTGATATTATAGAGATTTTTCATCTAGAAAGAATATTATCAAAACTTCCAATCCTTTATAGTCAAGTGTGGCTTTCAAATTAGGAAACGGGGATTCAATCAACTCCTGAAATCCTGGTATTACCATTGGATTGGAGATCATCCTTCGAAAGTCTCATTCTCAAATACATGCAGCAAATCAGGCTTTTCAGGATCTAAATATTTCGGCGGAGATCCTGTCAAGCCTATTTGGAAATGGAATGAAGTTGGTGCCTTCCTCATGAGTTCCTCCCAAAATTACCTAACAGATGATGCATCTTTTGTCTTCCCTCTTTTTTTTTTTTTTTTTTGGTAAATCATTGTATTCAGATTAAAGATCAAACATGAATAAAATCTAGAAAGTCCGAAAGTACAATATCCCGAAAATTCTTGGAAAGCTTCCAAGGTCAGACCACAAAATCTGATCTGAATGTGGATAACATAGGAGACTATCCTGTACCGAGTTAGCCTTCCTAAAAATATACATAATAAGATAAAAAAAAATATTCTTGAAACAGAAGAGCAATATCCTGCAGAAAAGTGCGATGATCGGATTATTATGATCTTTTGGATCTAAACAATAACAATAGTAAAGCCATCCAGAATAATAAGATGATTCGTTTATAGAACCAGCCGAGCATGAGGCCTGGCGCCCGGAAACCGCATCGAAGCTTGCCATCCCTAAAAAAATCAAGACCTTTTCTGTCCACTCTGCGAAGCTGGTTCGGATTCTTTGCAATTCTTTCAAAACGTCTTTCTGTTGGTCCTTCACACCTTGATAAGAACCATCTCTTTATCTCTTTAGTGAAAATGCTCGTTCCTCTATTTATAAGAAGACTGGAGAGGAGGCGGCGAACGGAGCGTTCGCCAAGGTAGCTTATTTATAAAGAACAGAGGAGGCTATGCTTTTTCCCAGCTGAGTTCGGACTCGGATTCTCTGGTTCGAGTCACCGTTAAAGTCACCCACAGCCGTCAATCCAGACGAGTCTCGCAGATTAAGGGTGGGTGATCTAAGTGGGACTTGTAATAAAGAGGGGGTCTCCGAACGCCATGGCTCGATGACTCCGAACTCGTCCGAGAGAGTGGGGGTGGGATGGAGGCTTTGAGGGCAACGTACGGCTCCGACTCGGAGTCGAATGGTGAGTCGTCTCCTCCAAGAAGCATCATCTACGCAGATTCCCGCCAAGTTTCGAATCCGAGGGGATCGGAGGGATTGCCGCCGCCGCCTATCGATCTCCTCCAAACACCAAATTTTCTAGGTATGGTGCTCTCTTCATATGAATTTTCTTTCAAGAAATTGATCGATTGATCTTTCTGTTTTGGTTGGTTCGAAAATGTTTTATTCCATTGATCGTTGCTTTGATGTTTTTGTTGATATGATTCGAAATTATAACAATCATTTCATTAAATCATGGCTTGCGAGATGGTAGATATTACTTTATTTTATTTTATTTTTTTTCCACCCTTCGTTTCTGTTTTGATTGACTTGATTATAGTTTCTACTGACTCCAAACAACAAAATTTTATCCCGTTCATTTGGGGCTTGCTTTGTGAATTTTTCTTCAATTATCAGTAACTTCCACCAGCGCAATCCATCGTCGTTCATCAAGACGAGATGCTGCCTGTTCAACCAACTTAAGCAGTCATGATTTACGTCCAAATTGGTGCATATTACTGACTTGATGTTGGTTTATTATGGTAATTTGTAGAGGAGGACCATTATCTCTTGTCACCATTTTTTTTGATATCTGAGTTTAGCTAAAAGTAAACAAGACTTGTGCTCAATAATTGTAGTATCTAAGAACCATGAATTTGGCATGTATTTCATAGGCATTTTCTGCTTCAGCATTGTCAATGCCTTTCCTAGCCTGTACTTGAATTCAATTTCCCCAACCAAGAAATACTTAGTAACTGACCTAGCTTTAGGTATTGTTAACAGCTGCTTATATATGTCCAGTTCTTTTGCACCAAATTTTCTGTGTTATTCATGTCCACTAACATTACTTGCATCCACTTTGTATAAGTAGACTTTTCATATTTAAATTGTATCATCCTTGCGCTCTGTTCCTTATTGCTTCCTTGGAGCAATTTATTTTGTGTCATTTGCCAACCATCTTGGAAGTCACAATTTACTAACCACTCAGCTTATGCATATGCCATTGCAAAGCCATAAGCTTTACGTTTTTTTTCTATTAATCAGAAAAAAAAAATTAAAAAAATTGCAGCCTGCTACATTTTTCCTTCTTCTCCTGCATTTGTATACTTGACATCATCAAATTCTAGATAGGTTAATTGTTTTGTTATAGAAATCTGTTATTATGTCCCACTTCTCTGTAAGCTCAATTCATCGATTATTGTACACCGAAGCCTTATGAAATTTCTGTAATTATTATTTAATTGTAAAATATTTGTTTTATGCAGATGTTTCATCTACTCCTAAAGGAAGCCGCATTAGAAGCTTCCCACATGTTGAAGGAAACTATGCTCTGCATGTCTATGTTCCAGGTTGCTTTCCCTTACTAGTTATTTTATAATCTTGTCATCTGAAGTTTATTATGGATACATTACAAAGGGTCTGTTAGCTGCTGCCATGAGTTTTAGCATTATTTAACGTTTGCATTTCATTCTTATTTGCTGCATTGAATGATAGTAGTTCTAACTTTTAACATTATTTTTCATTCCCCTTACATGTCCTTTTGTTGCATAACTTAAATCTAATTTTTAAATTTCAGAATAAACACTTTCTTATCATCGCCTCATGAGATATTATAAGGTAGTTTTCTCTACTTGCCAACAAGCCTTGTCTGTAAGGATGATGACTGATGGGGTCAGATCAACCTCCATCTCTCAAGTCTTATTAGCCTTGATATGAACATGACTCAACTGGACAAGGGTTCCAGCAAAGCTGACCTGAACCTGCTGGTGGCTTAACTTCACTAAGTTGGGCCTGAACCATTAATGCATACTGCATAGAAAAGAGGAGTCATCACATAACAGATTGGCATGGTGCTATTGTTTCTTGCTTGCTGGTGAGACTACAATTCATTCCCAAGATGGAGCTGTGGCGGTTGTGAAGGATTGAGGATGGACTAGAGTCTGATGGCATTGGTCATGTTCTGGGGTGGTCGTGGTCATTAATCTTCCAGATGGCATGGTTGCTTGGTCCATGACTTCATTATTGGCAATGCAGAGGTGGTCTTGATGGCATGGCATGGGCTGGTTGCCTTGATGGTGAGCTGAGATGATGGGAGGTGGAGATGAACAGGCTATAAGATGATGGAGCGAGGAAAAGGATCATAGATATGGGGAAAGGAAGAGGAAAGATGATGTGAATCTTTCAACCTGGAGAGGAGGTATTAGGTTGATTAGGATTCTCTATCTCTCTCTCTCTCTCTCTCTCTCTCTCTCTCTCTCTCTCTCTCTCTCTAAGAGGCACAGGAATATGAACTGTCGGCTCAATGTTCAATGGTTTAGTGACCTGATGAGCCAAAGATCACCAATCCAAACATGGTCAAGTGGCTAGTTTAGGTTTGCTTGTGAGACTTGGGGTTGGGTGAGGTCCTTTGTTTAGATGAGGAGGTTCTCCAGTATTGTGCCAGATCTGGAGCCATGCACCTTATAGTTCTTTCTTCAGGCCTTGCAGAGGCCTTCTGTTCTGCAACTGGTTGATCCCATTTCATACTTAATGAAATGAGAGTTGGATCTCCACCTTTTTTCTCAAAAAAAAGGGAAAAAAAGTAACCGGTCAAGTGATCCTGACCTGTATCCAACCTGTGGAACAAATGGGTCAGCTCAATTTTGGATAAATGGCTTAGAGTCAAAATTCCTGACCTTATACATTTCATGGTGGGCCTGTTCCAACCTGAAGTTTCCTTAATGAGGAACATGGGACAAATTTCTAGGTGGTTGATGAAAGGATGTTTTTTTTTAAAAAAAAAGTTGTAGAACCTGCTAAATACTTCCATGAAACGTTCTGAACTTGAAAAGTGCTCTGTAACCACATTTTTAATGAGAAAAGGTTGTAAGATGATGATGATCATCTCATGCCACAAGTACATAGGAATTTTTTTCACTAATACTTAGTTTGAGTTTTTAAAAATAATTATAAAAATATTCAGGTGTCTGAGAAAAAAGAAAATTTTGTTAACCATTTTTTTGTCAAAGTTCCCTCAGTTTAAGTTTTAGATAGTAAGAAGGACCCAAGTGCTTAACAATGTTAAGGCGGAAGTGTCATGAAACTCTATACTCTAAACATCTCAAATTTAAGTTAAATTAATAATTATAAGTAAGTAGCTACTCAGCTTGTACTTGGATGGCTGGACCAAACTCCCATGCATAGCTTGGCCTGGCACAATGCTATTTGATGAACATGCAAGTGCAGGTGTTGCCTTTGGCCCAAAAACCCAAACAAGCAACCAAGCATGGAAGGGGAAGCATTATTTTTTCATGTGGGGGAATTTTCTTTTTTCTGGATACCCAGACTAAAGATCATCACCATATATGGATGAAAGTTTTGAAGCTTTATTAAAATTTAGGTAGATGTTGTCAGGCACTATCAGTGAACACCAATATACACACTTAAGAAATCATTAAAATTGGAAAATTCACCTATCATGTTTTCCTTTCTAACTTTTTTTTTGTGTGTGTGCAAGAGATAATGGTGGGAATATCAACGGGTGTCCAAGTCATGGTGTGTATATTGAAGTCATTGATAGACGTATGTATCACATAGCATTGCATAACTTAAAATCTAAAATACATTCAAACTACATAGAATTAACAATTCGAATGCAATCAGGTTACTAGCAAGGTGTGGAGTATCATGGTACAGGGGTGTATCAGTGACGTATAGGCATCATATGTAATGTGGTACACCCCGGTATCTAATCACCACAATCAACACTTCAAAGAATTAAAATCCCAAGGAACAATGGTTAAGGGTGCTAGAAGGCAGAAGAATACTCATTTTGGTATTTTTTCACTCTTTGGTTGCTAAAACATATACATACATGCACATATATGCATGTGCGTGCATGAGTGTTCACACTTTATGTGTGTATTTATCCATTCTCAATCTACTATGTTTTTAACCTTGCCATTGTCTCAATTTGGGAAAGCTTTCCAACATTTCCTGTGCTTTGATGACTTCTAAGCAATTATACTTTCACTCTTGCAGTTTCTATACCATGTACAACAAGAAAGCAACTAGCATGTTTTGTGAAAATAATAGCATCTCATGTACCTGGCCTCTATGCTGTTGATATTGACTATGCACTTAGTGAATTATGCAAAGATGATCAGAAGCTTGAACAATTACTCTTAGGAAGAGAATTCCACATTAGTTTGGGAAGAACTGTTCCAATTCAAGTACATCAAATCGACTCCATCTTGGCAATGCTTCGTCAGAATTTCAAATCTCAAAGACGGTCAGATATATCTTCACTCTAAAATAATTCAATCACAAATGCTTAACTAGCCTTTCACTATCATGACTATCCATGCATTTGAATTTTTCATACTCCTGCTATATTATGTTAGGTGATGTTTTTTTTTTTCTTTGTTTTACTATTATTTTCATTGGAAAGCAGATATTGGATGGAGTTCAATAAATGGGAGGTTTTTGTTAATGATGACCAGACACGTACCTTTCTTTCGCTGGAAGTCATAGCAGGAGGTCTACCAGAGGTATCTTTGAGGCATTTTGCTTGCAACTTTGAATGTGCTTTTGTTATAGTTAGATATGTTATGGTTGGTTTACAAAATCTGACTTTAGTTATGCATGCTAAATATGGAATTTTTTAGAACTGACTTCAATAAGAAGTAGAAAATTCTTGCACTAAGCCAAGTTTCCCAAAGGTCTATTCAGCTACCGTATTTCTGACAATCAAATGCCATAAGTGGACAGTTTTTTTAATATTACATGAGATATAGAGCTGGGCAACCCCCTTAGCTTTGGGCTAACTTGTGGCACAAGATATGCAAAGTTGCCATTAACATGAATCCAGGAAAAAGAAAAAAGAAGATGCCATGCTTGTGGCACTTTTTCACAGTTTGATGCAGCCAGCCCATATGGTGATTGTGGCAGAGAACCCATTTTTTCTGTTATTTTTTCCTTCTCACAATGACATTTTGTTTCTTCAAATAGTTTTGTTTGAAAAATGTCATTAAATTAAAGTGGCATAGTGGCAGATGCTTATATAGAGGTACTTAATGAAATTCTAACACATTTTCCTGATGTGGTGCTGATCCAACTTTTTGCTTCCATTTTGGAGGATTTATCTTGTGTGCTAAATTATTAGTAAGGCTGTAAATGGATCGGGTTGACCCGTGATCCGATCCGACCCGACCCGATCCAATCCATTTTTATGGACCCGTGGATCCGGGTTGGGTCCTAAAATTAGACCCATTCCATTTTCCAGGTCTGGTCGGGTTTACAGAATTTGGACCCGACCCGACCCGATTCGAACATACTAATACTGTTAGAATTATATCTATTTAGACCTTTAAATTATAATTTAAAAATAATATTATTTGTTATCTATTTTATAGTTAATAATAATTAGCTATGTAATAATTAAAATATAGTTGTCTATATTTTATTCGGATCATATTTAGATTCAAACTTCGTAGATTAGAACCGGATTATTTATGGACCCGATCCAATCCGAATGACCCGTTGGGTTGAAAATTTGGATAGTGGACCCAACCCGACCCGACCCGATTTTTTAGTGGATTGGGTTTGGGTCTACTATTAGGACCCGATCAAAGAATCAGGTCGGATCGGGATCACTAATGACCCGATCCGACCCGACCCATTCACACCCCTAAATTATTAGGATGTAGCTACTTGGTTTAAGAATATTCATGAGAATGTGTCAACTTGTCTTCATGTTTAGAACCTGTTTCTTTGTATTTGTTTTAAAGGATCTTAGTGGCAAGGATCGCTGAACTGGTACCAGGACCTATATCGGTCAGTGACCGGTACGGTACGGTATGGTACCATACCATACTGGTACCGGTTTTGGTGAATTGAGAAAAAAACTATCTTTCTCCCCCTCTCAAACAAGGATCGCTGAACCGGACTTGAACTGGTCCGAACCGAGTCCAAACAGGACTGAACTGGATCGTACCGGTCCGAACCAACCCATATCGGTCTTGTTCAAATCAATTTTAATGATTCGGATCTCGAACTATTTTTTAGAACTAAACCATACCGGTTCTTGATCGGTATGGTACGGTACGTCTCAAACCGGGCGGTTTGGGACAGTACCGAAAACCCTGCTCAGTAGCTCTAAGTATACATTGTTAGGAAAAAAATTACTCTTAAACATTACTTTATTGTTTTCTTTCTTCGTAGTCAGTTATACAAAGATAATAATTCCTTAATCAGCATACCCCTCATGGTAGCCCATTCTTACCCTCCAGCTGCAGTGTCAACATGTTGATTGTTAAAGATCCTTGTTCCAAAGCATCTTTACCGCTCATCTCCACTTTTGTTTTTCCCCCTTTTTATATTTATCTCATCTACACTATTTTTGGCTTCATTATTTTGCAGATAACTAAGCAGATTCACATTGTTGATGATATATATAGACTGCATGGTCTTCCTGAATTTTATAAGGTATGCTTCTAAAAATAAACAAACAAATAACTGAACTAGTTGCATTGGCACTAGAGCCACCAGAATGATAAATCCATTCCTCCATTCTGCTGCTTTGTGGGTCATCAAACTTGGCATTTATTGATATATGGTAATTTTGAAGATTAATTACAAGTCAGGAATATAACCTGGTATAATGTATGTATCGACACAGATGCATAGACATTGAAGATATCTCTCCATCATAAGGTTCCTGCTATGACTTTGCTTCTTAAGAAAACTTGAATCCTCCAATATAAAGTGCATATTGGAATTTCTTCTCACTGCTTCCTCTTAGCTCTTCTTTGTTGTTTCCCTCCAATAATATTTTTCCTCCAAACTAGATATCTTTCGCTTTCATACTTAAAATGCTATCCGCGCTTTCTTTCGTGTAGTCGAAAGATTTAAAATATTTTTTTTCTCTTCTATACATTGTTGGTCTAACTCATACTTTCAAAATGATATCTGCCCTCTGTTTCATGTAGCCGGCAAATGTAAAACTAGTTTTTTCCCCTTCATCTATACGTTGCTGGTATAACTCGTAGCCTCTATCTAATGCACTCACATCTGGTAGAATTCTTTCTATTTTTAACAATATTTTAACCTGACATTTTTGTTTCTATTGCACTCATAATAACCTTGTGACTACATTGTGAAAATTATGACAATGACATTTGATGTCCTTTTTCCTTGGAAGAAAGACAATTTTCTAAGCACTCATTGTTACTGATGGCAGAATCCACGGCCCCATATATCATTGGTGTGGGCGTTAGGTGATATCAGCTGCAAGCTAAAGCAGGCAGTTGATGAGTTCGATAGATCCTGCAGCAATTCAAATTCCTTGCTGAAAAACATGTTTATGTGCAAGTTTAGTGGCATTGAATGTAGAATTGGTAAAAAGACCTATAACATCTGTAAATTTCCAGATTAAAAGGTCACTTCCCATGTACGGCATTTAATCAGCTTTATATGGCCGTCAAACTATTGTCTAAATTTAAGATAATTCATATGAAGAATGAGTTATTATATAAATCATTTGTTTTTTGAGATGTATTTAATAGCCAATAAATATTTGCCAGTTTGAAAGCAATTCTGCTTGATTAAGTTTATTTTTTCTATCAGTTCAGGTATGGTTGTTTTGCTTGGTGATATTGCTGAAGGAGAGTTTGCAACTTCTTATGTTGGAAATCCTCCAACCAGGATTGGAACTAAATTAAATTGTATAGTGATCGGATACTAGTATATCCCTATCTATATTTATTTTTTCAATAAATACAGATATAAATATAAATATTAGTTAGATGTAAAAAAATTATATCCAAATTTATTATATATATTATATATGGAAAGTATGGATATAAATATTGATATAAGTCCAATAATTAAACTTTGTATCTATAAAATCAAAGATATTATTAAATGGATAATAAATCAATCTAATAGCATATTAATTTGATTGCATATTTTTATATAAAATTAAATAGAATTATAGGTAGAATCAAATATTCTGATATTGATCGAATAGTTATCTATCCGTAGTCTCATATATATATATATATATATATATATATATATATATGGATACAGGTATTAATAAGATGCTTAAATTTTTGTTCATATATGGATAGATTTAGGCATCAAAATGGATTCAAATAGGATATTATCTGATCCATTTACATCCTTATCTCCAACCAAGCAGCCAAATTGTGAGGCTTGTCAGGCATAATTTTTGTTGAGGTGAGTGCAAGGCAGCGAGACGTGATGGATCTGTAAGCCATCGAAATCTAGGTGAGGTGGGTATGCCAAATTGGATATTTTTATGAGGATGGCAAAATGCAACCAAATCTGTATCCAATCTATTTTAAATATATTTGAATTTAGGCCAAATAGGTTCAAATGATAAATGAGTCAACCTTTGTGACCTACTTAATTATTTGGATCTAATTTGGGTTTGTATTTTCTGATCTATTTAATTCATTTATCAAATGAGCAGGGCCAGAGTTCGGTAAAGTAGTGCTATCAATAGATCGGATTTGGATTGGAATCTAGATTTTCATATTTGGACTCGATTTTAGTTATCAGATTCAAATCTAAACTTGGATCCGAATACTCGATAGATTTAGTTTTAAAGTACCAGACCCAAATCCAGGACTCGATACTCATATTTAAAGTTTCAAGAAACTAAATTTTAAACCACAAATTCTTAGAAACATAATGCAAAGAATATAAACTTATGATCAATTTAGTTGCTTGCTTCTTTCCGTATGGAGACTATAAGTGATAAATTTATCTCTATCTTAATCCTCTTTTCTATGACCTTAAATCCAAATATCTTAACCTTAAAACTAAATATTTTGCTCGAAACACAACAAATGAAAAGGAGAAGGCTACACAACAAATGAAAAGGAGAAGGCTTTCAAGTTACTTCGCAAAAGCAACGTTCAATAACAACTAGAGTAACTACTTATACAAAGATATCAAATATAAATCAAAATTATTAATATAAGAAAATAATCATAAACATAGATTTTAAAATAATCATGAAAATCACCATGAAAACTTTTATTATCGGTGAAATGGAGGTTGCAAGATTCCCATGCTAGATTATGGCATCAACTTAGAGGGAGCTTCTAGCAATCTCTAACGCATCCTCCGCAAAACATGCACTTCCAATCCATCAGGGTAGTGGTGGTCAGTGAGAAGCAACGGCGGAGCTTGGATGTGAGGAGGGTCGATAGACGGAGGACATGAAGGGCGAGGGAGCCAGGAGGAGAAGGGAGAGGGAAGGATGGGGAGGAGATAGTGCAATCGTAGGGGACGACATCAGGGTAACAACGATTGGCGAGAGGCAGCGACGGGGCTCAAATATGAGGAGGGCTGATAGACGGAGGAGGTAGAGGGTGAGGGAGTCGAGAGGAGAAGTGGGGAAGGGAGGACGGGGAGGAGACAAAGTAGTCACGGGATACGATGTTTGGGTAGCGGCGAGGCTGGAATATGAGGAGGGTTGATAAGTCATAAGCAGAGGAGGTGGAGGGAGGGGAGCCAGGAGGAGAAGGGGGGAGGGGAGAATGGGAAGGAGACAGCTGGTGACCGGGTGACTAAGGGCACTAGGCAGCTAGGCTTTTTGCTCTTTTAAGTTTAACCTCCCTATATGGATTTTAAATTGTTGGATCAAAGATCTAACGGGTTCATAATATTTTTAATATATATATATATATATAATGTTATATTATCCGGATCTCAGGTTTGCCGTGCTTGGATATTAATTATGCAAATCCAATCCATTTATATTATAGTTAAACGGATTTGGATAAACAGGTCCAATGTTAGTACCAGATCCGAACCCATTAGATAAATACCTATAGGTCTTGGGCCTAGATCGACCCATTGACATCTCTAAGCTATTCATCTAAAATAAATTATAAAAATCTCAAAATAATTGAAGCTCGTCGAAGGAACCCACTTAAAAGTTAAAGGTTTTGAAGCTCGTCTCCTATCGCATCTTTATAGACCCATTTAAATTTTAAAATTGTTGTACATGGCATGCAATCCATGAAAGGCCTTCAAGGGTCTTTACAAGGCTTTAGCTCTTCGTCTTTTCAGTCTCTGAGTCTCTTATTTCTTTTTATTATTTTTTGGGTTAGGATATTGGAGACCGAGGGACAATGGGAACCAAGCTGGAGAGGGCTTGAGATCCGATCGGAGGAGCGTTGCCCCACTACCCTGTTGGCGGAAGCCGAGGATGAGGGAGAGTGGAGAGGTGAAGGCCGAGAGTAATAGCAGGGTCGAGATGGCTAGAAATGAAAGGTCAGCAAGAATGCTAGGTCGATGGTAAAGACAGAGAGTTGTGGCTGAAAGTCGACAAGGATGGAAAGCAACCAAGTGCAAAGAGGTAGATGAGCCTAATTGCCTAAGAATGGGTTAAGGATGGAAACGCAATCAGGTGGGATCAAGATTGTTGGAAGGGCTCGACAACGATGCCATTTCCAGAGTGAAGTAATAGATCCACTCCCCGATCTTTGTTCCTTGTTTTTTTAACTAGGAGTACTCAATTGACCCGAATGAATAGATTAAATGGACCAAATTAACCTATTTATTACACATGATACGTTTGGGTTTCAAAACTTTAACCTAAACGTCAGGCTTGTATATAGATTTTTTTGTTGGCTTGGCCGATAGTTGACCAGACCCATTTATACCTAATCCAATCTAATTGCCACCCCTGATTTCTAGGGTAAGGTGATTGTATTAAGCATTCTTGGTTTCCTTTTGAGGAACATATTTGTATGCATGATTTCCAATTCAGCCAAGGTTACCAGCACATGTTATCATTCAGCTCTCTTTTCGCATCAGGATATACTTTGACATATTATTCTATGCTTCAACTTATATTTGCTCCTTTTCTTTCGATCACTCTTCATTTTCACCCCTCTTCAGAAACCACATTAAAATTGTTTTTCCGCCATAGCAAAGGTCCTGAAGATTTTGCACCAGTGTAATATTATAACATTTTATCCAAGAAAAAAAAGTGAAAAATCAAAATAACAACCGCATAGTTAATCTCTCTCAAAATGTAATGAGAGTCGAGCAGCAACTTATATAATGGGAACATGTAAATTCATCACTGAATCAAATCGCTGGATTGAAAAATGGACCAGCCAAATGGCACCTAAAAAATGGGAACCAAATATCAACCCAGAAACAAGATGTGCATATATGTAACCAAATAGTGAGTGGTCACAAATTAAAAGTCTAAAGACCAGGTATTGATTCAAGATTGTATTTTGCCGATGCAGCAGCTTCATTCTCCTCGCTCTCCTGTGAGTTTGGTTTCTCTATTGCACCCAGAGCCTGCAAGTAGGAATAGGATGCATTCCGATTGGAAGATGGGCTTGGGTTGCTGATTCTGCTTGCAAGGAACCTACGGATAAGACCTCTAAGAAATGGAGCCATAGTGTCCGGTTCATGTTCTAAGTAGTACATGATCCCTCCCGTGCATAAACAAAAAAGAGCCACCTGTCAATCGATGAGCCATCAGATTAATTTGAATACATGGATGGTAACAGTGATCTTTCGGGAAATCTAACAAATATTTATCATAGAGTATTCAATTTTAATGACCGTCATGATCTTATTTTTTTTATCATATCAATTTCATTTCATTTAATTTAAGAGGCATGAAATTCCAGTAGCATTCCACAAAAGGTAATATCATGAACCACCCCTTCTGCAGTAGACCAGCGTACACTACAAAATAACATCACATAGCAACCAAACAATGTTTCTGGGTAAAAAACCATCTAGAACAACAACCACCATGCAATTTTTGATCAAGGGCAAGCAGTGTGCAAAGTGTCCTGTATTATGCTGGATATCAGTCACCCTTGACCCTCCTTTTCCAACAACTATCATAATGAAGGATTAAGGATTATTTTATGTAAGTTCTACCTATTTTTTTTTTTTTTTTTGACATAAAACATGGGACCTGCATTCCCTTAAGTACAATAAAAAGTTTCTACATCCTAATCGAAATGCTAATATTCAAATAAAAATCACAGGGACCAGGCCTCCAGATCAGCCTCAACTCCTAGACAAAGAAAGTACAGTCTAGGTCCAACTCCCAAACAGAAATACAGGTTACGGTTTGTTCTCCAGCCTCAGCTAAATTTGATCTGTTTTGTTTTACTAAACCATGAAAGATGAATTATTATTTAATTAGATAAAAGCAAAGGAGAAAGAAGTTAATACCTCGGCATTTTTTATATCAGGGAGTATGTGGCGATTAATTAAGATATACCACAAAGAATCTCCAGCTCGGGGGAGTACATATAGAGCCAATTCTCCTCTTCTAGCTTTCTTTTCCAGAAGTACAGAAAGAGCAGATATTCCACCAGCAAACCAATATAAAAGTTTGTGATCCTTTGTTGCTACCTTTCGATGCAAACAGATGACACCCTAGCATCATCCCAGATAACAATTAGTAACTGAATGCCATGAATTCTAAGAAAATGCTTGATAAGTAAATAGTTACCTGGAAGATTCCAACAAAAGCAGACAAGAATGTTGTTGAGCGAACAGCATCCTGAACAGCACGCCAACAGGTCCATGCAGGAGACTCCAAAAACTAGTGTTTGATTCATCACAGAATATTTTTTGGTCAAGAATTTATATATCCAATAATGTAATGCTCAAGATGCATCAGTGTGGTTTTGAGTTTTGACAGTTTTCTAATATGTAAATTCCCTTTAAAAAATCAAGATTATGATGATATAAAGCTAAATAATATGTATAAGTATTTATACATTTCATATATGAAGTATTTATATTCCCTTAGTAAATCAGGATTATAATGATATAATACTAAATATCAAGACACCAAACCATTTCAAAAATTCTAGGACCACTCAGATGCTTCCAAAATGTTCTTTTTGTTAAATCAAAAAGATCAAGCACCTTTGGATTTCATTGGTAGTTGAAGTCAACCTTCTTTGGACTTGACTGATC
Source organism: Areca catechu (assembly GCA_021397845.1). Lineage (NCBI taxonomy): Eukaryota > Viridiplantae > Streptophyta > Magnoliopsida > Arecales > Arecaceae > Areca > Areca catechu. The sequence goes on along the minus strand of CM038049.1, from coordinate 20,336,765 downwards.
TGTTACATAGGACTGTGTTCAACCAAAACCAGTTGATGTATGTTTACTCTGTCAATGAAATAGAAGATTAAAACTGTTTGAACCAAACAATTTGACATCAAGCAGGTCAAACCACTCAAACTTGAACATTAAGCTTTGGAATTCTGGATGGTTGAGGAATTTGTGGTCTAAGGGGTTACAGTCTGGTCTTGTTTTGGAGCAGGAATAGTTTTCGGGTTTTTGGATTTGAAGGAAAGGAAAATAGTGAAAGAAAGGGCCACCTGGGTTGATTCATGAGAATTTAAGGCTTATTTAATAACTGTGTGTGGCAGGTAGTTTTACAGTGAAGAGACATTAGGCTGATCAGTTGGCTGGTTGTAATCTTGAGAATGCCCCGTTGATTCTGCAAACTTCAACCAACTGCTGGATACACAATAAGTAGTTTGACTAAGTTGAATTAAGTGTTTGGAATTTGGGTAGTGGTTTCTTTGTAGGTAGTTAACCAAATTTTTAGCATTCATTATGTTGGTTAGCATTTCCATTGTCATGGTTGATTGTTGCACCAAAATTGTATGTTTAATTTTTAGACTTATAGTTACCATTTCGTCTTCCCTTGAATAATATTCTAAAGCATTCTGAAGAATCTATGGTTGAAGAACTAATTCTTAACCATAATTATCAATCATTTCAAGAACAAGCATCAAAGGAGTTATGTGTCAAAATAATTACAAGGGGTTATATCTCGTAACAATTACAAGTGTAAATGTTTTGGCATGTTTAAAGAATTTGGTTAGGAATGGAGAACCATTTATTTCAAGAAGAAAATATGGCCTTCTTTCTTTCCTTTCATTTCTTTTATACAATGAACAGCAACAAACCAAGAATAAATACAATTCTCAAATGTTGTGAGTTTTATTTTATTCAAGAAAAGTGTATGGAGGCAAAATATGCAGGATTTTATTGAACTAAAAATGCTAGTGATGTTCACCATTAGTACGAAAGATGTTGGATTAGAAAAGTAAAAACAAGCTGCTCAAGTGATTTAGCAATAAATATTCATAGGAATGTATCATCAAATTCATGATGAAGATATGGACAGAGGTGTCCAGGACCAAGCCACAAGAAGCCTCCTGCTCCATAAAGCCTACATAGGAAACCATTATAATTCTCATGCATTTATAATTTATTAGGCTTGTAAGTGCCTAGCTTCCACATTTGACTTTATGGTTAGCAGTCTTATGATTAGAGCAACCCCCTGTGAAAACATTAGTAAGACTTAAAAACTTGATTTGTTATTAATGTTACATGCCCAAAGCTGCAGGGATTCAATCTGGCAGCTCACACTCAGGAAGGAGTGAACTAAATCCAGCTTAAGAATCCTTGGAATGATGTTGCTAGCACGAACTGGAACAGAGGCTTTGGGGCACCTCTTGTCTCACAGACTTTAATTTGAACTAGTTATTCTGATGAGAATTTCACCCCCTGGTTTTTGGAGTTCTTGTATTATTTCTCTTGTCCCTCTATAGACTTAATTAGGGTCGTGAGCATGTATACAGGGTTTCACTTGGCCTCGGGTAATTAAGTCCACATCTACCAAAAACGGAGCACACATTAGGTTTGCTGCAAAGTGGTAACCTATTTTCCCTCTCAGGCCCGCCTCTCATAAATGGTACCTAATTCCAACAATCTCTCTGTTAATTTAAATGCTAACAAAAATAGTTCTTGATTATGTAATCAAAAACCAAAGGTCATGACTCAGGAGTAAGATTCTTGCAATGTCTTTGGTAGAACTGATTCTTGGCCACCATATTAATAAGGTCATGAATCTTGTGACAGCTTTGGTACTGTGATGGTCTTTGTCAGAAAAGAAAAAAGACCATACATCACCTTGTCTTTAAGCCATAGTGCTAACTAAAAAACCTTTATTGGAGCCCTTTGAGTCCAAATGGAATTTGTGCACTTATATAGCTAATTTCACCCAAAAATCTATGTATTTGAAAACCACGCTATCCACAAAACACTAAAAACAATTGTAATAATCCAGAATGGCATAGGCCTATTCCATAATGACTTTTCAAAACTAATTTTACTACGTTCACATTATGTCTCAAAGACCTTAATTAATTCTAGGAATTTTTTTGGCAATCACATATTTGCCCCCATGCTTGTCAGTGGCCTACTGATGTGGAGATGATCAGCGTTAATTAATTTGCAATACTGTAAGATCTGAAATTTATTCCAGATCAGCAATAATATTATAAATTTGATCTTATCCATGATCTTGGGCAATTTCTCAAGTACAAAAAAACTATTTAAGAAGAGGGTATGAGCATTCTAGTGACTGGTCTTGGCACCAGGGCGACTGTATTCCTCTACCCTTTCAGGGCTTACTTTCTCTTGATCTTCTGGGCTGCTATCACACCAGAGTTGTGTGACCGCCCGTCTGTATTAAAGAAAAAAAAAGAAGGTATGAGCAAACTAGAAAATAAATTAATCCTGTCCAACACTAACAAAATTCTTTGGATTAGGCTCTGATTCTTCGAAAACATGTCATATTTTGAATATGGATTGGATTTGAATCCTTAAATTTTGAGTCTAAACACAAACGTCTCAAATCTAGTAAATAGTATGTTTTGAAACCCTCCTTGAATTTAAGAAATTAGTATACTTCTCATGAAATAAATTGTCAATAATTTATATTATTGATTATAATCATGCATCATTATCAATCAAATTCTACATAGAATATGGTTTTGATAATGTTTGCGAATTTGCGTGTTGCTTACTATTATTTATTGCATAAGATGTTTATAATATAATTAGGTAATTAATTTTTTCTCACCAAAAAATTGATGGATTGATAAAATTAATATTAAATCCTAGCCGATCCAAAAGGAAGGGAACTGGATTAGATTTGGGTTCAAGTTTCTGACTCAATTCAGATATGGAATGGGCTTGGCTTATTCCAACTCCCCATCCAACCCAAACTGCTTGCAGCCCTAAGTGTCAGTACAAGTACCAGTATGCATACTTCCACCCTGGGTTTCAACACCCATGGATGCTGATCTCTCACAAGTTCTCTAGAATGAACTAAAATCTCCATTAATCTATAACATAATAACAATGCTCAGTCTATAAAGCATATGCACATACACAAAAAAGGAAATACTCATCCAAATACCTAGAGCTAACAATACCTGACATGACCAGCATGCTGCCTTGAACTGAACATGAAGTTAGCAGTTTTGGGTTGCATAGAATCAGGTTTGGATCATAAACAGGTTGATCTGATCAAGCCTCCTATTAAATAGATCGAGATATTTTAAGACTTGACCTGCTTGACCCAGATTGACTTCTCTCATGATCAGGTCAAATTGACCCAACTTACAATCTGAGCCTGAAAGTGACATGGCAACAACCCATTTAACTACACGTGGATGAAATTAAATTAAACTAAAGTTATATATAATATTGCATGAAACAATTTGCAACAGGTTAACAAGATATAAAACAACGAAACTAAAGGATCATCATGTGTTAATAGGTTGACCATGTTAGTGTCACGTTAATCGTGTCAAATTAGGTTTAACATCATGTCAAATGTTTTATTTAACAGGTCAACCATGTCATCCCCGAACCAACCTGACCCAAACAATTTATTAAATGGATCACATGTGTCAGGTTGTCTCACCTCTTTCACTAAGAACTTGTTTCTAACTTGTATATTAAGAGAATTGGATTTACATTGACGGCTTTTTACTTGAATATCTGTATTTCAACCAGACACATATCTGGCCCGACCCAATGCCACCCATACACATACCGTCCAATGATGCACCATTATAGTTGCATGTGCCATGGTGCATGAATGCATATGCACAAGAATGCATGCGCACACACGCATAAAATTCTCGAGTTTGTAGTGCATACAAATCAGAGTGAGGTTACATATTTAACAATGCAAGAGACATATGCAGGTCAAAGGGATAATAAAATTCAGCATAGTATCTTTAAGTGATTTTTAAATAAAAAACATTAATACACAAACTATATGATATATACACATCATGATGCAATTTCATCATGCTCAGAGACAAACTGTGCTTATGTAGATCCCTTTCCACAACATACAAACTGCAAGATGACACCCATAGCAATCTCATTAAGTAAAAAAAGGTTTATATTCTTGGAACTCAAAGTCATGCATGCAGCGGAAAAATCATGTGTTATGCAACGCCACTATTAACTGACAAATGCATCTAAGACAACTTTTGATTAAGAAATGAAAAGATTAAAAATAAAAAGAAATATCGGGTTGCTAATATACACATTCATTTTAAAATTCAGTACGATAGATAAAGGGAGGACAGAAACCAGCTAAGCCATTAAAATGAAATACCTTTTGTAGACGGAGAACAACAAATGGTACAAATGTCAATGAGAAATATAGTGGAAAGGTTTTCTTGAATGTTGCTGAAGCAGCAGTAGCATTGTGCGCCAGGCAAGAATTGGAGTCAGGATGAATTATGGAACAAGGAATAATTGTCGGATACTCTGCTAATGTTATAGAGCTGGAACTCTTTTTGTTTGATAAATAAGCTGACAAAGCAACAACATCCAGAGGACCACCTCTACAACTCTCTCGCACAGCCTTGTACACAGGTTCTGCAACAGGTCCAGTCTTTTGAATAAAATCTTGGTATGCTTTAGGCAAGCTCTCAGGCCGCATTATGAAGGCATACATGACCTGCAGAAGGAGGTAAATTTATTTATTGAATGTTAATTTTATAAAATCATCTCAAATGATAGAAAGAGGAAAGTTTATAATGTGTCTGCACCAAGACAATGAATTTTAGAAGGAAAGGAATAAAGGCCAGGGCAAGACTTATATTTATGATCAAAGAGTAGGCAAAACTAGAAAAGAAGTACCAGTACACAACATTCCTTACAGGCCATATTGTACCATACAGGTAAGAAAGTAGAACTGATTTTCACTATCTCCATATCATTTCCCCAAAACCCACATCAACCCTAACAAATGAAATGACACATATTTTCTGTATGCTGAGATGTATAACACTAGTATACCCAGCACTAGTCATTGCAACAATGGGGATGGTGATCATCAATATCTACATGAGGCACCTTGCATTAGCATGACCAACTAATTACTAAGATATATGGGCTTATGTATGATGCAGTTGCACTCTTACTTTTTGTTCTTTGAACTTAAATGCAGTGTTATGCTACTTGTTAATACTCATGATTTAGCAATTTCAACTTTTCATGGTCCATACTCTTCATATTTCATGCCCCTTAATGCCTTAGCCTCTCCTCATCCAAAAACTTTTAGGATGTTATTGTCATATGCTACACTCAGTAATATGATAGGACACCTAGTAATGACATGAACATGTTTTCTAGATATATTTTTCCAGCCTAATATCAGTGATGCTATATAGAATAGTTGTCAAAAATCTATTTCAAAATGATATACCATTTGTTTTCTATCACTTGTTTTAAAAGGGAAGCAACTAATCTCTCTCTCTCTCCGTGTTTCTATTCTCACATGGGACCCCTTTGCATGACACCACCACCTATTGAGACTGGTGAGAAGTTATCCAAGCTGCAACCCTAGTCAAGCACAATGCTATCCCTAGCTCTCTCCAAAAGATTGGTCACCTACACTATATCTTCCCTTTACCACGGAAACCAAAAATATCATGGCTTGATTTGATTTGGTATCAAGATGTAGCTCAAACCTAACAATCACTAAATACAAATTTCATACTTTTTGTTGAAAAAAACTTAATATGTAAAGAACACTACCTACTTCCAGCCCAAAACAAAGACTAAGAGAATTAATTTGTCTGATATGTTTTCAGGTAGACAGTATCTACCTTTTCGTGTATGAAGTGTGCTTTAAGCAAGCACTCATGCATGCAACATAGCAGAGAAGAGATTGTAACTACGTAAACAAAAGGGTGGAACATCCCCTTGATTTATTTGTGTTTTTAGAGCATTCTACAGACAAACATTAAAAAATCCTATCTGAAGAGGATATAGACAACAGTGATTTGTGTGTTTTGGACGGGGTGAGGGGGCAACCGTGAGAAGGGGGGAGAGGTTAAAATACCAATTCAAATTACATATAGGCCATATAAATCCAAACTAATAACAATCCACAGCTAAAATAGTTATGAATCAAATAATAAAATATTAATGTTTTCTAAATATGCATCAAATCATCAAAAAAGGAAACAAAGTCCAATAACATCAAAACTTGCATGATCTAATTTATGGTTTGGAAGTATCAACTGGAATTATTAGTTATTTTCAGTATGCTCAGTAGTATTGAGTATCTTGTGGAAAATATTGATTCTCAAAACAATGTCCATGCCATAAGTTTGAACACTAAGCTCTACATGTATCATCCATTTTGTGTCCAAAAAGAAAGCATGCTAGACAATCTCCAAAAAAACTAATTTTTGGATTAAACAACGTTTAAGATTTTCTAGATCATTATTAACACAATAAAATTTGAATTCACATGGACCATCATGACTACTGATGGAATTTCCTTTTGCTGAGTTTATAGGATATATGTTTTCACCTGGGCGCATGCCACAGAAAAAAGTAAAGCATCTCCATGTCTCCAATGGCTTCCCCAAAGGTGAAACTTGTTCTTGGACTTTGCAGAATTATATGCACACTATAAAACAAAAAAAAAATGGTAAACATATAAAATCAAATTATTTGTAGAGTGGATATCTCAAGCATTTTCGCACCTGAGAGAGCCTAGCTAAAAGATACAAAGCAAGGGTGCGCCTCCTACTTGAATCATCTAATGCTAATATGGACAAGCCTGCAACGGAACCTGCTAAAATTCTGCTCCATCATGCCCTTCAATTAAGTTTTGAACATGGTTGAGGGATCAAGCACCAATAGCAATAAAGTAATAAATAACATAAGAAGTATTTGAACCATTTGGAAGGTATTAATTCTTTAACAAGCACAAAAGAACAATCATGCATGAAGAAATTAAACAAAACAAAGCAATTTCAGCATGTTATGACTAAAAACTTACGCATTAAATGGTGTCTCTTTCTTCCTGAACTTTCTCAAAAAACATCGAAGAGCATGATAAGATCCAGTAAAGCCACCAAAAAGTAATCCAATACGGCAAGCTTCTTCTCTTACAATTAAATCTTTCTCTGAAACAAGTTGCTGTACATGCAAAGCAAAAAAAGTTAAAATAGTAACAGGCATGATGTTACATCTCTAAAAAAAAAACTGGCTATAATGTTGCATATTTGTCAATGCTATCCCTCTCTAATCTGTTCCTCATACTACAACAATGAGAGAGAGCAAGTTGGCAGCTTTGCAATCTCAAATATGATGTAAGCATATGCAATGGAAAAGAGAACAAGTTCTCAATTCCTGGTACCATAATTTTAGCATACCAGTGCATCAGACCTTATAATTTTCCTAATTCACTTTTAATTTTCAAATGCAATATAAAGAAAACTATATGGCATTACACTAAGAGAAGTCAAAATATTATTTCATTAGAATGCAATCATTTGCAAGGAAAACATAGTAGTAAAACAACCATCTTCACAACAAAGTCAACGACTAATTAAGTCAAGATCATGTGTTATCTCTTAAGTCAATTATCATTTAAATGATTTTTATAACATGGTCAAGAGGGTGACATGCATGACATGGCAATATGTAGCCAAGTCTTTAAACTAGAGGATTCTAATTATCAATATTTAGCTAGGTGAGGCAGCAGATGTATGCAGGTGGGTGGAGGGGTGGAGGCTGGCAATGTCCTCCTCTAAATGCATGCAAAGAATTTTCTGTGCAGAGTGAATATCATCTATCTAGCTTGCAGATGTGAAGCTCTCCAGTCTGCTGTTGCATGGGATCACCCCAAGAAAAAGCAATGTATGCATATGACACTGTTTATGAGCATGTGTGATGTATCTGAGAGGGCCAAGAGGATCACAAATCCCGAGCTAGCATATTACTTTCTATGTCACAGTAATGATGACAGCAATATAAGTCCTAGGTTCAATAGGTATTTCTTAATTCAACTGAGCACATCAGGAAACACCCTTTGACTACCTTTATCGACTAGCAGATATGGTATACATAATTCATCTCATTGTGATGCAACCACCTTGTAGATTAGTGTAATATATAGGGTTTTAGGGGCTGCTTTCATTTCAGATCCAATCTGAGATTAAAAAGGGATGCAAATTGCAGCAATGGTCATCCATGATAAGGAGAAAGGGAAGAACAAAGAGAAAGAAAGTTCTGAGGAACAAATAATAAATACCCACTTCTTATTATCAGCACATGTTTTTGTTCTTGATATTGAACCACAATCACCATTAACAAAACAGAAGTCTTAAAGTATTCTTTATCATGGCCACCCGCTTAGGATTTATGGTAGACGAAAAGGGGTCAGTGCAGTCAGCACAACGACCTTGGATTGAGAAGGGGAGTCAGCCTGTCCTATCTCCTCTTCTCTCTTGTATTTTTATTGGTTGGCAAGGCCTTTCTATAAAATAAATCAAATAACTTCAACTGCACAAGCAAACTATACACTAAAACTAAAAATTAAACCTGAGAAACCAAAACTTAAAGCAGTGGAAGAAGATTATGTCAAGTGGCATGTCTTATGGAAAGAGCTCATTTTTGGTCAAGTACTCCTTCAACCTTGGTGTCTTTGAGTTGTTTTCTGACAATGTAGTTAGAGACTTCTTTGTGGAAAGTTTATTAGTTGCAAGCTTTGACTAGGGTTGGCAAATGGCATCAGGTTTGGAATGATTTCCTAAGATGATGATGTTGATCTCCAAATTTATTCCCCCAGATGTGCGACAGTGGCTGATTATTGGATTGCGAAAGGTTTGAGCCTTGGAATCTGCCAACATCGATTGAATGAGACCATGCAGAAGCCTGTCATATGTACCAACATCTCAAACACCTTCATGTAAAGCGTAGTAGACCAGATGATTTGAAATGGCAACTGAGCTAAAACAAAGTGTTCCCATCTAGCTACATATATGCTCTAATAAATGAAGGTGGCCTTAAATGTTGCATTGCCAAAATGATTTGGGGTACAAGAATCCCACAGAAGGCAACGATCTTTATTTGGCGTTATCCAGAAAAGGAGTTGTCACGAAGGATAAACTAAACTAACAAACATCAATATATAATGGAATTGTCCTTCAAAGCCAAAGATCGAATATGGATGACTTGGATTTTCTATTGTCTGGAATCATTGTGCAATGTTAGATTGTCCAACAGAATAAAAGAACATGGACCTCTTCAGTGAGCTAAAGAAAGGGGGAAGAGAGATATCCAGCCTAAACAACCTACGTTATCAGGTGTTCTTAATTCATTTGCCTGGAGCGATAGAATATGTTACAACTCATGATCCATCTAGGGCACAAGAAAATAATTTCAAATAAACAGTTTAATATGGATCCAAGCATTCCTATAATAATTCAATCAGACGGTCAAAATCTCCATAGAGATTTCATTTAGTCATTGCAACAAGCAGCATATCCATAAAGCGCAAGACGTTATCTCAATCAAATTCGTGTCAAAAGGAGGCGAATTATTCCACTCATTCGTGATCCGTACGACATCTACATAAACGAACGCAGCGGTGAGAAAACAGGGACGGATGGAGAACCTTGAGATCGAGGAGGGAGGAGTAGGACTGGCGCCGGGCGAGCTTGAAGGCGCGAAGGAGGATGCCGATCCCAACCCTAACCCCATACGATAGAAGAAAACTCTGACAGAGATTACCGATGGCGTGGGCGACGCAGGACTCGTCGGCATGGTCGCACTCGGGGTGGCCCCCGCCACCACCGTCGGCCCCTCCCCGATGGGCGTGGTGGCGCTGCAGCTCCTCGATCGCCTCCTTCAGCCTCAGCTCGGCCTCGCGGAGGCGGCGCTCCGCCTCCTCGGAGGCGGCGGAAGCGGTGGCGCTACTGCGGGCAGGGGCGGGTGGGGTCGGGGGATCCGAGGAGGAGGAGGAGGAGGAGCGGCCGGAGAGGAACGGCATGGCGGTGGCGAGCGGGCGGACGTCTCCGCATCGGCCGGGGAGAAATCCTCCGGGCAGCGTTTTATTTCGTTTCTTTGTCGTATAATCAAGGAAAATATAAAGTGGGAGGGAGGAGGCCGAAGGGACGGCTAACGCAACAGCACGGGACGAGGAAGTCGAGGATTGGGGGTTGGACCGTGACCGGGCTCGATCTCGGAGCAAAGTGTGCGTCTCGCTTTTTTGCATCATCAATTACAACCGTTCGATCGTGTAGTTAACCTCTTATCAAGCATGCATATCCGTGGTTGCGGTTGACGACGGGCACGGCCACCTGCTGCGCGATTCCTCCATCTGTCGCTTATCAAGATTTGGGCGGGCTATCATCATATTTTATTTATTTTAATCTCATAATTCTTCTTTTTAATAAAAAGTAAGATCATGTTCCACTCCAGCTGGAACAACGTACAATGGGCCTGCATTAATTACAAACCCGACTCGTATTTGATTCGCTCAGTAATAAACATGAATGTCTGGATCATAAACATATTGACCCGATCTAACCTATTTTTCAAATGGGTTGGAGGTCCTGCTTACCCAACGCATTCTTACATGTTTAATTGTTAAATCGGATCATGATCTTGCCATGTATTATCTATTTAATAAAAAGTTAGATTTAAATTTTTATTTTTGAGTTGTCTAATAAATAAGTTTGGTTTGAATTGATATAATTCGATCTGATCTAGGTGTTTGGCCTAGCCAATTAGATTGCCACCCTCATGCTACTTCTTTGTTACTATTCTTATCTTTGGATGTTTATAGATGATGTACATGAAACTCATAAAATCCGTATCTTTTTTTTTTTATTATTATATCTTTTATATATATATATATATATATAAAACAAATCTTGTATCATACTAACTATACTGGGGAATTCATGTATTTTCTCCGCATTAATTATTAAAAATATTTATTTTTATTTATATTTTTTTGATAGAAAGAAAAAAAAAAAAAAGAAGGGAGAGGAGTTAGATCCGCCCCCAGATGGTCCCCCATCCCAGTCAGAAAATATTCGATACACGATGCATATTAATTCAAGTACTCTTTATGGACAGCAAGATCAATGTAAGATGGGTTTAATCCAGACGAAGGAAACATATATAGCTCTCCATGAGAGGCTTGTGACAACCCACAACCCTTGTGGATGATGGAGGCAGGATAAGGTTCCAGCGAATTAGGGAGATCAAAGATGGTGTACAGTCTAAGCGGAGAGAGGAAAATTTATAAATAAATAAATAAATAAATAAAAATGGAATGATAGTCCTTGAAAAGGATTTGCTTGTTTCTTCACCAGAACAATAGACTTGTATGTGTCACAGTTGAGGTCAACCTCAGCGCGCGAGACTGTGAATATAGTAGAAACAATTAATGACGATGCAGCATTTGTCATCAAGGACCATCGTGGCATCTTCCCTGCAACAGATCGATAGAGCACGACCTCATAACACTGGTGTGACAATGGTGAAGCTGAGGACAGCTAGCATGGGAGCATCTTCGATGTGCTATTAACTATCTTTGAGCTAGGAATGTCTAATTAATTTGAAGGTGATTCCTTTTTTTATTGTATCTTAAAAATCTAATTACAAATGCGCTCGCACCAACACTCATTTGATATTGTTGGACAATTTGGTTTTTAACCATGTAGCTCAATCGCTTCGAAGCTCATAGCTAGCCAACTAGATTGCAGACTTAACTGATGATTTCAATTCCCCCCCCCCTCCCCCCGAACAAATTTCCTATACAATCCTTGTAACATTTCTTCAACTCATTTTTCACTGACCGTAGCAACATAGACACTTGTAATCATTGGTGATTGATTAACGGTTACTACAGTGCTCTTCAACAAGATTTGAGCATGAACAGCAGCTATATATCCTTGGCAGATGCAGCACTTGGAATTCGGTGGGCTGCTATCCATTCCTTTGTAGTTATGACCTGTTCTTTGGATGTTTATATCTATTATTACGCCAGGCAAATCTTGGTCACTCGAATCCCAGGTCAACGAAAACCACTATCTCTCATGAAACTCCTGAGGTCTCTGACATCTCCGTCCACTGCATATAAACTTCCTTTCTTGTCCTTTGCATCACAGATCACGCTAAAACCTCCTATTACTGCCATGGATAGGTCAAAATCTTTTGCTTTCGTTTTCTCTTGCCATAATATTCTTCTCTGCAAACCATTGATAGTAGCATGGATGATATCCAGAAGCCATGGTTTCCCATGTTTAGGAGTAGTTATTAAGCCAAATGCTGCCTTTTATTGGACATAAAACTGACATCTGCTGACTTTGTTTTCCAAATGATGATCATACCTCTAGACCTTCCTTATGATGAGATAAAAAAGATCTCCCAAGCATGGCCAAGGAAATTTTGTATCCTTCGAATGACATCCAAGGACAACCTCATTTCCAGGAATATATATATCGACTCCATGGACTCTAACAATCTTTTAGCATAATTATAAAATGATGGTTTTGCATAACTATATAATACATGTATCTCTCTTATTTAGATAAAAAGAGTTGAAAAATTTAGATGATATATCTTGTTTACTAAATGGAGCTCGGAACAAGATCCAGCTGGAAGATAGAATGGGATGTATATTACATGCTCCATACCTTGGTCTCGATCACTTTCTCCAAGATAGATGAATCAAGCTTAATTTATGGTCCAAGATTATATATATCTTCGACTGGTATTGGATACAATCTTATAGATTTTATAGAGAATATAGTGTCATATCATAGGAGACTAATAACTTCCTAGATAAACTATTTGAAGTGTATACATTTGCGTATGTGTATGTGCTGATGTTTTTCCAAACTTTCTCTTAACTTTAAATGTTATTTCTTCATGCTACCGCAGGTTATATATTATTAATGTCAAATAACTGGCTTCATCACAAAGTGATAAGACCTGATAAAATCAAGTATGCTTGGTAGTCAAATAAATAACTTTATATGATTTGGAGGTCCTTAATGTATATCAGGTAGTTAATATATATATATTGTCTCATGTTATTTAAAGTGTTCAATTTTTTTTGACTAGGTGATGCATAGGCTAGAGTCACCAAATTACATAATTTTCAGAGCCTAACCAATCCAAAGATGGTCGACCGCATCTAATTACTTGGAGTCTTGGATCATTGATATCTAACCCCCCATCATTTAATTTAGACTCGACTAAATTTATGTAAAGATCCACTAGAATGTAGCTAAGTCAATCTCATATATATATATATATATATATATATATATATATGTTAGTGAGCTGCATTCCCTTTTTCATCAAGTAAGGGAGTTTTCTGCTTCTCTCTTTAATTTTTTCATCAAGGGAGTTTTCAGGTTGTATCACCATATTCTAACTATTCATCAAATAGTTTCTGCCAATTCTTACCCAAAAAAAAAAAAAGTTTGTTCCTATATATGTGACCGTTAGTTCATGGAATTGAAAATGTTGTTTTGGAAATTTCGGTGGACTACGTACTTAATGATGTATATTCATGAAATATATATATTGTTTGTTTCTATTTTTGTTACTCAGTCCTCTCTTTGTACAGACGTAACCTCCAAAGAGAATTTGGATTGCTGAGAATAAATTATGGCTAATGAAAGCAACAACACTCTTCTCAGCTCATTAGTTCTTTACGGTGCACTCCAAATTTTGATGTTTTTTTAAACATCCAACAAAAAAATGTGCAACTATTTTATTAATTGAAAGAGACTGACATGCTCTGCTATCTATTAATTGAAAGAGACTGACATGCCCTGGTGTCGGATCTTTTTGGACATTTGGACACTTGACACGAGTAGCATTGGTTCCATAAGAATGTCCATGACTTCATGGGTCTCTCCCTATCTATGACAAATCAGCAAAACAGTCATGCATAAAAGTGGACAAGTTTTTTTTTTTTTTTCTAATAATGAAATTAAATCTCTGAGATTAATCTAACAATCCACTCCATCCTGTTACTCTTTACAGAGATATAGGGATGCACTTTATGAACTCCACCTAATAGACATAATGCGTGATTCTTTCAGAGGTTAGGAGAAGAAAATGGCTTAAAGATAATCCAGAAGCATCAAGAAATGGTGCTGAACTCCTTAATGGTTTGTTTGCTTCTCTTCTTTCTAGAATTATTGCACAGTCAATTGTTATTGGTTAATTTTAATCTATTTCAGCATTTATATTGATACAGGCCATGCTACAATGATTGATATTTTCTACTAGAAAAATAGAGTACAGATATTAGCAAATATCTGGAGCTTTGCAAAATAGTCCCGTTATCAGCTTAACAAGATTCAACGCATGCTAGGCACTAATTTTTAGAGAAGTCCTGGCCATCTTTTATTTAGCACAAGTCTTGGGCACTATTTCCCTCTAAGATATAATGGACCGATTTACTAAAGGTACTGTGACTCCGGTAGCTTCTATCATGCCCCGAATCCAGTATCAGAATCAGCTACGTGACCGACCGCACAACCCTAGATTTTATTCTAAAAATCATGCAAGGCCTAAAAAAATTCATTTCAACTTTAATCCTCCATAATATTATTGATCACAATTTATAAGAAAATATCTAATACAAAGAAAATAATACAACTCATATGGTTACAATTTCAGTCATCCTTTAGTCATTCGATTGGTATTAACGACTCTCAGCTATTCCTCATTTCTCCACGGATCCAATCCACTAACAAGCTCAGATATCATGCACAACTTTGAGAAAGAAGAAAGTAAAGAGGTTGTGAGCTTTATAGCCTGGTAAGATCTCTAAACAGTCACACCAATAATAGAAAACTTAAAAATAACAGGAAAACAATAGTTTCTTAGATCATGCAACCAAAATAATTCAAATATCGAGTATAACACAATCTTTGATAACATTAATTTTTTTTTTAGGGTTTCCATTAATTAACCTTTATCTCTGGGGTTCTGGACTAACCACGGTCACACTCCAGCTTGTGACAGGCACATTATTGTCACACTCCCGCCTGTAGCTGGCAGTCTCATTGTCACACTCCTGCCTATGACTAGCACATAATTTGTCACAATCCTGCCTGTGACTGGCACACTCATTGTCCAGCTTGTGACTGGCAATATCAGTAACCACGATCCCGTGGCATGGCTAGTCCTGATATAGCATGACCGCTGACAAGAAATCCTATTGGATCTAGATGGCCACCATGATGGTAGGAGGTGCCACCTAGATGCTTGACAAAACAAAGCACCGGGACGAGCCCCCGACCAAGGTCAGCTCCCTCAAGGTCGAGCCCTCGGTTGAGGTCATGCTCTCATTCTTCGAACCCCCGACCAAGGTCAACTCCCTCGAGGTCGAGCCCTCAGTCGAGGTCATACTCTCGTTCTTCGAGCCCCTGGCTGAGGTCAGCTCCCTCGAGGTCGAGCCCTCGGTCGAGGTCATGCTCTCGAGCCCCCGGCCGAGGTTAGCTCCCTCGAGGTCGAGCCCTTAGCCGAAATCGAGCCCTCGGCCGAGGTCGTGCTCTCATTCTTTGAGCCCCTGACCGAGGTCAGCTCCCTCGAGGTTGAGCCCTCGGCTAAGGTCGTGCTCTCATTCTTCGAGTTCTCAGTTAAGATTAGCTCCCTCGAAGTTGAGCCCTCGGTCGAGGTTGTGCTCTCATTTCTTGAGCCCCCGGTCGAGGTCAGCTCCCTCGAGGTTGAGCCCTCGACCGAGATCGTGCTCTCCTCTTCGAGCCCCCAGTCGAGGTCAACTTCCTCGAGGTCGAGCCCTCGGTCGGGGTCACGTTCCCTTCGCTCGAGGTCGATTCCTTGGTCAAAATCAGCTCCTTCCCCAGGCCAGGCATGGACTTGCATAGGTGGATGTGGCCTTCTCCATGAGCATTTATAGAGCGATCGGGATCATGACATTGGTAGGTAATGTCGCCACCCTCATCAGGGCCCCTAATCTACCTGGAGAAACTGGCACCCCTGTGGGGTGGTACTCCACCAGAAGCATGCTGGCTGCAACCTCTATGGCATGATATTTTGCTAGAGCACGCCACCTGCAAAGGAGCGTCCCGTCGGAGTAGCAGACCTTGCAGCCCATTGTCGGCACCTCCTGAGGGAGGATACCTCATTCGGAGAATGGCGCCCCTTGACCTACCACCTGCACCACCCGAAAGAGGAAGGTTTCATCAGGGGTCTCAAGCCATATAGCATCTCTCTCCAGACTGGTGCTGTGCCAGGTCTCCCCAAACATAACGGGACGATGCCAGAAGGGGGGTAGTGTCATATCAGAGTGTCAGGCCTCGTGGCATGCTACACGTACCTGTCGTAGAGGGACGCGCACTCCTCAGTACTCCACCTGTGCCCATGGCAGACCTCCCCTGATGGAGGCTACAGATCCTGTCCCCCTTCTCCGAAGAAAAGGGGAGGGGAAGAGCAGGCTTATGCCTCGTCCAGGGGAGGGACTCCCAGAGGGTACCAGGTCAAGGCTTTGTACTTCACGGAGGTACAACACTTCTATAAGAAACTCAAAAGGAGTCTCCAGCAAAGGTAAGCGAGAAGAGGCGAGCAATCAGCAAGGCTTTGAGGGTAAGAAGAAGACCCCGGGACTCCCTAAGAGAGTTCTCGTGACAGCAGCCATTATTGCTCAAGCCCTCATTCTCAATCCCAACTCTCTTTCCATCATCTTTTAAATCCTCTGATAGTGGAGACCACTCCGGGATCCATTAAGGAGGATCTGTTCCTCTTGATCGTCTACTGACTTGACCATCGGAGTGCACCCACCAGGATCCCCGACCCGAGTTTTCCTTTTTTTGTAGGATCGGGCACGCGTGTAGGGTGCTAGGCGGGAGAGCCACCAACTGATGCCATGTAGGAGCTACGGGCCATGACGATCTAGGCAGCAATAGATTGGCGCACTAGGTAGGGGTGCAGTAATCATGTCAAGCTAGTCCCCCATTGCTCGAGCAACTCAGCCAGTGACATGGTGGCGACGCACGCGTGGGAAGCCTCTGTTAGCCACGTGGGGGGTCCTCCCCCTGCAGGGATCTACACAGCTCGGAGAGGGATCTCCCTGCTCCGCCACCACCACCTTCAATGGACCCTCAGTTCGTTGCACTCGTCCAACAGATGCAGACCTTGATTGCGACGGTGCGGTAGTTGCACTACCAGCATCAGTCCCTAGTAACCCAGCAACAGCCAGGAACCTCCATGGCTCAAGCCACCAGACATCGCGATAGCCTGCGATCCTTCCAAGGGAGGCCATCGCACCTGCAGACCATGTCCTTCCACTGGGGAACCCTTTAGATCTCGAGAAAGAGGAGTGGGTCGATCGACCGAGAGAGTCGGTCTCCAGCCTTTGACCGCACCACCTCTAGGGGCCGCAAGAGTCGTCACGATAAGGGCCCCCGGCATGATCCTCTCCGATCCATATCTTCTTCTCCTCCGACAGCCTCGGCATAAGGTTCCAATGACGAGGCTATCAGGCATCAGACCGAGAGACGTCTGGAAAAACAAGAGCACAAACTGGCCGAGCTATCCTACCAGTTTGCCAATATGCAGGGCTCTTTACGTGAGCCCGCGGGCTATGATGCTTGCCCCTCTTTCTCCCAGAAGATCCAAGAGAAATCGATTTCCAGCCGGTTCTACATGCCTTAGGTGGAACTCTATGATGGGACCATCGACCCCCTGGACCACCTGGAGAGCTACAAGGCCCTCATGAGGGTCCAAGGGGCAACAGACGCCCTTCTTTGCATTGCCTTCCAGACCACACTTCAGAAGGTCGCTCGAGTTTGGTGAAGGTGAAGTGCATCTACGAAGCATACCAATATGCAAACATGCATTCGCGAAAGCAGGGCAGAAAATATGTATTTTAAAATAATTTTAAAACATGCACAGCGGAAGGCTCGGTAGATAGATCTAACATAATGTAATAGCATGCATCATAACATCAAAGCAAGACAGAAATACAAATATAAAAGTAACATACCTTTATATTGGAGAAAAGCTGTAGAAGGAGGAGGGCGCTCGAGCCATATACGTGTCTGGCCTCTACAGGTAATCCACACCTGGGCTCGACTCTGATCAACTCCCTCGGAGTGCTAGCTCTTCGGGATTCTTGGTTCGATCTTCTTCTTTCGGGAAGACTAGGAGGAGAGCTGGAACCCTTTTCCAAGAGAACTCTCTTCCCAAGACCTAGTTAGAATGCTAGGATTCTTACACCCAATCCCTAGACCTCTCATAACCCTTCTCTATCTTCTCTCTTTTCTCTTGTTGTGTCTCTCTGGTTGTTGTTGTTGTAACCTCTGCAGCCTATAGAATGACCTTCATTTATAGGTACTGCCATGAGAGGGAGAAAAAGGAAGGAGGAGAGATGAGGGGAGAGAATGGGGGAGAGGATCAAGGCCATACCAAATGGGTCCAACCCAAGAAGGTAAGTATGACTATCATACCAAATAACCTTGGAGCCAAAATTGATTTGAATTTGAAATTCAAATCAGGCCAAAACTTGCCCAAAATCTTCCCAAAATTTTTCCCCAGAAATCTGCTCGTCACAAGAAGTGTCGACTCACGAAAATTGCCAAGTGTCGATACTTCACCAAGTGTCGACACCTGCAAAATTCCAAGTGTCGACACTTGGAACAAAGTCAATCATATTGACTTCCAGTGATGGCAAACGATTCTCAATCATTGATTAGCCTTAAGATCAGATAGAAATCCTCTATGGTGTGTGATCCTATAGGTTCGAACACCAAGCCGGTAGCACTGGAACATTTTCAGTACCAGTCAAAGTCCTCATCTAGCAATGATACCTGATGTGTGGATAGGTCGAAGATGCAGAGCACCTCACAAGAACCTCTAGCATATGGTTGCCGCATAATTCATCCCTTTGACCTCACAATGCTCAGGATGACCTAGGATTCGACTGCCAACCCTAATTTGGTTTATTCAGATCATGTCTCAACCTCACAAGTTCTGTGACTCCTCACAAGAATTATCCTGGCCAAGGTTTTGCTAAATTGAGACATAGTGAGTTATTCACTCCAAATTATTTGGAGAGGTCAATTCCATCTTGATCCACCACCACTTCCACAAGTACTTGATTGCACCCAGAAACCTTCCATCACTGGATTAGAAATTTAGGTAGTCCGGCACCAAAATACAGTGAGTTGCTTACAAGCTGCCATGATGACCCCAGGTCTGAGGGACACATATACCCATATCCCTTCGCGAGCAATCCTTTGGTAGAAGGGAGCTCCGCAGATGGTCACGTTCAGTGAAATGTCATACATTTCACTTGTATGTCACACTAGTGTCTCCACACTTCTTGGTTAAGAGGATAACCAACAAATGTGACATACAACAACCTACACTTGATACATCGTCGTCCTATAACAATGTATCATTTAGTTATGAAATAGTTTAAGAACTACTTAATATATCCTCTCTATACAAACAATGTAGTTCTAAGGACTCCATCATACAAGAGTTCATTTTAGGAAAATGTAAACATGATGAACATCTAATAAGAAAAGAATAACTTTTATTTATTCAAAAATCATATATAGTTACAAGATAGCACAACCGTCTACAGCCTAGACGATTGGCTTTGGGACATAATTTCCAATATTTGGTACACCCACCTCAAGCCGAGAAGCATTGACTCCTTCGTGCAATGGGAGAAGAAGTTCGTAGCGCACTTCGATGCCTGTCAAAAAGTGTGACGAGAAGCTGATAGCCTCTTCTCCATTCGCAAGCAAGATCACGAGTCTTTGCGGGACTACGTGTCCCACTTCAAAGCCACCCCCTGAAAATCTATAACCTGGACAAGCCTATTACCATGTTGGCACTGAAAAGAGGGCTTAGGACCTCCCATCTCACCTACTCCCTGGACAAGAAGTCCTCGAAGACTTACTCCGAGCTCCTCCTATGAGCCTACAAGTACATTTGTACTGAGGAGGCAACTGCATAAGAAGGGAGCTAGACGGGAGGCCCCTGAAGAAGCACCCCCAAGGGGAACCCTCTAGGATGCACAGGCCCAGAATGATCCCGAACCTCCAGATGAGCCCGAAGCCAAAGAGTACCCCCATCCAAGAAGAAAGATACACTTTTCTTATCGTCCCAAGATCCAAGATCCTTATGAAGATTGAGGGCGAGTGCTACCTGTGCCGCCCTCCCTCGCTAAGGCCATCTGGTGGCTGAAACAAGTCGAAGTACTGTCAGTTCCACTATGACCACGGCCACGACACCGAGAAATGTCGCCGTCTCAAGAGGGAGATCGAAGATCTCATCAAAATAGGCTACCTCAAAAAGTTCATAAGGGGCAAAGCCCCGTCGGGACCCTAGGCGCTCGTGGCTCTTCCTCCCATCGATACTTAGCCCATCAAGAGGCCAGTGGGCATGATCTCTTGGGGCATAGAGCACGCCTCGAAGAGGAACAGGGCAAGGGGAGGAGCATGAAAATGTACTCCCATTCATGAGAGAGAGGGGAACCAGGGTGGAAAATATAAGTAATGATGCCATTGTCATCGAGATGACGATAGCATAGCATCCTGTAAAGCGAATTATGATTGATAATGAAAATTCGACTGATGTTCTTTTTTATAATGCCTTCTCAAAGATGAACTTGTCTCCTGCCCAGTTGAAGCCAGTGCATGTCCCGCTGGTTGATTTTACTGGAGACTCGGTAGGGGTCGAGGGAGAGATCACCTTCCCGATCACCATCAGGTCACCATCCTGACAGAGCACAGTCATGATAACATTCATGATTGTCAGGCTTCCTTCAGCCTATAACATGATCCTCGACCACCCTATCCTCGACCACCCTGGGCTCAACTTGCTCGATACGATCATATCCATGAAATGACTCTTGGTGCAGTTCCTGATCCCTTACGGTGTAGGAAAAATGAGAGGAACCCCTCAGCCGATCCAGCATTGCCTGCAAGCCATACCTGGGGCTAGAAGCACCGAGAAGGATCCTATCACTGACGAGCTTGACCAAAGGGTGTAGGATGCCAAGGGCGGCCCAATCAAGAGCCTGTTGTCGTTCCCTCTCGGTATATACCCTTTGAAAATGGTGCAGGTAGGAGCCCAACTACAAGAGAACGAGAATGCTCACCTACTAGGTTTCCTCCATGCAAATGTAGATGTCTTTGCCGGGAATTCCCTTCGATGTCATCACTCATAGGCTTAACGTCGACCCGAAATACCGTCCGATCCAGTAGAAGAAAAGAAGCTTCTTCCCAGAGAGGCAAAAGGCAATTAAGGAGGTGGAAAAGCTCCTCGTGGATGGCTTCATCCGAGAAATACAGTACCCTAGCTAACTGGAGAACATGGTCATGGTCAAGAAGACCAGCGGGAAGTGAAGGATATGCATAAACTACACCGAACTCAATCAAGCCTGCCTAGAAGATAGCTTCTCCCTTTCCAAGATCGACCAGTTGGTGGATACTACATCAGGGCATCCCTTACTCACCTTCATGGACATTTTTTCTGGGTACAGCCAGATCCAGATGCACCTAGAAGATGAGGAGCACACTACCTTCATCATAGACCAGGGAACTTATTGTTACAGGATGATGCCGCTCGGACTGAAGAACGTTGGAGCCACATACCAGCATTTGGTCAATAAGGTCTTCTGATGCGGAACAACCCCCGATCAGATTTTAGTTCTAGGAGGATGGATCGTTGATCGTTAAAAAACGAGAAATGACCACACTAGGCTAGGTCAAACAATCCCAAAAATATTCAAACACATTTTTTTTGCCATACTTTTTTTTTTTTGATTTTTTTCTATTTTTTCACCCTTTTTTTAATTTCCTGCTTAAACCTGAAGTCGGCAAAGAGAGGGGCGGCTCTACTTTGAGAAGCGTGCAGCTCCTTTCATTGCTTTCACGTTCATGCCAACCCAGGGAGGAACTTCAGAGGATGGTTCTAGCGGGACTTTCATTGGCGTTCCCGAAGGAGTCATCACCAGAGACAGGGTTGCACGGCCAACGGATGGTGGCATGGCTGGGAGAAGGGCGATTCGGTGGCGTAGGATTTGAAACAGGGGAGACTGACATCGGAGATGAACAAACGGATGGAGCGATCAGTCGGGATTGGAGGGGATGATGTCGAATTCGGAGACGGAATGGCCGGAGATGAGTGAGGTGGAGAAGGCGGTTGTGGGGCTCCAGACGGAAGAGGGTCGGCGGTTGTTGGCGGCGAGCAGGGAGGAGATCCAGTGGGATTGGGGTGGCAATGAGATTGGGGATGGAGGCCGGCGGTTGCGGAGACTTCACGGGCAGAGATAGGAAGCCTCATGGGAGGCAGCGAGTGGAGAGACGGGCGGCCGGAGGTTGAGGGTGGCGGTGGACGACGAAGACGATGGTTATGGGGAGGGATGGCGGAAGATGTTGGTGGTGGTGGAACAGCGACGGTCTTGCGGAGACTTTCGGACGGTTGGCAGCAGTGGGAGGCGCGATGGTGGGTTGCGAAAGGGGGGTTTGTGGTGATGGCCGGCAGTGGTGTTTTGGTCGATTGGCAGTCGGGAAGTGGATAAGGAGAAGCAAGGAACGACTTGCAATGGAGGAAATGGGCAGTGGGAAATCATGGGTTAATAGGGGATTGTAATCTCCAAGTACTTGAGATTAGCAGGGCATAGAACTTGAGATTAGCAGGGAACAGAGAAGAGGGGAAGAGAGAGAGGAGGGAAAGAAGAATTCGCGAAGAGGAAGAACTAGACGAGAAAGAGTGAAGAGGGAGGGAGAGGGAGAAGAAGTAGGAGAGGGGTGAGGGGAGGGGAGGGGAGCGAGTCGGGACACATCCAAGCTCCTTCAAAATATTATCGCTTATTTTTATTTGAATAAAAAAATATGTTAAATAAACTTTAGTTCTAACAGACTCTAAATAATAAACATCTCGATAAAGATAAATTCTAAAGAAACAAACTAATTCTAAAGATAAATCGAAATATACTCCAAACAACCGGAAATAGATTTCGATAAAACAAAACAAAAATTATCCTAAAAATTCTGATCAATTTATTCTCGAATTTAAATTATGTTGGATTAAGATCTAAGCTGGACGAGGATATGTGCTGGATCAGGATCTACATCGAGATCGGTGTTGCATCGGGATTGGTGCTGCATCAGGATCGGTGCTGGGATGTCCATCAAGATTCGTGCTAGGCTAGCACCGTGATTCTGGCTAGGCTAGCATCGTGATCTGGATTGGGCTGGCATCAAGATATGGACTGGCTGCTCGATGTCCTCATCGATTCTTGCTGGGATGTCCGCATCATCTTCAAAGACCAAATTGGCTATAACATGCAGGTCTACGTAGATGAAATGCTCGTCATGAGCAAGCTAAAATTGGACCATGTCGTGGACTTAGTAGAAGCCTTCCAAAATCTTTGTCTCCATCAGATGAAGTTGAACCTGGCTAAGTGCGCCTTCGACGTGGTCGCTGGAAAATTCTTGGGCTTTATGGTTACTCTGAGAGGGATCGAGGCCAACCCCAAGAAGGTCCAAGCAATTGTCAACATGGAACACCCTACCTCGAAGAAGCAGGTTCAGCACCTAACTGGCCGGATTGTAGCCCTGAGCCAGTTCATCTCGTGCTCCGTCAACCAATATCTGTCCTTCTTTAAGGTGCTGTGCAAGATGCATGACTTCTCTTAGATGGAAGAGTGTCGAGAAGCCTTCGAGGAGCTGAAGAAGTTCCTAGCATCACCGCCACTACTCCCCAGGCTGGAGGATGGGGAGGAACTCCTCTTGTATCTGGCAATCTTTCCAGGGGTTGTCAGTTGAGTGCTCATCCGCACGGATGGAGATGGGATCCAGAGACTGGTGTATTACACCAGCAAGCTCCTCCGAGATGCAGAGACCAGGTACACTGCTCCAAAAAATTAATTTTTGCATTCATTATATCTGCTCAATATCTCAGGCCATACTCCAAGCCCACCTGATCGCAGTCCTCACCGACCAGTCACTAAGGGCCATACTCAGTCGTCCAGATATATCCGTGCATCTGGCTAAGTGGGTATTGAAGCTTAGCGAGTTTGATATCACATATTGCCCGAGACCATCTCAAAAGGCACATGTGCTAGCTGACTTTTTGGTGGAGTGCGCCTGCATGAGCGGAGAGCCGGGAGAAACTCCTTTGGAGCATCTCGTGGAGCCACCCACTGATGAGACGGTCTGGGTTCTCCATGTGGATGGTGCATCCAATGCAGGAGGGAGCAGAGCCGACCTCATCCTCGCCAACTTCGACGGGGTCATGGCCGAGTGTGCACTACGCTTCCTATTCGATGCTACCAATAATCAGGCCAAGTATGAAGCACTTCTCGCGGAGTTAAGGGTGTCCCGCGAGCTGGGTGCAATGAGCCTAAAGGTCTTCATCGACTCGTAGCTAGTTGCGGGTCAAATCTCAGAAGAATTCGAAGCCCGAGATCCTCAGATGGCAAAGTATCTAGAGCCGGTACGTTCGAGCATGGTGGATTTTCGGCATTTCAACATTGCCCATATCCCTCATGAAGAGAACGCTCGCACTGACGCTCTCTCCAGGCTTGCGACTCTGCCAGACTCATCGCTAGGGCATGCCTATGTCGAATACCTGCAGACTCCTGCTATGAGGGATCCGACGAAGTCCAGCAAGTCACTCTTGAGCCTAGTTAGATGGACCGCTACATCAGATACATCGTTGATGGTACTTTGCCCGAGAACCGCGTGGAGGTCGGCCTTCTCAAGAAGAAGGCTGCGTGCTTCATGCTGATGGACGGGCATCTCTATCGGAGGTCCCACTCCTACTTACTCCTGAAATGTTTGAGACCCTCGGAGGTGGCGTATGTGCTCTAAGAGATACATGAAGGCCTTTACGGGAACAATGTATGGGGCAGAATGTTGGCATACAAAGCCCTCTGATAAGGATATTACTGGGAGACCATGAGGGAATACGTGGCTGACTTCGTAAAAAAGTATGACCATTGCCAACGACATGTTTATATACAGTGTTAGTCAGTCACGCCGCTCTCCCAACTCTCTGCTCCTTGGCCATTTGCCCAAGTGGGGAATGGACATCTTAGGTCCTTTTCTCCCCACATCTGGGCAACGGAGGTACCTGATTGTGGCCATCGACTACTTCACCAAGTGGGTCGAGGCGATCCGTTGGCTCGAATCACTAAAGCCAAGGCCAGATCGTTCCTCTGGAAGTCAATCATTTGCCATTTCGATCTTCCCCACTCGATCATCACTGACAATGGACAACAGTTTGACAACCAAGCATTTGAGAAGTTTTGTGCTAACCTGAACATCTGCCACTACTTTACCTCGGTGGCTCACCCTCAGACCAACAGGAAGGTAGAGGTGACCAATCGGACCATCATCTAACACCAAGCTGGACGAGGCCAAGGGCCGGTGGGCCGAGGAGCTCCCCAGTGTTCTTGGGGCCTACTACACCATGTCCAGGACGACAACAGGTGAGACACCCTTCTATCTTGTCTTCGGCACTGAAGCCATAATCCCGGTAGAGATGGGTCTGCCTACATTGCAAGTAGAGCAATATGATGAAGCTAAGAACCTGACCTATCTTTTGCTTAACCTGGACCTATTGGAAGAAACAAGGGACAAAGTCCCGCATGGCAGCTTACAAACAACGGGTGGCCCGGTATTACAACTCCCACGTGAAGCCGGAGACCTTCCGCCTGAGAGACTTGGTCTTGCAACGGGCTGAAGTCTCATAGCCTGGGGAATGTGGCAAGCTCTTCCTGAATTAGGAGGGTCCTTACATGGTAGTTGAGGTCCTCCCTCATAGAGCCTACTACCTCGCTGGACTCGATGGCATCCAATTTTTCCGAACTTGGAATGCTAACAATTTGAGGATATACCATCAATGATGTAAGGCTTTCTTTCATTAATGAAAAGTTCCTTTTTGGTGCAACACCATTTTCACCCGTGTAGGAACTCTATCCATCAGACTCTAAGTTCGATGAAGGCAAGCCAGGAAACTCCTGAAGCCCTACACTCTAAAACTGGAAAACTCCTGAAGCCCCACACTCCAAAGTCGAGAAACTCATGAGCCCTGCACTCTATCCGTCAAACCCCTAATTCGGTGATGACAAGCCGGGAAACTCCTGAAGTCCCACACTTAAAGCCGGAAAACTCTTGAAGCCTTGCATCCAAAGCCAGGAAACTCTTGAAGCCCTGTACTCAAAGCTGGGAAACTCATGAAGCCCTGCACTCAAAATCGAGAAACTCATGAAGCCCCACATTCCAAAATCGGGAAACTCCTGAAGCCTTGCACTATATCCGTCGAACTCTTAGTTCGGCAACGGTAAGCCAAAAAATTCATGAAGCCCCGCACTCTAAAGCCTAGAGACTCCTGATGTCCCGTACTCTATCTGTTGAACTCTTAGTTTGATGATGGCAAGCCGGGTAATTCCTAAAGCCCCACACTCAATCCGTCAGACTCTGAGTCTGGCGGAGGCAAGCCGGGAAACTCCCAAAGCCCTGCACTCTAACCTATAGAACTCCTGGTCTGGTAGAGATGGTTTATAGAATCTCCAGGGTTTCTTCGGCCACCTGCCAGTTCTTGAACTGGACAGGAAGAGCCGGATCTTTGGAGGCCTTCAGATTGACAACCGTAGTAATCTCTTGGTCCGGTAGAGATGGTTTATAGAACCTCGGAGGTTCCTTCGGCCACCTGCCAGTCCTTGAATAAAGTAGGAGGAGCCGGAACTTTGGAGAACCTAGTCTAGCAGCTATAGAAAGGATCCGTTTTTATGCTAAGTAAAAAAGAAAGAGAAGAGAAGAGAGAAAGGAAAAGAAAGGAGATGATTGAACATTTACCGAAGGAAAAAGCTTTTCATTAACATGTAAAATGTTTACAAGAAGGAGACCCCGCCGACAGGCCAGGAGGTTCTCCAAGATACCACATTACAAAAGTCAAAAAATAAAAAAGGAGAAGACTACGGCGAAGTTGCGGGAGCTTTGCTGGGACATCGGGGGACCTCGTCGATATCCTCTCGAACCTTCGCTAGCGGGGTAGACGGGTCAGCAGCAGCTTCGCTTGGTACCGTGCCACTCTCTTCCACCGAGGTCTCCTCCTCCTCGATGCCAGCACCAGGAAGGTCCGGGATGATGGCGTCTAGGTCCTGATCTGGGAAGGCCTGAGCCACCTTCGCCTTGCAATCCGTAAACCCCTTGAGGAAGGAGTCCATGATCGCTTTCCGGACCTCTTTGACGAACTCTGTCGAGGCCTTGAACCTCGGCACAGCTTTCGCGGCTTCCTTCTTGGAGGCCTCCATCAGTGCCACCACCGCAGTTGCCTTCTCCTTTGCCACCGATGCCCGAGCCATTGCCACCTCCAAATGTGCCTGGAGGGACTAGGATCACGCCGCCAGGTGCGCCACCTCTACGGCGGACTTCTCTGCCTGGTGGGTGGCCCGTTCCTTCTCAGCCGCCAAGGTCGCCTTGATGTCCCTGGCATGCTTATCAGCCCCAGTCGTCGCTACCTTGGCATTGACTACCTCATTCTGGAGGCTCCTGGCTCGATCCTCCAGGACTTGTACTCTTTCGGTCTATGCCCAGGCCTCAGCCTCCAGTGCCTCTGATTGCTTTTTCTCCTGGGCATCCCGCTTGGCCCACATTGCGCAGTAGTCCTGGATGAGGAGCATGTCAGTTGCCACCTACAATAACAGAGGTGTCAGTGAAGTTAGCAAAAAAAAGGGGAGGAGAAACTCACTGTAAGCAACTGAGGGAAGACACCTGTGATCGCGGCCACCAATTGCCTGCCGCTCCTCTCACGACGGTCACGTGGCTGGATGACAAACTCAACCATCCGTTCAGCTAGCATACCATCTTGGGTAACCACCATATTTGGCAGTACTGCGACGGACACCTGGTTCACCTCGGCCAATGAAGTCGAAGGGGGCTCCGTCACCAATTCTGGGGTGGGTGACAGTGGTGGCACCTCGGCTACTAGGGTCATAGTTGATGCTCCTACTCCTACGATCGGTGGCGGTGCCAGCCTCCCTCTCAGCGCAGCCCCGACCTCAACTTCCACCACTTCGGGGACTTTGACGCAGGAGGTCGCTGGCGCAGCTCGCGCAGTCCCCTCTCTGGTGCAGCGCTGGTGTCGGGCCCATGAGCCTAAGGCTAGGCCTGCACTCTAGGCGAGGCGTGGGACGACCCAACCCTCCTTCCTCGTTCGGATGACGGGCCTGTGCAGGGGCCGGGTGATGGGCCTGTAGGGGGCCCATCCGGACTCATCGCGGGCCCTCTTCGACAGATCTTCCCTGGGCCCGGGGAACACGTGCCTCTTTCGAAATATGTCCTAGATCTAGTCCATAGAAAACTTCATGCCTGCAAAAGAGAACAATGCTGATCAGATGCAAAGCTAAGAAGAATCTCTACAGAAAAGGTGTGATTTATGGGCCTCACCCAAAGCATGGATCGGGCTGACCCTGGCCTCGAACTCGAACAGATTTTATTTAGCCAACAGATCCTGGAGTGGGGGGATGATGGAGGTGACGAGCTGGTCGTACACCTCCTGGTCTGCAGCTCCACTTGGGCATTCCGGTTCGAGGAGCAGTCTGGGTCACTCCAGACCTCGTCAACCTCCTCAACCGAGATAAAGAAGAACCTATTCTTCCATCACTTGATGGAAGAAGGATGGTCAAACTTGATGGCCCCCGGGTGGGGGGCCACGAACCACCATCCATCATCGGAGGGATGGCGCTTCAGGGTAAAGAATGCCCTGAAGAGGAAAAAATGGGCAACAATTCGGTGGAAATGACAAAGGATGGTGAAGCAAGAGATGACCCTAATGGCGTTTGGGGTGAGTTGGGCTAGAACTAGGTGGAAGTTACTAAGGAAGGAGAGGAAAAAGGGATGCGAGGTAGGCAAAGACCCCCGAGGAAGAAGT
This sequence comes from Areca catechu, assembly GCA_021397845.1. NCBI lineage: Eukaryota > Viridiplantae > Streptophyta > Magnoliopsida > Arecales > Arecaceae > Areca > Areca catechu. Next base: position 20,307,794 of record CM038049.1, on the reverse strand, counting down.
CCTCGTACAGGGCAATCGACCCGGGCCACCAAAGGTGACCCCCTCTCCCGGTCCTGGACTGAGAGCCAGACAAAGTTTAGAATCTCGTAGGTGTCCCGAAACCGAGAGAGGTCCGCCTGGGTCATCACCGAAGTGATGCCAGAAGGACCAGCCGGACTAGAAGGAACATGAGAAGTGGGAGGAATAGAAGGAACATGAGAAGTGGGAGGAACAGAAGAAGAAGGAGGAGGTGCCCTAGGTTGACCTATCTCTATCTCCATCGGTCGGGGACCCCTACTGATGTTAAGAGGGACCTCATCCTCCTTATTGGAGGAGGGGGTCCTCGATCGGGAGGGCCTTGCTTCATCAGGATTACCAGAGTGAAGGCACCTCCAGCCGAAAAGACTCATCCTAAGCAGAAAGGGATAGAGGATAGAAGAAAGGAAGCCTAAAGACTCTAACATAGGTCTCCCTCAGCGCAGGCCGAAGGAGAGGAAGAAAGCAAGGAAAGGAACTAACTTGAGTGCCTCGGAGAAAAGATCGAATTGGAATGGAAAAGGGCTCTGGTTCTCCCTGCAAGCATGAAGGTTCGAAAGAGATGGTTAGAAAAAAGTTTTTCTCCTTCTCAAAAATGGCTGACAGCACCCAGCTGTGTCATATTAATTGCGACATGCGTGCCTTCAGTCCTCTGACCACCGGATGCATGCCGCATGTCAAGATCTACCGAGAATGGCATTTTGACATGCCAAAGATTGCTTCGGGCCTGGTGCCAATCATTGTACTCCCCCTGAGCCTACTGACGTCTCCTCGTTGGCATCGAGGCAGACCCGCTAATCATTAGAAATCGTCACATTTAATGGCATTGGATAAATGTCCTTCCACATCAGCATCGCAATAACTCCCTTCATCTCGAGTGCTGCGTCCGCCTGAGACTCGAGAGTGGGGGGTAACTGATATGGCATGATCGCTGATGTGGAACCCTTTCGGATCTAGATGGCCGCCATGATGGCAGGAGGTGCCACCTGGATGCTTGACAAAACAAAGCATCGGGTCAAGCTCTCGGTCAAGGTTAGCACCCTCAAGGTTGAGCCCTCGGTCGAGGTCGTGCTCTCATTCTTTGACTCCCGGCAGAGGTCAGCTTCTTCAAGATCGAGCCCTCGACCGAGGTCGTGCTCTCGTTCTTCGAGCCCCCAGTCAAGGTCAGCTCCCTCGAGGTCGAGCCCTCGATCGAGGTCGTGCTCTCATTCTTCGAGCCCCCGGTCAAGGTTAGCTCCCTTAAGGTCGAGCCCTCAATTGAGGTCGTGCTCTCGAGCCCCTAGCCGAGGTCGTGCTTTCATTTTTTGAGCCCCAGCCAAGGTCAGCTCCCTCGAGATCGAGCCCTCGGTCGAGGTCGTGCTCTCGTTCTTCAAGCCCCAGGTCGAGGTCAGCTCCCTCGAGGTTGAGCCCTCGACCAAGGTCGTGGTTTCGTTCTTCAAGCCCCTGGCCGAGGTCAGCTCCTTCGAGGTTGAGCCCTCGATCGAGGCGTGCTCTCGTTTTTCAAGCCCTTGATCGAGGTCAGCTCCCTCGAGGTTGAGCCCTCGACCAAGATCGTGCTCTCACTTTTTGAGCTCCCGGTCGAGGTCAGCTCCCTCAAGGTCGAGCCCTTGGCCGGGGCCGCGTTCCCTCCGCTCAAGGTTGATTCCCTGGTCAAAATCGGATCCTTCCCCAGGCCAGGTGTGGACTTGCACAGGTGGATGCGGCCTTCTTTATGAGCGCTTTTAGAGCAGCCGAGATCGTGACATTGGCAGGTAATGTCGCCACCCTCATTAGGGCCCCTGAGTTGCCCGGAGAAGCTAGCACCCCTTGGGGTGGTACTCCACTATAAGCACATGGCCTACAACCTCTGTGGCACGATATTTTGCCAAAGCATGCCGCCTGCGGAGGAGCGTCCCACCAGAGTATCAGACCTCACAGCCTACTATTAGCACCTCCTGAGGGAGGATACCTCATTCGGGGCGTAGTGCCCCTCGACCTACCACCTGCACCACCCGAAAGAGGAAAGTTTTGCTAAGAATCTCAGGCCCTGTAGCATCTCCCTCCAGATTGGTGCTCTGCCAGGTCTCCCCAAATGTGACGGGATGATGCTAAAAGGGGGCAGTGTCCTGTCGGAGTGTCAAGCTTCATGGCGTGCCACACGTACCCGTCGTAGAGAGATGCGCACTCCTCAATACTCAACCTGTGCCCATGGCAAACTTCCCCTGATGGAGGCTACAGATCCTGTCCCCCTCCTCCAGAGAAAGGGGGGAGGAAGAGCAGGCCTATGCCTCGTCCAGGGGAGGGACTCCTAGAGGGCACCAGGCCAAGGCTTTGTACTTCACGGGAGGTACAATGCTTCTATAAGAAACTAAAAGGGGGCCTCCGGCAAACATAAGCGAGAAGGGGCGAGCAATCAACAAGGCTCTAAGGGCAAGAAGAAGATCCCATGACTCCCTAGGAGAGTTCTTGCGGCAGCAACCATTACTGCTCAAGCCCTCCTTAATCCCAACTCTCTTTCCATCATCTCTTAAATCCTCTGAGAGTGGAGACCACTCTGGGATCCACCGAGAAGGATCTGTTCTCCTTGATCATCTACTGACTTGACCGTTGGAGTGCCCCCGTCAGGATTCCCAACCCGGGTCTCCCTTCTTTTGCAGGATCGGGCGCGCATGTAGGATGCCAGGTGGGAGAGCTACCAACCAACGCCATGTAGGAGCTACGGGCCATGGCGATCTAGGCGGCAACAAGTCCAAATACCGTATTCACTTGATTAACATTTCATCAACTTATTTCATGTAGTCAAATCATGTCATTTACAGTTTTTCAATAACCGACATCATGGTCCAACCAATTCAAAGATTACTTTACTTGATAAACATGGTATATAGAAACATAAATAATAATAACAACAATCATATTATTTATCACGAGAAATTAAACAATACCATGCAAAAACAACCATGCATGACAATGTATATGTGCTCGGATCAAATCATGTTTGTAAGATACATATATATAACTGGTGATCAAGTCCAGAAATCCTTACCATCAAGAGCTAACTTAAAAATACCCGGTATCAATTTATATCCGAAGCTTACCCAACACCTTCCTACTCAGAAGGCTGTTTCTTTATAATAATAATTTTTAACGTAAATAATTTTAGGATAATTGTAAACCCAAACCTTTTACTTGTAAAATCTCAAATTTTCAGAGAGAGACTTTTCGATCTCCCTCCCTACTATTTATTTATTATTATTATTTTGTTCTTCCTTTTCTCTCATCTTTCTCTCTCCCCTCTCTCTCCTCATCCTTCTTTTTCTTTTTCTTTTTCTTTTTTTCCTTCCTTCCTTCCTTTTCTTTTTTTTCTTTATTTCTTCTTTTTTTTCTTAATTCCTTCTTTCTTCTCTTCTCCAGAACCCCTGCCTTCTTCCTCGGCTCGACTGAACCGGCCTCCCCATGATTACCGATGGTCATGGAAGGTGATCATCGGGAAGAGAGGTCGGCAGACTGGACGAAAATGGCTGCGCGGATACCCAGCGATCCACGGCCCACACAGATAAACCGGAAATCCAACAGAAAACCTCCGATTAAATTCTCTCTAAGAAGACTCACCGGCGTTAAAGGTTCTCCGTCGCTCGCTGGAGAGGAGAACGACGGCGTGAAAGGAAGCTTGAAGGGTTCGATGGGCGATGGTGAGGAAAGATTTAAAGAAAACCCTGTCGAGCCCTTCTTGCCATTTGGGAAAGAAAGACTCCATTAATCGGAGTCCTAACCCACCCCAACCCCGTCGCCGACAATGCCCTTCCTCCACGGCTTCCCTTCGACTCCCCCGGTGAATTTTTCGGTTGGATAAGGGGAAGAACAAGTTCTCCTGTTTTGACTCTGCCTCTCCCTTTTTTCTGTGATCCGAGTCGAAGTCGGCTGGGCTTGCCGACTTCAGCCCAAAAAGTCCAAAAAAAATCTGGGTTTCACAGCTTCCCAGTGAACTTGCAGTTGGTTAGGAGTCACCCAAGAAAATAATAATAATAATGATTCGAAGAGAATAAAGGAGGAAGAAACTTCTTAGATTCGAGCTGCTTTAGATGGGAGAGGAGGTTTTGATTCCAATGAATTGGTTGGACTCTTTTTATAGGCATCCAAAGATGTAACCCCCAAATTGGTCCATTAAGATCCATTACCATCCAGCTATTAAACTAGTCCACTAACCTCTTTAATTTCAATAGCTAAAATAGTCAAAATTTTAAAGAGATCACAATAGTGAAAACATTTAAAACTAGATTTAAATACTTGAAATGGTCAAAAAAATCTTTGAAATTTTATTTTTCATTCCATATATAACATTTTCATGGTTTTCTTTGTGGATTGCTTGATAGGTGCAGGTCTTGCGAGTCAGATGCGTAATTTCTTTTGAAAAACTGTTGCATATATATGGCCGTTGCTAGGGTGCTGCCTATAAGAAGGAATGAAGATATCGATACTCTGAGAAAGCTTCTCGAGGAAACAACCTTCTACACCAAGCTTTGCAATGTTATCTAGAATATGATAATCGATCGCTTCTGTTCTTTTTTTTTTTTTTTTTTGGGTATAGAGATTGCTTCTGTTCTTTAGAGCCAATAAATTAAGGAACATGTACAGAATACATTTTGAAGTTTCTAGCATAAATAAAGCGACCTCCTGCCTGCTCGACTATTGGTGTACAGTATTTTTCATCCTATTATATATATGACATTGTCGTAAGCTTATTTTTAAGTAATCAGCATTCATATATTCTCATTATCTAATACCGGTCATAATATACATCGTCGATCATGTTTATTGCTGAACAAGGAAAAAAGATGTCCGCTGATAATTCTTGTTTGTTGTTATTAGAAGCACAAATTAATAGCTAATAATAATTAAGCACAAAACATGGCTGAGGATTTGCATACTCTTTGCAGCTCGTGTTGTTACTCTTTGTATATATATATATATATATATATTTGTTTTTTTTTATTTTTATAGAGAGTAATTCATAAATTAGTTGTTTTCATGTGGCCTCACATTTGATGCTGAACTTATTCAACAGTCTCCATGATCTTTAGCTAGCTTTGTCGTGAGGTCGACACTGCATGAACTGGTATGGCAATTTGGTTTTAGGAGGAATTAACTTTTTTTTTTTTCCTAACCTTCTCCGACTATTATATATCTTCTTTCCAAGTTCACTCGATCAAGTGAAACTCCACCCAGCAGGGCACTGGTTAGAACTCAAAAGGTCCTGTAGAAATTCGAAAGCATGACTTTTGTTGAGTCCAGGAAATTAAAATTAACTTCATAGATGCATATAGAAGAACCATGCATGAAAAGTTGAAAGCAAGACAAAAGTAATGCAGGATCATCGATTGCCTTCGGTATTATATGGATAAAATCTATTAAATGTTAAAACTTTCCCAGTCTTTCTATGAAATGGATTTCTCGTACTAATTTGTGTCAGGGAAGGAAGCCTCGGTCGAACCCAAACAGGACACGATCTCATGCGAGCTTATGAAACCCAGCGGCAACCCCAGAAAAGAGGAAAAGGAAGCGGTAGAAAGTTTGCTTCGGGAAAGCTGAGAGCTGCGAGCAGTATATTCCATGTCAAACCCAAACCGTGCAACTCGCTTTCGTCCGCCCAAGCAAATACTCCGTAGGTTAACATTCCGACGGCTAATCATCCAATGGAATCCTAACGTCGGATCTTTATCCAACGGTTATTATTTATTTTTATTAGTTGCCTACTTTTAGTTAGGCCCGATAACGGAATCGTACGATCTTTGGGATAAGGACCAGGAGGCCTCTTCCCTCTTATAAACGCCTATTTATATGCCTTCCTCTTATTCTTCTCCTCTCGATCACTTATTCCTCTTCATTGGTCTCTTCTTCCCTTGTCCCTCTTGCCAAAGCCGCCAATCAATGGCTTCTGAAGACGTGGGAAAACCTCCTGCTCGACCTCGCCGGCGCACTCCAGACCATCCTCCCTATGCCGAAGTATATATCGTCTCTTTCTCTCTAGTTTTTGGTGCTATGCGAACATAACGCATCCCTTTTTCTTTTCTTTTCTTTTTTAACGTACGTTATCGGCATGGGCAGATGATAGGTTCTGCAATCCGATACCTAGCAGAGGAAGGAGGCTCTACCATGGCAGCAATATCTAATTATATTCGATCCAATTACGACGACATCCCGGACGGGCACGACAGGCTCCTTCCTTACTACCTCGGCAAGCTCACCGCCCAGGGGGAGTTCGTCAAGACCGAATCCGGCCGCTTTCTGGTCGCCGATAACGCTGCCGCCGCGCCCGGTGGATCATCCAAGCCCATGCACGACGAAGGCGCGGACTCCACCCAATCGAAGCCCGACGCCCATGTAGGCGATGTCGTCGAGCCCAAGTCGAACGCAGATCAGGTCGGCGGCGATCTTGAATCATGGGGACATTTGCCTGTGCCTGCGAATGAAGGAGGAGATGGTCGCACCGAAACCGGACGCCTAGACGTCGTGGTCGTCCACCGAAAGTGTGCTCCGAATGTCGGGGACTGGCCCGGGGTGGAAACGATGGGAAGAATCAACATGATGAGCCGGAGACCACGCCAACGCAGGCCGAGGAAGCTGGCAAGGATAGCTCTTCTTCTCCTCCAAAGCGCCGAGGAAGAGGAAGACCTCCAAAGCGCCGAGGAAGCTCGCAGGGTGGAAACGATGGGAAGAACCAACATGATGAGCCGGAGACCACGCCAACGCAGGCTGAGGAAGCTGGCAAGCATAGCTCTTCTTCTCCTCCAAGGCGCCAAGGAAGAGGAAGACCTCCCAAGCGGTAGTGGAACCGTCAATAGAGGCCCACGGTATATATATATATATATATATATATATATATATATATATATATGTTTTTGGTTAAAATTATTGTATTTGCCGTATTTATCCATGCTAGCCATGGAAGGATTGGTAGCAGCGATTAAATTTTTTTGCCACTGTTGAGGATTCGCAGCGATTAAATTTTTTTGCCACTGTTGAGGATTCGAGCCCTGGTTTCGATATTTTTTGATTAATTAATTTAAAAATAAAATAAAAAAAAATTAATAAAATAATTTTAAAGTTTTTGTTGGTTGATGGTAGTGAAAAAATTAGGATATATATATATATATATATATATATAACTCTTTCTCTTTTTGCTTTACCAAAATAAAAAAAAAACTTGAATAATAAATTTTTACTTTTTCGTGAAAGAAAGTTGAGTTATACTTCTTATTCACATGTCCGTATTGCACTCATTAATTTTTACTCCATATATATCAGCAGGAGATCGATAGCTGTAGTATTATATTTGTCGTTTTAAAAAATTAATATAATTTATTACTACCTTATTACTAAAGATGAATTAAAATAATTAAAATAATAACATACAGCTAAAATTATAATTTTAAAATAAAATTAATTCAAATTAAAATAAAAAATCTCTTACAATTATACTTTATTTATAAGAAAAAAAGTTATATTAAACTTTAAAAAGTTTTCTGGACTAGCTTATTTTTAAAATTAAATTGAAATTTTTTTTTTTATACGCAAGCAAAATTTATAAATATTTTTTAGATTATTTGACCGGTTAGACTTGAACATCAATAGCTAAAGATATATTTTTTATTTTTATATTAAAAATTAAATTTCTTATAAATAATAGATTTAAAATACATGCTCCTCTCCCAGTTTTTTTGGGACTTATAAGACGACTAAATTGATTTTTCTTTAGGAGAGGAGGCGCGATGCCTTTTCTTATTTAAAAATAGAAAGTATAGCAGGTAAACGATACATTTATCACTTATCACAGGTGCTATTTATAGAATAACTTGGAGGGATAGCATCCATGAAAGGATGAGAATAATAATGAGAATATCGGAGAAACCTACTTTTTGTGCAATTGGATACGATGATTACTAGGAGCTAATAATTATAAAAATATCCAAAAACCTTCCTTTTGTGCATTTGGATACTAAAATTATAGCTGGATTTCCTATGCAAATTGTATCTTTTGGGGAACCATTTTGAAAAGCTGCTCTTTTTTTTTTTTTTTTTTTTTCAAAATTGATGGAAGAATGGACTTGTCCTGATATGACATTCTTTGATTTAGATTATAATATCATTGTATCATAAGATTGAGAGATATTTTAGTCATTGAAAAAAGTTTAAAAAATTTTCAATGACAAAAATATCCTTCACATTATGACATTCTATATAAGATCAACATCATGTTCACACAAAAGTATGTCATACAGGAAGGACATTTTCATCATTCAAAAATTTTAATAAAAAAATAAATTGCAAACACTAAATGTATGCTTAAATGATGAAAATGCTTTCTCCTTATGATACTTCTTTATGAATAGGGTATCATAACTCTATTCACATGATGTTATAAGATCGAAATATTTTTATTATTGAAAAAATTAAAAAAATTTCAACGATAAAAATATCTCAAGATGTTATAATACATGGATGTCATAATCCAAGACTAAGGGACATCATAATGCATGCCAATGGATATCATAATTTTTTTTAAAAGAGAAATATTTTTATTGTTCAAAAGTTTTAATGAAAAAAAAAAAGGTAGACATTAAATGTGTATTGAAAAATAGGATTTACATGCGCAATTAAATTGTGTGGCATTTTTTTTTTCTCCACCAGCGTGGCGTACAAGGACTTTCTCTATAATAAAACCAAAAAAAAAATGGCAAGAACTTGCAGCGCCTTTGCTTGGATGGCAAAAAAGAAATGGTCATATCTTTTTGAACAAAAACTCTTCACACAATCAATGGTTTGCAAAATTATCTACCTGTTCAATGTCTAGTCACTATAGTAAAACAGGGATATGCCGATGCTTTTTTTGGCCTTTCCCCGATGCCTTTAAGCGTCGCTAAGAAATCTCCCGACGTTTCTTAAAGCGTCGCAAAAGCGTCGCCTATGTAAGCGTGGGACGCCACCTGCCGACGTTTTTGAAAAGCGTCGGCATTTCTCGACGCTTTAAAGCGTCGCTAGGTTTTTTTAAAAGCGTCGGCAGGTGGCGACGTTTTATAGCATCGCTACGTTTTAAACCTAGCGATGCTTTAAAGCGTCGCCAGGTCCATACCTAGCGATGCTTTAAAGCGTCGCTAGTCGACCAGCGTTGCCAAACCTAGCGACTTTAAAGCGTCGGCAGATTTATTTTATTTTTTTAAAAAAAATAAACTACTATGCTACTATATACGTACATACTACACAGCCTGTATACATTATCAAAATGAAAACATTAAACCTGTATCAAGTCCAACATACACAAAACAAATGAAACTTTAAAACCTGTATCACACCCAACATACACAAATACAACCAATCATAAAAAGTTATATATATATATATAAAAGTATCAATACAAGTTCAAATAAACAAAAAGATATACAAAAATAATAAAAAAAAGCTGGCATCACTGATCCGCAGGAGGCTGGTCCTCGTCAGGTCTGCGACTCGTAGATGCACCAGGAACCTACAAGATATATATAAGGAATTATGATACATATATTATATATATTCTAAATTATTAGATACATACAAAATTAATAAATAATTACTTACCTGAGATGACATGAACATATGCAGCGCAGATGTAACATGCTATAGCTGAGACCTAATGGTCTGCATCTCTGCTCTGTCTGCATCACGTGTCTGTCGGAGCTCTGCTATCTCCTCTTGGAGTCGACGAACATATGACTGATCATGACTCTCTTAATATCCCGAGTATATCTACTCACCTCAGATAACTGAGTAAAGGTAACTCCAATCCATAACTCCTCACTCGTCCAGGATGCTCTGGTCCCATCAACTCCGAGAATACCTCGGCCTCGATGAGACTGCTCTGAGTAGATGATGTACCTCGCCAGAACGCTTGGAGATCATAAAGGTAGCCATATCCTATATTTTATAAAAAATGCATATATCAATACTTAATAAAAATAAAAATATAAATCATGATATAATATAAATAAAAAAATTATATATATATATTTCTGGACTCCTCCCGAACAAAACTGCCATCCTGGTGAACGTGAGTCATCCGATAGAACTCCACCTCACCAGCTCCTTTCCTTGCTGATTAGCCTATATAAAGAATAAATATTACAAAAAAATCTAAAATAAGACATCTTATACCCCCGTACCATGATATATGGAACATGCATTATACATGATGATATATGATGATACATGATGTTAAAACTAAAAGTGTACTAAAAGTATTATAGGATGAAAAACATACAAACTCATGCCTGAGCCGTGCATAACTCTTGGATCCCGCTGTGTGAGGAACAGACTGAGCTGCTCGTGCAGCTCTACCAATAGCAGAATATGTCTATAAAATAAAATTAAAACTATGTTATATATTGTATAAATATAATTATGACGAGTGAAAATTAATAAATTTCAAAGTGTTTGATGATGCTACACAACCTATGCCCTCTCGGAAAACTAATAGTGCACCAGCTCCCTCCATTGATGGGGGTGAACATCAGGAGGACAGGTAGCTGCAACATGCTCCTCTGTCCTACCCTCTCGCTTGTAGTCTCCCTTCAACTTCGTCCTATATTCTTTCGACTTGCGATTGAGAGACTTAAGCACAAAATCAGAAGAATCTGGAGGGAGAACGAACTTGCTCTACAATTTAAATAAACAATAAAATATGTATTAAATGAAATAAGCAATTCATTTGTTAAAAACCTAAGATATAAAATAATATATCAATTTTTTTACCTGTACAACTCGAAGCATCTCTACTTTATAAGCAGGAAGCATGTCATTCCACTTCGAATAATTCAGGGGACATAGCTGACCCCGGCATGCTACTGTCCCCAGAAAGTTAGTCAACAAGCTAGCAGCTTTCTTAATAGGCTATCCTAGCTTGTTGCACTCTATTACTATCCTCTCGTCCTCAGGTAACTGCCACACATCACGAACTAGTGTGGGTCCTCGCCTCCGCCTGAGTCTCCTGGATCCATCTACAAAAAAAAATACATAACATTGTATATCAAAACTACTGCATATGCATGAATTGAAATGAGATAGAATTATTAAATTATCCTATATCTGTATGTCATCGACGATAGGCTCGTCATCAGGATGATCCATAGGAGGATCGTGATGTACGAACTCGGAGGAATGGCGTCGTCCTGAGGTGGAGAGGTAGTAGTGTCGTCCTGATGTGTAGAAATAGAGGGACTGGCATCAGACCGATGTGAATATGATCGACTGCCCTCAGGCTGCTGTGCTGAAGAAGTACCAGCCTCAGTTTGGGAAAACTGAAACTGTACATCTGATAATCGCTTCCTTCGAGGCATGGTGTACCTAACCTGTATTATTTAAAAACAAGTCAGTCAACATTATAATCAAATTATAATGGAAATGAATTATAATTTAAAAGATAACATAATCATTCATGCAAAAATGTAAACTATCTTATAAACTACTTACTTGTCATAATCAACCAGTTGTACATTTTTCGGAATCCAACCTAACCAAAATGGTTGTATCATTTTTATGATCATCTGGCACAATATTATAAGGCATACACTGAGTGTAAGTATCATCATCATCTTCTTCCACCCTTTTTTCTATGTCATATAAGTCTCTGGATTTTGTCTTAATAAAAGTAGCACATTCTTTATCTTTCGAGTCTTGTACATAAAAAACTTATCGAGCTTGAGATGAAAATATAAATGGATCATCCTTCAATAAAACACCGGTATGTATCAATCTTGAAAAATTGACAAGTATGAATCCGTTTGAGTCATTTTTCAAATCTCTCTGTGTATTTATATCCACACAATCACATCGAAATAATACATCTTTAAAATTTTCATAATACAACTTCAATCTTGCAAGATTTTTCTGTTGGTTACTGGATCCAAAATCGGTATATGTTCCATGTTAGAGGTTTGGTTACATGTAGATTGTAACCTTTACTCTTAATGAAAAAACCACTATGTATAACCTCTTAAAAAATCATTCCATACCAAATGTTCTTCAACAATATTTGGATATAGAGAACTGGAATTTACACATTTTCGGCATGGACATAAAATCTTCACATTTATACTACTTCTCTCCATACCAAATTTAATGAAATTCTGTACTCTATCCAGATATTCTTTGCTATTCCTCGGTTTAGTTATCCAACTCTTATCCATTGTAAGATAAAACTAACTGAAATAAATAAATATTTATAAGAACAAAATAAATTTAAAATAAGTTTATTCAATAGATCAATTACAGTATTATTAAATACACCATATCATCAACTAATAGGTAAAGAGGTCCTATTCCATTCAAGAATTGCATTAATTACATAGATCATTTACAGTAACCAAAGGATACACAATAAAAATTCTAGAAAAATTTCGGTAGCTAGAAAAAAGTCCACAAATGTTACTATTGGATAGAATGTCATTTTGGATATTTGAAAATTATTCACTATTATGGATGAAGTTAGACATTGTGCTCGCATGGCTACTATTATGTATAATATCTAAAATCATATTTGAAAGGCCTTTTTCTCGTAATCATAATAGTTGAATTTGTATTAGTATGAAGCATATTGTTCACACTAAATAGTTAACAATATAAGACATCTCTTGAAAATCACTATCAAATTTGGAGAAATTGATCTACTATGTAAAGCATGCAAGTATTCTCCCGACCTAAGATCCTAAGATCATGACCATCCATTGTAATTTTGGTTTAATAAATTTAGAGCCAAACTTATTTATCGATAATATTGGAAGCAACAACGGGAAAAAGTCCCTTGTTTGGTAATTGCTGTTACACGTATCACAGCAGATTGACTTAAATCAAGTTCGAGCCAGATTAAGGTAGAATAATGATATATATATATAACCTTGATAAACATTCAAAGAAGCCAAATATTATGTTGAAACTCATCGGTATACATGCCAGCATCTTGATTTCCATGATTGCATCATGCTTTTCTTGACCCATTTTGACTCCACTTGATGATGAATTCGTTCAACAGAAAAGGAAATCAATCAATAGAATAATTAATTTTAACAAAAAAAAATGATTGCCTTTAAGAATCTTTGCTCCACAATCATGGCTCAAGCAAACATTTATTGAACTCACTACACTGGCTTAAGAGTCAAGATTCAACCAACTTATTTAAAATCAATATTAACCATTTTTTAAAATGATTTATATCATCCAAAATTGTAATTTATTTTTTTTGGTTGAGATCAACTAGCATTACAAAAATTATCCCTTCTATCATTACTGGATAATTACAATGTAAGAAAATGATGCATATTATAAGATTTATCATATGTCATTTCTTGTTTGGTTCCATCACCATTTTCAAGTCTAGCACTACCCACATTCATAATCAAAATCCAACCCTACTCATCATAATTCATAATCTTAAAATTCATAATCTTAAAATAAAATAAATACCGAGGGAGGGATCAGTGGAGGACGAGGTTACGCCGGGCGGATCGACCGTCGGATCTAGGGCACGGAACGGTGGAGGAGCTACCGGTCGAATGATGAGGAGGAGGAGGACGTGCTGTGTCCGCGGATCGAGTGGAGGAGGAGGAGGAGGATCGACGGCTCGGGCGGGGGAGGGTCCGACGGGATCTAGGGCTCGGGCGGGGGGTTGGGGGGAGGAGGAGGTCTTGCGTCCGCGGATCGAGCGGAGGAGGAGGAGGAGGAGGCGGAGGAGGAGGAGGATCGGCGGCTCGGGCGGGGGGAGGGTCCGGCGGGATCTAGGGCTCGGGCGGGGGGTGGGGGGGAGGAGGAGGTCTGCGTCCACGGATCGAGCGGAGGAGGAGGAAAAGGCTCGGCGGCTCGGGCGGTCGGGGGGGGGGGGGTCAGGCGGGCTCGAGCGGCGGGGTGGGAGGAAGATTGGGCGGGATTAGGGCTGGGACGGGGGAAATGGATTTTTGGAAAATCCGACGATGCTTTTTGGCGACGCTTTTAAGCGTCGGTACTTGCCGATGCTTAAAAGCATCGACAGGTTCCGTTGGATGCCGACACTTTTCAAAAGCGTCGGCGGGTTCCGGAGGATGCCGATGCTTTTAAGCATCAGTATTTGCCAACGCTTAAAAGCATCGACGGGTTCAGGAGCTTGCCGATGCTTTTAAAAAGCGTCGGCGGGTTCTGGGTTGTCCCGATGCTCCCAAGAAGCGTCGGGAGAAAAGAGTCAGCTAATGCGTGTCGTAATGCACCGATTTAGAACCTTAATTCCACTACTCTAAAGGGTAGAATAGCGGGAGTAAGGGTCGATCACACAGAGACTTTGAGGTTATTTTGAAAATAAGGTATTTCCTTTTGACTTAAAATAAACTAAAATAAACTAAACTAATGCAAAAATTAAATGCAAATAATAAATTTGTGAAAATAATTTAGATATGACCTATCTCAAGAGTACGACCCGTACCCGTGGATCACGGCCGTCCCTTAGGTATAGGTCAGTCAAAACTAATTCACTACAACTTACCTTAAACGCTAATCCAACATGACTCCAGCATGACTAAAATAAAAATAAGCAAACATGGATTAATATAAAGCAAATAAATTTTATTGCATAAAAATTGGAGTACAGAGAAAATAAAAGTAAGGGAACAAGGGTCCCTTTCTCCCTTTCTATCCGACTCTGACTCTCTGTCACAGCAACAGGTGGAACTACGGACAGCAAGTGGAACCTCCCAAAAATTCCTCCCTCGCAGAAAAGAATCACCGAGGTATTTATAGCTGAAAAATACCGTGTCGGGTCCGTGTGGAAAGCGCGGTGATTTCTTCATCTCAATCCGATCTCCTTATCTGATTTTTTTACAATCATCCCCATCTCAAAAATTAAATTCAAAAATTCTATCGCACAATCCCGCGTCCATCCAGCGTCGTCCGACATCTCTTCTCGTTCCGATGCTTCCTTATTTTCGGACATCCCGGTCTGAACGACGGTGACAAGGACAAACGGCACTGCGGGCAGAGAGGCGCGGTTGGGGTGGAGACGGACACGGCAGCGGGCGGACGTGGCGCAGGGACGGACGGCGCTCGGCTCTAGCTGGACGGTGGCGTGGCCGTGGGTGCAGCAGGCTTAAGCTCGGCGGACACGCGGGACGGCGGCGGAGAGGCGGCTCGCGTGCGGCTGGACGCGGCTGGGCGGCAGGCGCGGACGCTGGGCGGCGTCGCGGGGCAAACGGCGCGGCTGCAGATGGCTGGGTGGCGGGCGTGGCAACGGGCAGCGGCTTCGGCTGGCCGTGGGCGGAGGGCGGACGACGCGGCGGCTTCGGGCTTGGGCGGACTTGGGCGGCAGCGCGGCCGGCGCGAAGGGGCGGAGGCGTGGCAATGGGCAGCTGGACGGCGGCTGGGCGTGGGCTGACGGTGGGCGCGGCGGAGCTCGCGGGCTTTGGCGGCGCCGGCTTGGCGGGCGGATGGCACGGCGGAGCTCGCGAACACGGACGGGCAGCGGATTCCGGCCATTTTTTCGACCAAACGGGAGCTCTCCGGCCGGCGGGAAGGTTACCGGCGGCTTCGGCGGCGCCGGGGGAAGCTCTCCGACAAGTTTCGGCGCGATCGGAGCACGGTGGTCCACGGCTCCGCCCGTGGACCGGCAGCAATGGCTGCCGTGGACCAAACGGACGTGCGGTGGACCACTGAGCCGGTCCATCGTGAGCCAGTAAGAATTTTAAGGCAATGCTCCAAAAACCGTGCAGCTTTGAAATCCATGCTAAAACCTTCTAAAATCTATTTCGGGCCCGTTTGAAGTCCGAATTACATTCTGTTTGCGTCGTTGGACTCCTAAAATCAAGATCTACACGTTTATGGAGTCAATTCCTGCAAAGTATCACAAAAAGTATTAATTTTATTCAAATAAAGTTAGATTAATTTTCATTATTCTAATGTCTAACATCAGCCTTGCCCCTTTTTACTGTAGTGAGTCCACCCTCCATGGTCAAAGGAAAAAGAGTTTTAACGCTAAGGCGGTAGCTGGTTGATAGTGGCTTAGCCTCACCTTCCATCGGTCACGGGTTCGAGGCATGATCCTCGCGGGTGACTCGATTAAATCCAAAAATTTTTCTGGAACACGTGATCGGGATGGCGAGAGAGCACACTACTCCGATGTCTTAGTGGTGTGTATTGGTAGGGAGGGTACGCGAAAATATTACGGTCCGATTCGAACATAACCTAGTGGGGTTGGGGTCCAGTGAAAGTAGCTACACCGGAATTTATCCCATCATCTCCTTTTATTTATCAAAAAAGGAAAAAAAAAAAAAAAAAAAAAAAAAAAAAAAGAGGAGGAAAAAGAGCCATCCCGATAAGAATTACTCACAAAATTTCTTATCGGTACCAAGTTCAAACTTTCAACATAAATTTCTTATCGTTAAGAGGGATGTAAACAGTAATGTACATGAAGGACGACTTTGTAACTTTTGTTGCCAATGACTTCTTTTGTCTTGAATAGAACTTGCAGTCGTTCGCAGAAGCACTGCAATTCTACTCGCACCATGATCAAAACAGCAAGGTCAATCAACCAAATAGGACCATCCACTTGAAGAACAGTGGGCTCAATGCATTATCTCATATTATTATATATTAAGATAATATTATGTTGTAATAATATATTTATAAAATATTATACTCATTTTGGTTGGTATTATGATGCTTTTATATTACACTATGTCAAGCTGCATTACATCTTATATAATACTATCACAGCATGAATGGACAGATCTAGAGAAGGCTATGAAGGGGCATGGCCGCACCACCCACCCTCTTCCCCTATAAAATGATTTTAGAATTTGAACCTCATTCAATTATGGAAAGATCAAAAAATACAAATAAACCTCCCATTGGTTTCCACAAAAATCCGTTACTTGATTTTTGCATGAAAGCTTTTATACAAATTCAGCAGTTTTGGTGGATTTGAGCTTGGCTCGAGAAAAACTTGAATCAAACTTAATTTGAAACTAAAAAAATCATGCTTGAACCAGCAAAGTTGTTTGGTAGAATATCGAAACAAGGTAATTCGGGAGTTCAAACTCTCCTGAAATATATGTAAAATTTTGTTATCTGATGTAATGTATACACCTAATGAGAGTAGGTGTGATTGATGGTTGACACAGAATTTTACAAACCAAGAGGCTGCAGTGCAAAACAAAGTTCTAGGTCTCCAAAGCAAAAAAATAAAAAAAATCACAAGGTTAACTACACATATGATCCAATAAAAATAGATCCAATGCAAAACACCAAGAGGAGGCTGCAGTGCAAAACCAAGTTCAAATACATGTTTTCTATCCATCAATCTAGAAAAATGATTTCTTCTTTTTTCACAGGGATGTGTCCTCCGAGGAGTGGAGCGTTTTTATCCAGGACTCGGAAGATGTGCACATCCATGGCTAGATCTTTCTCAGTTCTAGTGAGCTCAAATATGCAGACATCTCCTTCTTCCAAGTTATTGTCTAGAACAAACTTTTGCCATCGTGCACAAAATTGTGAGCTATAAACACAACAATGCACGTTCCATGTTTCCTTTCCATTGGGAAGGCTAAAAACAATGGTTTGTTGTTCATGGCCAAGATACTTAGCCGCAAAGTGCTTTGGAATATACTGCAAAATATAACCAAAGACAATGCAGATCAAAAATCTATATTTGCAGGAAATGCAAATATGGTTAGAGAGGCACGGTGAGTATGTCTTTGGTACCATTCATGCTTGTCATGTAATTTTAGTCTTGGAACGAAAGCTATCTGAAAATGTAATGCAACAAACCGAGGCCTAGAAGCAACCTGTTTAATTTTCAACATCTATTGTTTTTTTTTTTTTTTTTTTTTTTTTTTTAATTCAACATCTAATGTATTATTTGATTACTTCATACAAGACGACACCAATTTCTTTCTGTTATTTTTTTCAGAAGCCAACTTGCCTCTGAGGGAAAACTTGCTGATTTTACTAAGCCATAACTTTGTGATGCAATACCTAGGATATGAAAAGGCCAAAGCAGTGATATTAACTAGGACAACAAGTTCATGTAAGATCATTTCATCACAATTAGACCTGATATGAACGCATCGTATATCTGACATGTCAACCTACAGCTACCTCAATCAATAGGGTTTTATAATTTTTTTCACTTTCCAATATGAGAGATCCATTAGCTCATTTTGTCATGAATATAGAAAAATTACATCAAAGATGATCAGGATTAGAAGGCTCCAGCCAGAGCAAATCCAGAAACAAGAATATGTTATTGATTTGGTGAATATCCAAAGGATGGACTCTTCATATTAGAATTAGTGTAGTTTTGACCATGATCAGCATCTGAAGCATCTTATTTGAATACATATAAGACTGACTTAAGTTATATAAAAAAGATTAACAAAACATAGTGTTTTGCCTTCTAATAGGCAGCAGATTAACCACACAACTTTCCATTTCAAGCTGCTCATGAGTAAAATATTTTGAAAGTTGAAGTGTCAAGTGCCCTCAAGCATGCTTGAAAATCATCTGCAAGCAATATGTAAATGTAACACTACCCCTTCAACGGCCTATAAAAAGTCCTGACAAAGTTTATGTTTCTCCAATTTAGTGAACTTTATTTATGAAACTCCGAATCATCAAGCATACGGACAAGCACGTACTAGTCATGGAGACTTTAATCGCCTTCAGGACCACTGAAGGAAATTGTGCAGCAGGTTTTAAGAAAGTTATGGAGGTTCTTGGAGGAAGAAAAAATGTCTAGTACGTGGAGAGCTTTTTTTTTTTTAGCTAGAAGATCTTCTCTGTGACTAAAATGCAGTCACTTAATGTTCCATGAATGAGGTCAAAGATATGACAACAAATTCAACCACCTTCACAAAAAAACTGAGCAAAAAGTCAAGTCCCTTTATTATTTCAGAAATTTTTCTGGAAATGTTAGGTAAATATGTTACCAGATTCCTGATCCAGGCAAGCAATTGTCACCAGAAAAGGCACATCAATGCCGATCATGGTGGCTGTAATATATCCAATGGGCACTTAATTCTCTGAGGGTAGGTCTCTAAGTTTAGCACAGAGGCCCAAAACATAGGTTCAGGCTTTGACACTATAAAACTTAATAAGAAAGTACTTGAGTGAATCAGTCTCATTACAGGAACTAAATTACACACGACTTTATGTACAACGAAATGGCTTCTTGGTATAAAGGATGCATTATATTAACCATCTACAGAAGTGGCTTTTTTAAAAATCTGTGGCTGCAAAAAATAAAACATACATAAATGAAGACCAGTTCAAGGACATAATTTATTGAACTTACCAGGCGAAACCTATCACTAACAGCATCACACCGCATAGCTTTTTTGAAGAAAGGGTTGGTTGGTTTTACTGCATCAGCTTTCTGCCATGCTTGAGCTTTTTCTTCCTCAGTCACCAGTCTCATTGCTGAAGTGAGTTGTAATTCTTGATTAATACAATGGTTCATGACCTTTTTGCACCTGATGGTTTGTTCTGAATTTCGAATTAAAATGAGAATAAGATTAGTAAAACATATTGATGGGGAAAACTTTTGGACAGGTCGACAGGATAACAAGAACTCCTTATTGCAGCATTTTAGATGTATGTTAAATGTGAATGATAATAAAAATGTTTCGCATATAATCATATATATAATTTGCAAAATATAGTATTAAAATTATTGAAAATATAAATACAAGTAACAAGGTAAAATTGCATAAGCAGAAGATCGGAATACAACAGCAGCAACAACAATAACAATAATTCCAAGCAAGGATTCAGATCCTGGCGGGATGTTCCATGGGACATTGGGATGGGATACCATCCCATGTGTTGGGATAGGACGTCCCATCAGCATCCTAGCAACCCAATCGAGATACCTTAGGACATTCCTTATCTCGAGTGTCAGGATGCCAATACATCCCATTCCATGAAAAACCTAGAACAATCCTGTCCCACAGGTTTTAAAACCTTGATTCCAAGTGTGATAAGAAACTTTTTGGTAGACCCATTCCTTAATGAGATCATGAGAAAAAAATGTTTGGTAATAGAAGAAAATAAGAAACTTCACCTTTTGCATGCTTTGAATTGGAAGAGAGTTTTTCACCTTCATTTCTTATCTTGGAATGAGCTGATTTGATGCTTAGAGTGTTGTCAGCAATCTTCACATCGACCTGCAGGGACTTGCGAGTTGCCAATAGATGTGGCATCGGTTGCTTATCATCATGCAGTCTTTTTGAAGAGCCAGAATCGCACCCTTCAAGAGGGAAGGTCTCAGGGAAAATTTTCAAGGAATCCTCTGTAATTGCTCTCCCAAATTGATATAACTCACAAAAATTATTCTGTGGATCGTTAGCAACATTAGACACTACTTTCTTAGTCACCAGTCTCCTTCTTGAAGTTGCTGGTAATCCCTGATCAACAGAATGCTTTGCAACTTTTATGGACCTGACAATTTGTTCTGAATTTCAAAATAAGGTGAAAATGGAATTAGTAAAGCTTTCAAGACCTGAAGAATGTTCCACGCAGATCTAATTATTACAATATTTTAAGATAATTTTTCAAATGCAGTTTTTACTAAAACATTGCTCATATAATAATATGAAAAATTTGCAAAACATAGCATTAAAATCTTTGGAAACAGATGTAAAGCATAAGTAAAATCATATAAGTACAATTCTAGAGAATGAACAAGAAAAAATAAAACCCAAGTATTAGAAGTTTGTTGGGACATCCACTCAAAGACTATGCAAAATTTTTTTTTCTGTCAGAGAAGAAGACAAGGAAACTTCACCATTCTCATTCATTGGACTACTGGAGGGACCGTCATCTCTGGTTTTTCTCTTCAAAATAGTTGATTTGACACTCATGATGTTGTCAGCAATACGTTCATTGACCTGAGAAAACTTTTCAGTAGCCAAAAGTAATGGAACTGGTTTTCTATGATGTAACAATAGTTCTGACAGATTTATGTGCATACACATCGTTTCCAAGAATTTAAAAGAGATGTACCCAATGATATAGATCAAGAACTAAGACAAAAATATTGATATAATGGGATATAGATATGAAAAGGTGGCAAATTTGAATGGTATTTAAAAAAGTTTTCTGCATGATTGTCGAATAAACAAATTGACGCATTCTATGCAAATGAATAATGGTGCACCTGTAACTCAGTCCTATTCCTCTGAATGTTGTAGCACAAAAAGGATGTTGCTTTTCCTAAGCAATTACGCTTACTGAAATAAGCTGGCAACTCAAACAAAATGACAGAAAGCCCATTATTTTACGATTTCATAGACCATGAATCAACAGCATAAAGCTACGTTGAATTATGCACCTAGTAAATTGAAAACAATATTTTTCTCTGTTTTTGAGGAAAAGTTGGCTGACCACCATGTTTCGCATGTTTCATTGCACATAAGGTCAGGAAAACAAAAGAAGGCAGTAAATAAATTACCGTTAAAAAGAACGAGCATCTCTTTTTTCAGAGCTAGATCATCATACAATTTAGAATATAGTTTAGACTTTGAAGTCCTATGTGCATGAAAATCCCTTAAATTCAAGTCGCTGTTAGACATGGATCAATATATATGTGCATGTTTGTATTAAGCTTTAGCAAAAGAAAAGTCAAGTAGAATATAAACTGAGAAGGTACTCACCTTGAGATAACAAGCCATGAACATAACTTACTTTAGTCAAATATAGTTTGAGATCTTACAGCTCCTTCAAATTTGTTTCAAGATTATTTCAGTTCACAGATTTATTTATATAAAATCAACGCAAGGGCTATTAAAGTTTCAGACAAGCTCTAGGAAAGCTTAAAACAGGTTGGTGTGTCTACAGTTAATGGAAAACTTATATCCTCTTTAAAAGCCAAAGAGTAAATATGCTGCATGAAGAGAGAGATTTTTCACCTACCATCTGTTGAGAGAAATCACTATCCATAATCTTTAGAAATTGAAACCCTGTTGCATCAAGATGATCCGAATAAGAATGATTCTCCTGATTCATGCAGGGGCTGCAACTCTGTGTCATTCTAGAGGACCTACAAACAAGTTATTTGAATGAAAAAGCAAAGCAGGAATATAGTATAAACTAGTGTCTTCAGAATACAGCGTCAACTCCTAATCAACACTTGCATGTTTGATACCATTAGGGATTTTTCTCCTGGTTTACAATGACCAAGATATTCAAATAATGGATAAACAATGGCCGTTATTTGAATATCCATTATGCTAAAGAATTAATATTACTGCTTATAGAGACTGTTATATTGGATGTTACACTGCTCGACCAAGAATCCGATCCACATTATGAAACAATTAGGCCAACTCATTCCAATTTTAGCTATGACCAACTGTAATGGTAATTAGGTATTCAATCAAACCACGAGAGGTAGAAACTGAATATTTAGTAGACTGGTAAAATTATAATCCTAGAGAAAGAAACTAACGATACACATGCATCACATGTTCAAGAACTGTTAGCATCCAACTTTTCCAATCGAACCTAAAAGAATGAAGAAACTATTTTTTAAAAAATCTTACTTACTGTTTGAATATCCGATCAAGTAGTGTGTTGTCATCCATGGACACAAGCTCAAAGACACACTTATCGCCTTTCACCAATCTATTATCAGCACAAAATTCCTGCCACCCTTGTGCCAAGTGAACACCATTTTTGCCGTTGTTGCAAATTCTTACATGCCATGACCGCCCTTCCACATCCTTGAGAATCACTTGATGCTTTGTTGCTATGTCATTGGATGCTCTGAATGAGGCTGGAATACCCTGGATCATGCCATAGTTGCAGAAATGTTATCACAGAAGCAACACGCTTTCATGTAGGGATCTTGGTTTAACTTGAAGAGGATCGAGCAGTCCAAATAATAAAACAACTCTAATCACGACCTATTCTTCAGTAAGAAATGACAGGGCATACTAAGCACTCACCATATAAGGTTTAGTAAGGTTAAAATCTTTTACAATGACCTCAAAAGATTTCTCCCCATCGAGCCTGTTGTAGGAACTGCATAACAAATTCAGAAAGACCCAGCATCCAACTCTCTCGTAAAACTGAATCCACCAAAAAAACAAAACCTAAAATAGTAAAAAAGGGACGTTCAAATCTTCCTTACTCTTTAAGTATCCGAACAAGCATTATGTTGTCCTCCTCGTTGGATGCAAGCTCAAAGAGGCACCTGTCGCCTTCTCCTAATCTATTGCCAACACAAAAGCGATTCCATCCTTTAGACAAGAAAGCACCTTTTCTGCCTCTATCGCAAATTCTAACATGCCATGATCGCCCTTCCTCATCTTTCAGAATCACTTCATCCTTTGTTATCATGTATTCTTTGAACGAGGCCGGGATACTCTGCACCCATAACATAATTGTATTTCAGAAGAAATGCCCTTCCTGTGCGGACGTTTTGGCTAATTTACAGTAGAAAGAATAGTCCAAATAATAAAATGACTCCATTTACAACCTATTCATTGGAATGGAAAGAGCAGTCATATTAAACACTCACCATGTAATTCTTAGAAAGGTTGCTATACTTTATGATGGCCACGAAAGATTTTCTACCAGTGCAAGGGCTGCACGTTCTTTCTGATAATGGTCTTCCTTCATCCATCATTCCGATCGGTTTTCTATTAGCTTGCATCATTGGCCCTTGACTTGTGTCTGATTCAAATTCATTGTAATTGCAAACTCAGAGAAATATTTAACCAGTTCATTTGCACAAGATTCGATGGAATCAGAACTTACCATTCGAAACATTCTCGGAGTTGAGATTTTGTCTGATGTCCATATGCGCAACACTCTGCACGCTAACAGGACTATAATCTTTCCAGCATGCACTTGTATCGAAAACCTTGAAGCTGAAAGTTCTATCATCTTCATATATGAACACCATGAAGTACCCCAGCTTTAAATCATGGGCTTGCGCAAATGCTGCCCAACCTTCTCCGAAGCACATCTTTTTCTTGTAGCCATCAATGTTCACACTCCACAAACTGCCAAGGGGACTAATTAGCGTAGCTCTTTTGCCTCTAAGATTGATGATATACTTAACAAATGCAGGTGGAATGCCCTGCAAAATATATAAATGGATTAGAACGTAAAATTAGAACAGGTTCTATAGATAGTAATTAAATTTTCTGTTGGATTTCTTCAACTCTATCTTGTGATGAAGAACACCTGAGCTCAAACGGCAAGGTAGCAGTGCTTTTGCTCGAAATAAAATGTGCGCTATCTTTCGAACTACAACTATAATCTTCACTGTGATGTCTTTTGGTATTCAGCCTCAAGACAAAAGAACTAATCGGAAGAGGTGGGGGGCGGTGAGAGACAAACTTTTTGCCGAGGAGAGAAGAGACACGTACCAGCTTCTTCTCAAAACCAGGAATCAAGACTTTGAAGAACTCAGGCTTTTGGAGTCCGCTCTCTCTCTCCTTAAGCATTTCTATGCATGATCCCATCTCAAAATCCAACTATTGCTGTGTGGAGGAGGAGACGAGGAGAATGACCATCGGTATTCACAGTATATTTCTGTACAAGGAGCCCATCGGTATCTTTTTTTTTTGGTTTCTCGGCTACGAGACTTTTGCAATTCCGGAAAACAAACGGTCTCCTCGCTACGTTATCCTTATTTTACGCCCCCGATGTACAAAATCTACCTACATACTTACGATTAAAGAGTAAGCCATGGGCCCTCGACGCGCCATGTCGACGGTGCCATATATATATATATATATATATTGATAGATCAATGTATCCGATTCAAGAAACAAAAGTGAGTATAATTAAGAAAGTCAGGCAAAATAAGATTTTCAAACTAAATAATATGCCAATCGATCAATAATATAGAACCCGAGTGGCTAGCCATATAAGAGATGACCTAATCAGCAGCAGAATTTGCCTTCCTAAACACATGCTATATCGAGATAAAACACAGCCCTATAGTAGATAGTCGATATCTCGGATGATGGGATGAGGAGAAGAAGCTCTGGTCGTCCTAGCAATCCAAGAAATGATAGTAGCTAAATTTTCCTCAATAATAAGACGATCGAGGTGGAGGATTTGACGAGCATATATGATCCCTATCCAGGCTGCATACAATTCCATTACAGGAATAGAGGTATCCAATACAGAGAAGCCCCCAGCAGCTAAGAATCCAAGTCTGAAATCCCGAATAATGAAGGCCGCACCACCTCTCCCCTGACGAAGACTATCGTCAAAACTAATAGTGAAGAAAGATGGAGGAGGGGGTTCCCAGGAAACACGCACAAGAATGGTCGCTCGAGAAGAAGAAGGGGAACCCCAGGTCTCCAAAGTCATCACTGTCGATCTGCAATACTCTGAAGCAGCAACCCCGCTCTCTCCACCAACATCCTGAGGGAGCATCTAGCAGAGATAAATACCCGGTCATTCCCGAATAACCATATATGATACGCCAGGTACACAATAAAGGAAACCCGAAGGGAATTACCCATCCTCAATGAGAGTAAAAAGTGATCGTCAATATCATCAGCCTGAGAGAATAAGTCACCGAATCCTGCCAACCTTCAAACCCTCTCAGCCCGTCCATAAGAAAAGATGGCATGAGTCTGCATCTCGCTCCCAGACCCACAGAAAGGGTAGGTCGAAGGGATGGATAGACCCCTCGAGGAGAGGAGCTCGCAAGTAGGGAGCCTGTGCCAAGCGAGTTTCCATATGAAAAGAGAAATCCTGGGATGCATCGGAAGAGACCAAATCCATCCAAGACTTCGTGGTATAGGGGGTTCGGACTGAAAATCATCGTCAAGTCAGGAATCGGTACACGAGAAAAGGCAGAGTGCCTCCAAACTCTGATGTCTGAACAAGGATGAATGGGAAAGATAATAAAGAGGACCCGAAGACCAAGGATCTCTCCGAATATGGAGAGAACAACATACCTATCTTAGCTAGTCTGACCAGGAAACATAATATCAGATATCAATATAGTCGACGACGTGTGCACAGAAATAAAAGTAGGCCACAAAATCAACGGAATATCTGATATCCAGGGGTCAAACATGAATCTGATAGACGAACCATCCCCAATCACCCAGGATAACTGAGGAATGATGCACGGGACTCTGGCGATCGTCTCCCTCCAGATAAGAGAACAATTCCTAGGTGGCTTAAAGGAGGTATTAAAGTTAGCATGAATAAGACCATACTTGGCCCTCATAAGGGAAGACCGCAGATTATCAGGACAGAGAAAATATCTGGCAGCATGTCTAGACAGAAAGGCCTCCCACCAAGCCAGAAGGGATGGAATACCCAAGCCACCCGCATTCGTCTGCTGCAAACCATCTCCCATCTCATCAAATGGATCCTCCGACGAGTAGGCGAAGAGTCCCAGAGGAAGGACCGAATCAACTGCTTAGCATCCCGATTAACCTGCTTCGAGATGACAGCATTAGATAACATATAAATAGATAGAGAAAAAAGGACCGAGCGGATGAGGGTTATCTTATCCATAGAGGAGAGAGATCTGCCCTACCACCCATCAATCCTCTTCCGAATAGCTATCAGAAGCGGAGCACACTCTGCCCTTGTGAGTCTAGCACCAGAAATGGGAACACCCAAATAGTGTAATGGACCCTGGCGCTCAGTAATACCTAGAATATCACCAACCTTGTGACGGAGTCTGGTGGAGGTCTTGGGACTGAAATAAATCCCAGATTTTTGTAAATTCACTCTCTGGCCTGAAGCATAGCAATAATCCTCCATAACTTGCCGAAGACCCCGAGCATTGATAAGGGAAGCCCGATTGAGGAGCAGACAATTATTAGCAAATAATAAATGAGAGATCGGAGAGGCACTCGGGGAGGGGATATACAGCTGAATAATTATATTCCACACAGCTGCAGAAAGAGATTTGGAGAGAAAATCAGCCGAAATAATAAAGAGAGGGGGAGAAAGGGGGCAACCTTGACGAAGGCCCAGAGTGGACTGAAAGAAATTCGTAGGAGATCCATTGACCAGAATAGAGGAGGGTCGAATAATACAAGACTTGATTTTAGAGATCTAAAGAGGATGAAAACCAAAATCCTCCATAGCTCTGAAAAGGAAGCCCCAATTAACACAATCATAGGCTCTCTTCATATCCAACTTGATTGCCATCAAGAAGCGGTGCTGAGGAGCATGCCGAAGATCATGCATAAACTCGTGGGCAATTAGAACTAATGTGATCGGTTCGGTGACGTGGGGCAAGGAGCCTGATGTGGAGCCCTCACTGGATGCCACGCGAGATTACCACCACAAGCCCCTTCACCGAGATGAGCTCCCAATGCCAACGGGGCCACGCATCGAAGCTGGGCTTCGTCCTCCGCCAGGTCGGTACCGCCAGGTCGGGACGCCTAGGTCGGAGACGAGCTCAAACCCCACCAGAAGCAGGCCCTTCGAGCCTGAGGTCGGGTCCTATGGTCGGAGTCGAGCTCAAGCCTCCTCCACCATGAGGAGCCCCTTCGAGGCGGGTCTCCTGGCCTGGGCGCACCTCATCCACCTCTGCCAGCCCGAGCTCGGTTAAGGCTGGGCCCCCCTGGCCTGGTGCCGAGCTTGGCCCTCCTCCGCACAACCGAGGCACCGCGAGACCGATCCCCTACGGGTGGGCCCCATCTTCCAGCTCGGCTTTCAACTCAGATCGGGGCACCAACCATCACGAGAGCGGCACCTTCCCTCCGAGGACAGTGGTGCGCCCCCCTAAGGACCGTACGACAGCACCCGTCATGTCGCTATTAATGCTCATGGCCACTATTCACACCAGAAAAAAAGGAAGCTCACATCAAGGCACCATGCCCTCCACCGACCTGCCGTATGACCGGAGAAAAGATCCCACCAGGGAGCACAGTCCCCGAGAGTGGCGGCACGATAGTCGAGGTCCCACCAGGCTTCCAGGAAGGGCAAATAAAAGGAATGTCAGAGGCATGTAGAGGCTCCCCCAGCCAGAATGAACAAAAGGGGTTGGGAACTGGACAAGTAACCTCTTGGTAGAGACGACAGTGTTGAGGAGGTTGAGCCCAGGTCGGTCCAAGATCACGTTGTAAGGCGAAGGAAGCCCGACAATCGTGAACGTCATCATGACGGTGCTCTGCCAAGGTGGGGTCTCGGCAGTAACTGGGAGAGTGATTTCTCCCTCCACTCTTGCGGAGTCTCCCATGAAACCAACAAGGGGAGTATATACTGGCTTGAGCTGAGTAGGGGAGAGATTCATCCGGGAGAAAGCATCGTAGAAAAGTACATCCGTAAAGCTTCCACTATCTACCATGATGTGTTTTACAGGATGCTTTGCGATCGTCATCTCGATGACCACAGCGTCATTGTTTACATTTTTCTCTCCATTTTTTTCTTCCCTTATAAAGGGGAGTACATTCTCAGAGTTCCCTGCCCCCCGGGTCCTCTTGGACGCGCGCTCAGCTCCCCAGGAGATCATGCCCACCGGCTTCTCGGTGGGACGGTTGTCGATGGCTGGAGCTGGCGGGAGAGCAACGAGCGCCTGGGACTCTGGTCGAGTTCTGCCCCCACATATTTTTCGAGGTAGCATCTCTTGATGAGCTATTCGATCTCTCACTTGAGATTGCGACATTCTCGGTGTCGTGGCTGTGGTCACAGTGAAAGTGGCAGTACTTTGTCTTATCTCGGGTGAAGGATGGCTTTAACGGTGCAGGATGCCTCAGATAGGTCTCGCCATCGATCTCCATGAGGATCTTCGTTCTAGGGGCGAGAAGGGGAGTGAAGTTACCCGGAGGGACGGGAACGTTCCTTGGCCTTGGTGCTGGTCGGGAGCTCTGAGCTGGCGGTCCTGGCCTCCGCGCGCCAGGTGCCTCGGTGGGAGCCGGCCCCCTCAGTGGCTTCCCGTCGAGCTCCCGCCTTGTACGATCCGCCTTCTCAGTGCGGATGTACTTCTAGGCCCGGAAGAGCAACTCAGCGTAGGTCTTCGGGGGCTTCTTGTCGAGCGAGTAGGTCAGGCGGGAAGTCCTGAGCCCTCGCTTTGGAGCCAGCATTGCAACCGACTCCTCCAGGCTATAGATCTCCAAGGCAGCGGCTCACAGTCCTGCTGCCTGATGGAGAAAAGAATGTCTGCTTCACGTGGCACCTTCCGACATGCATCAAAATGGGCCACAAACTTCTGCCCCAGCTGGGCAAAAGAGCTGATGCTTTCTGGCTCGAGGGGGGTGAACCACACCCAAGCCACCTTCCGGAGGGTAGCAAGGAAGGCGATGCACAGAAGGGCGTCAGTGGCCTTTTGGACCCTCATGAGGGCTCGGTAACTTTCTAGGTGGTCCAGGGGGTCGGTGGTCCCATCGTAAGGATCCACCTGTGGCATGTGGAACCGACGGGGAATCGGCTCCGCCTGGATCTCCTGGGAGAAAGGAGGGTGGGCATCATAGCCCTCTGGCTCACTAGCGGAGCCAGGCAAGTTGGCGAACCGGTGGGCAAACTCCGTCAGCTTGCAGTCATGCTCCTCCAGGTGCTTCTCCACCATGCGCTTGATGGCCTCGTCTATAGACCCCTCCGTTGAGGGGGGCGGTGAAGGTGACGCGGACGCGCGGCGCCCGTGGCAAAGAGCCTTGCCCTTCCGGCCCTGACGAGGTTTAGGTGCCCCCCGGTCAAGGTGCGGTGAGCAACTTTTTTGTCAGTGGAGATGGCCCGCCGTCGCTTCAATGGGGCTTGATGGGTACCCCAAGGGTCTGTAGCTGCCCGCTGCTGCGAAGGCCTCCTGTGGAAGGAACGCAGGCTATCGCGGGGTGCTGTGGTGCGGGCCGCAGGGGTCTCTGGATGCTAGTGGGTGGCCAGGGATTGATGCTGATGCTGGTGCTGGAGCTGGCGCACCGCCGCAGTGAGAGTGTGCATCTGCTGGGCAAGCACGGTCAGCTGGGTCTCCAGTGGGGGCGGTTGAATCGGGGTAGGTACTTCCGTCTCTGGTCCGTGCGGGTTCCCATGAGAAGGGGATGCCTCCGCACGGTTGGGAGAAGCTTCCCTTGCCCTGGTGGTCACCATCCTCCCAATGGACTGGCTAAGCGGGGCCTGAACTGGATCAAGTGTCATTCTGCCCCCTGCCTGGAACGCCAATCTGTTGCCGCCCAGATCGTCGTGGCCCGTAGCTGCTGATGGTGTCAGGTGGTTCGCGTCCGCCTGTCGGGGATGTCTCCGGCACCTCGAAACCTGCAAGATAGCCAACGTTAGTGACCCGGGCCGGGGATTCCGGTGGGGGCACTCCGATGATCAAGTCAGTGACGATCCAGGGGAACAGATCCTCCTGGTCGAGCCCCTCTAGATGAGCTCCATGCTAGGAGGAGTGAGTGGAGTGTATGAGAGTGTGAGTGAGCTGGGAGATGTGGTGGCCGAGGTGGTCTTGCCCTCTTGTCTGGCCTCTCCCCTTTCTCCTCTTTTTCTTTGTAGTGGTTGTGTTGTTGGAAAATTGGATGTTCTCCCTTGCTGAGAGAATGTTGTTCTTGCTTGGAAGAAAAAGATATGAGTGTTGTTGTTACCTCCTTCTTGTTTACTCTGGCTGAGTTTTCTACTTTGGCTTGCCTCGGGGTTCTCCCGTGCTGTCAGGCTGGTATGACGAGGTATCGTGCCATAGACGAGACGCCTTCTTGATTGGGTGGTTGGAGAAGCTTCGATATGCCTCTGATATTCCTTCTGTTTGCCCTTCCTGGAAGCCTGGCAGGACCTCGACTGTCGTGCCGCCGATCTCGGGACTCGTGCTCTTCGGTGGGGTATTTTCTCTATTTGTATGGCAAGTCGGCAGAGGGTATGGTGCCTTGATGTAAGCTTCCTTTCTTTCTGGTGTGGGCGACGGCCGTGGGCATTTATGGCGACGTGACGGGTGCTGTTGTACGATCCTCGGGGGGCTCGCCACCATCTTCGGAGGAGAGGCACGGCTTCTTTGGTGGTTGGTACTTCGATTTGTGCTGAGGGCCGAGTTGGGAAGATGGAGACCGCTTGCAGCGGACCCGCCTCGTTGCGGCTTGGCTATGCGGAGGAGGGCTGAGCTCGGTTCCAGGCCAAGGGAGGGCCCATCTTTGACCGAGCTCGGGCCGACAGAGGTGGATGAGGCGCGCCCAGCTCAGGGGACATGGCCTTGAAGGGACGCCACGTGGCGGAGGACGCTTGAGCTCAACTCCGGAGCACGGGGCCCAACCTCGAGCTTGGAAGGTCTGCCTCTGGTGGGACTTAAGCTCGGCTCCGACCTAGGCGTCCGACTTAGCGGGGACCGACCTGGCGGAGGACGGAGCCGGGCTTCGACGGACGGCACCGTTGGCATCGGGGAGCTCGGCCCGGCGAAGGGGCCGATAGTGGGAATCCAGCATGGCGTCCGATGAGGGCTCCACGTTAGGCTCCTTGCTCCACGTCAGCGATCCGGTCACATCAGGGTGACTAGCATGACGTGGAGCTTTTCGTAAAGCAATAGGTAACTCAAAAGGAGAATCAATAGAGGGGTCAAAATATTACCACTTATCTCAGATGGAGGCAAGGACGAAGGAGATGAAGCTGGAACAGGGGATAAAGACTGGGATTCTGGAGAATGCATGTAGAGCTGTGCTCGAGTTGGAGTGATAGGATATTTTGGAGTGTCATCAGCATGATCTCTATGGTTTCATTAGGAGCATTGGGCTCAGGATTATCCCTTTGATTAGGACATTAGGAATAGAGGTGATCCCCATAACAAGATTATCAAAAACATCCAACATGGTCTCCCCCTCTCGACCAGCAAAGGAATACCTGAGTTGGGAGAGGATCTGAGTAAAGAGGAAAAGTCAGAAGAGCCACTATAAAAAGGTTCGAATTTTCGAAAAGTAACATCCATACTGACTAAGAGCTTCCGTTCAGATGGACACCAGCACTTATAGCCCTTTTTAGTGAGAGAATATCCGATGAAAATATACTTTAGGGCACGAGGATCAAGTTTATCCATAGATGGTTGGTGATTCTGCATGAAACAAACACAATCGAATATACGAGGAGAAACAATATAAGAAGTAACTTCGGTGAGAAATGTGACAGGAGTTTTATACCCTAACACCTGAAGTGGCATCCGATTGATCAAGTAGGCTACTGTAAGAACAGCTTCATTCCATAAAAACTTTGGCACATTCATGGTAAACATTAAACACCGAGTCACTTCCAATAAATGTCCATTTTTATGCTCGGCAACTCCATTTTGTGCAAGGGTGTCAACACAAGTAGTTTGATGAATAATACCATAAGATGATAAATACTCATCAAACTCCTTATTCACATATTCAGTTCCATTATCCGAGCGAAGAATTTTCAAAGTAGTAGCATATTGAGTAAAAACCATCTTATGAAAATCCTTGAAACAAGAAAAAATTTCATTTTTATTCTTCATTAGGTAGACCCATGTTGTTCTGCTATAATAATCAATAAAGGTCACAACCACCTGTAACCAAAGATGAAAGTTGTTCCACATGGGCCCATACATCAGAATGAACAATTTGAAAAGGTGCAGAACTTCTATTACTTGAAATTGGATAAATACTACATGTGTGTTTAGCAAACTCACATGCATCACAAACCAAAAGATGTTTGTCGATGTTACTGAACTCAGAGGGATAAATTTGTGCCATAAGAGTAAAAGGAAGATGACCAAGCCTATAATATAGTAGCAATAATTTAGACTTCCGTGACTTAGATGCAGCAGCCATGTATCCAGCCTTTGAACAGCCATCTTCCAAAACATACAACCCATCACGTATTATTCCAGTCCCAAGTTTCTTCCCTGTTCGAGCTTCCTGAATAACATAGTTATGTTCATTGAAAGTTACAGAACATTTAAGATCACGAGTGATAGAATTAATAGATAATAGGTTAATAGAAAATGTTGGAATATGCAGAACAGACTGAAGAGGTAAACTAGGTGTACAGTGAATAGATCCTTGTCCAGAAATTCTAGAGACCGAACCATCAGCTAAATGCACAGTGATATGGCCGTTACGCTGATGTGGCGTATCTCAGGTTCCGCCGGACGTGGTCCGAACCACGTGGATTTTTTCGGCGAGCGATATCGGATACGGGTCCACCTCGGTCGAAGTCGAGCACTCCTCTGCGCTCTGCCAGGTGTCCGCCCAGGAGGGGTCCACCTCGACCGAAGCTGGCGGCCCCTTGCTCCCTCGCCGGGTGGCGCCCGGAGACGGTTCCACCTCGGTCGAGGTCGAGCCGGGCCCTCCTGCTCCTTCGCCAGATGGCGCCCGAATACGGGTCCACCTCGGTCGAAGTCGAGCACTCCTCTGCCGCTCCGCCAGGTGTCCGCCCAGGAGGGGTCCACCTCGGCCGAAGCTGGCGGCCCCTTGCTCCCTCGCCAGATGGTGCCCGGAGACAGTTCCACCTCGGCCGAGGTCGAGCCGGGCCCTCCTGCTCCTTCGCTAGATGGCGCCCGGATACGGGTCCACCTCGGTCGAAGTCGAGCACTCCTCTGCCGCTTCGCCAGGTGTCTGCCCAGGAGGGGTCCACCTCGGCCGAAGCTGGCGGCCCCTTGCTCCCTCGCGGGTGGCACCCGGAGACGGTTCCACCTCGGCCGAGGTCGAGCCGGGCCCTCCTGCTCCATCGCTAGATGGCGCCCGGATACGGGTCCACCTCGGCCGAAGTAGAGCACTCCTCTGCCGCTCCACCAGGTGTCCGCCCAAGAGGGGTCCACCTCAATCGAAGCTGGCGGCCCCTTGCTCCCTCGCCGGGTGGCGCCCGGAGACGGTTCCACCTCAGCCGAGGTCGAGCCGGGCCCTCCTGCTCCTTCGCCAAATGGCGCCCGGATATGGATCCACCTCGGCCAAAGTCGAGCACTCCTCTGTCGCTCCGCCAGGTGTTCGCCCAGGAGGGGTCCACTTCGGCCGAAGCTGGCGGCCCCTTGCTCCCTCGCCAAATGGCGCCCGGAGATGGTTCCACCTCGACCGAGGTCGAGCCGGGCCCTCCTGCTCCTTCGCCAGATGGCGCCCGGATATGGTCCACCTCAGCCGAAGTCGAGCACTCCTCTGCCGCTCCGCCAGGTGTCTGCCCAGGAGGGGCCCACCTCGACCGAAGCTGGCGGTCCCTTGCTCCCTCGCCGGGTGGCACCCGGAGACGGTTCCACCTCGACCGAGGTCGAGCCGGGCCCTCCTGCTCTTTCGCCAGATGGCGCCCGGATACAGGTCCACCTCGGCCGAAGTCGAGCACTCCTCTGCCGCTCCACCAGGTATCCGCCCAGGAGGGGTCCACCTCGCCGAAGCTGGCGGCCCCTTGCTCCCTCGCCGGGTGGCGCCCGGAGACGGTTCCACCTCGGTCGAGGTCGAGTCGGGCCCTCCTGCTCCTTCGCCAGATGGTGCCCAGATACGGGTCCATCTCGGTCGAAGTCGAGCACTCCTCTGCCGCTCCGCTAGGTGTCTGCCCAGGAGGGGTCCACCTCGGTCGAAGCTGGCGGCCCCTTGCTCCCTCGCTAGATGGTGCCCGGAGACTGTTCCACCTCGACCGAGGTCGAGCCGGGCCCTCCTGCATCTTCGCCAGATGGCGCCCGGATACAGGTCCACCTCGACCGAAGTCGAGCACTCCTCTGCCGCTCCGCCAGGTGTCCGCCCAGGAGGGGTCCACCTCGGCCGAAGCTGGCGGCCCCTTGCTCCCTCGCCGGGTGGCGCTCGGAGACGGTTCCACCTCGGCCAATGTCGAGCCAGGCCCTCCTGCTCCTTCGCTAGATGGCGCCCGGATACGGGTCCACCTCAATCGAAGTCGAGCACTCCTCTGCCGCTCCGCCAGGTGTCCGCCCAGGAGGGGTCCACCTCGGTCGAAGCTGGCGGCCCCTTGCTCCCTCGTCGGGTGGCGCCCGGAGACGGTTCCACCTCGGTCGAGTTCGAGCTGGGCCCTCCTGCTCCTTCTCCAGGTGGCGCCCGGATACGGGTCCACCTGGCCGAAGTCGAGCGCTTCTCTGTCGCTCCGCCAGGTGTCCATCCATGAGGGGTCCACCTCGGCCGAAGCTGGCCCTGCATAGTAAGGCCTCCGGAAGTGGGGGCGCAAGTTTCAAAATCGCCACTCGGGCAGCGCGCGCCGTGCCTCGCGAGGAGCGCCGGTACGGTCCGCAGTGACGCGTGAAACCTCGTTTACATCGGCCCGACGGGTTCCGCAACCGAGAAGCGGAGTCCTGGCAGGCAGGAGCCAGCAACGAACATCGTCAATGCCTGGGAAGGAGAGCACCCACGCTCGGCCCAAGGCCTGGCTAGTATCTTCCCTCTCCCATTTTTCTCGCTGGGCTCGGCAAGCAAGACAAGGAGGCCATCGGGTTCCCGGACCCGAAGGGAAAGGAAAAGAGAGAGAGAGAGAGAGGAAAAAGTGAAGGCTGAGAGGGAGCCTCCCGGGGGCGGAAGCCGGAGGCAATGTGATGGGATAAAAGGATAGGAGGAGCGGATAGCCAAGTAAGTGGAAAAAGGGCAGGAAAAAAGAAGGCATCGAGAGAAGGATCCAGGGACCCGAGGGGAGTCCTTCGGCATGAGCTCGGTGAAGGAGCTGGGCCCAATTTCCACTCTTCCTAAGACCTCTTTTGTTAAGATCTTCTCTAAGTCTGGGGCTCCTTCGAGGACCCACCTTAGGGATTCTGTTCCATCTCGCCGTTCTCTAACTTGATCATCGGAGCTCCCTCGTCGAGACCCCCGGCCAGGGTTTCTGACATTGTTTTGTAGGACCGGAAGCTTGGAGACCTTGAGGTGAGACGGTCTGAGACCGGTAGCAGCTTTGAAGCTACAGGCCGTGGCGATGAGATCGGCAACATAGATTTATTGATTATACTAGGAGAGTAAGAGATGAAATTACTAGATGATCCAGCCATATGACTGGATGCTCTAGAATCAATAATCCAAGAATTATTACGGAAGCTAATGCAATTAAATGCCATACCCTGTATGTCTGGACTTATATGAGCAAAGTTACCATAATGACTGGAAGAAGCATTATTTTGAGAAGAAACAGTATTGGTTGAAGCTTCAAGACTGGATCTGAACTGATGAAGGGCTCGCAACTCATCCATAATAACAGAGACCGTATGAGTAGTAATATCTCCAGGTGCAGCAACAGTAACTGTGGATAGAGATATCCCCAGGTGCAGTAGTTTGATATGCAAAACCATTACCACAAGCACCACGACCTCCTCTCCCTCTGCTACGAGCACCTCCTTGACCTCCTGGAGTCTTACTACGAAGCTCAGGGCAGTAGGGTCTAATATGACCAGGCTAATGATAATGGTGACAAATCTTATCATGCATGAAGGCAGAGGAAGAAACATGAGTAGCTCGTGAAGATGATTGCTGTGAGGATTGGGCAATACCAACAGCAGATAGTGCAGATCGAGATGGAGCTCCAAAAGTGGAGGACATGGTTTGTAATCGTGTTTCTTCACTGGCAATAAAAGAAATAGCCTCATCCAAAGTTGGCCACTCTTTCGCTGCAAGTATTGTGGCTTGTCTGTGTTCAAACTCAGGGTTTAAACCATGAAGAAAATCAGCAATTCTTCGTCTATCAATCCATTTCTGTACAGCCTCAGCATCTTCAAAACAAGCCAAAGAGAGTGGATCAAAAAAATCTAGATCAGACCATAGCCTTTTAATGTCAGATATATACTCAACAATGGACATACTCCCTTGTTTCAGATCCTTAAGCTCACATTGTATCTTGTGAGCTTGCATGGTATTTCCCTGTTGAGAATACATTATTGCCAAAGCAGTTCAAATTTCATATGCACTTGCTAACTTCTCCACAGTCTTAGCCACTGTGGAGTCATAGAACCCAACAACCAAGCTGACACCAAGGAATTATTATTCTTCCATCTTTTTGCATCAGTTTCCATTCCATCATGCCTTTTTAACTCACCTGTAATAAATCCTTCGAGATCTCTAGACTCCAAGATGAGGCGAGCATGACGGGACTAACTCAGATAGTTTTCTGATACATCCAGTTTAATATTGTTGGTTTGAAGAGCAGAACTAAAATTTTCTCCTCCAAATTATTCATATTTCTCTATATAAGTCTATTTAAGATAACCTCAAGATCATTCAAAGACAGTGTAATTGGATTCATCATGCTAAAAAAATATTGTTCTAAAAATAATTATAATAATTCAAAGTCAAAAAGCAGAGAAAAAAAAAAAAAATCCTTACTTGAGATAACACTAGCGGCATACTCAGCACTTCGCAGGTATTTTATAAGTATCATTATCCTCGGTGTCGCCAAGGGATTGGCTTATCTCCATGAGAACTGTAGAGAGTGCATCATTCATTGTGACATAAAGCCTGAAAACATACTTCTTGATGTTGACTTTTGTCCGAAGGTGGCAGATTTTGGTATGGCAAAGCTCCTAGGGCAGGATTTCAGCAGGGCACTAACAACCACAAGAGAAACTCTGGGCTATTTAGCACCAGAATGGATATCGGGCTTAGCTATCACTCGGAAAGTAGATGATGCTCTTTGAAGTCATTTCAGGAAGGAGAAATAGAGAGAAATCCCACTGTCCGGTCGGGATTGAAGGGAAGGAAGTCGACCGGCAATCAAAGCGGCGCTGGCAGAAGATTAGGAGAGGAAAGAGGCGGCGGAGACTTCTAGCGGCGTCGGCGGTGCGACGGCCACAGCGGCAACGGCGGCAGCGACGTGGCAACGGCGGTGCGACGACCGCAGCGGGAACAGCGGCAGCGACAGGAGGCAGAGATCCCTCTGTCCGGTCCGGTGGCAACGGCGGTGGAGGCTTCTAGCGGCGACGGCGGTGCGACGGCTGCAGCGGCAATGGCGGCGGCGACGATGTCCGATCCGGTCCTCCTTCCTCTGCTAGGGCACTGTTCGGAGGTTTAGGGATGATGAAGAGAGGTCTAATCGGAGAGAGATGAGAGGTTTAGGGATGATGAAGAGAGGTCTAATCGGAGAGGGATGAGAGGTTCAGGGATCAGGGAATGGAGAAGAGAAGAGAAGGGTGGATCGAATGCTCCGATACCATGATACATCTGAGGTTTGGAATAACCCCAATACCCTGCGAGGGTATTCCAATGAATTTATTAAAAGATAAAAAGAAATATATGAAATGTTACAGCTCAATCAAATTTCAAGTGGTATTGGATCTATATCAAATATCATATATCATGCCAATAAATTTCATATATTTTATTTGAGGCATGCTTAGTTTTCATATGCATGGATGCAGGAATTCGTCACCTACTTGGAGGAACAAGTTCACAACCTTCTTCAAGCAAGCCCCGCGCAATGCAATAGTGCAGCTAAAACCATGGACAGGCTAGGAAAAAAATAAAAATTTCTTGTACAAAAGTTTTTCTGTTCTTTTCTCTCTCTATTTGAGATAAAGAAATTTTGTTCATCCATTGAATGTAGTCTGGACTGCTGGAGGAGAAGGAGAAAATAACAGCACTTTAATATTGTTTCTTTAACTTTAAAACATGCTGGTTTAAATGCAGCTTAAACAGGATGATTGTTGGCTTCCGTGGAGGTAGCAGTGAGCAGAACGATGGTCTTAAATTTGATATTAAACCAGTACAACCCGAACTGAAGTTATTCCGATCAGGCCTGGATTCAAAAATATGACTCATTTTGAACATGGTTTCGATTTCCATCCCTAAATTTCCACCCTCAAGCTTAACCCCACCCAATCCTAAATTAGCACACCCCCCCCCCAAAAAAAAAAAAAAATCCGACAAATTGATGAAGTTAATATCACACTCGACCCCTTGAATGGAAATGAATTAGCTTTGGATTCATTTTTTTTTTTTTGACCCAATTCAACCTCGGGATTGGTGCATTGAGACACCGCTCATCAAGTGGCACTACAGTAAAAGATGAAAAGCCCACAGTAAAATGATGAAGATTCTGTAATCCGTCGATGCTTTTCATCATCCTCCGCAATCCATCGACGCTTTTAAGCATCGTCAAGTACCGGAAGTTTACTGATGCTTAAAAGAGTTAGCGATTTCTAAAAGCGTCGTTAAATTATATCACTATCGACGCTTCTAAGCATCGCCGGATTTTCAAAATCCCTTTTCCACCCCCCACATCCCTCCCGAGCCGTCGAACCTCCTCCTCGTCCTCCTCCGCTCGATCCGTCGACGTAGCACCACCACCACCTCCTCCTCCTCCTCATCCGATCAGTAGTTCCTCCATCGATCCGTGCCCTAGATCCCACGCGATCCACCGGCGCAACCTCATCCTCCACCGATCCCTTCCTCCTCCGACCGGTAGCTACTTCGTCTCTTCCATCAACTCTTCGCACGCCGGCCATCTTGATCCCTCTCTGTTCATCAAATCCATGGATTTGTTTTTGGTATTTATTTTATTTTAAGATTATGAATTTTGATATTTAAATTTGGATTCGGTAATATGAACAAGTACTTATTTATTTTTTAATGGATATATAATAGATTTGGATTCTTTGTTATATTTTATTTAGTGTGGATTTGTATAAATATAAATTATAATTATTGCTGGCTTTGAATTTTTATAGGCTGTGCCGTCAATATCATGATTATATTATATTTCAAATTTCGGGCATGAGAAGCATAATTAAAAATGTAAGTGCAAAACGTATAATTAAAAATTATAATTATTGGCTTTGAATTGTTGGCAGGGCTGTGCCGCCGGTATCTAAGATTAGATTGTTGTGAAGGGATGACACATGCACAAGGACGGAAGGAGACGAGGTTCTCTTGTGTCTCATTTGAATCCTATGGAATCGGCTTACAAGTTCTGGTGGTCAGAGTAAAAGCCAAGAAAAAGATGCCAAATTTTGTTGTGTTTTGTGGAAGGTGGGGGGGGGGGGGGGGGGTCCCGTTGGCAATGTACACCAACGTCTTTACCTTGGCAAAGCTGTGGTTTGATCTAATTGTGTCCTTCTGGCCTGCATTATTTGTAGGACAACTTGGGATAAGTGATGGAATAAAGCTATTCAGCCAGAGAATGCATGAATGTTATAAGAATTTAATTTTCTAAAAAGAATTAATTTTTGGGATATTGGAGCATACCTCCTTGGATTTTTGTGATAGATAAAATTGATGGTGACTTGATGACAACACTAGGCATTCACATAGATGAAGTTGTATTTTTTAAAAGAAAGATATTTTAAAATTTTAAATCAGATGATTTGAGGGGATATATAAATTCTTAACAAGGATTTAGCGCATGATAAAAGAATTAACGTTGCTAAAATATTGATGGTAAACCGTGGTTTTGTCCAATGTCTACACCTGTCTTTATTTAGCCAAAGAACAAGGGCCATGATTTCTGGTTAATAACTAGAAATTCTGGATTGAAGACTTAGATGGTGCATCTCTATGTATTTATATTTCGATAATAATACATAGATTGGTCTCCCTCCTTTTTTCTTAACAAAAAAAATGTCAAATCTTAAAAAAATCAATAAATTTGAAACAAAATATTTTGATGATATATTCCTATATCAGGTTTACAGTAACACATCCTTGGCAGAGCATTAGAAATTAAGATAACAGCCATCAATATTGGATCAAGTTCACCATTCTCCAATCTCATAATGCTAACATAAAAAATACCATAATAGAGGTCCAATGTATGAAACAAAAACCATTTATGATTGAGGTTTGCATGTTATTTTGGATGATCGTTTTGATGGCTTTAACATTATATCAAAAAATTAGATTCATATTTTTACATGCTACCGGAAAAACTTATAATCATATTAACAAGCTGGTCAAAAATGGAGAAGCTAATTGGTGATGCTTGGTGTTGCTGCCCGGATCGTCGTGGCCCGTACTGCTAGTTGTGCCGGGTGTTCCGCGTACGCCCGCGGGAGATGCCTCCGGTGCCTCGGGACCTATAAGAAAGCCAACGTCAGTGATCCGGGCCGGGGATTCCGGCGGGGGCACTCCAACGATCAAGTAGTGACGATCCAGGGGAACATATCCTCCTGGTCGAGCCCCTCTCTATGAGCTCCATGCTAGGAGGAGTGAATATAGTGTATGAGAGTGCGAGTGAGCTGGGAGATGTGGTGGCCGAGGTAGTCTTGCCCTTCTGTCTGGCCTCTCCCCTTTCTCCTCTTTCTCTTTGTGGTGGTTGTGTTATTCTTGCTTAGAATTGGAATTGAAAAACGAGTGTTACCTCCCCTTTGCTTATACTGGTTGGGTCCTTTTTTCGTGGCTTGCCTCGGGGTCATCCCATGTTGTTAGATGGGTATGACGTGATATCGTGCCGTGAACGGTACGCTTTCTTTATTGGATATCTGGAGAAGCTTCCATAAGCCTCTGACATTCCTTCGATTTGCCTTTCCTGAAAGCCTGGCAGGGCCTCGACTGTCGCGCTGCTACTCTCGGGAATCGCACTCCTTGGTGGGGTCTTTTTCTTGGTCGTACGGCAAGCCGGTAGGGGGCATAGTGCCTTGATATGAGCTTCCTTTCCTCCTGGGGTGAATGGCGGCTGTGGGCATTAATGGTGACTGGCGGGTGCTGTCGTATGGTCCTCGGAGGGCCCGCCACCGTCCTCAGATGGGAGGTGCTGCTTCCTTGGCGGTTGACATCTTGATTTGCATTGGGGGCCGAGCTAGAAAGATGGGGCCCACTCGCAGGGGACCCGCCTTGCAACGGCTCGGCTATGCGGAGAGGGGCCAAGCTCGGAACCAGGCCAGAGGGGCCCAGCCTTGACCGAGCTCGGGCTGGCTGAAGTGGATGAGGCACGCCCAGACTAGG
Organism: Areca catechu; assembly: GCA_021397845.1. Taxonomy (NCBI): domain Eukaryota; kingdom Viridiplantae; phylum Streptophyta; class Magnoliopsida; order Arecales; family Arecaceae; genus Areca; species Areca catechu. The sequence continues at coordinate 20,266,056 of CM038049.1, read as the reverse complement.
GGACCCGACCTCGAGGGGGCTCCTCGTGGCGGAGGAGGCTTGAGCTCGACTCCGGACCGCGGGACCCGAGCTCGGGCTTGAGAGGTCTGCCTCCATTGGCATTTGAGCTCGGCTCCGACCTAGGCATCTCGACCTGGCGGGTACCGACCTGGCCGATGACGGAGCCCAGCTTTGACGGGCGGCCCCGTTGGCATGGGGGAGCTCAGCCCGGTGAAGGGGCTTATGAGTGGGATCCCGCGTGGCATCCAATGAGGAGTCCATGTCAGGCTCTTTTCCTTACGTCAGCGATCCGGTCACATCATTTGGGCATATCTCCTTGGCTACAGTTGAGGCATATAAGGTTGGTGGGTATTATAATTTTTTTTTTGAAGGTTGGGAGAAATCATGGTATAGTGTCTACAAACAATTAATATTTTGAAAAAAATTATATTGAGTTTTGGAAGCAAACTATATATTAAGCCATGTTTTCTTATCAGGTATTTGCTCGGAGAGTAAAGAAGCTCTATAACCAATATCAAAATTGGTTTAAGGTTTGTATATGGAGGCTATGATGATTATGCGATGTATGTTTGGCTGATTCAACTGTTTCTAATGGCAACAATCTTGGATAGCCTTCTTTTGTAGGCAATCGATTGTAGTCGTTTTGATTTAGTTACAAATTAAATAGTATATAACTGAGCTTCCTCCTTATTTTTTATTATTTAGCGTTCTTTTCCTTAGTAGATGATTTCTGTTTCTTTATAAATTTTTTATTATATACCTGCATCTTACCGAACATGTTATGCTTTAAGGTTAGTTTCATTATTGCAAATCTTTTATTTCAATACCATCTTTAGCTTTGTTATGATCAATTATGATTTTTTAAATATTTTTTAAAAAACTTGCATTGCATAGAAACATAGACCTGTCAAGTGATTAAAGTACATATTCTACAGCATCCGTACAATTATTTTATTTTTGTACGGATGGGAGAAATATGTACAGTGGTCAATTAAATGTCTAGTTTGAACAGTTTGAGAATTGCAAATAATTTTATAGGTGCTTACAGTAATCAAATGGTATGGATAGAGTTCCAGATATATTTCGGATAGCATTTTCTTTTAGTTCTCCTCATACATATTTATTTATATGGGGAGAACTAAGAGAAAATGCTGCCGAGATTTTTTTGGAACTTCTATTGCGTATCCTTTGGTTACTGTAAATGACATATATAATTAATACAATTCTTGAATGGGATAGGATCTCTTTACCTATTAGTTAGTGATATGGTACATTTAATAATACTGTAATTGATCTATTGAATAAATTTATTTTAAATTTATTCTGTTCTTATAAATATTTGTTTATTTCAGTTAGTTTTATCTTACAATGGATAAGAGTTGGATAACTAAATCGAGGAATAACAAAGAATATCCGGATAGAGTACAGAATTTTATTAGATTTGGTATGGAGAGAAGTAGTATCAATGGAAAGATTTTATGTCCATGCCAAAAATATGTAAATTATAGTTTTCTATATCCAAATATTGTTGAAGAATATTTGGTATAGAATAATTTTTAAGAGGTTATATAGAGTGGTTTTTTCATGGAGAGTTAAGGCTACAATCTACATGTAACCAAACCTCTAACATGAAACATATACCTAATTTTGGATCCAGTAACCAACTATAGAGTGGTTTTTTCATGGAGAGTCAAGGCTACAATCTACATGTAACCAAACCTCTAACATGAAACATATACCTAATTTTGGATCCAGTAACCAACAGAAAAATCTTGCAAGAGATGATGATATCAGGGGTTTGCTCAGAGATACTTTTGAATACGGTGCTCAACATCCTGGAGATTGCAGTGGAGGACAAGTAGTAACTGGGTTACCTGAGGATCCTATATTTACTGAATCTATACATGATGGAGAGCCGATATCCCCAACTAATGTTGGAACATATCGTTATCAAAAGCTGATAAGGGATGCAGATCAAGAATTATATGCCGGTTGCAAGAACTTTTCAAAAATTTCTTTTCTTGTACATTTGTTTCATATAAAATACTTGAATGGATGGTTTGGCAAGAGTTTTACTATGTTGCTCAAGTTGTTAAAGGATGAATTTCCTGAAGGTACTAATTTACCAACATCTTGTTATGAAGCCAAAAAACTAGTAAAAGAATTGGATCTTGGATACGAAAAGATTCATAGCTGTCCAAATGATTGTATATTATATTGGAGAGAACATGCCAATCAAGAGTCATGCATGTGTGTGGATGTTCATGATGGACGAAGCAAAAAAAAAATGAGAGTGAGGGATTAGATGAATTGGATGTAACACAAATTAAACAAAAGCCGGTGAAGGTATTACGTTATTTTTCTCTTATACCTAGATTGAAAAGGATCTATGCATTATCAAAGACAGCTTCGTCAATGAGATGGCATGATGAAAGCCGTACAAAAGATGGAATGCTGAGACACCTAGTGGATAGTTTAGCATGGAAAGCATTAGATGACAAACATCTTGATTTTGCATCTGATGCTCGAAATGTCAAGCTGGGTTTAGCCAGTGATGGGTTCAATCCATTTTGGACCTTAAGTTCTGTCTATAGCACCTGGCCAGTTGTTCTGATTCCTTATAATTTGCCACCATGGATATGCATGAAACAGTCTTCACTTATTTTATCAATGATCATTCCAGGTGATAAGGGTCCAGGCAATGATATTGATATTTTTTTACAACCTTTAATAGATGAATTGAAACAATTGTGGGAGGGTATCAGTACAATTGATGCTTCGAATGACCAAACATTTAATCTGCGGGCAGCTCTATTATGGACTATTAATGATTTTCCTGTATATGCTAATTTATCTAGCTGGAGCACTAAGGGACGAGTTGCATGTCCTTCTTGTAGTGAATCAACACATTCAATTTAGTTAAAACATGGAGAAAAGTTCTGTTATATGGGACATCATCAATGGTTGGAGGCAAATCATCCATTTTGATTTCATAAGGATTTATTTGATGGTACTATAGAGCTAGGATCTGCTCCAATTCTATCTTCTGGTTCTGATATTCGTAGACAAATGCTTGGTATTAGACACAGTTACGGCAAGATGACAAAGTCCTCTAAAAGTTAGGAAGAGATGATGTTGAGACTTCAGTACAAGAAGAAGTATCGAAGAAAGTCAATACTTGCACCTTAGATACAGCAGTGTTCGAGGATGCGGATCATTTCTTTGAAGTTGAAAATGATGATGATATAATCATAGTATCTACCCATCATCATACTAAACAATTATAGAAGAAAAGAAGCATATTCTTTGACTTACCTTATTGGGAGCATAATATACTCCGGCATAATCTTGATGTTATGCATATAGAAAAGAATATTTGTGATAATTTGATTGGAACAATATTAAATCTTGATAGAAAGACTAAAGATAACATGAAGGCGCATCTTGATTTAAAAGAAATGGACATCCAACATGAACTTCATCCACAAGTGCTTGCAAATGATAGAACTTATATCCCTCATGCATGTTATACAATGTTTAGTCGAGAAAAAGATCTCTTCCTAGCAGTTTTAAAGAATATCAAGGTTCCGATGGATATGCATCAAATATTTCATGATGTGTGAATCTGGAAGAGTGAAAAATTTCAAATATTAAAAATCATGATGGACATATACTAATGCAAGATATTCTTCCATTGGCTTTAAGGTCGTCAATGCCGAAACAAGTTATTACTGTTGTTTTTCAGTTATCATCATTCTTCAAGGCATTATGTTCTAAGGTTCTTGATCCTCAGGAGCTTGATCAGTTACAGTCTCAAGTCATACTTATGTTATATCAGATGGAAAAGATTTTTTCTCCTGGATTTTTTATGATTATGGTTCATCTACTCATTCACCTAGCTTCGGAAGCTAAATTTGGTGGACCGGTACAGTACAGATGGATGTATCCTATCGAGAATTAATGTTGTAAAACTAAAATTTCATAATTTAGATATCTTTTATTATTTAATATGATATAAATATCATACTTTTTGAAGGTATCTTCTATGTTTGAAGGATTATGTACGAAACAAAGTCCATCTTGAGAGCTCAATAGCAGAGGGATATATTGCTGAAGAGTGTTTAACATTTTGTTCAAGATATCTCGAAGGTGTAGAGACTGTATTCAATCGACCTCAATGTCATGGTGATACTGTGGAGAATAAAGATCTATACAAATTTGCATCATCCAGAAGATTTATAGGAAAAGCTGAAAGTATTGTTCTTGACCATAAATCCTTGTCACAAGCACATCGTTATGTATTGCTACATAGTGACATAATATCTGACTATCGCAGGTTAGTCTATCTACACATGAAAAATACTAAATATTAGACATATTGTTATCAAACTTATATTTGATTGTCATGCAGTGAATTTTTAGCTGTACAATGACAAGCCAATCATTCAACTCGTCCTAATCCAAGGATTGAACAAGGATAGTTGGTTGAGTTATTCCCTAATTGGCTTGCCAATCAGGTTAGTATATATAAGTAATATAATAATTTTTTTATACATTTAATATCGAATAAGTGATCGATAATTGATATTATATTTTCTAGGTATCGATATCGATGGAGAAAAATAATTCAGCAGAACTAATAGCACTTGCCTGAGGTCCAAATTATATTGTGAATAAATATAATGATTTTATTATAAATGGCTTTAAATTTCATATCAAGGAGTGCGGGAAACTTAGAAAAACTCAGAACAGTAGTGTTATGGTAGAAGCAGATAGAAAATCTTATTATGGTATACTTAAAGATATTTTGGAGTTGGATTATTATGAAAATTTTAAAGTTGTATTATTTCGATGCGATTGGGTGGATATAAATACACCAAGAGATTTGGAAAAGGACTCAAACGGATTCATACTTGTCAATTTTTCAATATTGATATATATAGGTGTGTTATTGAATGATGATCCATTTATCTTTTCATCTCAAGCTCGACAAATTTTTTATATACAAGACTCGAAAGATAAAGAATGGGCTACTATTATTAAGACAAAACCCAGAGACTTGTATGATATGGGAAAAAGGATGGAAGAAGATGACGATAATACTTACACTCAGTGTATGCCTTATAATATTGTGCCGGATGATCATATAAATGATACAACCATTTTGGTTAGGTTGGATTCCGAAGAAGGTATAACTGGTTGATTACGACAAGTAAGTAGTTTATAAGATGGTTTACATTTTTGCATGAATGATTATATTATCTTTTAAATTACAATTCATTTCCGTTATAATTTGATTATAATGTTGACTGATTTGTTTTTAAATAATGCATGTTAGGTACACCATGCCTCGAAGGAAGCAATTATCAGATGTACAGTTTTAGTTTTTCCAGACCGAGACTGGTACTTCTTCAGCACAGCAGCCCCTCGGATGATGCCATTCGCTCCGAGTCCGCACATCACGATCCTCCTATGGATCATCCTGATGACGAGCCTATCATCGGTGACATACAGATACAGGATAATTTAATAATTTTATCCCATTTCAATTCATACATATGCAATAGTTTTGATATATAATTTTCTATATTTTTTTTGTAGATGGATCTGGGAGACTTAGGCGAAGACGAGGACCCACACTAGTCCATGATGTGTGGTAGTTACCTGAGGGCGAGAGGATAGTTATAGAGTACAACAAGTTAGGGTAGCCTATTAAGAAAGCTGCTAGCTTGTTGACCAGTTTTCTGGGGACAGTAGCACGCCGGGATCAGCTATGTCCCCTGAATTATTCGAAGTGGAACGACATGCTTCCTGCATATAAAATAGAGATGCTACGAGTTGTACAAGTAAAAAAATTGATATATTATTTTATATCTTAGATTTTTAATAATTGAATTGCTTATTTCATTTAAGACTTATTTTATTATTTATTTAAATTGTAGAGCAAGTTCGTTCTCCCTTCAGATTCTTCTGATTTTGTGCTTAAGTCTCTCAATCGCAAGTGAAAAGAATATAGGACGAAGTTGAAAGGAGACTACAAGCGAGAGGGTAGGATAGAGGAGCAGGTTGCAGCTACCTGTCCTCCTGATGTTCACCCTCATCAGTGGAGGGAGCTGTTGCACTATTGGTTCTCCGAGAGGGCACAGGTTGTGTAGCATCATCAAACACTTCGAAATTTATTAATTTTCACTCGTCATAATTATATTTATACAATATATAACAGAGTTTTAATTTTATTTTGTAGACATATTCTGCTATTGGTAGAACTGCACGAGCAGCTCAGTCTGTTCCTCATACAACGGGATCCAAGAGTTATGCACGGCTCAGGCATGAGTTTGTATGTTTCTCATCCTATAATACTTTTAGTATACTTTTAGTTTTAACATCATATATCATGCATGTCCATGTATCATAGTACGGGGGTATAAGATGTGTTATTTTAAATTTTTTTGTAATATTTATTCTTTATATAGGCTGATCAGCAGGGGAGGGAGCCTGGTGAGGTGGAGTTATATCGGATGACTCACGTTCACCATGATGGCAGTTTTGTTCGGGAGGAGTCCAGAGATATATATGTAATTTTTAATTTATATTATATAATGATTTATATTTTTATTTTATTAAGTATTGATATATATATATATTTATAAAATATAGGATAGGGCCACCTCTATGATCTCCAAGCATGTTGGCGAGGGTACATCATCTACTCAGAGCAGTCGCATCGAGGCCGAGGTATTCTCGGAGTTGATGGGACCAGAGCGTCCTGGACGAGTGAGGGATTATGGGATTGGAGTTATCCCTACTCAGTTATCTGAGATGAGTAGATATACTCGGGATATTAGAGAGAGTCATGATCAGTCATATGTTCGTCGACTCCAGGAGGAGATAGCAGAGCTCCAACAGACACGTGATGCAAACAGAGCAAAGCATGATGCAGATAGAGCAAAGATGCAGACTATTAGGTCTCAGTTAGAGCATGTTACATCTGCACTGCATATATTCATGTCATCTTAGATAAGTAATTATTTATTAATTTTGTATGTATCTAATAATTTATAATATATATAATGTATGTATCATAATTCCTGATGTATATCTTGTACGTTCCTGGTGCATCTGCGAGTCGCAGACCTGACGACGACCAGCCTCCCACGGATCAGTGATGCCAGCTTTTTTTTTATTATTTTTATATGTCTTTTTGTTTATTTGAACTTGTATTGATACTTTTTATATATATATATAAAACTTTTTATGATTGGTTTGTGTTTGTGTATGTTGGGTGTGATACAGGTTTTAAAGTTTCATTTGTTTTTGTTTGTTGGACTTGATACAGGTTTAATGTTTTCATTTTGATAATGTATACAGGCTGTGTAGTATGTACGTATATAGTAGTATAGCAGTTTAATTTTTTTTAAAAAAATAAAATAAATCTGCCGACGCTTTAAAGCGTCGCTAGGTTTGGAACTGGCGACGCTTTAAAGCATCGCTAGGTTTAAAACGTAGCGATGCTATAAAACGTCGCCACCTGCCGACGCTTTTAAAAAAATCTAGCGACGTTTTAAAGCGTCGAGAAATGCCGACGCTTTTCAAAAACGTTGGCAGGTGGTGTCCCACGCTTACATAGGCGACGCTTTTGCAATGCTTTAAGAAGCGTCGAGAGATTTCTTAGCGATGCTTAAAGGCATCGGGGAAAGGCCAAAAAAAGCGTCGATATCCCTGTTTCACTATAGTGACTAGACATTGAACAGGTAGATAATTTTGCAAACCATTGATTGTGTGAAGAGTTTTTGTTCAAAAAGATATGACCATTTCTTTTTTTGCCATCCAAGCAAAGGCGCTACAAGTTCTTGCCATTTTTTTTTTGGTTTTATTATAGAGAAAGTCCTTGTACGCCACGCTGGTGGAGAAAAAAAAAATGCCACACAATTTAATTACGCATGTAAATCGTATTTTTCAATACACATTTAATGTCTACCTTTTTTTTTCGTTAAAACTTTTGAACAATAAAAATAATTCTTTTTAAAAAAAATTATGATATCCATTGGCATGCATTATGATATCCCTTAGTCTTGGATTATGACATCCATGTATTATAACATCTTGAGATATTTTTATCATTGAAAAAAATTTTAATTTTTTAATAATAAAAATATTTCGATCTTATAACATCATGTGAATAGAGTTATGATATCCTATTTATAAAGAAGTATCATAAGGAGAAAGCATTTTCATCATTTAAGCATACATTTAGTGTTTGCAATTTATTTTTTTATTAAAATTTTTGAATGATGAAAATGTCTTTCCTGTATGACATACTTTTGTGTGAATATGATGTTGATCTTGTATAGAATGTCATAATGTCAAGGATATTTTTGTCATTGAAAATTTTTTAAACTTTTTTCAATGACTAAAATATCTCTCAATCTTATGATACAATGATATTATAATCTAAATCAAAGAATGTCATATCAGGACAAGTCCATTCTTGCATCAATTTTGAAAAAAAAAAAAAAAAAGAGCAGCTTTTCAAAATGGTTCCCCAAAAGATACAATTTGCATAGGAAATCCAGCTATAATTTTAGTATCCAAATGCACAAAAGGAAGGTTTTTGAATATTTTTATAATTATTAGCTCCTAGTAATCATCGTATCCAATTGCACAAAAAGTAGGTTTCTCCGATATTCTCATTATTATTCTCATCCTTTCATGGATGCTATCCCTCCAGGTTATTCTATAAATAGCACCTGTGATAAGTGATAAATGTATCATTTGCCTGCTATATTTTCTATTTTTAAATAAGAAAAGGCATCTCGCCTTCTCTCCTAAAGAAAAATCAATTTAGTCGTCTTATAAGTCCCAAAAAAACAGGGAGAGGAGTATGTATTTTAAATCTATTATTTATAAGAAATTTAATTTTTAATATAGAAATAAAAAATATATCTTTAGCCATTGATGTTCAAGTCTAACCGGTCAAACAATCTAAAAAATATTTATAAATTTTGCTTGCATATAAAAAAAATTTTCAATTTAATTTTAAAAATAAGCTAGTCCAGAAAACTTTTAAAGTTTAATATAACTTTTTTTCTTATGAATAAAGTATAATTGTAAGAGATTTTTTATTTTAATTTGAATTAATTTTATTTTAAAATTATAATTTTAGCTGTATGTTATTATTTTAATTATTTTAATTCATCTTTAGTAATAAGATAGTAATAAATTATATTAATTTTTTAAAGCGACAAATATAATACTACAGCTATCGATCTCCTGCTGATATATATGGAGTAAAAATTAATGAGTGCAATACGGACATGTGACTAAGAAGTATAACTCAGCTTTCTTTCACGAAAAAGTAAAAATTTATTATTCAATTTTTTTTTTTTTTTTTGGTAAAGCAAAAAGAGAAAGAGTTATATATATATATATATCCCTAATTTTTTTACTATCACCACCGATCAACAAAAACTTCAAAATTATTTTATTAATTTTTTTTTAAATTTTATTTTTAAATTAATTAATCAAAAAATATCCAAACCAGGGAACGAATCCTCAACAGTGGCAAAAAAATTTAATCGCTGCTACCAATCCTTCCATGGCTAGTATGGATAAATACAGCAAATACAATAATTTAAACCAAAAACAATATCTATTGACGGTTCCACTACCGCTTGGGAGGTCTTCCTCTTCCTCGGCGCCTTGGAGGAGAAGAAGAGCTATGCTCGCCAGCTTCCTCAGCCTGCGTTGGCGTGGTCTCCGGCTCATCATGTTGGTTCTTCCCATCGTTTCCACCCTGCGAGCTTCCTCGGCGCTTTGGAGGTCTTCCTCTTCCTCGGCGCTTTGGAGGAGAAGAAGAGCTATCCTTGCCAGCTTCCTCGGCCTGCGTTGGCGTGGTCTCCGGCTCATCATGTTGGTTCTTCCCATCGTTTCCACCCTGCGAGCTTCCTCGGCGCTTTGGAGGTCTTCCTCTTCCTCGGCGCTTTGGAGGAGAAGAAGAGCTATCCTTGCCAGCTTCCTCGGCCTGCGTTGGCGTGGTCTCCGGCTCATCATGTTGATTCTTCCCATCGTTTCCACCCCGGGCCACGTCCCCGACGTTCGAGCACACTTTCGGTGGACGACCACGACGTCTAGGCGCCGGTTGGGCTCCATCTCCTCCTTCATTCGCAGGCACAGGCAAATGTCCCCATGATTCAAGATCGCCGCCGACCTGATCTGCGTTCGACTTGGGCTCGACGACATCGCCTACATGGGCGTCGGGCTTCGATTGGGTGGAGTCCGCGCCTTCGTCGTGCATGGGCTTGGATGATCCACCGGGCGCGGCGGCAGCGTTATCGGCGACCAGAAAGCGGCCGGGTTCGGTCTTGACGAACTCCCCCTGGGCGGTGAGCTTGCCGAGGTAGTAAGGAAGGAGCCTGTCGTGCCCGTCCGGGATGTCGTCGTAATTGGATCGAATATAATTAGATATTGCTGCCATGGTAGAGCCTCCTTCCTCTGCTAGGTATCGGATTGCAGAACCTATCATCTGCCCATGCCGATAACGTACGTTAAAAAAGAAAAGAAAAGAAAAAGGGATGCGTTATGTTCGCATACATAATATGGCACCAAAAACTAGAGAGAAAGAGACGATATATACTTCGGCATAGGGAGGATGGTCTGGAGTGCGCCGGCGAGGTCGAGCAGGAGGTTTTCCCACGTCTTCAGAAGCCATTGATTGGCGGCTTTGGCAAGAGGGACAAGGGAAGAAGAGACCAATGAAGAGGAATAAGTGATCGAGAGGAGAAGAATAAGAGGAGGCATATAAAATAGGCGTTTATAAGAGGGAAGAGGCCTCCTGGTCCTTATCCCAAAGATCGTACGATTCCGTTATCGGGCCTAACTAAAAGTAGGCAACTAATAAAAATAAATAATAACCATTGGATAAAGATCCGACGTTAGGATTCCATTGGATGATTAGCCGTCGGAATGTTAACCTACGGAGTATTTGCTTGGGCGGACGAAAGCGAGTTGCACGGTTTGGGTTTGACATGGAATATACTGCTCGCAGCTCTCAGCTTTCCCGAAGCAAACTTTCTACCGCTTCCTTTTCCTCTTTTCTGGGGTTGCCGCTGGGTTTCATAAGCTCGCATGAGATCGTGTCCTGTTTGGGTTCGACCGAGGCTTCCTTCCCTGACACAAATTAGTACGAGAAATCCATTTCATAGAAAGACTGGGAAAGTTTTAACATTTAATAGATTTTATCCATATAATACCGAAGGCAATCGATGATCCTGCATTAATTTTGTCTTGCTTTCAACTTTTCATGCATGGTTCTTCTATATGCATCTATGAAGTTAATTTTAATTTCCTGGACTCAACAAAAGTCATGCTTTCGAATTTCTACAGGACCTTTTGAGTTCTGACCAGTGCCCTGCTGGGTGTAGTTTCACTTGATCAAGTGAACTTGGAAAGAAGATATATAATAGCCGGAGAAGGTTAGAAAAAAAAAAAAAGAAGAAGTTAATTCCTCCTAAAACCAAATTGCCATACCAGTTCATGCAGTGTCGACCTCACGACAAAGCTAGCTAAAGATCATGGAGACTGTTGAATAAGTTCAGCATCAAATGTGAGGCCACATGAGAACAACTAATTTATGAATTACTCTCTATAAAAATAAAAAAAACAAATATATATATATATATATAACAAAGAGTAACAACACGAGCTGCAAAGAGTATGCAAAAATCCTCAGCCATGTTTTGTGCTTAATTTTATTAGCTATTAATTTGTGCTTCTAATAACAACAAACAAGAATTATCAGCGGACATCTTTTTTCCTTGTTCAGCAATAAACATGATCGACGATGTATATTATGACCGGTATTAGATAATGAGAATATATGAATGCTGATTACTTGAAAATAAGCTTACGACAATGTCATATAATAGGATGAAAAATACTGTACACCAATAATCGAGCAGGCAGGAGGTCGCTTTATTTATGCTAGAAACTTCAAAATGTATTCTGTACATGTTTCTTAATTTATTGGCTCTAAAGAACAGAAGCAATCTCTGTACCCAAAAAAAAAAAAAAAAAAGAACAGAAGCGATCGATTATCATATTCTAGATAACATTGCAAAGCTTGGCGTAGAAGGTTGTTTCCTCGAGAAGCTTTCTCAGAGTATCGATATCTTCATTCTTTCTTATAGGCAGCACCCTAGCAACGGCCATATATATGCAACAGTTTTTCAAAAGAAATTACGCATCTGACTCGCAAGACCTGCACCTATCAAGCAATCCACAAAGAAAACCATGAAAATGTTATATATGGAATGAAAAATAAAATTTCAAAGATTTTTTTGACCATTTCAAGTATTTAAATCTACTTTTAAATGTTTTCACTATTGTGATCTCTTTAAAATTTTGACTATTTTAGCTATTGAAATTAAAGAGGTTAGTGGACTAGTTTAATAGCCGGATGGTAATGGATCTTAATCACCTTCCTCTGGCAAGATGCTGTCCGGTGCTCGGGAGGAGGTGGCTTCTGCAAATTCTGGTGGGAAGGCTTCTGCTGTCTCCAAGGGGAAATCATTGCTGATGGACTTGGAACTAGGTACTGTCCATGGAGGGAAAGGGCTGAAGGGTGTTAAGGGAATACAAGGGATCAAAGCTTCGACTGGTGTAATGGATAAAGGAGCTGAGGGGTGTTCGGTTGAGAAGACTATTGATGTAGCTATCCAAGGTGTTCAGGATGTGCAAGGTGGTCAGGTGGTGCAGGGTGTTCCGGTTGCTTAGGGGATAAAGGGTGGTACTGTGAAGCCTGCTGTTTCTGGGAGCATGGACAGAGGACCGAGTGTTCAGCATGAAGTTGATCCCATTCCTGCTGCAGTTGTGCCGGTGCGAATTGGGGAAGCGTTGGAGGCTCCAGGTCATGAAGAAGTTGTTGGGAAGCTATGGGTTGCCTTATTCACTGCTGGTGAATGTACAGAGAAAGGGGGGTTCTAAAACTGGATTTTGTGGAGAGCATTGAGGAGGGCTCCTCCAAGGGGTGTTGAATCTTTGTTATGAAGATCCTATCTTGGAATGTTAGAGGGGCGGGGAAACCCTTCTTTGTCTCTTCGTTTAGTAGACTGTGCCATGTGCATCAACCTAATATTTGTTTGCTCCTGGAAACTTGATTGGATGATTCTAGGGTGCATAGGATTCGGTGCCGGTTACCTAAGAATTAGGATTGTTATGCTATTGACTTTAAGAGGTTATCGGGAGGTATAGTTGTTGCTTGGGATAAGGGGATAGCAAGAATTGATGTGTTCCATAAGTGTGATCAGCAGGTTCTTCTGGTGGTCACTGAAACTCTGGGTCCGACTAGGCTTCTTTCAGGTGTCTATGCTAGCACCTGCTACAAGGAGAAGAGGACTCTTTGGCAGGAATTATTCTTGCTAATTGATCAGGGGATCCCCATTGTTGCTATGGGTGATTTTAATTGTATCACTAAGGTAGAAGAGAAAAGAGGGGATAAACCTTTTGTTCAAAATATGGCAACTAATGAATTTTGCCAATTCTTAGACTCTAATGATTTGCTGGACCTGGAGTTTGTAGGAACCCAGTATACTTTGTGCAATAATAGAGTGGTACGGCTAGGATGTGGGAGAGGTTGGATAGAGCTGTGGCTACTACAAGTTGGCTTACTCTCCATCCCCTGTTTGTGGTGTGTCATCTGGACAGAGTCGTTTCGGATTATTGTCCTCTTCTTCTTTCTACCTCCTCCCTTCATGTTTGAAAGAATATGGCTCTCTTATCCTACCTCCTGGGAGGTGGTGCGGGAGGTGTGGAGGATTCCTACGAGGGGTGATGCCTAATATCGGGTCGCCCGTAGGTTGGAGCTGCTCAAAAGGCGGTTGCACAGGTGGAATAAAGAAGAGGTGGGAAACATTTTTGCCATGATTTAGGAGGTTGAGGGGTTATTCATGAGCTGCAGGAGAAGGAAGATAGGGATGGGGGTTTGCAGCCTGCTGACTTGTCCTCTCTGCATTCTACCTTGGCTTCCTATCACTCCCTTCTTACCCAGCAGGAGATCTTATAGAGATAGAAATCCAGAGTCCAGTGATTGGCAGAGGGAGATAGGAACACTCGTTTCTTCTACCAGGCTACTCTTGTTTGGAGGCATAGGAATCGCATTGTGGCCCTTAAGTCTGATGACGGCCATTGGATTGAGGAGGAGGAGGTGAGGAGGGCTGTTGATTCCTTTTTCAGATCTAGATGGAGGGCCAATTCAGGAACCTTTTCTCCTCTCCAAGTTTCTTTTCCTGAGATGGTGCTCTCTTAGGAGCATAATTCGGCCTTTCTTGCTCCGATCACGGAGGGCTCCGGTCACTGAGGCTGAGGTTATTGCTGTTCTTTGGTCCTTGAAAGAGGACAAAGCCCCTGGTCCGGATAGTTGCCCTACTTTATTTTTCAGCAGGTATTGGAGCATTATTAGACATGATGTTATTTCTGATGTATAGCTATTTTTCTCTACAGGTCAGATGCTTGATCTTTGGAAGTGAACCTATGTTGCTCTTATTCCCAAATGTATGGAGGCTTTCCATCTTTCTCATTTTAGACCCATCAGTCTGTGTACTACTCTTTACAAGATGTGTTCTAAGCTGCTGGCTAACAGGATGAAGCCTATTCTTCCTGATATCATTTCTCCTGAGCAGGGAGCTTTTATAGGGTGTCGGAGTATCTCTGATAATGTCTTGTTGGCTCAGGAATTTATGTATGACATGTGGAAGGCTTCTGCAAGGAGGGGTCTTATAGCTATTAAGCTGGACATGGAAAGAGCTTATGATCAGGTTGAGTGGACCTTTTTGGAGTATTCTTTGTGGATTTTGGCTTTCATCGGTGCTGGATCTCCAAAATTATGTCTTGTATTACCAGCCCTTCATTCTCTCTTATTATTAGCGGATCCCGGTGGGAGTTCTTTTATTCTACGGTTGGCCTCCGGCAAGGTTGTCCCCTATCCCCTTATCTATTTATTATTTGTGCTGACTCTCTTTCGCATGCATTACGAGATTCTGTTAGGACATCGACCATCCAACCATATATTACTGCTCCGACAGTCTCTCCGATCTCGCATCTTCTATTTGTGGATGACTGTCTACTTTTAGGCAGGGCGACTGAGGCTATGGCTCAAAGATTTAGGAGGGTTCTCTAGGCTTATTGTATTGCTTCTGGACAGAGGATCAATCTGACAAAGTCGGAGGTTCATTTCACTCCGAAGCTTCCGGCTCGCCTTCATCATCTGATCTCTACCATCTTGGGGATTGGTGAGAAGGAAGGCTCTCTTAATTATTTGGGTGTTCCTATAGCGGGAGGCCCTCTCCACAGGGGGAATACTAATATGATATTGCAGGCAGTGCAGGACAGGGTGGAAGGCTGGCAGGGTCGGGCTCTTTCATCCATGGGCAGGCTCACTCTAATTAGGTCAGTGCTTACATCACTTCTAATATATTTGCTTGCCAATACTGTCATCCCCAAGGTTATAGTGCTGAAAGCTGAGCAAATTCTTCGGGCTTTCCTTTGGAAGTCGAATGCTGCTCCTAGGAGAGTCAATCTTGTGGGGTGGCACTATATCTGTCAGTCGGTTAGAGATGGGGGGTTGGGTATCCAATCCCTACCTGTGAGGAGGGAGGCTTTCTTGGCTCGTCATGTTACCCGGCTTGTCCTGTCTCCTGATAGCTTATGGTTATCCTTTATGTGGCATAGATATGATTTTCGATCTTTGAAGGGGGGACAGGCTCCTACTCTTGCCGTGACTCACCTATCTGGAGAGAAATGCGGAGGAGGGCTCCGGATGTTATGCCTCATATGAGATGGATTATGGGGGATGGTGCTTCTATCAAGGTCTTCTTGGATCCTTGGATTTCTGATATCGCCTTGGATAGGTGACCTACTTTTTTATTTGTTGATATGCCTTCTTCCTTTTTTATTTGTTGATACGCCTTCTTCCATTACCATCGCTGATCTTCTCCTCCCGGGAGAGCATACCTGGGATTCTGATGTTATCATTCAATATTTTGGTGAGATCCTAGGGGAGAGAATCTTATCTATAGCTATTCTTGTCAGCCCTTGCCCTGACGTCAGAGTTTAGAGATTTTCCTCCTCTTCTTCTGCTCCACTGCCTGATCTTTATTTTATTTATTGTCCGAAGCCCCATATGGGCATACAGGCGGAGTGGATATGGTCTCTTCAGGTGCACCGTAGACTGAGGCTTTTCATTTGGAAGGTCGCTTGGTGGTGGCTCCCCATGAGAGCTCTGCTATGTTCTCGTGGTCTCCACCCTCCTTCATCTTGCCCGATTTGTGGTGAGGAAGATGAGTCTGTTGGGCACTCTTTATTTTATTGCGGTCGAGCTCAGTGGGTGTGGTCCTTAGCTGGATACAGTTCCCTCTAGATTCATGTGGATGATATGGTTGACACATTTCTAAAAGGAAAACTAGTAGCGAGCATGCTTTGTATTTTAAAACTTTTTCAAAATAACATGCAACGGAAGCATGATAAAATGATTAACATTTAATCTAAGCATGCTTTAAAACTTTTCTATGCTACTTGTCCCAAGATCTTGCATGAATGATTAATATAAACAGTGAAATCATGAATTCATGCTATGAACATTTCAAAGCAACATATCTATATATGTAAAACCATACCTTGTATGAAATGGAGACGCTCTCTGCTGCGAAAGATCCAAGAGCAGGAGGAAGAACTCTGATTAGCCGTACACGTGTCCGGCCTCTACAGGTGGTTCACACCAGGGCTCTTTCAAAATCTACTTCCACTCCAAGTGCTAGCTTGTTGTGGAACGATTTGATCGGGACTCCTTTTCTTCTTTCGATGCCGGACTCTCCGAATGAATGAAGAAGCTTAAGAGGTGGAGAATGAGTGGTTGGAACCCTTCCCAAACACTCAATCCTAAGACCTAGATCTCTAGGTACAAAAATGCATACTTTTCTCCAAAAACCTCACACCTAAAAACTATAACTTTTTCCTAGTTTCTTCCCTTTCTTCCCTTTGATTTTTCCAGCATTTATTTGCTGAATTTTTTCTTATTTTCGTCCTCCCATTTCAGCCCCTTAAGTAGATGGAGAGGGAGAGGGAGAGTGGGGAGTTATAGGTGTGGTAATGGATAGTTATGGGGAGTTATGGTCATGGGAAGTTACATAACTCTCCAAAAATGAATTTAAACTTATTTAAATTCAGATTAAATATATTAATTGATTTTAATTCATAACTAAAATCAATTAGGTCAAATGTGCATACATTGGGTTCAACCCGATTGGACCCAAATCCATTTTGAACCAAATCCTATTTGATTCGTTCCAGATTTTTATAGCTCAATCAAATTGGGCTATCAAGTAATCACATTACTTAATTCACCTCCATGCATCACCAACTATTAGTGAAAATTTCATGTCACAACTTTTTGTGACATCAAGTGTCTACACTTGCGAAATCAACAAGTGTCGACACTTACACAAGTGCCGACACTTTCAAGAATATCAAGTGTTGACACTTGGATAAAGAAAAATCATTTTTTCTCTGTGAGTCCACGAACGATTCCCAATCGTTCTCCGATCACTAGATCAAGTAGAAACCCCTATGGTGTGTGACCCCATAGGTTCGAACACTAAGCCGGTAGCACTGGAACATTTCCAATACCAGTCAAAGTCGCCATCTAGCAATGACACCCGATGTCCGGATAGGTCGAAGTTGCAGAGCAACAATCAAGAACCAGGAGATATGGAAACCTTGTAATTAATCCCTTTGACCTCAATGCTCAGGAAGACTTAGGGTTTAACTGCCCAACCCATAAAGTCCATCAACAATGTATCTCAATCTCACAAGTCCTGTAACACTTTACAATGACTACCCTGGCCAAGGTTTTGCTAAATTGAAACACAGTAAGATATCTGCTCCAAACACTTTGGTGGGGTCAATCCCATCTTGATCCGATCACCGCTATACGAGTACTTAACTGTACCCAGAAACCTTCCGTCCCTGGATTAGAAATCCAGATAGTCCAGTACCAAAGTACAGTGAGTTGCTCGCAAGCTACCATGACGATCTCATGTCTGAGGGATAACTACGTCCATATCAAAACTCTAGGCAGAAAAAGTACAGACAGGTCACGTTCGATGAAATGTCAAACACAATATCTGCATGCCATACCAGTGTCTCTACACTCTTTGGTTAAGAGGACAACCAACGACTATGGCACACAACGACCTATACTTGATATACTATCATCATGAAATAAGTATATCATTTGGTCGCGAACAATTTTAGGACTATATGATATATCCTCTCTATATCACATACAAATAGTCCTAAGGACTTCATCACTGAAGAACTCATTACAGAAAGATGAAATAGTGATGAACTGCCAGAATAAACATTTTATTCAATAATATAATTCATATATAATTACATCAAATGTACAACTGTTTACAGTAGAAATTGGCTTTGGAACACATTTTCCAACACTTTCTTCATGTTCTTCGTTCTCCTCCCTCCTCCCTCCTCGGCCTCGCCAATGTTTGTTGCCTATCTTGTATATCATATATGGCTCACCCGGAATGCTTTGGTGTTCACCTCTGACACTTACTCCACTGGATTCATTGTGGAGCGTGCTAAGGCTCACTCTCATGAGTATCAAAGCATGGTAGTGGATAGTTCAGAGACCTGGGGCTCCGGGTATGCTCCTCGAGCGCCTCGCCAGGTATTTATATCTTGGGAGCCCCCTCTGACCTATGCGACTGTCAACTTTGATGGCAGTGTTAGAGGGCCTACTGGTGAAGCTGCTTTTGTCATCAGGGCTGTGGGTGGAGGGTTTTTGCTGCTCGAGGTATCCGACTTTTTGACCCTACTATCCCCATGGCGGAGCTTCAGGGAGCCTGAGCGGGGATTCGATATGCTAGGAGAGTTCTGCATCTGGATCGTCTTATCGTTGAGGGGGACTCATTAACAGTCATCTCTTGGATCCATCGGGCCTTTCGCTGCTCCCCAGTTCATCCTCAGCTTCGGGATATTATATCGTTCTTACGGGGATGTTCTGGGCTCTATGTTAGGCATGTCTATCTGAAGCCAACTCGGTTGCTGACTGGGTGGCTTCTTTTATGGCGAATCACTCTGGCAATATCTCCTGGACTACATTGCTTGATACGCTACTGCCTTTTTATGATATTTTGCTGTCTGATTCCATGGGGATGTATCTATACTAGGATTGTATAATGCATTTTCCACTTTATCAAACAAAAAAAAAAAAATCTTAACGAATCAATTTAGGGGTTACATCTTTGGATGCCAATAAAAAGAGTCGAACCAATTTATTGGAATCAAAACCTCCTCTCCCATATAAAGCAGCTCGAATCTGAGGGGCTTCTTCCTCCTTTATTCTCTTTGAATTATTATTATTATTATTATTTTCTTGGGTGACTTCCTGATCAATGCAAGTTCACCGAGAAGTTGTTGGAGTCACGGTATCTTTAGCGGACAAAGTCCATTATATCTTAGAGGGAAATAAAGCCTGAAACGAAGGTGGCCAGATTTTCTCTAAAAATTAGTGCCTAGCATATATCGAGTCTTATTAAGCTGATAACGAGACTATTTTGCAGGGCTCCGGATATTTACAAAATAGTCTCGTACCCCTTTGCGATGCCTACAACTCGTCACCCCAACGGCTGCCACCACCCCCCCACCACCCCAACACCCGCCGCTTCTCTGTCGCCCCACCTATCCGCTCGCAGCTTCCCACGCTACCCCACCCCACTTGTAGCTCCTTTGCAAACCCCTATATGAGATTCTTCCTTACCGTCCTATTCCATTGCTCGCGCTAAAGATTGCCCCCAATTAAAATGCTACCCGTGATGAAGACGACCAGAAATGTTTTGATTAAGAAAAAAATATTTTAATCTATCCATATGAAATAACTTTAAATTTTGAAACATTTACATCACCAACCATGCATGTTAATTGTTGAAATCCAAAGAATTTATTTTTAATCCAATTATCAAAAATAAATAAATAATAAAAGTATAAAAATAATTTTTAGAATATCGTGGTGAAATTCAAATTTTTTACCGTTAAGAAGTATGTAAATAGTGAGTATACATGATGGACAATTTTGTAACATTTGTTACCGATGGCTTTTCTTATCTTGAATAGAACTCGATCGGAGTTGTAAGCAGAAGCACTGCAATTCTACCAGCACCATAATCAAAACTTCGAGGGCAATCAACCAAATAGGACCATCCACTTGAAGAACGGCGGGCTTAATGCACCATCTCATTTTCTTATATATTTAGACAATATTATGCTGTAATAATATATTTACATAATATTATCCTCGTTTTGGTTGGTATTATGATACTTTTATAGAACACCATATTATATTGCATTACATCTTATATGATACTGTTACATATTGCATGGACAGATCTGGAGAAGGCTGTGAAGGAGCATGGCCGCACCTCCCACCCTCTTCCCCTAAAAAATGATTTTAGAATTTGAAACTCATTCAAGCATGGAAAGATCAAAAAATACTACTAACCCTCCCATTGGTTTCCAGAAAATTCCATCCCTTGATTTTTGCATGAAAGCTTTTTATACAAATTCAGCAGTTTTGGTTGGGTTTGACCTTCCTCTCGAGAAAAAATTGAATCAAACACAATTTGAAACTAAAAATATCATGCTGGTATAAGAGATTTTCTATTCCGATATCCTACGTATGATTGCTAGAATACAAAAATAATATGATCTTCAAGAATTGATCTAAATAAATAATAGATCCGAAAATCCTATGTTAATCATAAATAAATAACTATTTTAGATTTGGGATGCATACATGCATTCGCAATTAATTTTCAAACCTGCAATCATAGATGTTTACGTGAATATCAAAAATCAAGTTCTTCTTTCCAACATCCTCTTCATAGACGGCTATTCGATGAAACAAGCCATGAAAACTGATCTCACGAAAATATTAAAGAGTGGGGAGGGAACTTAGCATATTTATAAGCAAACTCTGACATGCCTTCTATCACGAGCCATGTTAGGCCAAGGCATATACCATGCTGTCTCGACCATATCAACTAACATAAGGCGCTCAAAGTTCAAATACAAGGATCACAAATAACATTGAACTGATATACATGTCTATCAACACAGATCATGTAATCAGCCCGATTTAACAAAAAAAAATAAATATAAATAATAATTAATGGTAGTCCATGATTAAGAAAAACTTTTATAGCTTGAATTAGTAAAGCTTCAAATTAATGTCTAGTCAAGCCCAACTTGACCGTGCTTGCTTGATCAGGCTTGAATATATCAATACTACAAGTATGATGTTATATAGATAATGGACTATTAAATTACTTCTTTTATTAGTATACATTTTATTCTTTGAATTAATAACATAGGCTTGAGCCAAGTTTGAAACCAAGTTCAAACTTGAACCGATTTCAAATCAACCAAGGATTATCAAGTTGATCGAGAAAGCACAAACATGAAATTATATTCAAACTAAGCTTGACCAGAGAAGCTCGACCAATCTCTGCAATGTTAAATCGCCTGTTGGGAGTGCTCTTTGAAAGATCAACATTGCACCTCGGATGTACCTCCTTTTCATTTGGAAAATTCCATGGGGAAGGACTCCCCAGCTTCATCAATATCCGTGGCAACTACCAGCGAGGCCTGATGGAATAATGCTCTCTTTGCCATTTACAAGCTGAATCGATACGGCACTTATATTTTGAATGCAGGTGTTCTTAATGTGTATGGCAGGAAATGAAAGGAAAGTGGGAAGGACGTATCCTTTCCCACCACAATGCACTGGGTAATGACTTGCTAATAGTGACAGCGCGAGACAAGGAGTCCTTCCTTGCAACCATTACTACTTATGAGGAACATGAAGAAGTTCAAAAGCCAACATATAGTCTTCCTCTGACACTTGGATGGCACCCTCCTTAGGATTTGTGGTAATGGTGGTGCTCTTCTCTCAGGAGCTGGAGTGGTGCCTCAACAGGAACCCCTCCACTCCAGTAATGAGACTTGGGCTATTGGAGGGGAATTGCGGTGTGCAATACTAGAGAGGATACACAGTCTGTGAGGGAGAGGCTGTCCCTTGGGGTATAAGACCACAAAGAGAATATTCTAAACAAGGGCTAACTCTTTTGTCGGATACAGGGCACAATATGTATATAGAGAGAAGCTGAGCACACCAGAGATTGGTTGGAAAAATCTTGGTAGAATATCGAAACAAGATAATTCAGGTGTAAAAACACTCCTGAATTAGATGTAAAATTTTGTTATCTGATGTAATGTATACACCTAATGAGAGAAGGTGTTGATTGATGGTTGACAGAGAATTTTACACACCAAGAGGCTGCAGTGCAAAACAAAGTTCTAGGTCTCAAAAGCAAAAATAATAAATATAAAGTCACAAGGTTAACTACAGATATGATCCAATGAAATAGGATCCAATGCATAACACCAAGAGGCTGCAGTGCAAAACCAAATTCAAATACATCAATCTAGAAAAAAGATTTCTTCTTTTTTCACAGGGATGAGTCCCCCAAGGAGTGGAGGAGTGTTTTTATCCAGGACTCGGAAGATGTGCACATCCATGGTTAGATCTTTCACGGTTCTGGTGAGCTCAAAGATGCAGACATCTCCTTCTTCCAAGTTATTGTCTAGAACAAACTTTTGCCATCGTGCACAAAATTGTGTGGGGCCATAAACAAAATAATGCACGTCCCATGTTTCCTTTCCATTGGGAAGGCTAAAAACAATGGTTTGTTGTTCATAGCCAAGATACTTAGCCGCAAAGTCCTTTGGAATATACTGCAAAATGTAACCAAAGACAATATAGATCAAAAATCTATATTTGCAGGAAATGCTAATGCGGTTAGAGAGGTACAGTGAGTGTCTTTGGTGCCATTCATGCTTGTCACGTAAAATATAGTCTTGGGAAGAAAACTATCTGAAAATGTAATGCAACAAACTGAGGCCTAGAAGCATCCTGTTTAATTTTCAACATCGTTTTTTTTTTTTTTTTTGATTCAACATCTAATGTATTATTTGATAACTTCATACAAGATGACACCAATTTCTTTCTGTTATTTTTTTCAGAAGCCAACTTGCCTCCAAGGGTAAACATGCTGATTTTACTAAACCATAACTTTGAAATGCAATATCTAGGATATGAAAAGGCCAAAGCAGTGATATTAACTAGGACAACAAGTTCATGTAAGATCATTTCATCACAATTAGACCTGATATGAACGCATCGTATATCTGACATGTCAACCTACAGCTACCTCTATCTACAGGGTTTTATAATCTTTTTCACATTCCAATATGAGAGATCCACTAGCTCATTTTGTCACGAATATAGAAAAATTACATCAAAGATGATCAGGATTAGAGGGCTCCAGCCAGAGCAAATCCAGAAACAAGAATATGTAATTGATTTGGTGAATATCCATAGAATGGACTCTTCATATTAGAATTAGTGTAGTTTTCACCACAATCAGCATGTGAAGCATCTTATTTGAATACATATATGAAAGTGAAAAATGTCAAGACTAATTTAAGTTATATAAAAAGATTAACAAAACATAGTGTTTTGCCTTCTAATATGCAGCAGATTAACCACACAACTTTCCATTTCAAGCTGCTCATGAGTAAAATATTTTGAAAGTTGAAGTGTCAAGTGCCCTCAAGCACTGGTGCCTGAAAATCATCTGCAAGCAATATGTACATGTAAACACTACCCCTTCACCGGCCTATAGAAAGTCCTGACAAAGTTTATGTTTCTCCAATTTAGTGAACTTCATTTATAAAACTCCGAATCATCAAGCATACGGACAAGCGCATACTAGTCGTGGAGACTTTAAATGCCTTCAGGACCACTGAAGGAAATTGTGCAGCAGGTTTAAGGAAAGTTATGGAGGTTCTTGGAGGAAGAAAAAATGGCTAGTACATGGGGGGATTTTTTTTTTTTTAGCTAGAAGATCTTCTCTCTGACTAGGATGCAGTCACTTAATGTTCCATGAATGAGGTCAAAGATATGACAACAAATTCAACCACCTCCACAAAAAAACTGAGCAAAAGTCAAGTCCCTTTATTATTTCAGAAATTTTTCTGGAAATGTTAGGTAAATATGTTACCAGATTCCTGATCCAGGCAAGTAATTGAGTGAATCAGTCTCATTACAGGAACTAAATTACACACGACTTTATGTACAACGAAATGGCTTCTTGGTATAAAGGATGCATTATATTAACCATCTACAGAAGTGGCTTTTTTAAAAATCTGTGGCTGCAAAAAATAAAACATACATAAATGAAGACCAGTTCAAGGACATAATTTATTGAACTTACCAGGCGAAACCTATCACTAACAGCATCACGCCGCATAGCTTTTTTGAAGAAAGGGTTGGTTGGTTTTACTGCATCAGCTTTCTGCCATGCTTGAGCTTTTTCTTCCTCGGTCACCAGTCTTATTGCTGAAGTGAGTTGTAATTCTTGATTAATACAATGGTTCATGACCTTTTTGCACCTGATGGTTTGTTCTGTATTTCGAATTAAAATGAGAATAAGATTAGTAAAACTTATTGATGGGGAAAACTTTTGGACAGGATAACAAGAACTCCTTATTGCAGCATTTTAGATGTATGTTAAATGTGAATGATGAAAATGTTTCGCATATAATCATATATATAATTTGCAAAATGTAGTATTAAAATTATTGAAAATATAAATACAAGTAACAAGGTAAAATTGCATAAGCAGAAGACCGGACTACAACAGCAGCAACAACAATAACAATAATTATAAGTGTGATAAGAAACTTTTTGGGAGACCCATTCCTTAATGAGACTATGAGAAAAAAATGTTTGGTATTAGAAGAAAATAAGAAACTTCACCTTTTGCATGCATTGAATTGGAGGAGAGTTTTTCACCTTTATTTCCTATCTTGGAATGAGCTGATTTGATGCTTAGAGTGTTGTCAGCAATCTTCACATTGACCTGCAGGGACTTGCAAGTTTCCAATAGATGTGGCATCGGTTGCTTATCATCATGCAGTCTTTTTGAAGAACCTGAATTGCACCCTTCAAGAGGGAAGGTCTCGGGGGATATTTTCAAGGAATCCTCTGTAATTGCTCTCCCAAATTGATATAATTCACAAAATTTATTCTGTGGATCGTTAGCAACATAAGACACTACTTTCTCAGTCACCAGGCTCCTTCTTGAAGTTGCTCGTAATTCCTGCTCAACAGAATGCTTTGCAACTTTCATGGACCTGACAATTTGTTCTGAATTTCAAAATAAGGTGAAAATGGAAATTAGTTGAGCTTTCAAGACCTGAAGAATGTTCCATGCAGGATAACTAGATCTGATTATTACAATATTTTAAGATAATTTTTCAAATGCATTTTTTACTAAAACATCGTTCATATTAATAATCTGAGAAATTTGCAAAACATAGCATTAAATTTTGAAACAGAAGTAAAGCATAAGTAAACTCATATAAGTACAATTCTAGAGAATGAAAAAGAAAAGATAAAACCCAAGTATTAGAAGTTTGTTGGGACATCCACTCAAAGACAATGCAAAAATTTTCTGTCAGAGAAGAAGACAAGGAAACTTCACCATTTTCATTCATTGGATTACTGGAGGGAATGTCATCTCTGGTTTTTCTCTTCAAAATAGCTGATTTGACACTCATGTTGTTGTCAGCAATACGTTCGTTGACCTGAGAAAACTTTTCAGCGGCCAAAAGAAATGGAACTGATTTTCTATGATATAACAATACTACTTTTGACAGATTTGTGTGCATATACATCGTTTCCAAGAATTTGAAAGAGAAGATGTACCTCCAATGATATAGAGATCAAGAACTAAGATAAGAAATATTGATATAAAGGGATATAGATATGAAAAGGTGGCAAATTTGAATGGTATAAAAAGAAGTTTTCTGCATGATTGTCCAATAAACAAATTGATGCATGCTATATGCAAATGAATAATAGTGCATCACTAACTCGGTCCTATTCCTCTGAATGTTATAGCACAAGGAGGAATTTGCTTTTCCTAAGCAATTACGCCTACTGAAATAAGCTGGCAACTCAAACAAAATGACAGAAAGACCATTATTTTACTGCTTCATAGACCACAAATCAACAGCATAAACCTACATTGAATTATGCACCTAGTAAATTTAAAACAATATTTTCTCTGTTTTTGAGGAAAAGTTGGCTGACCACCAAGTTTTGCCATGTTTCATTGCATATTAGATCAGGAAAACAAAAGAAGGCAGTAAATAAATTATTATTAAAAAGAAGCGCATTTCTTTTTTGCGAGCTAAATCATCATACAGTTTAGAATATAGTTTAGACTTTGAAGTCCTATGAGCATGAAAATCCCTTAAATTCAAGTCGCTGTTAGACATAGATCAATATATATGTGCATGTTTGTATTAAGCATTAGTAAAAAGAGGAGTCAAGTAGAATATATACTGAGAAGGTCATATGACTCACCTTGAGATAATAAACCATGAACATAACTTACTTTAGTCAAATATAGTTTGAGATCTTACAGCTCCTTCAACATTGGTTCAAGATTATTTCAGTTCACAGATTCATTTATACAAAATCAGCCGAAGGGCTATTAAAGTTTCAGACAAGCACTAGGAAAGCTTAAAACAGGATGGTGTGTCTACAGTTAATGGAAAACTTGTATCCTCTTTAAGAGCCACAGAGTAAATATGCTGCATGAAGAGAGATTTTTCACCTACCATCTGTTGAGAGAAATCACTATCCATAATCTTGAGAAAATGAAACCCTGTTGCATCGAGATGATCCGAATAAGAATGCTTCTCCTGATTCATGCAGGGGCTGCAACTGTGTGTCATTCTATGGAACCTACAAACAAGTTATTTGAATGAAAAAGCAAAGCAGAAATATAGTATAAAGTATAAACTAGTGTCTTCAGAATACAACGTCAACTCGTAATCAGCACTTTTATGTTTGATACCATTAGGGATAGTTCTCCTAGTTTACAATGACCAAGGTATTCAAACGATGGATAAACAATGGCTGTTATTAGAATATCCATTATACTAAAGAATTAATATTACTGCTTATAGGGACTGTTATATTGGATGTTACTCTGCTTGACCAAGAATCCAATCCACATTATGGAACAACGAGGCCAACTTATTCCAATTTTAGCTATGACCAACTGTAATGGTAATTAAGTATTCAATCAAACCACGACTGGTAGAAACTGAATATGGTAGCACTTTTCAAGAACTAACAATATACATGCATCACATATTCAAGAACCGTTAGCATCAACCAAATGCATCGAACCTAAAAGAAGAAGAAGTTATTTTTAAAAAAATCTTACTGTTTGAATATCCGAACAAGTAGTGTGTTGTCCTCCATGGACACAAGCTCAAAGACGCACTTATCGCCTTTCACCAATCTATTATCAGCACAAAATTCTTGCCATCCTTGTGCCAAGTGAACACCATTTTTGCCATTGTTGCAAATTCTTACATGCCATGACCGCCCTTCCACATCCTTGAGAATCACTTGATGCTTTGTTGCTATGTCATTGGATGCTCTGAATGAGGCTGGAATACCCTGGATCATGCCATAGTTGCAGAAATGTTATCACAGAAGCAACACACTTTCATGTAGGGATCTTGGTTTAACTTGAAGAGGATCGAGCAGTCCAAATAATAAAACAACTCTAATCACGACCTATTCTTTAGTAAGAAATGACAGGGCATACTAAGCACTCACCATATAAGGTTTAGTAAGGTTAAAATCTTTTACAATGACCTCAAAAGATTTCTCCCCATTGAGCCTGTTGTAGGAACTGCATAACAAATTCAGAAAGACCCAGCATCCAACTCTCTCGTAAAACTGAATCTACCAAAAAAAAAAAACCTAAAATAGTAAAAAAGGGACGTTCTAATCTTCCTTACTCTTTAAGTATCCGAACAAGCATTATGTTCTCCTCGTTGGATGCAAGCTCAAAGAGGCACCTGTCGCCTTCTCCTAATCTATTGCCAACACAAAAGCGATTCCATCCTTTAGACAAGAAAGCACCTTTTCTGCCTCTATCGCAAATTCTTACATGCCATGATCGCCCTTCCTCATCTTTCAGAATCACTTCATCCTTTGTCATCATGTCAATGGACTCTTTGAACGAGGCCGGAATACTCTGGACCCATAACATAATTGTAGCAAATGTTATTTCAGAAGAAATGCCCTTCCTGTGCGGAAGTTTTGACTAATTTACAGTAGATAGAATAGTCCAACTAATAAAAATGACTCCATTTACAACCTATTCATTGGAATGGAAAGAACAGGACATATTAAACACTCACCATGTAATTCTTAGAAAGGTTGCAATATTTTATGATGGCCACGAAAGATTTTGTTCCAGTGCAAGGGCTGCACGTTCTTTCTGATAATGGTCTTCCTTGATCAATCATTCTGATCGGTTTTCCATTAGCTTCCATCATTGGCCCTTGACTTGTGTCTGATTCAAATTTATTGTAATTGCAAGCTCATCGAAATATTTAACCAGTTCATTTGCACAATATTCAATGGAATCAGAACTTACCATTCGAAGCATTCTTGGAGTTGATATTTTGTCTGATGTCCATATGCGCAACACTCTGCACGCCAACAGGACTATAATCTTTCCGGCATGCACTTGTATCGAAAACCTGGAAGCTGAAAGTTCTATCATCTTCATATCTGAACACCATGAAGTACCCCAGCTTTAAATCGTGGGCTTGCGCAAATTCTGCCCAACCTTCTCCAAAGCACATATTTTTCTTGTAGCCATCAATGTTCACACTCCACAGATTGCCAAGGGGACTAATTAGCGTAGCTCTTTTGCCTCTAAGATTGATGATATACTTAACAAATGCAGGTGGAATGCCCTGCAAAATATATGAAATGGTTTAGAATGTAAAATTAGAACAGGTTCTATAGATAATTAAATAAATTTTCCGTTGGATTTCTTCAACTCTATGTTGTGATGAAGAACACCTGAACTCAAACGGCAAGGTACCAGTGCTTTCGCTCGAAATAAAAGGTGCCCTATCTTTCGAACTACAACTATAATCTTCACTGTGATGTCTTTTGGTATTCAGCCTCCAGGCAAGAGACCTAATCCCGAGAGAGAGGGGGGAGGGGAGTGGAGCCAAATATATATATATATATATTTTCTAGATTATGAGGGGCCGATCCCCACACCTTAAGCAAGGAAAATTGCCAAAGGAGAGGAGAGACACGTACCAGCTTCTTCTCAAAACCAGGCATCAAGACTTTGAAGAACCCAGGCTTTTGGAGTCCGCTATCTCTCTCCTTAGGCATTTCTATGCATGAGCCGATCTCTAAATCCAACTATTGTTGTGTGGAGGAGGAGGAGACCGGGCAAATAACCATCGGTATTTAAAGTATATTTCTGTGCAGGAGCCCATCGTTATCCTCCCCGCGTACAGTGTTGTCATTTTTTGTTTTTTTGGATTTCTCTGCTAGGAGACTTTTCCAACTCCGGAAATAAACGGCTAGTTCTATCTCTTTCTTTTTTTTTCTTTTTTTTTTTTTCCGATGACAAAACAAACGGCTAGTTGGGTGGGTGGTAATCAGGTTGAGTCTGTAGTATACCGATCAGGTTAGATATGGATTAGAGCAAAAAGAATTTAAATCCAAATCTAATTTACTAATTAAATAGGTTGAGATTCAAAATTTGAACCTATCTCATTTAATAAATAGATAATCTATTTTCAAACTATTTAATCTATTTAACAAACATGTTAGAATAAAAAATAAAAATAAATAAATAAAAAAAACTAATCTAATTGAAATTCATTGGAAAATAGAATCAAGCAAATAAGAAAAAAAAAAAATTTCTAATTGATTAGCTTTTTGAGCATATGCGCAATTGGCTTATTGCATAAAAAAAATATGTAGTTTCTTGGACTTCATATCGAACACTTGTAGGATGTTGTGATTGTAATGGCTGAAAAGAAAAAGGAAACGAATATTGATGACTGATTTTTGTCGGAGCAGATGGATGGTAAAAGATCTTGAAACTGTGTCGCTCAGGGGCTGTCGAGGCAACCACGATGAACAGAGCATCAGATTTTA